>CM067540.1:35058647-36325314 GCA_034509755.1 Anisodus tanguticus | reverse complement strand
TCCGGACCTCCAAATCCTACCTCCACCGTTCACATTTATGAACTATATATTGTCACTACTCAGCTAAAATTTGGGCTAGATCCAACAATTAAATTATCAAAAAATGCCAAAGGAATCTGGCTGGTCGGAGGGAAAATCTACAGTAATTTACTAGGGTTTTACCCTTAATGTAGTGCATCTAAATCAATCCTATTTCATTATTATACCAACCATTAAATGTCTAGAATATAATAAGAACTCCATATAATTTATTAATGATTTAGGGGCTTACCTTTTTGAAGAAATCCCAAAGCTTCATTCTTAATTCGACCTTGAATGGATTTTTCAAAACCTACCGATTCGAAATAATGCTTCGGTGTTATTCTAGTGTTAACTTAATATAATTGACATAGGTATTTGAATAAGAACTCACCTTAGGTGTTTGGTAGAAGCTCTGGATGAAAATCTTTACATAAAATGTTTTACAGTTGTATTTATAGGTTATCATAAAGGCTTGGGATTTAAAACTAAATCCTACAAGAATCGGGATTTTCATTTTAGGCTGGTTGCTTTCTTCCACAAATATCTTGCAAGCTATATTCTTTGCCTAATAAGACAAATTTTTTTTCTTCAAAATTTTTATTTGAAGCACTCGATACTCATATAGAATAGGAACGGTATCGTTTCAATTTTTTCAGTAGATACTTCTATAGAATAGGAACGGTATCTCTTTTAGTAGTGTGATGATAATATATGGGCTTGCTGTAGTTAGACTACATTGGGTCGTACCAAATTGTTACATTGTGGCTTTCTGTAGTTACACTACATTGGGTCGTTTCATGCGAAAGGATTAGAGGATCCTTCTTTTTTCATAGTAGTATGAGTAATATTGGCATCATTTTTTTATGTTGATAACATGCCTTTTCCTTTGGCTTGTTAAAAGCTTGTATTGTTCCATAGTTGCACTGAATGGTTGTGTTTCATATTTATAATTCGGTCATGCATGTTTGTCAGTTGCATAGTGTCCTGAGATAGTATGTCGTTGTATAATAGGGTAATGATTTCTTCAACTTCTCCACCTTTGGAGGTTCCAATGATTCATGCTTTTCTTGCTTTTAACATGTCTTTTATTTTTTATTTCAGCGTTAATAGTCCAATGGCTCTTTTGGCACTCAGCCATTCTTATAATTTTTCAAGGATACATGGTATTTTCATCTTGAGATCTTCATCATCTCCATTGATGTTTCTATTTTTTCTAGTTTTAAATAATTGACATATTATAATAGGTTTTTCAGTTAAATCTGTTGAGGCATCAAATAGTTGTACACCATAGATACCTTTTCCGAATGATTCCATCATTGCTCTAACAGAATCAATTATAACAAGAGGTAGTTTAGCAATATTGTAAAAAGTTTCATCTACTATTATTTTATCTATAAAACCATAAGTAAACAATTTTGAAACTATATCATGGTTAGATTTTTCACTACACAAAAAACTTGGGTATTTGCTAAGTTTTGCACTTCGTAAAATATGAATGTTAGATTTATAATCATAAAATTTATTTATTTGTTCGTAAGCTGTAATATATTTAGGTGCAAATTTCAGTTTGTCACACATTGATACTGTTGTTGGTATTTGAGAAGATGAGGCTGTTATGGGAGATGGTATAGTGGATGGCATGGTTGTTGGATGTAAAAGTTTTTTGTTTTTCTATAGTAGGTTGATGGGATTTTAAGTCTTGTAGGTTTTTGAAGTCTCGGAAAGCTTTTGTTAGTTGGTTTATCAAATGTGTATTTTCTTGTGTTTTGGTTGTAATGATTTCTTGGTTATCTTTGATGATTTTCATAACATTGGTAATATATTCTTCAAACTTATCACTGCTGGTTGACATTGTTGTACCTGCTAAGAAAATCAGCTAGAATATTTTTAGTTCCAGATATATTTTTGACAATAAAATCGTAACAATAAAAGAATGATTGCCATTTTCTTCTTTTATTTAGTTCTGGTAAAGGGTTTATTTTGTTTGTAATAAAAGCTTTTACCTGTGTGTTATCGGTTCTAACAACAAATTTTACTGGTAATAAGTGATAATGAAATCTCTTTATTCCAAACTTTACTGCTAATAGTTCATTTTCGTTAATATGATAATTTTTCTCATTTTGCTTCCATGTTCCACCTCCATATCCACAAATTAGTGGTATATCTTCATCTATATCATCTTTATCATATGTTATGAGGACTACTCCCCATCCTATATCACTAGCATCAGTAAAAAGTTCTAGTTGATCTAGTTCCGTTGGTATTCCATGTTTTGGCAAGGCTTTTACTTTTTCTTTGATTTCATTTATGGCTTTAGTATGTTCTTCTTTCCATTCAAAGGTTATACTTTTTCTAGTTAATTCGTGTAATGGCTTTCTTAAGAGTGGTAAATCCTTTATATGATCTGAAACGTAGTTTACTACTCCTAGAAATTGTTGTACTTCTTTCTTATTTTCTAATTTATCTTTAAAATCTTTATCTTTGTCACTATGTGTTCTTGTAGTTGTAATCCTTCATTATCTATAATGTATCCTAAATATTTGATACTAATCTTAAAGATTTTAGATTTATTTTCAGATAATAATATTTCATGTTGTTTTACAGTTTTTATATACTCTTCTAGATGTTTTATATGGTCTTCCAGATTATCACTATATACTAATATGTCATCAACATATACTATACAAAATTCTGTTAATTTTCAGAACACTTGGTCCATTCTTCTTTGAAATATTTGTGGTGCATTTTTCAATCCAAAGGGTAGTACATTCCATTCGTAGTGCCCTTGAGGAGCACTAAAGGCTATTAAAGATTTTGATTCATTTGTTAGTTTTATTTGCGAAAATCCACTTTTACAATCAAATTTTCTAAACCATTTTTTATTTCCTAATCTATTAATAAGGTTTCTTTTATATGGTAAGAAATATCCATCGAATATTATCTTTTTATTTAGTTCTCTATAATCAATTACCATTCTAGCCTTTCCTCTTTTTTGTTCACTATGTTTTCTAACTAAAGAGGCTAGGCTACTATGTGGACTTTTACTCTCTTGTATCATTTTTAATTCTACCAATTCTTTTATCTGGGTTTAAAATTCTTTTTGATCTGTTGGGCTATATCTAATAGGTTTAGTCCTAATTATATCATTAGGATTTATTAACTTGATTTCAGCATATCCTTTCTTTTTCCCATAGTTGTATTGGATTTTCTCCAAAATTCATTCTCAATATATTGAGGTATTTTTCCTTTAATAGTTGTAGGTTGTTATTTCTATAAAATTTTATGTTACATAGTCTTAATGTGTGTATTAGTAGTATACTTTTTAATATTATCCATTTATTACATGGCGTTTGTAGGCTAAAAGTACTATTATTTATAACTTGTGTTTTAAAGTAGTCTAAGAAATTGTTTCCTAATAATACTTGTTGCTTCATGTCATCTAATTGGTAGTCAAAATATTGTTTTCCCTAATATGATTCTCATATTCTCTGCTATTATATCCAACTCTTTTACATGTTCATTAAATCCTGATACTCTTGTCCTATGTGTTTTAGACCTTTTTCATTTGTGTGATTGTAACACTTCTTTCCTTGCTAGGCATAAGTCTGCTCCACTATCTATAAAGATTTTTTATTTTATCATTTTATTAGGCTTATATTCTATATGGGCTTCTATATAAATTGCTACCATTTAATTAGGTATTACTATTTTGTTCCATAGCTATTTCGCTTAATCTTCGTTGAATATTTTCATCTTGTTCTATTTCTCTTACTTCTTCTAGTATTTCTTGCCATCTTATCTCACTCAATCTTTGTCTTATTCTATTAAGGTTCGCAGTAATTTTTTTATATCTATCATTATAGTATTTATTTCCTGTTTCACTAGTAGTTGTAGTTATAACTAGCTTATGGCGAACATGCCTTTCACATTGTATCCAGTAATTTCTTTCTTCTAACAATTTTTTTTCTCCTTGTAACTCCATTTTATTCAGAACTGCCTTCACTTTATGAGTTTTGGTTAATAAAGTTAATATTTTCTAATTGTGATTCATTTTCTTCATCGGTTTGTCTAACATATTTATACCATTTATCATTATCTTCCTTTATATGTTGTAGACTTATTATAAATTGTGTTGTATTTATATATTTAACACATTTTTTCTTTAGCTTTGGGCATTTATTACCATAATGTCTTTTTTCATCACAATTCCAACATTTATATTCTTTAAGTTTTTCCTCTTCCAATGGTTTTATATATTTTCTTTTCCTAAATTTTCTCTTATATTTAAATTTTTCCTGGTTTCAGGGGTAGTTCTATATTTTTTAAACCTCTTTTTCCTATAAGGTTTGTAATAAGGTTTGTGTTGTTGTTTGTTGTAATTATTATATTTTTTATATCTCTTTTGCTGATATTTCTTATTTTTATGACCTTTCTTATATTTCCTTTGTTTTCTTTTATCATCACATCCAAATACTAGTCTTCTTTCCGTAAATCCACATATTTCTCTTAATCCTAATTTCTTATCTTTTTAAATTTTTTGTTGCATTCTATATTCTTCATATTTTCGCATTAAGTATGCTCTTAGTACTCTTATTCTTTCTCCTAATGTGTTTTCTTTTGGTTCTAGTTGGGTATATTCTTTTGATATTTCAGTATTATATGGTGTCGGTAGGTGGTCATAATAAAGTTGTTGATATATTAAACCTTCTTGTGGTAAGAATCTAGCTTCATAAAAGAATTTACTAAAACTTATTGTATATTCTGACAGTTTATTAATCTTACAACATTTCATGTTATTTAGATTCATTATTATTTCAGTTTTTCTTTCTGCAAATACATTTTCTCGTGCTACTAACCATTTTTCTCCTAAAAATTCTCTTATAGTACAATATCAAATATCATTAGCATAGATTTCCAAACTCTTGCATGACTAAATACTTCTCCTCTTAATTGGTATGCTATAGTTTCCATCCAATATGCTATTCTTCCAATTAATGTTTTTGATATCAGGTCATAAATGTAATCTAGGTTTTCAGTATGTGTCGAGTTTATTAATGCTATATACATTCCAAGATTCCAATCATTTATTCTTCTTCCTATTTCTTGTTCATCATAAACATTGTCTAAATCTAGGAAAAATATCTATTAAAGTTTACACCTTGTGACATTGATCCTACAAATTCTTTAAATTCCGCTTGTTGTCCTACTGGTATGTGTTCTGGTAAATCTAGTACGCTTTCTTGTTATTATTTATAAATTGGGGTCTATTAGTTCTTCTTCAGGGTAATCATTAGTGTCTTCATTTATTATATCATATGTTTCTACTTTTGTTTCTATAGGTCTATGAAATTCATCTTCTACATCGCTTTCAGCTTCTTCTTCTATGACTGCATTTACACTTTTCATTTTTTGTAAAGCTTCTATGATTTGGTTGTTTTCTTTTACAATTTCTGAGTTTTCTTCTTCTTCTATGAATTCTGCTACTTGTATTTCTTGATTAATTAATTCAATATTACTATCTTTGTTTGTATCACTATCAGATTTTTCATTACTAGTTGTGTTATCATCACTTGTTTTAATAGTTTTTCTTACTTTCTTTTTCCCTTTTCACATTGTCATCTGTTCCTTAAGGATATATAATTCTTCAAGTTCTTGTTTTACTTCATTCAATTCTTCTCTTGTTTGTTTTAGTTCTACCTTAGTTTCCTTTAGTATTTCCTTTGTATCCTTAAACTTATGTTTATATTTTTTATATTTACTTAACTATTCTTCATTATTATGTGATCTTAATTTTGTATTTTCTGTCTTTAATTCACATATTTGTAGCTCCTATTTATCTAATTTTAGGTATAAGTATTCTGTGGTTTTTTCTATGTCATTTAAGTAGATGTTTTCACCTTTTAAATTGTTATTATTATTTGGTGTAGTCTTAAGATCTTTTTTCTTTATAGGTTCATATTTGTATCTTTTTTTTCTATAATATCTTTTCCATGGTTTTTAAGAAATGTAATTACGCTATGTTCTTGATTTTCCATTAAAATTGTCCCTTTTTATTTAATATTGCCAGACTATCTAATGTTTTTCTACTGGTTTTGATAATTTGGGTTTTATTTCACTTATATCTACCATTATAGGTATGTCAAAGTTATACCTTTAGTTAACACTATTGAAAGTGTAGAAAATGTAGTTGATGATGTGGCTGAGATTGAACAGGAAGATGAAAAATTTAATGATAGGGGATGTTAGCGATAATAAAAGAGTAGAATCTGATGGAGGCGCCGATCACAAAGATGATGGTGGAAAGGAAGGAGATGAAGTGGATGTAGGTGAAAAGATGGAGATGAATTGAATGTATGTCTTGGACAAGGTTGATGGTGAAAAATATGGAGATGAAGTGGATGTGAATGAAGATGACAAGGCTGATGGTGAAAAGGATGTAGATGAATTGAATGTAGGTGAAGAGGACAAGGCTGATGGTGAGAAAGACGGAGATAAAGTGAATGTGAATGAAGATGACAAGGCTGGTGGTGAAAATAATTTAGATGAATTGGATGTAGGTGTAGAGGACAAGTCTGGTGGTAGGAAAGATGGAGATGAAATGAATTTAGTTGAAGATGACAAGGCTGATGGTGAAAGGGATGGAGATGAAGTGGATGCAGTTGAAGAGGACAAGGTTAATGATGAGAAAGATGGAGATCACTCGGATGCAAGCTCCCATGAGAATGCCAATAGTGTAAATGAAGTAGAGGAATCAGATGAAGGCCCCGGTGACCAGAATGAGAGAGAAAAGTAGCAAGAGGAATTAAATGGCTGCTCTGTTAGCAAATCTGAGAGTCAATTGGGAGGAGATGAATCAAGAGGAGAGTCTGTTGACCACTCCAAGAGTGGAAATGGCAAAGAGACCACGTGGAGGGAAGAAATCACCATTGAGGTATGTCTTGGTATCTGTAAATATTTCCCCCCCCCCCCCATGATTTTATGAGTCTTGATTAGTTTGTTGGTCATCCTATCATATGTCTTTTTTCTATGAATTTCTTGTATGGAAATTTACAGTTGAAAAGGTCAATCAGTCTTTATTGGTTAAAAATGCAGTTTGTGAATTTCTATATATCTTCACTCTGTAAAGAACATAATTGAATTAGCAATATAATTAATTTTTATATTTACTCAACATGTAAGGGATGATGCTGTCAATGAAGAGGATCTAAATAAACCCTCAATACCCGACTATGTGAGAGCCATCGACATATCCTTCTACGGATTCAAGACATTTTTGGATGAACATGGGTGGGCCCTAGCTAAGATAACCCAAATATGTTCTATGGGTAAGTTAGAAGAATTCAGGAACACGATATTAGAAAAGAATATTATGCATGATTTAGATGAGACGTGCTTTGGTCCTTTCATGAAAATGAGCAAAGATTGGAGCTTCAACAGAGAACTAGTTCACAATCTTCTCATCCGTAGAATAACAAAATGCGACAAGAAGCATGAGGTATGGTTCCTTGTCTACAACAAGCTAATTTGTTTTGGCTTAAATGAATATGCTATCATGACTGGACTTCATTGCTCTGCCGAACCATCTCAAGAGGAGAAAGATGTTGTCCTTAATAGTCCTAGTGTTGTTGAACTTTTACAAAAAGTCCTAGGTAAAATGACAAGCTTACGTGCAGATGATCTATTCATGAAAAGAAGGTCTTCAAAACAAAATTCAATGGAGAAGCTAAAGATGAGCTTGGTCTTATTTGTTCATACCATAATCATGTGTCGCGCCAACAGCAAGGACATTAACCATAGGATGATAAAGATGGATGACAATATAATTTTTTTTCTAACTTATCCATGGGGAAGAAAGAGATTTGCATTTCTAGTGGATGTCCTACAAAAGGACATGAAGCAACCAGTTCTGAATAAAAATACTTGCAAGAGGGAATACCATTATAATTTTCTCGATTTCTCATATGCCTTCATGGTAACACTTTTACCTATTTTTTGTTCCTTTTTGTGTATTTGAATTGGCAAGTTAGTTAATTGTAATTTTTTAATGTCAGTATTGGATATATGAAGCTATACCATTAATTGGATATCTTATCACTGAATCAACTGAGTTGTCCTTCCCCGGGATGTTAAAATGACAGAAGAAAAAAGACTATGTCTCTATGGCAACAGGTTGATCCATTTGGTGATTGTATAAGTCACTATGTAAATGTAAGCTAATTTGTCAATTTTGATGCATTTTAGTGGTTTGATTTGCTTCTATGTTCGTTAACGCATTTCTTTTACGTTGGCTGCAGACGGAGGTGCATCTTTTCCTTGTCCCTACTCATCGAGAGACATATCAACCATTCATGAGGGACTTTTTTCCACTTGTCTATGATTTTCCAGACAAAAGAATTACAGGCTAACAAAAGAATTGGAAGGGGCGAGGGAAATAACAAGGGCAGAAGCGGCTGGAGGTGTAGGTGATGTTTTTGTGGAGGCTCAGGAGATGGAGTTGGTCCATCTGGTTCTGTCGATGTAGAGAGGGTATCAGCAGGAGGTGTTGGTACCTCAAGGCATACATTCGATTGTAGTCATTGTGTCCATGAGTCACTTACCTTAAATAAGGTGCTAGAAAATGTGGCAGATATCTGAGTGGCATATGATACCATTCTTCATAGACTAGAGCAGTGTGGGAAGAGTAATTTTAAAGGAGGTATACATGAGCAAAGTCTTGAGGGTTCAACAGATCAAAATGTGAAGACGCTTGACCTCTACAAACCTGTTGATATTGTGAAGAAGAAAGCTTACCTTACTTGGATCAACAAGAGGTTAGATGAAGAGCACATTGGTTATACCCTGAACATGGACTTTAGATGGTTCAAGTACCTCAGCAGACCCAGCTCCTGGTTAAGAGATGAGGTAAGTTAACTTCCTATTAGTTATTTAAACAAAAATTTTGATGCATATATTTGGTGATAGGAAAAAAATATTATGCAGCATGTTACTGAAATAATGGTGTTGATGTGGAGTCGTAGCATAGATTGCCCTGAATACTATGATCGATCAGACGTCATTGTGGATGTATCTTTTTGTAGTGACTTGTTGACAATATATGATTATATTGTGGTTAACAGTTTGGCAACATATAGAAGTACTGAAGATGTGTTGAAGAAGTATGAATTCAATTATCAGATCCTAGATTATGTGACAGGTGATCAATCGCAACCATTTGGTATGTCTTTGGTAGGTGCTGAGAGAGTGTTCTGTGTATGGAATGTGGAAAACCAACACCACTGCACCCTTGTTTTTGTCATTAATGATGTCATGATTGAGGTTTATGACTGCAAGAAGAGTAAACTCAATTGAAAAGGTTGACGGTCTAATAAAACCCATTCAAAAGTTGTTTCCAAAGTTGCTCAAAGACTCCGGCAAGTTCAACTATTTTTCCACAGACAAACTTCCTGAACCGTGGAAGGTTAAGCATGTTGAGGGTTTCCCACAGGACAAAAATAGTGAAGAATGTGTTATCTACTCGTTGAGATTTATTGAATTCATCGCGGCTTGCCAAAGCATGGAGTGTTTGCGTGCAAACAAGATACATGCTTTCAGAGAGGAATTTGCCATCGAAAGTTTTCATGACTGTATTGAACCGCCCATCATATGATGAGCAATGTGCGTAGTTCTTGTACTTGGTCCTTAAGATTGCCTATTGTATTGGCCTTGCTATGTTTTTAATTCTATAATGGCTTCATTTTGTGATTAAAACAAGAACATGAACATGTAATTCGAGGGGAATTATTCTCGCAAACAATTGTGGTTATTCCTTAGGAAATGATAGTGTTTTACTGCTATAACAAGAGTTATATATGGAAAAAATAATTTTATGGTAGAATTATACCATAACACAGTAAAATTTGATAATTGTTCAATGCTAACCAAATATCTAACTTGATTGACTCGTCAAATGCATTCATCTGATGGTTAAACTAAATCTCATATTAGGCCCCCATTTAGGCTATTTACTTAGTTGATCCGTCGAATGCATTCATCTGATGGTTCAACTAAAAGTCATATTAGGCCACCGTTCAGGATATTCACTTAGTTGATCCATCGAATGCATTCATCTGATGGTTCAACTAAAAAGTCATATTAGGCCACCGTTCAGGATATTCATATAGTTTATCGATCATATTATACTAGTAGAAGCTTTAACCATTAGAGGGACAAATAATTTATGATTCTGTTACTAAGTCAAAATTACCCACATTGGACAAGAGTTTTCAAGAAATTGGATCTTAATGGGACAAACTACTCATGATTCTATTAGTAAGTCAGAATTACACACATTAGACAAGAGTTTTCCACAAATTAGATCTTAAATCAAGAAAATCACAAAATATTAAGATGATCTTAAACTAAATAATAATAAATGAAGTTGACCCTTCATTCATTTATCTTCTTCACACAAGCAGCCTCAACAATAATTCCAACTATAAAAACCTGTAAAATATGGATTGAGTCAGCTTCAACACTTTCAACAACATCAACTTTGACAACCTGCTCTTCAGAAACATGAACCTGCTCTTGACTTCTATTAGATCCATGGTAATTGTTGTAAGCTTCAAGGGCTTCCTCATATGTTCTGTACGAATTGTAATATAGTAGGGTTTTATTCTACTACATACGGTAGGGGAAATACATAGGTGTATTTTTTAGAGAAAGGAGAATATGCAAAGGTGTATTCTTGGAGAAAAGAGATGCTTATATAATGCACTATTGGAGAAAAAAAAGGAATGCTACAGATTTTAGTTTTTCAAAACATTGATCAGAGGAATTATTTATTAGACGAAGAGAGAAGACGGCGTTAAGACACTGTTATAACCCTTTCATTAACGCCAAACTTCAACGTAAGGCAGAATTGAGACAAAAAAAGTTACATCTCGTATGAAATAACTTAAATGTCATCGTTTTGCCCATAAGATTTATGTCCAAATATCATTATCCTTTAGAAAATCCGTTGACGATGAAATGCACTTTATTATTCTTCAATCGATGCTGCCGTCAATTCTCTACCCTCCGTACCAATGAAAAAAACACTTTGTTTTAATCCATAAAGGTGGGAATCCCAATTGGTTATTCTATGACATAGAAAATTGCACATTAAACATTTCGACAAGTTGAGAACTAATCGAATTATATATAAAAAAATTGACACATTTGGAAAATTCAAAGAAGTCCAACTTTGATTATATGTACTCCCTCTGTCTCATATTAGATGATAACATTATTAAAAATATATATTTCAAATTATTTGATTACTTTCTAAAAATAAGATAAAATTAATTAATTTTTTCCTACTTTATTATTGACATTAATTATTTTTAAAGTAACCAATATTGATTAGAGTGTAATTAATTAGAGAGAGGTAAAGATAACGTAGTAAAAATACATTCGTATTTATAATTTTTTAAAGGGCGTGTAAAAAGGAAAGTGATCAAGTAATATGAGATGGAGGGAGTAATATATTAACCGAAAATAGTTCATACATACATTTTTTTCAAATAGAACCATTGACATACTTGGTTGCAATTAAGGTACATATTTGTTTTGCTAGGGAGCACTTTCTCGAATTTGAATTTATTGAAGCTCTAAAATGACACTCACTCTCTCTCAAATTATTTATCATTTTTATGTTTGCATGCCCCTTAAGAAATATTTTCTCCGTCTTAATTTAAGTCTCTTACTTTTCTGTCACACCCAAACCTTGGTGGGGTGGACGGGCACCTAGTGTCACCTCTATAAAAGTAGCGTACTCAATAATACAAGTAGTTTACTATGTTCAATTACCTACCTGCAACCAGAAGAGCCCAAAATAAATATATAGATATGTGGGCCTACAAGGCCTCAATTGTATAATCCAACATCACATGACACTACTGACCACAAGTGTCCATTTGTCTACACAAGCCTCTAAGAGTGTTTGACAAAATAGAGTGTTTAACAAAACAACCTGATTGGGATAGGGCCCCGGCCTACCTAACTATCTTGTACAACTATACCACAAATTATTTGACTCGGCTACTCCAGGAGAAAGTGGAGCTCACCAAAATTTTGATGATCAGCTGGAGCATCTATATACAAATATGCCAATTGCGAACCTAGATCGCTCACAGTAGTTCTACCTATAGAAATGATCATGAAAGAGGCGATCAGAATTGTACTCGAATCCATTTACACTCTCGAGTTTCCAGACACATCGCACTTCCGCTCGCAGTATGACATGCAACGCCCCCTGGCAAAAGGGACTTCATTACAAATAATGCACCGAGTATATAAGGCGGATAAAACAAATGAGAAACACTGGAACTTAAAGTAAAACAAGTAACAACAAGTTTAGGAGGATTGTCACTTACCTTTAGGTGACACTACTAGAAGGCTTATCAAGTATACCAGTGAAAGCATCACAACAATCCTAAGTGTTTTCTACTTATTTAGTCGATCTTTGTCTCGCAAATATGTTCTGCTTAGGGTGAAAAATAGGTCATTTAGACCGTCAAATAGGTCTCGATGATTGCCAAATAAGCCTCGATGGCTAGAAAATAAGCTCGAAGGCTAGAAAATAAGCTCAATGGCTAACAAATAGGCGCAAGCTGGCAAATAAGCCGCGAGGGCCGATGAATCATATCAAATAGTTCAACTAAGTTCTTTATACATCAACTACAGTTCCCCTTCTGACGTGACACAACCTGTTATCCACAATTACCTTTGAGAAATGCAACTAAAGACTCGCTTATCCTTGGAGTTTAACCAAGTGCACAAGTAGCCAACCGGAGGAGTAACAACTACTAAGGAAACCAATATTGACAACCACGTAAGTGCATAAATATTTAATTAGGGAAGCCCCGCTACTAATGCAGCTGACAGGGGAAAACTATATAATTAGCAAGTACACAACCCGATGCTTACCACACCCGACCTCTGAGGACTTTCATTTCAGAAAGACAAATAATAACTCCAATTGTTGTATACAACCATATCAAGTGGCGTAATCTTTGATGGAAGTTGAATAAACTGGAATGGGTTCAATGCAACATATAAAACTATCAACAAGTATCTATATTGGACTCCTACCGACAATTACCTTTCACTTATGCAACTAAGGACTCATTTTCCCTTTAAATTCACTCAAATACACGAGCATCCAACTAGAGGGGTAGCAACTACTACTGCAGTCACTACAGACAACTATATGAATGCATATGTATTCGACTAGGCTACAAGTGTAACAGACGAGGGCAACTATCAACTAGAATTTAGATTGGATCCTTACGGGTTCTCGACTCTTATCACTACCAACAACTATTGCTTACTATTGAGACTTCAAGACATAAGCAACATCATTACTTACAAGTCATTTCACCTACTCTTTGCTAAGAACATTTGCCCAATAGATCAAATAGAAGATTATGGATCTTAAGAACAACTCGCATTCTCAATCCGACTATATGTCATACAACCGATAATAAAACTAACTTCAACTAACAGAGTAGAATACCTATAACAATTACGCTTCCTAGCTCCGCTAGACAAATACGCTTTCTATTGAGTCATGTCAATTGAAAGAAGGGGTAGCCATTACATACCTTATCCTTGAAGTTATAATCGCTTTACAAGCCCTTGTACGCTTTACGAATAGTTATCTATAACAACAAAGGATTAATATCGAATCCATATTTCAAAAAAGGAAACTTCATTTAGGCATCCTTATCGAGAGTCTTAAACACAGAGAATCCTTGAACTTGTTAACAAAGGGTATTTATATAATTTGACCCCATGATTTTCCGAAACATAATTACTTAGGTTTTACAACACCAATAACCAACATACAAATCAATTCCAATTCATATCATCATCAAAACAGCCCACAAGTCCATATACAATGATTTCTTAGATTAACGAGTTTCAATTACGAAAATCACTTCACAACTTACTCCTAACTATTACTTAATCACAAATATAGATAGAGGAGGGTGAATTTTACCTCAATGCATCAAGGCCCCTTTCCAAACAACAACTTATTCTAATAGCAAGGGTTTCCAAAACCGAACTAATCCGGAGAAGATAGTTTCTACTATATCCGCGAGGATTATCACGTTAATCTTACGTGATTTGCCATAGATGTAACCTTCGGGTGTTAGGATATACTTGGAAGGGTTTTGACAGAGTTTAGGAAGTGAATTTGGGGGGGGGGGGGAATAAAGGTAATGTCAACTGAACCCGCTTTTAACTCGAAAATATTTCCACCGCCATAATTCGACGATGGTATTGACAGACCGTCAAACATTTGATGGCTTAGAATAGGAATTTTGACGGTCCATCAAACATTCGATGGGCCGTCAAATTTCTCAGTTACTTGTTTTCGTCGAAACGTACTTCCTTCGATTCGTTTAACTCCCTAATACTCACATATACAAGTCGTAAACCTTCATTATTCTTTCGTAAAGTCCTACCTCTTCCCGGGACATCGGCATTCAATAACGACAAAGCAAAACGCGAAACTTACGAGGTGTAACATTTCCTTTTTGGTCTGTACCCAAAAGAGTGTCTCTTTCTAAGTTTAGTAAATTGACAATTCAAACACCCTTCATGGAAACCTTATAACCACAAGATTCAAATAATTTTTTGTTACTTTACACATCTTTAATTTAAGGCGACAAGATTCAAAATTCTTTCTTTATTTCCTAAACTTTTTGTCAAGTCAAATTAAGACACTTAAATTGAGAAGGATGGAGTTTTAATTAGGAAGGGCATTTGACTACTTTTACCCTTCTTTATGTCTATTATAGTCTCTCTTCATTACATGTTTACTTTATTTATGTGTATCTCTATTAATGATAAAATTTTACAAATGGAAAAATGAGAAAAAAATAATTAATTGTGCCTTGAACTTTTAAACGATAAATAATTTGAGATGACTTTTTAGTAACTACGACAAATAATTTGAGACGACTGAGAACTGGACACTGGTAGAAATAAAAAAAGGTAACGTATCTTCCGATGGAAATATGTTCCACATGATCTATCACCTGACTTTTCAATGAGTGAATGTGGATATAAAATAAGTACACGTGATTCTACCAAATGCAAATCTAAAAGTAGATTATGAAAATCAGATGCAACTAATTATTAACTTGGTCACAAATGGACCCCAAGTCAGGTCTTCAGGTGCAATACATTTCATGTGTACGGGTCTTTTTTTTAAAAGCAAGTGGAAAGCATCAACGATCAAGACACCAAAAAGCTCATAAACAATTAGTAGTAAATTGCAATTACGCAATCAAATTATGGATTCAAGAATCTTAGTACTGCACCATCCAATTCGTATTAATGAACATATAAGCTGGAAGATATTAAACAATTTTTCCTTGATAGAACATCTCGACTAGGGAATACCAAGTACCAGAAACACCAAAAAACACCCCCAAGGCTATTAATCCCAAATCCATAAGTGTTCCTTTTCGATCCATATCTCCTTTGAATACCTGATAATGGAATAATGCTGGCAAAACGAAGCCTAGAACACAACAAGTACTGCTACCAACCAATGACATGAAATCAGCAAAATTTGGAACCAACAAAGCCACCATAGTCACTCCCAAAACAAGTATCCATCTCATCCACACACTATAATTTCCATCAGAAAACCTTCTCTCAAATATTTCAAAAGCTGGATTCAACATCAAGGGAAATGTAAAGAACAAATTAATGCAAAGTCCCAATTTTACAATTGTGCTCAATAGTCCTTTCCCCATATTGGATGTAACTATATCCTTTGTGCTTGAACCAAATGCAAAATACCCCATCACACCAAATGTTCCATACATCAATGCAATCAAGAACATTGACAATGCCAATATTTTCCCATATTTTGACTTGTCTTTCATCTCTGACTCTAAAGGTATAGCCATTCCAACCCCTTCAAATGAATAAAGAGCCACACCCAAACCATAAAAGAATGTGGAAAGTGTCCCGAAAGCCTCTATATCTGACGGCCATTGATTGGTGAAAGTCTGCACATCCTCAACCATAATCACACCCATTGCACCGATCTGTGCAATGTCAGCGAATATAGTCAAAGGGGCTAAAAGTGTCAATGAAGGAATAGCAGTTAATCCCAATTGAAAGGGAAAACAACCCCATATGTACAAACTCTTGGCAGAGTTAAAAAGAGGAATATTCCCAAGACCTTTTGACAAGCTAATAAGATGAGATAAAGTATTGCCAATGAAAATGAGATATCCAATGCAGAATCCAGATTGAGATAGAACAATCATAACATCAACAGAAAATCTACCTATCGGACCACAAACCGCGAAACCAAGATCACCAAACGACGAAATCTTGGAATCACCAATTAAAGAAAGATCAAGTCTTCTTCTTGTATGGATGAGAAGCATCATGCCATGATACGTTAAAGCAGCAACTGAGACAAGCGTAAGAACCCCAGTGATCCAACCGGTTCTCATAAACGTATAAGGGAGACCAAGAACGCCAGCACCAACAATAGCAATAAAGAAATTGGCAAATGTCTTTGGAAGACAAGATTTTGATGAGTTTTCAAGAAGAGGGGTTTCTTCTTTAGGCAAAAGAGATTCGCCAATGGCAGTTGTTTTCCCATTGGCCATAATGGCACAAATGTGATGATGGTTGTGAGCAGAGCAAAAGTGTCTATGGAAGAGAAAGGGATGTGAATGTTGTGATCAAAGGGATGAAGGAAACCATTTAAATTTTGTCTTGTTTGATCCAATACCTATCACATGAGATCTACTCTATTATGACACCTGTAGTTATCAAATCACTTAACTGGTTGTTATGAAGCAATGTGTGCAGTTGTTTATTGGATATACAACTTCTCCTACTTCTAAGGAGAATTATGTGGGTAACTAATTCTATTTACTATGTTATGGTTACAAAAATATTTAATACTCTCTAAGTTTCCAAAAGTTTTATCTTATTTTCTTTTTTAGTCTGTTTCAAAATGAATGTTTCTTTCCTATTTAGCAACTCTTTCCTTCCAACTTTACATATCACATGTTTAAGACCACAAGATTAAAAGTCATTTTTATACATTCAACACAATTAAAATTATAAGATTCAAAAGTTTTCTCTATTTTCTTAAACTTTTTTTTTGAAACGGAGGGAGTACTTACTACTTAGTAATTATTTCTATTCCATTTATCGTGGATAGACATGGTTAGAAAGATGTTTATTACTAATTCTATTCATTATGGATGGATATTAAAATTGCTGAAAATTATTATATCCCTAAATTTGCTTTAGAAATCCAACTCCCCCTAACTATGAACAATTAATATTCTTCCCCCCTCTATTTGTGCAATGTCTATTTTGCCCTTGTAATTTTCAATTCTCACCTCTATATAATACTTTTTTTATTGTATATGATTATCCAGTAGCTTTACATATAATTCAGATTAACTTATTATAACTTGTAATTTATGTTCACTAAAATTATAAATAGAATATTCCTTTTAAAAATTGTGTTACAAAAAATATATCATTATTTTTTATGATTTTATTTTAATATAATGCGCTTAAGGATATACTTAAGTTATACTTTTTTGGTGGAACTGGCAATTTATAGAAGGGGGTTTAAAAAAGAAACTAAAATGTCACAGGATTTGAACTTGTATCCTGGAATAATTTTGTAACCCCTTTACCACTATGCATCTTCCCCTTAGTCAAGGTGGATTCAACAATTTATATACAACTAAAATATTATTTTGCCCTAATTATGCAGTCCATTTTTTCAGCAGAAGATTCAATTAACCTTGTTGCCTCTTTTAGCTCTGTGCTTGCACTTTCACTCTTATACTTTATTGTATATAAAGATTTTTGAATTTTGATTGTCATTAATAAAATATTTTTAAAATTATAACTTAAAATCCATTTTGTCACTCCCCAAAACTGATGGGACAGACAGGCACCTTGATACCTTAACTTTGATCAAGCGAACCACTACTAAACACATTAACACTAACCATATACACATGTGGATCAATAACTTTAAAACATTTTCCATATGAAAGATGTAACATTTGCATCATCATTAGGGTGACAAATTTACAAGTTGGGCTGAATTTGGTCGGGTCAAAATGGGCTGAGTTAATAAATGAGCGAGTTATTGATCCGTCCAACTATTACTTGGGCTGAAATGGACAAAAAAGCGGGTCAAAATCCAACCGGCCTAATACTTCTAAGCTTTAATTACCTTATTTGTCCTTTTATAATTTTTAGTACCTAATAAATTGTTATTTTTCCTTATTATGGTTATATATAACATATCAAATAAGAAAAAAAAATTGAACATATTTTGACAAGATTTCTCATGGATCAATTTGGACTAGATATCAGCCAAAATTTTGATGGACTGAGCTAATAAAAAAGCGAGTCAATAACCCGCCAAAACTTGAACGAATTGGGTGAATAATGATTTCATGGGCTAATTTTGCCACCTCTAATCATCATAGATATAACAAAATATACAAATGACAGACATTCATTTAGCCATACAAGTGCCCATACAAAAATACGTATACCAACCCACTACGTCTACGAGCTCCATGACCGAACAAATGAATAATTTGGCAGAACATGGTCTCCCGCTTCCAAAAGAATATATTAATGTTTAATATTCGCCCAAAGGAAGGTAAAGCCTACCAAAAGTGGAGAGAAGGAGATGACAATCCTAGATCATATGCTCGTGGCCAACACTTGTGCCCGTGATAAAAGTCACATAAAATATAGTCTGAGAACAAATTTGTGGATACTTAGTACATGTCATAACCTACCTATATCAAATGATGGGACAAGATTTATAAGAACATATGAATACATGTTATGATCATTTTCAACTGAAAAACAGGAAACAACTTCATAACTCATTTATTAAATGAAAGTCGCGGAATCAAATATTGTTTGTTACACTAGCTCTAACAAATTATCAGTAATACCAAGGTTAGGAACCAACTCAAGCAAATTAAATCAGCAATACCAAGGTAGAAAGGCAGAGAAAACAAAAATTGCTAATCAGAAAACCACCCAGCAAAGAAATGATGTGGAGACCAGTGATGAAGAAGGATGGCAAACTGTGTTGGATATAATTGTAGTACGGGAACTAAATAAATATTACAAGTGTTCGCAAGGATAAACAAACAACCAATATTATAATTGCCGCAAGCTTGTTGAATCTTGAATCTTGATAACCTGAAATCAAGAAACACTAAATCTGGATTGCTACAACTGTGGCTGAGTCGAGAGATGACTCTCTGTCTTTAAGACAAGATTGTCCCGTATTTATGCTTTTACGTTAGCGGGCAATAGTCTCCCAAGATAAAACAGCAACTAATCAACACTACAAAGCAAATAGGTTGATTCTAACGAAGAAAACAAACACGAAGTGAACCGAGACCGGACGGGCGGGCGGCGGCGGCGCGCGTGTGGGGCTATCCTCAAACCCAAGCACACCTAGGTCCTCTCTCCTTCAAACACATGGGTTACCCCTTGAGGTCCCAAACCCTTATTCATTTTTTAGGCTTATAAAAAGAACAATTCTTCCTTTTTCCACCGATATGGTAGATTTCTCCCACACCGTATTTCCATGCCTCAAACACCTTACTTCGTGGACCAATATCTCTTTCATTTCTTAATAAAATTGGACGGTTCTTGTCCCTACGGTCATCTACTCACTTAGTAGAGTATGCACGTGTAAAGAGACAAAGCCTCCAACATGCGGAACCCTAGTGTTTAAGACATTAAATATGGGTGGACGCAACCTCCCCACTAAAGGCAAATTTTCAACAATCCCCTCTTGAAAGAGATTTTGGTGCACACACAAGGTGCCTACTTTCACAATATTTCAGCAAAAATATATTGCATCAGGAGAGGTAGCTTCCGCTTTGAACCTTCCCTAGTTGAATACCACTGGACTTACTTACTGCGCGGTGAACGTGATTTCTTGAATCGTCAGTGTTTAGTGTAAGCCAAGACAATGATACCAACACAATAACTCCCCTTATTCATTTTCTTCTTATTGTTCTGTCCGTTGTGGCCGTGGACACACTTGGATTCTTAAGTGCGTTCATTTGATGCGGCATGTCCTTGCACTTAAATAGGTGATCTCCTATAAGGTATCCTGCTATACCCCACTTCACAAGTGTTAGGAATCATTAAAAGTTTCCCAAACCTTAATCTCAATCGTTTGAGGATCGTTAAAGGTTTGGAAGTTTAACATTTACCCACCATTCATGTAGCACTTTAATGTCAGCTTTGGATTCATGTTTCCTTATAGAAATCATCATCTGAAGTGATCTTGCTTCCACCGAAGCGCTCAACTGAACCTTTTGTCGCTTAGTTTTCCCATTGAACCAAATTCTTGGGATCTCCAGTCAGTATGGTTGGGTTACCACCGCAAAGGTTCTTATTGTTTGGGTTTTAAGCCCATTCCCCTAGATAGGTAGAATTCTTGATCTTCGATAGTCCCTTAGTTAAAGGGTCCGCTATATCATTTGATTAGTAATCAAGGAAGTGACACCCGTGATGATCAACTGCCATACGGTGTTATGTCTCCGATAGATATGTGCAGACACCGTCATCCGTGACCTTCCTGAAGCCGACCGGCTAGCCACAATGTATAACTGCCGAAGGCACGGGTTTCTCTCAATAAGGGACGTCCTCTAAGGAGTTGTGAAGTTACTCAACTTCTTCTCATGCTTTGTTTAAAGCGATAAACTCTGATTTCATCATGAATCAGCCGATGCAAGCTTGCTTAGAGGATTTTCCAAGACCCACTATACACATTTACTTCATGGAATTGGTGTTCTTTAAGTCTGATGTCCATTTTGCATCACTGTGTTCTGCCAGAACCGCTGGACATCCAGAATACCATAATCCGTAGATAAGCGAATATTTCAGATATCATCATATCTGACTTAACGCCTTCTACCGATCATTTTTAGAATCACGAGTGAACCTTAGTTCAACTGATCTACTTTGTAAGTCGATACCAGGTCCGTTGTAGTTGTAAAATACATTGAACTACATGTGACATGCGCATATCGCTCCTAGTATATGGATGCACCATGATTCATATCCATTGGTGGCTTCAATGAGACTGTCAACTACCTCACAAATGAGTTTGGAATTAGACCAGTCCATTAGATGTCTTAGAAATTCCAATTCCTAAGATGTCATATGTGATACCCATATCTTTCATATCGAGACTTTTGTGTCAATATGACCTCCACTTTCAGACTGTTGGTTTTCCAACTGTTGGTTTTCTAGTTTCAGAGTCAATGTTTCTGTTGTCAGATTCATTATTTCTATTTCACCTGAAATTTCAAGGACCAAAATGTAAACATTTTAGGGACCAAAATGAAAGTCAAGAAGAAACCCAATAGTCCAACAAACCAACTCTGATCCTCCCATTTCAACTCTCTAGTTAGGAAGGCTGTCTCAACATCCATGTCACGCAAGACTGCAATGACCCTGGATGTTAAGCTATTCACAGGGGAGCACATGTACAAGTAGCAGAGGCCTTATACTCGTCAGTAGATCTATCTACTTTGTACTCACTTTTGAGTATCCACTTTCACAACCCAAAGGTTCTTTTTTCCGGAGGAAGGTCAACCATTACACAAGTATGGTCTATCTGATGGAATCTATTTCTCTCTCTGCAGCTTCTTTCCAAAGCAGCGCTTCTGGAGATGACAATTCTTTGTTAATTGTCTATGGTTCATTCTCAACCATACAAGCTATAAGGCCTAGAACAAGTCTTTATCCCCTCTTTGATCCGTCTCGGTTCAACATCTAGAATCCATAAGTTCTATAGATCTGGAATATTAAGTTCCGGATAGTTAGCAACTTCCGAGTCCTATAGCTCTGGAACGTCTGGTTCAGGACAATCAGGCACTCACGGGTTCTTGTTAACCTCGAGCAATTACTTCTTTTTTCCTTCTCAATGAAAGTTATCTTCAAAGAATTCAGCATTTTTTGACACCAAGAGACGATAAGCACTACTGTTATTTGCAGATTCAATAGATATGCAATTTACAGTCTTAGGTCCAACTTGACCTGTTTCGGTATTCCAACCTCTACCAAGCCACCCCACATCCCAACATTTGTAGGTGGGATCATTTCTATGTTTCACACGGAGGGTTACCCTTATCCTTATGCGTAGATCTGTTGAGAATCGCATTAGGGGTAAGGATTGTCTTGCTCCACATATTTTGGGCGTATGACTTTGCGCTTGGCTAACACCGTTAGACTAAGGTGAGTAATGAGCAGTCGTTTTGATCAACGATGCTTCACATTCTCCCCCTCTATCACTACGAATTCCTCAATCCGTAGGCTTAGTTGATTTTCAACTTCTTCTTTGTAGCGCTTATCCGCTTCAACAACTTCATCTTTACTTTTCAACAAACAAAGGATGCAATACGTATTACCATCATCAATGAAGGTCACAAAGTACTTGTTTCCCCCTCTATGTTGTATAAACTTCAAATCACCCATGTAGGTATGACTAAGTTCTAGATGAGCGATGTTTTATCGATATTCCTATGACGGAATGGGAAGGTGATTTTGCCTCTTCGCCTACCTCACATTCATTTTGAGGTTTATGTCGATAGAAGGCAATAATCTCAACTTCGTTAGCTTTTGAATGACTTTCTATTTAACGTGTCTTAATCTATGATGGCATAGATGCACGGATTACAAATATATCATTCATTTGGATACAGACATACTGTACCATTCTTTGTTATTATAGACCTGTTGGACTAGTCTCAAACCAGTTTGACCAACATCGTCCCTTAAACCAAGTTTGGGACATGTATCACCTCATTTTAGAATGATCTCATTCTTTGAAGTCCTTTTGAGGACAACCTCTCCAACCCCTTATACTTTAGAGGTGGCGTTGCTTCACATGAACAACCTCTTGCCCGTGGTTAGGGCGTAACCGGATCATATGTGATCTGGATACTCTGGCCCACTCCAGTTGCTTTGGAAAACTGAGTGTCTAATTTCTTTTCTGCCTTTCTTTTGGCCTTCAGATCATTTAAGCCCTGAAAACTCTGGCCCACCTCACTAGGTGTCCATTTCTTTTCTGCCTTTCTTCTGGCCTTCAGATCATTTAAAACCTAGAAACTCTGGCCCATTCCAGTCGCCCGTAGGCTTTGTACGACTGAGTGTCCAATGTCATCTTATCAAATAAAGGATTTTCTGTCAAATAGTGTGACAGGTTCAACGTCTTAAGATAAGCCATTATCTTTTAGTATTCTTCCCTTGAGATTGGTGCCCAGACAATTCTTAGCACTTACTTAAGAGTGGTAACAGTTTTTGCACAGTCAGTGGATCTCTACCTTTCGTATGTGCGAACATACTTTACACACTTTAATATGATCTTTTAAGTTTTGTTTATAATAGTCAAATCTTTAACCGGGAAGGAAGATGAGATTAAACTCCTGATTTTAAAACTTAAGTAATATAATTTATTTTGGAAAAATATTTTCATATTCCTCATTACTTTAAGCCCTATTTAATCAGACATCATTTAATCTTATTTTTGACAAAGAAGAAAAATTACTTATCCCAATTTCAAATTCTGGCCCACTTCAGTCACTTCGTCGGACTGAGTGTCTGTTTCCTCCATACCATAATATGGATCCTTTGTCTGGGACAGATATAGGCCCTCTACTACATGATAGAACATCATCTTCATCCTTCTCCTCTTGTCCTAGTTGACATCCTCAGCCACTCGTAGGCACTTGTTCCAACCACTCTCGGGAGCGGTGACACCATGAACACCTTGACCTTCAACAGCATAATCAGAACTGTCTTCTACCAGAAAACCACAACCAAAGCTAGATTTGGTCTCACAACAGTTGACCGACATCTTTCAAACACTAATATAATCTTGTCTTAAAATTATTGGATATAATTGCAGTACGGAAAGTAAATAAATATTACAATTGTTCGAAAGGATAAACAAACAGCTAATATTATAATTGCCGCAAGCTTGTTGAATCTTGAATCTTGATAACATGAAATCAAGAAACACTAAATCTGGATTGTTACAACTATAGCTGAGTCGAGAGATGACTCCTGTCTTTAAGACAAGATTGCCCCGTATATATGTTTTTACATTAGCGGGCAATAGTCTCCCAAGATAAAACAGCAACTAATCAACACTACAAAGCAAATAGGTTGATTATGATGAAGAAAACAAACATGAAACGACTTGCTGAAGAATGGAAAATTTAGAGAAAAGGAAGACTGTTCTTTTATTTTGCTACTGTTTCTGTATCTTTCTTTTGGACTTTTTTTCTCCTGTTCGTCCTCTCTCCCACTGCCCTCAAACAAGAGTAAGGTCTCAATATATAGTGTTTAGGAGGAGGAGATGTGATTAAGAGGTGTATTCATGGGCCAGAAACGTTTTGTAGTAAGTGCAAAACGTTTCAGAAGTTTAATGCCATAAAATGTTGGCTACCCCTCGATACTCGGCCTTCGCACTGAATCACGATAAAGTAGCCTGGCGTTTAGCCGATCAAGAGACCAAGTTATCACCAAGAAACATACAATAACCATATGTCGGATGTCTGGTATCCGGACATCCACCCCAATCAACATTTGTATAAGACATGAAAGTAGATACGGAGGATGGATATAAGTGCAAACCATAATCGAGAGTACCCTGAATGTAACGCATAATGCATTTGAGAGCGTGCATGTGTTCTTCCCTCGGATCATGCATAAATAAACACACCTGCTGTACTGCATAAGTAATATCTGGCCTCGTGAATGTAAGATACTGAAGAGCCCCTACAAGACTGCGATAGTGGGAGGGATCCTCGAAAGATGTGCTAGAATTAGCACTCAGCTTCGGTTTGGTGTCAACCGGAGTAGGAGATAACGTACAGGATGACAAGTCAGCTCGCTCAATAATCACATTTGCATACTTCCTCTGAGATAGAAATAGACCACATGCATGACGAGTTATAACTATACCAAAAAAATAACTCAAAGGCCCCAAGTCTTTCATAGCAAATTCGAAATTGAGAAAGACATGATAGACTTGCGTAGTTTATCCGAAGAGGCAATCAATATAATATCATCCACATATAACAGAATGTATGCCAGAGAAGTACCACGATGATAGATGAACAGAGAATAATCAGACATGCTGTGAGAAAATGCAATAGTAGACACATAATCTGTAAACCTTTTGTACTAAACCCGAAGGACCTGTTTTAGCCCATACAATGACTTTTTCAGCAAACAGACATGGTGAGGATGATCGGGGTCCCTGAAACCGAAAGGCTAATACATGTATACTGTTTCCTTAAGATCACTATGTAAGAAAGCATTTTTCACATCTAGCTGATGAATGTGCCATGCTTTCGAGAGAGGTAGACTGAGAATAGTGTGAATTGTTGCCGATTGACCACCGGACTAAATGTCTCTCCACAATCTACGCCAACCTGTTGAGTTTTTCCATCACCTACAAGACGGACCTTATGCCTCTCAAAACAACTATCAGATTTTTCCTTATGAGTAAAAATCTACATAGAATGAATAACATTGACACCGGGCGGACGGGGCACCAACTCCCACATTTTATTTTTAATAAGAGCATTATATTCATCATCCATGACCATTTTCCAATTGGGGTCATGAAAGGCGGACACTGGGTTGTGTGGTAGGGGTGATTTAGTGATATTAGAATTGAGATTAAAATGTCTTTTTAGTTTAAAATACCCCATTGGTTACGAGTAACGGGCCCTTGACTCAGAATAGAAGTGGGTCGGACCTGGGTCGGTGTAGGGATGTCACGGGATTGGCCAATAGGCAGTGGGCCTGCTGGCCGATGGACTAGACTGATGGAGGACGTAGAAACTGGGCCAGCGGGCAGTGGGCCTACTGGCTGAGACGCTAGACCGGGAGGGAGAATTATTGGGCCAGCAGGAAATAGGCCTCCTGGCCGACAAATCGGACTGAGATCGAGACCAGATAGGCCAGCAGGTAGTGGGCCTACTCGCCGAGAAACTGGATCCAGATAGGGGACATTTGGGCCAACAGGCAGTGAGCCTGCTGGAAGAATTGGGTCTCGGGAATACTGGGCCAAATGGTGGATGATATACAGTGAGAGCCCATCATCCAAAAAATTATAAGAACTAGACACGGAATTATACAATTTAGCAAATGGAAATTGGGTTTCATAAAAAATGACATGTCGACTAATTATGATTTTATTAGAAGATAAATCAACATATTGTAACCATTAGACGGATAACTTAAAAACACACAAGCGGTAAAATGGGCTTGAAGGTTGTTAATTGTAGTGGATGGGAAGAAAGGATAGCATAAAGACCCAAATACCCTAAGATGAGAATATGAAGGATCCTTACGATAAAGAATTTGGAGTGGAGATTGGTATGCTAGTCCTTTGCTCGGGAGTATGTTAAGAAGGTAAGTATTCATCTATAATGCATGATGCCATAATGAAGGTGGTAATGAAACATAGGCGAGTAATGTCCAAACAATATTATTACTGGTCCGTATTTTTCTCTCGACTTTTCCAATTTGGGAGGACCTATGAGGACAAGAAAACCGAAAAGATATACCATTAACACTACAAATTTCCCTAAACGGCCCATTATCAAATTCCCTTCCGTTATCATATTGAATGTTTTTAATTTCCCATTCAAATTGGGTATGAATGAATGCTCTAAAAGATAGAAATGTGGATAAAACTTGAGACATTTTAGACAATGGAAAGGTCCACAAAAAAGTAGAATAATCATCCAAAAATAACACATAATAACGATGAACCACAGAGCTCAAAACGGGAGATGTCCATAAATCACTATGAATAATATCAAATGGCATTAAAGTACTAGAAGTAAACGCTACAAACGGTAATCTAACATGCTTCCCAAGCGGACAAGAAGGACAAACATTAGTACTATGGACACTATTACACTCAATAAAATTATTATTTTTAAGAGAGGAAAGAACAGACGCTCCCGAATGACCCAAACGCGCATGCCACAAGGAAGGTGCTAAAGCGGCAAACATCGACGGTGCGGCTTGATTAGTAATAGTGGTGATGGGATACACTCGCCCCAACTATTACATCTCATTAGAGGTATCCCCATAATGAAATCCTTCATAGAAAATCCAAAATGATCAAAGCCAACAGAAACCCAATTATCAGTTGTAAATTTACGAACAAACACCAATTTTTTAATTAAGTGAGGAGCATGATGTACATTTTTCAAGGCTAAAGGTGGGTTCAGGGGAGATAAATTTTTGTGACAATAACCACAAATTAGAATTGAATTACCATTACCAACAATAATGCCACGATTATTGCTAAAATTGAAATAAGATGAGAGATTACCTTATGCGGACGTCATGTGAGAAGTAGCACCGGTGTCCATGTACCAATTTGCATCCGAAGGATTTAATCTAAGTGTATGCATTGCTGCCTCGATATGCGTGGGAGTCGGGGCCGGTGATATGCCCGCAGCAACGAAGGTCTGTTGTGGCCGAGGCCCAAGCAGGCCAGCCTGCTACCAGGGCCCAGTCCGTGACTGCTGTGTCTGCTGGAACTACTAGAGGCCGTTGGTCTTGGCCCAACTCGCTGCTGGAAAGCCTGGAAATTATGGCGTGGGCCACTGACCACTGGCCCAGCCCCACAGCCACTGTTCACTAGCTCAAGGCTGCGGCCCAACCGGCTGGCCACTGCCACCACGTCCTCCGCCACTGCCACCCCGCCATCGGCGTGGCTGCTGCCACTACCACCACCGCCGCCGCGGCCCCCTTTATGGTTTTGCCACCATTTTTCCGATATTGGCCCTTTTTGCCACCATAATTGTTATGGTTTTGGCTAGAATTGTCCGAGAATGAGTGAGGGTGGAACATGTTTTCGCCTTTTTAGCCAAGCCAGCTTCTTCTAAGGTGAGTATGGAACATGTTTTGTAGAACGACGGGAGAGGATTACTTTGACGAAGAAGCGTCCCAACGCCATTATAATCCTTAGAGAGGCCTGTAACCATCTGAAGAACAAGACGATCATTTGTGACAGGTGCGCCAACGTTCTTGAGTTTATCTGAAAAGTCATTGAGCCTTTGACAATTGGCTGAGGCATTCGAAAAATCCTCCATGTTGATGTTGAAGAATTCCTGCTCAAGGGTCACGGCACGGGAATTTTTGTTACCCTGGAATATATCACGCAACCTATTCCAAGCTTTCATTATTGTGGCGTTGGGTTCAATAATAGTCCGCAAGAGGTCCGTAGAGATGGTGGAATAAATCCACTGGAGTACCGTAGCATCAAGAGTTTCCCACAACTCTATTTCATCATCGGTGGTAGACACCTTCTCCTTGCCTTTTTCCGGTGGGACGATGTGATGGAGGACTCAATTAGACCATGCGTGAATTTTAAATAGTTTTGTCCACGTCGCGTATTGGACATTTTCTATCTCAAGAACAATAGGGATGTTATTCTTGATATTGGAGACTGCAAGGGCAGGATAAAATGTGTTCTTTTTGGTAGACATGATGAAAGAACAAGAGTAGAATTAAGGATTCGGAAAAATACAAGGGAAGGGGAGGTATGGACAGCCGATGGCGGAAGAGGGAGTTAGGACGACGGAAGCAAAATTTTGGAGAACGAAGAGTTTTCCCTAGACTTCTGATACCATGAAAGAGAATAATCTCCTGATTATTTTCATTAATGAAAATGCTTATATACATAATATACCATACGTAATTATGGAAAATAAATCTCTCTTTTCCTTATACAAGACTACTACCCTAATTATATATGTACAAGAATTCTAATAATTATGGTAAGTAAATATACAATTTACATGGCCATATACACGGCCAATATACACGTTACCGTGTATATTCTTTCAAGAACCCCCGTGACCAGTGGGAAAACACCAAAGATCAAGAACTTCCAAATGATTTTAAATCCAATTTTGTGATGTTTAGTACAATAACTTGGAATATTAGGGGTATTGGATCCATGGGATCACTTGAAAGACTCACTATGCTCAAACAACAATACAATTTACCAATGATCAGCTTAAAGGAGCCTATGGTTGGCCCTGATAAAATTGATGAGTTCAAGAGAAGGCTGGGGTACAACCATTGTTTCAAAAATTGCAACAACAAGATTTAGATTCTTTGGTCTGACCCAGTGGATGTAAACATTACTCAAGATAAAGAACAACACGGTCTTTGCAAAATCACCAACCAAAACTTATCATATGATTTTTATCTAACTATTGTATATGCTAAATGCACTGAACAAGAAAGGATTAAGCTTTGGGATGATCTCATAAATACAGTAACTAGGTGCAAGAGGCATGGGGTGTAGTTGGAGATTTCAACTCTATCACTAGCGCAGATGAAAAGCTAGGAGGAAGACCATTCAACCTTAATAATAGCCTAGACTTTATATCCTGTATCGATGAATATTGTTTACAGGATGCGGGTTTTTCAGGAGCAACATACACTTAGAGTGATCATAGGAATCCACCAGATACTATCTGGTAAAGACTAAATAGACTTCTGTACAACTCTCAATTGTTTGATGCATATGGGAGCACTAGTGTCGTCCATCTGTCAAGGACATGCTAAGAGCATTCCCTTTTACTCATCAAACTCATTAATGAACCTATTAATTCTATTAAAAAATTTCAAATTTTTGAATGTATGGACTACTCACCAAGACTTTTTGCGGGTAGTACAAGGTAACTTGGAGGAGAAAGTCAATGGCAATTCTATGTTCATTCTACAGAAGAAGCCAAAAGGACTAGCAAAGTTCTAAGTGTATGGTCAAGAAGTGCTTTTGGAGATATATATGAAGAGCCCAAGAGACTTAACCATGAAATTATACAACTCGAAGAGAGATTCATTAGAGATAATAGTGGAGAGAACAACATGGCCCTATCCAGAGCTAAAGCTGAGTATACAAGATTACTAAAAACTTAGGAAGTCATTTTAAGACAAAAAAACAGGATTAAATGGCTGGAAGAAGGGGATGCTAACGCTACATTGTTTCATGGTATCTTAAAGAACAGAAGCAAAAGGCTCACTTTCAACAAATCATAGATGAGAACAACCAGTGGATAGAAGGCAAAGAGGCCATATCAGATGTTGCTGTAGAATACTTCAAGGAAATTTTCTCTCAAATTATCAAAGGCAAAATTTGGTTGCCGCTAGCCAGCTGAGTGTAAAGGTCACTGATAAGACAATGAGAAGCTTATAGCCACACCATCCATACAAGAAGTCAAATATTCCATATTCTCCATTGATCCTGATAGTGCACAAAGGCGTGATGGATATAGTGGAGGTTTTTACCAGAGTGCTTAGAGTATCATTTAAAGTGATGTACTTAATGTTGTTAGAGCCTTTTTTGGAGGAGATGATCTTACAAGATACTTCACTCATACTTGCCTTGTCATGATACCAAAAGTTGAATCCCCCCAACACTTTACTGACCTTAGACCTATCATCCTTTGTAATGTGTCCAGTAAAAGTATTTCTAAAATCCTTAATGCAGACTCAGTCTCCTACTTTCTAAACTCATCTCCAATAATCAGTCTGGTTTTATTAAAGGAAGATCAATTTCAGAGAATATTTTTCTATCCTAGGAAATTATCAATGACATCAAAAAATCAAATAGGGGTGGTAATGTTGCAATCAAGATAGACATGGCCAAAGCGTATGACAAAGTCTCCTGGACATATCTGTGCATGGTGTTGAGGAAAATGATATTCTGTGAAATTTGGATTGATTGTAAATGGAGGTAGACATGGGTTCTTTAAATCTGGTAAGGTGTTTAGACAAAGTGATCCACTATCCCCTTCCCTTTTTACGATTACATCTGAGTTACTCTCTCAATTATTGAATGATCTTTCTAACAAGAGGGAACACAAAGTTTTTATATGAACAGGGATGGTCCTCATGTGAACCATCTCTTTTTTGCTGACGATACCATCTTATTTTACAGTGGAAGTAAAGGTCCACTGGAGATATTCTTAAAAGCTCTCCACACACAACAAAAAATATCTGGGTAGTTACTGAACAAGAGCAAAAGTTGTTTTCCTGTGGCCAACTATGCTAAACAAAGCTTAAGATCATTGGCATGAACAATCAGGAGTTTCTTATTAAGTACTTGGGATGCCCTCTAATAAATGAAATAAAAAAGATAAGTCATTTTAATGACTTAATTTGCAACATCATTAACAGAGTTAAAGGATGACATAATAAATTATTATCTACTGGAGAGAGAGTTGTGCTCATTAAACATGTTTTATTGGCTCTTCCAACCTACTTACTGGCAGCATTATAACCACCCAAAGGAACCTCTGAAACATTGAAAAATATCTTACTAGATTCTTCTGGTCAGGAAAAGAAGAGAGTGGGAAACACCATTGGATTGCTTGGCAAACTCTATGTCAACCAATTGAAGAGGGGGCATTAACTTCAGGAGAGTAGGTGATATATGTCAAGCATTTTCCATCAAACAATGGTGGAGACTCAGAACCAATAATTCTTTGTGGACTGATTTATAGCTCATAAATACTATCATGACATGCATCCAAATATGACAGTTTGGAGGAAAGGACAGTCTACTTGGTGGAAGTATATGTGTGAAATCAGGGACAAGACTGAACAGGAGATCAAATAAATCATTGGCAAAGGTGATGTGTTCTTCTGGTATGATAACTGGTCAACATTGGGACCTTTATACAAGAAACTCCAGGCAGGAGTCAGTGTTCACAATAAACAGGCTAAAGATGTGCTTATGAATGGTAGATGGAACTGGAACCTTGTCCAGAATCACCTGTCAGGGAAAAAGAAGGTTTCCATCAATAATATGGGACTGACCTTGAACAATGATGAGAATGATATTCCCATTTGGGCATTGCTGGTCAGTTCTCTGTTTCCTCTGCATTGGAATTATGTAGACAAAAGGGTAACATTAATACAAGTTTTGTTAAAGTTTGGCATAATGACATACCTTTCAAAATGTCTTTCATAACTTAGAGAGCTGTTATTAATAGGTTACCTACTAATACTAAAATTGCTAGATTGGGTATTCCAATTTCTCCTACTTGCTATTGCTGTAATATTGCAAACAATGCTAAAAATTTAGAAAATGCTGAATATATATTTTATGTTGGTGAACATACTAGGAGTACCAAATTCCCAAGTCACTTGTACCGGCAACATATCGAATGATACGTTTCACAGCATTAAGATGAGATACCTTGGGACTGGCTTGAAACCTGGCACAAACACATACGCTAAACATGATATCGGGGCGACTGACAGTAAGGTATAAAAGGCTACCTATCATAGATCGGTACAATGTTGGGTCAACATCTTGTCCAACATCGTCTTTACATACCTGTTGCGTAGAGCCCATTGGAGTCTTCATGTGTTTAGCATTTTCCAGACCAAATCTCCTAACAAGATTCTTGGCGTACTTGCTTTGAGATACAAAGATCCCATCTTCATCCTGTTTAATCTGCAAGCCTAAGAAAAATGTTAGTTCTCCAATCATGTTCATTTCAAATGTTGTCGACATTGCTTCGACAAACGACTTCAAGAGTGATTCTGTAGTTGAACCAAAAACAATATCATCAACATAGATTTGAGCTATTATTACATCTACACCGTGTCTTTTAATGAATAATGTTCTGTCAGCTTCTCCACGGGTAAAACCAAACTCAACAAGGAAGCCAGTTAAACGATCATACCATGCACGTGGTGCTTGTTTTAGTTCATACAAAGCTTTCTTGAGCTTGTACACATGATGTGGATGGTGAGGATCCTCAAATCCCTTTGGTTGGTCAACATATACTTCTTTGTCCAAGTATCCATTGAGGAAGGCACATTTAACGTCCATTTGGTGCAAGGTAATCTTTAGATAGCAAGCAATAGCAAGAACCAATCTTATTGACTCAATTCTAGCCACAGGAGCGAAGGTCTCGTCATAGTCAATACCTTCTACTTGTGTATATCCTTGAGCAACAAGTCAAGCTTTGTTTCTAACAATTTTCCCTGACTCATCTGATTTGTTTTTTAATATCCATTTGGTCCCAATAACATTTGTGTTGTAGGGTCGTGGTACCAAGTCCCAAACCTCATTTCGGGCAAATTGTTCAAGCTCCTCTTGCATGGCTTGAATCCAAAGATTATCTTTTAATGCTTCCCCAATATTTTTAGGTTCCAAAGTAGATGTAAGACAAGAAAGACTTACCTGTTGATATATGGTGGACATGCACACATACCTTACCATTTCTCAGTAATTCACTGGCTCTTTCCATCTTGTACGCCTCTTCTCAAAAACTCCCCCTATCAGCTGGTCGGGTGGATGGTTCCTTCTAATCCTCGATGGAGGGTCTCTTCTCACTTGATCATTAAGTTCAATAGCAGACTCCTCCTCGACTTCGTCCCCTGTGTTCTATCTTTGAGGTTCAGATGTTTCTTCTGATGTCGAGACAACATCTGGGACAACATATGTTTCTTCAGTGGGTTGCTCATCTTCAACTGCAACCATAATGTTGTTTTTTGAAGATCTACCAGATATATTCAGCAGGTCATCAAAAATAACATTGACTGACTCCTGTATGGTCTTTGTCCGAAGATTGTATATTCGGTAAGCATGGCTATTCTGAGAGTAGCCAGCGAATATTCCCTTGTCACTCTTAGAGTCAAATTTAGCCAGTTGATCCCTGTCATTAAGAATATAGCACACACACCCAAAGACATGAAAGTACCGCAATGTAGGTTTCTTTCCATTTAACAGTTCATAGGGTGTCATTTTGGTCCCTGCCTTAAATATATTCTATTAGTTATGTGACATGCCGTGTTCAAGGCTTCTGCCCAAAACCTCTTTGACAATTGCTTAGAACTTAACATAACTCTAGCCATTTCTTGTAAGGTTCTGTTCTTTCTCTTGGCAACCCCATTTTGTTGTGGTGTTTTTGGTGCCGAAAATTCATGGAATATGCCTTTCTTTTCACAAAATTTTGCAAAGGTTTGATTTTCAAACTCCTTTCCATGATCACATCTAATTATGAAAATTGAAGAACAAAACAGATTCTTAATCCTAAAGTAAAGTGTTCTAAACATCTCAAAGGTTTGTGATTTTTCCTTTAAAAAATAGATCCAAGTAAATCTGGAAAAATCATCTACTATCACATAAGAATATCTCATTCCTCCTAGGCTATCTACTTCGATTGGACCCATAAGATCCATATGCAGTAATTGGAAACAATGAGACGTACTTGAATGTTGTCCGTCATGTTGGACAACATTATGAGAGACTCGGGTCTGCTTTCCTTTCAAACAATCTTCGCACAGTGTTTTATCTTTTGGATCCAGTCTGGGAATGCCTCTGACAGCTTCAAATGAGATCAGCTTCTCTAAGGTGACGTAGTTGACATGTCCCAACTTTTGATGCCAAAGTGTCAAGTCACCTACCTCTGCAGAGTTGCAAAACTCTTGTCTACCGACTAGATAGCAATTATCTCCAGTTCGGGTTCCTAACATGACACATTTATCTGCAGAATCTGTAACCTTGCATCCAAGCTTGTTGAATTTCACCTCGAGATCATCATCACATAGTTGGCTTATGCTAAGAAGATTAGCAACCAAACCTTCTACATGAAGAACATTTTTCAAGGCTGGTACATCCGGAACATTAAGAGTTCCTTTACCAATTATCTTACTCTTACTTCCTCATTCAAAGGTCACGTATCCTTCATTAAATGCTCCATACTCCTTCAATAGGCTTTTGGTACCTGTCATATGACATGAGCAGCCATTATCGAAGTACTAAGAACTTGTAATGTTAGTACGCAAAACAGTTATGCACACATTACATTTCAGATTCAGTTTGGGTACCCATTCCTTTTTCTTCCTTCTGCTTTCAGGCTGGTTGCTTTGAATGTTGTCAGTGATGTTGGGCAACATTGATGATGACAATTTAGGCAATATTCTGAGTATAGAGTTTTGAAGTTTGTAGCAGTAGGGCACAAGATGTCCTGACTTTTTACAGAAGCTACATACAAACTTCGATCCAATCTTAGTGATCTGAGAATTACTTAGATTTTCTTTGACAAATTTTATCCTCTCAGTTTAATTATGGATTCTGGAAGTATTTGATTTGCTAGGAGATTGGTACCCAAGCCCAACCCTTGTAGGTTTATTGAAGTTCAATATTTCATCCAGTTTGAAGGTTCCCATGTTGAGCCTTTGAAAGGTGGTCTCAGCTATGTTCAATCGTGCACGAATCTTACCAAGATCTAGGTCCTTCTTGGTAAGTGCCACCTCTAATCGGTTGATTATGCCTTTCAGATTGCTATTCTCAAGAGCCAATAATTTTTCTTTTGAGTCTAGTTGCTCAGATTCAGTGATTAAGGCTTTACAAAGATTTTGTAATTCCTTTATCATGTTGCCTTTGGAGTCAACTAGATCCAAATTTACAGCCTCAGATGAATAAATAAATCCACTAAAACAATTTACATCAGAATAGTCAAAGTATACATACCTCTCTAATGTTGAAGACCTTCCAGATGTTGAGTCTAATGTTGTTCCTGATGTTGTCGCAACATTGTCAACAACATCTTCATCGTCGGACAGTGAGTGTTCGAACATGGCTATCAGCATTGCCTGTGGTTCTTCTTTTTTATCTCCTTCCTCCTCTTCGTTCTCATCATCACTGAGAGTTACCCACATAACCTTCCCAATTTTTCTAAGGGTATTTGCACACTCATTAGCGTGGTGTCCCCAACCCGAGCATGCATGACAATGCACTCCCTTGAGTTGTTTGGGATTGAAATTGGTACTGTCGGAGTTAGATTTCCTCAGTGGATTGTAATTTCTTTGATCAGAATGTGATCTATTCGGCTGTTTATTGAAGAGTGGGTTTTGATATTGTTTTTATTTGGATTTATTGCGATCATTGTTGATATTTCTCACCATTGAATTGAATCGACGAGTAAGTAAGGCAACAGTTGCACTATTTCCTAGTTCCTCCAAGTTTTCTTCCTCGTTTTCCAATTCAGTTTTCGAGGTTTGTCCTTGGAGTGCCAAAGTCTTGTCTTTATACAGATCTCTTTGGCTCTTCATGTTCATCTCATATGTTTGAAAGATGCTCATCAAGGCATGTATATTCATAGTAGCAAGATTATGAGCCTCTTCAATAGCAGAAATCTTAGTATTAAAACTTTCAGGAAGAGATCTGAGAGCTTTATCCACAAATTGTGTGTTGGTTAAAGGAGAACCAAGCACTTGACACTGATTAGCAATGTCAATTAACTTTTCAAAATAGGATTTTATGTCTTCTGATTCTTCCATCCTTAAGGGTTGGTATTGGCTCAAAATCATGCGAAGCTTTGTACGTCATACACTCGAGGTACCTTCACAATGAGTTTGTAAGGTCTCCTAAGCGTCCTTGGCCGTAGTACAATTCTGGATGAGTTTATACATATAGAGATCTACCCATCCAAATATCACATTTAGGGCCTTTTCATTGAAGCTCGCACTATTGATCTCTTCCGCGGTCCATTCAGATTCGGGTTTGGTAAGTACATCACCATCCTCGTCTGCTGGGTACTTGGGAATCACATAGCCTTCGGAAACTGATCTCCAAGCTCGAACATCAATGGATTTGATGTGCGAATGTAGTCGGATTTTCCAATAGGCATAGTTAGTTCCGTCAAGAATTGGAAGTCAACCAACGTTTTGTATAGCTGAGTCCATAGCCATAATATTCAGAATCAAACACTTATTGTATCAAGTGTTGGCTCTGATACCACTTGTTAGGTCCGGGGCTACAGATAAGCAAGAATATGTAAGAATAAAATCGTAACAGCTAGAACAATTAAAACAGTTTCTGGATGTTGCCTTCAATGTTGTGTTAACATCTGAGGCAACATTGTGATAAAACAGTTATAAACCTTTATAGAGTAAATGCAGCGGAAAAGTAAAGAGACACAAGGTTTATATTTTCAAGGGTATATATTAATATATCCCTTGATGGTCAATGACCAAAGAATTGTATAAATTATATACAATTACAAATGAATTTCTTTTTACAAGATTGAACAATAAATGCTAAAAAGAAATTACAAACAAAAGTGAAGTCGCAGATGACTTCAACCTAAAGTTAAAAGATCTAAAAAGACAAATACAATATTTTCATTACTATTGCTTGAAATATAAGCTTGATCTAGAATCTGGGCAGCAATAGTAACGTGGGACTAGATGTTGTTATACTACTTTAGGCTAAGTGTGTTGATCTAGTTTCTAAGGTGAATATGCGAGAGCTCTCTTGGTAATTCTTCTCGTTTAATTCTGGATATCGATACTCTGAAGTTCCCCTCTATTTATAGTGTGGAACTTCCCTTGAAATCCTCATTGGTTGGTTACAAAGGCTGAGTAAAAGAAGGCTTCAGCTTGGACCGGTTCTTGCTCCTTAAAAAGCTCAACGTTCTGGACTTGGTCTTCACGCTGCTTCCTCTCCAAGCTTTGACTGTTTCTTTTACCACGTTTTAAACACAGCATCATTGTTAGCTTGCCTAGGTCATTTTTTACTCACAGTAACACAACCTGTTTTGGCCGAAAGAATAGGCAAAATCGTTACAGAGATGTTGTCAGGAATATTGTCACAACATCGCAGGCAACATTCTTATTTTCATAAGATGTTGTCCAGAGCATTTACAGATGTTGTCACAACATCCATCCAACATCAACATGTTGTATGCTGGGAATTGTGGAGAAGCAGATACAACTGAAAATATGACCTTATCAAACCATCTGCTTACAGATCCAAAAAGCACATCACTAACACCAATTACCTTACCTTGCAGGCACACTTTAGAAGAGTCAAATTGAAAAACTGTTGGGAGAATATATGTAGGATCTTTGATGCTACCATTAATCATAAAACAACTATAAGAGTCAAATGGATGAGACCACCTCACCAGGTTGCAAAACTAAACACTGATGGATCTTGTTTGAATGGCAGGGTGTGGTGGGGGTGGATTACTGAGAGACCACCTCACCAAGTTGCAAACCTAAACATTGGTGGATCTTGTTTGAATGGCAGGTGTGGTAGGGGTGGATTACTGAAAGACCACCTCACCAGGTTGCAAAACTAAACATTAATGGATCTTGTTTGAATGACAGGTGTGGTGGGGTGGATTACTGAGAGACTGAAGAGGGCCAATCATTATGCCATTTACTATAAACCTTGGATAAGGAACCAGCAATCGGGCAGAAGTTATGGTTGTGCTCCATGGTTTAGAGCTCTGCATCCAAAGAGGAATCAATCAAGTTATTGGAAAAACTGACTCCATGCTCTAGCTAAAGACATCACTGATATTTGGAACATCCTCTGGAGAATGTTTATTCCTGTAAAGAAAATTCAGAAGATAGTTGAAGAGCATGGTTTTATCAACAAACACTGCTTCAGAGAAGCAAATCAACCTGCTGACAAACTTGCTTCATTAAGTCATACAATTGATGTGAACCATTTATTTAACTGCCTTACTAACCTTCCTAGACAAGTTAGAGGCCTTGTAAATCTTGATAGAATGGATTTGGCCACCTTTAGAACAAAAGATGCCGCCCTAATTTTTTAACCTCCTTAGAAAGTTAGTCATTAGCCCCACACTGGCTTTTGTATAGGCTAACTCTTTTGCTATGTGCTTATCAAGCTCCAGATACAAGTTTGGTATGCAAAACTTCAAAACTTGTATCCATCTTATTATCAATTAGAGGTGGGCAAAAAATCCGGAGAACCAAAAAAACCGAACCGGCTGTTCGGTTTGGTTTTTATTCGGGTTTTCTTAATAAAAAAATTGATTTTTTGAAAAACCGAACTGGATCAGGATTTAGTGATTTGGCTCGGTTTTTAAATTTTGGATACGAACTGAATCGAAAAACTGAATTAAATATGTAATTAATCTTATTTTTTTATTTTAGGCTACTACTATATCTTGAATCATAGTCATTGAAGTCAATCTATGAAACTTTTATGGAAGTCGAATGCGGCATGAACTTGATTAACATATCACAGAAGCATTGACATAAAATGTAGGGAGAGAAAGTAGTTAAAAATTGGTAAACTTTAAATGGTCATAACTCTGCGCTCGGATGTCCGTTTTACCCGATTTGTTTTTAATTTTGCGTTTTTTCTTCGAGACGTGGCCGGCCAAACTCCGCAAGGGGGTTTGGAGCCGCCAATTTTTATGAAAACGTCTGTTTTCCCAATCAATTTGTGTTTTCTCCCAAATCAGTTTCTAATTTTCCTTTTTCTTTAGTAAACATCTCACGATATACAATACATTCCAACGTCGAAATTTTGTGGTAATGTAGGTGTGAATGCCAATTTCAGTGTTGAAAATTCAATATATATATAAAAAAAAAACATTCCCTAACCCACCCCGCCCCGGCCCACTAGAAAAAACCGATATAATCTGATACGTTCGGCGATATAAACCGAACATATCGGGTTTTTTTTTAAAGTTGGATTAGTTTTTTTTTAAAAAAAAATCGATTTTTATTCGGTTCATATTTTTCGGATACAAAACTGATATACGATGATATGAAATGCCAGTTCAATTTTTTTTTAAAAAATCCTTATTATTTCTTTTTTTATTTGCGTTGTCTATAATTGTGTGCTAGTTAATCATTGATATTCTGCAACATTATTAAAACTAATTCATTCCCTATCATACAATATAGTTAGCCATATATGCTACTTAATTTGCATATATATTGCCCTTAAAGGCAGTGGATACCTTGACTCAGAAAATTTTCTATCAGACAGCAGATAGGACAACGTACCCATCTTAATTCTTAGAGCTGATTGTGTGTTCCTCCTCTTTCATTCGTTTTGTTGAAACTTCAATCTGTAACTGTCGAATAATACTCCACCAATTTCCTTCCAAGACAATCTTATACACTTAATTATTTAACAACATTTTCTCTATTTTATGTAACTTCTATGATTTTATAATCCATCAGAAGATCTACAATAATGGTCAGCTAATGACTCAAGTTGCGACATCATATTTAATATCCAACTAAAAGAATTGACAAGCTTGGCTTTAGGTTACAACTCACTAATATGTAATAAATGATTTCTAATTATAACGACATAGAATTTAAGTTCTATACACTTACAATGTAAAACTTACTTTCTCTGTCTCAAATCAAATTATATGTGTGGTTACTAAAAATAGTTGTTTCAAATTATTTATCATTTTAGAAGTTTAACACATAATTAATTATGTTTTCTCCATTTTACTCTTAATGAAATTTTATCATTAATGGAGATGACACATAAATAGACTAAATATTTAATGTAGAAATATCATAACTTAGACATAAATAAGGATAAAGTAAGTCAAATACCCCTCCTAATTAATAATTCTTAAGGGACGTGTAAAATAAAAAAGTGACAGATAATTTAAGACGGAGGGAATATAAAATAATTACATGTAAATCTCAAAAAAAAGTATTAAAATACATTACAATAATGTCAAAATATATAATTTAAATATCATCATATATTTTTCTGTGTCTATGGTAAATGATTTCTCTCTTTCTTACTTTATAATCATTTATTTTTAAGAGGTTATTGACTCTCTTGATTATCATGGTTAGCCTCACTAGCTTCGTTAGGACCAAGTAATAAAAGGATTGACAATTGCAAAATACAAATACTTCAAGTAAGTATTGGTTAAGGGAATAGGCAATATATTATTTGTAGGAAATTTGTCTTTAGTGGGGAGGTGCGTCCACCCATATTTAATGAATTAAACACTAGGGTTCCGCATGTTGGAGGCTTTGTCTCTTCACACGTGCATAATCTACTAAGTGAGTAGATGACCGTAGGGCCAAGAATCGTCAAATTTCGTTGTGAAATGAAAGAGATATTGGTCCACAAAGTAAGGTGTTTGAGGCATGAAAATATAGTGTGGGACAAATCTACCACATCGGTGGGAAAAGGAAGAATTGTTCTCTTTATAAGTCTCAAAATTGGCTAAGGGTTTGGGACCCCAAGGGGTAACCCATGTGTTTAAAGGAGGGAGGACCTAGATGTGCTTGAGTTCAAGGCTAAGCCCACACGCTCACCGCCCGTTCCGTCCCGTCCGGTCACGGGTCTGTGTCTTGTTGTTTCTCTCTTCTATTTTAATCCCTCCTTCAATGGTCATATACTGTTATTTCTTGGCAGTTGGAGTCCCTTCCCTTATGCTATATATTGGAGCCTTTTGGCTCAATTGCAGTGGACGGAAAAAGGCCAGAAAAATGAGACAACACATATAAACACAACGACAAATAGAAGAGAGAAACAACAACACACATTCTGTACAAAACAGTGTCAGAAACAGAAACTCTTCCTTCCTTTTTCATTCTTCAGCAAGTCGTTTCGTGTTTGTTTTCTTCGTCAGAATCAACCTATTTGCTTTGTAGTGTTGATTATTTGTTGTTTTATCTTGGGAGACTATTGCCCGTTAACGTAAAAACATATATACGGGGCAATCTTGTCTTAAAGACAGAGAGTCATCTCTCGACTCAGCCATAGTTGTAACAATCTAGATTTAGTGTTTCTTGATTTCAAGGTTATCAAGATTCAAGACTCAACAAGCTTGCGGCGTTTCGAATTGCCTATTTGTTTATCCTTTCGAACACTTGTAATATTTATTTACTTCCCGTACCGCTTTACATATCCAACAAGTTTAAGACAACATTCTATTAGTGTTCGAAAGATGCCGGTCAAAAGTTGTTTGACCAAATCTGGATATGGCTGTGGTTTTCTGGTAGAAGAGAGGTTTGATTATGTTGTTGAAGGTCAATGTGTTCATGGTGTCACCGCTCCTGAGAGTGGTGGGAACAAACGCCCACAAGAGGTTGAGGATGTCAACTGGGACAAGAGGAGAAGGCTGAAGATGTGATTCTATCTTGTAGCAGAAGGCCTATATCTATCCCAGACAAAGGATCCGAATTATGGTAATGAGGAAATAGACACTCAGTCCGACCAAGTGACTGAAGTGGGCTAGAATCCGAAATTGGGACAAATAATTTTTCTTCCTTGTCATGAATAAGATTAAATGACATCTGATTAAAAAGGGGTTAAAGTAAGGAGGAATATGAAAATGTTTTCACGAAATAATTTATATTTCTTACGCTTTAAAATCAGAAATTTAGTCTCATAGTCCTTCCCGTTTAAACATTGGATTTTGTAAACGACTTAAAAAGATCCGTTCTTTTGAGTGTAATTATTAAAAGTGTGTAAAGTATGTTCGCACATACGAGGGAAAAATATTCACTGACTGTGCAAAAACTGTTGCCACTCTTAAGTAAGCGCCAATAATTGTCTGGGCACCAATCTCAAAGGAAGAAGACTAAAAGATAATGTCTTATCTTAATACGTTGACCCTGTCACACTATTTGACAGAAGATCCTTCATTTGATAGGATGATATTGGACACTCAGTCGTACAAGGCCTACGGGCAACTGGAGTGGGCCAGAATTCATTTGATAGGATGATATTGGACACTCGGTCATACAAAGCCTACGGGCGACTGGAGTGGGGCTAGAATTCATTTCACAGGAAAATTAATGGACACCTAGTGTGGTAGGCCAGAGTTTTCTGGTCTTAAATGATCTGAAGGCCTAAAGAAAGGCAGAAAAGAAATTGGACACTCAGTCTGCCAAAGCAACTGGAGTGTGCCAGAGTATCCAGATCACATATGATCCGGTTACGCCCTAACCACGATCAAGAGGTTGTTCATGTGAAGCAATGCCACCTCTAAAGTAGAAGGGGTTGGAGAGGTTGTCCTTAATAGGACTTCAGGGAATAGGATCACTCTAAAATGAGGTGATACATGTCACAAACTTGGTTTAAGCGACGCTGTTGGTCAAGCTGGTTTGAAACTAGTCCAACAGGACTGTAATAACTAAGAATGGTACAGTATGTTTGTAGCCAAATAAATGATATATTTGTAATCTGTGCATCTATGCCATTATAGATTAAGACACGCTAAATAGAAAGTCATTCAAAAGCTAGCGAAGTTGAGATTGTTTCCTTCTTTCAACATAAACCCTCAAAAATGAATGTGAGGTAGGCAAAATCACCTTTCCAAGTTCCGTCAAAGGAATAGAGAAAGAAGCATCGCTCCTCTAGAACTTAGTCACACCTACATGGGTGATTTGAAGTTTGTACAAAATAGAGGGGGGAGACAAGTACTTTGTGACCTTCATTGATAATGGTACAACATATTGCATCCTTTGTTTGTTGAAAAGCAAAGATGAAGTTGTTGAAGCGAATAAGCTCTACAAAGCAGAAGTTGAAAATCAACTAAGCCTACGGATTGAGGAATTCGTAGTGACAGAGGGGGAGAATGTGAAGCATCGTTCATTAAACGAATGATCATTACTCACCTCAGTCCAACGGTGTTAGCCAAGCGCAAAGTCGTACGCCAAAGTAAGTTGGGAAAAGGCGATCCTTACCGCTAATGTGATTCTCAACAGAACTCCGTATAAGGATAAGGATAACCCTCCGTATGAGACATGGAAAGGATCTCACATACAAATGTTGTGATGTGGGGTGGCTTGGTAGAAGTTAGAATACCGAATGAGGTCAAGTTGGACCTAAGACTGTAGATTGCATATCCACCTGATCTGCAAATAACAGTTGTGCTTATCGCCTCTTGGTGTCAAAGAATGATGAATAACTTTCCTTGAAAAGGAAAAAGAAGTAATTGCTCAAGGTTAACAAGAACCCGCGAGTGCCTGACTGTCTGAAACTAGACGTTCCGTATCTAAAGGACTCGGAAGTTGATGTCTATCTTGAACTTAATATTCCAGATCTACAGAACTCAGGGATTCTAGATGTTGAACTGAGACGGAGCAAAGAGGGGACAAAGACTTGTTCCAGGCCTTCTAGCTTGTATGGTTGAGAACGAACCATAGACAATTAACAAATAGTTATCATCTCCAAAAGCGTTGCTTTCGAAAGAAGCTACAAAGAGAGAAATAGATTCTATCATATAGAACCATACTTGTCTAATAGTTGATCTTCCTCTGGGAAAAGAACCTTTGGGTTGTGAAAAAAGATACTCAAAAGTGAGTCCAAAGTAGATGGATCTACTGACGAGTATAAGGCCTCGGCTACTTGTATATGTGCTTTCCTGTGAATAGCTTAACATCCAGGGCCATTGCAGTCTTGCGTGGCATGGATGTTGAAACAACCTTCCTAACCGGAGAGTTGGAAGGGGAGGATCAGAGTTTGTTTGCTGGACTGTTGGGCTTCTTCCTGAACATTCATTTTTGTCCCTAAAATGTTTACATTTTGGTCCTGAAAGTTTCAGATAAAATAGAAACAATGAATCTGACCATAGAAACATTGACTCTAAAGTTAGAAAGCCAACAGTTGGAAAATCAACAATCTGAAAGTGGAAGTTATATTGAAACAAAAAGATACGGGTATCACAGATGACATCTTAGGAATTGGATTTCTAAGACATCTAACGGACTGGTCTAACTCCAAATTCAGTTGTGAGATAATTGACAGTCTCGTTGAAGCCACCAATCGATATGAATCATAGAACTGATTGGAATCATGGTGCACCTATAGACAAGGAGCGATATGTGCAGGTCACATGTAGTTCAATGTATTGTACACACTACAACCAACCTGGTATCGGCCTACAAAGCAGATCAGTTGAACTAAGGTTCACTCGTGATTCTGGAAATGATCGATAGAAGGCGTTAAGTCGGATATGACGATATCTGAAATTTTCGCTTATCTACGGATCATAGTAGTCTGGATGTCCAACAGTTCTGGGAGAACACAGTGATGCAAACTGGACATCAGATATGAAGAACACTAATGCCAAAAGTAAAGGTGTATGGTAGGTCTTGGAAAATCCTCTAAGCAAACTTGCATCGTCCGATTCATTATGGAATCGGAGTTTATCGCTTTATACAAAGCATGAAAGAAGTTGAGTAACTTCATGACTCCTTAGAGGACGTCCCTTGTTGGGAGAAACCTGTGCCTTCAGCAGTTATACACTGTGGCTAGCCGGTCGGTTTCAGGAAGGACACAAATGATGGCGTCTGAACATATCTATCAGAGACATAAGACCGTATGGCAGTTGATCATCATGGGTGTCACTTCCTTGATTACTAATCACAGGATATAGCGGACCCTTTTAACTAAGGGACTACCTAAAGATCAAGTGTTCTGCCTGTCTAGGGGAATGGGCTTAAAACTCAAATAATACGAACCTTTGCGGTAGTAACCCAACCATACTGACTGGAGATCCCAAGAATTTGGTTCAATAGGAAAACTAAGCTGCAAAAGGTTCAGTTGAGCGCTTCGGTGGAAGCAAGAACACTTCGGATGATGATTTCTGTAGGGAAACATGAATCCAAAGTTGTTCCAGCGATAGACATTAAAGTGCTACCTGCATGGTGGGTAAAGGTTAAGCTTCCAAACCTTTAACGATCCTCAAATGATTGAGGTTAAGGTTGGGGAAACTTTTAATAATTCCTAACACTTGTGAAGTGGGGTATAGCAGGATACCTTATAGAAGATCACCTATTTAAGTGCGAGGACATGCCGCCTCAAATGAACACACTTAAGAATCCAAGTGTGTCCATGGCCACAACGGACAAAATAATAAGAATGAAAACGAATAAGGAGAGTTATTGTGTTGGTATCATTGTCTTGACTTACACTAAACACTGACGGTTCAAGACATCACGTGCACTGTGCAGTAAGTAAGTCCGATGGTATTCAACTAGGGAAAGTTCAAAGCAGAAGCTACCTCTCCTGATGCAATATCTTTTCACTGAAAGATTGCTGAAAGTAGGCACCTTGTGTGTGCACCAAAATCTCTTTCAAGAGGGGAATGTTGGAAATTTGCCTTTGATGGGGAGGTGTGTCCACCCATATTTAATGAATTAAACACTAGGGTTCCGCATGTTGGAGGCTTTGTCTCTTCACACGTGCATAATCTACTAAGTGAGTAGATGACCGTAGGGCCAAGAATCGTCAAATTTCGTTGAGAAATGAAATAGATAGGTCCACGAAATAAGGTGTTTGAGGTATGAAAATATGGTGTGGGACAAATCTACCACATCAGTGGGAAAAGGAAGAATTGTTCTCTTTATAAGTCTCAAAATTGGCTAAGGATTTGGGACCCCAAGGGGTAACCCAAGTGTTTCAAGGAGGGAGGACCTAGATGTGCTTGGGTTCAAGGCTAAGCCCACACGCGCGCCGCCCGCCCATCCGGTCTAGGCTCGGGTCTCGGGTCCCTCCTTCAATGGCCATAAACTGTCATTTCTTGGCAGTTGGAGTCCCTTCCCTTATGCTATATATTGGAGCATTTTGGCTCAATTGCAGTAGACAGAATAAGGCCAGAAAAATGAGACAACACATATAAACACAGAGACAAACAGAAGAGAGAAACAACAACACACATTCTGTCCAAAACAGTGTCACAGAAACTCTTACTTCCTTTTCCATTCTTCAGCAAGTCATTTCGTGTTTGTTTTCTTCGTCAAAATCAACCTATTTGCTTTGTAGTGTTGATTAGTTGATGTTTTGTCTTGGGAGACTATTGCCCATTAACGTAAAAGCATATATACGGTGCGATCTTGTCTTAAAGACATAGAGCCATCTTTCGACTCAGCTACAGTTGTAACAATCTAGATTTAGTGTTTCTTGATTTCAGGTTATCAAGATTCAAGACTCAACAAGCTTGCGGCAGTTCTGAATTGCCTATTTGTTTATCCTTTCGAACACTTGTAATATTTATTTACTTCCCGTACTGCTTTACATATCCAACATTATTGACTTATGCGTGGAAAATATATGGAATATATTGTTTACTTTGATGAGGAATATTGATTATCACTTTGATAATGCCAACTAAGGTGCATTGAGTTTCCCTTTATTCATGCATTAAGACAGTAAGATATTGTAACTCCCAAATCACACATCATGATCAGCTATGTAAGAAAGACATAGTAGTAAAAACATTTAAAGGCAATTATGTAGCAAGCTTGCAGAGTAAATTCCAAAGCCCCTTTAAATAGTACACGTTTACACTTTTCAATGCAAACTCAATCCCCACAACTGGTCTCTTGCTTCCTTTCTAAGAAGAATTCTCTTTGTTTTCAAGTTTTAGACATGGAAAAGAAGCCAAGCATGGGTCGCCAAAAGATCAAAATTGCAAAAATAGAAGTCAAGAATCACCTCCAAGTTACCTTCTCCAAACGTTGTTCAGGCTGTGGGGTTGAAATTGCCATTATAGTTTTCTCTCCTACAAGAAAAGTTTACTCCTTTGGCCACACTAACGTTGAGTCTATTATTGATACGTTTCTTTCGCGAAATCCTCATCCAATCTCCAATTGACTTCATCTTCTTGGATATGCCAATGTTTGTGAGCTCAACTTGAAACTCACTCAAATTCTTGATGAGCTTGAAGTCGAGAAGAAAAAGAGTGAAGCATTTGATCAAACGAGGAAAACTCGACAAAGCCAATATTGGTGGGAAGCCCCTATAGGTGAACTTGCCTATCATGAACTTGAGCAATTAAAAGATTCTCTGGAAGACTTGAAAAAGAATGTGATCACTCATGCAAGAAAGATTATGTTGAGAATAGTAATTCTTCATCTTTCTTAGCTGAGAATGGTGTTGTGATTTTTGATAATTATGACATCAAGCCGGTTATGGATGCTTCAAATTACCTTCATTACCATACTTCTGGTTATGATCATGGATTCTTTTTCCTCTTCTTTTGGTTAAATTAATCTAGCCAGTACCTCACTGGTTGTCTTTGGTCTGAGAGTTCTCGATTTATCAGTTTGTGTAATGCAGCTAAGCAACAACAAGATGTTGGCTGATCTCAATAGATGTTTCATTAGTAAATGACATTGATACAGTGTAACCTTCTTCCGTTTCTATCATGTTATTACTTACGAGACCGATTTAGATCATATACAATGGTAGTCTACAGTATTTTTACACTATCACTGTAATTTAACCGTTTAGTATTTCAATCAATTAGTTCCACTTATTTATAGGCAAATTACCTGTATCTATCATTTAGGTAAAAAAAAGTTGTCTAACTACCACATTAGTAAATAACTGAATTTTGCTACAATTAAGTTTGAATAAAATTCTTCTGCACTTCTTCCACTTGCTTCAAGCAGTATTTGATTGGAGGTGGTATGCTACCGCTTTGCTTAAAATATTCTCAGAACATACAGCTGGAAAATGGTGGGTATTTCAATTGTTTTTTTTAATCCTTTTTTTGTTTCAAATGGGGATAGGAGAAGGAGAAATGGGGGAGGGAATTACAAGGTGGAGAATCGAACCCTCACCAACAAGGTGAAATTTCAAAGAGGGGTAGGAGAAGGGAAAATGGGGGAGAGAATTACAAGGTGGAGAATCGAACCCTCACCAACAAGGTGAAATTTCAAATGGGGTAGGAGAAGGGGAAATGGGGGAGGGAATTACAAGGTGGAGAATCGAACCCTCACCAACACGGTGAAAGTTCAGGTAACCAACAAACTGAGCTATTAAGATTCCACCGGAGTATTTCACTTGTATTCTGATCTGTCCAGCAGATTAGTCTTTGTGAATTCCTGGATACTTCTAGCATCGGAACTGTATATTCAGTAACGTACTAATACTAATAAACTAACTTTGATTTAACAAATAGATTTAAACATTTCGAATAAAAAGATAAAGAGACGAAAATCAAACGACATGGATCCAAAGGTAATATTGATAACATCCAATTTCCTTGACGAAAAAGAAAAGCTACTAGTGTGTTGACAGAAGCTCCCACATTTTACTTTGCTCATCAGAATCATTCCTATGCAGCTTCAACACGATTTGATAATCATGAAGAGGAAGATTCCAATAAGTTGTTGAAGATGCCGAGCATGCCTCTTTCCTATCCTATGTGTCTCCATCAACTTTTCAGAGGTGGTACCTATCTTGCATGTCTCACACCAGAACTTGAACGCTCTATTGCTATGCTCCTCATTTGCATTCTTCCTCAAGTCATCTGTACTGTCTTCTATCAACAAGGATGGTGCATCAATATCGTTTGTACCTGATGATCCTTCCTCTGATTTCTTCGCTGGTATCATATCATCGCAAGATTCCACAAGCTGGATGAGTTTCGGTTTCTTTGGGAAAAAACCAATGCTGCAGTTTTTCTCGTCTTTCTGTTCTCTTAAAGCAGCCTCCTTGCGTTTGTGTTTTTTCCCTTGGAAGTGGTTATTCAGGCCATCTTGATTTGTAGCACTTACCTGACAAAGTGCACAACGCCACTCGTTAACATTTTTCTTCAGAGCACTGCTTAATGAAGGCTTCTCAGCAACCTCTTGTATTGGTGTTATAGCTTTCCGTTTTGCTCCAGAGAAAGTTGTGTCAGGCTTAGCCTGTATCAAAGCCAAAAGAAGAACTTCTCAGAAATTTAAACACCTCGTAAATGGTTTATGGATCTGAAAGCCTATTGACGATTTCATAAACATCAAATGAATGTATTAAAGCAATATTAGCTCGTACTAAAGTGGTTATATCTGTAATGTAGTGTCTGATAAAAAAAATCCTCACGGTAAAGAGGGGAGGGAACCATTCAAAACACATGCAATGAGAAAAATGAAGAATTCTACAACATAAACCCAAAAAAAAAAAAAAAAAACGAGCGAAGTATCAAGCTTATTTACTACTTGCACCATACAATAAGATGAAAGCAAGGCAACAAGAAGAAACATAAGCACTCATTATACTTCACTACTATTACTGGATTGATAAATACAGAAAGTCAATGGAAAAGGCCAAATATCCATGCTGGATTAATTATGTCATAAAAAAGACCAATACCACATTGTATTTTGATCAAAGCCTTCAAAGCGTTGGAGCTCCTAGTAGCAAAATAACAAGTTTCCAAGTTTAAGTCATGAGGACAATGATGGAGCTGGCAAGGCAGTCAGTTCCAGCATTAGTCAATAATTTTGATAAAATTCTTGTTTGAAAAAGTAAAATGATATGGGCAAAGAGGTTTTTGCTTACAGGGAACAGCTGGAATTGAAGATCCAGGATGTTCCAAAGCCTAATTAAAATATGACAGTACAGGAGAGTTTGCATTCGGATTGCTAGGACGGGATCTGGTAAAACCATGGCATTTGTATATATTAAGGACCAGCCTTCTCTGATTTCTGGAGATGGTCCTATTGGGCTGATAATGGCCCCTACAGGAGAATTTGTCCAGCAATTTCGTGGTGATATTACAGGTTTGAAGGTTCTGAGGTTGCTCTTCAAATTAGTGAATTGAAAGAGGAGCCAAAATTGCTGATTGCACTCCAGTTAGTATGATTGACATCCTTTGTGCAAAAGCAGTGGGAAGATTGTGAAGATTGATTGTTTGAACCGTTCAAAATATGACAGTGCAAAACACATGACTGGACCGTCCAACAATCCTGTTCTCTGCAACTTTTCCTCACCAGGTCGAAATCTTAACTGGTAAAGTATTGAAAAAACCTGTTGAAATACAGGTACGTGGTAGGAGTGTTGTGAACAAAGATATATAACACAATTGGGTGAGGTGAGGCACGAAAGTGGAAGATTCCTTCGACTTCTTGAATTACTTGGTGAAAGGTCTGAAAAATATTTTTTTTTACATTTATTCACACAGGAGAAATGTGATGCTTATCTAGCTAGACCCTACCTCTCTGTCGCACCTCTCACGCCGAGTGCGACAAATAAGTTGTATAAGAATGAATGTTGTTACCATTAATAATGTTTCATTTTCTGACAGTTCTATTCCAGGATATTATTTCCTAGGTTGGTTGCTCGATTTAGAGATGACTTACCTTGTCATGATAAAAACAGGTTTAAATGGATACATGATTATTCTCCCTGAACTTCTAAATAGTAGCTCCTCAAAAAAGGGTTCAAGTCATGATAGAGTCCTGCCAGGTAAGTGACTAATGCGGATAGAGTACCTAAAGGAAGAAAATCAGGGAACCTAGGCATATCTTTTCAAGAACTGAAACACATTCATTCCCCATTACAACCTATATTAGCCCCCCTATACAGTGTTAAAAAAGAGGAGATTAAGTGTCCTGCCTTCCAAGAAATTACATGCAGTAGAAAATAGTTCAGTAAAGGATAGCTACTTCGAGAAAATGTTCCAAGTTCTAACCCACATAAAAGAGAAGTTTATCAGAAAGCTTAAAGTAACAAAGTGTTGGAAAACCACACCAGATAAAAAGCTGAAAAACCATCACATGGTTTGGCAACTCAAACAAATAATCTTGACTCTTGCAGATCACAACTGACTTCACCAATTGGTTCACAAGTAATATGGCCACCAACTGCTAAGGAAACAAACAACAACAACATACCAGTGTAATCCACTACAAGAAGAAAGACATTTGCCAACAACTTTTTTGTTGCCATATGTTGGATGTTGTTGCCAAAAGTACTTTTCGCAACAACAAAAATTGTTGCATGCCGTTGCAATAACCACCGATGCGAAAAAATTTCGCAACAAAAATTTATTTTTTTGTTGCCATTTATGTTTTTTAGCAACAATAATTTAAATTTTTGTTGCCATTTACATTTTTTAGCAACAATATATTTGTTGTTGCTAAAGTTTTGTTGTCAATTCTATACTTTCTTATAGTGATCGCACAAAGTGGGGTCTAGGAAGGATAGGATGTACGCAGAACTTATCTCTACCTTTGTGGGGTAGAGGGCTAATTCCGATAGACCCTCGGCTCAAAAAGAATGTGGTCAATGCAGGATTGCAAGAAAAAAAAGACAACAAAATATCAAGATATAGAATAAATAGAGTAATACACACATAGGAATAATGATCTACGTGATACCTAGATACTACTACTACGAAAAGGAGAAGAGGAAATGGAAAGGCTAGCCCCCCACCTCTCACACACACACATCGCGACAACACTCAACTAGCTACTACCCTTCTATCCTAATTCTCGACCTCCAAATATTCCTATCTACTGTCGTGTCGTCAGTCAGCTGAAGTTATGTCATGTCCTGTCTAATTACCCCCCTCTGTTTTTCTTCGGCTTATCTCTACCTCTCCTAACTCCTACTACTGTCAATCTCTCACACCTCCTAACTGGTGTATATTCACACCTCCTATTCACATGCCCGAACCATCTCAGTCGCGCTTTCCTCATCTTGTCCGCCACGGAGGACACTCCAACCTTGTCCTGTATAACTTTATTTCTAATCATATCTCTCCTACTATGACCACACATCCATTTGAGCATCCTCATCTCCGCCACCTGCATCTTCTGAACGTGAGTGTTCTTAACTGGTCAAAATTATGCCCCATACAATAATGTTGATCTAACCCCAAACTGCTAAGGAAACGATCCCGCTGAATATATTTTCCCAGGAATGACAATAGCCTATTCACCAACAAGAGATTGGTCCGTGTAAATTCAGGATCAAGTAGTTGAAAGGCCGCTTGTCTAACATAAATATTGAAAGAAAAGATTTTAACACGTTTAACGTGTCAATCACGTAAATGAGCCTAAAAAAATATTGAAAAATAAGCTATTCAGTAATTAACACCATAATTCTGAAGATTATTAGAGGCCACGTGGATAATTCCGGCCATGACTCTATCGTAACTCAATGAAATTTTATCAAACATTATGAGCAAAGGGTAGCATTATGAAAAGAAAGACACCACGGACAGGAAGTATGGGACTACTTAAGAAACACTAAACACTTTTCTGGAGACACTAAAAATGGATTAGATATGCATTTCTAGACTCTAACCCATTCTGTTCATCCACAAAAACTGAGAGTGAAATAAAAGAAGAAAGTTAAAACCGTTTTTTCCAGAATAGCAGTAATATCACTGGTGTCAAACTTCCACGAAAACAAAAGGGAACAAAAGCACTTCACTACTTCATTTGATTTCAATATAGCAACGATTTCTAAGGATTTTAATTTTCAAAACTCAAATATTCGTCAAACTTCAATTTATAGTACTTGAAAGAGGCGATGCACATAAGAAAATGTAGGGTCTTGTTGGGTTCAAAGCATATAAGTAAGGCACAGCGAAATTTTAAAATTTTATTTCTTACTTACCCCAACAACATTTCTGGTATGGTTATACAATAATCAAACCTGTAACATAAAGCATAAACTTACAGGTTAGAATATCTGGAGTCTCTATCTTCTATAAGGTGGACACACGGTTGACCTTTTAATTGCAAGCTCCAAGCTTCAATGTACTTCTCCTTCGGAAAGCTAGGAAATCCGGCAGAGATTCAAGAGAGTTTTAATTCTAAGTCTCTAAGGCTTAGAATGATAATCTGAAATTGGTGTTTGAATAATGAAGAGAATGCCTCTATTTATAGTTGAAAATTAGGTCAAAACCGGATTAGGTTTTGACCTTGGGCCTGGCCCAAAAATCGAGTCAGAGGCGCCGCGGCACTCGATGAGTTTCTGCACTGTCTCAATTTATTTCCCGCACATTCTTAATTAAATCCAAAATCCAATTTTGACTTAATTAAAATAATCATTATTCATTTAAATGTCTCGATTCTAAATCGAACATTTAATTACTCTCACAATACATCCTGAGATCGAAACGGACAATCGACATAGTGTGACCCAACAGGCATTCTCATATCGACATTAATCAAATTAATGTCTACGCGGAACTCCTAGACGGCGTTGCAAGACGAACTCAATATGTTTGTCAAGTGTCTATCCAAATGGCTTAATCATTGTACCTCATCTATATTAGTTGACAACTAGACCATATTCTAAATATGTCTATTGCGTTGGCTAACGACTTAGTCAACTTAATATCACTGAGAATCCGAGTGTTCTCTCGAATATACATTCGAGGAATGAATCCTAATCTTGGCTCAACTACCACTTTTAGTCCATATCGTAATGTACCCAATACAAGCCGTATCTCAACCTATAAGGCATTTGAGCTTAGGACGGGATCAAAGTACATTACTTTGCAGACAAGGCGCGTATTGACCTCAAGTCTATGGACTTCTATCTCCCACACGTTGATCATACTTTAGACAAGTATAACAAACAGTATATCAGCAGGGTATACCAATACTTCCAAAGTATTCATGTGTCCATCACGAGTAGCCATTACTCGTAGTAGGTGAGACATATTACATCCTCTAAGGATGTGATACAGATCACATGTCGACTTATCACATACCATCGATATCCCATTCTCGATGATCATTAGTCGCAGCTATTTAAGAGTTACGTTATAATATTAATAACTCACACTATTAATAACAGCGTAACCTCCAGGGATGCATATTATAGAATATTACAAACAATCAATTAATAATTAAATAATTGCAAATGCCAAAATATTAATCTCCATTAATAATAATACGAATGTGTATAAAGTACATTTGTCCTAATACAGATTGTCTCTAGGATATAAATATGCTTTCAATCTCCCACTTGGTCTAGAGCCAATCTCCAACATATCTAATGCCCATATTCTCAAAATGACCATTATGCTTGACTAAGCTTAATGGTTTAGTGAATGGGTCAGCTAGATTATCGTCTATGGGAACATAGGATAATCTAATCTCTTCAGTCTCCACCATCTCCCTGAGTATGTGGTACTTCCTTGGTACATGCTTGTTTCTGTTGGTTGATCTTGGTTCCTTAGCTTGCGCAATCGCACCAGTGTTGTCACAATAAACCGTTATTGGACAAGTGGCACTTAGAACAACCCCTAGTTCCTTCAGGAACTCAGATATCGCGACAGCTTCTTTACCAGCTTCCGCTCCAGCAATGTACTCAGCTTATGTTGTCAAATCAGCAGTTGTAGCTTGTTTGGAACTTTTTCAGCTTACTGCTCCACAATTGAAAATGAATGTGTACCCTGATTGAGATTTGTAGTCATCAACATCTGTCTGGAAGCTAGCATCAGTGTACCCAGTAGCAGCTAGCTTTTCTTCTCCACCATAGACTAAGAAGTAATCTTTAGTTCGTCTAAGATACTTAAGAATACTCTTGACTGCCTTCCAGTGTTCTTTTCGAGAATTCTGCTGGAATTTGCAAGTCATACTAAGTGCAAAGGCCACATCTGTCCTAGTACAGGTCATGGCATACATGATCGATCCTATAGCCGAAGCATATGGGATCCTTTTCATGAGTTCAAGTTTCATAGAATTAGAAGGATTATCCTTCTTAGATAACTTGATGCTTTGTCTCATAGGTAGACCACCTTTCTTGGAATTTTCCATAGAAAAACGTCTAAGCACTTTGTCTATGTAGACTGACTGTGACAGCCCCAATAATCTGTTAGGTCTATCTCTATAGATCCTAATCCCCAGAATGTAGCACGCTTCACCTAAATCCTTCATCATGAAGGTACTGGACAACCACTCCTTGACTGACTGCATGAGAGTCTTATTGTCTCCCATTATTAATATGTCATCTACATATATGATAATGAAGGCTATACTCCCATCCTTGCATTTACTATAAACACATGGATCCTTTTTGCTTCTGACGAAATCAAATGACTTGATAGCCTTGTCGAAGCAAATGTTCCAACTCCTCGAGGCTTGCTTAAGCCCATAAATGGACTTTTGTAGCTTGCATACAACATTTGGTTTGGACTCAATTGAAAAACCCTCAGGTTGTTTCATATACACCTCCTCAACTAGATTACCATTGAGGAAAGCAGTTTTGACGTCTATCTGCCAAATGTCATAGTCATAATATGCAGCTATTGCAAGCAAAATCTGAATGGACTTAATCTTGGCAACAGGTGAGAAGGTTTCATCATAATCGACCCCAGGCCGTTGATTATAACCTTTAGCCACCAATCTTGCTTTATAAGTTTGTACCTTGCCATATGCATCAATCTTCTTCTTGAAGACCCATTTGCATCCTATGGGTTTAACCCCTGTTGGCAAATCAACCAAGTTCCAAACTTGATTTATGTACATCGAGTCCATCTCAGATTTCATGGATTCTTTCCATCTCTGTGAATCAATGTCTAACATAGCTTCGATGTAGGTTGTAGGTTCATCGTCATCAGGAATATCTATCTCATTATGTGTTTCAACAAGGAGATTAAGTCTTTCAGGCGGACGATGATTCCTAGTGGTCCTACGGAGTTGATTATTCTGCGTTTCAGTGCTTGTTGCATTCTGATTGTGAGAAGGTCTTTGTGTGTTGGACAATCCATCACCTTGAGAGCTTTCAGGAATGTCATTTTCATGTATTTCCTGAATGGAATGATGCACAACCATTGTAACATCTTCCATTGGTTGTGTATGAGAGTCTTGCATTTCTGCACTATCTCTCACAACACTCCCACTAGCTGAAGGGCGTACTCTAAGTACCCAATCTTCACCAGATACTCCCACTGAATCCTTGTTTAGGTCATTCGACAAGGGTTCAACTTCTGTGTTGTCTTGTGGTTCTTGAATTTCTTCAAGTTCTATTTCTGTGCAGCTATGTTCCTTGTAGACATATTCTTCTTCAAGAAAAGTTGCGTTCCTGAAAACAATGACCTTATGTTCTCCGGGAAGATAGAAGTAGTATCCCTTAGTTTTCTTTGGATACCCCACGAAGTAACATTTCTCACTTTTAAATTCCAACTTGTCAGTGATCTTCTTAACATATGCAGGGCACCCCCAAGGTCTCATATGTTTAAGAGCTGGCTTCTTGCCACACCATATCCCATAGAGTGTCTTTTCTACTGACTTGGAAGGAACCCTGTTCAGAATATATATATATAGAGAGAGGTTTGTATAGCATGTCTCCAAAGGTATGTAGGTAGAGCTGAGGAGCTCATCATGGATCGAACCATATCCAATAAGGTTCGGTTTCTCCTTTCAGCAACACCATTCATTTGTGGAGTTCCTGGAGGTGTCCATTTTGATTGGACTCCATATAGCTTTAAGTAATCTAGAAAATCCTTGCTCAGGTACTCACCTCCTCGATCCGATTGAAGGGTCTTGATACTTGTTGCAAGTTGCTTCTCTACTTCCGACTTGTACTCCTTGAACTTCTCAAAAGCCTCGGATTTGTGTCTCATAAGATACACATACACATACCTTGTGAAGTCGTCAGTAAAAGTGATAAAGTATGGGAAGCCTCCCTTAGCTTGAGTCGAGAATGACCCACATACATCAGTATGGACCAACTCAAGCACCTCCTTGGCTCGCACACCTTTCCCAGAAAGTGGTTTATTGGTCATCTTTCCTCTCAAGCAAGATTCGCAGTAACCATAAGACTCCAAGTCAAATGGTTCGAGGTAGTCTAACTTCCTCAATCTTGCTATCATTGATTCGTTGATATGACCAAGTCTGCAATGCCATAGGTAGGTAGAGTTTATATTACTTATCTTGGCTCGTTTATTTTGTACATTGAATATCTCTCGACTACAGTTTAGTGTATATAATTCATCCACAAAAGGAGCAGTTTCATATATAATATTATCAAAAGACAGTACTTGACTGCCATTATAAATATACGAGGAAAAATCCTCCATATCCAAAACTAGGATAGAAATGATATTCCTCGTTAACGAGGGTACATAAAAGCAATCATTCAACACTAAACAATAGTCGGAAGGTAAATTTAATCTATAAGTCCCTACGCGCTCAGCATCCACTCGTGCTCCGTTTCCAACGCATAGGTCTACCTCCCTTGGTCCAACCTTCCTGTTATCAGTTAGCCTGTGCACATTTGTACAAATGTGTGAGCCACAAGCGGTATCCAATACCCAGGAATGAGAGTGAGAGTTATTTATAGACATATTTATTTCAATGACGTACATACCTTGTCCACCAAAGGCAGGAGCACCTAGTGCTTTTCCTCCTCCTAGTGTCGTGCAGTCCTTCTTCCAATGCCCATTCCTATGGCAGTTGAGGCAATCATCCTTAGCCGCGTTCACCTTCTTCTTCACACCTCCCTTGGGCTTTAAAGCTGAGGGCGCAGCGACTGCTTTGCCCTTCTTCTTCTGTCATTCCTTGCCTTTCGGCTTGGGTCGGCTAGAAGAGCTCACCATGAGCACAGCTTTGCCTTTGGAAGTGGAGGACTCAAAGGTCTTGAGCATGTTGTGCAGCTCCGGCAGAGTCGCCTTCGTTCCATTCATATTGAAATTCACTATGAAGTTCTCAAAGGAATGAGGGAGAGAGTTCAGGATGAGGGTGGTAGCGACATTCTTTTCAAGCTTCGTTCCAATTGAAGCAAGCCTCTCTATCAGCCCTATCATCTTCAACACATGCTGCGAGACCGGGCCTTCATTGAGCTTACACTTAAAGAGTTCTATTAGCAACTCATATTCCATAGTCTGGAATTGTGAGTCATAGAGACTCTTCAAGTCTTCGAGCATCTCATTGGGCCCCATGTTCTCATGTTGTCTCTGAAGTTCCATAGACATGGAAGACAACATCACGCATTGCGCTGAAGTGGCGTCATCTAGGTGTTTCTGGTAAGCATCCTTATCAAAAGAGGCGTATTCAGCAGAGTCTGTCGCAGGGACTATTGGGAACACCGTGTCCAACACGTATTCTATTTTCTCTTGTATCAGCACTATTCGCAAGTTCCTTAGCCAGTTAAGGTAATTCGGCCTAGTAAGTTTATTCATCTCAATCAACATTTTCAACGATAAGCTCAACATCTTTAATAATCTGAAGAATTAGATAGACTGTAAATCAAACTCAAAATCTGTTTCCTATTATACACATTCGTTTAGGCTAATTAACATGGCCTTTTGTTTAATTAGCTCCCACTGTTTTAACATACTTCTACAACCCCATGGTAGAATACAGACCTATATCAATTGAGGTCATAATGGGCCAAGATCCAACCCTATGCTATCTCCGCGTTTGCTTTGGCTGATAACTTCAATAACACATCTTGGTAGGTTCTAAACCAATTGCAAAACTTATTTGCAACTCTTGGTTGATCAAATATTACATTTAATCTTGCGTTCTTAGATTAGTCCGACACTTTGGCGCCAAGATTTGTCTAAGCAAGTCAACCCCATTACACGACATCGTTTATGTACTAAGCAAATTTGGCCTTTGTGAGCAAACACTTTGGTGTAAATACCCACAAAAGTTTATCGTTTACCTTTACATTAAACACATCTATGAAAGAGTCTGGGTCCTCGTACACTTAGAGAAAATGCTTTGGCATAAATACTCGTATCGCCGAAAAGAATTTTGCACTCTAACAATTATAATGGACGACGCATTTTAATTTAGACTTGTATTTAAAGTTTTGGGGAATATTTTAATTCAGGATTTTAACCAAGATCAACTCTTTTACATCATATCCAATATGACATCTTAACATCATGCAAAACTAATGACACATACAGTTGGGAATCGTCAACCCAATATGCATGATATAAGATTGTTTAATCAAACATTGGGCGCCGCCTGCCTAGACAGTTATAGCAAACGCTATTCTAGAAATGTAAATGACAAACATTTTGACATTTAGCACATAAACAGTATACTTATCAATTATACTGTTTAATAATAATTTGGGTTAAACATTCTGAACTCTGAATTTATTTTTTTTGTTTCTGGACAGTGGGCCGCGGCGCTAATCATTAGGGTCGCGGCGCCACTGAGGCAGAAGCCTTTCGGCTTCTGTAAAATGCATTCGCGGCGCCTGTTGTCCAGTGAGTCCAAGTTTTGAAACAAAGAATTAGCGCCGCGGTGCTCCACCATGTAAATGTTATTTCAAAAAGACTGAAGATTCTATGTCCGAACTCACACGAAATATTAGTTAGTTTAACCCTCATACTCCGACTCAAGCCAGGAACTATATGAAGAACCAGTAAACGGAAATTATTGTGGTTCAGAACCCATAAGCTATCTACAAATAAACAGGACCAACACGAAGAAGAATACAAACCAGCAAAATTCCGCTATCTTCCCTTAAGCGAGAATCTAAAGAGGGTTGCACTTGTAAAATCTCCGGCTCTGCAGTCAATATTGAAACTTTTGGTTCCACAACACGGCGCTGAAAAGGAACCTCCAGACTTTGTTCCATGTCACGTCTAGCAGCCAGTCCAGATACAAGCGACACGGCGTCAGCCTGTTGCTTCAAGAATGGAAACCTTGGAGAAATACTCAATGAAGCATATCTATGATCTCCTCTCCACACTGCTACTTCTCTTTCCATCATAAGTTCTCTTCTTACTTCAAACTCCAACATTCGCCTTCGAGCAACTTCTTCTGCAATGATCTCTTCCCTAATACACTCCTTCTCAATTTCTCTCTTCATTGCCTCATGCACATCGCTAGAGCCTTGAAAATGGTTGAATCACTGATCAATACGAGGGGCCATGTAACCAACTAAAACAAAAACACATAAAAATAAAGAGAGATCGTATATGGTAGATGTAGAAACTGAAATTCGTTTAGTCAAACCATTTTTCTTTGCGGTTTTTGTAACAGAGAAAAGGGGCGTTTGAGTTGAGCATTTAAGGCACTTACAACGTGGGGGTAATTTGTACTTTGAAACTGTAATTTGTACTTACAACGTAGGTAGTTTCTCTCCATTTGTTCTTGTTAAATATATTTAAATCTTAAAAATTCTAACAAATATTTGAGGTAATTTTGGAACAGTAATCTCAAATTACTGCTCCAATTTTGGCAAAAAAAATATTGACATTCCTTCGCAATAAATTAAAACCTTGTTTAAAGTTCCAAACAGGAAGCTATTTTATCTTTTTGTTGCCTCATTTTTTGTTTTTTTCTCAATTTTTACTTTCTTACTTTCATTTATTTTTCAATGGAAGTATGAAAGCATCAATCATCAATCATGAATTATATATATATATATAATAACGCTAAGAATAAAAATGGTGAGGTGACGCTTTCTAAAGCTAGAAAATTAATTTTTTTTTTCTCCTTTTTTGCCTTTTTGAAATTATTTTCCAGATTTTTTCCTTTTATGTTTTGAAGGTAATATTTAGAAAGATCACAATCATTTTTACTATTCAATTAAATGAACAATTAATACGTGTTAATGTAGTATTGAATATTCAACTGTTTTTTACTTTTTCGTTTTTTCCTATTCATGTGCCTACATCCATTCTAATTTCCAATTAAATTGAATAATTAGTACATATTAATGTTCATGCTTTCTTATCTTCTTCTATGGTCGTTGCTTCCCCCCTATAATTAATGTAATTAATTTGTATTAATTATATCAGTCAAAGTAAAAAAACTTACCCTCTCCTCACGTTTAAGACTAATACTCCGTACTGATAAAAAGAGTATTTACTTAGTCATTTACATATTCATTAAGAAAATATTAACTTTTAGAAAAAAAATAGATAATTTTATTAAAGTGTCCCTAATTAAATATGTATTGAAATTTGATCACCTAACACTAAGGATAAATCTGAAAAAATAAGATTAATTCTTTCTTAATTTGATAAATGAACACTATTTTTAATAAAAAAAATAAAGAATAAGTGAACATTCTTTTTAATAAAAAAATAAATAAAGAATAAGTTAACACTCTTTTTTATCCGGGGGAGTTCTTAAGTTTTTTTTTGGTTATTTAAAGAGTTCGCCTTTTTGTTAAGTCCCAAAAGTGCCCAAATCTTAATTTGTTATCTCACAACCATCGACATCACTCATTCATTCTTGCAGTTTTCATCTTATGTCTATAAGGCTAAATTGTTTTTTTCATTTTTTTTGTTTGATCTATTTGTGTATATGTACGGCAGAGTTTTAGTTATTTAAATAGATTACTTTATTTATTTTCAATTATGCATGAAAAAATAAAAATTAAAGTTTCTGTAAATTCTTGATAGCAGATTGATCTGTTACAGTTTCTGAATGTATGACATTATTGTCAAATCCCAATTTCGTTCAAAACATAAATAATCTATTGTTGGTATTTGTAAACTCATAAGCATATACATATTGTATGCAACATACTATTGTATAGAGAGAAAGGACATTTTATTTAATTAATTTGCATATTCATTTATGATTTCTAAGATAGCATTTTTTGTTATAAACTTTGCAAAATTGATATTTTTGTGTAGCCATGACAATATTTATCTTATTAGATATTTCTCTATCTTATTTTCACTATTGTATTTGTTGGGATCGAAATAATCAGGGCGTCATGCGGAAGCGAATAATTTCAAATCTTGAACGATGATAAATCAGACAACAAAAAAGTATACTAAAATATGCATAATAAACTTAATATGATTTGGCCAATTGACCTACAGAAAACTAATTAAAAGACATAAAAACTATTGAGAAAAAATCTTCCCCTACTCAAAACTCTTTAAACGACTAAATTGTGGATATTTTTCTGTGTTTTCTAGTTGTGGAAAGAGGTCTTCAATTTATAGATGTCTAAAAATTTTCATCCAAAAAAGGAATAGACAAATATGGAAGAGAATTATATTTTTATTTCAGGAAAAATAAAAGCATTATGGTAATAATTTGATTTTCCTTCAAGAAAAATGTAAAACTCAATTATGACAAGAAAATCATGACAAAAACCCTAACAATGTTTGATTATTATCTGTTGGAAGAAGTATTACATTGTCTTTTATTTCTTACTTTTCGCCATTATCAATTCAACCCGAAATAAGAGGTCGTTGAAATTTGGAAAAGCATCGAGTTCCTATAAATTCGTAGGTAAAGATCTGGACTCGTCTCTATCTTGTATTTGCAAGTACCTAGCTTCACTATTAAATTCATAGAAAGTGGCCTACCTCTCTCATACTTGTAGGTAAAAATGGTGTATAATGTATCTGAAAGGTTAAACAAGAATAAAGGCTGAGTCGATATATGACTCTCTGTCTTTAAGACAAAACTCCCCCGTATAGATGCTTTTACTGTAATGGACAATAGTCTTCCAAGATAAAACAACAACAATCAATAATACAAAGCAAATAATGTTGATTCTAGCGAAAAAAATAAATATAGAAGACTGCTGAAGAGGAGAGAATTTCTGTCAGAAATTCGTGTTTCTGTTCTCTGTTTTTTGCGCAAAACATAAGAGTTTTTTGTTGTTTTTCTAAACTGAACAATAATGATCAATTTATAGATGAAGAGAAGGGTCGTTGCAACGTTTCTAAAATCTTCCGATTTGTTGCAACGTTTTTGAAATCTTCAGGGGCAAAAAAGAAAATTCTGAAAGAGAGCCCACAGCCCACACCCATGACATATGACCTGTGATCCGTGACCCGAGTCTGAGCCGGAGCTGGACCATAAAGGACCGGACGGGCGCGCGTGTGGGGCTTAGCCCCGAACCCAAGCCCACCTAGGTCCTCCCTCTTCTTAACACATGGGTTACCCCTTGGGGTCCCAAACCCTTACTAAAAATAAAGCTTATATATTGCTCAATCCTTCTATCTTCTACATATGTGGGAGATTTGTTATTTGACCAAAACACCATCCATCTATTCATGTCTCAAACACCTTACTTTGTATACCACTATCTCTTTCATTTCTTAACGAAATTTGACGATACTTGGCACTAATATCATCTACTCATTTAGTATATTAGGCATGTACGAAGAAATAATATTTCCGAAATGCGGGGCCCATGTGTTTAAGTTACTAAAGATGGGAAGAACTCAATCCCACATAAATTTCCAATAATTCCCTCTTGAAAGAGATTTGGTGCACACAAGGTGCCAAAGTTCAGCAATCTTTCAGCGGAAAGATATTACATCATGAAAGGTAGCTTTCGGCTTTGAACCTTCCTTAGTCGATTCCTATCAGATTTACTTACTGCGCGGTGAACATGATGTCTTGAACCATCAGTATTTAGTGTAAACCAAGACAATGATATCAACACAATAACTCCCCTTATTCATTTCTTCTTATAGTTTTGTTTGTTGTGGCCATGGACAACTCTTGGATTCTTAAGTGCGTACATTTGAAGCGGCTTGTCTTCGCACTTAAATAGGTGATCTCCTATAGGTATCATGCTATACCCCACTCGCAAGTGTTCAGAATCATTAAAAGTTTTAAAAACTTATCATTTACTCATTATGCAGGTAGCACTTAATGTCTATCGCGGAAACAACTTTGGAGTTATATTTCTTTAAAGAATAATAATCCAAAGTGCTCTTACGTCAAGTGAAGCGCTAAAATTGAACCTCTACAGTTTAGTTGTCCCATTGAACCAAATTCTTGGGATCTCCAGTCAGTAAGGTTGGGTTACCACCATAAAGATTCTTATTGTTTGGGTTTTAAGCCCATAACCCCTTGACAGACAGAATATTTGATCTTTGGGTAGGCCTTTAGTTAATGGATCCGTTATATTATCCTTTGAGTTGACGTAATCAATGGAAATGACACCCGTGGTGATCAACTGCCTAACAGTCTTATGTCTCCAACGAATATGTCTAGACTTGCCATTGTACATATTGTTCTGTGCCTTTCTTAAAGTCAATTGGTTGTCACGGTGAATCATCACCGAAGGTATGGGTATCCCAACAAGAGATATCCTCTAAGAAGTCGTGAATCCATTCTGCTTCTTCTCCTGCTTTATTCAAAGCAATAAATTTCGATTCCATTGTGGACCGAGTGATGCATGTTTGCTTAGAGGACATCCAAGACACAACCATGCCACTAATAGTAAAAACATACCCACTGGTGGATTTGGTGTTCTTTATGTCTGATATCCAGTTTGCATCACTGTATCCTTCCAATACTGTTGGATATCTAGAATAATGTAATCCGTAAGTCAGTGAACATTTCAGATATCGTCGTATCTGATTTAACGCCTTCCAATGATCGATTCCAGGATTACGAGTAAACCTAGCCAATTTATTAACTAGATAAGTGATATCGGATCGGGTGCAGTTTGTAATGTACATTAAACTAACAATGACCTACGCATACCACGATTCTTATCAATTCTATGATATGTTTATATCCATTGTGACTTCATAGGGGGATTGTCAAATACATCAAATTTCCTCAAAACATCTTCAATGTAATGAGATTGAGATAAGACCAGCCCGTCAGATGTCTTAGATGTCTTTATTCCTAATACATCTACAATACCACATCTTTCATGTCGAAACATTATTTCAACATATTCTTGGTTTCCGGGATCAAGTTTATACTACTTCCGGTGATGAGCATGTCATCTACATAAAGGCATATCATAACAAAAAAGTCAGAGTTCCCTTTGATATAGATACATTTATCACATTCATTTATGGAGAAACCTTTTGATAATAAAGTATTATCAAACTTTTCATGCCATTATTTTGGGGCTTGTTTGAGTCAATTTAGAGACTTAATAAGTCGACATACTTTCTTTTCTTGTCCTGGAACTACATACCCCTCGGGTTGTTCCATGTATATTTTCTCTTCCGACTCTCCATTGAGGAAGGCTGTCTTAACATCCATTTGATGTATCTCAAGGTCACGCAGAGCTGCAATGGCTATGAATACCCTTATGGATGTTAATCTAGACATATGGGAGTATGTGTCGAAGTAATTGAGACCTTCCTTTTGTCTGTAGCCTTTAACTACTAATCTGGCCTTATGCTTGTCAATAGTTTCATTTGCTTTGTACTTTCTTTTGAGTATCCACTTACAACCCAAAGGTTTTCTTCCCCGAGAATATCAACCATTTCCCAAGTATGGTTTTGCATGATGGAATCTATTTAGCTTTCTATAGCTTCTTTCCAAAGCGGTGCTTCTGGAGTTGACAATGCTTCCTTAATTGTCCTCGGTTCATTTTCAACCATATAGGTTAGAGAATCTGTACCAAAGGTTTTGTCCTTCTTTGCCCTTTTGCTCCGGCTTGGTTCAACCTCTGAAACCCCTAAGTTCTGTAGGTCTAGATCATTAAGTTTCGGATAGTCAGTAACTTCTGAGTTGTGTAGATCTGGAACGTCTAGTTCCGGATAATCAGAAACTCCCGGGTCTTGTTGATTTTGAGCATTTTTTTCATAACTTCATTTTCGCGAAATTATTTCTTTTTCCTTTCTAGGAAAGATCTGTTCAAAGAATTCAGCATTCCTTGATTCCATGATCATACCCTCGTGGATATCAGATATCTCCGACTTATACACTAAAAAATGATAAGCACTACTGTTATTTGTATATCTAATGAATATACAATCTACAGTCTTAGGTCCAATTTTGACCTGTTTTGGTTTAGGTACTTCGACCTTTGCCAAACAGCCCCATACTTTCAAATATTTATAAGTGTGTTTCTTTCCTTTCCATGATTCATATGGAGTTTTATCCTTACGCTTATGTGGAACTCTATTGAGAATTGTATTAGCGATAAGAATCGCTTCGCCTCACATGTTTTGGGCTAAATCGGAATTGATAAGTAAAGCATTCATCATTTCCTTTAACGTACGATTTTTGTGCTCGGCAATACCATTAGACTGAGGCGAGTAAGGAGCGGTAGTTTGATGAACAATGCCGAATTGAGCACAGTATTCTTCAAACGGTGCTATGTATTCTCCCCCTCTATCACTACAAATTGCCTTAATCCATAGGTTTAGTTAATTTCCAACTTCTTCTTTATAACGTTTAAATGCTTCAAACGCTTCATCTTTACTTTTCAACAAGTAAACGTAACAATACCTTGTACTATCATCAATGAAACTCACAAAGTACTTGTTCCCCCTCTAGTTTGCACAAACTTTAAATCACATATGTTGGTGTGAATAAGTTCTAGAGGAGCGGTGTTTCTTTCGACTAAATGGAAAGATGATTTGGTTAATTTTGCTTCTATGCATACCTCACATTTATGTTGAGGGTTTATGTCGAAGTAAGGCAACAATTCCAACTTTACTAACTTTTGAATGGATTTGTAGTTAGGGTGTCCTAATCTATGATGCCATAAATTAAAGGACTCAAGCAAGTAGGTAGAGGGCTTTATTTCATTAGATGAATGGATTACATACATATCATTCATTTTGAGGAGGCCATCACATGCGAATCCCCTTCCTACAAATATACCATTCTTTGACTGTGGTATTTGCAAAGAAGAAATATATAGGTTAAAGTCTAGAAACGAGCTTCTACTTTTTGTCTGGCTATGAGTTCTTGTAAAGACACCCAAATTGCTAGTCGAGTCTTGACTGTAATCAAAGCACCAAGGACTCACAATGTACAGAAGAAACGTGCAATTGGTAGACCTCTTATTACAGAAAGATAAAGTAGATCAGTAAGATACTGCACAACTAAACTAATCAAACTAGTTTCCACCATCTCTGCACATATACTCTGAAACTCCCTAGCCTTCCAAATCACCAAAAGTCACGTTGGGGATACAATATCTCAAATAAAAATAGCTACTGTTTTTCAACTCAAGAGACATTATTATATCTCCTTATGTTATTAATGCTTTCCTTTGTAACTATATCTGAAATTATTTTTCTCTTTTGAGAAAGGTAACAATGCATTTATTTGAACACTTTGGCTCCAACTTTTTGTTTTAAGTTTTCATACAAATGACAGTACTTGGTTCTCACACCCAAATGCAAAAATGAGGTTATATAAGATTGCTCTTTCTACTCACAATTTTGCCTTAGAAACTAAACCATTTAACAAGTTATGCAATCAGTGAATGTGCAGATACATATATGTTAATTAGGATCAAATTGTCACTGCAGTATGTAGTGAAACTATGAAAGAAGATTCCTGACTTCAAGATTCTTCATGGTAGTATGCATTGCTATTGGTAACCTCTCATTCCCTGTATGCACAAAAAAACTTCGTCTATCTCCATCTCGGATTCGGTTTCTAGAAAATGTCCCTCCAGACATCTTTCGAACACCTAGAAAAAATTTGTCTTAAATTGTAGGTAAAAATGTGTATAGTGTATCTGAAAGGTTAAACAAGAATAAAGGTTGAGTCGAGAGATAACTCTCTGTCTTTAAGACAAAATTGCCCCGTATAGATGCTTTTACGATAATTGATAATAGTCTCCCAAGATAAAATAACAACTATCAACAATACAAAGCAAATAATGTTGATTCTAGTGAAGAAAATAAATATAGAAGACTGCTAAAGAGAGGAAAGAATTTCTGTCGTGCAGAACAGAAGAGTTTTTCGTTGTTTTTCTAAACTGAACAGTAATTTTCAATTTATAGTTGAACAGGAGGGTCGTTGCAATATTTCTAAAATCTTCCGAACTGTTGTAGCGTTTATGAATTCTTCAGGGGCCAAAGTGTAAATAAAAACACTTTAGGGACCAAAAAAGTTTCTGGAAGAGAGCCCACACCGTGATGCGTGGCCCGAGCCCGTGGCCCGAGCTGGACGGGCTGGCGGCGGCGACGCGCGTGTGGGGCTTAGCCCCGAACCCAAGCTCACCTAGGTCCTCCCTCTTCTTAACATATGAGTTACCTCTTGTGGTCTCAAACCCTTACTAAAAAATAGAGCTTATATATTGCTCAATCTTTCCATCTTCTACCTATGTGAGAGATCTGTTATTTGGCCAAAACGTCATCCATCTATTCATGTCTCAAACACCTTACTTTGTGTACCAATATCTCTTTCATTTCTTAACTAAATTTGACGATACTTGACACTAATATCATCTACTCATTTAGTAGATTAGGCATGTACGAAGAAATGATATTTTCGATATGTGGGGCCCACGTGTTTAAGTCACTAAAGACGGGAAGAACTCAATCCCACATAAATTTTTAACAATACTTGCATAGGCAATATAATTAAGAGCGTCCACAACTGCTCCACCAGCGTCCTATAATCATGAGGTTGTTACCAAAAAGTTCAATCTTCCTATTATAAAAACAGAATGATATAGCCAAAGATGAGACTTTAAATAAATAATTTATTTACTTGTATTTATTATTACCCCACTATATCTTAAATAGATTTATGTACCCGAAAATATAAATTTAGTGTTAGCATTTTTTTGGATAATTCTTGATGACTTGTTCAAAACTCTTAGAATATATCAATTTTCAGTTATAATGGACATCCACAAGAAATAATAAATGTCACTCAAAATTATCTTTCTTAAAATGGTGATAATCTCACAATTTCCTTAACTTCCATAATTTTCTGAACTAATAAAGATTTTATGTGAAAATCTAGGAACATTTACTTAGGAGGGAGATAACTCACCTCTTCTTTGGAAGACCCCACATGATTGTATCTCATTTCCGAGTACATACTGACTGAATGAAAATTTTAATTTATTCCACGCAACTTGTTTAAGTTACATCTTTAGCCTTAAGTATTTGAGATATAAAAAAATTCCCCACATTGGTCAGTTCTGGTTCCATTGCCCATAATGACTTTCATGACTCCACTAGGAGATCTTGTGAAAAATTGGCATCCTCCAAAATGTTGTTCAACATCTTTGACTCCTTAGTCAACAATCTCTCATTTGTTTGACTACTTGTTTATAAAACACTGTTGAAAATATGCCTTTGGCGGGGAGATGCGTCCACCCATCTTTAATGAATTAAACACTAGTGTTCCGCATGTTGGAGGCTTTGTCTCTTCACACAGGCATAATCTACTAAGTGAGTAGATGACCGTAGGGCCAAGAATCGTCAAATTTCGTTGAGAAATGAAAGAGATATTGGTCCACGAAGTAAGGTGTTTGAGGCATGGAAATATGGTGTGGGACAAATCTACCACATCGGTGGAAAAATGAAGAATTGCTCTCTTTATAAGTCTCTAAAGTGGTTGAGGGTTTGGGACCCCAAGGGGTATCCCATGTGTTTAAAGGAGGGAGGACCTAGATGTGCTTGGGTTCAAGGCTAAGCCCACACGCGCGCCGCCGCCGCCCGCCCGTCCGGTCCTTTCTGGTCCAGCTTCGATCGTGGGCTGTGGGGACTTTCTGATATTATCTTTTTGGACCCCAAATTGCTTAATATTTACCGTTTGGTCCCTAGAGTTTCTGAAAAGTTGATTTTGGGAATGACGGAAGGTAGAAACTTTCTGCCTACCGTTTGGGCTGTTTTTTGGAGCATTAACCAGCTATTACTTGGCTGTTAACTCCTCCATAAACACCCCTCCTTCATGACCATAAATTAACCTCTCTAAATGGCCATTAACAGCCATCTCTAATGACATTAACATCCCTCACTAATGTCATTAACAACCTTGTTTGTGGCAGTTGAGGAGACCCTCCTCCATGCTATATATTGATGCCTTTTGGCTCAATTGTGTTGCACCTACATACACGAAAACAGAAGCACAAAACAGTGACGAAAAACAGTGAGCAAACACACATATATACACAAGATATACACAATAGAGACACACTATATACACAGAGACCAAACATAAGAGAAAGTCAGTCCAATAACGTTGGACGAAAACAAAAACTCTTCCTTCCTTTTTCGTATCTTCAGCAAGTCGATTCATATTTGTTTTCTTCATCTGACTCAACCTATTTGCTTTGTAGTGTTGAGATTAAAGTGTTGTTTTTATCTTGAGAGACTATTGCCCGCTAACGTAAAAGCATATATACGGGGCAATCTTGTCTTAAGGACAGAGTGCAATCACTCGACTCAGCACACAGTTGTAACCATCCAGATTTAGTTGTTTCTTGATTTCAGGTTATCAAGATTCAAGACTCAACAAGCTTCCGGCAGTTCTCAACATTGCCTATTTGTTTATCCTTTCGAACACTTGTAATATTTATTTACTTCCCGTATTGCTTTACTACAATAGAAAACCAACAAACACAAGTTATCTCCATTTTATTCTTAACAAAAGGTGCCTCAAATCAGAAGAAAATCTAAAGCGAAAATTATTTAAAAGAAAATCTTAAAATATATTTCCTCCGTCCCAATTTATATGACACTTTTTTTGTCAATCCCAAAAAATGACATTTTTCTATATTTAGCAACAATTTAACTCTAAAAGTTTCATTTTATCCTTAATAAAATGATTTTTACCGCAAGGATCTAGTAGCTCAGTTGGTTGGCTACTTGAACTTTCACCTTGTTGGTGAGGATTCGAATCCCACATTGTAATCTCCTCCCAATTTTCCCTCCCCCTACCCTTCTATGCAATAAATATTTTTTTTTTAAAAATGATTTTTTGCCATAAAATTTCTTTAGATTGTTTTAGACCACCACAACAACAACGACAACATACCCAGTGAAATCCACAATGTAGGGTCTGAGGAGGGTAGATTGTACACAGACCTTACCCCTACCGAGGTAGGAAGACTGTTTCCGAAAGACTATCGGCTCAAGAGAAATCATAAAAAGAGGTCAGATAAGCACAATAAATTCAAATCAGTATGGAAATAAAAATAATGAAAGTGACTAGACATGATAAAGCAGTTTGAAAAAGGGACAGTAGCTACCACAGATAAAATAGGATAATCGAAGTACAAGAAATAACAGATAGTAGCAGAAATCAAAGCACCAGAAATTATAGAGCGATACTGCGACTACTAATATGAAAGGATAAATGAGACTGCCTACTAGCCTTCTACCATAATCTGAGTCCTCTATAGCCTCCTATCTAAGATCATGTTTCCGGTAAGCTGTAACTCGCCATGTCATGTCTAATCACCCCTCCCCAATACTTATTTGGCCTACCCCTATCTTTTCTAAAACTGTTCATAGCCAACCTCTCATACCTCCGCACTGAGGCATATGCGTCTCTCCTCTTCACATGCCCAAACCATGTAATTCAAAAGTCTTCATTTCTTTCTTAAACTTCGTACATAGTCAAACACTTTCACATAAATTGAGACGGAGAGAGTAATGATTTTAAAGTTCAAATAATTGATTTTAATATTTTTGCTATATTTAATCAGTTCATTAGTTGAATATATTGGTTCATTCAATGAGTTTAAATCCATCACTAAATCGCACCACTCTAAAAATGAATCAATTCACAACAATGCACATCTTTATATGGAAAATTCAGAGTAACACTTCCAAATGAATTTAGAATCTAGATGTAAACATGAGATTAATGTACGTCAGGATCTTGAACATGATAATCATATAGGGAAACGTTACATAAAATGTACCTGAAGCAAAAGACATTATCGCGAGTACAAGAGTTAATTGAAATCGATTTTTACCTCCTTGCACAAACTTTACACTATCATAGCCGTAGTGATGAAATTGTGTAGAGAATATGTGATAACCCTAGTGGATGAAGGGAGGGCCAATTTATAGAGATTAAGACTTAACCCGATAAGTCCATCAAATAACCAAATTAACTGACACGATTTGTTCTTCAGTAAGTATTAGTTATGAGCTATACATTATTTGGGTCACATATAAAATAATAAAAGAATTTTTACATGTTGTATCTAACTATAAGAGATATTTAAGTATAATAACTATAATTAAAATATAGTACCATAAGCAGCTACAACGAAACATATATTACCATACATAGCTATATTTGTGTATTTCATTTTTTCTTGTTTCTTATTTCACTCTCTTCTCTCCCCTGCTAAAAATATATAGGCATTGGCTCAGTTGATAAGCAGAAGAACCATCACCAAAAATGAAAGTATCAGGGAAGTCCGTTGTTTGGACATCATCGGCGACGGAAACTATAACCGGCAAAAAAAATATCATCACCGTGAATATACATCGGAGCTGCTTCGCCAGCGGCATCCTTCTTCTGTGCGTGTGTGATTTGAGTGTTGACTATCTCGTTGCTGCAAAGTAAATTTGTGCATGTGTGATTTCAGATTTGGAACTTCGTTATCGGTGCCGCCGGCGCCTTTGATCTTCGTCCTCCACCATCTTTGCCATTGGTACTGCATTACTGGCGGTTGATCACAGTTCACACCGTCGGGAATCCATTACCGGCGGTTGTTCTCAGTTCGCGCTGCCGATGCTTTTGTTCAGATCTCCAATTTAAGAATTCGATCAAAAATCAAAGCAAAGAAACTCGCCGGAAAAATGAAGTCCGATCAAATCTAAAAGAATCAAACCTTTTAGATCTCTCTTTTATGTATTTTGTTGCAAATCTGTATGAATATAATTAGGGGTGAGCGGGTCCGGGTACCCTAATATTTTTGAACTACCCGGATCCTACCCGGTAAAAGATTGGTTCCTAAATTTACTATCCGGAACCTACCTGTAGCAATCATTACCCGGAACCTACCCGGACCCGCCCGGTTACCCTGTAAATAAAAAAACACATATTAAGCAATAATTTTTTAGCCTATGAGAATAAAAAAGAGTTCTAAAATAATTTCATCCAGTAGTTTTTTAGCCTGCAATTGGAGTTTTTAGTACCCTTATAATTTTTAGCAAACTTATTCATTGTAGAAAAGCTAATTCTGTAACAAAAACCTAAAATTGCAAGCCAAATTTGATATTCAATTAATTGAACGTGTTGATTTCAAAATAAATTTGGAAATATCTTAATTAAACTTATTTTCATGTTCATAAGCTCTTCGATAAAAAATAAAAGCTTTATTATACTAATAAATCCCTAAATTTCATCTTCACAGCTACAAAAATATACACAAATTTTAAAAATAGATTTACATTTCAAATAAAAAAGTAATACAAATTGAAGATGAGTATCGCCTAAAATAGAGCAGAAGCATAGGATATTAAAAGAAATTGAAGAGTTAGATATGAACCCATATGCATTTCAGGAATGACGTGAACACAATCAAGGGAGAGAAAGAGGCAAAGGTGAAGCTTCAACGACGACAACGATGAAAGTACCTGAGATAAAGCTTCAACAACGACGACGATGAAGCTCGGTGGTGTAGCTAAAACGCCATTTTTATTGAGGGAGTTTTGAGTGTTTTCTCTTAGGGCACAAAGAGCATTCTAGAATAAAGGGGTGAAAAAGCTGAAATATTTGCGTCTTGGGGTGGGGAAAATCAATGTGCAAGCGTGCAACAAACAATTTTGGAGAAAGTTAAAAGTGGTCCAAATATTTCTCAAAAAAAGTAAAAATATTTAATATTTTATAGGTTCCGGGTATCGGTTCCGGGTACCCTATCTCTAATTGTCGGAACCGGAACCGGAACCGGAACCGACATTGATCGGTTCCTAATTTTACTACCCGGACCCTACCCGTTATTATAATATATCTACCCGGAACCTACCCGTTAGTGTCGGTTCCGGTCGGGTATCTGGGTACCCTGTACCCGTGCTCACCCCTAAATACAATGTATCTTTCTAGTGTATTCTTCATTTTTTTTTACCGTAAATACATAGTTGAATACACTATTCAACTAGGTCGCATTTGTATAATCTCACGTGAAGTTGTTGGAGATCTGTATGAATACAGTGTCTTAATTTTTTTCAGTAAATACAGTGTGATATTTGTATTCGCTTGTATTATTGTATTTTTGAGGGAGAAAATTGTCTATTTGAATACACCCGAATACATACGAAACAAGAAATATAGTTATATTTGACTTACTATATTATGAAACTGTGTATTTGAATACACATAAATATATGCGAAATAGCTAAAAAGTAGCTACAAATTGTTAAGAAAATAGTAGCTACGTTTGGTTAGAAGCCTATAAACAATAATTATTTATGTGTGTTACACAATGATAAAAGTCTGACACTCTCTAACTTGTCCCAATGATAACATAACACTAATATATAATGACATATTCATCATTTGCACATAAAACAAATCTATTCTATAATGTCCATCATATATATCATAATATGACAAATCAGTAATGGAAGTTATGGTGGTTATATATAATTTTGTGCTACATACTCACTTCGATATACTACAACATTAGCAATTTATCATAACATGTTCATACGTTATAAAATATTTAATATTATAGTCCACAATAATGTCTCATTGAGACTTATCCTGTAATATCTCAATATAATAATGTGTACATCCTTATGAAAAATAAAAATCAGTTAATGTATATCAAAAACACATAACTGAGCTCAGGGTGTCAAATCAACATAAGCACACATCAGCCATAAGTTCTACCAAGACTCATTTGTACACATTCTTTAAATTTCTTTGGTTGCAAACTTTGCAATAGATCTACAATAATAAGATCATTTTAGTTGACTCACTTTGTTTCTGAATCTTCTATTTGATGACAAAATATATTTATTTTATAAATTTGGTACCTTTAGAGTGTTTGTCATTTTTAGAAAAAGAACATTACTGTAGAATAACCATCATACATTTCAGCAGATTGGTAATGACGTTGACAAACCTAAATCCTGAGATAAAGTTCTGTAGTTATAATGCATGAACAATGACTACAAACGTAATATCACAAATATCCGCTTTCATAATTGATAAGATGACAACTTACAAAAAAATATTCCACATCACTGCTCATTCACATAATAGGAACAAATATTTAAGTGTGTACTTTAATTGTCAAATTATTGGGTAAAATTTAACTCTGAGTATCCAATCAATTTTTATTATATCAGATATCATATACATAAAAATTTGTCACTTATTTTCTTTTAGGTACCGCAACACACCAACGGTAAATTATTATGCAATCTCTCTAGAATATTCATAAACACAATTTCTAGGACAATCCATTAATTAATATGACTTATTATGAAATATTTCATTCATGTCAAAAGGAAGTCTCACATATATCTTTCATTCTAAAAATTCTTTCAGAAAAAAATTTCATATAAAATTACCAAATCATTAGAAACAAGTACTATACTATCAACATATGAAAACAAACTAAAAACTTACTCCCATTGATCCTTTGGTATATTTACCGATCAATGATAAATTTCTTAAATCCAACGAATACTATAATATCATTAAATCTAATATACCATAGTCATGATGTTTTTAAGCCTATATGTTGACTTCATTAACTTACACACCATATAAAGTTTTTCTTTATTTTGAAACTCTCCGTTTGGTCCATATAAACTTTTTCCTAGAGGTCTTTGTTATGAAAAGCAGTTTTCACAATAGTGTAACTTTAAATCATAATGAGTCACCCATGTAATAATAATTTTAATGACTCTTTATATTTGAGACTGGTGAAAAATGTCTCTTTATAATAAGTATCTCATTACCAAGTAAATTCCTTTGTAATAAGTTTGGCTTTACATCGTTTGATATTTTCATTTAAATTGTTCTTGATTTTAAATACCCATATACACCCCATTCGAACTTTCTAACAATTCAACGAGATCGCAAATTTATTGTGTTTCATGGATTTAACTTCTTTCATGAAAACGATTCATTTACGAGACTATATTTTCTGTGGCTTGTGAAAATAAAATTGTGTCTTTAATAGATTCATTATCAAAATATGACTTTAGATAAGCCACGTAATCATCTGGAGTAACTGATTTTCTTTATTTAAGATTTTCTTAATTATATTCCTTGTGATTCATATGTGTTAAATTGTCATGACCCAAAATTCCACTCAATTAAATCTTCAAGCCATAGTTGTAATATGAAATTGATCTTGTGTCCTTATCACGCCGACCCATCTCGTACCATACCACGCGATGTCACATCTAGACGCTCGTGTGTGAACCCGAGAATGTGTCCTCACAATTGATGAGAGATGGTAACAAAGAAATTTAGTCCTTGAACCGAATCACGTACGCAGATAAGGAATGAAATAATGGAAGTTTCCTAAATGTCCTATAGCCTCTCAAAGATAGATATGGAGCTCTTCGTACCGATCCAAAATACTCTACCAGACATTGCTCTTGTACTCAGGAGATCGATGAACCTAGTGCTCTGATATCAAATTTGTCATGACCCAAAATCCCATTTTTATCGTAAGGGCACTTACCCTAAACTCATAGGCGAACCCCAAGTCAAATAATAAAGTAAATACGAAAAAGGAAAGGATACATCATGTAATGACTCGTTCGATCATTTTTAGCTAAAGATCCTTATTTGCCTATTTTACCCTTACCGTAGACTCTGTGTGGGGTTTGTGATGCGCGGGGATGGGTGGAAATGATTTCGAGGTCTATTATATGAGTTTCAGATGAAAAATCCAAAAGAAGAATCTTAGAGTTGATTAGTTTGACTCAAAGTTTACTTTCGAGTATATGGGTTCTTTCCTGGGTTCCATCGCTTCTGGTAGTTCCAAAGGGTCATTTATGACTTAATCGAGTCATTGTTTGATTTCCCAAGATAATCGGATGTGTTTTGTGGCATTAATTGTGAAATTTTCATAATTGGTTATTTTGGATGATTCTTTAAAAAAGTATATCTTAGCTTAGTTAAAAGAGAAATCCGATGACGCGAGCGAGTTCATAGCACTATTTACCTTAGGGGAGCATGTTTGGTTTTTGTCTGAGGGGTCTCGGGAGCGTTTAGTGAAAGTTTGAGTCAAAATCTATTTTACTGGTGTCTGCCCCAGTGGTACTGTTGTCTGCTCTTGCGTCTCTGCCTCTGTAGACGTTGGCTCGCTGAAGTGAGTTATGAGATTTTTGTAGGAGTTCCGCCCAAACGCGGGTTTTCACGAAGTGGCGAATGCACCTCTGTAGGATCGTTTTCCGTTTCTATGCTGAGGCGAGATGTCAAGTAACTACGCCTCAGCGAGCCCTTGTTCGTCGAAGCGAGACCGCGCCAGTGAGGTTGATTCCGCTGGAGCGGAAGCGTTGTTTCAGAAAATCTGATAAATGCCTTAGATCGAATCAATTACACAAAATACCTCATCTTAGTTCTAGAGCTGTCCAAGGGGGAAATCTTGAAGGTTGGAGCTAAGTTCTTCATTAAAGGTATAATTCTTCACCCTTTGTAATTTTAGTTTATAATTTAAGGCTCTAGTCTTGGTATAAACTTTAACTTGGGGAAATGTGAGTTCTTAAGTTTCCATGGTAGAATAAGAGGCTTAAAGCTTTGATTTAAGAGTGAAATATGAGTTAGTTTACTTTATATTTGGAATAAGTAATGATTTATGATAGATGACCATATTGTGGTGGTTAAATTGATTATGGAAACCATTTTTAAAATTGGCGGAATATCTAGGGTTTGTAATTGCGGCCTTTTTCTTAAATCATGAAATTGAAGGTCCAAATGAGCTTAGGTTCTAACTAACTTAAGGATATGATTATCTAATATGTGTTTATATTTTTTGGGTAATAAAGTTCAGATTTTGACACTATGGGCCCTGAGTTGGTTTTGAGTGTCTTTGGTATATTTGAAGGACTAAATCCTTGTGTTGTGTAATAGATTAATTAAGGGGTATCAGACGTGTTTTAGGATCCCACTCATCCAATTATGATGAACATTTGAGTAGGTACCGGTGTTGAACTGTGATGTTGGGTGATTTGGGGAATCAGTCTTAAGCTGATTTCGACTGCTGATTAATTGGGCTTGTCACCATTATGTGGACTTATCGCCATACTTTCTATTGTTGTATTTATTCATCACATGTGCTTTCGATATGATATCTTAATTATTCTTAGACTATGTGTGGTTGAATCTTGAAAGCATGTGATTTTCATCTCTATACTTTGTTGCATCTCATTACATCACGATTTCTTGCCTTGTATTGTCATTTGAATTCATACACTCATGGTTATGATGATATGGATATGAGAGTGTTATGAAAATGTTGTGGGTCCAAGAGACCGGGAATGTAAGAATATGTATGAGTTTGGAAACATTGATTGATGATGATACTACAGTCAAAGAGCTGGGATCCGATGGAAAATTCTGGATAGTGATGATACACGGGGGAACGGGTTGCACACCTGCAACAATTTTTATTTAGCCAAGAGTTGAAATCCGTAGAGAAGTTTCAGAGGAGTATATAAACTTTGCGGCTCCCCCATGGGTATGCAGTTCATAAAATTTAAGCGCTTGTATATTGGAGGAAAAGGTACCTGACATTTGCATTTGCATTCATATTATACATACATTTATACATTGATTACTTGTTTATTGGTAATATGGATCGGTTGCCATGATTGGCTTATTTCTATGAATATTTGGATAGTTGGATTGATTCTATTGAACCAGATTGGTTTTCATGATTGAGCTTGTTTTTGGGAATACTTGGATAATTGGATTGATTCTATTGAATAGGAACGGTTGCCATGATTGGGCTTTATCTCTTTGAAAACATGGATAATTACATTGATTCTGTTGAATTGGATTTGGTTGGCATGTGTGGCTTGATTTACTGTGTATTGGATTCTTTGGGTTACAATTTATGTGTCTAAGTATTTGATGTCAACTGCTAATATAGTCGGTAATGTCAACATGTCAGGACTATCATTTAGATTAAAAAAGAGCTATGTGTGTTTGTGTATTGTCTGATAATTGATTACGTTATAGGGTAATGAATCTAGTAAGGAACTTGTGTGAAGTTTTTTATTATGGTTTTGGACTTGTTGCCATGTGTGTGTAGGATTTCCCTTATTAATTAAAGGGTGTATGGCATAGAACCCTACTTAGGGAATAAGGTGGATGTTGAATGAACTAATGTGCGTCAGACTGTAGTTGCATAGAGTCCTAATTAAGTCTAAAGGCTAGAGATAATAAAGGTTATTGAGAATTAACTGTCAACTTGCTAATTTTATGTGTCAAGTCAGTAAGTGGGGCTAAATATGAGTATGTCTTAAACAAAGTTCAGTTCAGGTGGGAGGGGGGGTATGTATAGTAAATTCCCCGATTGAGCCTTATGAAGGGAAGTGTACTTGATTGGGTGATTGAACTTTGATAGGAACTAAGTTCCTTGTATGATTCATGAACTCTAGGTGAACAAGGTGTCTTATGTGACTATTGAACTGCTTAGAATAGAACATATTTGAGAGTCAGCTTGATATTTATCTCTTTTATGTATATTCCATCATTGTCGGCCTATGATCCCTATGGGGTACGTTGTGTACTCATGCTACACTTGGTGCATTCTTTTTGGATGTAGGTACAACGCCTCATATCAGTTCAGGACCTTAAGTTGAGTCTGAGTTGGGGACATCTAGTGTTTGGGGTGAGCATGCTACCATTCAGCATGCCTTGGATACTCTTATCTTTACTCTTGTATTTTATTTATATGAGAGATATGTTCAAACATTCAGATTATGCTATTTAGGCATTTGTCCTATGTTGTCCTTTATTCAGACCTTGTATTCTGTTTAGAGCTTTTGTAAAGTTGACAAGATTCTTGGGGGTCATACTTATGATTTTCAGACTTATCTTGTCATAGTTTATATTATTATAAACAACTTATTTAAGTACTTGTACTTCTGCATTTCTTACTTACTGCGTTAGTTAATTGTGAAGTGGTTCGCCTACTGATGGGAATAGCGTAGGTGCCACCACGATTCTTTCCAAAGGGGTTGTGACAAAGTTGGTATCAGAGCTTTAGGTTAAACAGTCTTATATAAAATAGCAATGTCTAGTAGAGTCTTGTGGATCGGTGCGGAGACGTCCGTACTTATCTTCGAGAGGCTATGGGATATTTCAGAAACTTCAATTTCTTCATTTCTTTCGTGCTATGTTAAATCAAATTAGTATCTGAAACTTTTTCTTTTGATTCTACCACTGATGGTGGTAACACGCTCTTAAATTTGTGTGTGAGTGGTTCGGTATGACGTTGCATGTTAGGTTATAAGAGGTGATATTGTGGTACAAATGCGTGACCAAGTTTAGTTTTCAGCTATGACTTGAAGATACGGTTGATTGGATTATGATTGTGACTTTTCAGTTCGGTGATATCCTTGGAAAGTGGGAATGATAATACAGAGGTGCAAGAAAAATAAATTGGATGGATCGATCTCTGTTAGATGAAGGGAAAAATTGATATCTTATGTGCTCATTAGGATAAGGGTGCAAGATGTATGAGGGTGAATGTCATATGAGGTTATGAAAGGTTGATACTTGAGAATGTTCTATAATTACTGGTATAATGACTTTGGAGTTGACCGAAGTCAGGGAAAAATTGCACGATTAGTTGGATGTGTTAGGGTTCGATGAAATAAGGTAAGGGTTGTTTCTTCGCTGGCAAGCATCGTATAAAACTCTTGAACAATGTATTGGTAAATGAAGATATTTATGGTAATAGATCGAGGATTGTTTGGTCTAATACTAGTTGTGGAATGCTTCAGGTATCGAGGATTGGGTTAGTAACTTATGAATCAATATAGAAGAAGGATTATTTCGGTTAGAGATTTTTGCAGGGGTACTTCGACGAAACTCCATGAGAATGTTAGCAGGATTGTATGTTCGATAATTAAGGATCGACTTTCGGATCATGGACAGATTAGTGATGGTTTGTTTTATCGCTTGGATACTAAATGATTTTTGGTTAGAGTAACTAGAGTGGGTCGGTACCTTTATAGTGAAGGGATTTTATAAAGGATGCACATAGGATGTGCCGGATAGGAAGGAGCTTCCAGTTTGATAGTTCAAGTGGTGCGAGGGAAACTCTATGTTGTGGAGTATGCAATGTCCTACTATTTTCAGAATCAGTTAAGTTATTTTTCAAAGCCTATGATATTTTAATATTGCTTTGGAGCAGGTCTGAGTAATGATCGGTTGTTAGTGGTGTGCATGATTGAAATGAAAGCTGGAAATGTAAGAATTTTGACAAATGTGTGGTTGATCTAATGTTGAATGAGTAAGGTGCCTCTTCAAGATAGGGAAGGATTTGGATTTGAAATAAGGGAAATTCTTGGGTTATATGTGGATTATGGTGATATTATTTTTGCATCATTCATACTGAGTGAAGGTATTTGGTATTCTCAGATGAGTAGGTCTATGGTAGTTGACTAAGTTGGGGGTCTACAATTGGTGACCGGTGGTAGATTATGTTGAAGTGTTGTTGATTTTTAGCATGGATGAGTATTACATGTATTAAAGAACTTGGAAGAAATAGAGCAATGTAAGTTAAATGGACAATAAGGTTGATAAGTCAGAAATTGGTAAGGCTGATAGATAGTGAGATTTAATAGATAGAGGTTTGACGAGGTGTCTAGAGTGTGGGAGAGTTAAGACAGAGTACAAGGAAATTTTGAGATATTTAGAGGTCACGAGGTCCTATCAGACATGCGTATCGAGTAGAAGTTGAGGAAATTTGAATATTATAATCAAGGGTATAGTTCATCGATGCTATATTAATGACTTGGATGGAATCTGGATTTTGAAACAATGGGTGACAACACGTGATTGATTGTTCGTGTGGAAAATAGATGGAATAGGTCATTTTGTGGAAAGCTTACTAGTTAATTTGGAATCAGTTCGGGTGACTATCAGTGATTTAGAAATTGAGCATTTTATTCCAGGTCAGTTTTTTCATTTAGGACCGGGTGGCTCATGTTAATATTGCATGGAAGACTTATGGTATCCTAGTAAACCACTGACAAGGGTTCGATGCACTGCGATTTGGAATGGAGGTACGACAGTGTTACAAAATTTCAAGTAAGATTGATGATATTCTCCGGATGACAATGATTCAGACAATTCTAATGGTTTGCATGGGTACTTGGTATGCATTGAGGAAGTACAAATGGTTATGGGAAGTCTTTAGAGTGATCATTTGACTTTCTACGGATCTAGCATGATAAGGTAATCAGTAGGTATGATTATAGTATGATGATTTAGAGAGTGGGCTTTTGACGTGTGTCTATGTGTTTCTAAGGAATTTTGGTGCAAGGACGACATTGATAGTTGAGAAGGAAGACTAGTAGAATCAGACTAGGTTATCGGTACAGGTTGGACTATGGTTTTGGTTGCAACTAAAGGATGATAGTGATTATAGTAATAATTATGGATTCAACCTAACGCGTAAATAGGTACGTTTGTGATCAAATCAGGGAATTCAAGCGCAGTCATCTCTTACATTCGAGAATCAGATGTGAAAGAAATTTCGATTGCGAAGGAATAAGAATTTGGAGTGTCTAGTTAAGTTAAAATGAGTCTTGACTGATAAAGGAAGTAAACGGTACTATAGATTTATTTCTTGCCAGTTAGGGATTTCATGAGGTTATGATGGGGATTCGTTGGTTACTCGTTGACCTCCTTACCTTTCTTCTTCCGTTTGAGGACGAACGCTTATTTGATTGGTATCTGATGTAATGACCCCTCCGGTCATTTTTCGCTAAAGACCCTTATTTATCAATTTTACCATTTCCGTAGTGTCAGTGTGTGGTTTGTGATGTGCGGGGATGAGTGACATAGATCCCGATGTCTATTATATGAGTTTCGGATGAAAAATACAAAATAAGAATCTTAGAGTTGATTAGTTTGACTCAAATTTGACTTTCGAGTATATGATTTCATTCTAGGGTTTCGTCGCTTCTGGTATTTTCAAAGGGTCATTTATGACTTAATCGAGTCATTGGTTCATTTTCCTAGATAATCTGATGTGTTTTGTGGCATTAATTGTGCTTTGTGATAATTGGTTATTTTGGGTGATTCTTTTAAAAAGTATGTCTTAGCTCGGTTAAATAAGAAATTCGAGGGCTCGAGTGGGTTCGTTGCACTGTTTACTGACGAGCGCAAAACACAATTTAAATTAAGCGCTTCACTAGTCAAACAAAACATGCTTAGTATTATTCAGGTGATCAAAACATGAGTTTGTTGTGGTTATAAACCATGATTATTTATTATAAACATAATTAAAGACAATTGACAATGAAAGAAAAGGTTACTATTAAATATGAGAAGTAATGGTAGTAGACAAGACAAATGTAAGATTTCAGTAAGTAGTTCTGATTCGTTTTATCATTTTCTTCAAATATTTATTGAGTCTTTCGAATTCAATAAGTAATTAGTTTACTCAAGAATCTAATAAAACTCTTTCGATTATTTATTCAGATTTTATAAATTAAACTAATGCAAGCCCTGAGATTGTTCAAGAACTATAGATAGAAATAGATCTTCAGACGACTTCTCACGAATACCGTCAACTAATAACCAAGATAAATTATTGAAGGTCTCTTTTGATTACTCAACATAATTATTCAATCAAGAGCTAAATCAGATATATATTAAGATAATTCACAAAACACATCTTCTTGCAATTAAAACATCTAAGAATATCTCAATAGTCAATTAGAACTACTATCCATGAATTCAAGACTAATGAAAAGCCTTGTGAATGCAAGAAAAAGCTAAGGGTTTAGTCTAAAGGACAACGTCTCTCGAATATTTTCCTCTGTTGATTCAACCAATAATTCAAGAAGTTATTTAGATTACTTAGAAGAATCATCAATTAAAACCAAACAAAATAATGCAGTGATATTCACCAAACTATTCCTCTTTGGATTAAATAAAATAGTAAATAACTCTGAAATTCAATTCGAAACTCCATTAACGAATTCTGGCAATAAAACAAGAATCGAATCTAAAAATGTCAATCAATACATCATGTCTTGTCAAAACCCAATAAGAAAACTACTCCATAATAGAATAAAGAAGATAAAAGAAATAAAATTAGAAAACATTACAACCAAAGATTGACCCAAATTTTCGTATTGAATCGAATCGTGATGAAAAGTAATGAATTCGGCCGTCAAATCCTCTTCTACACTCCTCCAATGCTCCCTAGGTCAAAAGTCCCATCCAAAACATGTTTATATTGTAATTATAACATATCCCAAAAGTCCAGGACGAAAATACCCTTCCAAGAACGAAATACAAAAATCAGCCTAAAAATGGCTTGGTGCCCCGCGGGCCGCGCCTCGTAGTGCCCCCTGGTAGGCCCAAATATTCTTCAATCTCATTTTTGTCTGTTTTCTTCACTTTTTAGCATGCATATCCGGTCCTCGAACCCCGAACTCAATCTCGATTTGTACGTTGAACTTCTACTCAGACGTCAAAGTCCTACAATCCACAATTTAAGCTTCAAACACGCTCATTTGCTCGGGAACAAGTCTTATACACGAAAACACACGTAATAGGTATAAAATACTAACATTATATCTCAAGCACGATAATAGTGTAGTAAATAAAGGGTGAAAAATAGCTTAAAACTCGTGTTTCTAGCCTCTCATCAACACCCCACACTTAAATCATTGCTTGTCCTCGAGCAATAAAACTACACCTCAAGGAATGACATTTTCAACAATTCTCCTAACTCGTCATGCCAAGAATATTTAAAACAAGTATAGCACCCGTCTGTAATCACTTAACCTCAGGACTCAACTCAAAAACACCAACAAAGTTTTACACCTCGCTCACTTACTTCATTAGAGAAGTCAAGGAATATCACTTACCCTTCGCAAATCATGTGCCCTCACACAAATAACTGAGAATATTCCCCCACACACAAAAATCAAGAACAATTAGGGACTCAAGATAGAAAGAATTTACACTCTCTTTTAGAAACAAAGTTCATGTGCCACAAAAGATGTACCATAGGCTTGCCCTTAGTTAGTACTCCACTAATTCAAGCTCGTTCAGTCTATGATCAAGTAGGACTTTATTTGGTTGTAATGTAAGCTGATGGACGGATAGGATACATATGGATAGTAGTGACTACACCTTCCTAAGCACTTTAATACATATAATTTCACAATTCAAATCCCACACTTATGTTGAACAAAATTTCCAACTTTAAAGTACTAGCACCAAGTTTCCTTTTCTTTTAGCACAATCATAACAAAAGTTACCACTAGCAAGGAATACTATTTTTTTCCTTTCTCATCTACACAAAACACTATGCATATTTTTTAATCTTTTTTTCATTCCTTACAAGTAACTTTTACACTTTTCTTTCAAATGGTGCACCTTTCTCCTTTATCACAGTTCCACTAAAAAACTCAACCAAACCTCCTCTTACCTTTTAAAAATCTCGAAAACTTCACGTGCTCACTAGAGGTAACATGTTAAAAAAGCTGATCATTTAGAATAAGTGGGTAAAGCTTGTAGTGTGGTTGCCAAAGAAAGAGGATTACAGGCTCAAAAGGGCTAACGAGGATACATATAATTTGGTGGGAATAATGAAATATATTTGTCTCAACAAAGAAATGCCTCTATCACTTCTTAGCCTAATTAAGATTTCCATTTTGCTTTGCACACACTCAGGGCAAGTTCTAGACATCAGATGACATGCACAGAATATCAACAAAAAAACCTCACACACACATTGGCACATGACTCACTCAAGATAGAATTCCCCAACATTCTCCTAGGACAAATTGAGACAAAATAATTATTTTCAGCACTTACACATGAGTTGAAACGTGAGCTTAGGCGTCCCAAACAAGGTACTCATTATTCTCAAGGCATAGACAAAATTTAGGAAGAACCCTCTAATTGTCACAAAATCATTTGATTCTTTACTCTACACTCGGTTCAAAGAAAAACAACTCTCGAAAAAGAACCGCAACACAAAGAAAAACCAAGGGGTTATTGCCTAAAAAATATTATGACCCAAAATTATGCAAAAAATAAATGAATAAAAATAAAAATAAATACTTGTGTACATTTTCCTACCCACGCTTTTAAATTGTCTCATGTCCCCATGACACTTAATTAAAAGATAAGAGGTATGGATACTCCCCTGAATTTTTTTCTTCTACGAAAACTTATGAACTCAACCCCTAATTCTGAACACATTCCTTATTTTCACTCCTTGGGGGTTCTTTATAGAGCTCATTAGGCCAAATTCTCCTGAGAACAAATATAAGATCTTCTCTTTTCTTTATTTCTTGGCCTTATTTTGAGCGGTAAATTATTCTTGCAAGATGATCCTCAACTTATACCTGCATTCTTTCACAGGATCAATCCGTGCATCTCCTAAAAATCCCAAAAATTAAAATCCATATGGTCAAGGAATAGACTAATAAAACAAAGAAGAAAGGTCACAAGAATATTCTTCCTCTATGTTCAAGATCATTTGTTTCTCATTCTCCTCCAATGAAGGTTGTAAACATGGAAGGATGGATGGAGGTTTGAACTCTTCTTTCATTTCTTCACAATCAACCACAACCTGATTATCCTTAATCATCTCAATTGAATCAGAGTACTCTTTTAGAATAGAAACTTCTCTCTCTAATACTCATCTTCTTAGGTAGGTTTATTCTTACATGGTGTCTCCTCTGTATATTCATCATCACAGTGCAATACTTTTATTGATATCATACTTTCTAATTGACTCATTTGCGTTGTTAGGTTCTCAATGGTTGCATCATTCTGTATAAATGTTGTATCAATATGTGTAAATATCTCTTCAATACATTTTATGAACTTACACATAGGCTCTTCTAAGCTACCCTTCTCCTCTTGAGGTGGTTGTATCACTTCGCTCTCATTCCAGTCATAATTAGGATATTCTATATATTCAGCATTGGAATTGTGCTCATATAAAACATCATTTCTGTAAGCACTAGAGATAGAGTGACACTTTTCATAAAATGAGCCATAGGAAGAATACTTACCTGCTTGACAATCAAATGAGCCATAGGAAGAATACAGAGAGCAAACTTTTTGCAAGATTCAGTTGCTAACTCTGCAATTGTTTTTCTTGGATGGTTGTGCTCCATCTTTAAGCACTTCGAGTTCAATCCTCAAGAATATTTTCTTCAAGCTTTCCACTCTAGCTGTTGCCAAGTACTACAAAAGAAATCTTAAATACAAGTGAAAAAATAAAATAAAAAAAATAACTATTGACTTTTTTTAGTTTTATTATTTATACCAAAGAAAAGCGTTAACAAATAAATCATTCTATCTGAATATTATTTGATGTCAATCCATGGCAACGACGCCAAAATTTGACGAGTGCAAAATACAGTATAAATTAAGCACTTTGCTAGTAAAAAATAATATAATTTAAGATAATCTCCACAGGTGTTGGTACAAACATTTACTCAAACAAAACTTACTTAGTATTATTCAGGTGATCAAAACTTGAGTTTGTTGTGGTTATAAACCACGATTATTTACTACAAACGTAATTAAAGACAATTGACAATGAAAGCAAAGGTTACTATTAATATGAGAAGTAAGGGTAATAGATAAGATAGATGCAAGATTTCAGCAATTAGTTCTGATTCGTTTTATCATTCTCTTCAAATATTTATTGAGTCTTTTGAATTCATTAAGTAATTAGTTTACTCAAGAATCTAATAAAACTCTTCCGATTATTTATTCAGAGAACTATGGATAGAAATAGATCTTCAGACGACTTCGCACGAATACCGTCAACTAATAACCCAAGATAAATTACTGAAGAGTCTCTTTTGATTACTCAATAGAATTATTCAATCAAGAGCTAAGTCAGATATATATTAAGATAATTCACAAAACACTTCTTCTTGCGATTAAATCATCTAATAATATCTCAATAATCAATTAGAACTACTATCCATGAATTCAAGACTAATGAAAAACCTTGTGAATGCAAGAAAACGCTAAGGGTTTAGTCTAAAGGAAAACATCTCTCGAATATTTTCTCTCTTGATTCAACCAATAATTCAAGTAGTTCTTTCGATTACTTAGAAGAATCATCAATTAAAACCAAACAAAATAATGCAGAGATATTCACCAAACTACTCCTCTTTCGATTAAATAAAATAGTAAATAACTCTGCAATTCAATTCAAAACTCCATTAACGAATTCAGGAAATAAAATAACAATCGAATCTAAAAACGTCAATCAATACATCATTTCTTGTCAAAACCCTATAAGAAAACTACTCCATAATAGAATAAAAGAAAATAGAAAAAATAGAATTAAAAAACATTACAACCAAAGATTGACCCAAACTTTCATATTGAATCGAATCGTGATGGAAAGTAATGAATTTGACCATCAAATCCTCTTCTACGCTCCTCCAATGCTCCGTAGGTCAAAAGTCCCATCCAATATGTGATTATATTGTATTTATAAAATATCCCAAAAGTCCTAGGATGAAAATACCCTTCGAAGAATGAAATACAAAAATTAGCCCAAAAATGGCTTGGCATCCCACGGGTCGCCCCGCAGTAGGCTAAATATTTTGCAATCTCATTTTTTTCTATTTTCTTCACTCTTTAGCATGCATATCCGATCCGCAACCCCCGAACTCTATCTCGATTTGTATGTTGAACTTTTACTCAGATTTCAATGTCCTACAATCCTCAATTTAAGCTTCAAACATGCTCATTTCCTCGGGAACTAATCTTATACACAAAAACACACGTAATAAGTATAAGATACTAACATTATAGCTCAAACATTATAATAGTGTAGTAAATAAAGGGTGAAAAATAGCTTAAAACTCATGTTTCTAGCCTCTAATAATTTACCTTGGGGGAGAATGTCTGGTTTATGTCTATCGGATTTCGGGAGTGTTTTGGGTGTTTGGTGGAAGTTTGAGTCGAAATCCATTTTATTGGTGTCTAGTGTCCGCCCCAGCTGTACTATTATCCACTATTTTATGTCCGCCTCTGCAGAGGTTGGCTTGCAAAAGCGGGTTCTAAGATTTTGTGGGAGTTCTGCCCCAACGAGAGTTTTCACGCAGAGGTGAATGCGCCTCTGCGGGGTCATTTTCTGCATCTGTGATGAGGCAAGCTGTTAAGTGATTACGCCTTAGCGAGCCCTTTTCCGCCAAAGTGAGACCGAGCTAGTAGGGTCTATTTTGTTGGAGTAGAAGTGTTGTTTCAATAAATGCCTTAGGTCGAATCAATTACCCAAAATACCTCATTTAGTTTCTAGAGCTGTCCAAGGGGAAGTCTTGAAGGTCGGGGCTAAGTTCTTCATTAGAGGTATAATTCTTCATCCTCTGTGATTTTATTTCATACTTTAAGGCTCTAGTCTTGGTATAGACTTTAACTTAGGTAAATGTGAGTTCTTATGTTTCCATGGTAGAATAAGAGGTTTAAAAATTTGATTTAAGGGTGGAATATGAGTTAGTTTACTTTATTATTGGGAATTAGTAATGATTTATGATAGATGATCATATTGTGGTGGTTAAATTGATTATAAACCCTTTTTAAAATTGGAGAAAAACCTAGGGTTTGTAATTGGGGCCTTTTTCTTAAATCATGAAATTGAAGGTCCAATTGAGCTTAGGTTTCTAATTAACTTAAGCATATTATTATCTAATATGTATTTATTCTTTTTGTGTAATAAATCTTGAATTTTGATACCGTGGGCTCGGGGTTGGGTTTGGGTGTATTTGATATGTTTGAAGGTCTAAGACCTGTCTAAGACCTTCTGTTGTGTAATATCTTAATATTGATGTATAGTCTATGCGTGTTAGACAATAATTATAACGAGACGCTCCGAAAGGGCTTGGCAAGCACTGATTATGGGTTTTTCATGGCTCCTGCTCGACTTTGAGGTAAGCTACAGTTTAATTCTTTTAAACTCTGATAGAAGTGTGTAATTAGTTATAAATATTGAGAGGTATTTGGCGTATTTGAAGGTCCCACTTAGACGGTTGTGATTAACGTTTGAGTGGGTACCATTTTTGAACTATGATGTTGGGTGATTTAGGGAGTCAACCTTAAGCTGATTTCGATTGTTGATTGATTGGGCTTGTCGCCATTATGTGGGCTCGTCTCCATACTTGATATTGTTGTGTTTATTCATCACACGTGATTTTTGATATGATATCTTGATTATACTTGGACTATGTGTGGTTGAATCTTTAAAAGCATGTGATATTCATCTCTATACTTGGTTGCATCTCATTACATCATGATTTCTTGCCTTGTATTGTCATTTGCATTCATACACTCATGGTTATGATGATATGGATATAAGAGTGGTATGAAAATATTATGGGTCCAAGAGACTGGGAAGGTAAGAATACGTATGAGTTTGACAACATTGATTGATGATGATACTACAACCATAGAGTTGAGATCCGATGGGAAATTCCAGATGGTGATGATATGCGGGGGAACGGGTTGTATGCCTATAACAGTTATTATTCAGCTAAGAGCTGGGCCCCGTGGAGAAATTCCAGAGGAGTATATGGACTTCGCGGGTCCCCCATGGGTGTGCAATTCATAAAATTCACTACAAGAAGAAAGGTATTTGCCAACAATATTTTTGTTGTTATATGTTGAACGTTGTTGCCAAAAGTAATTTTTGCAGAAACAAAAGTTGTTGCATGCCATTGCAATAACCTCCGATATGAAATTTTTTGGCAACAAGAAGTTTTTGTTGTTGCCATTTATATTTTTTAGCAATAATATATTGAATTTTTGTTGCCATTTATATTTTTTAGCAACAATATATTTATTGTTGCTAAAGTTTTGTTGCCAATTCTATACTTTCTTATAGTGATTTGAACGTCTATATACTGGAGGAAAAAGTACGTGGCATTTCCTTTGCATTCATATCATACATACATTTATACATTGATTATCTTTTTATTGGTAATCTGGATTGGTTGTTATGATTGGGATTGTTTATGTGAATACTTTGATAATTGAATTGATTCTATTGAACCAGATTGGTTGCCATGATTGGGCTTATTTATGTGAATACTTGGATAATTGGATTGTTTCTATTGAATAGGAACGGTTGCCATGATTGGGCTTTGTCTTTGTGAAAACTTGGATAATTGCATTGGTTCTATTTAATTGGATTTGGTTTCCATGCGTAGATAGATTTTCTATGTATTGGGTTCTATGGGTTACAATTTATGCATCTAAATATTTGATGTCAACTGCTAATGTGGTCGATAATGTCAACATGTCAGGACTATCGTCTAGATTAAAAAGAAGCTATGTGTGTTTGTGTGTTGTCTGATAATTGATTACGTTACGGGGTAATAAATCTAGTAAGGAACTTGTGTGAAGTTTGTTATTGTGGTTATGGACTTGTTGCCATGTGTGTATAGGATTTCCCTCATTAATTAAAGGGAGTATGTCATAAACCCCTACTTAGGGAATAAGGTGGACGTTGAATGAACTAATGTGCGTCAGACAGTAGCTGCATAGAGTCCTTATTAAGTCTAAAGGATAGAGATAATAAAGATTGTTGAGAATTAACTGTCAACTTGCTTATTTGATGTGTCAAGCCGGTAAGTGGGGCTAAATATGAGTATGGCTTAAACAGAGTTCAGTTCGGGGTTGTATGGATAGTAAATTCCCTGTGTGAGCCTTATGAATGGAAGTGTACTTGATTGGGTGATTGAACCTTGATGGGAACTAAGTGACTTGTATGATTCATGAACTCTAGATGAACAAGGTGTCTTATGTGACTATTTAACTGCTTAGAATAGAACATATTTGAGAGTCAACTTAATATTTATCTCTGTTACATATCTTCCGTCGTTGTCGGCCTATGATGCCTACGAGAGTACATTGTGTACGTATGCTACACTTGCTGCATTCTTTTTGAATGTAGATACTGTGCCTCATACCAATTCAAGACCCCGAGTAGAGTCTGAGTTGGGGGATATCCAGTGTTCGGAGTGAGGATGTTTCTATTCAGCATGCCCTGGATACTCTTATCTTTTATTTATCCGAGAGACATGTTAAAGCATTCAGATTATGCTATTTAGGCATTTGGCCTATGTTGTCCTTTATTCAAACCTTGTATTCGACTTAGAGCTCTTGTATTGTTGACTAGATTCTTGGGGGTTATACTTATGATTTTCAGACTTATCTTTCCGTAGTTTATATTATGATAGACAACTTATTTAAGTATTTGTACTTCCACATTTCTTACTTACTATGTTGGTTAATTGGGAAGTGATTCTCCTACTGGTGGAAACAATGTAGGTGCCACCACGATTTCTTTAAAAGGGGTCGTGACAGACCCAAAGTACTGAATGGTCTTAATAACTTAATTATAAACAGGTCTAAGTCAAACACCTTCCCAAAACTTGGAAGTCATACGTACAAGAGTGACTAATACGATTACAAGTCTTGAACTATCACTTAAACATTGTATGAGATTAAATAAGATAGAAAATAAAGATGAGAAGTAGTCTGGAGTTGTGGAAGTATCATCAACTCACCCTAGACTCTAAGATAGCGCACCTCAATGATCAACAAGATGTCGTCCTCTACTCATGCCCGAATTTGAACCTGCACACAAAATGTGTAGCAAGTGTAGAGTGAGTATATGAAGCATGTGTACCCAGCAACATCGTTGACCAACCCTAAACTATAGTAATGGCGAGGGTTGGTACATCTGATACTTCTCTTCTTGCTTAGTTAGTTTTACATAATATAGTTTATAAGCGTTTCAACAATTTAAGTAAATATTTTACAGCTAAACCTAGGCATAAAGTCCGTTACTTTTTAAGGATCATCATAAAGTTTCTAACTTTACCTCAATTAGGACAAGTATAGTAATAAAATTCCTACCTTTACCCAAATCGGGCATCTAAACCCACAAAAATTCCACCTTTTCATCAAATTAAACAAGTTTACTTATAAAGATCTGACCTTTACATCAATTTAGACACATAAATCCATAAAGACTTGGCCTTTACACTATATAAGGCAATATTTCAATGAAGATTTAGTCTTTTTATCATTTAGAACAAGTATCATCATAAATGTTCAATGTTTCCATCCTTTAAGATAAGGAAACCCATAAAGATCCTATCTTTCTTCCTTTTTAAGAGAGTAGAACTATAAAGATTACACTTTTTAGTTATTTAGAGCAGTTATAGTGATAAAGATTCAATTTTTTCCTCAACTAAGGCTCATATAATCATAAAGATGCCACATTTTTGTTGATTAAGACAAGTTTAGTCATAAAGACTCCACCTTTACATGATTTAGGGAAATATATTAATAAAGATTCGATCTTTCCATATTGTAGGAAAAGTATTATCATAAAGATTCAACCTTTACATATTTTAAATCGAGGAAAGTCATAAAGGTTCTATCCTCACGCAAGTAAACCATAAAGATTCCAACTTTATCTCATCCAAATCACATATGGAATGAAATCACATCAATAAGTTTAAATAATATGCAGTGCAAATAAAATGCATGCTATGAAATGGCCATATGCACCCGATATACACAAGCTTATGCAATAGGTTTCACGTGACCCATGAAGGACTCATGAGGTCCATATACTCACCCGGAACCATTTTCCATCGTGTACTTGCCTCTATAATATCATCTATTGCAGGCATGCAACCCTAGCCAACCATAATATCATCTGTTGCAGGAGTGCAACCCGAGCCAACCACATGCAAGTGTAATTATGCATGAGATACCACATGAAATAGTGAGTACATTATGAATGTGATAAGAAATTATACCATAAAAGGTAAGCCCCAATTCGGCTCTTTACTATTTGCCTCACCCCATTCATATACCATATCCAATACCCAGCCTCCCAGGCCTCTTTTCTCGTATTTCATTAATTAAATGACAATAATATCATGAGTGAATTAAGTGGATATGCATACACCATGCGAGTGCATAATATCAGTTCAATATCAAGAATATATGTACTCTCTCATAGTTTAGATGAGATATGGAGTGATGAATGCTAGATAAGTCAATCTTCATAGATGTCAACCAAGATGGCTATCATAGCCCAAATAAACCGCAATCGCAACCTAAATGGATTTATCCACCATCCTCATGGCCCAAAGACTAATCATATAATCTCTGACACAAGTATAACTACTTTATATTTTATTTACCCATACAATTACACGGGTACCCATACAAGTGCTTGTCACATCACGAGTACGGGACCCCATGTCACATCCCAACCTTGGGAGGCATGTCCGGCGCCTAGGCCTTACTTTACCGAACACCACATACATGATGTATCATACACTTTAACATACAAAAAGGCTGTCAAGGCCACCATGATAGACCTAAATGAATCAAAAATAGTAAACAACTGATGATACCAACCTAATGAACATATAAATATACATAATAAGGGATGACAAGGCCGACATGACGTCCATACATAACATCCTATGCCGACAAGGTCATACATGACATCTATACATTAAAAAATATGTCGGCAAGGCTATACATGACATCTACGTACATAAAAAAATCTACAAGCCTCTAGGAGTAACATTATCATCATAAGGTCGGGACAGGGCCCCACCATACCCATAATATGTACATAAAATCATATCAAAACCCAACAACAACTTCGAAAAAAGAAGAGTGCACAAACCCAAGCTGGATAGTGAACTTACTGTGGAGGCTCATCAAGTCATCTACCTGAACCTACAGGCATGAACGCAACATCTCTCAACAAAAAGGACATCATTATGAATAATGTACTAAATATGGAAAACATAAGAGCATATGTAAGACATCAATATAAAAGAGAGATTCATAAGCAAGCCACAATGGGCATCATCATCATAATAGTAACCAACTAATCAGTGGTGCTTTACATATATATTGCATATATAACGCCATCAAGAGAGCCATATGCATGAGACAGTATACATCCTGAACTCGTCGGAGTGACGTAAGGTCGTAACATCTCTGACTATCGTTATGGGGCTTAACATGTCATTATACATTTCAACATGAGTCAATAAGACAAGATATACATAAATCAATAAACCTTTTTAATTGAATGAAGGACACAGACATTTCTAACCGTTAAGAGTAGAGTCACTTTTGATGGATATTAATTTACGTTACATTTACATTCAGATCATTCCAAAAGAAAGAAAGGATAGCCTTCAAATACCATTGTCGTTTACTTAATGACTCAACGTATAACTTCCCGTAGCACATCAATCTACATTATAGATAATAGAACCTATGGTTAATTCCATAGAAGGATTTATAAACACATTCTAAGCTAAAAAATCACTTAAGAGAAATTGGGAAGCACTTCCTCCGTAACCTTCACTTCCCTCCAATTCAAAATAACATCAACAACAATAAGGACAATGTCAACAACAACATAGCTGAGCTACTGCATGAATAACTAGCCAAAACATAGCTCACAAAGCTCATTGAAACAACTCACACATACCAACATCTTAACAACAACTTCCAAATAATAACCAGCAGCTATACAAACTTCCCAATCCGACAATGATATGTTGAGTAGCAAGCTCAGTTTATAACAATTAATTAACTTCTTTTACACTTTATTTTTTTTCAGAATACAATTCAAGAATGATAACCACAACATAATTAGGTGATTCCTACTTATTTTCAGCCATAACATACTACAAAAATGACTTCTTATCAGTCCAACAAGTTACAACAACTTAGAATGGATTTTCAGATAATTTTTTTATCAATTCTTACTTTCACAACCTAGTTAAGACACCAATAAGCTTAACCAAAACACACTGCAGCCCATCCTCACATGTGATAGCTATATAATAAAATGAAACTATTCCAAAATAGTCCATAACACCACAACAACTTTCACCCAATTTCTAGCCCCTACTTCACAAGTTATTCACCAAACAACCATTTAGAATTTAGATAAGCTTACAAACATGAAGAATAGAGGATTTTCTCACCTAAATCAGAACTTTAAGGATGAAATAATGGTAGTAGCTTGCCCTGGATGACAATCTATTTCCTTCACTTGTTCTTCAAGATTGGAGATAATCCTTTAACTTGAATTGAAAGAAGAAGAAGATTATTTGCAGATTCTTAAGGGTTTGTAGTTTATCATTTTGGGAGATAATTTCGTGGCTATTTTTAAGTTTTTACTACTTGGAAATAATGAGGAGAGATGAAGAGGATCGACCCCTAAAAGGGCCCTCTTGACTGCCCTTATCTCTTGCTTTTTGGGGCTGATTTTCAGCCTTTCCTTTTAGCAAGTAGGTGACACACCTACTTGTCACCTACTTGTGTAATTAGTAGGTGTCACATGCTGCTCTTATTCATTTAGACACGTGTCTCATTCTCTTATAGTAATCATGACATGTGTCAAGTAGCTCAAACTAGTAGGATGGGTAAGCAAGCAACTCAATTTTATATATCCAATAGCTCTATTGTTTTCCAAGTCTCATTCACCTTAACTTACTTAAGACTCTGATTATTCATGTAGAGGGATTTCATCCTTTATGAGATTATGTTTGATAACTTATAATGACAATGGCGTATGAAGTACGGGATGTAACACCCCAATTCCCCATTATGCCCATTATTTAATTAACCAACACAAAATACTACATAAAGGGTCTAGTAAGTCTCAACTTGCCTTAGATTTGAAGTCCCAAGGCTCACGGATGGATTTGTAATGACTCATTCAGTCATTTTTAGCTAAAGACCCTTATTTTCTTATTTGACCCTTTTATTAGTGTCCATGTGGGTTTTTGATGTGCGAGAATGGGTGGCATGAATCCCGAGGTCCATTTATATGAGTTTCGAATGAAAAACTCAAATTAGGAAACTTAGAGTTGGATAGTTTGGCTCAAGGTTGAATTTTGAGTATATGGGTTCTTTTATAGATTTTGTCACTTCCGGTGGTTCCATAGGGTCATTTATGACTTAGTCGAGTCATTAGTTTGCTTACTGAGATAATGAGATGTATGTTGTGGCCTTATTTGTAATATTTGGATATTTGGCTATTTTTGGTGATTCTTTAGAAAAGTATGTCTTAGCTTGGTTAAATCGGAAATTTGAGGTCACGAGTGCGTTCGTAGAACTATTTACCTTATGAGATCATATCTGGTTTGTGTGCGAGGAGTCTCAGGAGTGTTTGGTGGAAGATTGAGTTAGTTTCCATTTTGCTGGTGTCTGCCTTGGTGGCGCTGTTGTTCTCTCATGCAGGTCCGCTTTTATAGAGGTTGGCTTGCAAAAGCAGATTGTGAGCTTTTGATGAGTTTCTTCCTTGGCAGAGGGATTTTTTACTGGGGCGAGTGCACCTTTACGGGATCAGGTTCGCTGTGGCGCTGGGGTGAGCTGTCAAGTAACTATGCCCCAGCGAGGTCATTTGACACAGTAGTGAGAACGCTCCAGGGGAGTCGATTCTACTGGGGTGGAATCACTGAATTAGGAAATCTAAATAGATCCCAAGGTCGAATCACTGTTTCAAAATTAGCTTTCCTCGACCGTAGAGCCGCAAAAAGTGAAATTCTGAAGATTGAGAGTGAATTCATCATTTGGGGTAAGATTTCCATCCTTTATGATTTAGTGTCATGATTCTAAGTCCTTTAATGGGGATAGAGTGTGCATATGAATTGGAGAAAAAATGAATTATAACTTCCATTTGAGATTAAGAGAGTTGAATCTTTGATTTTAGGGTGTTTTATGGATTAGTTTACTTTAATAACGTGAATTAGTAATGGAATATGTTAGATAATCATTTTATGGAATTTAATTTGATCATAGAAACCCTTTTTGAAATTCGAAGAAATTCTAGGGTTTACAAATTGGGGATTTTCTTAGATTGTTCAATTGAAGGTCCAAATGAGCTTAGGTTTCTAATTAACTTAAGGATATGATTACTTAGTATGTGTGTATGCTTTTTGGGTAATAAAGTTTGAGTCTTGATGACTTGGGCCTGGGGTTAGTTTTTGAAGTCTTGATTTGTTTAGGACTAAGTCCTTGTATTAAGTGTAAGCTTTATATTAATGAATAGTATATGCGTATTAGACTTTGATTATCATAAGACACAGTGGAAGGGCAAGGCTAGCGTAGATATTTGATTAATCGAGGCTCCTGTTCAGCCCAGAGATGGGCTACAATTTACTTTCACTATACTCCAATAGGAGTACGTAATTAGTTATAAGTGTTGAAGGATATTGGATGTATTTTAGGGTCCCACTCAGACGGTCGTGATGAATTCTTGAGTGGGTACCGGTGTTGAACCGTGATATTGGGTGATTTGGAGAATCAACCTTATGCTAATTCCGACTGCTGATTGATTAGGTTTGTCGCCATTATGTGGGCTCGTCGACATACTTGTTATCATTGTGCTTATTAATCACACAAGCTTTGATATGATATCATGATTATACTCAGATTATATGTTGATTGTATTCTTGAAAGTATGTGATAATCATCTCTATACTTGGTTGCATCTCATTACATCATGATTTCTTGCCTTACATTTTCATTTGCATTCATACACTCATGCATATGATAATATTGATATGAGAGTGGTATGAAATTGTTGTGGTCCAAGAGACCAGGAAGGTAAGAACACTTAGGAGATTATTGACAACATTAAGATGATGATGATGATGATGATGATGATGATATGCGAGGGAACAGGTTGCATGCCTGCCACAATTATTACAACTAAGGGTTGGGCTCCGTGGAGAAATTCCGGAGGAGTATATAGACTTTGTGGGTCCCCCATGGGTGTGCAGTTCATAAAATTTGAACGCCCGTATACTGGAACATAAAGGTACCTGGTATATGCATTGCATTCATATTATACATATATCATTTCATTGATTATATGTTGATGGATTAAGTTTTGGGTTGATTATTAATAACTTATAAAGAAGGATTGTTCTTTGGTCTTTGGTACTTGAAATTCTGTTGTGGAACTCTTTTGAAACTCGGTGACTTACGTGATTATAAAATATTATATGAACAAGGTGATATGTTGATTCAGTGAACTATTTTGTGGACAACGTGACATTATTGGGGTTACTGAACTCTTTAAAATAGGACTATTTGGTGTCAACTTGATATTTATCTCTTTTTTCATATCTTCCATCGTTGTCGGACTATGATGTCTATGGGGGTACGTTGTGTACTCATACTATACTTGCTGCATCTTTTTATGATGTAGATATAAATCCCACTATCAGTTCACGAGCTCGAGTATGAGTACGAACGGGCAGACTTCGAGACTTCAGGGAGAGGATGTTACCTCTGACTGTAATGACCTGCCTGGTCATTTCTTTCTAAAGGCCCTTATTTTCTTTTGACCCTTCCCGTAGACTCTTTATGGTGTTTGTGATGCACGGGGATGGGTGACACCAGACACCAGATCCTAGAAATCACTCTAAATTCCCATCAAATGCCCAAAACACTCATGAGACCCTAGACACAAACTAGACATGCTAGTCTATGGTAAACAGTGCTACAAACTCGCTTGTATCCTCGGATTTCATATTTAATTATGTTAAGACATACTTTTCTAAAGAATCATCCAGAAGAAATCACAATTCAAACTTTACAAGTAAGGGAACAAAATACATCTGATTGCCTCAAAAATCAAACAAATGACTCGACTAAGTCATAAATGACCCTTCGGAACTACCAGAAGGGATGGAACCCAAAAATGAACCCATCTAGTCAAAAGTCAACTTTGAGTCAAACCAATCAACTTTGAGCTTCTAGTTTTGGGTTTTCATCCAAAACTCATATAAATAGACCACGAGAACCGTGCCATACATCCCCGCACATAAAAAACCCCACAAAAAGACCACATGAAGGGTAAAGTAGGCAAATAAAGGTCTTTGGCTAAAAACGACCAGACGGGTCATTACATCAGATACCAATTAAACAAATGTTCTTCCTTGAACAGAGAGAAATGAACAAAGGAATGTATCGAAAGAAGTAAATAGGTCAGGTTATCTACACCGCATGTCATACTCGGTCTCCCAAGTCGCTTTCTCAATAGGGCGATGCCTCTATTGAACTGTCACAGAATCCCACAAGCTCAACTTTCTCACCTACTTGTCTAAAATAGTCACAGGCTCCTCCTCGAACTCCATATTCCGATCGAGCAATATGGAATCCCACTGAATGATATTGATGTAAGAATGCCTGTGGACTTATACTCCGAACATAAGCCGAGAGGAGATTTGTTAAGTGTGCCAACGATTGCCTGTCAATCTATTATTACATGCTTAAAATGGGATGAAATATGGAGTTGAATGGACGACATCACGTGAAGGATAAAAAGACAACATTATTTTGTCGGCTTTGTATATAGGTCTTTGCCGAGACCATTTTGTTTCTTTTATCTTGTTTTTAATTCTTAGTTCAACTACTAGTTCTTCTTAGGATACAATTAATAAGCCATGTAATAGGAAAGGATGACTAGGCCATGTAATAAGGTGACAAGGCCAAAAGTTTCTTCCAAGGCGTTGACTAGGCTGAGAGAGAGTATACGGCGACAAGGACAAGAATCATCTAGAAGATGAGGCTTCCAAGGAGATAATACATTCATGTACCTAGCCACATGGGAGATACCATGATCGGCCTAGGGGATGTGAAGAGTTGGCCGAACAACTCACCAAGGTACTTCAAGAACAAGAAGCTTCCACACATTCGACAAAAAAGTGATTTATGAACTAAATAATTCATGCATTGATTTACATGGAAGACATACAAGAATGGCCTAGAGAACTTGAAGACTTGATCTATCCCTTGTTCCCCAAGTTAACCTGAACCCTTTCCCATTTGTTCTCATTTGGCCGATAGTGCCATATAGTTAAGTGTCCATTAGGTTGTCTTTTAGAATAGTCCATGTACTAATATAAATAAGACCTTAAGCTATTGTAAAAAGGCAAAGTTGATTTATGAAAATTATTTGAGTTTTACTCAATTGCTAAGTTATTCAACTTGTGTGTTTTTTATCTTAGTTGGTCCTTGTGTGAGCCTTCGATCCTTTTGTGGATCAAACCATTGGTGTAAGTTTAGCTAGAACTTGTGTGATCTAGTTTAACCCAAGCTAAGGTTCCCTTCAATGTAAGTTTGGTTAGAACTTGTGTGATCTAATTAAACCAAAGCTTAAGGAACCCTCTCGGTGCAAGTGGATGTTGGAATTTGTGTGATTCAACCAAACCCAAGCCTAGGGTCTATCGGTTACTCTTCATAAGGTTATTGGCCATGCTCACTTGGTTTGTTCTCGAGCTTGTACTTAGAAACCTCGCTCAAGTCCTTGTCCAATTGTCCAACTCAACTTGGTGTCGACCTTTGCATTAAAAACCTCGTGTCTCTATCTTTGTCCATATCTACCGACCATCACTTGGTTTGCACCTGAGGTTGCACCTATCAAATCGTTCCATTCCTTATCCAAACCACCATATTCTTTCCATGCACCACAATACTTCCCAAATATCCCCACTGAAGGTCATTAAATGAAACCACACATACACAACTCGTCCCAACCCGACAATACCTAAACAGTCCGCCTAACACACCTTACCGGTACCTCACTGTTTCATTCAGTTGCCGTCATATTTCCACCACCCAACAACTGAACCCCAACCACCAACACAACCCTCAACGTACCTGGAACACCTTCATGAAATGTCTCAACCCAAATCCCCGCTAAACTACCCGTCCAAGTCCCACAACATCTCACTGCTCTACAGAAATCGAGAACCCGAGAACCCCTACTTTGAGTCCATTTTTGTGTCAACCCGCGTCTACCTAAACTCCAACCCACTTACCCACTTACACCCCCTCCTTATATATATCAGATTGGTATCAGAGCAAGGAAATCCCATCACACGCCTTAACTCTTTGGTTCACATAAATAAATAAGAACTTCAGAGGGTCGTAAGTGACTTTTTAGTGAAACACGCACAAAACTTGAGGAAATAATTTGCAAGGCATGCCATGAGCAAAAATGCCAAGTTCGGGATTGTACAAAACATCCCAAGGTATGAAAGAAAAGGTACCCCAAGACCCTATGTAAGGCCCACTAATGTTAAAGAGAAGGTTGATGCCTCTTTTACTAACACCTTGTATAATCAAGGAAGTGTAGAGAAAGATACAAGGGTAGAAAAGGGGAGTACCTCTTTTACTAACCCATCGTATATCCAAGAAAGTGTAAAGGTTAGAAAGGGGGTAGATAAAAAGAGAAATAGGTGTTTCCAATGTCAATAATTAGGACACTTTGTAAGTGAATAGCCTAATCCCCGCGTCGTGATTAGAGAAGAGTATCGAGAGTGTTAGTTTTCCTTTGCCATTAAGGAACCCGTACCACTTGAAGAACAAAAGGAAACCGAGACCCACTTTCTTGATGCACAAAATATAGAAGAATAGTCAAAGAAGGGGAGTGTTATAGATGCCGACTTCAAGGAACTCTTGGAAGATGAACGTGCAGATGATCTTGCAACCGGGTCACAACCGATGTGAGGTATTGAACATACTCTTAGTTTATTCCTAAGAAGTTCATTACCTAATCATCAAGCCTATAGTCAGAATCCGAACAAGGCTACGGTCTTGATAGTACAGAAGAAAAGTGAAACTTGGCACACGAGTATTGAAAGCCGAAAGGTCGACACCATTATCATGGGGTACAAACTGCCTATGCCGAGATTGAAAGACCTTTTTGATGAATTGAATGGGGCCAAATCATTCGCCAAGATAGATTTAATGAGTGGCTACAATAAATTAAGGAACCAAGAAGGAGGTGAATGGAAGATAGTCTTAAATATCAACTATGGCTTGTACGAGTGGTTTGTGATGCCATTCGTATTATGCAACACGCCGAGCTCTTCCGTGAGTAGTCTCATGCACAAGGTAATTCGACCGTCCGTGAAGTACATAATATTACCCGGAGATGTTCATCCATCTGAGGACACTCATGTTAGTGCACCCAAGGTGGAAACTATCCGGAGTTGGCCCAAATCGGCGGGTGTAATTGAGGCTTTTCTCCTCATCGATTCACTCGAAATTTTTGTGCCCTTACTACCCTATTCCGAATCTTGGAGTTGAATGTGATATTGGAGTCATCTTATTTCAAGACCAAGAATCCATGGCACCCTCTAATGGAAGGTTTGGTGATACACGAATTCCTTATCCTACTTACGACATGGAATTTTATGTGGTGCTAAGGAAGTTGAATCCGAGACTTGCTAAGTGGGTAGCATACTTACCAACTCCCACATTTGCCATAAGACATGAAGATGATAAGTCCATTATAGTGGCGGATACACTTCTTTGAAAGCACATAATGTTGAACATGCATAAATAAAAGTCAATGGGATTTGAAGTGCTAAAGGAGTTCCATGAACGAGATCCAATTTTCGAAGATGTAAAGGGAGTAGTAAGAAAGTGTTCTATGTATCAAAGGGCTAAAAGATTCTTCCACAAAGAATCGTATACTCCTTTGCCGGTCCCGGAGCAACCATGGAAAGATGTGAAGTTTATTTCATCCCTGGTTTGAAAAGAACACCACCAGACAAAAACTTTATCGTGTCATTTAGATTGTGCAACGCTACAAGCTCTACCGTGAGTTTCATGCACAGGATGCTACCACGATCCATGGGTTACATCACATCATCCAATGACATGTATAATGATCCATCTGCAGTGTTAACTTTCCGAAGTTGGTCCCAGGCCTACAAGGGTCATTGCGGAAAATAGTTTCCTTGGTTCAGCTTCTTTTTCTCATCAGGTCATTCGGGATTGTTGGACCCTTGCTACCCCTAACAATGAACTAATGATAAAAGATGAGTATGAATAGTTCCGAGGACCAATAAGTCTTTGAAGCCTTGAAGGAAAAGATTTGTGAAGCACCGATTCTAACTATGCCAAGCTGTGAAAAGCCATTGGAAGTCGAACGTGACATTAGTGCCATCTTTTGCTCTAGCATAAAATTGAGTGGTGTACGATGCCATTATTCTACCTATGGCAAGGCATTATGTCTAATGGGATTCGTGGCCAAATGCGGACATCATTTTAAGTCAAAACCGTTTGTCTTGTATTCAGATCCTTATTTGGAAAGTTTCAAGGAAGGCGCCTACAAGATAAAACTTCCAGACTTATCCAATGATAGAAGTGTTAGATCAACACTTGTTGTTGAAAGCATGTTACCATATTTAGATGACGAGAATTTGAGGACAAATTCTTTTAAAGAAGGGGAGATTGATGAAAGAAATCTCGTGGACTTAAACTCCCAACATAGGTCGAGAGGAAATTTTTTAAAGGTGCCAACGATTTCCCGTCAATCTATGATTACATGCTTAAAATGGGACAAAATGTTGAGTAGAATGGACGGCATCACGTGAAGGCTCAGAAGACAACATTATTTTGTTGGCTTTGTATGTAGGTCTTGGCCGAGACTATTTTGTTTCTTTTAGCCTATTTTTTAATTCTTAGTTCAACTACTAGTTCTTCTTATGATACAATTAATAAGCCATGTAATAGGAAAGGATGACTAGGCCATGTAATAAGGTGACTAGGCCGAAAGTTTCTTCAAAGGAGTTGACTAGGCCGAGAGAGAGGATAAGGTGACAAGGACAAGAATCATCTAGAAGATGAGGCTTGCAAGGAGATAATACATTCATGTACTTAGCCACATGGGAGACACCAAGATCGGCGTAGGGGATGTGAAGAATTGGCCGAACAACTCACCAAGGTACTTCAAGAATAAGAAGCTTTCACACGTGCTCCAAGGAAACGATTCATGAACTAAATAGTTCATGCATTTCTTTACATGGAAGACATACAAGAATGGCCTACAGAACTGGAAGACTTGGTCTATCCCTTGTTCCCCAAGTTAACCCGAACCCTTTCCCATTTGTTCTCACTTGGCCGAGAGTGCCATATAGTTAAGTGTCTATTAGGTTGTCTTCTAGAATAGTCCATGTACTAGTATAAATAGGACCTTAAGCTATTGTAAAAAGGCAGAGTTGATTTATGAAAATTATTTGAGTTTTACTCAATTGCTAAGTTATTCAACTTATGTGTTGTTTATCTTAGTTGGTCCTTGTGTGGGCTTTCGATCATTTTGTGGGTCAAACCCTTGGTGTAAGTTTTGCTAGAACTTGTGTGATCTAGTTGAACCCCAGCTAAGGTTCCCTTCAGTGTATGTTTGGTTAGAACTTGTGTTATCTAATTAAACCAAAGCTTAAGGAACCCCCTCGGTGCAAGTGGAAGTTGGAACTTGTGTGATCCAACCAAACTCAAGCCTAGGGTCTGTCGATTACTCTTTATAAGGTTATTGGCCATCCTCACTTGGTTTGTTCTCGAGCTTGTACTTAGAAACCTTGGTCAAGTCCTTTTCTAATTGGCCTACTCAACTTGGTGTGAACTCGAGCATTAAAAACCTCATGTCTCTATCTTTGTCCATATCGACCGACCATCACTTGGTTTGCACTCAAGGTTGCACCTAGAAAATTGTGTCCATTCATTATCCAAACCACCATATTCTTTCCACCACCACACCTCACAATACTTCCCAAATACCTCCACTGAAGGTCATTAACCGGAACCACACATACACACCCTTCCCAACCCGACAATACCCAAACAATCTGCATAATACACCTTACCGGTACCTCACTATTTCAGCCAGTTGCCGTCACCTTGCCACCACCAAACCACCAAACCCCGACCACCAACACAACCCTCAACGTACTCGAAATATCCCCATGAAATGCCTCAACCCAAATCCTCTCTAAACTCCCCGTCCAAGTCCCACAACATCCCACTGCCCGACAAAAACCGAGAACCCAAAAACCTCTACTGTGAGTCTATTTTCATGTCAACTGCTTACATCACTCCTTATATACATCAGATATACAAACAATCAGCATGATACTTCTTTAGCATAGACACATGGAAAATCGGATGGATGTCTGAAAGACCTGGTGGTAGAGCCAACTCATATGCCACCTCTTTAACCCTCTGAAGAACCTTAATAGGTCCAATATACCTCGGACTCAACTTTATTCTCTTACCGAACCTCATCACACCCTTCATGGGTGATACCTCCAGAAGCACCATGTCACCAACTATAAACTCTAAGTCTCGGACTTTTTGGTCTGTATACTCCTTCTGCTTGCTCTGTGCTGCCATGAGCTTTTCCTGGATCACCTTCACCCTCTATAAGGAATCCCTCAATAAATTAGTACCTCAAGGAAAAATGTCAAATGCATCAAACCAATCAATGGGAAATTGACATCTTTTACCATATAAAGCCTCGAATGGTGTCATATCAATACTAGAGTGATATCTGTTGTTGTATGTGAACTCTGCCAAGGGTAAGAACTAGACCCAATGACCACCAAAATCAATCACGCAGGCTCGTACATTTCCTCTAATACCTAAATAGTCCATTTGGACTGACCATTGGTCTGAGGGTGAAAAGTTGTACTGAGGTCCAAGAGAGTACCCATCTCTCTCTGCAAAGTCTGCCAGAAATGCAAAGTAAACTGAGTACCTCGATCCGAGATGATAGAAATAGAAACCCCATGAAGATGAACAAAATCTCGAATGTTGATCTTAGCCAACCTCTCTACATTATAGGTCGTCTGGACTATAATGAAATGCGAACTTGGTCATTCTAACAACAATGACCCAAATAGAATCAAACTTGCCAAAGTCTTGGGCAACCCAACAACGAAATCCATAGCAATCCTCTCCCACTTCCACTCGGGACTGGGTTTCCCCTGAAACACACTACCGGGTCGCTAGTGTTCATACTAGACTTGCTGATAATTCTGACACCGAGCCACAAAATCAACAATGTCTCTTTTCATCCTCCCCCACCAGTAATATTGTGTCAAGTCACGATATATTTTAGTAGTACCTAGAGGAATCGAATATGTAGAGCTATGTGCCTCCTCCATAATCTGCCTAATTAAATCACCAACTCTAGGAACACAAACTCTACCTTTGATCCTCAACACCCCCTAGTCATTAATTATGGCCTCCTTGGCCTCACCATGCATCACCTTCTTTCGAATTTTACACAACTTTACATCATCATACTGGTATGCTCGATTCTGATACAAAAGAGATGACCTTACCTCCACACATGCCAGAATCCTACCTGGATTTGAAACATCAAGCCTCACGGAGGGTTGACTAGAGACTAGACCTCCAACGACAAAGGATGCTCAGAAATGATCAAATGAGCTAGTCTCCCCATGCTGTCTGCCTTACGGCTGAAGGCATCCACCATTACATTAACCTTGTCTGGATGATATAAAATGGTCATGTCATAATAATTCAACAACTCCATCCACCGACGCTACCTAAAATTCAAGTCCCTCTGATTAATCACATTCTGAAGACTGCAGTGATCGGTATACATCTCACAATGGACACCATAGAGATAATGCCTCCAAATCTTCGATGTAAACACAACAACAACCAACTTTAAATTATGAACAAGGTAATTCTTCTCGTGTAGCTTCAACTGTATAGATGCATAAGTAATAACCTTACCCTCCTGCATTAACACACACACCAACTCGATCCTAGAAGTATCACAATATACGTAAAGTCCTTCCCCTCTACCGAAAGGGATAAAATATGGGTTGTAGTCAAAAGAGTCTTAAGCTTTTGAAAGCTCTGCTCACACTAGTCAGACCACTGGAATAAGACATCATTCTGAGTCAAATACGTCAGATGATAAGCAATTTAAGAGATCCCTTGACAAACTAGCGATAGTAGCTAGAAAGACCCACAAAGCTCTAAATCTCTGTCACATAAGTCAGTCTAGGCCAGCCCATGACTACCTCTACCTTCTTAGGATCAACCATAATCCCATCCCTGAACACCACGTGTCCCAAAAATGCTATGGAGCTCAACGAAAATTCACACTTTGAGAACTTAGCATAAGCTTATTCTTTTTCAATATCCCAAGAACCACTTTCAGATGCTGCTCATGGTCCTCCCGACTCTTCGAATAGATGAAGATGTCATCAATGAACACAATCACAAATGAATCAAAATATGGCTTAAATATCCCATTCATCAAGTCCATAAATGCTGCAGGGGAATTAGTAAGCCTAAATAACATCACTAAAAACTCATAATGGCCATACAGAGTCTGAAAAGTCATATTGGGCACATCGTCGGCCAAGATCTTCAACTAGTGATACCTATACCTAAAGTGAATCTTCAAAAACACTGAAGCACCCTGAAGTTGGTCGAACAGGTCATCAATACGAGGAATAAAATACTTGTTTCTAATGGTGACCTTGTTCAACTGTCTATAATCAATACACATACATATGGTGCCATCTTTATTTTTCACAAAATTGATAGGAGCACCCCATAGAGATACACTCGGTTGGATGAAGCCCTTACTCAACAAATCCTGAAGCCTCTCCTTTAGCTCTCTAAGCCCAGTCGAAGCCATATAGTACGGAGGAATGGAAATAGGTCGAGTATCCAGCTTTAGATCAATACAGAAGTCAATATCTCTGTTTGGAGTCATACCCGATAAATGTAAAGGAAAGGCCTTGACAAACTAACTAACCACCAAAATGGACTCAAGGGATGGAGTCTCCATACTTGTGTCCCTAATATGAGCAAGATACGCCAGACAACCCGTGCCTACCAATTTCGTAGCACGAATGAAATAACTGATCTTCTTAGTAGCAGGGCTGGGAGCGCTTCTTCACTCTAACCTCGAAATATTAGGCATAGCTAGCATGACTGTCATGCTATAATAGTCTAGAATCGCATGATACGGTAATAGCCAATCCATACCCAGAATAACATTGAAATCAACCATGTCTAAAAGGACCAAATCTACCCAGGTATCGTACCTCATAAAAGTAACCACACACATATGATAAACTCTATCTACAATCACATAATCACCAACCAGTGTAGAAACATGAATAGGGATGTTAAGTATATCACTCCACATATCCAATTTTCCAGAAAAGTAAGAAAATAAATAAGAGAATGTAGACCCTGGATCAAATAGAACAGTATCAAACCGATGATCGATTGAGATGATACCTGTAATAACTGCATTTGGCCTCGACCCTACTAGGGATTTCTTAGCAATATGTGCGTCCTACCTCGGACTGAGTACCTCACCCAAATGAGCTCCATCTTTCCCTGACTGGGATCCACCACACCCAGACTGATGACCACCATAATCTGAATAAGATCATCCCCAGCTAGTCTGTCTACCACCCCTAAATGGTTATGCTAGAGTCCTAGGTGCACGGGATGCACTCGATGTAAATATGGGGTACCCCTTCTTGAAATGCCTAATCTCTCCATACTCAAAACATGTCCTGGCCACTAAAGGCAGATGAATAGAGACAGAAGAACCCAAAAAACCTAGATCAGAGTACCGAGACTGAGAACCCCTGGACAATTGGCCCTCACTATAACCGTTATACCCTATAGAGTAACCATCCGTAATCTGTTGGGCTTTCGAAACTGATCGAGTGTTCTGCAACTACTGAAACCCCTGATACCTATAACCATGGGAGGTCGAATCGTTGAACTGACCATGATGCCTCACCCTCCTATCGGGCTATATCTAGGCATATCACCCCTCACTGACTTCACCATCCTAGCATTCTCAGCCACTATCTTAAAAGAAGCTCCAGAAGCCACCAACTGAAATGTGGACAACTGAAGGGAAATGCTTAATCCTCTGACTAAACACCTCACTTGCTCGGTCTCTATAGGTAGCAGTGGTGTTGCATAGCGCTACAAGGCATGAAAGCGAGTCTCATACTATGCATCCTATAGAACCACCCTACTTAATCTTCTGAAGCTCATCACTCTTGTACAGATGCAAGCTCAAAGGCACATACTTCTCCAAGAAAACCCTATAGTTCCTAGCCCTAGTCAATAGAGACAACCTCGTGGGCAAGAAATCAACATATGCTCTCTACCACTGTTTTGCGTCCCCTAAAAGCTGAAGGGCCACAAAACTAACTCCACGAGTCTCAACAATACCCAGAGTATGCAACCTCTCATGGCTACTCATGATGAACGCATACACGTCCTCCTCATGATGACCATAAATACTGGAGGCATTATGTTCGAAAAGTGCTCCCAATCATTCGCTCATCGCGAGTCATAGTTGTCCCTACAATATGCCAGGGACCAAACTCTAGAGCATGAACCTCATCGATACAGGGCATTGATATTGTTGCTGGCTAAATATCGGGAGTATGAAACTCGGGGGTCTGAGTCTGCCCCCTTCCCACACGAGTCTGATAACCACCCGGAGTAGTAGGATGTACGTCTATCTGAGCAAATCCATCAAGAACAGTCAATAACTTGACCAGTGTGTCATGTAGAACTATAATAGCAATGAATCTAGGGTGATCCTGGGCTTGCCCCATCTCCCCCTCAAGTAACTCATCCTGAGACTTAATATAAGGCTCTTGGGACTCTGATCGGTCACGAGCCTGACCGTTCTCTATGCTCTGCCATGAGTTGGCACCGCTCCTCTATCCTTATCTCAGCCTCGATGCGTGCTCTACCATGACCGCGCACAGTGGTGTCGGTTGCTTGTGCATGCTCTATCGAAATGAGTCTTCACCATCTACAAGAGAATAGAACAAAAATTAGATACCAATTTGATTCAACTTAGCACAAAAGGAATGAGAAAAGTGAAATTTCCTAAATGTCCCATAGCCTCTCAAAGATAAGTACAAACGTCTCCATACCGATCCATAATACTCTACTAAATATTGCTCTTGTATTTAAGACTGTTTAACCTAAGGCTCTGATACTAACTTTGTCACAATCCCTTTTTAGGAATCGTGGTGGCACCTACATATCCCACTGATAGGCGAACCACTCCCAAATCATTCACATGATAAACATAAGTAAAGCGGAAGATAATAAAATACTACAACATCGTTGTCGGCCTATGATGTCTACGGGGGTACATTGTGTATCTTCCATCGCTGAGTTCACAACGTACCCCCGTAGTCATCATAGGCCAACACGATGGAAGATACGCAAAAAGAGATAAATACTGAGTTAACAACAAATTGTCCTATACTAGCAGTTCAATAGCTCAAATAAATTACATAGTTCACAGAATGGTTCACAAGTTCAGATAATGCCTTATTCACTAAGATTTCACAAACCCTTAAGTTATCCAGTGCAAGACAATTCCATTTGTTCAATTGTCCATTTATCATTAGCAAGTACAACCCTTCCATAACTGAAATCCAACCATGTCAACAATTGACAATCAGGTATCAAATACAACCATAGGTAATCAATAAGGTAATGAAGCGTGATATGAATACAATGCACATGCCAGGTATCTATGACATCCCATATAGAGTACGTTAAGTTTATATTATGATCTTATACCCATGGGGGACCCACAAAGTCCATATACCCTTCCGCTCCAGAATTTCTCATTGGATCACGAAGCCCAGCTCTTGGCTATAATAATATCTATTATAGGCGTGCAACTCCAATCCCCTCATATCATCATCATCTCAATATTTTCGTAATCTCAAAAGTTTTCTTACCTTTCCAGGTCCTTTGGACCCATAGCATAATCATACCACTCCAATATCAATATCATCTGAACAATGAGTGTATGAATGCAAATGACATATATAAGGCAAGAATCATGATATAATGAGATGCAAAAAGTATAGAGTTGAATATCACATACTTCCAGAAACACATCAAAATAATCCATGTATAATCAGAATATCATATGAAGCATGTGTGATGAATAGGCACAACAATAACAAGTATGACAACGAACCCACATAATGGAGACAAGCCCAATCAAGTAGCAGTCAGAATCAGCTTAAGGTTGATTCCCTAAATCACCCATCATCATAGTTCAACACCGGTACCCACTTAAACATTTATCACAATTGCTTGAGTGAAACCTCTAAACTCGCCCAATACCCCTCAATATTTGTAACTAATTACGCACTTCTATCGAAGTCTTAAAAAAGTAAATGGTAGCCTACTTCTATGCTGAACCGGAGTGCTTCAAGATCAAGCCTCGGTGACATCCTTGCCTTTCCTATGCGCCTCGTAATAGTCAAAGTCTAATCACGCATAAACTATTCATTAATACAAAACTTGCACAATAATAAGGACATAACCCTTAATAAATCAAGACTATATGTACCGACCCCGGGCTCATTTCATCAAGATTTGAAATTTAATACCCAAAAACCATTAATACATACTAGGTAATCATATTCTTAAGTTAATTTGAAAACTATGCACATTTGACCCTTCAATTGAACATTAAACCAAAAGCCAAAAATTGGGAACTCTAGAATTTCCCCCCAATTGAAACAGGTGCTATAATCAAATTAAGCCTTACAACATGATGATCTAACATATTCCAACACAAATACATGATATTAACACAATGTAATCCATAAAACCTCCATTAAATCAATAACCTAGCTCTCTTAATCTCATAATACTTGCAAATCATTTTCCCCTACTTAATAACACAATATATCACCATTAATAAACATAGAAAAATAAACTCAAACCACAAAGGAAGAATCTCTTACCCAAAAGGTGAAATTTCTCTTAAACTTTTGAAGAATGCTCTTTGACAGCACTAACTTCGAGGTATTCTAAATTGGGATAAGAAAATTGATCTAGGAGATTTTATAGGACACCTGATACAATGTTACTTCCTAGTGAAGTCGGAATTGACTCCAGTAGATCGGATCCACTGTAGCGAACAAAACCCTCGCTGAGGCGGTGTTACTTGATATCTCACCTCAGCACCACGATGAACCCCGATCCTGTAGAGGAGGACTCACCCCTGCGGATAAACATTATGCCAGGACGGAAATCCCACATTTTCCCAACCCTGCTTCGGTGAGCCAACCTCCCACTAAAGTGGACACACTGGAGTGCGAACTAGTGCCACAGAGTCAGACACTAGACACTAGATCCTAGAAATCAATCCAAAAAGGGTCTTTAGCTAAAAATAACCGGATGGGTCATTACACACCACGATCCCTAAAAAGGGTCATGACAAAGTTGGTATCAGAGCTTTAAGTTAAACGATCTTAAATACAAGATCAATATCCAGTAGAGTCTCGTAGGTTAGATGTTTGTACTTATCTTCGAAAGGCTATAGGACATTTAGGAAATTTAACTTTCTTTTCACTCCATTCGTGCTAAGTTGAAACAAATTGGTATGTTACTTTGTTCCTATTCTCTCATAGATGGTGAGGACTCATGCCGATGTAATGAGAGAGGAGCCACTGACACCAGCACCTGTAGTGCATGGTCACAGTAGAGGATGTTCTTGGGGCTGAGGTAGAGCTCGAGGAGCTGTACCATCTCGAGATAGGGCATAGAGAGTCAGTCAGGCTTGTGCTAGATCTGAGTCCCCTAATTCGTATATTGAGCCTCGGGATGAGTTGCACGAGGAGGATATGGGCCATCCCAGGATCATCCTAGATTTATTGCTACTCTGGTTCTACAAGACATGTTGGTCAGGTTATTGAACATACTTGATGGTTTTTCCCAACCAGACGTACACCCGACTACTCCGAGTTGTTCTCATACCTTTGTGGGAGAGGGACAAACTAAGACTTTTGAGTTTTGTACTCCCAGGGTTCAGCCAGTGGAAATGTTAATGCCCCATACTGATGAGGTTCCTACTCCAGAGTTTGGTCCTCGACCGATTATAGGGACAACTAAGTCCCATTTTGAGCGAAAGATTTAGGAGTACTTTTCAAAAATAAAGCCTTCTATATTTTATGGTCATCCAGAGGAGGATGCATATGAGTTTATTATGAGCATCCATGAGAGGTTGCTTATCTTGGGTATCGACGAGTCGCACAAAGTTAGTTTCGTGTCCCTTCAGCTTTTGGAAGATGTCAAAATAGTGGTGGAGAGCTTATATTGATTGTCGACCAATGGGGTCACCTCCATTGACTTGGGTTAGGTTTTATTGGGTTTTATTAGAGAAGTATGTGTCTCTTAGCTTGCGTTTGGGCAAACGTGATGAGTTCCAGAGGTTGGAGAAGAGAGGTTCTTCAGTTGCAAATTATAAGACTCGCTTCCATGCCTTATCGCTCTATGCATCATCATTGCTACCTATAGAGGCAGAGAGAGTAAGATGTTTTGTGAGAATTTTGAGTATTCCCCTTCAGTTATCTACATTATAGGTAGTGGCCTCTGGGGATTCTTGTGAGGCAGTACCCGAGCTTGCGAGGATGGTAGAGTCTGTGAGGGGAAGGATGCCCAGATATATGCCTGATAAGAGGGCGAGGCAACATGGATAGTTCAGCAGGTCTACTTCTCATGGTTACGGTTAGCATGGTAGATATCAACAGTATGGTCGACCGGTTCAAGCAGCCCTTCATATTATATATAATGTCTCTACGGGGTAGAACGGTTATAGTGGGGGTTCTCAGTCTTGGTATTCTCACTATGGTGGTCATCTGGGGTCTTCTATCTCTGTTTATTAGGCCTCAACGGCCAGGACCTGTTATAAGTGTGGTGAGATTAGAAATTTCAGGAAAAAGTGCCCCAAATTGGTATCGAGTACATCCAATGCATCTAGGACCCCAACACAGCCATCCAAGAGTGGTGGTCAGGTTAGCAGAAGAGGTTCTCAATCATGTCGTAGTAGCTATCAGACTAGTCAGGGTGGTTCTCAGGTGAGCAGAGATGGAGCTCATTTAGGCTGAGGAAGCCATTAGGGTACTCAGTCTGATGTGGGATGCACTCATTGCTATGCTTTTTTGGGTAGGCTTGAGACTGAGGTATCTGACGCGGTTATCATAGGTATTATCTCAGTTTATCACCAGTCTGCTTTAGTGCTATTTGATCCAAGGTGTACATTTTCATATGTGCCTGCCTACTTTTTTGTTGATTTGGCTATGTGGTGTTATATGCTTTACATCTCTATTCGTATGTACACATCGGTTGGTGATTCTGTGATTATAGATAGAATTTATCATATGTGTGTGGTTACTTTTATAGGGTACAATACCTGGGTACATTTTGTCATTTTAGACATGATTAACTTTGATATTAATCTGCGTATGGATTGGCTATCACAGTACCATATGATTCTGGACTGCCATGCCAAGACAGTCACATTAGCTATGCCTGGTCTTCCGAGATTAGAGTAGAGGATCGCTCTCAGCCCTACTCCTAAGAATATCATTTCTTTCATCTGAACTAGGAAATTAGTAGACAAAGGTTTTCTAGCGTATCTTGCTCATAATCAGGATACGAGTGTGGAGACTTCTTCCATTGAGTCCATATCGGTAGTTAGTGAATTTGCTGAGGTCTTTCCTTCAGATTTACTGGGTATACCGCTAGACAGGGATATTAATTTCTGCATTGATCTTGAGTCGGGTACTTAACTTATTTCCATTTCTTCATACCGTATGGCTCTAGTAGAGCTTAGAGAGTTGAAGGAGCACCTTTAGAATTTATTGAGTAAGGGCTTCATCCAACCGAGTGTATCTCTATGGGGTGCTCCTATCTTGTTCGTGAAGAAGAAGGATGGCATCATGCATATGTACATTGATTATATATAATTGAACAAGGTCATCATCAGAAACAAGTATTTGATTCCTCATATTGATGACCTATTCGACCAGCTTCAGAGTGCTTTGATATTTTTGAAGATTGACTTGAGGTCCAAGTATCACTAGTTGAAGATTTAGGGCGAGGATGTTCCCAAGATGGCTTTCCGGACTTGTTATAGTCATTATGAGTTCCTAGTGATGTCATTTGGGCTTAATAATTCCCCTGCATCATTTATTGCTTTGATTAATGGGATATTTAAGCCATATTTTGTTTTTTTTGTGATTGTAGTCATTAATGACATCTTGATCTATTCGAAGGGTCGGGAGGACTATAAGCAGCATCTGAGAGTGGTTCTTGGGTTATTTAATTAGAAGTTGTATGCTAAGTTCTCGAAGTGTGAGTTTTGGTTGAGTTCAGTGGTATTCTTGGGACACGTGGTGTCCAATGAGGGTATTATGGTTAATCCTACAAAGATAGAGGCAGTTAGAGACTAGCCTAGACCGACTTCTATGACAAAGATTGCTTTGTGGGTCTTGCTAGCTTCTATCATCGGTTTGACAAAGGGTTCTCTTCTATTGCTTCTTATCTGATGCGTTTGACTCAAAATGAGATGCCTTTCTAGTGGTCCGACGAGTGTGTAGAGAGCTTACAAAAGCTCAAGTCTCTTTTGACCACAACCTCGATTCTATCCCTTCCGATGGAAGGGAAGGACTTTACCATATATTGTGATACTTCTAGGATTGGATTGGGTTGTGTGTTGACGCAGAAGGGTAAGGTTATTGTTTATGCATCGAGGCAATTAAATTTACACGAGAAGAATTACCATATTCATGACTTAGAATTGGTTGTTGTTGTGTTTACTTTAAAGATTTAGAGGCATTATCTTTATGGTGTTCATTGTGTGGTGTATATCGACCACCGCAGTCTTCAGTGTGTATTTAATCAGAAGGATTTGAATTCTAGGCAGCGTCGATAGATGGAGTTATTGAAAGATTATGACATAATTATTTTGTATCATCCAAGCAAGGCTAATGTGGTGGAGGATGCCTTGAGCCGAAAGACAGTCAATATGGGGAGTGTAGCTCGTTTGATCATTTCTGAGTGTCTTTTGGCATTGGAGGTACAATCTCTAGGTAATCATTTTGTGTGGCTTGATATTTTGGATCTGGGTAAGATTCTGTCTTGTGTTGAGGCGAGGTTATTTCTTTTAGATCATATTCGGATCCACCAGTATGATGATATAGAGTTATGCAAAATTCAAGATAAAGTGATGAGTGGAGAGGTCAAGGAGGCTATAATTGATGGCGAGGGGGTTTTGAGGATCAAATATAGAGTATGTGTTCCTAGATTTGGTGATTTGATGAGATTGATTATGGAGGAGGGCCATAACTCTATGTATTTGATTCATCCAGGTGCTACTAAGATGTACCGTGACTTGAGGTAGCATTATTGGTGGGGGAGGATGAAGAAAGACATTGTTAAGTTTGTGTCTCGATGTTAGAATTATCAGTAAGTCAAGTATGAACACCAGCGACCCGGTGGTCTGTTTCACAGGATGTCCATTCCAGAGTGGAAATGGGAGAGAATTGTCATGGATTTTGTTGTTGGGTTGCCCAAGACCTTAGGCAAGATGATATTTGGGTCATTGTTGATAGGTTGACCAAGTCCACGCATTTTATTCCAGTCCAGACAACTTATAATGCAGAGAAGTTGGCTAAGATCTACATTCGTGAGATTGTTTATCTTCACGGGGTTCCTATTTTTATCATCTCAGACCGGGGTACTCAGTTTAGTTCGCATTTCTAATAAACTTTGCAGAAAGAGTGGTGTACTTGCTTGGATCTCAGTACAACATTTCACCCTCAGACCGATGGTCAGTCCAAGTAGACTATTCATGTATTGGAGGACATGTTATGACCTATGTGATTGATTTTAGTGGTCATTGATACCAACTCTTACCTTTGGCATAGTTTCCGTACAATAATAGTTATCTCTCCAGTATCGATATGGTACCGTTTGAGGCCTTATATGGTAGGAGATGTCGTTCTCCCGTTGGTTGGTTTGATGAGTTCGAGGTTCATCCTTGTGGTACCGATTTGTTGAGGGACTCCTTAGAGAAGGTGAAGGTGATCCAGGACAAGCTCTTGGCATCTCAGGGCAGGCAGAAGAAGTATGTGAACCGAAAGGTCCGAGACTTAGAGTTTATGGTTGGTGGTAGGGTTCTATTAAAGGTATCATCCATGAAGGGTGTGATGAGATTCGGCAAGAGAGGGAAGTTGAGTCTGAGGTATATTGGACCTTTTGAGGTTTTTCAGAGAGTTGGGGAGGTGGCATATGAGTTGGCTCTGCCACCAGGTTTTTCATGTATCCATCTGGTTTTCTATGTGTCCATGCTGAATAAGTATCATGACGATAGTTCTTAGATCATCCCGTGGGACTTCGTATTTCTTGATTGAAAATTGGAGTTTGAGGAGGCGTCTGTGGCTATTTTGGACAGACAGGTGAGAAAGTTGAGGTCGGGGGAGATAACTTCTGTGAAGGTGCAATGGAAGCATCGTCATGTTGAGGAGGTGACTTAGGAGACAGAGTTCGACATGCAGAGCAGATAACCTAATTGTGATTACGAGTTTCGGTATGTTTCCTCTATTCGTTTATGAATAGGAAAGAACTATTAAATAATTGAAAAATAAAACAGCATTAAAAGACGAAGAGTTAAGACAGAAGGAAGAAGAAAATATGAAACTTCTAGAAAATAAATTAAGAGAAATAATCAGAAAGGATAATGAATTAAAAGATCTAAATGATTTAATAGAAGAACAATATAAGTACATCAACTTATTAAAATATGGATAAAGGAAAGGAAATAGTAGAAGACTCTAAAGAAACATATTATCGGATGAATACATATGAAGGAGGATCAACACAAACACTAAGCTTTAAACCAGAAACATATCAGAAGATACAAGATGAAAAAGAAGAATTATCCATAAAGAAAATATTTAAAACAAAATAGTTTGAAATAAATAAAGAAATAAGGTACATAGCACACAATCATGAAAATATAATAGATACAATGAGTGTAAATGGAAGAACGAAAATAAACTTGATAACATATGAAGTAATAAAAAGAGAGTTATCAAAACTATCTACTAGGGATGCTAAAAAATATAGAAACATATACTTTGGAGGTGTAGAATTTACTATAAAAGCATACTTTCAGAAAAACATAGATACACTTATTCAAATATACATATTAGATGATAGGATATTAGGAAATCTACAAGATGCTATAATATCAGTAGTAAAAGGAAATTTAATATATCAGAAATTAAAATTTACGGTACAACCAGACTTTAGTATATCATTAAAAGATGAACACAAAGACTTAGCCTTAACACTATATTATAAACTAGATGGAATAACAATGCCACCGGGAAGTAAAGTCATAAGTATTGAAACAAAAATGATATATGCCCTAACAGGAAACCATCATGTAAAGAAACAACATGAAATGAATATATTAGTAACAAGAATGTACCAAGAAATATTAGAACAAATAGAACATAAAGAAAATTCCAAAATAACCATACCAGAAGAAATATATATGGATTTAAATACAAGAACCCTTACACCATCCAAAAGACTAATACCAAAAATTGAAGGATCTAGATTAAGCGTTACGAGAGAACCAACAATGTCATGACAAAGTAGTGTTATACAACCTAGAATATTAGATTTAAAAAATATAAACACAAATAGATTAAAAATTAAAGTAATAATATTTAAAGGATGATAACAACAGACTGTATAGCTGAAGTAAATACTGGAGCTATTAAAAGTTTTATACATATAAGTAAAATTGATGAAAATGATTGTGATTTAATAGACCCACAAACTTATAATTATCCTGAAAATGAAAGAGAAATAATAATTACCAAAAGTATTAATTTAAGATTCAAGATCCAAGATTTAAAGTATAAGATAAATATAGGAGTAACAAAATATGATAGTTTTAATGAATTACTTCTAGGAAGTGACTTTTTAACCATGATAAATTATAAGATAAATAATAATGGAATGAAATAAATGACCAAGGGAAAACAAGATTCGTAAATAAGGTATGAACATACAAAAAGAAATAATAGAGAAAACACATAAATTAAAATCAATAAGAAAATCTTTATCAGAAGAAATATTCTCACAACTCAAATACTTAAAATATAAGGCAAAAGAAATAAAACTGGAAGAAAAGATAAAACAGTTAGAATAACAATGTGAAAATTTTGATAAAATATTGATAGATATGGGAAACGGATGGAGAAAAAGAATTAATAATCCTGACGAGCCCTAACGAAAAAATTAGTGCATTATGGGAAGAAATAATAGTAAAAGAAAAAATGAAGAATACATTAGTATTAACGGATGAAATAAAAGAAAACCAAACTAAAATGCAAGAAATAATAAGAGAAGAATTAACAAAATTATGGAATATATCCGAGGTACCAACATTTAAAATAATATTAGAAAAACTAAACATATTAGTAGAAGAGAAAAGTAAAGATAAAGGTAAACAAGTAGAAGAAGATGAACCTAGTACGAGCAAAGAAAACACTATAATTAGCACTACAACTCAACAACCAGAAAAAGTACCAATAGATGCTTGGAGAAGGAGTAAAGAACCAATAATGGTAGATATTAGTAAAATAAAACCAAGATTGCCAAAGAAAGTAGAAAAATATTAGATAGCTTAGCAATATTAAGTAAGAAAAGACAATTTTAAATGGAAAATCAAGAACCTAGTGTACTTACGTTTTTAAGAAACCATGGAAAAAATATACTGAAAAGAGAACGATACAACTATGAACCAATGAAAAGGAAAGAAAAAACCACACCAGACAATAATTCAAAAAGTAAAAACATGTACTTAAAAGACGTAGAGAAAAAACAAGCAACGAGTATTTAAATCTAAAATTAGATAAACATGAACGAAAATTATGTGAATTAGAAACAGAAAAAACCAAATTAAAAACACACAATAATGAGGAATGGTACAACAAATATAAAAAATACAAACACAAATTTAAGGAGACAAAAAAATTATTAAAAGAAACCAACGTAGGACTAAAACAAACAAAAGAAGAATTGAAAGATGTAACACAAGAATTAGGAGAATTAAAAGATGAAATAAAAATCCTAAGGGAAGAGATAAAAAGGTTAAAGGGAAAAAAGAAAGTAAGAAATGATAGAACAAGTGAAGAAACTACAACTAGTAGTGAAAAGACTGAGAGCGATACTAACGAAGACAACAACATTGAATTAGTAAACCAAGAGGTAAAAATAGCATAAATCATAGAAGAGGAAGAAGACTCAGAAATAGTAAAGGAAAATAACCAAATAATAGTAGTCTTACAAAAAATGAAAAGTGTAAATGCAATCATAGAAGATGAACCCGAAAGTGATATAGAGGATGAATTTAATAATCCTATAGAAATAGAAATAGAAACTTATGATATAATTGTTAAATATACACACAATATACATGTGTATATTGTGTATATTAGGTCTCGGCTATGCTCACGGATGGGCTGATTATTATGTATAATTTATGGTAAATATTTAGTATCCTAGTTTAGGTAAGGTAGTAATATAATTAGTATTGTATTACCATAATTAGTGTATTACCAAAATGTATAGAATAAGGTTTTAGGAATAGAATAGGAATAGGATTCTCCTATTATGTAACTTGTATATATAGCCTTTCAATTAATGAAAATAATCAAGGGATTATTTCTTTCATGGTATCAAGAGTCTAGGTCTTAAAATCCTCTCTCTACTCTCCTAAATTTTCCATTGACTTCCCTCCACTTCCGAGACGTTTTGCTCTCGGTTTGTGTGCCGACGGGACCTCTTTTCTTCCCAAAATTTTCTCCCTAATCCCTCAACCACATATTGTTCTATCAATACGTCTATATCCCGAAACATGTTTCATCCGGCCCTTACAGTTTCTAACATCAAGAATAACATCCCTCTCGTTCTTGAAATAGAAAACGTCCAATATGTGACGTGGGGCGAACTATTCAAAATTCACGCACGATCGCATCAAGTCATCCATCACATAATCCATCACATGATCCTAAGTTGTGGACGACTATTGATGCTACCTTCCTTCAGTGGATATATTCCACAATATCTACCGACCTTTTGTAAATAATTATTGAGCCTGATGCTACGGCACAGGCGAATTGGGATAGACTGGGTGATATATTCCAAGATAATCAAAATTCTAGAGACGTTACCCTTAAGCAGGATTTCTCCCACATCAATATGGAATATTTCCTTAATGTTTCCGCTTATTGCAAAAGATTAAAGGAATTGGCGGACCAACTTCGCAATGTTGGCGCGCCGGTTTCAAACGATCGTTTGGTCCTCCAAATGGTTTCTGGCCTCTCCAAGTCCTATAGTGGTGTGGGAACGCTTCTTCAGCAAAGCAATCCACTTCCGTAATTTTATTAGGCGCGTTCTATGCTTACACTAGAAGAAGTAGGCATATCAAAACGAGCGGCTAACGGTACTTGTCCCATAGTCATGATGACCGAGTCCACGGTATATCCTACCGGTTCCAACAACTAGAGCCAAAACCGCAACAACGGTGGCGGCAAAAAGGGGAGAAATAAGAAAAATGGCAAAAACCGCGGCGGCAACAATAGCGGCAGCCGGTAGAATGGTGGTGGCAGTGGGGGTCCTCGTGGTGGTCAACAGCAGTAGCAACAGTTTTGGGGCCCACAGTGGGCCCCTATGCAGTGGCAGTGGGCCCCTATGCAGTGGCAGTGGGCCCCACAACAACAGTTTGGGCCCAACCAGTTTACCTCCCGGTGGCGGCGGGGCCGGCCCAGCGATAGTGGAAAGCCCGCAGCAGTCCGAGGCCCGGTCGGCCTGGTCCGATTACGTCCGGCGGCGATGCGGGTCGAGATCGCAAGCATGGGTGCTTAGGCCTCGACCCCCGCAAGCATATCACGCAGCAGGCCCCACTCGGACAGATATCGAGGCCGCGATGCACACACTGGGTTTCACTCAACCAGACCTGAATTGGTATATGGACACCGATGCCACTACCCACATGACATCCGATTCAGGTACTCTCTCATCTTATTCCAATTTGAGCGACCCTCGCGGTATAATTATTGATAATGGCAATTCTGTTCCAATTCGTGGTTATGGTCATAAAAAATTGTCTCCCCCTCATTCCCAACTTATCTTTAAAAATACCCTACACGCCCCCAAATTGATTAAAAACTTAGTCTTTGTCCGTAAATTCACTACCGACAATTCCGTTTCTATTGAATTTGATCCATTTGGTTTCTCTGTAAAGGATTTCAAGATGGGGAGTCCTCTCATGAGGTGTGATAGTAGGGGAGATCTTTATCCTATCACACCCAGTCCCGGTCCATCGAGTCAAGCCCTGCCATCAGTTTTTGTAGCCATCTCTTATTCCTTGTGGCATGCTCGTCTTGGTGATTCGGGGTCCTCTATTTTGTCAGCTTTAGATAAAAATAGTTTTATTTCATGTAAGGGTACGAGTCGTACTCCAATTTGTCAATCTTGTTCTTTAGGAAAAATTGTTAAGTTGCCATTTGTAGACTCAAAATCTCATACTTTAATGTCATTTGATATTATTCATAACGACTTATAGGCGTCCCATGTTCCTAGTTCTATGGGTCATCGGTATTATGTTCTTTTTTTGGATGATTACTCTAAATTTTTATGGACATTTCCAATAGCGAAAAAATCTCAAATTTTTTCCATCTTCCTAAAATTTAGAGCATTCATCATAACCCAATTCGACCGTGAAATCAAAAATATTCAGTGTGATAATGGAAAAGAGTATGATAATGGGGTGTTTCGGGAATTCTGTGCTACTAATGGGATAAATTTTCATTTTTCTTGTCCCCATACATCTTCACAAAATGGGAAAGCCAAACGTAAAATTCATTCCATAAATAACATTATCCGCACTCTATTAATTCATGCTTCCGTACCCCAATATTTTTGGCATCACGCTCTTCAAATGGCTACATATCTACTTAACATAACTCCTTCCAAAGGTTTGACATATTCTTCCCCTCTTCAGATTTTATATAATAAATCTCCTTATTCTCATCTTCGGATTTTTGGGTGTTTATGTTATCCGTTATTTCCATCCACCACAATTAACAAACTTTAGGCCTGGTCTACTCCATGTGTGTTTTTGGGTTTTCCTTCTAATCATCGTGGCTACAAATGCTTTGATTTATTCTCCAATAAAATAATCATTAATCGCCATGTAATTTTTGATGAATCCCAATTTCCATTTGCTAAAAGTCATTCTCCCGTGCCGAGTTCGTATAATTTTTTGGATGAACAAATATCCCTGTATATTATTCAGCATTTTTCGGACATCTCCCGCACCTAAAATTCTCCAGCGGGCCCACTGCCTACTAGTCCTCCTGGCCCGTCATAGTCCTCTCTGCCCAGTTTTGTCACTGGGCCAGTTTCAGCAATTGGGACAATCCAGCCCAATACTGGAACTGGTCCAGTTTATGTTTCCGCCATTGGTATTGCTTCCCGAGTTGGGCCAGCAGGCCCACTGCCTGCTGGCCAGTCCGTCCCGAGCCCAGCAAATTCCCGACATCCACTCAATTCTTCCTCGAGTCATAGACCGGTCACTCATAGTCAGCGGGGTATTGTTACACCTAAAAGACATTTTAATTTACATTATAATGTCTCTAAATCCCCCTTGCCTCGTAATCCTGTGTTTGCCTTAAACGACCCGAATTGGAAATTGCTATGAGTGATGAATATAATGCTCTTATTGATAATAAGACATGGGAGTTGGTGCCCCGTCCATATGGTATTAATGTTATCAGGTCTATGTGGATTTTTGCTCATAAGGAGAATTCAGATAGTTCATTTACTCGACATAAGGTGTGGCTTGTGGGCGATGGTAAGACTCAGCAGGTTGGTATAGATTGTGGGAGACGTTTAGTCCGATGGTCAAGCCGGCTACCATTCACAATGTGTTTAGCTTGGCTTTTTCGAAGACATGTCCTATTCATCAGTTGGATGTCAAAAATGTTTTCCTACATGGTAATCTCAAGGAAACTGTCTATATGCATCAGCCGATCGAATTCAGGGATCCCAACCATCCTCATCATGTCTATATGTTGAAGAAGTCCTTATATGGGCTTAAGCAGTCTCTACGGGCCTGGTATACAAGGTTTGCTGACTATGTTTCAACTATTGGGTTCACTCACAGCAGGTCGGATAATTCCTTGTTCATATACCGTCGTGGTTCATCTGTAGACTACATTCTATTATATGTGGACGATATTATCTTGACTGCCTCTTCCGATGCCTTGCGCCAGTCAGTCATGACCATGCTCAGCTCCGAGTTTGCTATGAAAGACTTGGGGCCTTGAGTTATTTTTTGGGGATTGCTGTCACTTGTCATTCCGATGGGTTGTTCTTGTCACAATGGAAGTATGCAGCCGAGATCATCGAGAAGGCTGGGATGTCATCCTGTAAGTCCACTTCCACTCAAGTTGATACCAAGCCCAATCTTGGTGTCGCGGTCGAAGTCCCTTACGAGGATTTGATCCGCTATCGCAGTCTTGTAGGGGGCCTTCAGTATCTTACCTTTACCAGACCGGATATTACGTATGATGTCCAGCAGGTGTGTTTATTCATGCATGATCCTCGAATTGAGCATATAAATGCACTCAAACGCATCATCCGGTATATTCAGGGTACACTGGACTATGGGTTGCATTTGTATCCTTCATCGACATCCACACTTGTCTCATACATAGATGCTGATTGGGGTGGGTGTTCAGACACCAGACGGTGTACGTCTGGCTACTGTATGTTCCTTGGCAACAACTTGGTCTCCTGGTCTGCGAAGCGTCAGGCGACTTTATCCCGCTCAAGTGCCGAGACTGAATATAGAGGGGTAGCCAATGTGGTCTCAGAATCATGTTGGTTACGTAATTTGCTTTTGGAGCTTCATTGTCCCATTCAGAAGGCAACCTTGGTAAATTGCGATAATATTAGTGCCATCTACCTTTCTGGTAATCTGGTTCAGCACCAACGCACTAAACATATCGAGATGGACATTCACTTTGTCCGTGAAAAGGTTGCCCGTGGTCAAGTTCGCGTATGCCATGTCCCGTCGAGATATCAAATTGCCGACATCTTTACAAAGGGTCTTCCCTTGGTCATTTTTGAAGATTTTAGGGACAGTCTCAGCGTTCGAAGGCCGCCCCTATGACTGAGGGGGTGTGTTAAATATACACAATATACATGTGTATATTGTGTATATTAGGTCTCGGCTATGCTCACAGATTGGCCCTCGGATGGGCTGATTATTATGTGTAATTTATGGTAAATATTTAGTATCCTAGTTTAGGTAAGGTTGTAATATAATTAGTATTGTATTACCATAATTAGTGTATTACCATAAATGTATAGAATAAGGTTTTAGGAATAGAATAGGAATAGGATTCTCCTATTATGTAACTTGTATATATAGCCTTTCAATTAATGAAAATAATCAAGGGATTATTTCATTCAATAATAAATGAAGATGTAAATGATTACCCAGAAGAAGAATAAGTAGATCCCAACCTGGAAATAATAAATAGAAGACAAACAAGATTACCGAATCATATACCAGTATGATAACAAACTGAATTTAAAGAATTTGTAGGATCAATGGCACAAGGCGTAAATTACAATGGATATTTCTTAGACTTAGATAATATTTATGATGACCAAGAAATAGGAAGAAGAATAAATGACTGGAATCTTGGAATGTATATATTATTCATAACTCCACACAAACAGAAAACCTAGAATATATGTATGCCTTGATATCTAAAACATTAATCGGAAAAGTAGCTTATTGGATAGAATCCATAGCATACCAATTAAGAGGAGAAGTATTTAGCCATGTAGGAGATTGGAAATCTATGCTAATAATATTTGATATCATACTAAAAAGAGAATTTTTAGGAGAAAAATGGTTGGTAGCACGAGAAAACATACCCGCAGAAAGAAAAACTGAGATAATAATGAATCTAAATAACATGAAATGTTGTAAAATTAATAAATTACCAAAATACACAATAAGTTTTAGTAAGTTCTTTTATGAAGCAAGATTCTTGCCAGAAGAAGGTTTAATATATCAACAACTTTATTATGACCACCTACCTATACCTTATAACACATAAATATCAAAAGAATACACCCAACTAGAACCAAGAGAAAATACATTAGGAGAAATAATAAGAGTACTAAGAGCATATCTAATGTGAAAATGTGAAGAATATAGGATGCAACAAAAGATTAAAAAAGATAAGAAAATAGGATTAAGAGAAGTATGTGGATTTACGGAAAGAAGATTAGTATTCAGATGTGATGATAATAAAAGAGAAAAGAAATATAAGAAAGACCATAAGAAGAAATACCAACACAAAAGATATAAAAGATATAATAATTACAGCAGACAAAACCAACAACCTTATTACAAACCTTATAGGAAAAATAGATTTAAAAGGTATAGAAATACCCCTGAAACCAGGAAAAAATTTAAGCATAAGAGAAAATTTAGGAAAAGAAAATATGTAAAACCAATTGAAGAAGAAAAACTTAAAGAATGTAAATGTTGGAATTGCAATGAAAAAGGAAATTATGCTAATAAATGCCAAAAAATAAAGAAAAAAGGTGTAAAATATATAGACACGACACAACTTATAATGAGTCTACAACAAATAAAAGAAGAAAATAATAATTGGTACGAATATGAAGCTTTTTATGTCAGTCAAACTGATGAAGAAAGTGAATCAGAAAATATTAATTTTGTTAACCAAAACTCAGAAAGTGAAAATAGTTCTGACTAAATGAAGTCGCAAGAAGAAAGAAAGTTACTAGAAGAAAGAGATTAATGAATGCAATATGAAAGGTATGTTCGCAATAAGCTTATTACAACTACTAGTGAAACAAGAAATAGATACTATAGTGATAGGTACAGTAAGATTACAAAAAACTTTAGCAGAATAGGAGAAAGGTTAAGTGAAATAACATGGAAAAAGATACTAGAAGAAGTAAAAGAAATGGAACAAGATAAAGAGCTTCAACAAAGATTAAGAGAAATGAATTTAGAACGAAATAATAATTAGATGGTAGCAATTTACAGAGAAGCTCATATAAAATACAAACCTAATAAAATGATAAAACAAAAGATCTTTATTGACAACGGAGCAGACTTATGTCTAGCAATGAAAGAAGTATTAGAACCACACAGATGGAAAAGATCTAAAACACATAGAACAAGAGTATCATGCTTTAACGAACAAACAAAAGTATTAGATATAGTAGCAGAAAATATGAGAATAGTATTAGGAAAGACAATATTTAGACTATCAGTTATATACCAACTGAATGATATGAAACAACAAGTATTGTTAGGAGATAATTTCCTAGACTACTTTAAAACGCAAGTGATAAATAATAATACCTTCAGCCTACAAACACCTTGTAATAAATGGATAATACTAAAGAGAATATTATCAATACATACACTAAGAATATGTAACATAAGATCGGATAGGAATAATAACCTATAGTTATTAAGAGAAAAATACCTCAATATACTAAAAATAAATTTTGGAGAAAATCCGATGCAACTATGGGAAAAAGAAAAAATATATGCTGAAATCAAACTAATAAATCTTAGTGATATAGTTAGATCTAAGCCTATTAGATATAGCCCAACAGATCAAAAGGAATTTGAAACCCAACAAAAAGAGTTATTAGAATTAAAATTGATACAAGAAAGTAAAAGCTCACATAGTAGCCCAGCCTTTTTAGTTAGAAAACATAGTGAACAAAAAAGAGGAAAGGCTAGAATGGTGATTGACTATAGAGAGCTAAACAAGAAAATTGTATTTGATGGATATTTTTTACCATACAAAAGAAACCTTATTTATAGATTAGGGAATAAAAAATGGTTAAGTAAATTGATTGTAAAAGTGGATTTTCGCAAATAAAACTAAAAAATGAATCAAAAGCTTTAACAACATTTAGTGGCCTCAAGGACACTACGAATGGAATGTACTACCCTTTGGATTAAAGAATGCACCACAAATATTCCAAAGAAGAATGGACCAAGTGTTCAGAAAATTAACAGAATAATGTATAGTATATGTTGACGACATATTAATATATAGTGATGATTTGGAAAATCATATAAAACATCTAGAACAATTTATAAAAACTGTGAAACAACATGGAATATTTTTATCTGAAAAGAAATCTGAAATCTTCAAAAATAGTATAGAATATTTGGGATACATAATAGATAATGAAGGATTACAATTACAGGAACACATTGTAACAAAATAAAAAATAAATAAAGATAAATTAGAGAGCAAAAAAGAAGTACAACAATTTCTAGGAGTAGTAAATTATGCCTCAGGCCATATAAATGATTTACTACTTTTGAGAAAACCATTACAAGAACTAGCTAGAAAAAATATAACTTTTGAATGGAAGGAAGAACATACTAAAGCCATAAATAAAATCAAGGAAAAAGTGAAAGCCTTGCCAAAACATAGAATACCAATAGAACTGGATCAACTAGAACTTTTTACTGATGCCAGTGATATAGGATGGGGAGCAGTCCTCATAGCATATGATAAAGAGGATATAGATAAAGAAAAACCACTAATTTGTGGATATGGAGGTGGAACATGGAAGCCTAATGAGAAAAATTACCATATTAACGAGAAGGAACTATTAGTAGTAAAATTTGGAATAAAGAGATTCCATTATCACCTATTACTAGTAAAATTCATTGTTAGAACAGATAACACCCAAGTAAGAGCTTTCATTACAAATAAAATAGACCCTTTGCTAGAACTAAACAAGAGAAGAAAATGGCAATCATTCTTTTATTGTTATGATTTTATTGTCAAAAATATATCTGAGACTAAGAATGTTCTAGCTGATTTTCTTACCAGGTACAACAATGTCAACCAGCAGTGATAACTTCGAAGAATATATTACCAATGTTATGGGAATCATCAAACAAAACCAAAAAATTATTACAACCAAAAATTGAAGAAAATGCACACTTGCTAGAACAACTAACAGAAGCCTTTAAAGACTTCAAAGCCCTACAAACATTGAAATCTTCCCAAACCCCTACAGAAAAACCAAAGACTTTCACATCCAAACTTGCAACCATGCCAACTATACCACCACCTATAACATCATCGTCTTCTCAGATGACAACGGTAGTAACAATGTGCGACAAAGTGAAATTCTCACCTGAATATATTAGAGCTTACGAGCAAATTAATAAATTTTATGATTACAAATCAAACCCACACATTTTAAGAAGTGCAAAATTAAGCAAATATCCAAGGTTTTTATTCAATGAAAAATCAAACCCTGATATAGTTCTTAAACTCTTTACTTACGGATTTATAGATAAAATACTAGTAGATGAAACTTTTTACAATATTGTTAAATTACCCTGTAGAATCTGCTAGGTTAATGATGGAATCTTTTGGAAGAGGTATCTACGGCATACAACTGTTTGACGCCTCAACAGACTTAAGAGGAAAACCTATCATTATATGCCAACTATTTAAAACAGGAAGGAATAGAAATATAAGCGGAGATGACAAAGACCTGAAAATGAAAATACCATGTACTATAGAAACGTTTCAAGAATGGCTCAGTGCCAAAAGATCCATAGGACTATCAACCTTGAAATAAAAAATTGAAGATATGATGAGGGCAGGCAAAGCTTGCATCATTGGAAATTCCAAAGGAGGAGAAATCGAAGAACTTATCACACTATACTACAACAATGATGTATTAACACAAGACACTGTACACCTTACTAACATGCATGACAGAATCACTAAGATGGAGCACAAACACTCCAATGAGACAGTAGAACAGTACAAACTCTTAATAGGCTAGAGGAAAAGGCCTGTTATAAGCATAAAGGAGGATACTACGCAGGTTACCATGAAAAATGAAGGATCACCTAATCCTTTTTGAATGAAATGGCCCAATGTAGTTTAAAATACAGAAAGCCACAATGTAACAACTTAATATGGCTCAATGTAGTCTAAACTACAGTAAAGCCCATGTATTATCATACTACTAAAATGATACCATTCCTATTATATAGGAGTATCAAAAAGAAAAAATCAAAACGGTATTGTTCCTATTCTATAGGAGTATCGTAGAAGGAAAAAAATCATCTTTTTGTGCAAAGAAGACAGACAAAAAATGCCCTGTGCAAAGAAGACATCTGTAAAGATACCTGTGAAAGAAAGAAAAATACGTCGGACCCACAAGGAATCAAAGACAGAAGATGACAAGCCAACAAACGTTGAAAAAATGGCAGCAACGACAAACAACTTTAAGAAAAGCATGAAAGGACAAGAGACAAAGCACTATTTGTTTTAGGACTTTTGTAACAATAATGTATCAACTTTATTACTTTTTCAGCATGCCAATAGTGAAAGGCAACCGAGGTTATCTATATGAAGAGCCTCATTGTAACATCTGAAATCATCTTTCGAAATACAACAGCTTCAATCTTTAAAATACTCTCATGTCTAGCTAAAAACCTTTCTAGTCTATAGCCAATATCAAGATTAATATCATAATACCAGAAGATAAATACTTTGAAAGCTTATATTTAAGAACCATATTAGTCCACAAAACACCATCTCTTAAAAGGAAATTTAAGAAATAGTCTGTCGAGCAACTCCCAGAACCTAGGCCATTTATCCAGTCACCAGAGAGGAAAAAGGGGAGGCAGAGCCAGGGTGGGTTGAGTATCTTCGATGATCTTAATATTCTGCTAAGAGGTATATTTTCAGACTATGTGTTTCTAAATATAATCTTGATAAGTATACATCTCTGCAATTATGATGTTAAATGTTGATGGAAGGTTGTAGACTATTATTTAAAAAATGAATTTTGAGTTAATAATACCTGCTTCTGTACTACATGCCTATTATTTGCTAAACCTACATATGAATATGTTAATATGCCATCTATATTCCTACCCTCTTCAGGGTTGTTAGATGATGAAAAGATCTGCCTAGAAAATGGTAATTGTGATTACAACTTTCGGTATGTTTCCTCTATTCGTTTCTCTCCATTCAGTGACGAACATTATTTTAATTTGTATATGATGTAACGATCCATCCGATCATTTTTAGCTAAAGACCCTTATTTCCTTATTTGACCCTTCTCGTAGTCTCCATGTGGGGTTTATGATGCGCGGGGATGGTTTACTCAGATTTCGAGGTCTATTTATATGAGTTTTAGATGAAAAAACTAAAATTGAGAAACTTAGAGTTGGATAGTTTGACTCAAGATTGACTTTTAAGTATATGGGTTTGCTTTCGGTGGTTCTAGAGGGTCATTTGTGACTTAGTCGAGTCATTGGCTCACTTCCTGAAACAATCGAATGTATTCTGTGATACTTGGATATTTGGCTATTTTGGGCGATTCTTTAGATCGGATATCTTACCTAGGTTAAATAGGAAATTTGAGGTTGCGAGTGATTTCGTAGCATTGTTTACATTAGGAGATCATGTATGTTTTGTGTCCAGGGGGTCTCGGGAGTGTTTCAGGTGTTTGGTGGAAGATTGAGTTAGTTTCCATTTTGCTGGTGTCTGGTATCTGCCTCAGCGGTGTTGTTGTTCACTTCTGCGAGTCTACCTTTGCAGAGGTTGGCTCGTAGAAGCGGATTGTGGGCTTTTGATGAGTTTCCACCTTGGCGGAGGGATTTTTGGCAGGGGCGGGTGGGCCTCTGCGGGATAAAATTTGTTGTGGCGCTGAGGTGAGTTGTCAAGTGACTGCGCCCCAGCGAGGTCGTTTTATGCGGGAGCGAGACAACTCCAACAGAGTCGATTCCGGTGGGGCAGAGTCGATGTATCAGGAAACCTAAATAAATCCCTAGGTCGAATCACTTTTACAAAATTAGCTTTTCTCGAACCTAAAATCGCAAAAAGGGAAATTCTGAAGATTGAGAGTGAATTCTTCATTTGGGGTAAGATTTCCATCCATTGTGATAGAGTGTGCATGTGCATGTGCATAGAGTGTGCATGTGCATTGGAGAAAATGAATTATGGCTTCCATTTGAGATTAAGAGAGTTGAATCTTTGATTTTAGGGTGTTTTATGAATTAGTTCACTTTAATATTGTGAATTAGTGATGGAATATGTTCGATAATTATGTTATGGAGTTTAATTTGATTATAGAAATCCTTTTTGAAATTGGGAGAAAATCTAGGGATTACAAATTGAGGCTTTTCTTAGATTGTTCAATTGAAGGTCCAAATGAGCTTAGATTTTTAATTAACTTAAGGATGTGATTACGTAATATGTGTGTATGATTTTTGGGTAATAAAGTTTGAGTCTTGATGATGTGGGCCCGGGTTAGTTTTTGAAGTCTTGATTTGTTTAAGGACTAAGTCCTTGTATTATGTGTAAGCTTTATATTAACGAATAGTATATGTGTATTAGACTTCAATTACCACGAGGCGAAGTGGAAGGGCAAGGCTAGCGCAGAGATTTGATTGATCGAGGCTCTTGTTCGGCCCAAAGGTAGGCTACGATTTACTTTCACTAGACTCTTATAGAAGTATGTAATTAGTTATAATTATTGAGGGGTATTGGGCGTGTTTGAAGGTCCCACGCAGACGGTCATGATGAACGTTTGAGTAGATACCGGTGTAGAATTGTGATGATGGATGATTTGTGAAATTGGCCATACGCTGGTTCCGACTACTAATTGATTGGGTTTATCGCCATACTTGTTATCGTTGTGCTTATTCATCACACATGCTTTGATATGATATCCTGATTGTACTCGGATTATATGTTGATTGTATTTTTGAAAGCATGTGATAATCATCTCTATACTTGGTTGCATCTCATTACATCATGATTTCTCCTTATATTGTCATTTGCATTCATACACTAATGGTTCTTATGATATTGATATGAGAATGGTATGAAATTATTGTGGGACCAAGAGATCGGGAAGGTAAGAACACTTATGAGATTATTGGAAACATTGAGATCATGATGATACATGAGGGAACGGGTTGCACGCATCCAACAATTATTACAGCCAAGGGCTAGGCTCCGTGGAGAAATTTCGGAGGAGTATATAGACTTTGTGGGTCCCCCATAGGTGTGCAGTTCATAAAATTTGAATGTTTGTACACTTGAGGATTAAGGTACCTAGCATATGCATTGCATTTGTATCATACATATATCATTTCATTGATTATCTATTGATGAATTAAGTGTTGGATTGATTATTGATAACTTGGTCGGATTCCTGGATAATAAAGGATTGTTATTTGCTCGTTGGTACTTGGAATTCTGTTGTGGAACTCTTTTGGAACTCGGTGACTTACGTGATTACAAAATCTGATATGAACAAGGTGATATGTTGATTTTGTGAACTATTATGTGGACAACGTGACATTATTGGGGTTATTGAACTCTTTACAATAGGACTATTTGGTGTCAACTTGATATTTATCTCTTTTTGCATATCTTATTTCATTGTCGTCCTATGACGTCTATGTGGGTACATTGTGGACTCATGCTACACTTGTTGTATCTTTTTATGATGCAGATACATATCCCACTAGCAGTTCGCGAGCTCGAGTATAAGTTCTAGTGGGCAGACTTCGAGACATCAAGGTGAGGATGCTACCTCCAGCATACCCTTGGAGACTCCTATCTTATTCTGTATTTTTCTGCATTCAAGAGACATGTCAGAAATTTAGATTATGTTATTCAGATTTGGCCTTTGTTATCTTGGTTTTCAGACTTGTATCATATTATTAGTGCTCTTGTAAGATTGACCAGATTTTAGGGGTTATGTTTCATTTTCAGACTTACATTTCTTCATTTATATCATGAGACAATCTTATCTAGTATTTTGTTATCTTTTCGCTTTTCTTATTATTTCATGTCATATAATTTTGAGAGTGGTTTGCCTACCGGTGGGAAATGTGTAGGTGCCACCGCGATCCCTAAAAGGGGTCGTGACAAGATTGTCCTTCGTCAAAGCCTTCAAACGATTCCAAACTCGATCCGAGCGAAGATTAAGCGTTATGAAATCTCTACCGCATCTAAATTCTTCAAACGAGTTAAATCTAGTCAAAATAGTAATCTACGGAGTAAGACAAGTCCAATGATACCCATATTACTATATTTTATTTCGGAACCCATAAGTAGACTCAAAAAGTCAACCTCGAGTCCACAATGGCAAAACTAGAAATTGAACTTAGAATCATGTTAGCCATAGTCTAACTAGTCAAGATCCTAAAAATCATGAAGTTCTAACCACAATTGGACCTTCAATTTCACTGACTTAAGCTAAACTCAAATCCATAAAAAATCCTTATTTTATATCTTAGAATCATGGTTTCTAGGATGAAATTTCATAATAATCGAAGGTAAAATTGTAAAAGGAACGTCAAAAACTTACCCACGTGAAGAATCTCTGAGAACCCCTAAAAATCTCCCTAATCCTAGCTCCCATGCTCCCAATATTGTGAGAAAAAGTCCCGAAATAAATAATAATAAAAAATAAAACGCAGATGTTGTCTGACTCTAAACAGGTGCTAAATGATCACGAAGCTCACCTTTGACAAGCCCAATAAAAGCTTTGCCAAATTTTACCCAAGACATTCTTTTGAATTACCCAATTGGGCCTTAAAATGAGAGATATAATGTTTTCAAGTTTTAAAAGAATGCAGTTATTTAAAGGGCGGACTTTAGGGACATAGTTGATATTTTCGGAATTGTTACACCAAAAAATTCAGAAATTGCAAAAATCATAGTTTTAGCACTGAAACTCATCCGGAACATCCCGTACACAAACCATATATGCGTTTTGATCATAAAACACGCTACAACCTGCTCGCGCACTCAGAAATCCTAACAGAGGTAATCTTAATCCGATGTTGACCGTGATCAACTCTAATTCCTTAACTAGTTTCTCAACCAATGACTCAAATCATATCCGAACCCCTCGGGACCTGAATCAATAACTCAACTAAGTCATAAATCATATTCCCTATGTAATGGAATCGACAAAATTTCAAAAAAGATACATTTACCCCGATATTGAATTTGGTCAAACTTATTCCTTTCATTAAGTCAAGAACTTCAAATTTTAGTATTTCTTCTCTGATGCTCATCCGATCGTCTTGGGGACCATCCATCTCCGCAAATCATAAATACCAAGATAAGACTACGAAAAAAGTATTTTGAGAAAAATAAATCCAAAAGCTTAAAACAACCTAACGGGTCGTTACAACAATATTCGTGAATTAGTTTCTTTCTGAAATGTTTCAGCCAAATATTGTTCAGTATTATCAAAATGTTCTTTGACAATAGAAATAATATTTGCTATTGGTGCGGAAATAGGCACATTTAGGGGTAATGGAACATTGACCATCACCTCATTTGTTTTCCCACTTTATCGTTTAACACTCAATTAATTTCATCATTTTTAATGAATCTTGTATTACCAGTTTCAATGATTCTCTAACTATGATTTGGACAACAAAATATATACCCTTTAAATTTATCTGGATAATCAATAATGTAACCACTTCGATGTTTGTAACTGTCGAATTCAATTCCATCAATTTCTTTCAAGATAATGTTTTACACTTTCTTAACAACCTTATCTCTATTTTATGTAAAATCCATGAGAAGATCTACAACTATGGTCACCTAATGACTCAGGTTGCGACATCCTAATTAGTATCCAACTAAGAGAATTGACAAGCTTGGCTTTAGGTTACAACTCTTTAATATACAATAAATGATTTCTAATCTTAACCACATAAAATTTAAGTTATATGCACTTATGGTTTCTATAATGTAGGCATAATACATAAACAAACCTTCAAATTTGGTCTCAGCTGTCAAGTATGTCCTTCAACTTTGAGTGCACAAGTAGACACCTCGATTTATATAAAGTTGAACACTTAAACACAAATGTTAACATGACACATAAATTTTGGAGGTGTCTAGATGATACTTTTGTAAGTTGGAGTGTTCAACTGACAAAGTAGAGACAAGTTGAGGTGCCTACTTATGCACACCCAAAATTGGAGGACATACTTGGGGGTCAAATTTGAAGTCATATTTATGTATTATATCTATTTAGTGTTTAGCTGACATTTTAAATATCAAGTAAATAATCAGTTTTGTAGTTACAATAAACAGTAAAGATATTTTACACTTTTCACACCAAAATTCCATCGCATGGATTCTTTCTATGTTTTTCCATCTACCCACCCCTTACAAAATCACATCCAAAGTCTTAACTCGTTTTCTTTTAGACTTTAGAAATTGATGGAAAGCAAGGATCTGATCTCATGTAACTAGGAAATAAAAAGTATATATTCTAGTTATATGTCCTTAAAGTACTTTCTTTAATGGTTTAGCTCATATATGCTTTTACTATTGAATAGTTGGTCCAAATATACATTTAATTTAACTAAATCCCCCAATTAATCTAATTAGCTGATTAATAAGCAAAAAAGGGTCAAATATGCTGATAAGAATTGGGTTACTTGAGAGAAAAATAAGAAAATAATGCATAAGTACAAATATAAAAATTAAAGATATGCAAAATTTGAGAAATAAATCCTGAAATGTCAAAAGTAATTACTAAGAATCCTAATTAGTTGTAGTAGACCGAATTAGTGGATTAGGGGTAATCATTTTTACTAGAAGATTCAATTCAAAAGCTTAGTGAAAGTGATCTAGATGCCTAATTGAAATAATTAAAGATAATAATAAGTATAAGACTAATTATTTTTTTAATTAATCGAGTAAGAATAATAGATATAAGCACATAATTTAATCTTACCTCTTAAAAGAATTATTCTTGTAAGGTTGTAACATAAACTCCAAGTAGCCAATACAGAAAGGTGTAAAGAAAATAACTCTAGTCAATTCCAATTAGCCAATACATATATCGTCTTTTACTAGTGTAACAGAGATAAGCACAAATATACTTTAGGGACATACATGGTTACACAAGTGTTGTCTTCTACAAGTGTAACAGTGATATATATGCATATCCGATGTTACTATGGGAATATACATGTATATACCAGTATTCTTTCTATAAGTGTAACATTGATATACATGAATATACAGAACTATACATGAGATATACATCGATTGACAAGTGTTTTCTCTTTACAAGTGTAATTGTGATATGCACAAATATATATATATATATATATATATACACACACGTGATGTATTTTACAAGTATGATAATGATATACATGTGGATATACATGTTGCCGTGAAATCGTATGAACTTGTGAGATTGAATATTTGGTGAATGTGTGCAATTTGTTTGGATGAAATTTTTATAATTTTTTTTATTCATCTCTCTAATTCAGATGCAACACATACTTAAGTTGATTCACAGTTAATGAAAGTTCTTCAACGACGGAATCAATGTTGCCCTCTTTTTTTGGGGTAACCATCCAGTTCCAAAATCAGATTCTGGATGACATTTTATTAATTTATAAAACAAATATACAAAGAGGGGGGGCAGGGGACTTAAACCTTACCCCTATGCAGATGATGTAAACTGGACATGCCCAATTTAATACATGTTATAACCTACATGAGCTAGTATGATGCATGCTTTGCCTATGAACTACGTACTTTCTATATTACGCATGATTCCTAGTTGCAGAAATCTTCTAACACTTAATTTTTAGTTAGTGTTAGTTGAAATATGCATTACACAGTACTAATGCAGATTGTCCTATCCTATCCTACAGTAGCTATTGAGGAAATAGTAGCTAAGGAGAATCAAATCAGAAGTCAGCATTGTTATGAGGCCTTGATCTGATGGATGGTAATCCCCATCTGTCAATATTGATGATGCCCCTTACTAATCTTGGAATGTATTGTATTATCTGAGATCATTATGAGAATGACTGATTTGTGCAAGTTAATCTGCAGATTGGTTGGCTTCTCTTAAGCAATGTCTAATTTGTATATGGTATATGAGTATGATTCTCTGTACCCAGCTTACAATTTGTGTAATGTTCCATGGAGATTTGATCTTACCTTGTATAACATGAACCAGCAGTTGTGAATCTGATTCAACATAAATGTGGTACCAACCTTTGGAAATGCACCATTGCAAACCTTGTTGAAGAACTCTAGCCTCTGCCCAGTTGATGGTACCTTTACCAAGGCTGATACTAAAACCATACAAAAGCTTGCCTTCATTGTTCCTGATGACTCCCCCCACCCCCTTCACCATAGTCATCTCCTCTGTAACTTTCATCATTGTTCAGTTTAATAATACCCTGAGGTGGATGGTACCACTTGACAAACTTGATACTTCTCTTTGTGTAGTTATAGCTGAAAGTGTTATTTATTTTTCCCCAGTCTGTTTTACCTTTGAGAAAAGGAAAGCAACTATTTGTAATTTGAACCAATTGTAGAGTTATATTCTTCACTGAGTTGTTGCTGTTGAAATTGATTTGACTAAATATGATGTTGCATCTTGCCTTTCATATTTCCCAACACACTATATGAGGTAACACTGATTTTATTACTCTGGCCACTGGATTCTTAGACTTCAACCTCCAATAATTTACCAAAATTTGTCTAAGAGGTATATTTTGAACTTGGATGCCTAATGGGATGCACACCTTTGTCCAAAGGTCTTAAGCTAAGTCACTTTGTCCAAACAGGTGATTCACTGTTTCAATCTTGTGATTAGAACAGCAACAACATATTGAAGGTCCATGTATATTGAGCTTGCCCAGTCTGTCATCTGTAAAAAGTTTGTTCTTTAGTACTCTCCATAAGTGAAAATTTATCTTGAGGGGTACACTCTTGTTCCATGTTCTATTATCATGACAGTCACCTTCCTTCCTTTTTCTGAGAAGATTCCAAGCTTATACTATGGTGAATTTGCCTTCAGGATTGGGAGACCATATTTCCAAGTCCATTTTGCCTGGTCTGAAATGTTGTACAGAGTTAATGATCACCCAAGGTATTTTATGGCCTACTCTCTTCCAATTCCATACCCTATTCACATATACCTCATTTAAACATAAATTTCTTAACTTTGTACCATCTAGTAACAACCTATATAAAGCACCCTTTCTGATCCAATAGTCAAACCAGAAAGAGACTTGTCCCTGTCCAATTTGCCAAAAAATTCTATCCTCCAGTTGTAGCTCAACTTTTTGCAGTTCTCTCCAAGTTTGTTATTGTGGCCCTATGACATTTCTGATGATTGGATTCCTCCTTGTACAGTATTTTGCCATCAGGTACTCTTTCCACAAAGATTCCTTTGTCCTTAAGTTCCACCATTGATTTTCTATAAACGTCTTACTAATATATCTCAAGCATCTAAAACCTACTCCTCCCTTCTGACAAGGGAGATGCATGCTTTCCCATTTGCTCCAATGGTATTTTCTCAGATTGTCTTTGTCACTCCATAGAAATATTTGAATAACACCTTCCAATTATTCAAAGGTACCTTTGCCGGGCTTCATTATTGCTAGAAGATGTACTGGCATTGCCAGTAACACATGTTTTATCAAGATTATTTTCCCCGCATTGACAAAAATTTTGCATGCCAAGTATGTATTCTTCTAGTAATAGTCTGATCCTTATCAAAGAAGTATATGATTCTCATTCTTCCTACAAAGAGGGGACAGCCTAGGTATCTGATTGGTCGCTCCTTGTTGTTCATGCCTGTTAGGTGTTTGACTCTGTGAATCAGTTTTGCGTTGGCTTTTGGAGCAAATGCCACACAACTTTTTTGTTTGTTAATGAGCTGTCCTGAAACATTTTCATACGCTATTAGTAACTTCATGATTTTTCTAATGTCAGCTGGCTTACCTGATGTGAAGAGGATCATGTCATCTACAAATCCTAAATGAGTGATTTTTGTACATGCTCTTGATCGGTAGTATCCTATAAAATTCTCATCTAAAACAAGATTGTTAAGTAGTCTAGAGATTACTTCTGCACATATAACAAATATGGAAGGGGACAAGGGGTCTCCTTGCCTTAGACCCCTATTGGACATGAAAAAACCATGTCTACAGCCTTTGAGGACTATAGAATATCAGTTGTTTGAAATATGTTTATAAACCATTTCTATCCACAGTTCATTGAAACCCAATTTTCTCATGACTCTGCAAAGATATGGCCAAGAGACCATATTATATACTTTGGCCATGTCTAGCTTTAGGACTATATTATCATGCTCATTTTTCGTAGAAATGTCCTGAACTAGTTCTTGTGCTAGAAAGATATTGTCAGTAATAGATCTACCCTGAAAAAACCCACTCTAGTTAGGAGATATTATGTTAGGAAGGACTTTGCTTATTCTATTAGATAGAATTTAGCTATTATCTTACTGAACATGTTACATAGACAAATGGTCTTGTTTTCTAAGAAAGATTGGGGTTGTGGACATTTAGAAAGTATTTCTAAACAGGTATGAGACACATACCTTGGTACTGGGGCCCCACCAAAAAATTCTTTTATAGCCCCATGTAGCTTTGATATTATGATGTCTATGCAAGTTTGATAGAATTTTGCACCAAAGCTATCAAGGCCTAGTTCACTATCTGGATCAATGTGTTTTACTGCATTCCTCACCTCTTGGCATGATGGGGTAGCTATCAACATGTTATTCATTTCCTCTATGACAATTTCTGGGAGAATATCCAAGCACTTGAAGCTTCCCTTGCTTTCCTGGTATTTGAACAGCTCCTCAAAATGTTTGATTGCTGCATTAAAAATGTTGTTATGTCCTTCTATATTATGGCCTTCATTGTCCTGAATCTGGTGGATGTTTAAGTCTTCTTCTCCTTTCTTTTATAACTTTGTGGAAGTAGGAGGTGTTTTTATCCCCATCTTGTAGCCATTTAGCTTTAGCGCTCTGCCTGTAGATATCATTTTGGTTTTAAGCAGTTTGATATATTCAACCTTTGCTTTGTTGAGATTTATCCTATTTTCCTCATTTGTATCCTCTATCAGCTTCTTCTCCAGTATATTTATTTGCTTTTCAGCTTTCTTGGCATCTTTAAAGATGTCTCCATAAGTCTCTTCGGACTATTTACTCAAATTAGCAGCCACAACTTTCATGTTATTATGAAGCTGCCATATTGCTTTCCTTTGGGTTGGGGTGTTCCAAGCCTCCCTAACTATATCCATGAAGTTCTTGTGGTTACACCAAATATTCAGAAACTTAAAGTATTTGATTGGTTAAATTTCTCCTTCTCAATGTTGATCAATAGTGGTGCATAATCAGAGCCTGTTCTAAATAAATGTTCTACTCTGGTGTCATTAAATTTGTCCATCCACTCCTTATTATATAGTAACCCGTCAAGTCTTTTTCAAATGGTTCTTGGGTGTCACAATTTGATACACCATGTGTACTGTGAACCTATAAATCCTGCATCAATAAGACCATAGTCGGTTAGACATTCAAGGAAGTCTATGCTCTTTTGCATACTATAAGCGTTGTCCCCATGTTTCTCTTCATGACAAGTTATATGAATTGTTGATAATGTTATTTCTGTTGTCAGCATCATTATCAAAAATCGGTTTTCTTCTCACTGTTGGATTGTCCTCATTATCAGTGACAATCTCATTATCACTGTGAGCAAAGTTATCTTGATCTGTTGTGTGAAACTCTTGACTGTCCATTTCTGAGTTCTCATCCTCAACTTGCTTGTTATCCAATTTCTGTGCGGATCTTTTCATCATCTAACAACCCTGAAGAGAGTAGGAATATAGATGGTATATTAAAAAAGTTTTATCTAAGTTTATTAAATAATAAGCATGTAGTAAGGAGAAGGGTAGTATCAACTCAAAATTCATTTTTAAATAAAAGTCTATAATCTTTAACCAATATGAACATCATAATTACAGAGTTTAACACTTATCAAGATCATAATTAAAAACACATAGTCTAGAAATCATACCTCTTAATCAGAATTTCAGATCACCGGAGATATCAATTCACCCTTGGCTCTGCTCCCCTTCTTCTTCCACCGAATTTGCAGGATAATTAGCCTAGGTGCCTGGGAGTTCTCAACTGACTATCTCTCTAAAATTCTTGCTGAGGTGTAGGTTTAAAGACTAATATGGTTCTAATTATAATCTTTCAAAGTGTTTTCTTTCTGGTATTATGATATTACAATTGATCTGGATTATAGACTAAGGAGGGGGTTTAGCTAGACATAGAGAATTTTCAAGTAAGGATTTGTATAGAAAGTTTTCTAATGCTTTATCTGGTTACAAGAGGCTCTTTATATAGATAACCTCAGCTAATAATATGATAGAACTGCTTTTCAAAAAGTCATAAAGTAAATAGTAATCACTTCTCCAAAAGTCTAAAGTGCTACAGTTTGTCTGCTGATATTTCTCAAAAGTTTTTTGTCCTTTCCTTCGGTTGCTTCCAGGTGTCCTTCTTGATAATATCATCTTTTGTGGTTGCTTTTCAGGTGTCCTTCTTGATATCTTTCAATTAGATTCTTTTTTCCTTATCATGGTTTTGTAATACATGGTAGTAGTAATACATGGTAGTAAGTTGGGCTGCAAGTAGTAAAAACTACAGGCTCCCTATCAGAGTATTCAGTTGGGCTGCAAGTAGTAAAAACTACAGGCTCCCTATCAGAGTAGTAAACTGGGATTCAAGTAGCAAAGCTACATGATCCCTATCAAAGTAGTAAACTGGGCTTAAGTAGAAAAGCTACATGATCCCTATCAAAGTAGTAATTTCTTCAGATCCTTATGCAAAAGGATCAGAATTTCCTTCTTTTTTTATTGCATTAGTGATAGTAGTAGGTCTAGTATTTATTACAAGCCTTCTACTTTGTCCAATTGTCTTTTGGTATTGGTCTATTGTCTCTTTTGCATGTTTATATTTTAGGTTTATAATTTTGTCATGCATTTCCGTTAGTCTCATGGTATCTTGTGTCATAATATCATTGTTGTAATACAGGGTGATAATATCTTCCACTGTTCCTCCTTTCGAGTCTCCAATAATACATGCTTTCTTTGCTCTCAACATGTCCTCTATTCTCGTTTTCAAGGTCAATAATCTGAATGTTCTTTTTGCACTGAGCCATTCTTAGAATTTCTCCAAAGTGCATGGTATTTGCATGTTCAGGTTTTCGTCATCTCCGCTGATAGTACTATTTTTTCCTGTTTTAAATATTTGACATATCACAATTGGCTTTCCCGTTAGGTCTGTTGATGCGTCAAATATTTGTATTACATATACTCCTTTCCCGAATGATTTCATCATAAGTTTTGTAGATTCTACAATAATACTTGGTAATCTGGCAATGTTGTACATATTCTCATCCACTATTAGTTTATCAATAAAACCGTAAGTGAATAATTTTGATACTATTTCCGGGTTGGCTTGTTCACTGCACAAGAATCTGGGATACTTGCTCAGTTTAGCACTGCATAAAATATGAGGGTTAGTCTTATAATCATACAATTTATTGATTTTTTCGTAAGCACTGATGTATTCCGGTGTATATTTCAGCTTGTCGGCCATTGATACTGTTGATGAAAAGGATGGTATTGAAGATGGTATAGTTGTCAGTTTTGATACAAATGGTGCCAAAGTTTTGGTAGTAGAGTTTTTTGGTCTTTCAGGTGTAGTGATAGGTAATTTGGATTGGGTTTTATTTTGTAAAGTTTTCAGGGTTATCAAGTCTTATATGGCTTCTCTGAGTTGGTTTATAAGATTGGTGTTCTCTTGTAGTCTGGATATTAGGATTTCATTGGTTTGTATAATGGAATCCACGGCGTTGGTAATGTATTCTTCAAGGTTATCACTATTGATCGACATTGTTATATCTGCTAAGAAAATCAGCTAAAACATTTTTAGTTCCAGATATATTCTTAATAATGAAGTCATAGAAACAAAAGAATGATTGCCATTTTCTCCTTTTATTTAATTCTGGTAAAGGGTCTATCTTGTTTGTAATAAAAGCTCTTACATGTGTGTTGTCAGTTCTAACAACAAATTTTACTGGTAATAATTGGTAATGAAATCTCTTTATTCAAAATTTTACTGCTAATAATTCTTTTTCATTAATATGATAATTTTTCTCATTTGATTTCCATGTTCCTCCTCCATATCCACAAATTAGTGGTTTCTCTTTATCTATATCTCATTTATCATAAGCTATGAGGATTGCTCCCCATCCTATATCACTAGCGTCAGTAAAAAGTTCTAGTTGATCTTTTTTTGTTGGTATTCTGTGTTTTGGTAATGTTTTTACCTTTTCCTTAATTTCCTTTATAGCCTCAGTATGTTGTTGTTTCCATTCAAAGGTTATGTTTTTCTTTATTAATTCTTGTAATGGTTTTCTTAAGAGTGGTAAATCATTTATATGATCTGAAGCATAATTTATTACTTCTAAGAACTTTTGTACTTCTTTTTTACTTTCTAGTTTTTCCTTAAATTTTTTTATCTTTGTTACAATATGTTCTTGCAGTTGTAACCCTTCGTTATCTATAATGTATCCTAAATATTCAATATTATTTTTAAAGATTTCAAACTTCTTTTCAGATAATAGTATTCCATGTTGTTTTATAGTTCTTATGAATTCTTCTAGGTGTCTTATATGATCGACTAGATTATTGCTAAATATTAATATGTCATCCACATATACTATACATAATTATGTTAATCTGCTAAACACTTGGTTCATTCTTCTTTGAAATATTTGTGGTGCATTTTTTAATCCAAAGGGTAGTACATTTCATTCATAGTGTCCTTGAAGGGCACTAAAGATTTTGATTCTTTTGTTTGCTTTATTTTCCAAAATCCACTTTTACAATCAAACTTACTAAACCATTTTTTATTTCCTAATCTGTTGATAAGGTTTCTTTTATATGGTAAAAATATCCATCAAATATTGTCTTTTTATTTAGTTCTCTATAATCAATCATCATTCTGGATTTTCCTCTTTTTTGTTCACTATATTTTCTTACTAGAAAGGTTGGGCTGCTATGTGGCCTTTTACTTTCTTGTATTATTTTTAATTCTTTTAATTGAGTTTCAAATTCTTTTTGATTTGTTGGACTATATCTAATAGGTTTGGATCTAACTATATCATTTTCATTTATTTGTTTGATTTCTGCATATATCTTTTCTTTTTTCCATAGTTGAATTAGATTTTCTCCAAAGTTTATTTTTAGTATATTAAGATATTTTTCTTTTAATAGTTGTAGGTTATTATTCCTATCAGTTTTTATAGTACATAATCTTAATGTATGTATTGGTAATATTCTTTTAATACTATCCATTTATTACAAGGTGTTTGTAAGCTAAATGTATTATTGTCTATAACCAGTGTCTTAAAGTAATCTAGGAAGTTGTTTCCTAACAATACTTGTTGTTTCATGTTATCTAATTGATATATTATTGGTAATCTGAATATTGTTTTTCCTAAAACAATTCTCATGTTTTCTGCTACCACATCTAATTCTTTTGATTGTTCATTAAATCCTGACACATTTGCTCTATATGATTTGGTTCTCTTCCATCTGTGTGATGCTAATACATATTTTCAAGCTAAGCATAAATCTGCTCCGCTATCAATAAAGATTTTTTGTTTTATCATTTTATTAGACTTATATTCTATATGGGCTTCTATATAGATTGCTACCATTTTACTAGGTATTAGGATTTTGTTTGATACTTATTTCTCTTAATCTTTGTTGGAGATTTTCATGCTTGTTCTAATTCTCTTACCTAGTGGCTAATGTTGTCATCTTTCATTATTTCTTATATACTCCTTATTTTAATAAGTTGCCAATTTATTTTACTTAATCTTTCTCTTATTCTACTAAGATTTTTAGTAACCTTGTTATATCTATCATTATAATATTTATTTCCCGTTTCACTTGTAGTTGTAGTTGTCACATGCTTATAGCGAACATATTGTTCACATTGTATCCAATAATTTCTTTCTTCTAGTAATTTTCTTTTTTCTTTTTCTAGTATGTTCATTTTACTCAGAGCTACTTTCACTATTTGATTGTTGGTTAATGAAGTTAATATTTTCTAATTTTGATTCACTTTCTTCATCAGTTTGACTGACATAGAAGTCTTCATATTCATATCATTTATCATTATCTTCTCTAATCTGTTGTAAACTCATTATAAATTATGTCGTATTTATGTATTTTACTCCTTTTTTATTTAGTTTTGGGCATTTATTAGCATAATGTCCTTTTTCATTACAATTCCAGCATTTACATTATTTAACATTTTCTGTTTCTACGGGTTTCACATATTTTCTTTTTCTACGGGTTTCACATATTTTCTTTTTCTAAATTTTCTCTTGTATCTAAATTTCTTTCTGGTTTCAGGGGTATTTTTATATCTTTTAAATCTCTTTTTCCTATAAGGCTTGTTACTATAATTTGGTTTGTTATTATAATTTTTATAATTGCTATTTCTCCTATATTTCTTTGTTTGATATATTTTATTACTCTTTTTATATTTCCTTTCTTTTCTTTTAGCCTCGCATCCAAATACTACTCTCCTTTCTGTGAATCCACATACTTCTATTAATCCTAGTTTCTTATCTTTTTTAATCTTTTGTTGCATTCTAAATTCTTCGCATTTCCGCATCAAGTATGCTCTTAGTACTCTTATTCTTTCTCCTAATGTGTTTTCTTTTGGTTATAATTGAGTGTACTCATTTGATACCTCGGTGTTATAAGGTATTGGTAAGTGGTCATAATAAAATTGTTGATATATTAGACCTTCTTCTGGTAAGAATCTTGCTTCATAAAAGAACTTACTAAAACTAATTGTATATTCTGGTAATTTATTAATTTTACAACATTTCATATTATTCAGATTCATTACTATTTCAATTTTTCTTTCTGCAAGTACGTTTTCCCTAGCTACTAACCATCTTTCTCCTAAAAATTCTCTTTTAGTATAATATCAAATATTATTAACATAGATTTCCAATCCGTTGCATGGCTAAGTATTTATCCTTTTAATTGGTATGCTATAGATTCTATCCAGTATGCTACTTTTCCAATTAATGTTCTAGATATTAATTCATACATATATTCTAAGTTTTCTATTTGTGTAGAATTTATTATTGGTATATACATTCCAAGATTCCAATCAGTTATCCTTCTTCCTATTTCTTGTTCATCATAAACATTATCTAGGTCTAGAAAATATCCATTGTAATTTACTCCTTGTGCCATTGATCCTACAAATTCCTTAAATTCGGCTTGTTGTCCTACTGGTATGTGGTTTGGTAATCTAGTCTGTTTTCTTGCTATTACTTCTAAATTAGGGTCTACTAATTCTTCCTCAGGATAATCATTTGCATCTTCATTTATTACATCATCTGTTTCTATTTCTGTTTCTGTAGGTCTATTTTATTCCTCTTCTATATCACTTTCAGGTTCTTCCTCTATGATAGCATTTACTCTTTTCATTGTTTGTAAAACTTCTATTATTTGGTTGTTTTCTTTTACTATTTCTGAGTTTTCTTCGTTTTCTACTTCTTCTATAAATTCTACTACTTGTATTTCTTGGTTAGTTGGTTTATCGTTGTTATCATTGTCTGAATCACTATCAGTCTTTTCGTTACTACTAGTACTTTCATCACTTGTATTTTTCCTCACTTTATTTTTTCCTTTTAACTTCCTCATTTGCTCTCTAAGGATTTGCATTTCTTCTTTTAATTCTTCTAATTCTTGTTTTACCTCTTTTAATTCTTCTTTTGTTCGTTTTAATTCTTCTTTAGTTTCATGTAATTCTTTTTTTGTTTTTTTTTAATTCTACCTTGGTTTCTTTTAATACTTTCTTCGTGTCTTTTAACTTGTGTTTATATTTTTTATACTTATCATACCATTCTTCGTTACTATGTAATCTCAACCTTGTATTCTCTGTTTTTAACTCAGATATTTGTTGTTCTTGGTTATCTAGTTTTAGGTTTAAATATTCATAGGCTGTCTTTTCTGTATCTTTTAAGTAAATGTTTTCTTCTTTTGAATTTTTATCTTCTTTTGGTGTTCTTGTCCTTATAGGTTCATATTTGTATCTTTCTTTTTCTATTATATTTTTTCCATTATTTTTTAAAAACGTAAGTACACTACGTTCTTGTGTTTCCATTAAAATTGTCCTTTTTTATTTAATATCGCTAGACTGTCCAATGTTTTTTCTACTTCTGTGGATAATTTTGGTTTTATTTTACTAATGTCCATCATTATAGGTTTTTTACTTCTTCTCCACACATCGATTGGTACTATTTTTGGTTGTTGCGTAGTAGTATTAATTATTGTATTTTCTTTACTTGTACTTGGTTCATTATATCCTGCTACCTGTTTACCTTTTTTTTTCTCTTCCTTATCACATTAAGTTTTTCTAATATTATTTTAAACGTTGGTATTTCAGATACATTCCATAGGTTAGTTAGTTTTTCCCTTATCATCTGTTGTATTTGTGTTTGATTTTCTTTTATTTCATCCATTATTATCAACGTGTTTTTCAGCTTTTCTTTTACTACCATCTCTTCCCATAACGCATTAATTTTTTCGTTAGGATTAGTCAGGATTATTTATTCTCTTTTTCCATCCATTTCCCATATCTATCCATATTTTATCAAATTTATCACATTGTTGTTCTAATTGTTTTATTTTTTCTTCTAATTTTATTTCTTTTGTCTTGTATTTTAAGTATTTTAGTTGGGAAAATATCTCTTCTGATAAAGTTGTTCTTATTGCCTTTAATTTCCGCTTTTTCTCTATTATTTCTTTTTGTATGTTCATACCTTATTTACGAATCTTGTTTTCCCTTGGTCATTTATTTCAATTCCATTATTATTTATCTTATAATTTATCATGGTTAAAAAGTCACTTCCTAGAAGTAATTCATTAAAACTATCATATTCTATTACTCCTATATTTATCTTATACTCTAAATCTTGAATTTTGAATCTTAAATTAATATTTTTGGTAATTATTATTTCTCTTTCATTTTCAGGATAATTATAAGTTTGTGGATCTATTAAATCACAATCATTTTCATCAATTTTACTTATATATATAAAACTTTTAATAGCTCCAGTATTTACTTCAGCTATACAGTTTGTTGTTATCATCCCTTTAAATATTATTACTTTAATTTTTAATCTATTTGTGTTTATATTTATTAAATCTAATATTCTAGGTTGTATAACACTACTTTGTCATGACATTGTTGGTTCTCTCGTAATGCTTAATCTAGATCCTTCTATTTTTGGTATTAGTCTTTTGGATGGTGTAAGGGTTCTTGTATTAAAATCCATATATATTTCTTCTGGTATGGTTATTTTGAAATTTTCTTTATATTCTAATATTTTTTGGTACATTCTTGATACTAATATATTCATTTCATGTTGTTGCTTTACATGGTGATTTCCTGTTAGAGCATATATCATTTTTGTTTCAATACTTATGACTTTACTTCCTGGTGGCATTGTTATTCCATCTAGTTTGTAATATAGTGCTAAGGCTAAGTCTTTGTGTTCATCTTTTAATGATATACTAAAGTCTGGTTGTACCGTAAATTTTAATTTCTGATATATTAAATTTCCTTTTACTACTAATATTAAAGCATCTTGTAGATTTCCTACTATCCTATCATCTAATATGTATATTTGTATAGGTGTATCTATGTTTTTCTGAAAGTATGCTTTTATAGTAAATTTTACTCCTCCAAAGTATATGTTTCTATATTTTTTAGCTTCCCTAGTAGATAGTTTTGATAACTCTCTTTTTATTACTTCATCTGTTATCAAGTTTATTTTCATTCTTCCATTTACACTCATTGTATCTATTATATTTTCATGCTTGTGTGCTATGTACCTTATTTCTTTATTTCTTTCAAATCATTTTGTTTTAAATATTTTCTTTATGGATAATTTTTCTTTTTCATCCTGTATCTTCTGATATGTTTCTGGTTTAAAGCTTAGTGTTTGTGTTGATCCTCCTTCATATGTATTCATCTGATAATATGTTTCTTTGGAGTCTTCTACTATTTCCTTTCCTTTATCCATATTTTAATAAGTTGATGTACTTATATTATTCGTCTATTATATCATTTAGATCTTTTAATTCATTATCCTTTCTGATTATTTTTCTCTTAATTTACTTCCTAGTTTCAAATTTTCTTCTTCCTTTTGTCTCAACTTTTTATTTTTTAATGCTATCCTATTTCTTAATTCTTTAATAGTTTCTTCATGTTCATATATTTGTTTAGAATTTTCTTGTAAACGTTGACCTCTTCCTTCTATTAGATCTATACTTATTCTGCAACTTACTATATGTTGGTTTATATCTCTATTATATGTAAGGGGTTTATCTGCTATTATTCTAAGTTCTTCTAACTTATTTTGTTGTTCCATTAGTCTTTTTTTCATCCATAGTGTTCTATTTTTCATTCTTATAACTGATTTTAGATCGTATATCATAACGTTTTGTTCATTTATTCTTGTATTTATTTCTATTATCCTTCTATATGTTGTTACAACATCTTCTATGCGTGTTTTGATTTCGGCTATCTCATTTTCAGAGTATTTTTCTATTTCTTTTTCATATGTTATATCTCTTTTCCGTTTTGTTGCTAACAACTGGTCTTGAAAACTCATTATGATCTCATTTTCTTTCCTAAAGTTTATTAAAAGACGTTTCATAACATAACATTTTCATAATAATTTATTTAACAAATTAACCTTAATAAACGATGGATGTGTTTTCATTTCTTATAAGTTTATTCCTTTTACAAGCTTTGATACCAATTTCTGTGTGGATCTGGTTCTCATTAGTATCTCCTTCACCTGCATCTAAAGGAAAATTGTCAGTAAGAGCATCAAATTTATTACTAGTCTCTATGGCTTTTTCCTTGGATTTTGTATTGTTGAAGACTTACGAGTTGTCTTCTTTTCATTTAACTGATCAACATCCTTTTGAGTTTAATTCCATGCATTTTCCTCTTTGTTCAGTTGGAAGTGAACTATTTTCTATTTTTCCTCTTTTGGGATAAGGGGGTCTCATTCTAGTGGGGGCTGGGGGTGTTCTTGTACAGCCTAGACTTGGTTTTCCATGATATTCCTTTCCCATTTTCCATCTCAATACTTTTCTTTCTTAACTCTACAAGGTCTTCTGTTGTGATTATCATGTGTTTAGAATTGTCTTGATACAGTTTCTCTATAATCATATCATATTGCCCACTTCCATTGTCTAATTCATAGTTGTATTCTTCACCTTCTTTGTCTTCTATAATGTCCATCTTATCAGAGTCAGGGGTAGTAACTTTCTTTGCTTCCTTTACATTTGTAGCAATTTCTTGGGGTTTCTGTTGGATTCTAATTTCCTTGTTGTTGTGTTGGTTAATTTCTTTTACCTTCTTGGCATTTTGTCGAGCATTTGGGTGTTAGCATTTTGTTGCATCATCTTGTTGGAATTACCGTTGGTTGGTTTCTTCTACAATTCCAATTCCCATGTCCCTGCATCATGAACTTAAAACAGTAATCCGGGACTCCTTCGTATTCAACCGGTTATATGATCTCCTCTCTTTTCCCTATTTCTTACTTAATAATAGAGGTTTTGATTTCTGTTATTCTACGTTTATCCAAGTCTATCTCTACTCTTACCTTGGCTACGCTTGATCTGGTTTTTGCATTAGTAGCTTTATTCGGTGCCAAAGGGTATTCTATTGGTGCAACTATTCGGTATGGTGCTTCCCAATGGAAGTAATGCCATTTTAAGCCGGGAAAGATCACCCATACTGGTGCGAGTGTTATTTCTTTAGATGGTCTAAAGTCTTTTGTCTATCTTTGTAATCACATAACTGAATCCGCACCAATGGGGATATACCTTCTGAAGTATAGATTTTTGCAATCCTCTTCTTTTGTGAAATCATGAAACACATGTTGTGAGTCAAACATTCCGATTACCACTTCTCCATTCATGGGGAACCTTCTCTTAATTTCTTTGCGTATTCTTTCAATTTGGGGCTTATTTCGAGAGAACTTTCTGACCAGTGTTAGCCTGCAATTGTGAGCGAGCAGAGCTTCTTCTTTCTCTATAAAGTTTACTGTTGTAACACCACTATTGATATCGTATGGTCTTTAATCAAGCTTAATTGCCTTGTGGGTGGTGTAAGATTGAAATAATTTCCCTTAGGGATTCCTTTCATTAATCACAATATATATAGTTGTACAGAGGTTGATTCCTAATACGATAAGAATCCTAACTTACCTTAAATGGTTGATTCCTAATACAATAAGAATCTTAAGTTACCTTAAATATACATCTATCATAATTACAAAATATACTGTGAATATTCGGAGAATATTCGCTAATACTCCCCCTCAGTCGGAGCAGGAGGAGGCCGAACGCTAAGGCTGGATCGGAAGTCGGTGAAGAGCTGTCTTGGTAGTTCCTTTGTGAAAATATCTGCATACTGATTGGAGGAAGGCACGTGTAATATTTTGACATGACCAAGGGCAACCTTCTCTCATACAAAGTGAATATCCATCTTAATATGCTTAGAACGCTGATATTAGACCGGATTGTGAGACATATAGATGGCAGATATGTTGTCACAATAGACTATAGACGCCTTTCACAGTGGACACTGGAGCTCCAAAAGAAGAATTCGGAGCTAACAGATCTCAGCAACGACATTAGCAACTCCCTGATACTCTGCTTCAGCACTCGAACGGGATAGCGTGGCTTGCCGCTTGGCGGACCATGAAATAAGATTATCCCCAAGAAATACACAGTAGCCTGAGGTGGAGCGACGTGTGTCTGGGCATCCTGCCCAATCTGCATCCGTGTAGGAGAGTAACTTGTTTGGGGCAGAGGGGTAGAGATGTAGTCCAAAGTCCAGTGTGCCCTTAACGTATCTGATAATACGTTTGAGGGCTGCAAAATGGGATTCTTGAGGGTCGTATATAAACAGACACACCTGCTGAACAACATATGCAATATCAGGCCTAGTGAATGTAAAATACTGAAGGGCACATGCAAGACTTCGATATAGAGTGGGATCAACAACTGGCGCACCCTCATTGGCACTGAGCTTGGATTTCGAGTTAACTGGAGTTGGCATAATTTTACAATTTGCCATCTTAGCCCTGTACACTATCTCTTCTACATATTTGCGTTGACATAAAAATATAGTAGCTGCAGATCTGGTCACTGATATACCCAAGAAATAACTCAGCTTGCCCAAGTCGGTCATAGCAAATTCAATTTTGAGTAGAGCAATGATTTCATTCTTCAAACCGTCAGAGGAGGTAGTAAGAACAATGTCATCCACATATAATAGCAAGTAAGCAGTGTTGCTACCTCAATGAAAAGTGAAGAGAGAGTTATCACACCTGCTACATACAAATCCGATCTGCATAAGATACCTAGCAAAGCGATCATACCAAGCGCGGGGTGCCTGTTTCAAGCCATACAATGACTTTCTGAGATGACATACAAACTGCGGAGCTGCCGGAAGAACAAATCTAGGGGCTGATGCATGTACACAGTTTCTTTCAAATCCCCTTGAAGAAATGCATTCTTGACATCAAGCTGATAAATCGGACAATGCATGCCCATAGCAATACTGAGAACAGTCCGAATAGTAGCCGGTTTAACAACTAGACTGAATGTCTCACCATAATCAATACCCTCCTGCTGATTAGTGCTATTGGCAACCAGTCTTGCCTTATACCGTTCCAAGTCACCACTGTCTCTGAACTTGTGACGAAATAGCCACATACACCAGATAACATTCACACCGTCTGGTCTAGGTACCAAATCCTAAGTGTTTTTCTTGGTTAAAGCGTTAAACTCCTCGCACATGGCCGTATTCCACTTAGGGTGCAGTTTGGCTAGTTTTGGATTTTTTGGAATGGGTGATAAAGTTTGTGTGGAGAGGTTGAAGTGAACCTTGGGTTTGAAGATCCCGTGTTGGGCACGAGTTTCCATGCGGTGGGTAGGCAGCAGTGGGAGGTCTGGGTTTGGAGGTTGTGAGCTGTCGGGTTTGGGAGGCAATAGTGCTGCTGGAGGGGCAGGAGAAGCGACTGGAGGCAACAAAGGTACTGGTGGGGTGTTCTACCGAGAGCCGGGTATTGTTTGGTCGGAGATGGTGCCAGACAGTGGCGGGGATAGAGTTGTAGTTTCTGTCAGAACAGTGGGCTACCGATGGTACAGAGATTGGATAGCCGGGGACAGACTCGGTTCATCGAGAAAGGTGTAATCGGTGGTCTGAAATTTTTGGAGATTTGAAAAAGGAAAGGTCTTCTTGTCAAAGGTGACATGACGGGAGACGATGATTTTGTGAGTGACAATGTCATAGCACAGGTAGCCCCGATGAGTAGGAGAGAGACCAACAAATACGCAGGGAGTGGTGCGAGGGGCAAGTTTGTGAGGTGCAGTGGAGGCTATGTTGGTGTAGCATAAGCAGTTAAAAATACGGAGATGGTCATAAGATGGGAGCCTACGGTATAAGATTTCGGTAGGGGTCTTGTTTTGGAGAGTGCTAGTTGGTAAAATATTAAGAAGGGATTCTACCATTTTAACAGCATAGACCCAAAAAGGTGGTGGAAGACAGACATGAAACAGAAGGGTGCGAACCATATTATTGATGGTACGTATAATTCGTTCAGCCTTTCCGTTTTGGGAGGAAGTATAGGGATAGGAAAAATGAAAAACCATGCCTTGTTTAGAGCAGAAATTGTGAAATGCCGAGTTATTAAATTCACGTCCATTATCACATTGGAATGATTTGATAGATTTTTCAAACTGTGTTTTAATGAATTTTTGAAATTCAAGGAATTTGGCAAAAACTTCAGATTTGAATTTCAGTGGGTAAATCTAGACAAAATATGAAAAATCATCTAAGAATACTAGATAAAATTTGTGACCCAAAGAGCTAACAACCGGAGATGTCCACAAATCAGCATGAATAATATCAAAAGGAGAAAAAGTAACACTGTTGGATGACATAAATGGAAGACGAGTATGTTTGTCGTGCGGGCAAGAAAAACAATGTTGGGCAAGTTTCCAATTATTATATTGAGTACGCTTAGTGATCCTAAGAAAAGTAAAAACAGGGTCTCCGGGGTGTCCGAGTCTGTTGTGCCAAGTTGAGGGAGAGATAGCCGCAAGGAATAGAGGTGATAGCGGTCTGATAGCGGAAGATTGAGTGAAGGGGTAGAGGTCTCCCATACTATTGCAGCGCGTAAGAATTTTTCCGTATTGAGATCCTTCACAGAAAAACCAAAAGGGTTAAATTCGACAGACATAAAATTATTGCGATTGAATTTTCTAACAAAGATTAAGTTTTTAATGATGTTAGGGGTGTAGAGGACGTGATTTAGGGAGAAAGGCGGGTGGGGATGTGTGTTACCGTAACCTTCAATTGGAATGCGATGACCATTGCCGACAGTAATAAATTGAGGACACTTTAACTGAAATAGTTGAGATAAGTTACCTGACGACCGGGTGAGGTAAGATGTGGCTCCGGTGTCCATGTACCAATTTTCATCGGGTTGTTGAAGGTTCACGGTGTTGAAGGCCTGGCCCAAATCGGTGGGGGCCAGGCTGTTGCTTTGCGGGTGCTGGGCTGCTGCTACCAGGTGGGCCTGCTGCTGCTGTTGGGCCTACCGGTTGGTGGGGGCGGAGCCCAAGAGGCCTGGCTGCCAAACTTGCTGGAATTGGCCCCCTGATGTCAGGTAGGGGCATGCAGGCAAGGCCCAGTTCTCGGTATTGGGCCAAGGGGCTGCCCAACCCACTGATAGTAGGCAACAGGCGCTGGGCCGGCTTGCTGCTGGTTCCGATTGCCTTTGCCGCGACCCTTTCCTTTGTTGTTGTTACCGCGACCTCTACCGCCATGCCCTCCGCATCGGGACTTCTACTGCTGGTGGTCCTGCGGTGGTTGCTGGGTGGTGGATGCCGCCGATGGTTTCATGCCGTCAACGGCTAATGTCTTATGATTGTGCTCCTCTTGTTTAGCACGACGGGTCTCTTCCAACAAAAGTTGTGAACGTGCTTTATTGAAGCTTGGTAAGGGGTCAGCCTATTGAATCATCGTTGCAAGTGTATCATATTCACCTTTCGGTAAACCCGCAACTAGTTGAAGTACCATCTTGGTCTCTGAAACAGATGTCCCTACGTTGGAAAGTTGGTCTGTTATGAGTTTCAGTTGTTTACAGTATTCGGACATCATGTTAAAATTCTCGAGACGAGTATTGTTGAACTGCTCTTCCAAATATACGGCCCGAGTATTTTTATTGTCCTAAAAAATTTCTTCTAACCGTACCCAAAGTTCACGTGCCGTAGCACTTATTTTCATGATAGTACACAACAAGTCTTTTGAGATGATGTCGTAGATCCATTGTTTGACGATGGCGTCAAGGCGACGCCAGGTCGAGTCTGCAACATCGGTTGGACGAGGAACAAAATCATCAATATGGTCGAGCACATTGTACGCACATGCATGAATATAGAACAGTTCTATCCACATGGAATATTGACATTCTTCTTGGTCAAGAATGATAGGAATAAAATTCTTGATGTTGGTAACGGCGAATGCCAGATGAAAAGAAGACCATGAATGTTGATTGGGGTTGTCAAGTGTGCCAGTGGAAGAGCCGAAATTGGTGGGGGAAGTAGGGCGAGACATGGCGGCAAATTGTTGCCATCGGTCGAGAGAGAAACAGAAAGGTTTGGGGAGGCGTCGGCCGAGAGGGAGAAAAGATAAGATTAGGGATTAGGGTTTTTCTCTTGATACCATGTAAGATTGGAATAATTTCCCTTAGGGATTCCTTTCATTAATGACAATATATTAGTTGTACAGATGTTGATTCCTAATACAATAAGAATCCTAACTTACCTTAAATGGTTGATTCCTAATACAATAAGAATCCTAAGTTACCTAAATATACATCTATCATAATTACAAAATATACTGTGAATATTCGCTAATAGGTGGTTTCTTTAGGTTGTGTGACATGCATGTCTTGCGCGTAGGTTTCTTTGTTTTGTTATGATTCGGATGGTATGCTTGTGGTCTTGGTGGTGTTAGAGGTGGAAGGTGCGTTGGTGATGGATGTTACTCCTGGGGGTTTCCCGGTGGAAGCGGCCCTAGCCATGGTGGTGTTTTGGACGAGGTGTCCAACGGTGGGGTCGTAGTCTGAGTTCTTGAAAATCTTGGAGCGTTATTGTTTAGAAAGAGAAAATTTACTCAGAGCTCTACTCAAATAAATTTTATGTTGCCCTCTTTGATTTCTTTAGGACAAAGCACTAGGTTTATGTGTCAAGTTGGATGATTGGCTAAGTTAATTTTTGAACGAGATCTCGCATGTATAATAAATGTACCAGGTCTATCGCATACGTGAAATTAGGAGTTGAATATTGAGATTCTATTAATCTTTAGTCACTTGGGAGGGGGGTGATTTTTCTAATAGATTTTTTAATCTTTTTATCTTTAATTGCTAAGTCTAATCTTTGGCTGAAGTTGTGCCAGTAATATTTAGGAGTGATTGTCACGCTCCAAACCCGACCCTTGATGTAACAGGCATCCAGTGCTATCAACAAAACCGAAAGCACCTTATGAATTAATAATCTCAGGTCTCTACTTAGTCTTTCATTAGCTTTTACAAACAAATTATAAATAACTAAGTAAAGATCATGGTCACAATTTATGAAAAAAATCAGCGGAAGTCTATAACAAATAATTTATCAAAAACGTAGCGACATCCATGAGAGTCGGATAGTGACTCCAACCAATACCCATAAAACAACATCTATGGAGCCTCTAATGATAAAAAAATATTCTAACTACAGGACGCAACACGAAGACTAATACTAATAAAATAAAGATGGAATGGTTTCCCACGAATAATCATGTGGGCTCACCAAATAGTCTCAAAAGAAGCAAGTTCTCCTAAGTCGTGGCGGATCACAAACCTTCTGTTCACGTTACCTGACACACTATCAAAAATAACAATTGTATGTCTGAGTAGTGGGTACTCAATGAGTATCTCCAGGACAATAGATAATGTAAAATAGTATAATATTAAGAAGTAAAAAAATGTAAGTAAAGCAGTTAGAAATCCAGAAATAAAATAGTTCGCCAAACATAGAGAAACCATTAAGAGAGAATTAAATCACTTTCAATCCACCATGCCATTTCTCAAGATTAAGTCTTCCATTTATGAACTTAAGATCAACATCAAGTCACTCACGAACAATCACAATCATACCAATATAGGCAAAATCAATAAAATTAAGGGATGACCATTATTAAGGTTCCCTAAAATCGCATAGAAGCACCACATCGAGGTAGTCACCCTATCCTTCCTCTCGAATAGCTAGAAAATATCACATCGGAGTTCAGAACCCTCGATGGCCACTCTTCCTTTCGCATGGGTAGGCAAACCACACCGAGGCTATATACCTTCTGTGGCCACTCTTCCTCCCAAATGGCTAGGCAAACCACACTAGGATCCATAGTGACTACCCTTCCTCCCGAGTAGCTAGGCCAAACACAAACAATAGAAATCATGGCAAGTTAGCTGAATTATCATAGCATAGAAGTTGAATCACTCATTATGGATTATGTTTATCATCCCGTTAATAGGGGTACGTCAAGTCGTTAATAGGTTGAGAAACCATGATCAAGTCATTAAATAAGTTTCAACTTCAACGAAACCCATTCATAGGTCAAACACATGAAATTTAAGTTTATTAAATAAAGTTTAAGACATCCCTTATAGGGGGTAAATCATGTTCAAAGTACAAGGCTCTATAAATCAGTTTCAACAATCCTTCGATAGGAAAAATCATGAATACAAATATATATAGTATGATACAAAAAGGTTCTGTGAGGGCTTGTCCCTCACGCATATTAAATCATGCCAAAGAAACCGTTCTTAAAAGGTTGGAAAATATGTTTGAAAAAGAGACATACCTCTAATCCCGCTAAAATGCTACCAAGTGGAATATCCAAGGTCCAACAATCACTCTACAAAGGATTTATATGAGAAATGTTAAAACAGTATTCCCTTCTACGAGGTTTCTCCCTAATTCATAAACTATGATTTTTTCTAAGCCTTGAAACTCGTATAAATCATTCGTAGATTCTAATCCCGTAATATACTTTATATTAGCCTAAAAATCCTCAATAATATTAAGAAAATCAGAAGTCTTACCTTTTAGATGAAATCCTACACATCCCTTCTTCTTTTTCCTTATGTTTTAAAGAATCTAGGATTTGGGAAGATGAACTAGTGTCAAACAATGGTTGAATTCGGTATAAATTAAAGATGGATTAGGAACTCACCTTAGGATTTTAGAGAGGTCTCTAGGGTTATTTTCCTTCAAAAGTTCATCCAAAATGAAATGGGAAAAAGTTATGATAAGGTTTTAAACTTATAACATTCAGAACCAGAAAAACGTAGGGCCTTGCGTTGGCCCCGTATCGCATTCTCATCACACGTGTTGGGTTCTGTGCTGGCCATGCATCGCGCCCTTGACGTTCCTGTCTCTTAGATTCAGAGACAAGTTATTCTCCCATTAGATGCGCGACACACATGCTATGACATTTGATATTCGCCCAGTAAAATCGAAATAACTCCTAGAACATAGCTCTGATTGAGCTCCTCCATATATGGTTGGAAAGGCATTTCAAATATCTACAAGTATTATGTTTTATATTTTCTTTGATTCCCAACGTAACTACCTGAAAACTGTGCATAAGAGAAAACTACCTCAGACTTAGGTGAACTTAAGAACTTTTACGAACTCCCTTATTTGCTTCGACCTCAAAATGACTATATATCACCCGAATTAATCTCAAAGGGATTATCATAACTTAAAAAATGACACATAAACACTCATTTAATTCATTCACACCTAACCCAGATTTACAGAGTGTTACATCATCCCCCTCTCAGGATCATTCGTCCCTGAATGTAAGTCATGGCTTAAGATTTTTCACTAAACCTCAATTTTTCAGAATTCCTAGAGTCCTTTAGCAAAGTGAGTAACCCCCAAGGATAACATACAACCACCCACACAACAATTAGATCATTCAAGCCTAAACTCAAGAGTGAGGGATTTATACCTCCAATCCGAACTTTCGCAGGAATTATATAACCGAAAGGTTCAACACATACCTGCGATATGGAATAAGTGAGGATATCTCTTCATCATGTCCTCCTCATCTTCCCATGTTGCTTCTTCCGTATTATGATTATGCTACAAGACTTTAACCAAAGCTACATCTTTCATTGTCAACCTCCTAACTTGTCGATCTAAGATTTGTACAGGTTCTTCTTCTTAAGACAACACCTCATTGATTTCAATCTCTTCATGATTCAAGACATGAGAAGGATCAGGTTTATACAATCTCAAAATTGAAATGGGAAACACATGATGCACCATAGCCATCTCTGACGGTAACTTTAATTCATAAGCTACTTTCCCTATTCTCCTCATAATTTCATAAGGGTCAATAAAATAAGGGCTTAGCTTACCCTTTCTACCAAAATGCATTACTCCTTCATCGGTGACACTTTCAAGAACACTTTGTCACCCACAACAAATTCTAACTCGCGATGCCTCATATTTGTGTAAGACTTCTGTCAACTCTGAGCTGTATTGAGTCATTGCATAATGAGGTTCACCTTCTCGGTTGCTTCATAAACTAATTCAAGACCTAATATCTCTACTTCAGTAAGTTTAAACCACCCAATTGGTTCTACAACACCTCTCATAAAGAGCTTCATCGGGAGCAATCTAAGTGCTCACTTGATAATTGTTGTTATAAGCAAACTCCACAAGAGGTAGATGTTCATCCCAATCACCTCCAAAATCAATAGCACAAGCTATTAACATATCTTCGAGAGTTGTTATAGTTCTTTATGTTTGCCCATCCGTCTGAGGATGGAAGGCAGTGCTCAAGTTTACACGAGTTCCCAAACCTTCTTAGAACAATTTCCAAAAATGATAAGTGAATTGTGTACCATTGTCAGATATAATGGACGTCGGAATCTCCTGTAATCTAACTATCTCTTTCAAATATAACTTGGCGTAATGCCCCGCGGTATTTGTTGTCTTCACGGGAAGAAAATGGGCAGATTTGGTGAGTTTGTCCATGATTACCCAAATAGAATCGAACTTGGCCCTTGTGCAGGGTAAACCCATGACGAAGTCCATATTAATTATCTCCCACTTCCGTTGCGGGATCTCAATATTATGAGCTAAGCCACCAGGCCTTTGATGTCCAGCCTTAAACTACTGGCAGTTCAAACACTTAGCAATAAAGTTAGAGATATCTACCTTCATGCTCTTCTACCAATAGTGTTGCTTCAAATCTTTATACATCCTGGTGGACCCCAGGTGAATGGAATACTTGGAACTATGTGATTCTACCATTAGTTATTGTCGGAGACCATCAATATCCGGCACGCATAGGCGCCCTTGAAACCTTAGGAAATTACTATAAGCGTCAATGGTGAATGAAATGTAATCACCATTTTCCACCCCATCTCTCAGCTTCACCAGAAGTTCATCCTTATATTACTTCGACTTGATTCTCTCCACAACATCAGATTGTGCTTGAGTAATTCGCACTAACTCTCTAATCTCTATTTCATCGAGTCGGACCCCAAGATTATCAAGTCTTCAAATTTCTCTGCCCATCAACAACTCATGTGCACACAAATAGGTTAAAGTGCCCATAGACTTTTGGCTCAATGCACCAGCAACAACATTCGCCTTACCAAGCTAATACAAGATGTTCAAGTCATAATCCTTCAACAACACTAACCATTTTCTCTATCTGAGATTCAACTCTAATTGCTTGAAGATATATTGCAAAGTCTTATGATCTGTGAAGATATCACAATGTTCGCTATATAAGTAGTAACGCCAAATCTTTAAAGCGAAAACCACAACAACCAACTGCAAATCATGAGTCGAGTAATTCTTCTCATGCCTCTTCAAGTGTAGTGAAGCGTATGCAATCACCTTGCCATTATGTATTAATACACAACCAAACCAATTTGGGAAGCATCACAATAAACCATATAGCCTCCAGACCCTGAAGGTAGAGTCAAACCAAGAGCTGAAGTGAATCTCACTTTAAGTTCTTGGAAAATCTTTTCACAGGATTCGAACCATTGAAACATAGAAGCCTTCTGCATCAATTTCGTTAGTGGTGATGCTATAGATGAGAAACCTTTCACAAAATTTGGGTAGTAATTCTCCAAACCCAAGAAACTATGAATTTTTGTCATTCCTGTGGCCCTCGTCCAATTCCTAACGCTTTGATCTTCTAAGGATCCACCTTGATATCTTCACTGGATACTACATGCCCCAAGAGTGCCACAAAGTTAAGCTAGAACTCACACTTTGAGAATTTCGCGTAAAGCTCATTCTCTTTAAGCATTTACAATGTTATTCTTAAGTGACCTGCATGCTCTTCACGACTTTTCAAATACACCAAAATATCATCAATGAAGACAATAATGAAACGATCAAGGAAAGGTTCGAAAACATAATTCATCAGGTCCATAAATGCAGTAGGTGCACTAGTTAGACCAAAAGACATCACCAGAAATTCAAAGTGTCCATAACGAGTGCGAAAAGCTATTTTCAGAATATCCTGCTCCTTTTTTTTCAACTAATGGTAACCAGACCTCAAGTCAATATTTAAAAAGAAATTAGCACTCTGGAGCTGGTCGAACAAGTCATCTATTCTAGGCAAAGGGTATCTATTCTTGATGGTCACCTTATTAAGTTGAGAATAATTATTACACATTCTAAGAGAACCGTCCTTCTTTATGACAAACGGAACTAGAGCACCCCAAGGTCAGGTACTTGGTCGAATAAAACCCTTATCCAACAAGTCCTTTAATTGATTCTTTAATTCTCATAGCTCTACCGGAGCCATATGATACAACAAAATAGAGATTGGTTGGGTAGGAATAACGTCTATACCAAAGCCGATAACTCTATAGGGTGGAACACTGGAAGATCTTTGGGAAATTCGTTAACTATAGGAACAAACTCAAATTTAGGTATACGACTTGAGTATCATTGACAGCAACTAGATGATAAATACACCCCTTCGAGATCATCATATGAGCCTTAAGATGGGAAATAAATCTACCCCGAGGCTTAGTAATTTCACCCTTCCACACCATAATTTGTCTCCTCCTACACTCCCTATAAACATACCCTCTTATACCACAATAATGGCAAATGTGATCCTCTCATCCAGATGAATGTCGATTTCCACCGTGAGAGTACATGTTTCGATTATTGTTTCTTTGTCCCTGTATACCATATGGGATACTAGCATTAGCCTGAGCAGCATGATGTACAGTACAGACATAGAATACCCTTTCTGCCGCCCTTCGTTATGCGCACCACTAAAACCACTCGCTGATCGGGCCTTCTTATTATGTTCCCTTTCTTATATTTCCTGACTCCTTCAATTTTCTTATTGTTCAGCGAACCCACCCAATGATGAAGAGGTATAAGTATGGGGCATAGCAATTGTAGCACACGTAGACTTAATATGTGGCACCAATCCATGCACAAATCGGGTCAACTTGTTCTTTTCCATTAGAATCATATACATTGTATACCTTGCCAGACGAGTAAATTTCAAACTATACTCACGAATGGACATAGTACCCTGGTCAATTTTCTCAAACTTAGTAGCCATCGCAAACCGCTCCTCATCAGACAGAAACCTCTCTATAAATCCCCCTCAAACTCAAGCCAAGTAGGAGTTGGAGCATCGATACCGCATTCATACTCAAACATCTCGAACTAAACATGAGCAACATCCTTCAACTGATAGGCTACAAACTTCACAGCTTCAGATCCATGGGCATTCATAGCCCTAAGAGCCTTAAAAGTCTCATCCATAAATTACTGAGGGTTATCTTCTTCTTTCAAACCAAAGAACTTGGGAAGATTCATCCCCAAAAAGTGCTTAAGTTTTCATCCTCCACCAAGTGTCTGATCCGCACCACCACATTGTTGTTGGGATTCCACCAGATTGGTGAGCATCTAAATTGCAGCCTACATCGATACGATATCAACTACACCTTCAGTAGGGGCTGTAGGAGCAGGTAGAGCCAGAGGTGGTGCTTGATTTGCATTGTCATGCTCAACCTCAACATTGACCTTAGTAGCAGCGTGGTTAGTGATCCTATTGGGTCATCCACCGACTGATGAATCAGAAGAACCATTACTTCCTCGGTAAGCAGCTCTCACATGATTTAAGGCCATTTTTGCAAGGCACAAATTTAAAGGATATGTCAAAACGATCCTAAAGAAATTCAAGATCTATAGCACAATCTAGAATCAAGAAGAGTGATAAACACCTAAAATTCCCTAGTAGTCATACCTCCATACAGGTGGACAATCTGCATAAAGAGGACTCCACTAGACATGGCTCTACAGACAATCATACGACACCTATAAACCTAGGCTCTAATACCAAGTTTGTCATGCCCCAAAGCCGACCCTGGACATAACAGGCACCTGGTGCTATAAAGAACACCGGAAGCACCTTATAAATTAACAATCCTAGGTCCCTACTTAGTCTCTCATTAATTTTTACAAACAAATTATACACAACTAAGTAAAGGTCATGGTCACAATTTATGAAATAAAATCAGCGGAAGTCTATAACAAATAATTTTTCAAAAATATATAGACACCTATGAGATTCGGACAGCGACTCCAACTAAAACCCACAAAACAACATCTATCTATGGAGCCTCTAAGATGATAGAAAAAGAAATAGTCTAACTTCAGGACGCATGAGGAAGACTAATACTAATAAAATAAAGATAAAATGGTGCCTCAGGAACAATCATGTGGGCTCACAAAATAGTCTCGAAAGCAGCAAGTTCTCTTAAGTCATAGGCGTATCACAAACCTGCTCTTCTACGTTACCTGGCACACCATAAAAAATAACAATGGTATGCCTGAGTACTGGGTACTTAGTGAGTGTCTCTGGGACAATATATAATGTAAAACAATATAATATTAAGCAGTAAAATAATGTAAGTAAAGCAGTTTGAAATTGAGAGATAAAATAATTTACCAAACATAGAGAAATCATTAGTAGAAATCATTAAGAGATAATTAAATCACTTTCAATCCACCCTGCAATTTTTCAAGATTAAGTCTCCTATTTATGAACTTAATATCAACATCAAGTCACTCACGAACAATCGCAATCATGGTAATACATGCCAAATCAATTAAACGAAGGGATGACCATTAAGGTTCCCTAAAATCGCATAGAAGCACCACATTGGGGTTGTCACCCTCGATAACTATCCTTTCTCCAAAATAGCTAGGCAAAACCACATCAGGGTTAATAACCCTCGATGGCCACTCTTCCTCCCAAATGGCTAGGAAAACCACACCGATGCTATTGACCTTCGATGGCCACTCTTCCTTCCAAATGGATAGGCAAACCAAATTAGGATCTATAGTGAGTACCCTTCCTCCCGAGTATCTAGGCCAAACACAAATAATAGAAATCATGACAAGTTAGTTGAATCACAATCATAGCATAGAAACTGAATCACTCATTATGGATTATGTTCATCATCCCGTTAATAGGGGTACGTTAAGTTGTTAATAGGTTGAGAAATCATGTTCAAGTTATTAAATAAGTTTCAATTTCAACAAACCCCATTCCGAAGGCAAACACATGAAATATTCAATTTTAAGACGTCCCTTATAGTGGTAAATGCAACAACCCAGTTGGTTGTTTAGGCATTTTACCCTTTTACCCCTGTTGAACCTTCCCCTAGTATCGTTAGAGTGTGTTTGGCTTATGGAGATAGGTGGAGCAGTTCCCAAAATAGTCGGGTGAGCCTTGGTTGATGTTGAGAAAATTTGAAGCTTTTAAAATTGAACAAGTGAAAAAGTGTTGACCGATAGTTGACTTTGAGTATATGAGTTTGTTTCCGGTTTTTGTCACTTCCGATAGGTTCATAGCGTCATTTATGACTTAGTCGAGTCCTTGGTTTACTTCCCGAAGCATTCAGATGTATTTGTGTCACTAGTTGTAAAATGTGGAATTTGGATGTTTTGGCTTATTTCATAGAAAGTATGTCTTAGCTCAGTCGTATAAGAAATTCGAGTGCGCGAGCAAGTTTGTAGCATCGACTATAGTCTAGTTGCATGTTTGTTTTGTATCTAGGAGGTCTCAGATGAGATTTAGGTTTCAGGTTGAACTTGGTTAGAAACCAGTTTTTTGTTGGTTTCTAGTGTTCCGCTTCTGTGAGCATGAGTGCGCTTCTGCGAGCATGAGTGCGCTTCTGCGAGTCTGCCTATGCGGGACTTGGCCCATAGATACGAGGAAGTAAGGTGTTAAGTGGCTTCGGGGGCGCGATCATTTCTTCACGGAAGCGAGTCCACACCTACGGACAAGGTGTCCATGAGTGCGAGAATCACTGAACCAGAATCCTATAGTTACTATTCTGAATCCTTTTCTTCCCATTCACAAAGTTGAGAACCTAGAGAGATAATTGGACAATTTTTAGAAGCTTTGAGGTGAATCTTCTTAGGGGTAAGTCTCTTTACTCAAATTGTGATTTTATTATGATTTAGAATTGGAATCTATGTTAATATTGTGGGTTTAGTTGGGGAAAAGTGGATTACGAACCCTAGTGAAAATTTTATGAGTGCATTAAATGTAAATGAGTTTTGTTTGAAAATCTTGTTAACTCTAGTCATGAACAATCGAGGTAACTAGTTGCTAAGTTGAATCTTTCTTAAATTCAAGGAATTTGATTATGGAAAGGTTAGGGTTTCCTCTAAATTAAGGGTTTTCTAGTAATGTTGCAATTGATGATATATTGAGGTTAATTAGTGATTTGGGAGATGGTATTGGACTTCCTAAGTTTTGGGTAACTGATTTTTATTTGAAATTCCAAAATTACCCTTGTGGGTCTAGGTTTCTCTTTTAAAGGTTACTTTTCGATTTGAATCGTACAATAGCAATATGGGTACCATTAGTCCATGTTCCTAACATATAATAAATTGTTGAATAGACTTCCATCATTCGGAAGCTCTTCACAAAAGGAAGGCTCGTGTGGGATAGTTCGTGGCTCTTGCTCGACATTGAGGTAGGCTACGGTTCCTCTTTTGTAAACTTTGATAAAAGTGTGTATTAGTTATAAATATTGAGGGGTCTTTGGCGTGTTTAGGGGTCCCACCTTAGCGGTTGTGATGAACGCATGAGTGGGTACTAGTATTGAACTATGATAATTGGTGCTTTGAGGAATCAACCTTAAGCTGATTTCGACTATTGTTGTTTGGGCTTGTCGCCATTAAATGGGCTTATCACCATTATTGATATTGTTTGTTTATTCATCACATTGCTTTCGATATGATAAACTGATGTATATGAAATTACGTGTTGTTAAGCTTTTGTAAGCCTGTGACATTCATTTATTATGCTTGATAGCTTATTGTGAATCGTCTTGTCATGAATTCATCACTCTACACTACATCTAAAATACTTGGAAATGATTTGATAATACTGATTGTATTGATTATGATTTTTCATAGTGTACACATACCATATCATTTATATATATTATATTTGGCATTGAACTGTTAAGATACTGATGAAAGGGGCTTGGAAAGTCGGTTACTGGATATGGTACATGGTAAGGATAGATATAATTGATTATGATACGATAACCACAGAGTTGGGGTTCGATAGGATCAGACAGATATAATTGATGATGACACTACAACCACAGAGCTGTATCTAATGAGATCGGATGGGTATATGGACCTCATGAGTCCCTCATGGATCACGTGACAGCTACTGCAACAACATATGTATATCGGGTACATATGGCTATTGCATACATACATATCACTTGTATTGCATCTCATTCATACTTATTGAAGTATATTTATTATTGTGTGTACTCGGTGATGAACAATGGTAGACTCTATGATTTCGTGACTCTTAGTAGAGGAGATGCGGGTTATTGATTGATAAAGTGATTCAGAATGACTATTGGAAGTTGGGTGACTTCCACGAGTAAATGACTTGGAATATTGAATTGATTCTAGTAAATTGGATTGGTTGCCATATTAGGCTTGTTCTATGTGAGTTGAGTAATGTGGTTTATAACTTATGAGTTTAAGTATGCAGTGCTATCTGTTATTGTGGTTGGAAATGCTTATTTGTCAGAATTATCCTCTAGAACAAGAAAACTATGTGTATTTGTGCATTGTTTGGTGATTGATAGCGTTATCCGGTAATATGTCTAGTAAGGAATTTGTCGAGTACGTCTAAATGAATTATTATGTGTCATGCATGTAAGTGGATAGAGTCTTAATTAAGTTTAAGGCTAAAGTTAAGTAAAGATCTGAGATGTATTATGGTCAGACTAAGTATAATATCCCTGGAAAGTACTCTTAAGAGGATGTTGTGTGCTAAGTGTTAACTTGATTATTAAATATGCCAAGTCGGGTAAGTGGGGCCAAGAATGAAAATGACTTAGACAGAGGGTCTGATTGGTGGGTAGTGATAGTAAAATCCCTATGTGCTATATGAATCGAAGTGTACTTGACTGTAATTGACCCTTGTGTGACTAGGTGATTTATATGATTCATGAATCTTACTCGCTATTCGATTCCATCCTAAATCCCACCAAATTTGGATTCTGTCTATCTCTTCTTTACAAGGTGACTTATGTGACTATTTGAACTGCTTAGAATAGGACCTGCCTGAGAGTCAACTTTATGTTTATATCTATTACATAACTTCCATCATTGTCATCCTATGATACCTACGGGGGTACATTGTGTACTCATGCTACGCTTGTTGTATCTTTCATGTGGATGCAGGTATTCGATCAATCCAGGTTGCAGTTGGGAGCATGTGAAGGTTAAGGTAGAACATCCATTCTCAGTAGCCTTGGTCTTCATCTAGTCAGGTTGCCCCTATTCATTCAGGGCGTAGTTGTTAATTCTTTCCGGACTTTGTATCTTAGAGTCCTTGTACGAGTGACAATAAGTTCTAGGTAGTAAACAAATGTATTTGGTGAACGATGTAATTATCAAAGGAGTTTGTTATATATTTATAAACATCTTTCTTCTACTTTCACATTTAAATTCATGTATTTTCTATGGTTAATGATAGTAGTTCTCCTACAGGTTAGTGTATGTGCCCTCACAACACAAATGGAATTTTGGGTCGTGATAGTAAATCATGTTCAAAGTAAAAGGTTTTATAAATTAGTTTCAACAATCCTTCGATAGGAAAAATCACGAATACATATATATAATATGATACAACTGAGGTTTCATGAGGGCTTGTCCATCACACACATTAAATTATGCCAAAGAAACCGTTCTTAAAAGGTTGGAAATATGTTTGAAAAAGAGACATACCTCTAATCCCTCTAATATACTACCAAACGGAATATCCAAGGCCCAACATGGATTTAGGATTTACAATGGATTTAGATGAGAAAGGTTAAAACTTTATTCCCTTCTACGAGTTTTCTCACTAATTCATAAACTAGGGCTTTTTCCAAGCCTTAAAACTTGTTCTTGAACCTTGTATGAATCATTCGTAGATTCTAATCTCGTAATATACTTTATACTAGCCTAAAAATCCTCAACAATATCAAGAAAATCAGAGGTCTTAACTTTTAGAAGAAATCTCACACACCCCTTTTTCTCCTTCAGTTTTCAAGAATCTAGGATTTGGAAAGATGAACTAGTGCCAAACGATGGTTGAATTTGGCGTAGAATTGATAAAGATGGATTAGGAATTCACCTTAGGGTTTGCGATCGGTCTCTAGAATTATTTTCCTTCAAAAGTTCGTCCAAAATGAAGTGGGGAAAAGTTATAACAAGGATTTAAACTTATAAAATTCAGAACTAGAAAAACACAAGACCGCGTGTCGGCCCCACATCACGTGCCCACCGTGCGTGATGGGTTCTGCACTGTCCACGCGTCGCGCCCTCGATGCGCCTGTCTCTAAGATTCAAAGATAGGTTTTTCTTAGACGCGCTATGACATTTTGATAATTTCCCAGTCAAATGGGCATAACTCCTAGCACATAGCTTAACTTGAGCTCCTCCATATATGGTTGGAAAGGTATTTCAAAGATTTACAACTTTTATGCTTTACATTTTCTCAGATTCCTAACGTAACAACCCAAAAAATGTGCATACGTGAAAACTACGTCAGACTTAGGCAAATTTAAGAACTTTTACGAACTCTCTTATTTGGTTTGACTTCAAAATGACTATCTATCACCAGAATTAATCTCAAAATTCTCATAAATAAAAAAAATGATACATCAACACTCATTTAATTCATTCACACCTAACTTGAATTTACGGAATGTTACAGACTTCACCATGAAATACTAAATTAGAAAGAAGGAGCAAATGACAAGCCTACGCCTAGAAACAAATAAACCTTGTTCTTAAGTCAATTTTTTTACGAGGATTTCCCTTCATATGGAGTGGTCTTTAATTTTTTCCCCTCAAATCGCTGGTCTTTAATTTATTCCCCTACTTTTCATTTAATAAAAATTTATGGGTCAAAGTATTTTTATCCGTTGGTCTACGAAATCAGAGATTCTGGATTAGAACCCCAACAGAGTAAAAATTTCGCAATGCAATGTTTCGTAGAAACTATATGCCTATTTGGGGGGAAAGTTACAAAGAAATTATGCCTTAAGACATGGGTCTGTTGGATAACTTAATTTCTACAGAACTATGTCGGACAAAGCATCGTTTTAATTTCTACAGAACTATATAACTTAATTTCTATAGAACTATATAACTTAATTTCTACATAACTATGTCTTAAGACATATTTTTCATGTAACTTTTCCCCCAAATAGGCATAGCTTATACAAAACCTTTGCCTTGCAAAATAATTGTTTTTTTACTTTGCTGGGATTCGAACACAGAATCTGAATTTCTTTTTTTTTTGTTTTTTCGATACCAGAAATATTTTCAGCCACTTTTTTGTTACTTTAAGTAACGAATGATAAAAATTAAAGACCGACAATTTGAGAGTAAAAAATTAAAGACCATCCCAATCCTGTGAATTGGCCTTCTTAAGTTGCGGTCCGAAGTTGTTGACGCAAACCTAAATCCCAGTGGGCCTACTTTATGAAAAAAGATTTTATATTGTATGTCTTTTTTAAGGCTAAAGTGTACAAATATCTGATTTCATTATTATCATTTATGCTATATTGGCAATGTATACTCACTTTTGAACAACTTCATACATGCGGTATCTGATATTTTATATGTTTGGAGTTTAAAAATATATATATGACTGAAGTTCAGTCATTTTTGTCTGAACTTCAGAAACATATGGATGGAGAACTTACTTGAGACGCTTGCTTCGGTAGGAGTCAAAAAGAAAAGGCTTCCTTAAGGATGATCTAGTTGTGGATGATGTACCAGCTCGAGAGGTTCCGAGGAGAAAGGGGGCTCCGCGGGAAGAGGATTGTAACATGAGAGAAGCAAAGGGGTCAACCTCTTTCACATATACAACATGGTTCTGGCAATGCAATGGAGTTAACTTCAATCATTTTTGCCTAAAGTTAATGCACATATAACTAAAATTTAGCCTTTTTTACTTGAACTCCAACCATATGAAACTTCAGACACTCTGCATATTTAAAATTATTATGAAGCATAAACATACAAAAATTAAAACATTGAATAAATATTAAATAATGGTGTCCAACTAGGGTACTCTAAAGAGTTTTTCTTTTGGTCATCTTCTAAAGAGTTATTAACAAACAAATATACTTTTGAAATATTTTAAAGTAACAGTTTAAATAACATTTATAGCTAATTACTTTAAAATTAAAATCACAGTAAGAAAGTTTATTTGTTATTTATTTATTCAATTTCAAACTTTATCAAAGAAACTCAATAGAGTTTTGCACCTCTTCAATTTCAAAATTAAAATAAAAGGAGTGTTTTGGAGCAATGATAAAGTTATCTTCGTATGATCTATAAGTTACGAGTTCGAACCGTATAAACAACCACTAGTATTTATATTACGATAGATTGTCTACAACGCAACCCTTTGAATTTAGTTATCCATTATATTCATCAACACATTTGAATCCTGAAAATTTGAAAAGTGAATTAATTAAAATAAAAAAGAAAAGAAAAAAGCATATTTGGCGCCAAAACAATTGGACTCCCTCTATTAAATAAAACAATTCACCGTCCCCAAACAAATAATATAAAAAGAAAACACAAAATTGAATAACCTCAAAGAATCCAATGGGTGAAAAAACAGAGTACTGGTTACTGAAAACAGAGCCAGGAGAGTGGTCATGGTCGGACCAAGAATCCAATGGGGGCATATCAAAATGGGATGGTGTGAAAAACAAGCAAGCACAGAAGTATATGAAGTCAATGAAAATAGGAGACCTTTGTTTCTTCTATCACTCTGGGTCTAAAGCGAGGCGCGTGGTTGGTGTAGTCTCGGTCACGCGTGAATGGTATACGGATGATGATGAGGGTGGTGGTGGAACGGTGGATGTGAAGGCGGTTGGAGAGATGAGGAGGGTTGTGGAGTTGGCGGAGATGAAAAGGGATGAAGGGTTGAAGGGTTTTGTGCTTTTTAAACAGCCTAGGTTGTCTGTTGTACCGGTCGAGAAGGGATTCTGGGATAGGATATGTGAAATTGGTGGTGGGTTTGAGGGTGATGCTGAATAGCATTGTAGATAAGGTGTTTGCGTTTTTGTTCAAGAGAGCAGGTTAGCTTTACTTATGGACCTTTGGGGTGGTTAGGTTTTGCAAAGGAATCATCAATTCACTACAGAAAAGAAATAAATTGGAATTAGCTACAATATTCGTCGATAATCTGCTGCTAAATTGCTTTTAGCTAACAAACTTTTGTGATAGACGGATTAGCGACGTATTTTGCTGTTTGCCTACTGAATTTGTCCGTCGCTAATTTTTGGTTTTTTAGTAGTGTTTCAACGACAAGTATAGCTTGTTGATAATGGGTATGTAAAGCTTGCTTTCGTTGTCACAAAAGAGTAATGGTATTATATAGTATTCACTTGCTTAATATCTTGCATCTGCTTTTATATCTATACCCAAAATGATGGAATCTTTTGTGTAGGGAAAGAATATATATGATTTTTGTCGTCATGAATGAAATGTCAAATGCATAAAGATCAGTAATTTCGAGAAATGGTGCAAACAATTAAAGAACAGAAGCCTATCTCTTCAAGAATATCACACTCCAATCTCGCAAAGCTTCATTCATATATAACTCCCTAATGAAACTTGTACGATAGCTAACCTAAAACAAAGAGAGATGAGGTAAATGCCATTGGTACAAACTACAATACAAAGGTTTCAAGCTTAGATGAATATGAAAAACACCTATGCTAGAGGTGGGATACCTCCAAAAAGTCCTGCATCTACAGAAGAGCCTTATTTTTAAGGTGGTTCAAAGAAAATCTCTTACTTTTTCATGTTGAAAATCCGGAAAGCAGGGAGTCTCCATCTATCTACAATCAAGAGTCCCTTAATCTGATTAGGTAGTTCAGAGAAGTTATGGAACAGATGAGCTCAACTGCTCAAGTATATGTTTGACGAAGCCAGTCTATCTGTCACTTGATTGCATTCTCTGAAGCAATGCTTCAGATTAAAACCTAACTGCTCCATAGTCTCTCTAGTTTTTTAACTTCCTTATGAATCTTCAAAGGGATCAGAGCCATTAACACAGTCCACTAGTAGCTTGGAGTCACTTTCAGCTACAAAGTACTGAAAGCCATTCTCCAAGCACCATCGAAAAGTAGGAACAGGATTTGAAATTGGCTTCTCCAATCTGAAGCCTGCTTGAATAGTAGCTAGAAGGGACACAGCAGCTATAAGGACTGAGGTGAAATTCAAATCACAAGGACAGTACAGAATAAAGGAACTGTTTCTCTGTGTGAATACACATAACCAGTCTGAATGTCTGATTACATTAGAAAGTTTAACAAGAAAAATTCTCAGTTCCCAGCATACAAGTTTCAACATGCTATATGTCTATAAAGCTCATGCGCAGCAGCAATTGAAGATGACCATTTTCACTTAGGAAGAGAACTCTTGGACCTCTGTTCGTATTGATATTTCCGCTACATGTATGAGCTGCTCTCTCTTTTTAGAAAAAAGATGGTTTAACAACTTAATGAGTCTGTAGTCCTCTTTCCGTTATTCTGTGACTTCTAGATTTCTGCACCTTCAAAATGGAACTTGTGACTGTAAGCATCTTGCACTTCTGAAATTGCAATACCTTTTGCTAAGCTTGCTGTTTTTCTGTCGCAGTTCGTTTGATACTGTCTGATATGTGATACAACTAACTCACATATGTAGGTATGTCTATGCAATTGTGATTCTGAAAAGCCATAACATGATTGAGTTGTCAGAAACTCTGACAGGACAGTGATGTGTTCAGGAAGAAGCATAAAATAGGAGTTTGTATTTTGCACCTTTCATTGATAATTTGAAGGAGATACTGAATGATTTCCTTATAACTATATCACACTCTATGTATTTCATTTGTGCTATAGTAACTCTAAAAGACAGACCACTTCTGAGTTGCCAGTATATCTGGAAGGACATGTATGTGTAAAGAAAGAAGCCTGATGTTAGATTTTTTTTATTTTGAACCTTGTAATATAAATTAATATGACATTTCACGATTTTAATTTGTAGTAAACATATGCTGATTTTGCATTGTCGTCGCAGAAACATATATCTTTCTTTTGTTTAGAGTGTATTTCTTCACCTAAGAGATGCTCTTTAAGAGTGAATCCTGCTAAATGCAGAAGCATATGTCTTGCTCATGGAGATGCCTTTTGAGGTCATGAATACCTTGACTTAATGGTATGACTATGACATTAGAACTTTGCATCTTTGCTTATACAAACATAGCCTCCATATCATTGGCTGGTTTTGAAGTTCTTTTGTCGGATTTCTCTGGTAAGTTGTGACTAGATTCATAAACATTGTCAACCGATTTTCAGTTTAAATTACTAAAAGAACTAAAATAAACTGATATCTGGATTAGATTGGGGGATTTTGATGGAACATATCAAGTATATAATACGAACGGGAGCCTTGGAGCAACGGTAAAGTTGTCTCCGTGTGACCTATAGGTTACTGGTTCGAGTCATAGAAACAAGCACTAATGCTTGCATTAGGGTAGACTGTTTACATCACACCCCTTCGGGTGTGGCCCTTCCCCGGACCCTGCTAACGGGTTGCCCTTTTTATAGCAAGTACATAATACATAAGATTCTATACTGATAAAACCAGGTGGAAGATTTGTCTTGTTTTGATGTATTTGGGACAGGTATTGGCTTCTTCTCTTCTTTTCTTAGTGTTTTGCTTTAAAATTACTTTACCCTTTCTGTTCAGGAGAGGTCAGAGAACCTCTGGCATTTAATATTTGATCACCAAGGTTCTACCCTTATGTTGAAGCAGTTAATTCCTTGATGCTTAGAATTTGGAACTAGATGACTGAAACCCCTGCTTGAAAGTCACGGTTCTACTTTGTCATGATCATTGAACTGTTTAGTCAAGGATGCTGTTATCATGTTTAAATTGTAAACTTTAATGGGGCATTAACTAATCTTTTCCATTTTAGAAAATGGCTAAACAATTACTCCTTTAAGACTTTTATTCTATATATAAATGTCTGTCTTTGCTATAGCCTATAGCCTATATTCCAGTTGATTCGGAATGACTACAACCAGGGGAGGTATATATATTCCATTAAATGGCTCTCTTAATTATTTTCCGTTGTTAATCTATACAAGTCAGTCAATACAATAGCAATGGATGTAGATGGTTTCTAATAAGTTTATCTGACATCAAATAAAATGATTTCATTTCACACTCGTATTCTTGTTATACTGAATTTGATAAAGAGATCTTTGACTAATAGCATTCAACCACTAGTATTTATATTATCTGCTTTAGCAAATGGCCTGGCCATGGATCCTTTCTCTTTTGTCTATTTTTTCCTCTTAAGAAATATTTCTGGCGAGATAAACCCATTAATAGTGGGGGAAGAAAAGGTAGAAAAAAAGCGGACATTTGCTGGTTTGGAGTCTTATACCTAAGCCTAACTAATGTACTCCAATTAGATATATAAAAATACCAAGATATAGGACAAGGCAATAGAATTGCAAAATATAGTACTTTTTGTATAATTTTTTAATATTAAAATATTGAGTTAATGTAATACAATTTAGCTTAAAAATAAGCAAATTGACTTTCGAAAAATAAAAATTGTCACATAAATTTAGACTAAGGAAGTATTTGTTATGGCCCACTTGTGGAATTTACTGGGTATGTTGTTGTTGGAGTATCTATTATGGAATGGGGTGCTAGCCCCAAGACTTGGATGGAGTATTAAGCATAAATTATATACACATAATAGTATACTAAATAAATAAATATAAAGCGTGCATGAGGTGTTCTTGTATAGTATGGACTATGGAATAGACAATTCAAGACATAAATGCATGTTGAGGTGATTTCTAACTTTGCCTTGTAAAATATTGACTCAAAATTCCTCATTTGTCTATTTTACTTGACGTTCATTTGCTTGAATTTCTGGCTTGGCTTTTTTGTGGCTGACTTCTCAATTTCTCATTGCAGGCTGATTTATAAGGAGCTCTTATTTGGCTAATTTGCTTGCAGTTTATAATATTTGGACTATTAAAACACGTGAATTGACTTTCTATTGGTGAGTTTGAATAGAATTTAAGCGATTTCCCCATAAATTATTTAATTAATACTCCCTCCGTCTCATATTAGTTGGTCACATTACTAAAAATATCCGTTTCAATTTACTTGGTCATTTTCTAAAAATAAGATATAATTAATTATAAAGTTTTTTCTACTTTATTCTTAACATCAATTGTTTTTTAAAGCAATCAATATTGATTAGAGTGTAATTAATTGATGAGAGATAAAGATGGTGTAGTAAAAATAACTTTTTACTTATGATTTCTTAAAAAGCGTATAAAAGAAAAATCACCAAATAATTTAGGACGGAGGGAGTATGATTATTATTGGGAATGGGAATCAAGCCAGTTGGAAGTGTGAAAAACTAAAAGTTCCATCAAGATCTTATTGGACCGCAGCTACAATTTACCAATCACCCAAACAAATCAAGGGCGGGATTCACATCAGTTGAATTATCTTGCAATTATTCTAACATCAAGACACAAAACACACCTTCTTTATTAATTTTTTGTTTCCACCAAATGTTCAGTATGCGCTTTGGATCTTCAACTAATTTAATATTATGCCGCATAAAAATTATAAAAGAAGAAAATATTTTTTATCAGGATTTTTTAAAATTTACTGAACTCAAACTTAACACCTCCGGTTAATTAACGGAGGAATTCTATCTATTCCACCCGGATACTCATATATAGCTACATAACATGATTTAGTAGGATGTAGATACTACATATATCATTCCAACATTTTGATTAATGTGACTTTTTAGCAAATTATAAAATATATATATCACTACCAAATAAATAAGAATTAACGCAGAGCAATATTTGTTGCTAAATAGGAATTATCAAGAAAAATTGTTTGCTACGAGTTATTTATTGATAAATTTGAAAGAAATAATCCCCTTGATTATTTTCATTACTTGAAAGACTATATATACAAGTTATAAAATAGGAGAATCATATTCCTATTCTATTCTAAAAACCTTATTCTATACATTTATGGTAATACACTAATTATGGTAATACACTACTAATTATATTACAATATTACCTAAACTAGGATACTAAATATTTACCATAAATTACTTTACATAAACAACCAAAACCGAGAGCTATTATTGGGACCAAATCTGAGATTTAATATACACAATATACACATGTATATTGTGTATATTTAACACACCCCCGCAGTCATAGCGGACGGTCTTCGAACGCTGAGACTGTCCCTAAAATCTTCAAAAAGGACTGAGGGAAGACCCTTTGTAAAGATGTCTGCAATCTGATATCTTGACGGGACATGGCATACGCGAACGTGACCCCAAGCAACCTTTTCACTGACAAAGTGAATGTCCATTTCGATATGTTTAGTGTGTTGGTGCTGAATCGGATTACCTGAAAGGTAGATGACACTAATATTATCGCAATAAACCAAGGTTGCCTTTTGAATCGGACAATGAAGCTCTAAAAGCAAATTACGTAACCAACATGATTCTGAGACCACATTGGCTACCCCTCGATATTCAGCCTCGGCACTTGAGAGGGATAGAGTCGCCTGACGCTTCACACACCAGGAGACCAAGTTGCTGCCAAGGAACATACAGTAGCCAGACGTAGACCGTCTGGTGTCTGGACAACCACCCCAATCTGCATCAGTGTATGAGACAAGTGTGGATGTCGATGAAGGATACAAATGCAAACCATAGTCTAGTGTACCCTGAATATACCGGATGATGCTTTTGATTGCATTCATATGCTCAACTCTGGGATCATGCATGAATAAACACACCTGCTGAACAACATACGTAATATCCGGTATGGTAAAGGTAAGATACTGAAGAGCCCCTGCAAGACTGCGATAGCGGGTCGGATCCTCGTAAGGGATGCCGGCAGTGGCACTAAGTTTGGGATTAGTATCAATTGGAGTGGAAGTGGACTTACAGGATGACATCCCAGCCCTCTCGATGATCTTAGCCGCATACTTTCTTTGAGACAAAAACAAACCATCTGAATGACGCTTGACGGCAATCCCCAAAAAGTAACTCAAGGGCCCTAAGTCCTTCATAGCAAACTCAGAGCTGAGCATGGCCATGATAGACTGGCGCAATGTATCGGAAGAGGCAGTCAAAATGATATCATCCACTTATAACAGAATGTAGGCCAAGGATGAAACACGACGGTAGATGAACAAGGAATTATCTGACATACTGTGAGTGAACCCAATAGTCGAGACATAGTCAGCAAACCTTGTATACCAGGCCCGTGGACACTGCTTAAGCCCATATAAGGACTTCTTCAACAAACATACATGATGAGGACGATTAGGATCTCTGAACCCCAACGGCTGATGCATATATACTGTTTCCTTGAAATCACCATGTAGAAAAGCATTCTTGACATCCAACTGATGAATAAGCCATGTCTTTGAAAGAGCCAAGCTAAGCACAGTGTGAATAGTAGCCGGCTTGACCACCGAACTAAACGTCTCCCCACAATCTATCCCAACCTGCTGAGTCTTACCATCACCCACAAGTCGCGCCTTATGTCGGGCAAATGAACCATCTGAATTTTCCTTATGAGCAAAAATCCACATAGACCTAATAATGTTAATACCGGATGGACGAGGTATCAACTCCCATGTCTTATTATCAATAAGAGCATTATATTCATCGGTCATAGCAATTTTCCAATTCGGGTCTTTTAAAGCAGAGACAGGATTACGGGGCAAGGGGGATTTAGAGACATGAGAATGTAAATTAAAATATCTTTTGGGTTTAAAAACACCCCGCTGAGTATGAGTGACCAGTCTATGACTCGAGGAAGAATTAGGCGGATTTTGAGAATTTGCTGGGCTCGGGACGGACTGGCCAGCAGGCAGTGGGCCTGCTGGCCCAAATCGGTAATCTGGAGTAGCCACTAGACGAGTTCCAGAATTGGGCTGGACTAGCCCAATTGCTGGGACTCATCCAGTAACTAGAACGTGGGATGGTACAGTGGGGCCAGCGGGCAGTGGGCCCGCTGGAAAGTTTTGGGTGCGGGAGATGTCTGAAAAATGTCGAATAATATACGGGGATATTTGGTCATCCAAAAAATTATACGACATAGGCTCGGGAGTATGAACTTTTGTAAAAGGAAATTGGGTTTCATAAAAAATGACATGGCGATTAATTATGATTTTCTTGGAGGATAAATCAAAGCATTTATAACCACGATGATTAGACGGATAACCCAAAAACACACATGGAGTAGACCGAGCCTGAAGTTTGTTAATTGTGGTGGATGGGAATAACGGATAACACAAGCACCCAAATACTCGAAGATGAGAATAAGAATGGTTCTTATTATATAGGATTTGGAGGGGGGAAGAATATGTCAGACCTTTGGACAGAATTATGTTAAAGAGATATGTTGCCATTTGCAAAGCATGATGCCAAAAATATGGGGGTACGGAAGCATGAAGTAAGAGAGTGCGGACAATGTTATTTATGGAACGAATTTTGCGTTCAGCTTTCCCATTTTGAGAAGATGTATGAGGGCACAAAAAATGAAAATTGATCCCATTATTATCACAGAACTCCCGAAACACCCTATTGTCATACTCTTTCCCATTATCACACTGAATATTTTTTATTTCTCTTTCGAATTGTGTTCTAATGAATGCTCTAAATTTTATGAAGACAGAAAACACTTGAGATTTATTGGCAATTGGAAACGTCCACAAAAATTTAGAATAATCATCCAAAAAAAGAACATAATATCGATGACCTAACGAACTTAGAACAGGAGACGTCCGTAGGTCGCTATGAATAATATCAAATGGCTTTGAAGTATGAGAATTTGAGTCCACAAATGGCAACTTAACAATTTTTCCTAACGAACAAGATTGACAAATTTGAGTACGACTCGTACCCTTACAAGAAATAAAGTTATTTTTATCTAACACTGATAAAATAGAAGATCCCAGATGACTAAGGCGAGCATGCCACAAGGAAGGAGAAATGGCTGCAAAAACTGACGGCAAGGCTTGACTCGATGGACTGAAACCGGGCATGATAGGATAAAGATCCCCCCTACTATCACACCTCATGAGATGACACCCCATCTTGAAATCCTTCACAGAGAAACCAAAAGGATCAAATTCAACAGAAACAGAATTGTCAGTGGTGAACTTTCGGACAGACACTAAGTTTTTAATTAATTTGGGTGCATGTAAAGTATTTTTCAAGATAAGGGGTGGATTGGGGGGAGATAACATTTTCTGACCATAACCCTGAATTGGAATAGAGTTGCCATTACCAATAATTATACCCCGAGGGTTGCTCAAATTGGAATAAGATGAGAGAGTACCTGAATCGGAAGTCATGTGAGTAGTGGCACCGGTGTCCATATATCAATTTCGGTCTGGTTGAGTCAAACCCAATGTGTGCATCGCGGCCTCGATATCTGTCTGAGTGGGTCCTGCTGCGTGGTGAGCTTGCGGAGGTCGGGGCCCAAGTATTCCAGACCGGGCCGCAACTGTACCGTAGCTGCTGGCTATTGCGTTACTGGGCCAGTGGCCAGTGGGCCGCCACTGCTGATTATTGGGCCTGAAAGGCTGGCCCACTGGCTGTTGGGAACTGCTGGAACGTAGGGGCTGCTGGCCCACTGCTGGGACCAGTAGGGTGGTGGGCCACTGTTCACTGGACGGGGCCCACTGCCTACTTGCTAACTACCGAAACTACCACCGGAACCGCCGCGTTTGCCCCCGCGATTTTTGTTATTATTCTTACGATTATTTTTGCCGCCACCATGAGTACGGTTTTGGCCCGAATTATCAACAAAACTTGAAGAACTTGGGGAGGATGCCATCATGACGACGGGGCTTGCTCCGGTAGCCGCCTTTTTAGCCAAACCGATTTCTTCCAAAGTAAGCATGGAGTGGGCTTGATAGAAGGCGGGAAGAGGGTTTCTTTGACGAAGGAGAGTTCCAACGCCATTATAGGCCTCCGAAAGGCCGGCAACCAATTGTAGAACTAGACGATTATTTGTTACAAGTGCGCCAACATTACGGAGTTGATCCGCCAACTCCTTGAGTTTCTTGCAATATGCCGATACGTTTGGAAAGTCTTTCATGCGAACTAGAGAGAATTCCTATTCGAGTGTGACGGCACGTGAATGTTGGTTATCTTGGAATATGTCACGCAATCTATTCCAGGTAGCCATTGCCGTGGTATCCGGCTCAATAATCGTCTGTAAAAGGTCAACCGAAATAGTGAAATAGATCCACTGGAGAACGGTAGCATCAAGCGTAATCCATAACTGAGGATCCTCCGTGGGAAGAGGTGTAGCAGGAGGAATTATGTGATGGATAACTTGAAGGGAGATAGCGTGAATTTTAAACAAGTCTGCCCACGTCGCATATTGGACGTTTTCCATTTCAAGTACAATAGGGATATTATTCTTGACGTTAGAAACCAAGAGGGCAGGATGATAATTGTTCTTAGACATATTGAAAGAACAAAGAAGGAGGGGAAATTTAAGAGAGATTTTTTAGAGCGGAAGATGAAATTTGGGAGAGGAACCCGAGGGGGGGGGGGGTCTCGGCCGAGAGAGGGTACAAAAGTTGGGAGAGAAAACTTTTGTTTAGACCTAGTCTCTTGATACCATGAAAGAAATAATCCCCTTGATTATTTTCATTACTTGAAAGTCTATATATACAAGTTACAAAATAGGAGAATCCTATTCCTATTCTATTCTAAAAACCTTATTCTATACATTTATGGTAATACACTAATTATGGTAATACACTACTAATTATATTACAATATTACCTAAACTAGGATACTAAATATTTACCATAAATTACTTTACATAAACAACCAAAACCGAGAGCTATTATTGGGACCAAATCCGAGATTTAATATACACAATATACACATATTTAACAAAATTAATGATAAATGTCGTAGCTAATTTCAGTTTTTAGTGACATACTCTCCTAATGTTTTGTATGCCACTTTTTGTTTTGGAGGTCTTAAAAGTTAAAATCATTGTTGTGATCTTATAATCTTATTTAAAATAAATTATTATTTGGAACAAATTACTCTAAACCCAATAGTAATATAAGCTAATATATTATTTAGAATATTTTAAATGTTATTTAGAATAAACACAATAGTATGTATTTAGTTGTGCATACACTCCACATATTTTAGTATTAAGAACTTAGCCTTGTGCAATGATAATCCTATTGACATGATTCATTTTAAATACATATCTTAATTTCTTAAAGGGAAAAGGGTTTACAATACCCCTCAACTTAAGAAATAGAGTAAAATTGTTCTTAGTTTAACTTTGGTCTCAAAATTACTCTTTAACTATGGAAAATAGAATAAATTTATCCTCCGTTTGACTTTGATCTCAAATATATCCTTATAAGGAGTGTATTTGCCCCTCAAAACTGACAGATTTTTTCCTTTAAATCAACACTTTTATTTTAGAGTAAAAAAATTATTTGACTTCTATTTCTGAAATAACGAGAGTAAGAATAAATTCAATTTTTTCGTGAAAAAATGACCTCCGAAGGCGATTGTTTGACAAAAAATTCGACCAGGCTCCGTCGGTTTGCACTTTCCCAGATTTTGATGATAAAAGGACCGATCTCCGAAAGTCAATTTTGCTAAAACTATTTAGTCTTACATCGACCGATCTTTTTTGGAGGTCGATTTTTGCTCTCTTTTTAGTAGTGCAAGTTTTATTTTTTTTCTAATGGTTACATAAATAAATTTCAGCTTTTTTCTTTTTCTTTTTATTTCAGATAAAATTACCACGACATCATATAAAAAAAATTGCATCAAAATCTTAAAGTGTGTATTAAGTGCTTCAATCACATCAAAGTGATCAGAAACATATGAGATTGGAAAGAAATCCAAAAAAAAACATGAAAGGAGGTTTGGTGGAGACAGAGCCAGACGTAAGATTTGGAGAGAAACATTGCATAATAAGAAAAAAAATCAATTTTTAGAAAAAGAAAAAAATAGCTAAAAAAATTAATAACCTGCAATAGAAGGTAAATTTACTTGATAGTGCAAAAATATTTATACACTTATGATGCATAAATTTAAATTCATAAAAAATATTTTAATTGGTTAAAAGTAAGAAGTTGGAAGTATGTTAGTTTTGAGGGGAAATATGAGCTAGTCTACTCATGATAGGGGTATATTTGGACCAAAGTCAAACGAAGGGTGAATTTGTTCTATTTTTCATAGTTGAAGGGTAAATTTGTACCAATCCACTAATGATAAGGACATATTTGAGATCAAAATTAAAATAAGGACAAATTTACTCTATTTCTCATAGTTAAGGGGCACTTTTAACTCCTTTTTAAAATAGAGAGAAAGATACTCCCTCAATCTCAATTTAAGTGTCTTACTTTCTTTTTTGGTTTGTCCCAAAAAGAATACATCTTTCTATATTTAGTAAGTTTTGACAAGTTTAAGACCATAATATTTAAACGACCCCACAAAACTTTAATTAAAGACCACAAGATTTAAAAATCTTGTTTTATTTCTTAAACTCCGTTCTTAGTCAAACTAAGACAATTAAATTCAAACACAGTGAGTAAATAGAAGAAAGGAGGGTGCTTAGCAGAATTAGAGAACTGGCCACTGCTATTAAAGTACTGCATAGATGGTAGGTGATAAAGTTTTTACAGAGTTTATCAAATAGTAAACATGTAATAAGGAAGTGCGTAGTATCAACTCAAATTTCATTTTTAAATAAAAGTCTATAATCTTTAATCAGTGTAAGCATCATAATTGCAGAGATAAGATCATAATTAAAAGCATACTAGTCTAGAAATCATACCTCTTAATCAGAATTTCAGATCACCGGAGATTTCGATCTTACCCTTGGCTCTGCTTTCCCTTCTTCTTCCACGAAATTGCGGGATGATCAGCCTGGATGCCTGGGAATTCCCAACAGAATATCCTCTAAAATTCTCACTAAGGTGCAAGTTTGTAGACTGATATGATAATAATTATAATCTCTCAAAGTGTTCTTTTCTCTGGTATTATGATATTCTCACTGATCTTGATTATAGACTATAGAGAGTTTTTAGCTAGGCATAGGAATTCTCAAGTGAAGAATTGTATAGAAGTTTTTGAATGCTTAATCAGTTTACAAGAGACTCCTTATATAGATGGCCTCGGCTGTTCACTATTCATTGCTTTTCCAAAAGTCATAAAGTAAATAGTAATTGCTTTTTCAAAAGTCCTAAAGTAAACAGTAATCGCTACAGTTTGTCGGTTGCTTTTCAAAGTTGTTTGTCTTCTCTTCCTTTTGCTTTTGATAGTGTCTTCTGCTGATAATGTTTTTCCAGGTGTCTTTGATGATACTTCTTCTTTGGTTGACCAGTTCTTCTCGTCTTGTAGTAATATTTTAATACATGGTGGTAAGAATTGGGCTGCAAGTAGTGAAAACTACAGGCTCCTTGTTCAAGGTAATCAAAATTTGGACTGCAAGTAGTAAATACTACAGGCTCCCTATTCAAAGTAATCTTTTTGGGCTGCAAGTAGTAAATACTACAGGCTTCCTATTCAAAGTAAACTTTTTTGGGCTGCAAGTAGTAAATACTACAGGCTCCCTGTTCTGTTGGGTTTCACATAGCAGAGCTACATGATTCCTTTGTTCTAGTAATCAATAAGATCCTTATGCAAAAGGATCATAATTTTCTTCCTTTTTTGTTACATTGGTAACAATAGTAGGCCTGGTATTTATTACAGGTCTTTTATTTTGTCCAACTATTCTTTGATATTGTTCGATGGTTTCTTTTGCATGTTTGTATCTCATGTTGATGATTTTTTCATGCATGTCATTTAATCTTGTGGTATCCTGAGTCATAATGTCATTGTCATAGTATAAGGTGATAATGTCCTCTACTTCTCCTCCTTTTGAATCTCCAATTATACATGCCTTTTTTGCTCTTAGCATGTCTTCTATCCTGGTTTTCAATGTGATTAATCCAAATGTTCTTTTTGCACTTAGCCATTCCTGGAATTTGTCCAAAGTGCAAGGGATTTTCTTGTTCAAGTTCTCATCATCTCCACTGATAGTACTGTTTTTCCCTGTTTTAAATATCTGGAATATTACAATTGGTTTACCAGTTAGATCTGAGGATGCGTCAAGTACTTGTATCCCGTATATTCCTTTTCGAAACGACTCCATCATTAGTCTTGTGGATTCCAAAATGATGCTTGGTAGTTTGGCAATATTACTCATATTTTCATCTACCACTAGTTTGTCAATAAATCCATAGGTAAATAGTTTTGATACTACCTCAGGGTTTGCTTGCTTGCTGCATATAAACCTTGGATATCTGCTCATTTTTGCACTGCGTACAATGTGAGGGTTAGTCTTATAATCATAAAATTTGTTAATTTTCTCATAAGCGTTGAAGTATTCAGGTGTGAACTTCAACTTGTCTGCCATTGATACATCTGATGAAGAGGATGATATTGAGGATGGTATGGTTGCTAGTTTTGATACGAATGGTCCCATGGTTTTGGTAGTAGGGTTTTCTGGTCTTTTAGGTATAGTAATAGGTGATCTGGATGATGATGATTCACTCTGTATGTTTTTCACTGTTATTAGGCAGTGTATGGCTTCTCTGAGCTGGTTTATAGTATTTGTGTTTTCTTGTAATCTGGATACAAGGATTTCATTGGTTTATATGAGGGAATTTATGGCTTTGGTAATATATTCTTCAATCTTGTCACTGTTGTTCGACATTATTATATCTGCTAAGAAAATCAGCTAAAATATTTTTAGTTCCAGATATATTCTTAACATTAAAGTCATAACAACAAAAGAACGATTGCCATTTTCTCCTTTTATTCAGTTCTGGTAAAGGACCTATTTTATTTGTAATAAAAGCTTTTACCTGTGTGTTATCAGTTCTAACAATAAATTTTACCGGTAGCAAATGGTAATGAAATCTTTTTATTCCAAATTTTACTGCTTATAATTCTTTTCGTTTGGTTTCCAAGTTCCTCCTCCGTGTCCACAAATAAATGGTTTTTCTTTATCTATATCTTCTTTATCATAGGCTATGAGGACTGCTCCCCATCCTATATCACTGGCATCAGTAAAAAGTTCCAATTGATCTTTCTCAGTTGGTATTCTGTGTTTTGGTAATGATTTTACTCTTTCCTTGATGTCTTTTATAGATTTAGTATATTCTTGCTTCCATTCAAAGGTTATATTTTTCTTTATTAATTCCTGTAAAGGTTTTCTTAAGAGTGGTAAATCTTTTATATGATCTGAAGCATAGTTTATTACTCCTAAGAATTGTTGTACCTCTTTTTTATTTTCTAGTTTTTCTTTAAAATTTTTTATCTTTGTTACTATGTGCTCTTGCAGTTGTAATCCTTCTCTATCTATAATATATTCTAAATATTCAATACTGTTTTTAAATATTTCAGATTTCTTTTAAGATAATAGTATTCCGTGTTGTTTTATGGTTGTTATAAATTTTTCTAGATGTTTTATATGATCGTTTAGATTATCACTAAATATTAATATATCGTCGACATATACTATACAAAATTCTGTTAGTCTTCTAAACATTTGATCCATTCTTCTTTGGAATATTTGTGGTGCATTTTTTAATCCAAAGGGTAATACGTTCCATTCATAGTGTCCTTGAGGGGCACTAAAGGCTGTTAGGGATTTTGATTCTTTAGTTAGTTTTATTTGCCAAAAACCGCTTTTACAATCAAATTTACTGAATCATTTTTTATTTCCTAGTCGGTTAATAAGGTTTCTTTTATATGGTAAAAAATATCCATCAAATATAGTCTTTTTGTTTAGTTCTCTATAATCAATTACCATTCTGACTTTTCCTCTTTTCTGTTCACTATGTTTGCTTACTAAAAAGGTTGAGCTGCTATGTGGGCTTTTGCTCTCTTGTATTAATTTTAGTTCTAATAATTCTTTTAATTGGGTTTCAAATTCTTTCTGGTCTGTTGGTCTATATCTGATAGGTTTGGATCTCACTATATCATTTTCATTTATCAGTTTGATTTCTGCATATATTTTTTCTTTTTCCCATAATTGAATTGGGTTTTCTCCGAAGTTTATTTTCAATGTATTTAGATATTTTTCTTTTATTAGTTGTAGGTTATTATTTCTATCAGTTTTTATAGTACATAATCTTAATGTATGTATTGGTAATATTCTTTTTAATACTATCCATTTATTACATGGTGTTTGTAAGCTAAAAGTGTTACTATCTATAACTTGAGTTTTAAAGTAATCTAGGAAGTTATTTCCTAATAACACTAGTTGTTTCATATTATCCAATTGATATATTATTGGTAATCTGAATATAGTTTTTCCTAATATTATTCTCATGTTTTATGTTATTATATCTAATTCCTTTGATTGCTCGTTAAATCCTGATACTTTTTCCCTATGTGTTCTGGTTCTCTTCCATCTATGTGATTGTAATTCTTATTTTCTTGCTAAGCATAAGTCTGCTCCGCTATCAATAAATATTTTTTGTTTTATCACTTTATTAGGCTTGTATTCTATATGGGCTTCTATATGGATTGCTACCATTTATCCAATATTCATCTCTCGTAAATTCTGTTGGAGGTTTTCATCCTATTCTAATTCTCTTACTTCTTGACTGATATTTTCATCATTCATTAGTATTTGTATTTGTTCTCTTATTTTAATTAGTTGCCAGGTTATTTCGCTTATTTTTTCTATTATTCTTCCAAGATTTTTTGTAACCTTTTTATGTCTATCCAAATAATATTTGTTTTCTGTTTCTCTGCTAGTTGAGGTCATAACTAGTTTGTACTGAAAGAATATTACCAATACATACATTAAGATTATGTACTATAAAAACTGATAGAAATAATAACATACAACTATTAAAAGAAAATATCTAAATACATTGAAAATAAACTTCGGAGAAAACCCAATTCAATTATGGGGAAAAGAAAAAATATATGCAGAAATCAAACTGATAAATGAAAAGGATATACTAAGATCCAAACCTATCAGATATAGCCCAACAGACCAGAAAGAATTTGAAACTCAATTAAAAGAATTATTAGAACTAAAATTAATACAAGAGAGCAAAAGCCCACATTGAAGCCCAGCCTTTTTAGTAAGGAAACATAGTGAACAGAAAAGAGGAAAAGCCAGAATGGTAATTGATTATAGAGAACTAAACAAAAAGTCTATATTTGATGGATATTTTTTACCATATAAAAGAAACCTTATTAACCGACTAGAAAATAAAAAATGGTTCAGTAAATTTGATTGTAAAAGCGGTTTTTGACAAATAAAACTGACTAAAGAATCAAAATCCCTAACAGCCTTTAGTGCCCCTCAAGGACACTATGAATGGAACGTATTACCCTTTGGGTTAAAAAATGCACCACAAATATTCCAAAGAAGAATGGATCAAGTGTTTAGAAGACTAACAGAATTTTGTATAGTATATGTCGACGATATATTAATATTTAGTGATAAACTAAACGATCATATAAAACATCTAGAAAAATTTATAACAACCATAAAACAACACGCAATACTATTATCTGAAAAGAAATCCGAAATATTTAAAAACAGTATTGAATATTTAGGATATATTATAGATAGCGAAGGATTACAACTGCAAGAGCACATAGTAACAAAGATAAAAAAATTTAAAGAAAAACTAGAAAATAAAAAAGAGGTACAACAATTCTTAGGAGTAATAAACTATGCTTCAGATCATATAAAAGATTTACCACTCTTAAGAAAACCTTTACAGGAATTAATAAAGAAAAATATAACCTTTGAATGGAAGCAAGAACATACTAAAGCTATAAAAGACTTCAAGGAAAGAGTAAAATCATTACCAAAACACAGAATACCAACTAAAAAAGACCAATTGGTACTTTTTACTGATGCCAGTGATATAGGATGGGGAGCAATCCTCATAGCCTATGATAAAGAAGATATAGATAAAGAAAAACCATTTATTTGTGGACACGGAGGAGGAACTTGGAAACCAAACGAAAAGAATTATAAGCAGTAAAATTTGGAATAAAAAGATTTCATTACCATTTGCTACCGGTAAAATTTATTGTTAGAACTGATAATACACAGGTAAAAGCTTTTATTACAAATAAAATAGATCCTTTACCAGAATTGAATAAAAGGTGAAAATGGCAATCGTTCTTTTGTTGTTATGACTTTATTGTTAAGAATATATCTGGAACTAAAAATATTTTAGCTGATTTTCTTAGCAGATATAATAATGTCGAACAGCAGTGACAAGATTAAAGAATATATTACCAAAGCCATAAATTCCCTCATATAAATCAATGAAATCCTTATATCCAGATTACAAGAAAACACAAATACTATAAACCAGCTCAGAGAAGCCATACACGACCTAATAACAGTGAAAAACATACAGAGTGAATCATCATCATCCAGATCACCTATTACTACACCTAAAAGACCAGAAAACCCTGCTACCAAAACAATGGGACCATTCGTATCAAAACTAGCAACCATACCATCCTCAATACCAATCTCTTCATCAGCCGTATCAATGACAGACAAGTTGAAGTTCACACCTGAATACATCAACGCTTATGAGAAAATTAACAAATTTTATGATTATAAGACTAACCCTCACATTGTATGCAGTGCAAAAATGAGTAGATATCCAAGGTTTATATGTAGCGAGCAAGCAAACCCTGAGGTAGTATCAAAACTATTTACCTATGGATTTATTGACAAACTAGTGGTAGATGAAAATATGAGTAATATTGCCAAACTACCAAGCATCATTGTGGAATCCACAAGACTAATGATGGAGTCGTTTGGAAAAGGAATATACGGGATACAGGTATTTGATGCATCCTCAGATCTAACTGGTAAACCAATTGTAATATTCCATATATTTAAAACAGGGAAAAACAGTATTATCAGTGGAGATGATGAGAACTTGAACAAGAAAATCCCTTGCACTTTGGACAAATTCCAGGAAAGGCTAAGTGCAAAAAGAACATTTGGATTAATCACATTGAAAACCAGGATAGAAGACATGCTAAAAGCAAAAAAGGCATGCATATTTGGAGATTCAAAAGGAGGAGAAGTAAAGGACATTATCACCTTATACTATGACAATGACATTATGACTCAGGATACCACAAGATTAAATGACATGCATGAAAAAATCATCAACATGAGATACAAACATGCAAAAGAAACCATCGAACAATATCAAAGAATAGTTGGACAAAATAAAAGACCTGTAATAAATACCAGGCCTGCTATTGTTACCAATGTAACAAAAAAGGAGGAAAATTATGATCCTTTTGCATAAGGATCTTATTGATTACTAGAACAAAGGAATCATGTTGCTCTGCTATGTGAAACCCAACTGAATAGGGAGACTGTAGTATTTACTACTTGCAGCCCAAAAAAGATTACTTTGAATAGGGAGCTTGTAGTATTTACTGCTTGCAGCCCAACTTTTGATTACCTTGAACAGGGAGCCTGTAGTTTTCACTACTTGCAGCCCAATTCTTACTACCATGTATTAAAATATTACTATAAGACGAGAAGAACTGGTCAACCAAAGAAGAAGTATCATCAAAGACACCTGGAAAAACATTATCAGCAAAAGACACTATCAAAAGCAAAAGGAAAAGAATACAAACAACTTTTTGAAAAGCAGCAGAAAGAAGACAAACAACTTTGAAAAGCAGCCGACAAACTGTAGCGATTACTGTTTACTTTAGGACTTTTGAAAATGTAATTACTATTTAGTTTACGACTTTTGGAAAAGCAATGAATAGTGAACAACCGAGGTCATCTATATAAGGAGCCTCTTGTAAACTGATTAAGCATTCAAAAACTTCTATACAATTCTTCACTTGAGATTCCCTATGCCTAGCTAAAAACTCTCTCTAGTCTATAATCAAGATCAGTGAGAATATCATAATACCAGAGAAAAGAACACTTTGAGAGATTATAATTATTATCATATCAGTCTACAAACTTGCACCTTAGTGAGAATTTTAGAGGATATTCTGTTGAGAATTTCTAGGCATCCAGGCTGATCATCTCGCAATTTCGTGGAAGAAGAAGGGAAAGCAGAGCCAAGGTAAGGTCGAAATCTCCGGTGATCTGAAATTCTAATTAAGAGGTATGATTTCTAGACTAGTATGCTTTTAATTATGATCTTGATAAATGTTTATCTCTACAATTATGATGCTTACACTGATTAAAGATTATAGACTTTTATTTAAAAATGAAATTTGAGTTGATACTACGCACTTCCTTATTACATGCTTACTATTTGATACTCTGTAAAAACTTTATCACCTGTCATCTATATTTCTACCCTTTTTAGGGTTATTAGATGATAAAAGATTCGCCCGTAAATTGGTATCAGAGCTTGTAAAAGGATTAAACTTATAAAAATGAAAAAGAATCTAGCGTTTGTTAATGTTAACATGATGAACAAACTACTATGGAAAAGATATGAGGTAAGACATTTTTTGATAAAATTTAGAAAAGAGAACGAAATTTTAATGTGAATCCAAGAAGAACTATTAGCTGTAAAAAGAAGAAGAAATTTAATACATGATGAATGTTCTGACAATGAGTTAGCAGAATTAGGCACGTATATAGATTATGTTATTACAACATATAGAAGGATATTAGAGATAAACACTAGAACAAACGAACAAGATGCTATGATATACGATCTAAAAGCAGATATAAGAATGGAGATAGAACACTATGGATGAACAAAGAATAATAGAACGTCAGAATAAATTAGAAGAACTCAGAATAGTAGTAGAAAAACCTCTTAGATATAATAGAGCTATAAATCAACACATAATAAGTTGCAGAATAAGTATAGATCTAATAGAAGAAAGAGATCAACGCCTATGAGAAAATTCCAAACAAATAAATGAACAGAAAGAAACCATTAGAGAATTAAGGAATAGAATAGCATTAGAAAAATAAAAGGTTAAGACAAAAAGAATAAAACTTGAAACTACTGGAAGATAAATTAAGGGAAATAATCGGAAACGATAGTGAATTATCATATCTAAAAGATATTATAGAAGAACAATATAAGTACATCAACTTACTAAAATATGGATAAAGGAAAAGATCCGCCCGTAAATTCCCTGAGAGTGACATAGAAGAAGAATATAATAGTAAAAAGTACAATAACAATGATGGAAGAAATAAAAGAAAGTCAGAAATGTACTCAACAAATGATGAGAGAAGAACTGACTAACCTATGGAATGTGTCTGAAATACCAACGTTTAAAATAATATTGGAAAAACTTAATATGATATTAGAAGACAAAAACAAAGGCAAAGAGATAGCAGGGGATAATGAACCTAGCACAAGTAAAGAAAATACAATTAAAACTACCACCAGACAACCAGAAATAGTACCAATAGATGCATGGAGAAGAAGTAAAAAACCCATAATGGTAGATATAAGTAAAATGAAACCAAAACTATCATCTCAAGTAGAAAAAACATTAGAAGGTCTAGCAATACTAAATAAAAAAGGAGAATTTTGATGGAGAAACAAGAACCTAATATACCCAGTGTACTTGCGTTTTTAAGAAATAATGGAAAAAAGATCACAGAAAAAGAAAGATACAAGTATGAGCCAATAAGGACACAAACAAAAACAAAGGATAAAGAAACAAGAGAAGAAAACATTTATCTAAAGAATGTAGAAAAAACAACCTACGAATATCTAAACATAAAATTAGATAAACAAGAGTTAGAAATAGTTGAATTAAAGACATAAAATACAAGGTTAAAATTACATAGTAATGAAGAATGGTACGATAAGTACAAAAAATATAACACAAGTTTAGAGATACAAAAAAGATATTAAAAGAAGCAAAAGTAGAAATAAAACAAATAAAGGAAGAATTAAACGAAACCAACAGAAAACTAGAAAAAACAGAAGAAACAAAACAAGAACTAGAAGAATTAAAAGAGGAAATGCAAATACTTAGGGAACAAGTAAGAAGGTTAAAAGGAAAAAAGAAGGTAAGAAGAAACACGAGCGATGAAAGTACAACCAGTAATGAAAAAACTGATAGCGATTCAGATAATAACAATAAACAAGATAACCACGAAATACGAGTAGTAGAATTCATAGAGGAAGTAGAAAATGAAGAAAACTCAGAAATAATAAAAGAAAATAACCAGATAATGGAAGCTCTACAAAAAATAAAAAGAGTGAATGCTATTATAGAAGAAGAACCTGAGAGTGACATAGAAGAATAATATAATAGACCTGAAGAAACAGAAATAGAATCGGATGATATAATAAATGAAGATGCTAATGATTATCCTGAAGAAGAACTAGTAGATCCCAACCTAGAGGTAATAGAAAGAAAAAGAACTAGATTACCAAACCACATACCAGCAGGACAACAAGCTGAATTTAAAGAATTTGTAGGATCAATGGCACAAGTAGTAAATTATAACGGATACTTTCTCGACTTAGATAATGTTTATGATGAACAAGAAATAGGAAGAAGAATAACAGATTGGAACCTTGGAATGTATATAGCAATAATGAACTCTACACATACAGAAAACCTAGAATACATGTACGAATTAATATCCAGAACTCTAATTGGAAAAGTAGCATACTGGATAGAATCTATAGCATATCAACTAAGAGGAGAAGTACTTAGTCATGCAACAGACTGGAAATCTATGCTAATGATATTTGACATTATACTAAAAAGAGAATTTTTAGGGGGAAAATGGCTAGTAGCCAGAGAAAACGTATTTGCAGAAAGAAAAATTGAAATAATAATGAGTCTAAACATTATGAAATGTTGTAAGACTAATAAATTACCAGAATACACGATTAGTTTTAGCAAGTTCTTCTATGAAGCGAGATTCTTACCAGAAGAAGGTCTGATATACCAACAACTTTATTATGACCACTTACCAACACCTTATAATACCGAGATATCAAAAGAATACAATCAATTAGAACCAAAAGAAAACACCTTAGTTGAAATAATACGAGTACTAAGAGCATACTTAATGAGAAAATGCAAAGAATTCAGGATGCAACAAAAAATTTAAAAAGATAAAAAAAATTAGGATTAAGAGAAATATGTGGATTCACAGAAAAGAGATTTGTATTCGAATGCGATGACAAAAGGAAAGAGAAAAAATATAAAAAGAGTAACAAAAGATATCAAACAAAGAGGTACAGAAAGAATAACAATTATAAAAGTTATAATAATAGACAAAATTATAACGACAAACCTTATTACAGACCTTACAGAAAAAAGAGATTTAAAAGGTATAATAATACCCCTGAAACTAGAAGAAAATTTAGATATAAGAGAAAATTTAGGAAAAGAAGATACGTAAAACCTATTAACACAGAAAAGGCTAAAGAATGTACTTGTTGGAATTGCAATGAGAAAGGACATTATGCTAACAAATGCCCAAAACTAAAGAAAAAATGAGTAAAATACACAAATACAACACAATTTATAATGAGTTTACAATAGATTAAAGAAGACAATGATAACTGGTATGAATATGAAGACTTCTACGTCAGCCAAACAGATGAGGAAAATGAATCAGACTTAGAAAATGTTCAGTTTATTAACCAACAATCAGAAAGTGAAAATACCTCTGAATAAAATGAATGTATTACAAAAAGAGAAAAACAAATTATTAGAAGAAAGAGATTATTGGATACAATGTGATCAATATATTCAGTACAAACTAGTTATGACCTCAACTAGCAGAGAAACAGAAAACAAATATTATTTGGATAGACATAAAAAGGTTACAAAAAATCTTGGAAGAATAATAGAAAAAATAAGCGAAATAACCTGGCAACTAATTAAAATAAGAGAACAAATACAAATACTAATGAATGATGAAAATATCAGTCAAGAAGTAAGAGAATTAGAATAGGATGAAAACCTCCAACAGAATTTACGAGAGATGAATATTGGATAAATGGTAGCAATCCATATAGAAGCCCATATAGAATACAAGCCTAATAAAGTGATAAAACAAAAAATATTTATTGATAGCGGAGCAGACTTATGCTTAGCAAGAAAATAAGAATTACATGTTGGAAATTAGCCTTTGTCGGGGAGATGCGTCCACCCATCTTTGATGAATTAAACACTAGTGTTCCGTATGTTGGAGACCTTGTCTCTTTACACATGCATGATCTACGAAGTGAGTAGATGACCGTAGGGCCAAGAATCGTCTAATTCCGTTGAGAAATGAAAGAGATATTGGTCCGCGAAGTAAGGTGTTTAAGGCATGGAAATGTGGTGTGGGACAAATCTACCACATCGGTGGGAATAGGAAGAATTGCTCTCTATATATGTCTCAAATTGGTAAAGCGTTTGGGACCCCAAGGGGTATCCCATGTGTTTAAAGGAGGGAAGACCTAGATGTGCTTGGGTTCAAAGCTAAGCCCACACGCGCGCCGCCGCCGCCCGCCCGTCCGGTCCGGTCTCGGGTCACGGGTCACGGGTCGTGGGTCGTGGGTTGTGGGCCTGTGGGCCTGTCTAATATTATCTTTTTGGACCAGAGAACTCTGCCAAATGTACAGTTTGATCCCTGAAGTTTCATATGTACAGTTTGGACCAGAATTCTTTTATATGTACAGTTTGGTCCCTGAAGTTTCAATATTTACAGTTTGGTCCCCATAGTTTCTGGGAAGGTGACGGAAGGCCGTTGGACTGCATTTTTGGAGCATTAATCAGCCATTACTTGGCTGATTAATTCTCCATTAACACCATTACTTGGGGCATTTGGGCGGCCTTCTTCAAGGCCTTAATAGCCATTACTTGGTGTTTTAATGACCTCCTTTAAGGGCCATTACAGCCTTGTTTGTGGCTGTTGGACAGCCCCTCTTCTTGCTATATATTGAGCTTCATTTGGCTGAAAAAACGAAGAAAAAACAGGCAAGAAATGAGCAGCTAAACAGGCCTGAAAATCGACAAAAACAAAGTGAAAAACCGCACTTTCTTGACCTGAAAATCGACGAAAATCGGTGAGCAAACCCACACCTATACACAAGATACACACTACAGAGACACATTATATACACAGAGACAAAAGAGAAGAGTATTGAGAAACTCTTCCTTCCTATTCCATATCTTCAGCAAGTCAAGTCATATTTGTTTTCTTCGCCAGGCTCAACCTATTGGCTTTGTAGTGTTGGGATTAAAGTGTTGTTTTATCTTGGGAGACTATTGCCCGCAAACGTAAAAGCATATATACGGGGCAATCTTGTCTTAAGGATAGAGGGCTATCCTCGACTCAACACACAACGTTGTAACCATCCAGATTTAGTTGTTTCTTGATTTCAGGTTATCAAGATTTAAGGCACAACAAACTTGCGGCAGTTCTCAACATTGGCTTTGCAAGTTGATCAAGATTCAAGACACAACACACACGCGGCAGTTTTGAAGATTGACAATTTATTTATCCTTTCGAACATTTGTAATAGTTATTACTTCCCGTACTGCTCTATAAAGTACCATAGAAATACCAAAAACTTAAGACAAGATTTGTATTGTATTACTATTAGTATTCGAAAGATGTCGGTCAAAAATTGTGTGACCAAATCTGGATATGGAAATGGTTTTCTGGTAGAAGAGAGTGATGATGATGAACGTGTTCATGGTGTCACCGCCACCAAGATCGGTGGAAACAAACGCTCTCGAGAGCTCGAGGATGTCAACTGGGACAAGAGGAGAAGACTGAAGATGTTATTCTATCTTGTAGCAGAAGGCCTATATCTGTCCCAGACAAAGGATCCGAATAATGGTGAGAAGGAAATGGACACTCAGTCTGATGAAGTGACTGAAGTGAGCCAGAATCCGAAATTGGGATAAGTAGTTTTTCTTACTTGTCAAAGAATAGAGATTAAATTATGTCTGATTAAAAATGGATTAAAGTAAGGAGGAATATGAAAATAATTTATATTCCTTATGCTTTAACAAATCAGAAGTTTAATCTCATCTTCTTTTCCGTTTAAAGATTGGATTTTGTAAACGACTTAAGAAGATCCGTTCTTTTAAGTGTAATTACTAAAGTGTGTAAAGTATGTCGCACATACAATGGAGAAAGATCCACTAACTGTGCGAAAACTCTTACCACTCTTAAGTAAGCGCCAAGAATTATCCGGGCACCAATCTTAACGGAAGGAGTCTAAAAGCTAAAGACGTTGAGCTGTCATACTATTTGGCAGAAGATCCTTCATAAGATGATATTGGACACTCAGTCACATAAAGCCTCCGGGCGACTGGAGTGGGCCAAAATTCCGTTGATAGGATGATATTGGACACTCGGTCATACAAAGCCTCCGGCGACCGGAGTGGGCCAAAATTTCTTTGATATGATGATATTGGACACTCAGTCATATAAAGCCTCCGGGCGACTGGAGTAGGGCCAAAAAATTCATTTCATAGGAAAAATAATGGACACCTAGTAAGGCGGGCCACAGTTTCCAGGTCTTAAATGATCTGAAGGCCTAAAGAAGAGGCAGAAAAGAAATTGGACACTCAGTCTGCCAAAGCAACTGGAGTGGGCCAGAGTATCTAGATCATATATGATCCGGTTACGCCCTAACCACGGGCAAGAGGTTGTTCATGTGAAGCAACGCCACCTCTAAAGTAGAAGGGGTTGGAGAGGTTGTCCTCAATAGGACTTCATGGATTGTGATCACTCTAAGATGAGGTGATACATATTCCAAACTTGGTTTAAGGGACCCTGTTGGTCAAGCTAGTTTGAGACTAGTCCAATAGGTCTATAATAACTAAGAATGGTACAGTACGTCTTTAGCCAAATGAATGATATATTTGTAATCCGTGCATCGATGCCATCATAGATTAAGACACGTTAAATAGCAAGTCATTCAAAAGCTAACGATGTTGAGATTGTTGCCTTCTGTCGACATAAACCCTCAAAATGCATGTGAGGTAGACGAAGAGGCAAAATCACCTTTCCAAATTTCGTCAAAGGGAATAGCAAAAGAAGCACCGCTCCTCTAGAACTTAGTCACACCTACTTGGGTGATTTGAAGTTTATACAAAATAGAGGGGGGGAGACAAGTACGTTGTGACCTTCATTGATGATGGTACAACGTATGGAATCCTTTGTTTGTTGAAAAGCAAAGATGAAGTTGTTGAAGCGGATAAGCGCTACAAAGCAGAAGTTGAAAATCAACTAAGCCTATGGATTGCGAAATTCGTAGTGATAGAGGGGGAGAAAGTGAAGCATCGTTCATTAAACGACTGTTCATTTCTCACCTCAATCCAACGGTGTTAGCCAAGCGCAAAGCTCGTACGCCCAAATTATGTGGGGTGGCTTGGTAAAAGTTGGAATACTGAAACAGGTCAAGTTATACCTAAGACTGTAGATTGCATATCCACTAGATCTGCAAATAACAGTAGTGTTGATCGCCTCTTGGTGTCAAAGAATGCTGAATTCTTTGAAGATAACTTTCCTTGAAAAGGGAAAAAGGAGTAATTGCTCAAGGTTAACAAGAACCCGCGAGGGCCTGACTGTCCGGAACTGGACATTCCGTATCTACAGGACTCGAAAGTTGCTGGCTATCCGGAACTTAATATTCCAGATCTGCGAGAACTCGGGGATTCTAGATGTTGAACCGAGAAGGAGCAAAGAGGGGACAAAGACTTGTTCCATACCTTCTAGCTTGTATGGTTGAGAACGAACCATGGACAATTAATAAATAATTGTCATCTCCAAAAGCGCTGCTTTGGAAAGAAGCTACAAAGAGAGAAATAGACTCTATCATATAGAACCATACTTGCGTAATGGTTGATCTTCCTCCGGAAAAGAACCTTTGGGTTGTAAGATGTGCTCCCCGTGAGTAGCTTCACATCCGGGGCCATTGCGTCTTGTGTGGCATGAATGTTTAACTAGCCTTCCCAACCGTAGAGTTGGAAGAAGAGAATCGACTTGGTTTGCCTGACTGTTGGGCTTCTTCCCCGAACTTTCATTTTGGTCCCCGAAATGTTTACATTTTGGTCCGAAAGTTTCGATAAAACAGAACAATGAATCGACCACGAAACATTGACTCGAAGTTAGAATGCCAACAGTTGGAGAATCAACAGTCTAAAGTAAAAGTCATATTGAAACAAAGTCTCGATATGAAAGATATGGGTATCACAGATGACATCTTTGGAATTGGATTTCTAAGACATCTAACGGATCGGTCGATAGTTGTGATCTCGTTGAAGCCACCAATGGATATGAATCATAGAACTGATTGGAATCATGGTGCACCCATAGACAAGGAGCGATATGCTCGAGTCACGTGTAGTTCAATGTATTGTACACACTACAACCGACACGGTATCGTCTTCCAAAGCGAGATCGGTTGAACTAAGGTTCACCGATGATTTCAATACATGATCAATAGAAAGGCGTTAAGTCGGATATGACGATATCCGAATTATTCACTTATCTACGGATTATAGTATTCTCGGATGTCCAGCGGTTACGAGAGAACACCGTGATGCAACCGGACATCGATATATGAAGAACACCAAAGCCACAAGTAAATGTGTATGGTGGTTCTTGGAAAATCCTCTAAGCAAACTTGCATCGACCGATTCATGATGGAATCGGGGTTTATCGCTTTATACAAAGCATGAAAGAAGTTGAGTAACTTCACGACTCTTTAGAGGACGTCCCTTATTGGGAGAAACCCGTGCCTTCAGCAGTTATACACATCGTGGCTAGCCGGTCGGCTTCGGGAAGGACACGGACGGATGACGGCGTCGGACATATCTTTTAGGATCCGTCGGAGACATAAGACCGTATGGCGAGTTGATCATCACGGGTGTCACATCCTTGTTTACTAACTAAGGGACTACCCGGAGATCAAGTGTTCTGCCTGTCTAGGGGAATTGGCTTAAAACCCAAACAATACGAACCTTTGCGGTGGAAACCCAACCATACTGATTGGAGATCCCAAGAATGTGGTTCAATGGGAAAACTAAGCGGCAAAAGGTTCAGTTGAGCGCTTCGGTGGAAGCAAGAGCACCTCGGATGATGATTTCTGTACGGAAACATGAATCCAAAGTTGTTCCCGCGATAGACATTAAAAAGTCGCTCGCAAGGTGGGTAAAGGTTAAGCTTCCAAACCTTTTAAAAGATCCTCAAACGGTTGAGGTTAAGGTTGTGGAACTTTTAATGATTCCTAACACTTGTGAAGTGGGGTATAGCAGGATACCTTGTAGGAGATCACCTATTTAAGTGCGAGGATGGCCGCCTCAAATGAACGCACTTAAGAATCCAAGTGTGTCCATGGCCACAACGGACAGAAACGTAAGAAGGAAAATGAATAAGAAGAGTTATTGTGTTGATATCGTTGTCTTGGCTTACACTAAACACTGACGGTTCAAGACATCACGTTCACCGCGCAGTAAGTAAGTCCGATGGTATTCAACTAGGGAAGGTTCAAAGCGTAAGCCACCTCTCCTGATGCAATATCTTTTCGCTGAAAGATTGCTGAAATGTAGGCACCTTGTGTGTGCGCCACAATCTCTCTTTCATAGAGGGGATTATTGGAAATTAGCCTTTGTCGGGGAGATGCGTCCACCCATCTTTGATGAATTAAACACTAGTGTTCCGTATGTTGGAGACCTTGTCTCTTTACACATGCATGATCTACGAAGTGAGTAGATGACCGTAGGGCCAAGAATCGTCTAATTCCGTTGAGAAATGAAAGAGATATTGGTCCGCGAAGTAAGGTGTTTAAGGCATGGAAATGTGGTGTGGGACAAATCTACCACATCGGTGGGAATAGGAAGAATTGCTCTCTATATATGTCTCAAATTGGTAAAGGGTTTGGGACCCCAAGGGGTATCCCATGTGTTTAAAGGAGGGAAGACCTAGATGTGCTTGGGTTCAAAGCTAAGCCCACACGCGCGCCGCCGCCGCCCGCCCGTCCGGTCCGGTCTCGGGTCACGGGTCACGGGTCGTGGGTCGTGGGTTGTGGGCCTGTGGGCCTGTCTAATATTATCTTTTTGGACCAGAGAACTCTGCCAAATGTACAGTTTGATCCCTGAAGTTTCATATGTACAGTTTGGACCAGAATTCTTTTATATGTACAGTTTGGTCCCTGAAGTTTCAATATTTACAGTTTGGTCCCCATAGTTTCTGGGAAGGTGACGGAAGGCCGTTGGACTGCATTTTTGGAGCATTAATCAGCCATTACTTGGCTGATTAATTCTCCATTAACACCATTACTTGGGGCATTTGGGCGGCCTTCTTCAAGGCCTTAATAGCCATTACTTGGGCGTTTTAATGACCTCCTTTAAGGGCCATTACAGCCTTGTTTGTGGCTGTTGGACAGCCCCTCTTCTTGCTATATATTGAGCTTCATTTGGCTGAAAAAAGAAGCAAAAACAGGCAAGAAACGAGCAGCTAAAACAGCCTGAAAATCGACAAAAACAGTGAAAAACCGCACTTTCTTGACCGAAAATTAGACGAAAATCAGTGAGCAAACCCACACCTATACACAAGATATACACTACAGAGACACATTATATACACAGAGACAAAAGAGAAGAGTATTGAGAAACTCTTCCTTCCTATTCCATATCTTCAGCAAGTCAAGTCATATTTGTTTTCTTCGCCAGGCTCAACCTATTGGCTTTGTAGTGTTGGGATTAAAGTGTTGTTTTATCTTGGGAGACTATTGCCCGCAAACGTAAAAGCATATATACGGGGCAATCTTGTCTTAAGGATAGAGGGCTATCCTCGACTCAACACACAACGTTGTAACCATCCGATTTAGTTGTTTCTTGATTTCCAGGTTATCAAGATTTAAGGCACAACAAACTTGCGGCAGTTCTCAACATTGGCTTTGCAAGTTGATCAAGATTCAAGACACAACACACACGCGGCAGTTTTGAAGATTGACAATTTATTTATCCTTTCGAACATTTGTAATAGTTATTACTTCCCGTACTGCTCTATAAAGTACCATAGAAATACCAACATTACAATCACATAGATGGAAGAGAACCAGAACACATAGGGAAAAAGTATCAGGATTTAACGAGCAATCAAAGGAATTAGATATAATAACATAAAACATGAGAATAATATTAGGAAAAACTATATTCAGATTACCAATAATATATCAATTGGATAATATGAAACAACTAGTGTTATTAGGAAATAACTTCCTAGATTACTTTAAAACTCAAGTTATAGATAGTAACACTTTTAGCTTACAAACACCATGTAATAAATGGATAGTATTAAAAAGAATATTACCAATACATACATTAAGATTATGTACTATAAAAACTGATAGAAATAATAACCTACAACTAATAAAAGAAAAATATCTAAATACATTGAAAATAAACTTCGGAGAAAACCCAATTCAATTATGGGAAAAAGAAAAAATATATGCAGAAATCAAACTGATAAATGAAAATGATATAGTGAGATCCAAACCTATCAGATATAGCCCAAAAGACCAGAAAGAATTTGAAACCCAATTAAAAGATTTATTATAACTAAAATTAATACAAGAGAGCAAAAGCCCACATAGCAGCCCAGCCTTTTTAGTAAGGAAACATAGTGAACAGAAAAGGGGAAAAGCCAGAATGGTAATTGATTATAGAGAACTAAACAAAAAGACTATATTTGATGGATATTTTTTACCATATAAAATAAACCTTATTAACCGACTAGAAAATAAAAAATGGTTCAGTAAATTTGATTGTAAAAGCGGTTTTTGACAAATAAAACTGACTAAAGAATCAAAATCCCTAACAGCCTTTAGTGCCCCTCAAGGACACTATGAATGGAACGTATTACCCTTTGAGTTAAAAAATGCACCACAAATATTCCAAAGAAGAATGGATCAAGTGTTTAGAAGACTAACAGAATTTTGTATAGTATATGTCGACGATATATTAATATTTAGTGATAAACTAAACGATCATATAAAACATCTAGAAAAATTTATAACAACCATAAAACAACACGCAATACTATTATCTGAAAAGAAATCCGAAATATTTAAAAATAGTATTGAATATTTAGGATATATTATAGATAGTGAAGGATTACAACTGCAAGAGCACATAGTAACAAAGATAAAAAAATTTAAAGAAAAACTAGAAAATAAAAAAGAGGTACAACAATTCTTAGGAGTAATAAACTATGCTTCAGATCATATAAAAGATTTACCACTCTTAAGAAAACCTTTACAGGAATTAATAAAGAAAAATATAACCTTTGAATGGAAACAAGAACATACGAAAGCTATAAAAGACATCAAGGAAAGAGTAAAATCATTACCATAACACAGAATACCAACTGAAAAAGACCAATTGGAACTTTTTACTGATGCCAGTGATATAGGATGGGGAGCAGTCCTCATAGCCTATGATAAAGAAGATATAGATAAAGAAAAAACACTTATTTGTGGACACGGAGGAGGAACTTGGAATCCAAACGAAAAGAATTATCATATAAATGAAAAAGAATTATTAGCAGTAAAATTTGGAATAAAAAGATTTCATTACCATTTACTGCCGGTAAAATTTATTGTTTGAACTGATAACACACAAGTAAAAGCTTTTATTACAAATAAAATAGATCCTTTACCAGAATTGGATAAAACGAGAAAATGACTATCGTTCTTTTATTGTTATGACTTTATTGTTAACAATATCTGGAACTAAAAATGTTTTAGCTGATTTTCTTAGCAGATATAATAAGATTGAAGAATATATTACCAAATCCATAAATTCCCTCATACAAACCAATGAAATCCTTATATCCAGATTACAAGAAAACACAAATACTATAAACCAGCTCAGAGAAGCCATACACGACCTAATAACAGTGAAAAACATACAGAGTAAATCATCATCATCCAGATCACCTATTACTACACCTAAAAGACCAGAAAACCCTACTACCAAAACCATGGGACCATTCGTATCAAAACTAGCAACCATACCATCCTCAATACCATCCTCTTCATCAGCCGTATCAATGGTAGACAAGTTGAAGTTCACACCTGAATACATCAACGCTCATGAGAAAATTAACAAATTTTATGATTATAAGACTAACCCTCACATTGTACGCAGTGCAAAAATGAGCAGATATCCAAGGTTTATATACAGCGAGCAAGCAAACCCTGAGGTAGTATCAAAACTATTTACCTATGGATTTATTGACAAACTAGTGGTAGATGAAAATATGAGTAATATTGCCAAACTACCAAGCATTATTGTGGAATCCACAAGACTAATGATGGAGTTGTTTGGAAAAGGAATATACGGGATACAGGTATTTGACACATCCTCAGATCTAACTGGTAAACCAATTGTAATATGCCAGATATTTAATACAGGGAAAAATAGTACTATCAGTGGAGATGATGAGAACTTGAACAAGAAAATCCCTTGCACTTTGGACAAATTCCAGGAATGGCTAAGTGCAAAAAGAACATTTGGATTAATCACAATGAAAACCAGGACTGAAGACATGCTAAGAGCAAAAAAGGAAAGCATAATTAGAGATTCAAAAGGAGGAGAAGTTAAGGACATTATCACCTTATACTATGACAATGACATTATGACTCATGATACCACAAGATTAAATGACATGCATGAAAAAATCATCAACATGAGATACAAACATACAAAAGAAACTATCGAATAATATCAAAGAATAGTTGGACAAAATAAAAGACATGTAATAAATACCAGGCCTACTATTGTTACCAATGTAACACAAAAAGGAAGAAAATTCTGATCCTTTTGCATAAGGATCTTATTGATTACTAGAACAAAGGAATCATGTAGCTCTGCTATGTGTAACCCAGCTGAACAAGGAGCTTGTAGTATTTACTACTTGCAGCCCAAAAAAATTACTTTGAATAGGGAGCCTGTAGTATTTACTACTTGCAGCCCAAAAATATTACTTTGAATAGGGAGCCTGTAGTATTTACTACTTGCAGCCCAAAAAAGATTACTTTGAATAGGGAGCATGTAGTATTTACTACTTGCATGCCAAATTTTGATTACCTTGAATAGGAAGCCTGTAGTTTTCACTACTTGCAACCTAATTCTTACTACCATGTATTAAAAGATTACTACAAGACGAGAAGAATTGGTCAACCAAAGAAGAAGTATCATCAAAGACACCTGGAAAAATATTATCAGCAGAAGACACTATCAAAAGCAAAAGGAAGAGAAGACAAATAACCTTTTGAAAAGCAGTAGAAAGAAGACAAACAACTTTGAAAAGCTGCCGACAAACTGTAGCGATTACTGTTTACTTTAGGACTTTTGAAAAAATAATTACTATTTACTTTACGACTTTTGAAAAAGCAATGAATAGTGAACATCTGAGGTCATCTATATAAGGAGCCTCTTGTAAACTGATTAAGCATTCAAAAACTTCTATACAATTCTTCACTAGAGAATCCCTATGCCTAGCTAAAAACTCTCTCTAGTCTATAATCAAGATCAGTGAGAATATCATAATACCAGAGAAAAGAACACTTTGAGAGATTATAATTATTATCATATCAGTCTACAAACTTGCACCTTAGTGAGAATTTTAGAGGATATTCTGTTGAGAATTCCCAGGCATCCAGGCTGATCATCCCGCAATTTCGTGGAAGAAGAAGGGAAAGTAGAGCCAAGGGTAAGGTCGAAATCTCCGGTGATCTGAAATTCTAATTAAGAGGTATGATTTCTAGACTAGCATGCTTTTAATTATGATCTTGATAAATGTTTATCTCTGCAATTATGATGCTTACACTGATTAAAGATTATAGACTTTTATTTAAAAATGAAATTTGTGTTGATACTACACACTTCCCTATTACATGCTTACTATTTGATAAACTCTGTAAAAACTTTATCACCTACCATCTATATTCCTACCCTCTTTAGGGTTATTAGATGATGAAAAGATCCGCCCGTAAATTGAACGCAAATTTAAAATAACTAACTTTTGCAATTTATAATATAAAATAAATCATAAACATTGATGTGCGCATAAATTATTTCATTAAGAATTGAATTAAATTGATGAATAGTTCATATGTTACCTATGCATTAAATGAACCAGTTTCGCAAGTAAATAACCTTATAAGAATCATGTAAAGTACTTCTATAAGCTAATGGATTATAAAATAAAAATCTTGATTATATGAGAAAATTTATGCTTCCTCCGTTTATTTCTACTTGTCCATTACATTAAAATAAATTTTAACTTTTACTTGTTCACTTTAGCATATCAAGAGAAAGACAAACTTTTTTTCTTGTTTTATCTTTAACATTAATTATTCACTTCCAAATTATTTTTCAAGTCTATTAAGACTATACACTAATTAATATGAGTATTATGATAAAATACATAATTTATTTATTACTCCATCCATCCCAATTTATGTGGCACCATTTGGCTTGACACATGTTGGAATATGTAAAGCAACAACGGGAATAGTAAATAACTATTACAGTGATCGAAAGGATAAACAACAATGAGGACAACAACAAATTGTCAGTATCTTGATATTGAATGAAACTTCAAATATAGAACTTGTATTCGGAAATACAAGAACATGAACTGCTATGCTTGTGGCTTGTAGAACGGTTAGAGTCCTTCGTCTATTAAGTTAACACCTGAAACACTTAGCAACCAATTAGATAAACACAACACAACCGGCTGAGTCGAGAGATGGCTCTCTGTCTTTAAGATAAGATTGCCCCCGTATATAGGCTTTACAAAAGTGTGGACAACAGTCTACCAAGATGAAACAACAAACTATCAAGTGTTCAAAGCCTACACAAATGATCTCATCGAAGAACACGAAAAATGAAGATTGCTAAGATAAGGATTGCTATCAGGAAAATTGATCTCTTTGTGGTGTTGTGAACTTGTTTTTCTGTTCATAAGTTCATATATCTTCATGTTCATATATCTTCTTTTATAGAATTGAGCCAAGACTTCAATTTATAGGTGTGCAAGATGGCCTCTTCAAGTGCCCCACAATGGCAATCAATTTCCATGTAATGGATGACAATTAACCCCAAGTAATACAGCAACATAATGGTCCAAGTAATGGTCATTATTGGGTGGTTTCAAAGACATTGAAGCCCCCTCAACAGCCAAGCCTTTTGGGATTGCGTCGAGCAGTCCAAAGAAGCATCGCGGCTCTGCCACATTAGCATCGCGATGCTAATTCAACACAGAACGCACTGCCACTACGGCGCCGCGGCGCTGCAAGGGGGCGTCGCGGCCCTTCTCGGCTCCGCAACCCTTTTCCGACCCGTTCCATATTATACCTCGCATAATCCTTCCTTCGTTTACAAACATGGAAAACTTGTTATTAATCTAATAACCTTCCATTATTCTATGTCACACACATTTCACTTACTTACCAATATCTCTTTCATCAACGAAATTTACGATATTTGACACTAAGATTGCACGTGTGTGAAAATGACGTTTCTGACGTGCGGGGCCCCAATTGCTCGAGTCATAAATAATGGGATAAACTTAATTCTACATATTATTAAATTTCCAACAATCCTCTCTTGAAAGAGATTTTGGCGCACATACAATGTGCCTACTTTTAGCAATCTTTCAACGAAAAGATATTGCATTAGGAGAGGTAGCTTACGCTTTGAACCTTCCCTAGTTGAATACCATCAGACTTACTTACTGCGCGGTGAACATGATGTCTTGAACCGTCAGTGTTTAATGTAAGCCAAGACAACGGTACCAACACAATACATTCCCTTAATTCATTTCTCATTTTTGTTTTGTCCATTATGGCCGTGGACACACTTGGTTTCTTAAGTGCGTTCCTTTGAGGCAGCCTATCCTCGCACTTAAATAGGTGATCTCCTACAAGGTATCCTGCTATACCCCACTTCACAAGTGTTAGGAATCATTAAAAGTTTCCCTAACCTTAACCTCAACCCCGTTTGAGGATCGTTACAGGTTTGGATGCCTAACCTTTACCCACCATGCAGGTAGCACCTTAATGTCTATCGCGGGAACGACTTTGGATTTATGTTTCTTTACAGAAATCATCATCCGAAGTGCTCTTGCTTCCACCGAAGTGCTCAACTGAACCTTTTCCAGCTTAGTTTTCCCATTGAACCAAATTCTTGGGATCTCCAGTCAGTATGGTTGGGTTACCACCGCAAAAGTTCGTATTGTTTGGGTTTTAAGCCCATTCCCCTAAACAGGCAGAACTCTTGATCTTCGGGTAGTCCCTTAGTTAAAGGGTCTGATATATCATTTGATTAGTAATCAAGGAAGTGACACCCATGATGATCAACTGCCACACGGTCTCATGTCTCCGACAGATCCGACAGATATGTCCAGACGCCGTCATCCATGCCCTTCATGAAGCCGACCGACTAGCCAAAATGTATAACTGCTTAAGGCACGGGTTTCTCCTAATAAGGGACGTCCTCTAAGGAGTCGTGAAGTTACTTAACTTCTTTCATACTTTGTTTAAAGAGATAAAATCCGATTCCATCATGAATCGGCCGATGCAAGTTTGCTTAGAGGATTTTCCAAGACCCACCATACACATTTACTTGTGGCTTTGGTGTTCTTCATATCTGATGTCCATTTTGCATCACTGTGTTCTCCCAGAACCGATGGACATCCAGAATACCATAATCCATAGATAAGTGAATATTTCATATATCTTCATATCCGACTCAACGCCTTCTATCGATCATTTCTAGAATCACGAGTGAACCTTAGTTCAACTGATATGCTTTGTAAGACGATACCAGGTCGGTTGTAGTGTGTACAATACATTGAACTACATATGACCTGCGCATACCGCTCCTTGTATATAGGTTCACCATGATTCCAATCAGTTCTATGATTCATATCCATTAGTGGCTTCAACGAGACTGTCAATCATGGCATAACTGAGTTTGGTGTTAGACCAGCCCGTTAGATGTCTTAGAAATTCAATTCCTAAGATGTCATCTGTGATACCCATATTTTTGTTTCAAAACTTTTGTTTCAATATCACTTCCACTTTCAGACTGTTGGTTTTTCCAACTGTTGGCTTTCTAACTTCAGAGTCAATGTTTATGTTGTCAGATTCATTGTTTATGTTTTAACTGAAACTTCCAGGACCAAAATGTAAACATTTCAGGGACCAAGATGAAAGTTCAGGAAGAAGCCCAACAGTCCAACAAACCAACTCTGATCCTCCCCTTCCAATCTCTGGTTAGGAAGGTTGTTTCAACATCCATGCCACACAAAATTGCAATGGCCCTGGATGTTAAGATATTCAAAGGGGAGCACATGTTCAAGTAGCCGAGGCCTTATACTCATCAGTAGATCCATCTACTTTGTACTCACTTTTGAGTATCCACTTTCACAACCCAAAGGTTTTTTTCCCAGAGGAAAATCAACCATTACACAAGTATGATTCTATATGATGGAATCTATTTCTCTTTCCGTAGCTTTTTTCCAAAGCAGCGCTTCTGGAGATGACAATTATTTGGTAATTGTCCATGGTTCATTCTCAACTATACAAGCTAGAAGGCCTGGAACAAGTCTTTGTCCCCTCTTTGCTCTGTCTTGGTTCAACATCTAGAATCCCTGAGTTCTGTAGATCTGGATTATTAAGTTCCGGATAGTCAGCAACTTCTGAGTCCTATAGATACGGAACATCTAGTTTCAGACAGTCAGGCCCTCACGGGTTCTTGTTAACCTCGAGCAATTACTTCTTTTTCCTTCTCAAGGAAAGTTATCTTCAAAGAATTCAGCATCATTTGACACCAAGAGACGATAAGCACTACTGTTCTTTGCAGATCCAGTGGATATGCAATTTACAGTCTTAGGTCCAACTTGACCGGTTTTGATATTCCAACCTCTACCAAGCCACCCCACAACACAACATTTGTAGGTGGGATCCTTTCCATGTTTTACACGGAGGGTTATCCTTATCCTTATGTGTATTTCTGTTGAGAATTGAATTAGCGGTAAGGATCGCCTTGACCCACATAATTTGAGCGTACGGCTTTGCGCTTGGCTAACATCGTTAGACCGAGGTGAGTAATGAGCAGTCGTTTGATGAACGATGCTTCACATTCTACCCTTCTATCACTATGAATTCCTCAATCCGTAGGCTTAGTTGATTTTTCAACTTCTGCTTTGTAGCGCTTATCCGCTTCAATAGCTTCATCTTTGCTTTTCAACAAACAAAGGATGCAATACATTATACCATCGTCAATGAAGGTCACAAAGTACTTGTCTCCCCCCTTTATTTTGTACAAACTTTAAATCAACCATGTAGGTGTGACTAAGTTCTAGAGGAGCGGTGCTTCTTTCGCTATTCCTTTGACGGAATGGAAAGATGATTTTGCCTCTTCGCGTACCTCACATTCATTTTGAGGGTTTATGTCGACAGAAGGAAACAATCTCAACTTCGTTAGCTTTTGAATGACTTTCTATTTAACGTGTCTTAATCTATGATGGCATAGATGCACATATTACAAATATATCATTCATTTAGCTACCGACATACTATACCATTCTTAGTTATTATAGACCTGTTGGACTAGTCTCAAACCAGCATGACCAACAGCGTCCCTAAAACCAAGTTTGGGACATGTATCACCTCCTTTTATAGTGATCCCATTCCCTGAAGTCCTATTGAGGACAACCTCTCAAACCCCTTCTACTTTAGAGGTGGCGTTACTTCACATGAGCAACCTCTTGCCTGTGGTTAGGGCGTAACCGGATCATATGTGAGCTGGATACTCTGGCCCACTCTAGTTGTTTTGGCAGACTGAGTGTCCAATTTATTTTTTGCCTTTCTTTTGGCCTTCAGATCATTTAAGACCTGGAACTCTGGCCCACCTCACTAAGTGTCTATTATTTTTCTGCCTTTCTTCTGGCCTTCAGATCATTTAAGACATGGAAATTCTGGCCCACCTCACTAGGTGTCCATTAATTTTCCTATCACATGAATTCTGGCCCCAGTCCAGTCACCCATAGGCTTTGTACGATCGAGTGTCCAATATCATATCAAATGAATTCTGGCCCACTCCAGTCGCCCGTAGGCTTTGTACGACTGAGTGTCCAACATTATCCTATCAAATGAAGGATCTTCTGTCAAATAGTGTGACAGGTTCAACGTCTTAAGATAAGCCATTATCTTTTAGTCTTATTTCTTTTAGATTGGTGCCCAAACAATTCCTGGCGCTTTCTTAAGGGTGGTAACAGTTTTCGCACAGTCAGTGGATCTCTATCCTTCGTATGTGCAAATATATTTTACACACTTTTAATAATTCCACTCAAAAGAACAAATCTTTTAACTTTTATTTACAATAGTCCAATCTTTATACGGGAAGGAAAAAGGTTCAATATCTGATTTTAGAGTGTAGGGAATATAAGTTTTTAATGAAAAACACTTTCATAATCCTAGCCTTGCTTTACACACTTTTATTCAGATATTAACTAAACAGATTATAGATAAGGAGGGATTATTAACTTAGACCTTTTGGATTCTGGCCCACTTCAGACAGTCTGAGTGTCCACATCCTCCTTACCATAATTTGGATCCTTTGTCTAGGACAGATATAGGCCTTTTTCTACATAATAGAACATCATCTTCAACCTTCTCACCTTGTCCCAGTTGACATCCTCAGCCTCTCGTGGGCGCTTATTTCCACCACCCCCGGGAGCGGTGACACCAACTCGTCCTTGATCTTTAGCCTTACTAGCATGACTATCAGTAGTCTCTTGAAGCTCAGCATTAGATTCAGAGATCCCTCCTTTGACGAAAACAAATTTGTAACTGTCGTCAAAGAGAGAACCAAAACTAGGACTAGATTTGAAAACACGGTTGTCAAGAAGAAAACCACATCCAGATTTGGTCACACACTTGTCGACCAACATCTTTCGAACACTAATACAATCTTGTCTTAAAGTTGTTGGAATATGTAAAGAAACAACGGGAATAGTAAATAACTATTACAGTGATCAAAAGGATAAACAACAATGAGGACAACAACAAATTGTCAATATCTTGATCTTGAATGAAACTTCAAATATAGAACTTGTATTCAGAAATACAAGAACATGAACAGCTATGCTTGTGGCTTGTAGATCTGCTGAGAATACGAACATTTAGAGTCCTTCGTCTGTTAAGTTAACACCTGAAACACTTAGCAACCAATTAGATAAACACAATACCACCGACTGAGTTGAGAGATGACTATCTATCTTTAAGACAAGATTTCCCCCGTATATAGGCTTTACGGAAGTTTGGACAATAGTCTCCTAAGATGAAACAACAATCTATCAAGTGTGCAAAGCCTACACAAATGATCTCAGCGAACCACACGAATAATGAAGATTGCTAAGAGAAGGATTGCTATCAGGAAAATCTGATCTCTTTGTGGTGTTGTGAACTTGTTTTTTCTGTTCATAAGTTCATATATCTTCTTCTATAGAATTGAGCCAAGGCTTCAATTTATAGGTGTGCAAGATGACCTCTTCAAGTGCCCCACAATGGCAATCAATTGCCATGTAATGGATGACAATTAACCCCCAAGTAATACAGCAACATAATGGTCCAAGTAATGGCCATTATTGGGTGGTTTCAAAGCCATTGAATCCCCCTCAATAGCCAATCCTTTTTGGATTCCGTCGAGCAGTCACTGCCAAAGAAGTGCCGCGGCTCTGCCACATTAGCGCCACTGCGCTAATTCAACACAGAACTCACTGCCACTCCGGTGCCGCGGTGCTGCAAGGGGGCGCCGCGGCCCTTCTCATCTCCGCGGCCCTTTTCCGACCCGTTCTATCTTACACCTCGCACAATCCTTCCTTCGTTTACCAACGTGGAACACTTGTTATTAATCTAATAACCTTCCATCATTCTATGTCTCAAACATTTCACTTACGTACCAATATCTCTTTCATCAACGAAATTTACGATACTTGGCACTAAGATTGCACGTGTGTGGAAATGACGTTTCCGACGTGCGGGGCCCCAATTGTTCGAGTCATAAATAATGGGATAAACTTAATTCCACATATTAGTAAATTTCCAGCAACACAACGTTTAAGAAAGAAAGGTTGACTTTTGAAATGTGTGGTCTAAAACAAATCTTAGATAATTGTGTGGCTATAAATAATTTCATTAAGGGTAAAAGGAAAATTTTAAAGTTAAATTATTTCTAATTATAGAAACGTGACATTCTTTTTTGGACAGACTAAAAAGAAAATGATATCACATAACTTGAGACAGATGGAGTACTTCTTAAGGGACCTACAAAATCAAAAGTGGACAAGTAAAAGTCATCGGAGGGAGTAAACAAGATTTTCATTGTTATAAATATTATTTATTATTTTGAATGTCTATCTCTACGAGAAAAGTTAGGGTTAGTAATATTGGGACCAAATCAGTTTTCTAATATAAATAGAGATGTTTCCTTCATTGTATTGACATCCCTCAAGAGAAATAAAGAACTTTTCTCTGTTATCTTTTTCTCCACAATATTCTTATTCTAATTTTATTATTTCATAACACGTTATGAGCAGGAGTTTCTATCTCATTCCATCTTTTCAAGTTAAGTAGACTCATTCATCTAGTATGTATCTAATCTTCACGTTGTCATGCTAGTTTCAATTTGGAGTAAGCATTTCACTACTTTCTGCCAAATACTAGTTAATCTATCGGTGAATAGGAGGTTTATAATTAACTATATAATAGATCTATTATATGTTTAATGCTAGCAGTTAGTATATATGCTAGATTACATATAATGATTCAGTTTATATGTAATAATATATTTATACAATTTTGTTACTGTTTGTGTCACTAACTTTAAAGCTTAAAGCTATTGCTTGTTCCGCGAACTTAAGGCTAAAGGTAAGATCATCTTTACAACAAAATGCTAAAAGGCCTGCTCTTACAAGGTATGTCACAACGTCTCGATTTTTAAATTTTGATCCACATTAATGCTACGTTTTTTTAGATCACGTTACTGAAAATTAAGTGGGAAAGACAGATAAATCCCTTGTGGAGATAATCGGTTCAATGCACTAATTGGGTATGTTTACCATCCTTCATGAGATTTATGGCTTTAAATTACATTACTATGTGGCAAACAGTTGAGGTGTCCAGCCCATGTTGTTTGAATCGAAATAACAGGGCTTCATGCAGAAGTTAATAATTGCAAATTTTAAATGACGATAAATCAGACGACAAAGAAAACACACTAACAAGGCATAATATTATAATATGATTTGATCAAGTGATCTACATATTGAAAAACTAATATAAAAAACATAAACATATTGATGACTACATTTTGGATGATACTGTGTTGTTTATGAGAAGAAAATATCTTCTATTTATAGAAGTTCAAAACTTCTCCTCTACGAAAGGGATCAATATGGTAGAATTCTTTTACACAAAAAAATCTTTTCCACCAAGAAAACATTTTTGAAGTAAAACACAACTATGGTAAAATTCAAATAAGGTAGAAAAATCAGGACAAACCCTAAGAAATCTCCCATTTGCCTGAGTTTTCTGACAAATTAATCTTGATTCTTCTTCTTCACATAGTCTTCATCATTGCTACTTGTCATGGTTAAAAATAAGGTTAAAAATATTAGGGTAAAAAATTGGTTTAAAAATATTTTGCTTCATCTTTAAAGGTGCAGCAGCAGAGATGTTGAAAATATGATTGAAAATTCATCTACATATGTAGTACGCTGGATAAAATCATCATTATCGTGATATTGGTTGCAGCTTGATTCGAACTGGCCGCCTTAAGCTTGTATTCAACCCATTGAACTGTTGTCTGAACCATTGGCCCGGATACCACTTGTTGGGATCGAAATAATAGGGCGTCATGCGGAAGCTAATAATTGTAAACATTGAACAACGATAAATCAGACGATAAATAAAATACACTAAAAGACATAATATTATATTATGATTTGATCAAGTGACCTACATATTAAAAAATTATTATAAAAAGCATAAACCTATTGAGAGAATAATATCCCCCTAAATAAGATTCCTTAATGATTACATTGTGGATGCTATTGTGTTGTTTATGAGAAGAAAAATCTCCTATTTATAGAAGTCCAAAACTTCTCCTCCAAGAAAAGGATAATTATGGTAGAATTTTTTTCCACAAAAAAAAAAAAAAAAATTCCACCAAGAAATCTTTTAAAAGTAAAACACAACTATGGTAGAATTCAAATAAGGTAGAAAAATTAGAGCAAACTCTAACACATGTATCACTAAAGTAATATATATGAACCTTTTGCTTGTTCTTGATTTAATATTCCTATTGTTACTTGCTAGTAATGTAACTGATTTTGTTCATTCAATTTGAGGAATAATATTGTGAAAAGAAATATATAATCGATCATTAGAAGTGACGATATTTTCTAAGTCTAGTTAGACTAATGGCTATAACCATCAGAAGTAGTAATATTTTCATACTTTTGTTGTGATTACAATTGAATATATGTTAGAGAAAAATTCTCTTCATACCTCGATTTGCTCCTGTAGTAGCAATATATTACAAGATTTTATAAGCGATCATAGTTTTATAGTGGTTAAGACACTGTAAACATCTGAGCTCTAAGATGATCTGCAGCAACAGTCTGCATGAACAATGCGAAGCAGAGGCAAGAAGTTTGTGGAAGCTTTTCTCCTTGTATATTTCACTGACTCATTACATGACTAATGAAACAATTCTTATAGAAAAAAGAAATGAATAATGAAGAAAGGAAGAAAAGAAAAGGATTGCCAGCTCATCAGCTTGGCACATTATTCAAAATAACTAACTCAACAATTCTAACTAACTTTTCACTAAATATCTATGCTTCAATCTTGTGCTCTTAAGGAACATGTGTGCACTGCATTGTATTCATCTCAGCACCCTTCTGTAAGCTAGGTGCTAAGAATAGATTCTTCAAACCTAGCTTGGACAACAAATAAGTATGGTGACCTTGAGTTAGGCCTTTTGTCAACACATCTGCAGGTTGCTCAGCAGTAGGAATATATAAAGTAGAGACCAGGCCTTGTTGCACCTTCTCCCGAATGAAATAGCAATCAATATCTATGTGCTTCGTGCGCTCATTAAACACATAATTATCAGCAATCTAGATAGCAGACTTGATGTCACAATATAGAGGGATAGGTAGCTTTAAACACACATTCAACTCTGCAAACAAACCAGAAATCGATACAACTTCAGCTACAACAGAAGCCAAACTCCTATACTCAGCTTTTGTTGAGCTCTTTGAGATTGTGGGTTGTTTCTTGGACTTCCAAGATATCAATGAAGATTCAAAAAATACAAAATACCCTGAAGTAGATCTTCTAGTGTTGGGTCAAGATGTCCGGTCAACATCATAATAAGTAGACAAAATGCAGGAATCTACTATAGACAGAAAAATACCTAAGCCTAGTGCTTTCTTGTTGTATCTAACTACTCTAACAACTGTTTCCATATGTGAGGCCTTCGGTGCTTGCATGAATTGACTCAAGCATTGAAAATTAAAGGTTATATTTGGCATGGTATTAGTCAAATAGAGAAGCCTATCAACAAGCCTATGATAATTGGTAGGATCATCCAGTGGAGGATCATTGATGACATTAGCAGTATCACCACTAGCAGCAGCAACATCATTCACATGTTGATCAAACACAATAAAAGTTAACTTTCCATTTAGCTCCAACGGTGATCCAGCAGGCTTACCTCATGTCAGTTCCATATCAACTATCAACTCAAGTGAATACTTCCTCTGGTGCATCACAATGCCACTTTTGTTCCTAGCAAATTCAAAACCTAAAAAATATCTCAATTCCCCTAAATCTTTAATCTTTAAATATTGTTGCAGTGTAGCTTTAGTCTTTTTTATAAGACTCTCATTATTCCAGTAATGAGAAAATCATCAACATAGATAAGGACAATAACCAATTTTCCATTGTCCTTCCTTGTATGTGATGACCCGTTTTGCTGTCACAAAAATTTCCTCACCTCATGACCAAATCATGCTGTCTAATTATGCCCGAGTGTCGTATGAGGTAGAAATTTTAGTTAAGTAGACCCTTAGTCGTGTGAAGGGGTGATTAAAAATCAAACTAGCAAAATGAAACCCAAAGACTCGCCCCAGCGGAGGGTGGACTATGCCCGCTGTTTCGCCCCAGTGAGCTCTCAGTCTGTCATGACGGAGAAAGGAAATCCTCCAGTGTCCATTCCTGCGGACAGACACTCACCGCAGTGGTGTCCGCCGCAGTGGTGTCCGCCGCAGCGGACACAGCCCATCCCAGCGAGAAACTGCTGGGCAGATCTAGTAGTTAAAATCCATTTCATATTTTGGCCTCATTTCAAAGCCGTCCTCTAGGGAAAATTTTCAGAAGAGCCTCATGGAACCTTGGGAAAGGTAAAAATCCAAACCTCAAGATCTTCAATTTATCTAATTAATTTCTAGTTTAGTAGTGGTTGATTTAAGGGTTTGATAAATGGAAAGTTCTTAGATGGTAAAATCATATGTGGGGTGATACGTTAAGCCTTGGGCTTGAAAGTTAGGAGAGGAAGGTTATTAATGACTTTTGGGTAAAGGACATTAAGCTTAGGGTGTTCATTAATGGTGGAAGCCTAGAAGACTAGTTGTAGGAAGATAAGTTTATATAATTACTTCACTACTTGAGATTTAAGGGTTAAAGATAGATATTATAGTTAGATTCGACTATTGTAAGCTTAGAAATTATCTAGATAATCACCTATGGGTTTGAGTCCTCCGTTATAGTTGAGAATTTGATTATGGAAAGCTAAGGTTTAGGCAAAAAATAGGGGTTTTACATTGGATGACGAAATTGACCAATACCTTAGCTAATTTAGCACTTGGGGATTAGATGTGGACTTTTAGAACGTTGGATCACCTTCTTCACTAATAAATTACCGTTTTACCCTTTTCCCATAATTGAGTTAAAAATAAGGGGTAGTCTAAATGTATGGGTCTTGTTGTGTCCTTTCTAACCTAGAATTCTATGGTTGGCTAGACTTCGAGTACTATCGCGATCTTCGGAGAGGCAAGGCTCATGTGTGATTGTTGTGACTCCCGATCGGCATCCAGGTATGTTACAACTTACCTTCTAGTCAAACTTTAGTTAGCAAAGCGTATGTGTAGTTGGATTGTGTTGGAGAAAGCATGTACACCTTCGGGTACGGAGCTAGAATTAATTACTTAGGTTGGTTATTATTGACTGAATATGGCTTATTACCTCTTTGTGATTATTAGATTTGTATGTAGTTTCCATACCGTACATGTGACCTTGTTACCTCTAATTATTTTGATAGTATTATGGATAGGGGAAAGAACTTGACTTGGTACTGATATTGTGATATGTGTCCATGGGTGGCATGGTTGGGGATTTATATGAAATACCTGATATTGTCATTGCATTGTATTCATCCACATTTCCATGATATATTAATATTATCTGTGATTGGCGTGATGGTGATAAATGAGAAGGAAACAACAATGATTCTTATTTCATATTGATTGCGTAGCCATTCCATGATGAGTGATACAGAATGGCTAGCGAGGTGTTCGGTTGAAGAGTCATCTCTAGGGTGAGTAATATGGAGCGACTGGTATATGGACTTTGCGGGTCCCCAATGGGTCATGACTGCTGGGACGATAAGATATTTCTCCCGGAGCATGTGTGTAAGGAGATTACATTGGCCATTGCATTGCATATTTACTCATCATTACATTCATATACTTGGATTCTGACTTGATTCTCTACACTTAGGTTGCTTATTCTTGGACTGTGAATATTACTTTTTCTTGATTGCGAGCATGTCTATTCTTCAGTTTCTTTATTATACATGTTAGCTAACTTTTGTCGGTCTATAATATCTACCGGTACATAGTGTTTATACTGATACTACCTTGCTGCATTCTTTTATGAGTGCAGAGTTTACGACGATGTCTACTTCACTTCTAGTTGGCTGATTCCCGTGGCTACTGTGATGCATCTAGAGCGAGTTCATGGACAGATGCAGCCTGGGTGTTCCTTTAATTACTTGTCTCACGTTTTCCCGAGACTATATTATACCTACATTTCTTATTATTATATTTAAACTTATATCTTGTATTTTAAAGGCTCTTGTACTGCCTTAGACCAGACTCCTTGAGAAGTAGTTGTATTTTCATACTTATGCTAATCATATTTTAAACTTTCATTCAATTGAGTTATTGCTTATGCATGTTGAATTTAGGTTTGAGAGAAGGGTTCGCCTACTGAGGTGGGAAAATGTAGGTGCCCGCACGACTGTGTTATTTGGGTTATGACAAGTTGGTATCAGAGCCCAAGGTTACCCAGTCTATAAGTACAATAGCAATGTCTAGTAGAGTCTTATGGAATGGTATGTAGACGTCTGTACCAATCTACGAGAGGCTATAGGGTATTTAGGAAACTTTCCTTTTTTCTTTCTTATCGTGCAATTTCGGTCAAATTGGTATCTCGATGTGCCCAATTGGTATCTATTCGATTCAAATTGGTATCTAACGGTGTCATCATTATGGTGTTGGAATTATATGCAAGGAACAATTAATGAGTCCTAGAGATGAGTAAGTTTTGAAGGCATCAGAAAACTTCCTTGTTGCAGCAACTCCCCACTGTTTTTGGTAGTCACGTTGCAGCGAGCATATCGCGCGCCTGCAAAAGGAGGGCCACCCAGGCGAATTCTTGTCATGCCAAGGAACCACACCTATGGAACCATGACCGCAAGAGCGAGTCTGCCATAGTTAAGGGTCGATCGCTGGAGATGACCCTGTGCATCCTTCCCTGTCCATGCCCACAGTCATTTTCTCGCCATTGCACGTCCACCGCAGCAAAAGTGCATGTCCAGAACTAGTGATCTTGCTCCGAGGTACAACCCTGTTCTAAAGCCAAAGACTTCATACAAGCTAAATCCCAAATCATGAAATTTAAGCACAAAAAACTCAAAACCCGACGAAGGCACGATGTATCTACTTAATAAAGAAATTATCCATCCAGAACAAACAACGAAAACCAAAATAAGAAAAGCAAATTGTTTCAAAGTCACCAAAACCAACAAAAGCATAGTCTAGAAATAACAAGCCCTACAAAGGCTACAACCATGATTAAAAGGGGGAAATTGCTACTTCTGCCTCATGCTAGATGTCTCCTCACCTCCCTTCAACTGAACTGCTAGCATCACCACCAACGTCAGGCTTGGTCAAGAAGGAATATCACTTCGTGTCATCCTTGTCCTCAATCGGAAGCTTGTCATTCAGATACATCTTTTTGAATATTTATTTGAAACCCCTCCAGACCTTTAGCAACAACTTATCCCCAAGAACTGCTCTTCTTCTTCTCAGTGTGAAAGCCAACCTAGAGCTGGCCTTGAGCCTTAGCCACAGTAGTGTATGCAGTCTGTAGTGAAGCGACTGAAGTCTTCATCTCCTCCTGCGCCTCCAAATACGTTTTCATCTCTTCTCGAGTGAAGTAGCTTGCAGCAGATCCAGATGGGATATCCTTGGTTGAAGGTCTAGGAAGCCCCATGATCAAACTCCTCATATTTTCCATCTATTAAAATCTAAGAACCCAGCATCTCGATGGTCCCCTAAGGCCGTGAGGGTGCGGTACCACCACTACCACCCTCTTGGCTCACATCCACCCCAACATCCTCATCGATCTTCCTATTCTTGCCTTGGACCACAGTACCATGCCCCTTTACTTTCAGAGGGTTGAAGCTAACATCAGAATTGACCAACTCATTTATACCCCTCTGTGGGACCTTCGCCTTCTTGCATAAGGCGGTAATGAGGCAAGGAAACATGAAGCTAGGACCCGGATCTGACACAAAATCAGCCCACTCCATAATAATGTGATGACCCACATTCACCGGAATGTCATCCAAAATAAATGCAATCATGAGAGACCGATTGTAGGTAACGTTAGTAGTGTTGCTCGAGAGGCGTACCCGTCGAGTGATGATGTGAAACCACCTCCTAGCCTCTGCGGTGAAGTAAGTGCTACTAATCTTTGACTTCTTATTGACCCAATCAAATGAACCCCTGTCCTCCTCAGCGATTAGTTTTCACAATATCCATTCCCTATTACTGCAAAGATCCTTATCCGCCATACTACTCACCGGGTGGTTTGGCAAGCCGTAATGGGCATTGATTACCTAGGCCCCGATCTTCACCGCCTTACCCCAAATTATAATTTTCGAATCAGGGACAAACAAGTACAGTATCTCAAGGTTCACATTAAACTCTCTAACCCAACACTCATTCGCCTTGTCGGGGTCATCCACAAAGCAATTCCACCCCATTTTGTGAAGACGCACAAAGAACTCCGAAGCCTATTGTTCTACCTTCCTCATATTGATTCCTTGCTAAAAAATCAACCCCTTACCTATATACTCCAAGTAGCGGCGCTGACACTCTGGCGTTAGGAAGCGAGTATAGTTCTGACTGCTTTCTCCTTCGCTCTGTGACATATTTCCAAAGACTTGTACCTTCAAGGAATGCATAAGTTAGTTCCCATAATTTCATCAAGTTTAGTAATTAATTGCACATCTTTCAAGCAAAAAACAACTGCAAAAATAACCCCGGATGAGCCAGTCCGAAGCTACTGGTTCTTCACTGTGTATGCAGAGTCCGCTAGAGTGGAAGAAGAGCCGTTGTAACAAAACCATTGTTATGGACAATGATCCGCTAGGGCGGAAGGTCCCACAATAGTGAGCTACAGTACCCGCACCCACGCATAAAAGTCCCAAACCTCGAAGAGTGCGCACCCACACACCCTATCTCACCACATGAGGTTGCGCCTACGGGAGGGTTCTGCAGGGGCATACCCATCTTCTTCATCAGACCAACTCATTAATATTTGAAATATTTTTTATCCATTTTGGATCAAAATCAGTGTATTTCACATAGATCGTTTAATGTTCTAACATGCATGACCCCTAGACTTCAACAAACACGATTTCAAGAGATAAATATCCCAAAATTTCAAGAAATCTAAAACCCACCACCCTTAACAAGCACCCGTTACTTTTTGAGTTCTCCATCCCTGAATCTGAGATTTCCTAGGGTGTTACTTCGTGATAAGCCTATTTTTACAATCAAGATACTAATAATTTTTGGATTTGTCCCTACCACCCACCCGAAAATAATTAGCAATATTTCAAGATTTCACCCTTTAGTAGTTGAGATATATGTACAAAAATTTCAGATTCATGACCTTAAGTTTATTCTAGAGTTGGTAAGAGTGATTACGTACCTTAAATTGAAGATTTGGAGGATATGGATGGTGCAAAGAAACCCTTCATACCTTATACTTTACTCTCTTATATGTGGAAGCTTTAAGGCAGTGTTGGTAGTAGGATGATTTGTGAGAGTGGGGGAGGGGGTGAGTACTTGAGTAGTGGAGGAAGTTGAAGAGTTGTGTAGTTGAGGGATATGGAGTAGTTTTGAGATTATGAGTGTTTAACTGTGAGTGTGGGATATGAGGAGATTACCCCATTTTTACCCTCTGAAATTCTGAAGTTCTGCTACAGTGGAAGTGACAGTCGCAGCATGTCCGCTGTACCCGGTAAGACAACCGCCCAGGTAGACTTGGCCTTTTTCTCTCAGACTTGCCGTATCGTCCCTGTTCGTGCCTGCATGGCACGCCCCGGCAGATAACCTCCTACAGGGATGAAAATACATCGTACCGGTGCTTTTTGAAATAAATTATTCCACCCTAGTGTGATCCGAGTCTATTTCCTTAGTGATACTTTCCTATTAAGCCTTGTCAGCCTTTAAAAAGTGATATGTTATGGTCCTTTTAAGATAAGTAAGATCTCCTTTGCCGATATTCCCATGGAGCGTACTGCCAGATTCTATCCGAACGTGAATGGTCCTCTTCCTTTCGTAGATAAGATGTGATTAGTAAACAATGGTTAATGCTGCTAAGTTCAAATGTGAAGTGAAATGTCGTCCCTGGGTGTCTCACACCGAGAGTGTATCAGCCCCGTCTATCTCCTTTTCGTTCTCCATTATTCGAGGATGAACGATTATTTAATTGGTATATGATGAGATGACCGATTTGGCTGTCATGGAAATTTCCTCATCTCATGACCAAATCATGTTGTCTAATTAAGGGGTGAGAAATTTTAGTTAAGTGTACCCTTAGTCCAGTTAAGGGGTGATTAAAAATCAAACTAGCACAATGAAACCCAAAGCCTCACGCCGACGTAGGCAGAGAAAGGGAATCCTCCAGTGTTCGCGCATGCGGGCAGACACTCGCCGCAACAGACACAGCTGACCCCAGCGAGGAACTACTGGGCAAACCTAGTATTTAAAATCCATTTAGGATTTTGGCCTCATTTTCACCCAAAACTCATTTCAAGGCCGACCTCTAGGGAAATTTTTTAGAAGAACCTCATGGAACCTTGGGAAAGGTAAAACTCTAAACCTCAACATCTTCATTTTCTCTAATTAATTTCTAGTTTAGTAGTGCTTCATTCTAGGGTTTGATAAATGGAAAGTTCTTAGATGGTAAAATCAAATGTGGGGTGATAGGTTAAGTCTTGTGCTTGAAAGTTGGGAGAGGAACGCTATTAATGACTTGTGGGTAAGTGTTCATCAATGGTGGAAGCCTAGAAGACTAATTGTAGGAAGATGGGTTTATATGATTAGTTCACTACTTGAGATTTAAGGGTTAAATATCGATATTATGGTTAGATTCAACTATTGCAAGCTTGGAAATTATCTAGATAATGACCTATGGGTTTGATTCCTCTATTATAGTTGAGAAGTTGATTATGGAAAGCTAGGGTTTAGGCGAAATAGGGGTTTTACATTGGATGACGAAATTGACCAATACCTTAGCTAATTTAGCACTTGGGGATTAGATGTGGACTTTTAGAACGTTGGATCACCTTCCTCACTAATAAATTACCGTTTTACCCTTTTCCCATAATTGAGTTAAAAATAAGAGGTAGTCTAAATATATGGGTCTTGTTGTGTACTTTCTAGCCTAGACTTCTATGGTTGGCTAGACTTCGAGTACTACCGCGATCATCGGAGATGCAAGGCTCATGTGTGTTTGTTGTGACTCCCGATCGGTGTCTAGGTAGGTTACGGCTTACCTTCTGGTCAGACTTCAGTTAGCGAAATGTTTATGTAGTTAGATTCTATTGGAGAAAGCATGTACGTCTTTGGGTACGGAGCTGGAATGGATTAATTAGGTTGGTTATTGTTGACGGAATGTGGCTTATTTCCTATTTGTGATTACTGGATTTGTATGTAGTTGTCATATGTACATGTGACCTTATTACCTCTCATTATTTTGATGGTATTATTCATAGAGGAAAGGACTTTACTTGGTACTGATATTGGGTGGCATAGTTGGGGATTCGTATGAAATACCTGATATTGTCATTGCATTGCGTTCATTCTCATTTCCATAATCTATTAATATTATCTGTAATTGGTGAGATGATGATAAATGAGAAGGAAAAAACAATGATTCTTGTTTCATATTGATTACGTAGCCATTCTATGCTGAATGATATGGAATGGCTAGCGCGGTGTTTGGTGAAAGAGCCGTCTCTAGGCTGAGTGATACGAAGTGACTGGTACATGGATTTTGTGGGTCCCCCATGGGCCATGACTGCTGGAATGATGAGATATTTTGCTCAAAGCATGTGAGTATGGAGATTACATTGGCCATTACATTGCATTGCATATTTACTCATCATTACATTCATAAACTTAGATTCTAACTTGATTCTCTACACTTGGGCTGATTATTCTTGGACTATGATATTACTTTTACTTGATTGCGAGCATGTCTATTCTTCAATTTCTTTCTTATACATATGTTAGCTAACTGTTGCCGGTCTATAATATCTACCGGTGCATAATGTTTGTATTGATACTACCTTGTTGCATTATTTTATGAGTGCACATTTTACGACGGTGTCTACTTCACTTCCCGTTGGCTGAGTCCCGTGGCTATTGTGATGCATCTAGAGCGAGTTTATAGACGGATGTGCAACCTGGGTGTTCCTTTAGTTACTCGTCTCACTTGTTCCCGAGATAGTACTGTACCTATATTTCTTATTATTATATTTAAACTCATATCTTGTATTTTAGAGGCTCTTGTATTGCCTTAGACCAGACTTCCTGGGAAGTAGTTGTATTTCCGTACTTATGATAGTCATGTTTTAAGCCTTCATTCAATTGAGTTATTGCTTATAGGTGTTGAATTAAGATTTGAGGGAAGAGTTAGCCTACCGAGGTTGGAAAAGGTAGGTGCCCACATGACTGTGATTTGGGTCATGACATTATGAGGAGTGAATAGTCCTGGTGACTCTGTGGGAATTCAGAAGACACCAAAGAAGTGGTTAACTTAATATTCCATTGCCTTGAGGCTTACTTAAGTCCATACAATGACTTGAGCAGCCTACACACCTTCCCTAGCTCATGAGCAAAGCCCTCATGTATACTTTTTCATTAAGATCACTTTGCAAGAATTCATTAAAGACATACATATGATACACTATCCACCCCTTTTTAGCAGCAATAGAAATTACTGACCTCACAATCACCATCTTCACCACAGGTGAAAAAGTGTCCTAATAGTCAATGCCCTTCTTCTAATTGTACTCTTTGGCCACTAGCCTAGCCTTAAACCTTTCGACCTCACTTATGGCGTTATACTTAATCTTATATACCCACGTGCATCATGTTTCCTTCTTCTTACTTGGTAGATCAATCACCTCCCAAGTCTTGTTATATTTTAAGGCTTGAATATTTGCCTTCATGGCCTCTATCCACCTTTTGTCCTTAGTTACCTCAATATATGATTGTGGTTCATGCTCTTCTGATGACTGTGCTATAAATATTTGATAAAACATAAACAATCATGCATAGTTAATAACATCAGACAATGGATATAAGCATGTTTTCAAACTCCTAGGAGATATAGACATTGTGCTGGGAGATCTGGAGCAATCCGAAAGGTATTAGGATTTTAGAATAAGTTGCAGGTTGAATGAAATCTTTCATTCATGTAGGAGGACTTCTGTCCCTAGTAGATCTTCTAGTATCCAAAGGTGCATGAGTGATGGCAACATCTTGTTGAGATGGCACGGTCTCAGACTGATGAGGATCAATAGTAACGCATTGTTCACTAATAGCTAGAGTTGACTCTAATATAACATCAACAACAGTTTGCGAACTTGGTTCACTTATCTCACCAACATCCTCAGCTGCAACTTCTCCATGAATAGTATCATCAATTTGTAGTTCAAGAGTGGGAAAATATTCAGTATATATATCTGCAGTATGAAACTCAATATCACACTGTATGTGTTGTCCAAAAGGGAAAATATCTTCATAGAAAGCCACATCTATGCTCATAAAAATAGTTTTGTTATCTAAATCAAGCAATTTATATCCCTTCTATCTAACTGCATAACCAAGAAACACTGACTTAATGGATCTAACATTAAACTTGTCCTTCTTGACCAAATTGGTAGCATAGCACATACATCTAATAACCTTCATGTGGGAGAAGGAATGTGTCCTTTTGAACAACTTCTCATAAGGTGACACATTCCCTAATACCACAGAAGAAATCCTGTTGATCACATAAATCGCAGCTTCCACACAGTCTCCCAAAAACCTTACGGGCAAATAACTTTTGAACTTGATAACCCTGACAATCTCCAAAATATGTTTGTGCCACCTTTCCACCACTCTATTTTGTTGTGGAGCGAATGGACATGAGATCTGATGTATAACTCCATGTTGTCTAAACAACTCATTACAAGAGCTATTAAAAAAATCTAAACCATTATCTGATCTAACACTTTTAACAATCATGTTAAATTGTATCTTGATTATTGCAAGCAAATTCTTAAGAATATAAGCTACATTAGACTTAACAACAACATACCCAGTGAAATCCCACAACGTGGGGTCTGGGGAGGGTAGAGTGTATGCAAACCTTACCTCTACCTTGGTAGGTAGAGCGACTGTTTTCGAGAAACCCTCGGCTCAAGATAGAGCATAAGCAAGAGTATAGCAATAGCAAAAGCAGTCAGATCTGGTAAAAGTAAGCTAAACAAAGTACACTAAAGGACACATAACAACATAAATCAAATTACAAGGAACTATAAGGCAATACCGCACCTGTTAGTAAGATAGGATAAGTGGGCCTATAACAATAACACTACCACTACCAGTTTGCAAGAGTAAGTAGGACTACACTCGACTACCTACTACTCTTCTACCTTAATCTGTGTCCTCTACAACCCTCTATCTAAGGTCATGTCCTCAATAAGTTGCATCTACACCATATCCCGTCTAATCACCTCTCCCCAATACTTTTTCAGCCTACCTCTACCCCTCCTAAACCTGTCCTAGCCAACCTCTCACACCTCCGCATTGGGGCATTTGTGTCTCTTCTTTGCACATGTCCAAACTATCTCAACCTCGTTTCCCGCATCTTATTCTCTACCGAGGCCATTCCCACTCTGTCCTGAATATAATTATTTCTAATCCTATCCCTCCTTGAATGCCCGCACATCCATCTCAGCATCCTCAGCACCGCAACTTTCATATTTTAGATGTGCAATATTGACTGGCCAACACTCTGCCACATACAACATAGTCGGTCTAAACACCGCCTTATAGAACTTGCCTTTAAGTTTTAGTGGAACCTTTTATCGCACAAGACTCCAGATACAAACCTCCATTTCATTTATCCTGCCCCAATACGATATGTGACATCGTCATCAATCTCTTCATCCCCTTGGATAATAGACCCAAGGTACTTGAAGCTTCTTTTCTTTGGAATGACCTGAGTACCAAGCCTCACCTCCTCGCATGTCTCCAGCTCACTCTCGTTGCTAAACTTGCAGTCCAAGTACTCTATCTTGGTCCTACTTAGCCTAAACCCTTTAGACTCCAGAGTTTGTCTCCAAACGTCCAGCTTAACATGCAACAAAAACACCCAAGTCCACCTGGTGTAATCATCAACAACTGTAAGAAAATATCTCATGCCATTATAGGTAGCAATCCTATATAGTCCCCATACATCAAGATGCAACAACTGAAAGGCAAACTCAGTTCTAATGTTACTAATAGAAAATGGCATCCTAGTTTGCCTAGTCACAGGTAAAATGTCGCAATGCCTTATTGCAAAACTAAACTTTTCACCAAAGTTGTATATCTTCTTGAGCATACTCATTGGCACATGTCCCAGCCTCCTATGCCATAGTCCTACTTGTAACTCAGCTGTTGTGACTGCTATTGATACATGTGCTTGTGCCTTCATCATCTCAGAATAGCTCCTTTGTGACTCTAGCATGTACAATCCCTCAATCTCCTTACCAATCTCCTTCCTTCCTAGTGAATAGATCATGTAGGACAAAGAAATCAGGGAAGAAACTTGCACAACAATTCAACTCCCTTGTCAAATTTGAAACTGAAAAAATATTAAACTTAAAACTTGGTACACATTACACATTCTTTATAAGATCATCTCCTGCTAGCCTGCAACTTCCTATTTGAGGAATTGTTGTTGTATCACTAATAGACAGCTTCACCTGACCTATATTTCCTACTAATCACCTCTTTCAATTATATTTTTATCATTAATCATGTGGTTGGTTGCCCCTGAATCCACAATCCTACTAGGACTACTTACTTTATCAAACACAAGCTTACCTGCCATGTGAGCACTAGGAACTTGAGCATTGATATGATGTGCACCAGCATCTGTATGTTGATTTAGCATTACAAGCACCCTCTCATATTTATCTGGAGTCCATGATCTCAACAGAAAATTAACCTGCTCATGTTGTCCTGGGATAATTGTCTTAGTCCTTCCATCTGTATATGTCCAGTATAAGGCATTCCTCTCGTCTGCATATGTCCTATGTAAGGCACTCCTCCTATATACCTCTGATTTGGGTAAGACACACCTCTCATATGTCCACCATAATAATAATTTCAAGGCAGTTCATTCCAACAACCACATCAGCATAAATATACTTTGATTAAATGTGGGAGGATTAGAGAAGGAGAAGTAAATATTAAATGAAAATTGTTGCTTAATAGTTTTGCATATACTATTCCTCAACCCAGAATGATATATATAGCATCCTGAAGAGTCGTATCATGTTTGGGTAATATTTTCAAAACCTAAAGAATAACTTATCCGATGAGTAAGGAGTAAAAATTCGGCAAAGGCCTTTGGTGTCCCCTCCAATCAAGAATTGGGGCCTCATAATTAGTAGCCAATATGCTTTTCTCTTATGCTTTTCTTTGTTCATGGTTAGATATTTTGGTGTCCTAGGCGTAGAGGAACCACACCAATCCATCCCAAATGATACATACTTTGGGACCTGGAGAGTGAAGGAGCAAGTGACACATATTATTATTATTATTATTATTATTATTATTATTATTATTATTATTATTATTATTATTATTATTATTTACTTTGAAGACAAAAAAGTGAAAGATTTATGAAAGAGCAATGGATTTTAGAATACAACATGAAAACCTCAATTTTTTTTTATTTTGTGTCTATTTTTGTACTAGGAACATGAATGGTGATGCTAACAGACAAAAAGGAATGAAGAGGGTGATGAGTGGCCACACTCGTTCCACCATGATGTTGTGTCATTGTTGCACGTACCTGTCATACGTCAAATCATCTTAAATACTTTTATTATGTATTATACTAAGGCAAAAGGATACAAATTTTGTAGAATATTTTTTACTATAACCACATTAATTGTTTACTTACAGATTTTCCAAAAGAAAATAACAGTTCATATAAAAATTCCCTGAGGAAAGAAATAATTATTTGATTGCCGCTTTGATAGAAAATATTCAGATGTTAATGGGTATTCTCCCTGAAGGAGATATTTACCATAAAAGTTGATGATAGAAGTATCAAAGACTGTATAATATAATATTTACTTTTTATAATTTATGAATTTAAGAATGTCTTTATAATATTCATTTGGTTGTAAATTGTTTTTTGTCTTGACACCGGCGATGTCAGGGTAATATTTGATAGTATAAAATCAATTAAGGCTCCGGAAGAGCTAACTATTTATCTAGAAGATTATGTCACTAGTACTGTCCAATCAATATGTGATTATGGAGAATAAATTAAAGGCTTCTGAAGAGCTTATATACTATTATGTTATTCGTTCTAGATTGTAATATACGAAGTTGTTATGATCGAAACATAAGTTATAGTAAACCTGAAGTTTACTAAAGTAAATGACTATCATATTGAAGCTATGATTAGAGGACTAAATATCTACCAAATCATAGTGGGTAAAAAATATTATGTGAATAGTTACCCTCTTTATTCTCTAAATTGCACTACACAAATATAAGTATGATAAAATTACATGTTACGGTAAATCAGAAATTTATTGGTATAAAACAAATCATGTCATAGTAAACCCGAAGTTTATTAAAATAAATAGCACATGGCGTGTAAACTTGAAGTATACTAGTATAAATAATTTTATTAGTCGGCGTGAGCGATTTGGTTATCCCTATTCAAATATGATGTGCAGATTGAGTCTTTGACATATATTCAAGAGCTAGAAGATTCTTCAAGAATTTATTTTTGTTGCTTGTTCTCATGATAAGTTGATTATACTGGCTAATGTTGGTATTGAATTTCCTAAATTCTTAAAAAATATAAAAGGTGAATATGAGCTCGTTCGATAAGACGGTCACATGTGCATTTATATCAACCCGCAGTTTGACATTTGAAAAGTTACTTGCTCAAAATAATTGAGTTGAGAGCACAATTTTTAAATTATGTAATCAAGATAATTCATCTTGTTAATGTTGGTTCATATCTAAGATGGTTTAGCGTTGAATGCGTCTGATAAATAGTTAAACCATTGTTAATAAGAACTAAGCTTCATATGTTGATCTGAAATATGATATATTGCATACAACAACACTTGTATGCTTCATACCAATAAATTATGATAAAAAATTTCCTCACAATTGGTTCAGGGTCAGGAACCAGATGTTTCTAGCTAATCATTTTTTATGTGTGGGATATAATTCTTTAATCTACCATGATGCACAAAGATGGATTTCCCAAAAGAAGATGGGATATATGTTAGTTTTTCTAACATAAGGGGGAGAAAATAAGCAGCTAAGAAATATGTTATGAATTATAATTGGTATGATCCTCATTCAAAAATAATTCAAGTCAAATGCTAGAAGTATTTGCTGACCTAAAATTAATTTCTAATTCCAGCTGCAACATGCTCCTATTAAAATTAATGTCCCTGAAGGACATAGTCTACAATATGTAAGAAGCGTGGTAGATCAATTGGTTTCTAATGAAATAATCCATGAAAAGGGAGCGGAGTAAATGATCAAAATGGTCATAATAAGGAGGCAATGTGCTCTCAAAGAGCCTACGACACAACATTTCATGAAACCTCGTGACAAATTTAGGTACCTAAAAATAATGAAAGTGATGAGATCTCAATAAGTTATGTCACATTGCGAACCAATATAAATGATATATCATCGACGATATCTTTGCTGCAATATAGCGTGCAATATTGTAAAAAATTGTGAGGATCTAAATTTTACGTCTATTAAAGCATGTTGACATAGAAATAATTATCACATTTTGAAAAGCATAAAGCTTATTGGACATGCAGTCCTAACATTAATAAATGTCATGCATTTAAAGTTAATAATTATTGTCACTTGATAATAGTTGAATTAAAATTAAGCGTATACGTGTTCTAAATCTGTTCATAATTCTTATATGGACTAAATCAAGGAAAGTGATTGAAATGCTATCATAATGAATAATCATTGAATAAGGGTACATATGACTCTATTATCCTTACATATTTGTGAGTGTAAATTGATTACTTGAATATTATTCGAACTCTTGAAGATTTTTCAAAGGCAATACATTATCTGCTGAAAGAAGTTGAAATGAGAAATTTACAGAACTCTTTGTTCCCGAAGTGTCATATCTTTATGCAAGTGATGCATTTATATATTTTGCTATGCCTATGAAGGATTACAGTCAGACGATGTTGTTCTACGTGACAGTAAATCATATAAAGATAACATATGTTTATAAAGCACGTCAGCAATGCACTTGGAGTGATTTTAATAATATGATGCAACTCTTTCAGAAGAGTGGAGTGCAATATACACAGTCCAACTAAAGAGAGAATTCATAAAGAAGATATAACAAATCATATTTCATCAAATTATTTCTACACACGAGCTCCAAAAGAAAGGTGGTATCAACATGCAACAGATTCATTCAGGTGATAATATGACTGATTTATTTACCAAGTCTCTGCCAACTGCAGCTTTTGAGAAGATGGTGCACAAGATTAAGATGTGAAGATTCAAGTTTTTGGATTGATGTTCTCATCAGGGGGAGTTAGTATGCGTTGTACTCTTTTTCACTTTCAAGGTTTTTGTCCCACTGGATTTTCCTTGTTAAGTTTTTAATGAGGCAACCAAATGACGTATTATTAGAAATGTGTACTCTTTTTCCTTCACTAGAATTTTTTCCACTGGATTTTTTCTAGTAAGGTTTTAACGAGGCACATTATCTACCAAATAGACATTCAAGGGGGAGTGTTATAAATATTATTGATTATTGTGAATGTCTATCTCTACGAGGAAAATTAAAGTTAGTAACTTCGGGATCAAGTCAATTTTCTAATATAAATAGAAATGTTTTCTTTATTGTATTGACATCACTCAAGCAAAATTAAAAACTCTCCTCTCTTCTCTCTTTCTCCACAATATTCTTGTTCTAATTTTATTATTTCATAACATTCATTGTTTTGTTACACATTAATTAGAACAGGGTAAGTTCTTTTTTCTTTTCTTTTTACCCTGGGTTTGTATCCCTTTATTTTGTCAGTTATTAGTAGGCCTGGCCAATGGGCTGGGCTCGGGTCTGGCGGGGTCGGGGTCGGGGCGGGACGGGCGAAGGGGTCTGGCGGGGTCTGGCGGGACTTGCTCCAGTCCCGTCCCGATCCCGTCGGAATCGGGTCGGGGCGGGGGCGGGGCGGGGTCCGACGGGTTTCCTTTTTTTTTTTTTAAATAACATATGTATAAAAAAAACTCAATAAACAAGATAAGATAGTGTAATAAAAATATCTCAAGGCTGTTTTTGTGCCTCTTATATTATTTAATAGACATGATTTTCTTGTAATACAAATACAATTGTCTAAAAAGTAAAATCTAAATTGCAACTTTGTGGTGTTGTCCAAAAGTTGTAAATTACATAATAAAATTGCAATTAAAAAAATTACATTCTCAAAAAACCCTGTTCTAATTGCTTCATGATTTCCTGTGGTTCTTCGGTTGGAATTGGTAGTTGTTGGTCAAATTGATCTACGTCGCTTCCACCACCTTCAGATAAGATTTCGTTGTAGTTTTCATCTTCTTCTTCGTTGATTTCCGGTTGACCGCACCTTCTCCGCTCCACTCGTATCCAATCTCTGAATAATACTACAATTTCCCAGCTGTCTCCTGCTAATGAGTGTCTGTGGTCTCCTATTTGATATCTGCGGTAGAAAAAGCGCTTTCAGACGCAGTTGATGACGCTTGAATGTTCAAAACATCTCGGGCCATCAATGAAAGTGTCGGAAAGGTCTTCTCATTCCCCTCCAGTATTTCAGCAAGTCTTCATGTCCATCTTAATTGATAACTTCTTGGTACGGTACAGAACCCTGCAAAACAAAAATATCCAACTCGCTAATTTGGTTAGTAGTAGAGGTACGGCCGCACATTCTATTTCTAAGGCTTTCAATACTAGCCGCAGAAACAACATGTCTTTTGTGAGGTTGTGTTGAAGATGAAGAAGATGGTATGGAAGCCGGTAAGTTACTAGCATTTTCTTGTTGATAAAATCTATATATTTTTTCGCATTGGTGTTCTACGCTAGACAACACTTCTTCTTTAGTTTGTTCAATAGGTGGTGGGTGATTTAGATTTTTGGGACTTGGAGGTGGTAGTACTTCTATACAATAGTAAATAGTTTCAATTAGTGATTTAGTACCATCTATTTTAATAGTAGGATTTAAAACAGAACCAATAATATAAATAGTGGGAATAGAAATAAAATATTTTTTTATTTTGACAAACATTTTTTTAATAGCTACCTTATAAGCTGGTTTTTCCATATATTCACTAAGTAATAAAAATATTAGAGTTATATAAAACAACATAATTGAAATAGTAGGATAATATATACCGGAAAATTCTTTTGTTGCTTGAAAAAAATTCTCTAAAAATACAATAAGTTCGGAAATTTTTACCCAATCACTATCTAAAATCATATCAGCTGGATTTTTATTATGAGAGTTAAAAAATAAAGTTATACGTTTTATATAGTCATAAGCAACAAGTAGTTGCTCGTATAAGAATTCCACCTAGTGGATACTTCTTGTGGAATTTTTTTATAAGATAGTCCACAATCATGACAAGTTTTTTTATATTCTTTTCTACGTTGTACTTTATTACTTTTAAAAATAAAGTTTATAGCAAATTGTATTTTACTAAGAATGTCTTCAAAAAGTGATAGACCATCCTTTACAATTAAGTTATATATATGGCACGCGCATTTTATATGAAAATAATCTGGGAAAGATGAAGTTAAACTATTTTTTAAAATTGTAATTGCATAATTGTTAGAAGAAGCGTTATCTAATGTAATAGTCATAATTTTATCGGTTATTCCGTAATAATGGCACACTTGATAAATATTATCTGCAATAAAAGTACCAGTGTGCCTATCATCTATATATCTATATGCTAAAATACGTTTTTGCATAGACCATTTATAATCTATCCAATGACAAGTTACAGTTAAATAATCATGGTCGTTAATACTACGACCTATATCAGACGTGATAGATACTTTGCCATTAAAATGATATAATGAATAACGTAAATATTGTTGATATTCATGCACGAATTTAAATACATCTCTCTTAACAGTTGATCTAGGAAAACCGTTAAAAGCAGGATTATATATATCTCTAATATAATGAATAAAACCGGGAGATGAAGGAAATGAAAAGGGCAAACCCTCCACAACTAATTTTGATATTGCTTCCCTATCTCTATGTTTATTGTATTTAGAGCCTACAATTCCCCCCGTCATAGGGTCAATTTGACCCGTACTTGGTCCGGGGACGTATCGTATGTGAACCTTGTCCCGATGGAGCGGCGTTTGCGCACCCGATTTTGAAGCCTGGTATTGGGCATACCTAGCTGGATGAGCACTTACTATGTGTCTAATTAAACCCCCGTCCCACCGTGACCTTTTCCAGTTTTAAATTTTAAAACATTTTTACAAATTTTACATATAGCTACTTGATTCTCTACGTCCCTATCAAAAAATGTCCATGCATCTGATTTTAATGGTCGTTTTGCTGGACCTCGTCTCATACTAGGGGGAATAGGAGGTATTTCAGTTGAAGGTGCACTAGTGGGTGTGTTGTCATCAACATTAGTGGGTGTATCATCTAGATCATCGTCTAAATTAAAGTCTTCTTGAGTTCTAGAAAATAGTTCCTCGTCTAAATCTAATGGTATTGTAGGAAAATGTTGAGTATCAACAAAATCATCCTGTGTAGGAATAAGATGACTAGAAGAAGTACCTTTGCCCTGGTTGCCGCCCCTACTAGAAGAAGCACCCTTACCCTTACCCTTAAACATACCTCTTAATCCTTCCATTTTAATTATGATAATAAATAATTAAAGATAATAAATTAAGTGCGCTAAATAAAATAAACAGACAATAATAATTTAATGAAGGAACGAATGTACCAAATGCCGACGTAACGTCGACGTGTAATCGAGAGGTTGAAAATTGAAACTTTGCTCGATGGAAGATCCTCAAGCTAGTTGCCAACTTCACTTCCAATTTCCAAATGAATAAATAAAATTGAATATTTAGTAAACAATGTAGACTTGTAGAGAGATATATTGAGAGATTGTAGGAAGATTTGTGAGAAAGATGAAGAAAAAATGAGTTATTTATAGTTGGAAAATTGGGTTAAAGTGTAAATATAATAACTTATGGGTTAAAAATAAATATTAAGGGGTAGGGGGTTGGGGGAGGGGAGGAGGCCTAAAATGGCTGTTGGCCAACGGCCAAAATCTAAAAATGGTCGTTGGTGCAACGACCATATTTGCAAAGGGGGGACAAAGGTCGGGGTCGGGGAGGGCAGGCCTGGGGCGGGCTCGGGTCTGGCGGGACGAGACATTGTCCCGTCCCGAGTTCGAGTCCCGCTCCCGTTTTTTCTTTTTTCTTTTTTTGAGCGGGCTCGGGGCGTGCTCGGGACGGGGTCGGACCGTCCCGGCCCACTGGCCACCCTTAGTTATTAGGAGTAGTTTGTTGGCTCCTACTCAAAAGGAAGAAAAATCCCGGTGAAACTCAAATATTGATGATTGGTTCATGGCAGGGCTCGTAATATTCAGCGGAAAAGGGACCAATTCTTTAGGGGAGTGCTCCAGTCAATACGGATTCATAGTCTCACACGCAAGCAACAGTCTACAATAAATAACACTTTTTTTTTTAGCACAAAGGCATAAACAAGAAAGCAGCCAGCGATAACAGCTGCATAAATAGAGAGTGTGTCAAATTTACCATTCAGGCTACAACAGTATTTATCCCATACGAGAAAATTATGGGGATTCAGTTGGAGAATTTGGTGGAGTCGATAAAGTCGAAGGTGAGGAAGTTGAAAAAATCAAAGAAGCCATATCTCAAGATGGAGAAAAGCTCTAGTGTCAAGGTTGAGATCCGCAGCAGGAAGGCTCGTAAGCTCGTCGAGAAAACTCTCCAAGCCGCTGATCATCCTGGAAATCGTAGCCTTTAACCTTTTTTATTTTATTTTTGAGTTTTCAACTGGTGTTCGGTGCCTGCACTGGGCGTGACTAAATGTGGACTAGTGCATTGAAGGGTCCATTTTCAACAAGATTTTTTTTATTCCCAGAAGCTTGAACCAAAAACTTCTGATATTTAACGGTGGAGGAATCTCAATCATCCTATCACAACCATGTTGGTGCCTTTAATTTCTTGATACTCGAGGTAAGAGTCGTCTATAGTGAATAATGGACTAGAGGTGAATTTATGATCTTAAGTCAGCTAGTGTAGTATGTTACACCCCTTACTTTTGTTCTTCAAAACAATAAGTTGCTACACATGCTCTTCAAAATTGAAATTTAGTCTCCTGCCATCATTTCGCATCCGCAAGCGGAATCAAATTCAGAATTTAGAGATATAGTGGATTCAAAATGGTTGTGCTCGATTATATACATTTTTTAAGTTTTGGCTAATATTTATCTATGGTTCAATTGAACATGCTCTTGATCCGTCTCGGGGAAAGTTGGCCTTTTGGACGTTGATTGTGTGGCTGCCACTCTCCCTTACACGATGACTCTTTGTGTATTGGTGCATGGCGTTTAAAGGTTTTTGGTCTTTCTGTTCGATTCAGGTGATTGGGAAAAGGCACAAAATCTGGCGATCTTCTTTTACTGTTTCATAATAAGCGGTGTTATTAGCTTATGCACATCTCTTATGAAATTGCTCACTACTAAAAAAAATATTATAAGTATTTTTACTAACTTACCTGTTACCGTCTGAAAAAAATCGCTTTTTAAATTTACACGTCCTTAAAAAATATTAAATAGGAGGGGTATTTGACAAACCTTACCCTTATTTATGTTTAAATTATAGTCACTCTCCATTAGATGTTTACTCTATTTATGTGTCGTCTTCATTAATGACAAAGGGTAAAATGGAGAAAAATAATTAATTATGCCTTGAACTTCTAAAACGACAAATAATTTGAGACAACTATTTTTAGTAACCACGATAAATAATTTGAGACGGAGGGAGTACTTCCTTAGTCTCTTTCTCTTTTACACGCCCTTTAAAAAATTAATGCATTAAGTAAAAGGAAATTTTAACTAGTTTACTCTTATTTATGTTTAAAGATATATATCTGCATTATATATTTACTTTACTTATGTGTTATTTTGAGGTGTTTGTAGTCATTAAGAACAATTACTACTAAGGACAATATGAGAAAAAATAATTAATATGATCTTGAACTTCTAAGATGACTAATAATTTGAGATAATTATTTTAAAAAATCATGATAAACAATTTGAGACGATAGGAGTAGTATATACTAATAAAATGACAAGTATCTTTCTTGATATGTGTTTACATAAAATCTGGCTTGTCGCGTGCTTTTGAGAACTATAAGATGCTAATTAACTAATGCCAACTGGATCAAGGGGCGGATTTAGGTGTTAGTGATGGTGTCCACCCGAAAATCCTTGGCAAAATTTTACACGTATATTTAGGGTATATTTTTTGTGTTTATGTAGATATATTAACTTTTTAACATCCTAAATCAATGCAAAAAGTTAGCTCAAGTGGTTCAGTGTGTTTAAAATTATCTCTAACATCCTAGGTTCAATTCTGAGTTAAAATTCTGGATATTAGAGCGCTGTGACAGGATTAATGGTGCTAATGTATTATTTATTGCCACATTAAATATGTTGATTGCTGCTGCTGCTAGTTCACCTCTTCGATTCTTCTATTGTCAGAGTAGGTTTTAACGTTCCCTTTTAGCCAATAACTTAACATGGGAAAAGGAAAAGTCGAAAGATTATAGTTGCATGTTCGGGTAGGTATGTAGAGCCATATTTAGCAGAATGGGATGAACAGACTGGGAAGATGGGCACGAGATTGAAAGACCATTTCTAGTAGGAATGTAACTTTATTTTTGGTGTGGATGCAAAAATATGGAACAAACACCGACCAGAAATACACTAAAATCATGCTCTTTTTGTCAAAAAGAGTTAAATAATGTTGTTAGGTTATTATCTTTTGGAATTGTTTTTAAGTTTAAGCACTTATCCATTTTAGAGCTGAATTGCTTTAAAATTTAATTGATTGATATATATTTTTCTAGAAAAGAGGTTTGGCTTACGTCTCACGTGTTCTGTTTCAGTAAGGGGCTGGGCTACATGGCATCGATCAGAAGATGTGGTCTATTATGTAAGAATTATACTAGTTTTGTACTTCATTGTAAGAGATGAATATTTTAATCGGCTAAGTATTTGACTATATATTTGGAAGTTTTACGATAGAAGTTACATAATTTGGAGTAATTGAATTGACAAATTTTACAACAACATGTCAAGTGTAATCCACAAGTGGAGTCTGAGGATAAATTGACAAATTTTCCTATAATAAAATTGCATCTTTATTTTAAATTAATCGAGAAAAAAATGCTGAATAATTGCAAGTAGAACTTTGGGGACCTCAAGGTTTTACCAGAATATAGGATCAATTTGTCTGCTTAAGCTTGGTAATCAATATTGGGAAACTCTAGAAAATTGTATTAAGAATTGGAGCGGTAAGAAAGTAATTGAGGGTGGAAGGTAGTGGGGGATCTAGAGTAGATACAACAAGTTCAACAAAACTCATTGCGTTTAGCTCAAACCTTAAACAATTTGGGACATATATAAAGAGTAGAATCCACTAATTCTAAATTATTAATTTATCACTTGGTTGATCACGTCTTCATTGAAAATAAGAAAATGTCATGAAAGTTCTTCCCAAATGTGTAGACCAACGACATGGCATTAACTGTGCAAATTCAATGTGTTCATTTTTCCACCACACAATCTTGAATCCTGAGTCCCAAGTATGATGTCTTGAAGATTGGGTTGTTCTAGTTGAAATCAAAGCAATTCGTTTCTAGTAATGTTTAATTTGATTTTGACTACCAATTTCTTTCATATGCCGTTGTCCAACTTGTTTGAGTTATATTTTTTGGCGGAGCTAGTGAGTTGGAAAAATTCGTTGAGGCAACCCCTCAAGTCTTTTTAAAATTTGCTACATCCCATTTTTTTTCTTTTTATTTTCGGCTCATGAAAATGTTAAAACCAGGTTTAAGTTTGTTTTGGGACTTCTTTGTTGTATGTTAAATAAAATTTGGGGCTCACTTAAAACTCGACAAATAAATTGAAAAAAGAACTTGCAGCTTTGATAGAACAGCCTCATCGTAATTGTAAACATGTTCTACTTCTTTTAGAATTCATAGAGTTCTTGTTCTCTTTATGTGTGTAATAGTTTTTAGGAGTTAAAACTTGAGAAGTATATAGGTTTTGGTTGCTGAAAAACGTGAAGAAGCTGGAAGTCATTAACAAAGCTTCTAAGCTCTAATTCAAAAGTTTAGTTTGCCGCAAATGAGCTCTGTTTCGAGTGGGTGATATCTCAAAAGAATCTAAACATCGAGGGAGTTCATATCTGAAATTTGAAGCAATTTGGTTGAGGTTTAATGTGGTTTTGGATCGATTTACAACAACTCGTCAAAGGTTGAAGAAGACGATTATTCAAAGTTTGAATTACCGTAAATGTATTCTGTTTGGAGTAGGTGGTATTTCAACATACCCAAAACATCGAGGGGAGTTCATAGATGAATTCTGAAGCAATTTGGACGAAATTTGAGTTGGTTTCGGCTCAAATTACAACAACACTTGTTCATTCAAAAGGAACAAAACTCCATTTAAGCTCATTTTGTAGCTTAATAAAATGGTTTTGCACAATTATTATTTACTTGGATTGGGTGTTGTTATAGTAGATTGAGTCAGAGTTTGATAAAGATTTAAGGTGGTTTTGGGTGAAACTTTAAATTTGAGTTTGAGGTTGAAGATGAACATTTCAGATTTATGTTTAAAACATTCGGGTCTATAATAGATTTATACTCAGGTCTATAATAGATTTCTAAGTAGCCTATAATTATACTAAACCAGTGCATTGTCTATATCCACTATAATAACTTGAAAGAATTAGTTGAGAATTGTTATTTGTTTGGATTGAGTGTTGTCATAATAAATTAGGTCCTTCTTGGGAGTTTATATTTCAATTTTGATGGATTTTGGTTGAAAATTCAGATTTGGACTTGTGGTTGTAAATCAATATTTCATATTTATGTTTAATGTTCATGTAAAGAATAGTTTATGTTCAGTTTATACTAAATAACGTGGATGTGTTGAGTATCATGATTGATAATAGATTTTAATCATGTCTATACTAAACGGTCTGGATATGCTTATGTTGCATTCACTTTAGGTGAGCGACACCTTATAAATTTCTCATGGTCATGTATTTTCAGGACATATATCAAAAGAGTGTCATCAACTATAATAGATTTTAGCCCAATCTATACTAAACAACCTAGATCTGCTTATGTTACATTCTCTTTAGGTAAAGCGACACCTTATAAATTGCTCATTCACGTCTTTTCAGGACAAATTTCAAAAGTGTGTCATGAACTGAAATAGATTGTACGTGGATCGATGCTAAATGACCTGGATGTGCTTATGTTGGATTGGACTTATGCTAGACGCCTGCATAATCTATTATAAAGTCTACATAGTCTTATGTTGTATTTGATTTATACTAAATCACCTGGATTGAGTATTGTTATAATAGATTGAGTCATTTTTTTGGAGTTTATATCTCAATTTTGAGAGAGTTTGATGAAGATAATTTTGGGTGAAATTTAAAATTTGAGGTTGAAGTTGAAGATGAACAATAACTTTACACTGGATATTATTATAAACAGTCTACTAATATATATTAAACTATAACCTAACAATAGCTTTCATAAATATTAAATTTTTAATAAGAAATGTGACATTCTAAAGTAAAAAAACTGAAAAAATTGACTAAATCATATGTTAGCAACATGAAATTAGTGACTTAACATAATAATAATCTAAAATAATGATAACTAATATGTGTAATGTTAACAATATGTTGATGTAAAGGTTGTGATGACTTTTTGATATTCTGCCCAACTAGATATCTATCCTAAGCGATACCTAATTTTCGCATATAGGATGGAATACGTTACTCTACCAGTTCTAAGCGTAGTATCTGCAAAATAGTAAAGAACAATAAAGTAAAGACACAATAATTTGTACGTAGAAACCACTCAGCTCAGAAGGGTAGAAAAAAACCATGACATATACCTCAGTAGGATTTAACCCAAACTCCACTACAATGTGAGCCTGTGAAAATTCAAGTTACTAACTCTGTAACCTAGGAACTACACTCTTATATCTCACTAATCTCCCTAGACTAGTAAACCCATTTCAAGTTATCCCAACTTGAAATTGAATTTGACTAACGTTTATACCTAACAGTATGCTTCTATGAAAGTTGATAAAGGTACAACTCGATGATCAATCCTAATACACAAAAATAGACTCAAGAACTATAAACATAAACTCTGTAACACAACTTTAATCTCCTTCGTTGTATTAGGTCGCACTTGTGAAATCATAACTCTCTCAAATATGCTTGACCGGGTTTGCTCAATATTCTGATTTTCTATCTTTGTGAGTGTGTAAGTTTCTTTTAGGCAGGACTTGGATATATATAGCTTTTGGTCTTCAACAAGTCGGTTGATCCTAAACCCTACATGATAAGGCACATCATGGAAAATAGGATTTGAGTTGGTTTGGGATTCTTGCATCTTCACACGGCTTCATTTTTCTTGTAGGACTCTAAAGTATCTTGATAAGTATGGCAACAAATTATGTAACTTTGTATGCCAAGTCCTTTCCATAAACCGCAAATCCTACTCGCGATAGGCTTATGAGCAGGAACATATTCTTGGACCTGTTCCTTGCATATTTTCCATTCAACTATTTGTGTCTGATATGGAACACGTTCGAAGACCTAGTTCATTCACCTTCCGTTGTGTGTCTAATTCGTTCAACTCTATGTTGCATCTGTTTGTTGGATGGTTCAAGTCCCCTGGTTCATTCGCCTTATTCATTTCCTTTGTCAAACATCAAAACCTATACTTGTCATTCGTGCTATGCTAACAAATTCTTTCTTTTTGATAATGATAAACTCATGTCGTTGACACCACTATGTAACATGTTCCAAACATCTCATAGACCAGAAAATGAACAGAACACCACTAGGATGAACCAAGTTAGCATACATTAGTTATAAATATTACACAATATTTCTTCCCCTTTTTGGTATCATTAAAAAGTCACTTCACTCCTGGTAAAGCTTAATGTGAATGTAACAATATTAGACTCATGGATACTGGGCTATCACATATACGATACAATAGAACAAATCACTCAATCATGTCTAATAATAGTAATTAAGGCACAACAGAAGGCAGAGTATGAAAAATAGCAGTTTCATTCATTCATACATTGAATACAAATCCAAACAATGCTTTACAAAATACAGAACAAGCCACTTAACGATAGAGTACAAGACTTAACAAGGCATGATTAAGGACTTAGACACACTATGAGGCTATGGATGTGATCAAGGTGGTGAGTCTTGACACTTTGCTAGGGATTGTGAGAAAGGTTGAAACGGTTGTCGGTTTCCCAAGGACCACCATATTTTCCCACCTTTTTACCCTAAAAAGACCCACCGTCTTGTTCCATCTTTCCCCCAAGAAGACTCGTCATCTCATTCGTGACTACTCTTGATTCTCATATAGCTGGGGTCATTAGGTAAATTGACTTCCCTCAGTGTTGGTTTGTCCATTAAGACCAAGATCCATGCTATTATTCTTTCCTAAGAATCTTGGGATATTAATTACAAAGACGAGGTTCGCAATAGGCAGTATGGTGTGTCGGGAATATGCACCTATGTTAGCTGGTTGCGTTATTTTCCCCTGACGAGAAGCATCCATGGTAGAAGGCATAAACTTTGGTAATTCTGGCGCAATATCCATCGAGAGGTGAGTAGGAGTCATGAGATGTGCAATAGTGGTGTCACTAGTAGTAGTGGCATGGGCGGTGCGACAGTAAATCTTGTTGTTGAGGTTATTTGAAGCAAGAGAGTGTGGAGAGGTGAACGGAAAACCCCTATCAGAAAGAGAATCGACATTGTAGGAGTAGGATCATAGTGGAGAAGGGTTTCTGATGTGATAGAGAAAAGAGGTATGTTAGTTTAAGTAGAGGAGAACGGGTGAGTGAACATGGTAGAGATAAGGTTGTCTTTGGGGAGAGGGTGATTTGACGGTCAAAAGGATGATTATTGTAAGCCCAGACTTATTTTGTGTGAACCAGTTTCTTTTCAGAGAAGAAACGTCGACCTGGGTACAGGAGAATAGGTTGGGTAACATGTTTCATGGACTGGCCGTATAAGTAAAACAAATGATATGAAACATATCTAAGTAGTGAATGATTTTATGCAGTCATTTCAAGACAAATGTTGTGACAAAAGTACCAATCAGTCTTTATAAGATCATGACACTATGAGAGTATATGACATACAATTAAATGTACAAGATTCAGTAGAACATTTGTTCAATTTTGAAGCTTGTTTAATCTAAAGCAACTTTTCTACCCAACCATGAAGGGATACTTATGAAATCTTAATCATCCCCAATTCTAACATGTTCCTTTCAAAGTGATCTTTGCGTAAGGCCTTTGTGAAAATATATCATATTTGCTTTTCAGTAGCATATAACTTGATTGAAGTAAGACCTTTTAAAATATTGTCTCTCAAGAAATGACGTCTTATGTCAATGTGTTTAGTTCTCTTATGTTGAACATGATTTTTTTCAATGTTAATAGGACTAGTGTTATCACAGAATATAGAACACAATCAATTTTCATACCAAAATCGTTTAACTGTTGCTTGATCCATAACAGTTGAGCACAACGAGATGCAACTACCACATACCACATATTTTGCCTCAGTAGTTGATAAAGCTACTTGGTTATGCTTTTTGGTAGCCGGGAGACCAAACATGAACCAAGAAAGTGTCCCAATTATGAGGTGTTTTTCCTATCAACCAAATATCCTACAAGTCAGCATCTGCATACCCAACTAAATTGAAATTGCTTCATCTTGGCTACCATAGGCCCAACTCACGTGTTTCCTTAAAGTATCATAGGAATTTTTTCACAGGTTTCAAATGAGATTCCTTAGGATTTGATTGAAAACTTGCACAAAGTCTCACACTGAAGACTATGTCAGGTCTGCTGAGAGTGAGATATAATAGTGACCCAATCATGCCTCTGTATAGTTTTTGCTTAACGAGTGAACCATGTTCATCAAGATCAAGTTTTTTGGTAGTAGCAATAAGTGTGTAAATCAACTTGACATCTTCCATCTTGAACCTTTTAAGGAGTTCCTTGACATATTTTTGCTGATGAATCATAATATATTTGATGTTTGCTTGATTTGCAGACCTAGGAAGAAGTTGAGTTCTCCCATCAGGCTCATCTCAAACTCACTTCCCATCAATGTAGCAAACCCGATGGATAAGGATTCACTTGTAGCTCCAAAGATGATGTCATCTACATAGACTTGCACAACTAGCAAATTCTTCCCTTTGACCTTCAAAAACAAAGTGTTATCAATGTTACCTCTTGTATGGCCATGTCCCAAGAGAAATTTGGATATCCTTTCATACCAGACTCTTAGAGATTATTTAAGCTCATAGAGAGATTTATCAAGATTGTAGACATGATCCGGATGTTCAGCATCTTGAAAATCTGGAGGTGGTTTCACATACACCTCCTCTTTCAAATATTCATTTAGGAAGGCGCTTTTCACATCCATTTGATATAATGTGTTACAGTTCACTTTATGCGAGGCATAAAAGCTACTAAGAGGTTGTTAGACTCTATTCGGATATTTATATTTTTAGAGTCGCGACCTTATTTATAGAAAAATTAGGAAAACCAAGTAAAAATGGCTTTTTCAAACATAGAAAAATTCTTTAAAAGCCAGAGTTCGAAGTAAGAGTTCTGGTGATCCCCAAGGAAGGTGTTAAACACCCCGGTATTAAGGATCTGTAGAATACGATTGACCTTCGAGTTTTATAGTATGTTTTATTGTGATTAATTGCTTAAAAGAGTGTTCAAATTCTTGTAAAAATAAAAGTCATAGCATATCATTTTATTTTATTTTGAAATCTTTGGTAAAAATGTTTTATTTGATTGAAAAGAGTTGGCCTTTATTTGGATAAATTCATATAGGATTTGAAATAATTACTTCATCTTTCGGACTAAGACAAACTCAAAGTCTCCTTTGAGTAGAGTCCAATATGGTTTAGTCCAAATGTTGTATGACTTAGAACCCCTTTCCCAAATTTGGGCTTTAAGTGAAAGTCTTTTGTTTAGATTCATTTAGGTGGGCCTGGTCCAAAAGAGATTTTAGATAAAAACTGATTTTAAGGCTCAATCCTTGTCCATAAGTTTTCTTTTCAAAATCATCTTTTCTTTTTCAAATTCTTCAAATCATGAAATACACTCTAATAATATATTTAATGGTAATCAATTTTTGTATAAGAAAATATTTTTAATTTTATTTAGTTTAAACAATAAAATACAATTCATATATTTTCGGGTCCGATTTAAAAACATATTCGGGTCTCTATCCGTTCTAAACGATGTACGCATCGTTTATCTAAATCCTAGGTTTCAACTTATAAGGGTTTCAATATCTACAACAAGTAACACAATACATGTTATAATATATAAAGAGAGGGAGAGAGGGAGAGAGGGAAGGGGAGAAAGGCTAATTATACTAGACCTATCTCCTAGCCTTCTTGGACCTTTAGTTGCAATCCCGCCCTTCTAATTCTTCGTCCAAAGCTCTGATGCTCCAAGTATCCGTTTTACTTTATCTTCACAAGCCTTTGCTTCATGGATCCGCTTTTATGTATACCTCGCATAAAAAAAACATGGTTAGTAAAATAATACGCCACCCTTTGGTATGGCCTTTTGTAAACATAACAATAATTTTCTTCAAACTCGTATCAAAACAATTGGGAGTTTTGAATACGAAGGCTCAGATTTGCTTATTGATTTAGGCTAGAGATTGAGTCAAGTCGTGGTTTCGGATTCTAGTTTGCTTGTTAGCCATACTAGTTCGTGATCATGAACACTAGTTGCTTGTTAGCCATTCTAGTCTATAGCCATACGCTCGTCAATTTCTATTTTGTGATTTGTACATATAATCATCACCTTTAACCGAAATACCTAATCTGAGGGACAACCTTTCCGGAAGTGGCATGGCCTCAAATTCATTTTCATCGGCCCAAGTGTAGTATCATGTTCCGCTCTTTTAAACCAAGGTGATGACTTAAGCATATTCAAAATGCAGCAGCATCTCAAATATGCAGCAGTTGTTTGTATAGACAAGGAACCACAAATTCGCTCATAATGCAACAAAGATGGGCTCAAAAACCCAGCAGCAAAGCAGCAACTCAAAGAGGCAAGCATTTTAAACCTGACAATAGCTCAATCATCAATATAACATGAGTGATCTGCTGCAAAAACACAGCAGTTTCATCGTCTCAAGAATGGGCATCAAAGACAGTAGTAAGCCTCAAAAGGCAGTCACAACCAGCAGCTTCAAAGAAGCATTCTAGGATAGCATTAAAACTTTGAGAAGGCAACAGCTATCTCCATCGATACAAGGCCAGGAGTTGACCCGAAATACCACAGCGATGACTCAGAATATAGCAACAAAACAGCAGCTCAAAGTGCAGCACATTTACTTCAAATGTAACATCTGTTTTTCCCTCGAAATGCAGCCACTATTTGACTTCAAAGCAACCCAAAATTTGGCTCAAAATCACAACAGCAGCTAGCGAAATATAGCAGCCGAAGTGCAGCACTTTCGAGAGCCTCAAAAGTCCAAAATACAACAAACATTTGGCCTCAAGACGCAGCAGCAGTAGGGCAACCAAAATGCAGCAGCTCGAGAACATTGACGATTGGAGAATTCCCCCAAGTTATGCAAAGAAAGAGAAGGGTGAAGAATGAGTATCCCGCAATAGTTTCCAATAAAACAGTAGCCAAATGGAATAAAAGTTTTTCACTAATTAAATGAGTATCACTACATAGATTAGGATGACAAAAGATTCAAGTTTCCAGGACTTTTAAAATGACTGAATCCATCAGCATAACTCAGTACTTAACCAAGAGTTTCCCCGAAATCATTAGAAGAAAACATAACTAATATTTTTTAAAGATTGAGAATCTGGGAAGCTTAGACCATTAGAAGAGCCACTTGGTTTGAAGCACAACTTCTTATGAGTAGTACAGGCAGCAACTATTTAAAGCAAATTTTACATTAATGAGCCATATTCATAACAGCTAACAGATCATAACCAGATGAAACATCGAACTTGAAAGATTCAGACGACAAAAGGGGACTACCACCATCCGTATTCCAATGTCGCACAAGATCAAAAGAGTTTGTAGAACCGCAAGCATGGCTGGCTATCGGAGGAGGCTAAGTCAATCCCAAAGTCTGTCTTGGCTCTCAGTCGACATACCAATATAAGAAAGGAATCAGGAACTTAAAGCAGTTTTGATACTACTGAACAAAGAATTTTCAGCTAACAAAGTCACCATTTCAATTTCATAGCTCATACAATCACATAATACTTAGTAACTAGTTTCAAAGAATCCCAATGTGTAATTTTTAACATTTAGGCTGCCTTAAGGTCATAGCCTCAGGAATCTAAGTCTGGCTTGGACTGTTGGTTATTACAAAGGATTGCAGGAACGGAAATTACAAGTAACTGCGTATGTAAGAATTGAAATTACAATTCAACTATAAAACTGAAAATTACAATATAACAACAAAACTGAAATTACTATTTTGTTAAACAAGAAAACTGGAAAGTTGTTTTTGCTGAGTCGAGTGTAGCACTCTGTCCTTAAGACAATATTGCCCCGTATGTATCCTTTATACGTCCTGGACAATTCGTCTCCCAAGATAAAACAGCAATGGAACTATTGAGAAAAGGAAACTCAAAAGCTACCGTGAAGAATATTGAATAACGAAATGATGCTTGGAAGATTAGGAAGAAAACTGCTTTGCTTTGCTTTCTGCTTTTTGTATTTTCGTGTATCTCTAGTGTGCCTCAACAATGGTGTAAGGGGTGTTTATATAGGAGGAAGAGGGACTGTTTGACTGCCTCCATAACAGCCATTATTGGCCAAATAATGACCATTATGGAGGTAGTAAAGCCACCACATAAATGGAGAAAATTGCCAACGGATTGGCCATTATAGGAGGTGTAATTCAGCCAAAATAAATGGCTGAATTGAGTGCTGGACGTTTATGTTCTGGGACCGAACTGTACATCTGTAAGAATTCTGGTCCAAACTGCACATCTGAAACTTCTGGGATCAAACTGTACTTCTGGCAAAGTTTTCTGGCCCAAAAAGATAATATCAGAAGGCCCACAGCCCGCGACCCGCGACCCGTGAACCCGTGAACCCGTGAACCCGAGAACACGGAACACGGAACTCGGAACCGGAACCGGACCGGACGAGCGGGCGGCGGCGGCGCGCGTGTGGTCTTTCCTTGAACCGAAGCACATCTAGGTCTTCCCTCCTTTAAACACATGGGATATCCCTTGGGGTCCCAAACCCCAAACCAATTTCGAGTATTATATACACAACAATTCTTTCTTCCTCTACCGATGAGGGAGAATTGATCACACACCACACTTTTCCATGCTTCAAACACCTTACTTCGTGAACCAATATCTCTTTCATTTCTCAATGAAATTTGACGATTCTTGGCCCTACGGTTATCTACGTACTTAGTACATCATGCATGTGTGAAGAACCGGATTCTCCAACATACGTAACACTAGTGTTTAAGCCGTTAAAGTTGGTCGGTCGCAACTCCCGCCAAAGGCTAATTTCCAACAATCCCCTCTTGAAAGAGATTTTGGCGCACTCACATGGTGTCTTTTCATTTCCAAAGCAATATTTCAAAGTGGACCGATGTTGCATAAGGAGAGGTAGCCTCGGCTTTGAACCTTCCATAGTTGAATACCATCGGACTTACTTATCGCGCGGTGAACGTGATGTCTTGAACCGTCAGTGTTTAGTGTAAGCCAAGACAATGATACCAACACAACAAATTCCCTTACTCTCTTCTTCGTAATGTTTTGTCCGTTTTGGCCATGGACAACGTCTTGGATTCTTAAGTGCATTCATTTTGAGGCGGCTGTCCTCGCACTTAAATAGGTGGTCTCCTACAAGGTATCCTGCTATACCCCACTTCACAAGTGTTAGGAACCATTAAAAGTTTCCCAAGAACCTAACCTCAACTGTTGAGGATCATTACAGTTTTGAAAACTTAACCTTTACCCATACCGCAGATAGCACTTAACGTCTATCGCGGAACGGCTTTGGATTTAGTGTTTCTTTTCGTAAATCACTACCCGAAGTGCTCATACTTCCACTGAAGCGATCAACTGAACCTTTACAACTTCGTTTTCCCATTGAACCAAATTACTGGGATCTCCAGTTCGTAAGGTTGGGTTACCACTGTATTGGTCCTTATATTTTGGGTTTTAAGCCCATTCCCCTAGACAGCAAGCCATCTGATCTTTGGGTAAGCCCTTTGTCAATGGGTCTGCTATATTATCCTTTGACTTAATGTAATCAATGGATATTATACCCGTGGTGATCAGTTGCCTAACGGTCTTATGCCTCCGTCGAATGTGACGAGACTTGCCGTTGTACATAGCATTCCGTGCCCTTCCTAGAGCCGACCGATCGTCGCAAAGTGGATCATTACCGAAGGTACGGGTTTGTTCCAACACGGAACATCCTCTAAGAAGTCATGAAGCCACTCGGCCTTCTTCTCCCGCTTTGTCTAAAGCGATAAACTCCGATTCCATCGTGGATCGGGCGATGCAAGTTTGCTTAGAGGATTTCCAAGACACGGCCCCACCACCAATTGTAAATATATACCCACCGGTGGACTTGGTGTTCTCTATATCGGATATCCGGTTTGCATCACCGTACCCCTCTAGTACAATTTGGATATCTCGAATAGTGCAACCCGAAGTTTAACGTGTATTTCAGGTATTGTAATACCCGATTCAACGCCTTCCAGTGATTATCACTTGGATTACGGGTGAACCTAGCCAACTTATTGATCGCATAAGCAATATCGGGTCGGGTGCGGTTTGTGATATACATCAAACTACCGATCACTCGTGCATATCGCTCCCGGTATACAGTGCACCAAAATTTTTATCAAGCTTTTGATTTGTATCAATTGGTGACGCTATCGGAGAACCTGTCTAACATCTTGAACTTTCTCAAAACATCCTCGATGTAGTGAGACCGAGATAAGACCGGTCCGTCGACGTCTTAGAGATTTTAATCCCTAGGATGACATCCGCAATACCCATATCTTTCATGTCGAAGCATTGTTTCAACATGTTCTTAGTCTCTAGGATTACCCTAGGATCGCTTCCCGTGATCAACATGTCGTCTACATACGTGCATATCATAACAAATGAGTCGAGTTACCTTTCGTGTAAACACATTTATCACACTCATTAATGGCGAACCCCTTCGATAGTAGAGTACTATCAAATTTTTTGTGCCATTGTTTCGGGGCTTGTTTCAGCCAAGACAGAGATTTGATAAGTCGACAGACTTTCTTCTCTTGCCCTTGAACCACGTACCCCTCCGGTTGGTCCATATAAATTTCTTCTTCCAAATCACCGTTTAGGAAGGTCGTCTTAACATCCATCCGGTGTATCTCAAGGTCACGCAAAGTGCGATCGCAATAAATACCCGTATGGATGTCATCCGGATACCGGAGAGTATGTGTCAAAGTAGTCAAAGCCTTCGTCCGTCGATAGCCCTTGACTACCAACCCGGCCTTGTACTTGTCTATAGACCCATCTCGCCTTGTATTTCCGTTTGAGTATCCATTTACAACCCAACGGTTTATTTCCCGGAGGAAGATCAACCAACTCCCAAGTATGGTTATGCAGAATGGAGCTTATTTCACTCTCAATAGCTTCTTTCCAGAGCGGTGCTTCTGGAGTTGACAACGCCTGAGCAATTGTCCTTGGTTCATCATTAACCATATAAGCTACAAAGTCGGGACCGAAGGATTTATCCTTCCCGGCCCTTTTACTTCGCCTTAGATCCATCTCTCGGAGTCTCCAAGTTCGAGAATCGGAACACTAGATTCCGGATGTTCAGCCACCTCGAGATTCGCTAGATCTGAACCATTTAGATCCGGGCAGTCAAGGACTCCCGGTTCTTGAGAGCTTTGTGCATAACTTCGCTTGCGAGAGGTTATGTCTTTCTCCTTTCTAGGAAAGGTACTTTCAAAGAATAGAGCATTCCTTGATTCCATTATTGTACCCTGGTGGATATCTCGGAATATCCGACTTATGCACTAAGAAGCGATAAGCACTATCGTTATTTGCATATCCGATGAATATGCAATCTACGTCTTAGGCCCAATCTTGACTCGCTTTGGCTTAGGTACTTCAACCTTTGCCGGACAACCCCACACCTTAAAATACTTGTAGGTGGGTTTCTTTCCTTTCCATGATTCATATGGAGTTTTGTCCTTACCCTTATGTGGGACTCGTTCGTAATCGTATTAGCGGTAAGGACGGCTTCTCCCCACATGTTTTGGGGAAGTCCGGAATTGATAAGCAAGGCATTCATCATTTCCTTTAATGTGCGGTTCTTACGTTCCGCCACACCGTTTGATTGAGGTGAGTATGGAGCCGTCGTTTGATGAATAATGCCTTCTTGGGCACAATATTCCTCAAAAGGCGCTACATATTCTCCCCCTCTATCGCTACGAATGGATTTAATCCGTAGGCTAAGTTGATTCTCAACTTCGCTTTGTAACGTCGGAACGCTTCAAAGGCTTCATCCTTACTTTTCAACAAGTAAAGGTAACAATACCTTGTGCTATCATCTATAAATGTCACAAAGTACTTGTTCCCCCTCTAGTTTGTGCAAACTTCAAATCACATATATCTGTGTGAATAAGTTCTAGAGGAGCGGTATTCCTTTCGACGGATCGAAAAGGAAGCTTGGTGAGTTTTGCCTCTACGCACACCTCACACTTATGTTGAGGGTTTATGTCGATAGAAGGCAACAACTCCATCTTTACCACCTTTGAATAGACTTGTAGTTTACGTGTCCTAATCTATGATGCCATAAATTAGAAGACTCAAGCAAATAAGAAGAAGACTCAACTTTATTTCCTTGACGCAATACAGACATGGCATTCACTTTGAAGAGGCCTTCACAGACGAAGCCCCTCCCCACAAATGTGCCATTTTTAGTGAGTACAAATTTATTTGATTCAAACACTAGCCTAAAACCAAAGCATTAACCAATAAAGGTCCGAAACTAGATTTCTTCTAATATCGGGACGTGCATCACTTCCTTCAGAGTGAGTTCCTTGCCGGAAGTCATCTTCAGGACCACCTTTCCAACCCCTAGCACGTCCGAGGAAGCGTTGTTGCCCATGAACAGCTTCTTGTCGGAGACCGGAGTGTACGTGGAGAAGGCATCTTTGTTGGAACAGATGTGTCTTGTTGCACCCTGTGTCCACCCACCACCGCATCGGATTCTCCACCAAGTTGGCTTCTAGCACCACCGCAGAGAATTCCTCGATCATGTCATCCGGGAGCGTGTCCTTGACGACGTTTGCTTGAGCCTTGCCTTTTGACTTGGCTTTCGTTGTTGCTCGGTCTTGAGCTTGCGGCATTCCTTGATCCTATGACCGGGTTTCCCACGGTGATGACAATTACCTCCGAACATCTCTCGCTGCGGGGGCTTTGCCGTCTTTCCGGAACTTCCGCTTCTTGCTTGAGTTCCCTTTGGCCTCGCCGATTCGCCTTTGCCTCAAAGCATGTTGTCTACCCTTTGGCAAGGTCTTCTTATTATCTTCCGGATTTGCAGTTTGATAACAAGCTCTTCAAAGGTCATCTCCTTTGTCTTGAGTTTCAAGTAACTCATAAACTCATTCCATGAAGGAGGTAACTTTTCAATCGCGATGCAACCAAAAAGCTGCTCATTTGGTTTCGGTCCTTCCAAATCCAGGTGATGTAAAATCATTTGGAATTCCCGGACTTGGGACATCATCGTCTTCCGTCCACCATTTGGAATTTTAGAAATTTCCCAACGATGAACTTCTTAGTACCCGCATCTTGTGCGTTGTACTTCTTTTGCGCTTTTTCCATCCACGGCTCTTTGGCGGTGCCAACGGTGCAATAGACCGTGTAGAGAGGGTCTGCTAAGCAGTTCAGTATATAGTTCTTGCACATGAAATCGCTATGATTCCATGCGTCACGAACCATCTTCATGCCATTAATGACATGGATACCAAGGCCCCCTTCACCCGTTTCATTGGGCGAAGAGTCCATTTCATCTCCGGCTTGTGGAGGATCTTCCGTAAGGAACCGGGCCATGCCCATAATCGTTAAGTAAAAAAACATCTTTTTGTCGCCATCTTTTGAATTCTCGATCCCATAAATTTTTCGGGCGATCATGGTGGTGTGATGAAGAGGGTGGAGCTCCAACAGTCGGGAAGGCAGCAGTGTTACTGCCTTGAACAGGAGCAGCAGCAGCAGCAGTGCAGCCGGCGGGACCAAACTGTACATCTTGAAACTTCAGGGACCGAAGCGTACATCCGAAAGAATTCGGTCCAAAGCGCACATCCGAAACTTCGGGATCAAAGCGTACTTCGGCAAAGTTTTCTGGCCCAAAAAGATAATATCAGAAGGCCCACAGCCCACAGCCCACAGCCGTGAAGCCGTGAAGCCGGAACTCGGAACCGGACCGGACGGGCGGGCGGCGGCGGCGCGCGTGTGGTCTTTCCTTGAACCGAAGCACATCTAGGTCTTCCCTCCTTTAAACACATGGGATACCCCTTGGGGTCCCAAACCCCAAACCAATTTCGAGTATTATATACACAACAATTCTTTCTTCCTCTACCGATGAGGGAGAATTGATCACACACCACACTTTTCCATGCTTCAAACACCTTACTTCGTGAACCAATATCTCTTTCATTTCTCAATAAAATTTGACGATTCTTGGCCCTACGGTTATCTACGTACTTAGTACATCATGCATGTGTGAAGAACCGGATTCTCCAACATACGTAACACTAGTGTTTAAGCCGTTAAAGTTGGTCGATCGCAACTCCCGCCAAAGGCTAATTTCCAACATGGACAATATGCAGCTTACCCATACAGTTCCCAAGATGATGATGCAAGGTAATTACTCAAACATACATGAACAGTCTTGATCTAGAATTGCAACACAACACATAAGGGACAACTCTCTTCTTTTTTCTTTGAAAAATAGAAAACTAAAATAAAGGTTCCTAAACAGAATGCATACTATTCCATTCCAATCTTAAACAGAAGCTTAGTGATAAGTTCTAACTATTTTAATCAGCACTCTTAATGAAGAAAAGATCAAGTAACCATATTCTACAACTCAAGAGCTAAAACAAATGTACTTAATCACTTGAACTTTTTCTGAAAAATCTTTCCTAGAAACATGTTGGGGCACACATAAGGCTCAGGAGTAAGCATGTCGATTTCCCAAGAACCAGGGTCCTAAAAGGAATTACAACTCTGAGTTCAAACTCGTCAATATTCTATCAGTCTTGGCAACATTCAAAAAATGACATTGACCAATACCCAGCCCATCTCTAAGCAATTACTGACCAAACTGAATCTAGAAATATATAATAAAAAAAAAAACTCTTCCTGAACACATTTTTATTCTTGAAATCAGTGGCACAACTGGATTCTTATAAGTTCTTTTATTTACTTGTACTAAAATTTGTCAGCAAAGATATTAATCATAGGAAAAAACTTGGTGTCGGACATTTGATTTCTGAAACATACTCTTACAGCTGGGGCTGATGTAGACATCAGATTTCAAACAAAGTCTCAAACACATTAATCATCTCCTTAGCATAACAAAACAAGTACTACATGATAGAATATAATGTTGGGATACAATTGTTGCAGGGAACGGGAAGTAAGCAACTATTACAATAGTAAGAAAGGATAAACTAAATATTACAATAAACTGGAAATCAAGAACTTAACAAACTGCTTGTGTGATTTGCTGAGTCGAGTGATGGCACTCTGTCTTTAAGACAAGATTACCCCGTATATCTCATTTTATGTTGTCGGGCAATAGTCTCCCAAGATACAAAAATTAATAAGTGAGCAAAGGAAACTCAAGTGTTACTCTTGAAGAACTTTGAGTACAGTAACTTTGCTAGAGAGGAAGAAGATGAATTCAGAAAATCTGGAGTATTTTCTAAGTGTTGAGTGTTGTGTTCAATTGAGCCAAAGGCCTCAATTTATAGTGTAAGTAGAAGTCCCCTCAACTAGCCAACTAATGGCCTTCAATATCCATGTAATGGCACTTGATTGAGGGGTTACATTCAGCCAAATAATGGCTGAATTCATGTGCCAAGTAATGGAGAATCAATGCTCCAAAACCAGCCTAAATGTCAGATTTTTCCAACTTCCCGTCGCAGCAATCTGCCTCCAAAGCGCCGCGGCTCCAGTGACTGGCCAACCAATTAGCGCCGCGGCGCTGCCCGGGAGGCACCGCGGCCTTCCACGGCTCCTCGGCGAAATCTGACTCGTTTCATCTTACACTTCGTACACTTCTTCCTTCGTTTACCAACGTGGAATACTTTGTCATTTGGCCAATAACCGTCCATAATTCTATGTCTCAAACGTATTACATACGTACCAATATCTCTTTTACTAATGAAATTTGCGATACTTGGCACTACGTGTGCATGTGTGTGGAAACGACGTTTTCGACGTGCGGACCCTAATTGTTCGAGTCATAAATTAATGGAATATACATAATTCCACATTTAGTAAATGGATATACTTAATTCCACATTTAGTAAATTACCAACAATCCCCTCTTGAAAGAGATTCTGGCGCACACACTTGGTGCCTTTTTCCAGCAATCTTTTAGCGGACCGATGTTGCATCTGAATAGGTAGCATACGTTTTGAACCTTCCATAGTTGAGTACCATCGGAATTACTTACTGTGCGGTGAACGTGATGTCTTGAATCGTCAGTGTTTAGTGTAAGCCAAGTCAACAGTACCAACACAACAACTTCCTCTACTCAGTTCTTCGTAATGTTTTGTCCGTTGTGGCCGTGGACACTTCTTGGATTCTTAAGTGCGTTCATTTGAGGTGGCCTGTCCTCGCACTTAAATAGGTGATCTCCTACAAGGTATCCTGCTATACCCCACTTTCCAAGTGTTAGAAACCATTAAAAGTTTCCCCAAACCTAACCTCAATCGGTGAGGATCATTAAAGGTTTTGGAAACTTAACAATATACCAGTTGTGAAATGTTAATGTAACCTAGTCAACTGACATGTTGAGGCAACTTTTGGTTTAGAAGGAACTTTATCAGAATGATTATAGGATATAAAAATCGCTCTACTAGAATGATTCAGATTTCCTGTTAATATTCGTGCGGTATAACCTCTTTATTTTCATTTAGTTTAGTGAATATGGACCATGTATCTTATGTAAGCTATATTTTTTAAGCAAGGGTATTAGGTGTTGTTCGGGTGTTAGAAAAAGGATATGAAGTTAAGTTATAGTTGAACCCTCTTTAATTTCTGCAAGTATAAACGGATGTGTGAGGCCGATTAATATTATTTTGTTATGGTATTGCCCTGTGTGGCATTTGGTATATGTTGGGACTGCTTAACTGATTTTGGATAGTCCTATTTACAAAGGAAACTCTGCCGAAATTTTTGGAAATCTTAGGAGTTACTATATTTCCAACATTCGTGGATAAATGTTCCTAAGGGGGAAGGATGTTACACCCTGTAGTTTCACGTCCTGCCGTGACATCAATAGATATAAAAGTTTTGAGAAGAGATACGATCCTACGAAAGCATAATAAAGGTTTACAGCTTGGTTATGAAGGTACTAGAGTGCTTGGGCGTTAAACGGATCGAGGGAAGTACATTTTGATGAAAACGGCAAACTGTGCAACTTGATGGGACAGATGACAGACCATCAAATACTTTGATAGACCATTAAATACCCAGCTTGAGCCGTCAATCTTCCAAGAAGTTTGACGGGGAAAATTGATGAACCATCGGAAGTTTGATGGTCTTTCGAGTGTAACGTCGAATTACGGTGATGCAGAACTTTTGACAAGTTTATATTGGGATTTTTGGATTTGGTATTCATTTTTCCTCCATACCAAACCCTAAGACCTCTCCTAAACCCTCTCAATCATACCCCAACACCCTAAGTTGGAATTAAATCCATAATCTGGAAGAATTTCGTAATAAGCCCTGTGCTTATCAAAGAAACTTCCATCTTCTTGAGGAGTTGGTTCTTGAAAACCCTTAGAGCAAGATACACTGTTGTTTAGAGGCGAATTGGATACATAAAGGTAGGTTTTACCCATATCTACTTATGGTTGTGATTAATTGTCGATTTGGATGAAGATATGAAAAAGTTATCATGATCAAAACTTTGCAAAAATTGTGAAATTTTCGTAATATGAATTGTGGGATGTTTTACTCTAGTTAGGAGTTGAATTGGATGATGGTATATGTTATGGATTAAGGAATGTAAGGTTTTAAAGGTTATGAGACTAATTTACATGAAGTTTTCCGTATAAGAGAAGTTTAAAGAATTACTTATGCCTAAGAGTTGTCGACGAACACCTAACTAAGGTTTTGTAGAAATTATATTTGGATTAAACCGTGGGATTATATTACATAAGCATCCCTTGTAAAGGAGTCTAAGAACCCGAAATGTATACGAATGTCGATAAGAAACTTAAGAGGAGTTTTTATAGAATTTAGATTCAATATTGATATTACATCCTTGTATGGTATAGATGAGCATTCGTAAAGGGAGCGAGGACTTGTAAAATGATTGTGGCGACAAGAACTAGGTATGTTTAGGCATACTCTTCTATTATTTTGGCACGATTGATGAATAATTATGTCCATAACGACGTCCCTTCAAAAGAAACTCTACTATTAAATTTAAAGCATGTGATTATTTTCGTACCATGTTGTTACAATTTATAGCACTTGTTGTTCTACTTCGAAAGCATTTTCCCGATTTGGATAATCTTTGGAATCTTATGTTTCTCCTGATCAATGATGACTCTTAGGTAATGATATAGATAGAGTTACATAATGATAATCGGAGAATAACGACTTTAAGTCACTTTGATTGGTTCCATAAGGGCCTCAGAGTTTGTCTTGCATCGCGCTTATATATATGTACTTATTTTCTTACCGATCCGCACTATAGTCATTTGGGTACGACACATATATGTGCACCCAGCTACAGTTTGTTTTAACAATACCGAGTCCCATTTTTGGGCTGGCTACGACCGAGTCCTTATCGAGGCCGGGTAAGATATATATGTATTATGACATGATTTGCCCCACAGAGGGGTTGGATATTACTTTATATAGCCCCACTGAGCGGCTTGATTTTTACAGATATGCATACATCTTCATAATTATGTTAGGTAGGCCCACAAAGGTTTGTTATGAGTTTCAGGTTGACTTTTGTACCCTTATCTCTTATGATATGTCTTCTGTCTATATTGGTTATCCACCTTACATATTAAGTACATATTTCGTACTGATGTCCCTTTTTAGGGACACTGTGTTTCATGCCCGCAGATACAGATAGAGATGTAGATGATTCCCTCGCGATAGGACTCAATTCAGCTAGAAGTCATCACACTTCATTCTTCTGGAGTTGTATAGTAAGCTTATAGGTATGATGGATATGTATATGTATATAGTTGGGTATGGCGGAATCCTGTCCCGACTAGTTGTTGTCTGTATATTTTTTAGAGGCTTGTAGACAATGTGGGATGTGTGGTAGTCATGAGTGGCCTTGTCGGCCTTTACAATGGAGTTATTATGCTTATGTTGGCCTTGTCAGCCTTGTTATAAATATGTATGATTTAGGCCTTTTCTGAGTGCAGGTGGCTATGTCTTTATTCAATAAAGTATGTGTCAGAGGCATTGTCAGCCCATGAGTTATGGTATATCTCTCAGGTATCAAAATCGGTACGCTTGGGCTTTAGGGCGTCGGGTGCCGGTCACACCCCCCAAGGTTGGGGTGTGACAAAGTGGTATCAGAGCAAGTCAGTCCTAGGGATGTCTTCAAGTTGTATCTAGTAGAGTCTTGCTTATGATTGTGTTGTGTGCCACACTTATAAATAGAAGGCTATAAGGCATTTAAGATGTTACCTTTCTTGAAAATCTAGATCGTGCGATAGAAGCAAAGTCATAAGTCACTAAATCCCTATCTTTTTCTCTTGACCTTTCTTTTCAATAATGTCGAGATCCAGGAAAGTTATGATAGCAAGAATTAGAAATGCGGGAGAAGGTACTAGCCAACAACCACCCGCCAGTATGAATCCAAGGAACATAAGAACACCAAAAAGAAATGTAAGTTATTCAATAGAAAAAGGCTCGTCCATAGATGAAGAAATGTCTATGGAGGAAGATCCGTCTGAGGATACATCTATGGAAGAGGACTCATCTGAGATCCCAGAGAAATCACCCTTTCGAGTGCCACCGATTCCAGTGGTAGTGCCAAATTATAGGAAAGCTCATACAATACAGAGGTCATCAGTGCAACGGTCATTTCCATTTGGGTTGGGTGTAAGTGGTCATGTATATGCAATAACACCTCCAGTTATATTTGTAGAGTAGGGTCATGCTCAGATATCCTCACAAGATAGACCTTTAGAGAGGCTCAGAAGCCTATTATCATGGAAATCAATTAACCAAGGCTCGCCCCTAACGAGTAAAAGTGAGGAAGAAGTAACTAGTAAATAAACTGAAAGGTTCGGGATGGACGCATGTGCTGAAGAATTTATAATGAGAGAAGCGTCAGATCAGAGTTCCTGAAATGTCATCAGGAGGGTGGCGGGTTTTTCTACTTACTTGTTTGCTCATGAATGAAATACTCTGCCACCGAAAGGCGACGATCGAGCCATGAGAGCCACAGATGGAGCAAAGCGCCACAAGGGCGACCCAATCCGTCCATGAGAGCCATGAAAAGTACTATGAGCTACAAGGGCGACACAACATGGCTGAGCCATGAAAGGATAATGAAAGTCACAATCAAATCATAAGAGCCATACAAAGGACAGAACGGCCAACTGACCAAGAGGGTCATTGCTGACGAAAATATGAAAGAAGCACAATCCAGCCATGAGAGCCGTATAAAGGGTCAGAAGAATGTAAATTCAATCGGGAGGCTGCAATATTTGTTCCAAGAGTCGAGACTATGAAAATCTAGTCAGGAGGCCGCAATATTCGCGCAAAGGGTGGAGATAGTGTAAATCCGGTCAGGAGGCTGCAGTATTCGCTCAAAGAGTCGAGACGATGTAAAGCCGGTTAGGAGGCTGCAGTATTCGATCAAAGGGTCAGAATGATGTAATTTTGATCAGGAGGTCGCAGTCATTATTCCAAGAGTTGAGACGATATAGATCCGATCAGGAGGCCGCAATATTCACTCAAACAGTCGAGATGATGTAAAACCAGTCAGGAGGCTACAATATTAGCTCAAAGGGTCAGAACGATTTAAATTTAGTTGGGAGGTTGTAGTCTTCATTCCAAGAGTCGAGACGATGTAAATTCGATCAAAAGACTACACTTTTCACTCAAAGGGTCAAGACAATGTAAATTCAGTCAGGAGATCACAATATTTGCTCAAAGAGTCGAGATGATGTAAAACTGGTCAGTAGGCTCCAGTATTTGCTCAAAGGGTCAAGATGATGTCAATCCGATCAGAAGGCCGTAGTATTATCTCTAAGGGTCGAGACGATGTAAAATCAGTCAAGAGGCTACATTATTTACTCAAAGGGTCAAAATGATGTAAGTCCGATCGGGAGGTCGCAATTTTCGTTCTAAGAGTCGATATGATGTAAATCCAGTCAAAAGGCCATAGTATTTGGTCAAAGGGTCGAGAAAATGTAAATCCCATTAGGAGGCCACAATATTCGCTCAAAGGGTCAAGATGATGTAAAACCGGTCAGGAGGCCACAATATTTGCTCCAGAGTCAGAACGATATAAATCTGGTCAAGGAGACCGCACTATTCATTTCCACGAATCAAGACAACATGCCAGTTGATTCATGCTTTTGACATTTACCTCGACCCAGTTGTTCGTCCGGGTGTATTTAGTTGGTACGGATAGTTTGCGGATGTACTTCATCTATGTTATCTCTATCCAGACCATACTCTGTCCGGTCTAAATCTTGTTGATCCATAAGTTTGGCATCCGGTGTCCATACTCTGTCCATCTGAGTTTTGTTCATACCTATATTATCAGTCATGTCTTTTTTGAAGTTGTATTGGTTTATTCCTCCATTTGTTTCATCCACATTAACACAACTTTGTTTTGAAGATTCTCCTCCGTTCGGTATTGCTTCTATGTTGTCGGTTAAGTTGCTCGATCTTACAGCTAAGGGGAACTTAGTCTCGTAGAAATCCAAATCTCTTTGAGATCGAATATTTTTCATTCTCTAAGTCATACAATCTTCAACCTTTTTTTTTGTAGGGGCATCCTAAAAAGACACACCTATGACTCCGACTCTCAAAATTGTCCCTCATTTTTCCCTTTCTGTGTGCATAGCATAGTGACCCTATCACCCGTAGTGATCATACATCATACTGGGGAGCATTCCTATACAAAATTTCATAGGGGGGTTTTCCATTCAAAATCGAAGACGATGTTCTATTGATGAAATACCCCGTAGTCAAAATACATTTTCCCTAGAATTTAATCGAAAGATGGCCTTGAAATCTCAATGCTCGTGCCACATTAAGAATGTGATGGTGTTTTCTTTCCACTCTTCCATTCTGCTGATGTGTCCTTGTGCAAGATATTTGAAACATAATTCCATGTTCGATGAAGTAAGTCTTCATACATGTGAACTCAATTTCATTATCATTTCTAAATATCTTCACCCTTTTTCCGAACTGCCTCTCCATAAGAGCGAAGAAATTCTTCAAGGTTTGGGACATTTCTTTCTTATCAAATAAGAGAAAAATCCACACGGCTCGTGAACGATCATCCACAATAGTCAAAATATATGAAGCACCACAAGATGAAGGGGTTCTATATGGTCCCCATAAATCACAATGGATCATCTCAAAAGTACTCGAAGCAACATTATCACTTACAGGAAAAATACTTCTCATTTGCTTTGCTCAATGGCATACATCACATTCTCTATCCAATTTATCACCACTCTCCTTTAGGCCTAATGTCGTAATAGACTTCGTTACTTGTGCTCAAGGATAACCCAACTGTTTATGCCAAAGATCGAACCAATCAATTGTCTCTTTCTTCATAGCCCATATTAGCGACACATTCTGAAAATAGTAAAGTCCACCTCTGCGCTCACCCTTTTTCCAATCAGCTTCTTCATGGTGGAGTCTAGTATAGCACACAAAATTCTATTAAATGTCACATCACAATCTAAATAATCAACTAGTTGTGATACAGAAATTAAATTTCATGTCAAGTCCGGAACATAAAGAACATTGTTCAACCATATCCTTTCATTCAGCGTGGTTATTCCTTCTTTTGTAGCCACCGAGCTACTTCCATTCGGAAGATCAACCACACAATTGGAAATGTCTAGCTTATTGTTCAGTTCCTCTGAATTACCTGTCACTTGGTTGGTCTAGGTTGTGTGATATGGAATAGCTAGTGGGGTATTCAGTGGAAGAGTCATCTCTAGGTTGTGTGATATGGAGTGACTGGTACATGGACTTCACAGGTCCCCCATGGGTCATGACTGCTGGGACGTAGAGATATTCCACCCGGAGATATGTGTACGGATATTGTATGTGGACATTGCATTTCATTGCATATTTACTCATCATTACATTCATATACTTGTTTTCTGGCTTAGTTCTCTATTAATTATTCTTGGACTATGATATTACTTGTACTCGATTGCGAGCATGTCTATCTTTCAGTTTCTTTCTTATATATATGTTAGCTAAATGTTGTCGGCCTATGATATCTACCAGTACATAGTATTTGTACTAATACTACCTTGCTACATTCTTTTCAGAATGCAGAGTACATGAGCGGTTCCACTTCTACTCCTTGAGACTGATCCCGAGGCTACCTACTAAGTCTTCTAAGGTAAGCACTGATAGATGGATCCACTGCCCAAAGACTCTTTCTTATTACGTGTCTTCACTTTTATTCTGAGATAGTATTCCCTATTTGAGGCTATGTATTATTCAAACTTGTAGTTTATTGTTAGTAGCTCTTGTATTATTTCAGACCATTATATCCTTGGAGCGTATTAGTATTCGTACTTCCGCACTTGATATTTATGATATGACTTAGACTTCCACTATATCTACTTATTTACTTTATTGTGTTGATTTGATGAATACGGAAAGGGTTCGCCTACCGATGGTGGAAACGGTAGGTGTCCGCATGACTTAGTGATTTTGGGTTGTGACACATATCTTGCGTAAATTAGTCATCCACAACTAAAACCTTGTTATTTTCGTGTGATTTGTGAGTTTGGAGATCTCGAAGTAAAGAACAAGCTCCTCTTCGACCTTTCGGTTGCCTACACACAAGGTAATCCTTAATATTTGTTAAAATTATTGTCTAATTTAGTTTAGTGTAGTGTATTACAATGCTTTGTGTTATTTCAAAGCATAATGATTGTTGAAGTTGTGGCATCTGCTAGGGACATGTATTAGAACTTAAGGTTCATGTTTTAGCTTATTTGATGTCATATTATGTTTATCATATCACCTAATATTAATCTAAGTCTAGAAGTAAACTAAAATATATTGGTGTCTAGCCTAATCCGTTTGTTTAACTAAAGATAACCATGGTCTAAGTGTGCTACTGTTTTCTATGGCTTAAGAAATATGGAATATGTTTCTTTCATTTGCCTTTTGTTCCTAGTTTAGTATAAATTTCATATATAATATGTTGACAAGTCTGTGTGATATTTTATTAAGAATAAAATTTGATGGTTAAATATTACGATGGTGCTTTTAAGTTCTCAAAGGTCATCTAAAATCAGTAGGGACATGTTGGAGCTTAAAGGGATTCATGGTTGGTTTGTCGATTGGTAGTATTGAAAGGAAAATGTTCTCTTTAGGCTAGATTCATATCCCATCTAGGTTAAAATTTTGGTTGAGTCTGGTATCTGAGCAAAGAGGTTTGCAGATGCTTGTTTGATTCATGTAACCAAATATGTGTTGTTCATCTGTTGAAGCTGAGTTTAACCTATGTTGGAATGGCCCTTAGGACATGATTATCTTGACCCTTATTCAACCATGAAATGAACAATATGATAATATTGTGCGAATTAACAAATGTTTATCTTAAGACCCCATTTATGTCTCAGGCTGAATGATTACCTACACCTCTTAATGTGAAATTTATCTTCCCATATGTGTTCTTATTCCATCTTCACCTTACATGTCTTAGTCTCATCTGCCTCTGTATGTCATATCCATGTAAAAATTGTTAGCTTAATGGCTGAGTCCCTTAGTCCAATACCTGTTGAAATGAAATCTAAAACTTGAATTGTTGTAGTAAATGTCTAGGCCTATGTCTTGTCTAAAGTTAAAGGTAACTGGAATCATGTTTGGTTTCATTTAAAAGACTAGTTAAAAGGGGACCAGGTGGAGTGCCTACATATGTGAAATAAGGTTTGGAATTCTGACTTAGGTTTTAAGATCATGTTTGGTATGTGGTGCTAAGCTCAAATCATGCATAAGACTCTATGCTTCCTCCTTAATCATTAGATGCATGTGATATATTGAATGTTATCTTGTCTCTGAAATAGCTAGAGTCATGTCCCAATTTGGTTTGGTGATCTGCTCATAGTCTCATGTCTTGTAAGAACTAATTTTTGCCACATTTGTTGGGACTTTAGGTATAGTGTGAGATTGAGAATGTTGTGTCTTTCATGTTGTTTGCATCCTACTTATGTGAAACATGCCTAATGTCTTGTGAGTTGTAGTTTGAAATAAAAACCATGTTTAATAGCTTAAGTGATGTTATCTAAGTTGTTTGTTTTCTTCCCAGCCTTCTTATATTGCCTTAGCTATCATGTAATTGATTAGAAGATCATTTGAAATATAGATAGTGTGTATCCACAATAGGACATGATTTCCATGACAATACCCTTTTTCTATGTGTATAACTGGGGCTCTTATGGCTCAAGGATTAAAATATTTGAGGAGTTGCTTAATGCTTACCACTTGTGTGTATGTGATTGCTACACATGTTGTGTATATCTAGTTCAGTCCTAAAAATGAAAGTGAAAAGTGTTTATTCAGATGCCTAGTGTTATAATCATACAAGCATGTTAAAATATGAAAATTGAGGATATGTTGTTATTGTATATGTGCATACTCATCTTTGTCTGCCTCCATTCATTGTCCAATAAGTCTTTGTTGATAGTATATATGAGATATGCAGATTGTATACAAGGTATACTCAGTATACAAGGCATACTCAGTATACAAGGCATCCATGTCAAGTATATCTCTCATGTGTGTCAGTTGAAAACTTATGTTCGTATGATTTTTGGGTCTGGCCCAATTCTTTGCTTCTCAAGGTCATCTATTGTTTGACTTATATCATGTTCTAGGCATATCCCATTTTGCCTTATTTCATGTTATTTGCATTAACTTCTATTGTTACTATATATGAGATATACATGAGGATATACAGACTGTATACAAGGTATACTCATTATACAAGGTATAAATGTCTAGTATATCTCTCATGTGTGTCAATTGAAAATCTCTATCCGTATGTTTTCTGGGACTGGCCGAATTCTTTGCTTTTCAAGGTCATCTGTTGTTTGACTTATTACATGTTCTGGGCTTAGCCCATTTGTCCTTCATTCATGTTATTTGCATTAACGGCAATTGTTAGTTGGACTTATCCGATAACCATACATTATATTGTTTGAAATTGGGTCGAACCCCCTTTATCTATCTCTCTATATCATTTTTGTTGGGTTGATTTGCTTTTAGTAGCTTAACTTGGGCCTTAGACAGTTTTTTTGTGTGTTTCTATTCATGTTGATTATATGATAAGTCCAAGGTATTTCTAATTTGGATTTTTGTTTTGCCCCTCCATTGTTCTACTGCTGTCACACGATGAAATGGGCCTCACCTGGGCCTATCACTTCACCCAGACAATTGGGCTAAAGCCCAACTAATCATTCCTTTATCGAGTTCGCTTAAATATGTAGCTGTGCATTGAAGGCCCAGTTATGAGTAAAAATAGTCAACTGGTGGGCTTAGATAGACCCACCAGCCTAAACTCAAATTTTTTTTTTTGAATTTCTTGTAATGTTGTATGTGTATATTTATAATAAAAACATACTATGTATTATTTTTGAAACCCCTATAGTTACGAACTTAGGATAGACAAACGATACGTACATCGTTTAGATAGAATCGCCAAAAAATAAATTTTCAAAATTGTTAACTTTTGAGTTTTAAAGAAAAAAGGACTGTATTTTTGTACTTCGAAAAATCTGGAAACAAGAAATGAATTTCTAACTTGTAGTTAAACTGTTTGGACCGTAAAAGGCATTTGGACTGTTTTAACTTTAGAGTGAATTAGAACAAAAACGGACTTTAAACTTGGATTTAGAGATCAATTGAGTTGTTTTGACATTAAAGAAAATTGGAAACTGTTTAGATTCCATTTTCATAGACTAGGAGTTTGTTAAATGGACCACACTTTATTTCAACAAATCTGATTTCCGAAGAGATATATCTGTCCAAGGACAAAAAATTGATTTGAATTGAAAACGGTTTCTGGGCTATATGGGCTAATTTGACATATTCAAAATGCTGAATTTTGGGCCAAGCTCAACTTAAATGACTTTGAAAACGTAAACACTGTCTTGGGCTTGAATTAAGAATAGGGATTTTGAGTAATGGTGGAATACATTGACCTTTGGGATATAGCATGAAAAGAATAAAAAGAAAAACTAATTTTCTATTTTCTTTCAAAAATCTCAAAATTTCTCATTTCAAATGAATTACACTCATTTGAATTTTAAAATATGTTCAAAAATATACAAGTGATATTGGACAACTTATTGGACTAATAGTATAGTTCTACTCGAGTTAATTCTTGGGTGTTCTTAGTCTAAAAAAAAGTTGACTAAATTATACCTGTGCAAACCATTTTGGCGAAATTTAACTCTTTTGTTTTTAAAAAACCTTTGAGTTTTGAATAATTGAATGACAAGAATTTTGTGGGAAATTTAAACACTTTTAAGAAATACAAATCATTTAAGCATGCTATAGAACCCGAAGGTCAACCGTATTCTACGAATCCTTAATACTGGAGTGTCTAACACCTACCCTGGGGATCACCAGAACCCTTACATTGACTCTAGTTTAGATAGTGTTTTTGAACAATTTGAATAAACCATTTCAATTCGGTTTTCCTAATTTACCTATAAATTAGGTGGCAACTCTAAAAATAATTATCCGACTTAGAGCACCAACAGCCTCATAGTAGCTTTTATGCTTCCGCGTAAAAGTGAACCGTAACAGATGGCGATTCCGCTGGGGATAAATCTAGTTTCTAGCCATTAGGGTTCCATTACAACATGCTTTTAAATGATATGAATTGCTTATGTGTTCAAATACCCGCAAGTATAACTGTCATTCATGCATTCCATACTCCACCAAATGGCACACACTCGCATCTGTGCAAAAAGATGATTAAGCGGATTTCGCAATCATCCTCCAGTATAAAACCAAAAATATTTCCTTGGAACATGTTGAAGACAGAGTTGGTTTGGGTAATCCAATAGTCGATAACGGTTCACCCAGGGTAGTCCGCTCGGGTTCCTTATGTCATTTGCTAAACCACTCTAGTACAACTAGGATAGAGCGAATCAAATCTCTACTGAACTAGCGTATGCTGACCTATACAAGTTCGGATATCTCAAACCTCTTTGGACTTATTAGGCTGACTACCTCCTGTGTTGACGGTCTATGACCCGACGGTACTACATCCAACTACTTGCTACGTGAAAGTATCGAATGTGCCTTATGTGAATGAACCATTATTCCTCGAGGGAGATATTAATTGTGTTCTGTTTTGTAGATGCATACAAATCTGAAATTCGACATGGTTATCGACGCACCTGAGATACTGAGTTTTTGATGGTCATGGTTAGATGACCCGCAAAAGAGGGAAGTAACGAACTGTCTAGGACACTTGCACTCCCTTATGACCATGAAAAGAAATAGGGAACTCCCAGAAGTCCTTATAGGGTACTGTGATTGTGATAGAATGGTGTTTAGGTTCGAAGACGTTGATATGACCCCAACCATAAAGGAGATCTAGGATTTCATAGATAGTGTGTGGACCTGTATGAGAAGGAGAAAGAAACTCGACCACAACCTTCTAGTGCCCTATAAGCCTACACCCGATGAGATTTTAAGGTTTTTATCCCTAGCTAGCACCGGTTGCATATTCGCCCCAATCGTAGCCTTTAGGAATATTTACAACCGATTCGGGTCCAAATGGGGATACATAGAATACTTCATAGAATTCTGATCCTATGCCAGTTGGGAAGCCACCCGACCCCTAGCCTTTGTCATATGTCTTATAGGAACCCTGGTATTTTCCAAAGACGACACCAAGACATAGATACTAGGGTCATTTTTGTCACCCATGCTATCTTTCATGGCATAACCGTCAATGGGGAAACCAAGTACTACGACCTAGTTCTGGTCATCCTAGCTGACATATACCGAGCCTTAGGTCAATGCCGCAACCTACATAGGTACTTCCAAGGGTGTAACCTCTTAATGCAATGGTGGATCATTAAGCACCTCCACAAAACTGAGGGTCCATCATACTGAGATTCAGAGCGTAGGAAAGATAACCTCAAAGTCACTTACCCAAATTTCGAGAATCAATCTAAAGAGGGGTGGGCTTTTATCTTTTCTAGGCTCCGAGAGAACAACATCCAATGGAGATTTCCCAACTTTATATCCAAGACCATAGTGGTGAGAGGTAGAAAATGCCCTTTCCTACCGCTTATGGGAATCCGGGAATCCGACCATACGCACCTATTAGGGTTCTAAAATAGTTCGACATGAGACAGGTAATATCCCAAGTAGGAAATATAAGGTAGTACGTGGTCAACTACGAAGGAGACAAGATCATTGGGGTCGCTGGCATCATCCGATAGTGGAATAGTCAAATCAAGTGAGGTCCAGAGACTCTAGCCGAGGATGTCTTCCACCCAGGTTGTAATGAAGACTATATAGACTGGTTCAGAGCAACTTTCAAGGCACCCTCACACTTGGGCCCAACCACTACCAATGTAGTCATGACCAGGATTCATAGGTCGAGGTCAAAGCCCGCCACATTTAGAGACAAACTGATGATGGAGATGGTAGGTATATAGAGAAGACAGAGCATGACCAAACCATCATAGCCAGTATGACTGAGGAGTTAGACTTCACTCGCGAGTGTCTAGAGGACTTAGACGCTCACATGAGGAGAGTTTTGGATGAGAATGCACACATGACCTTCATAGAGGAAGGTTACTAGGTCAATTCTTTATTGGTATCTACTCATATCTAGATTCAGACCACCATTCGAAGGGCCAAGAAATCTCGGACCGACAAAGCTTCATCATTCACCACTGGAGGTGACTTTTTCTGATTTTACTACTTTATTCATCTTTTGTAACCCCACTAGGGGACACATATTATTAATGAAATGATTAGGGGGCAATGATTTTTATCAACATTCGGCACAATTATACTTCAAACAATTAGAAAGCCTTAGAGTAATGAGGTTTAGGAACGTGAATATTGTAATTGCTTATGTGGTATAAACTGCTTATGTGTTTACATGTGTACCGTTTAAACTCTTGATTGGTCTCACATTCCAAACATCAAACCAAAAGAAAAATACAAGGAAATACCCAAAATAAACTAAATCTGCACCTCCTCTTAAAGGTTGATTTGCTACCAATGGACACTTCCGATAGCCAAGGTGCCACATCACCAGTTGTTGATTTGATTAGCGACGAAGATACTAAGGAGTCGCTTAGGGCAAAAATTTGCAAGGTTGACGCGAAGATTGACTTGGCCAGAGCCAAAATGAAAGAGGTTGATGAAACTTTGGAGTTTAAGGGAAATCTCACAGAAGAGTCCCCCGATAGGAAACGTCAATACCAAAACCTTTCTAAAGAGGTCAAGAAAATGGTCGATGATTATGTCCCACATTTCAAAATACCAAAACAAGAATCAAAGTTGCCTACGTCCAATCCTATTCCATATGGGGAATCGAGTGGTGTACCTGAAGGAGTCACCCCAACCACCGATGAAGCTATTAACTACTACAGGACACCACAAAGGCCTCTCATAAGTCATCTCCTATGTGATGGGAAATTTCACTCAAAGCTCGCAGTTCGCTCTACAGAGTTACACCCAGGTTGGTGCGAAACATTGAGGTATATGATAGAATGAAAGCTGCCAGATTGGCGTGTGCTAGCTCCGATGTCCTTCCAACTTGTGCATCCATCTTTGCCCACAAGATATGTCTATTCCATAAGAATCAGCCCGGCCACATCATAGACGAGTGTGTGGCCTTCAAAAGAAGAGTCATTAGACTAATTGATGAAAATGTCATTAGTAACTTGTGAGGCTCACACCCCCTACTGGTATACGACCCCATCATGCCTGGTGAAAGAATCCCCATTGAAACCCAATCATGGCGTTATGACTTCACTGCCTTTAAAGACTCATACGCAGACATCTTCTCCCTTTTAGCCCGTACTGGCAAGGTTCACCCACTCAAAACTACATAAAAACTCTCTTCCAACACTTTGAGGATGAAGTTTTTCTTGTACCATTCAGGGGCATAGGGGCATGACATCTAGGAATGCGAAGCCTTCAAATTTGAGGTAGAGAATCTTGTTGACACCGGTTAGATATGGCCTGTGATACACGGCCGCTTCTAAGAAAGCCGCCAAAAAATGTGCGGTCGCAAGGACGACGACCCGTCATGACTTCAATGAGAAGTCATCTTTTGGATAGTTTAGGTGTCCCCCTTTTATATTTTAATCAAATGTTATCCCCTCCCTTTTTTTGTAAAATAAATCACGTCTGACATAATGTCCCAAGGAGGGATACGTAGCAAGCTCATATCGGGCCTGGTCTGGGAAAGATTCGGGTAGAAGAAATTAGGATTAATTTTTATGTATCCTGAACTACGGAAGGACTTGATTTCTCGATAAGGGATACGTAGGTTGTTTATATAAGACTCGGCCCCTATTTAATATAAATTATAACTCCCCCACCTATTTCTAGAAGAGTTTTTGGTTCAACGACGTCATGGTAGCAAATCCACCATAGACCTTCAAACTGAAACCCTAAAAACCAAAATGGATAAAATGAGCAAAATACCCCGAAATGGAATATTAATTAAGAGTTCAAATCGAATAGATGAGTTTATGTGAAACTTTTATCTGATCTCTTGCATTAGTATTTTTTACTAACATACTAATGTCATTTGCCTTTGAGTTATCTTTTATTATAGAAATTGTTGATCTTTGTTGCGTCACACTGGCATACTTCATCAAATCAAAAGCCGCAATAGCATCCCTAAATCAACAGAATCAACAAGGAATGACTGGTACTCCCAAAGAGACATGTAATAGAGAAGCTCTGGTTATAAGGACATTGCGCCTCAAGATCTTCAAAATGCTTCTCACACCGATGATGTGATTAGCTTACTATTCAGAAAGTCGCAGACCACCAAGAACAAGTCGTGAAGAATTAAGCCACGGTGCTGCCAGAGAGGTAGCTACTCCCAAAGCAAGAAGGCCTCCACTGCCTTTTCCATCAATGAACTCACCCATACCCAAACACTTCCCAAATACCTATACTGGTACCTCGTACCAAACACCACCTCCAGCAAATGCCACCCACATAGCTGGGACCTCCCGTTCTGCGCCTTCCTTTCAGGCACAGCTTGCTTATGATGATCCTATCATACACCAAGATACCACTACTCATACAAAACCCAGAGCCACTGGTACCTCACAGTATTATTTCACACTCCAATTACTCTCGTCGACTCTTGCCTAGAAATTGGCCACTACAAAGAGATGGATAAAGCGTGAAGAGCCGAATAGGACTGAAGAGACAGAGAAATGGAATAGAAAATGATGGATTTGTTTGAAAAATCCAACAAGGGCTCTTGAAAAGCAACGAGCATATGCTATGACGAATTATGTATGCATCCGAACTAAGACCTGCCCGAGGGCTTCAAGGTGCCCAAGTTCGAACTCTTCAATGGGATAGGAAATCCCAAAGCTCATCTAAGAGCATATTGTGACCAACTGGTTGGAATAAAAAGAAATGAAGCATTGATAATGAGGTTGTTCAATCAAAGCCTCACAAGAGAGGCATCAGAATAGTTCATGGCTCAAGACATCTATCGCTTGGACTCTTGGGAAGAAATGGTGGGGGCTTTCATGGATAGTTTCTACTTTAATATGGAAACTGTGCCCAATCGCTATTACTTGGAAATGATCAAACAGAAGTCTATAGAAACCTACCACGGGTATGTGAGTAGGTGGAGGGACGAAGCCGCCTGAGTACAGCCTTCGATGAGCGAGAAAGAACTAGTCTCGGTCTTCATCTGATCACAAGAATTGGACTGTTATGATCGCATATTGTCTATGGCCGGGAGGCCGTTCTCAAAGATGGTAAATATCGGAAAGGCAATAGAATATGGCCTCAAAACTAGAAAGATCGTTAGTGTCGCCAACAAAGCTGGCATGGCAAGCGCTACCAGGGTTACAAGGAAAAAGAAAGAGGACATAGGAAATATCCCTTATACCTCTAGCCCGATGAGCCGTAGAAAAGAAGGATCACAATCTTCCTTCGATGTAAACCAATCTCCTCCCCAAAGAAACTACATACCATCACCATACAGTCTTGTGCCAGTATACTACGCATAGCCCAATCACCAATTATCAGCTCCAGCCTATCAAGATCCACTGCTAAACTACCATACACCAATATCCATTTACCAAGCTTCATCACCAAATTCCCGTACATGCTTATCAAATGCCTCAAAATTATCAAAACTACTGTAATCAACTGCCTCCAATGACTTATGATTTTCCACATCAAATTTTGAAAAGAAACATCCCCGGAAATTCACTCCACTTCCCAAAACCATCCATACTGTGCTGCCAAATACTACTAATCCCGAAAGTCGCTTCTATAGATCTGATCAAACTTATGCCTACCATTTTGGAGGAAATAGAACCAGTATAAGGATTGTGTCAATCTAAAGTACAAGTTACAGGATCTGATCGATAAACAAGAGGTCATCTTGAAAGTAATGATACCAAACATGAACACAAATCCTCTCCCAAATTATGGTGCCAACCATATACACATGATCGAACGGGAGGAAGATTGGGCTACACGACAATCATTAGCCCAAGAGTCTGTTGAAAGCATAGAACGAACAGTCGCCTCTCTAACTTTGCAAGAGTGACCGCAATTCAAAGTGCTAATCCTAGCCCAGAGAAATCTATTCGTGGTCCAAGTACCACGAGAAGTGGTTCCAAGAAAAGAGTTTGTTGTCCAAGCGGCTGTAGCCTAGGGAATTCCAAGATCGGGAAGATGTTATACCCCGAAGAGTTGGCGTAGGGAGCACCCCATAAAGAGGGAAATCAAAGAAGACATGTCATCGAAGGGGAGTCTAAGGACTTTTGGCGCAAGATGCAGCTTAAAGACTATTCCATTGTTGAATACTTGGAGAAAACGCCAGCTCAAAAATCGGTAATGGAATTTCTCTTAAGTTCATCACACTATCATTAGGCCTTAATGAGAGTATTGGACAAAGCCCATGTCCCAGCAGGGACGAGTAGCGAAACATTAACATTGACCGACATAGTAGACCACGTCATTGGGGCCCACTAAAATTCATTCACTCTCAATGGTTTCCAATAGAGGGAACAACTCACAACAAGGCTCTCTACATTAAAATTAAGTGTAGAGACAAAATCATATCTAAAGTACTTGTCGACAATGGGGTTGGTCTCAATATATGCCCCGAATCCATATTAAAGTAGTTGGGATATGACATTGGGAAGATACGCCAGATCCGTACCAATATAAGATCCTTCAATGGACCACAAAGTGACCCCTTGGGCAAAGTAAACCTCAATATACAAATGGGGCCCACCGACTTCACCACTGAGTTTTAGGTTATGGTCATTAGCGCCAATTAAAACCTACTATTTGGAAGGACTTGGATACATATGGCCAGAGCAGCGTCATCATATCTCAATCAATCACTAATGTTCATATGGGAGAATCATGAAGCGGTGATTCACAGAGCGGGTAGAATTCATAACTACCCCAACAACATTGTACCGGTGATAGAGGAAATCCCTAAAGTCACAGATTTCCACATGGTGGATCTAGTGGAAGATTCCCACCAAGGGGACGATAAAGAAAGCCTTATTCCATTAGTTTACAAGATGATTGCTGCAACCACACTTTAGAATGGATTTGAGCATGACAAAGGTTTGGGCTGAGAGCTCCAAGGTATCAAGGAATCGATGCTAATTCTGGAAAATGAGTACCATTTTGGTCTTGGGTACATACCAAGCTCTGAAGAAACCTCTAATGTTGATAAAAAAAAAAAAGAGGTCAACCACAGTTGCATAAGCCTTTCTTGGGCCTATACCAGTCATTCCCAGTCAGAATGCACATGCACAATGGCAGAGACGCAGAAGATGTTTTAGAGATGTTGTTCCAAGAGGAAGAGTATGTTGTGATACTAAAGGAATGCTTTGAAGCACCCATTATCTGCAATGCTGATCCAAACGAGTAGTTGTCCAACTAGACCTCTACCTCACTTTTGTATCTTCGATAGAGAGAATGAATTTAAAATTTTCTTTCAAAAATGGTGAAAATCAGCTGAGGCCCGAGCATTCACCATTTGCACCTTTACTTTTCTATGTAATGTTTGAAAAAATAGAAATGACTCGACGTTGATCTGAGTCTGGACTACAGTTTGTACTTTCCTTATCAGAATCACTGAAAGCCTCAGTTTATACAAAAAACAGTCTCTTTATTTTTATCTAACATGTTTTTATACACTAACAATGTTTTGTCTTGTTTTTCAGTAATAAAAAAAACTCATAATGTCATGACATGTCGCGAGATGAGTGAGTCAAGTGATATGAATGAAAAGGAAGATGAGGAGTATGATGAAGAAACTGAGTTGCTAGAGGATCTCGTCGATGAAGAATATCAATATGAGAATAGGAAAAACCCTAATTTGGACAAAACTGAAGCAATCAACCTCGAGGATGAGGAGACGGTTAAAGAAACCTGGATAAGTGTGCATTTGGACGAACCCTGAAAAGAAGAGATGATAAACCTACTAAGAGAATATGTCGACATATTCGCGTGGTCATACGCAGATATGCCCGGGTTGAACACAGACATAGTAGCCCATAAGATACCTATCAATGAGGGCTTCATCCTGGTCAAACAAAAGATTCGACAATTCAATCCTGATCTAAGTATAAGAATCAAAGATGAGATCAAAAAGTAGATAAATTCCGGAGTCATGGAAGTAAGTCATATCCCACATAGTTGGCCAACATCGTGTCCGTACCGAAGAAAGATGGAAAAATACGAATTTGTGTGAACTACCATGATCTCAACTGAGCTAGTCCCAAGGATAACTTTCCACTTACAAACATCCACATACTCATTAATAACTGTGCAAAGCACAAATTACAATCATTTATGAATTGCTTCGCCAGTTACCATCAGATTCTGATGAGTGAAGAAGATGCACAGAAAATAGGATTCATCACTCTATGGGGAGTATACCATTATCGTGTAATGTCGTTCGACCTCAAGAATGCCAATGCAACTTATATGGGAGAAATGACTATCATTTTCCACGACATAATGCACAAAGAGATAGAAGTCTACGTGGATGAAATCATATTAAGTCACGAGAAAGCTCAGATCACATCATACACTTACAAAAGTCCTTCGACAGACTTCGCAAGTTCAATCTGAAATTGAATCTGGCCAAGTGCGTGTTTGAAGCGACTGTCAGAAAACTATTGGGATTCATAGCCGCAGGGGCATAGAACTAAATCCCAGTAAGATTAAAGCCATTAAGGAGTTGCCACAAACAGAAACCAAGAAAGATGTCATGAGTTTTTTGGGAAGGTTGAACTGCATTTGACGTTTCATAGCGCAGTCTATGAAAATCGTGGAGCCCATCCTCAAGTTGTTGAAAAAGGATGCGCCCATCAAATGGACAGATGAGTGCCAGAAAGCCTTCGACACTATCAAAAGGTATCTCACCAATCCTCTAGTCTTGGTCCCTCCCAGACTAGAGAGCCCACTGCTGTTTTATTTCTCAGTATCAGATAATACAATTGGAAGCATGTTGGCACAACACGATGAAACTAGGAAGAAAGAGCGACCAATCTACTATCTCAGCAAAAATTTCACTACTTACAAGTCATGGTACACCTTGGTAGAAAAGACATGTTGTGCTCTGACATGGGTGACACAAAGGTTGAGACAGTATTTATCGGCATACACCATCCACCTAATCTCAAAAATGGATTCTTTGAAGTACATCTTCCGCCAGCCCATTCCTATATAGAAACTGGCCAAGTGGAAATGCTTTTGAGTGAATTCGACATTACATATGTGGTCGAGAAAGCTGTCAAGGGACAAGCATTGGCTGATTTACTAGAAAAAAGTCTGGTCGATAGAGAGTTTGAACCACTAAGGACATATTTCTCATATGAGAAAGTGATGATAATTGAAGAAAATGCAGTCAGAACCTACTTAGGATGGATAATGTTCTTCGATGGTGCAGTCAATTACAAGGGTTCAGGAATCGGAGCAGTTTTGGTCTCAGAAATGGGTCAACATTACCCAGTGGAAGCAAAGCTCAATTGTCGATACACAAACAATATGACATAGTATGAAGCCTGTATTCTAGGTCTTCGCATGGCTATCGACATGGATATTCAAGAATTATTGGTAATAGGAGACTCGGATCTACTAATTCACCAGGTTCAAGGAGAATGGGCCACCAAGAATGAGAAGATCCTGCCAAATGTGAACCTCACACAAAGGTTATGCAAAAGGTTCAAAAAGATCGAGTTCTGGCACACGCTGAGAGCCCAGAACGAATTCGCCAATACTCTAGCAACCATAGCATACATCATACAACATCCTAAAAGCAGTCACATTAACCCATTGAAGATCAGCATCAAGAAAGAAATTTCCACGTGGAAGCGGAACCCGATGGTAAACTGTGGTACACCGACATAAGCACATATTTGGAAAAAAGGTATCCCAATAATATCACAGCCAACCAAAAGAAAACCATTAGAAGATTGGCCAATGAGTTCTTTCTCAACAAGAGAGTACTTTACATAAGAACGCCTGATCTAGGGCTACTCAGATGTGTCGATGTCTCAAAGGCCACGAAGCTATTAGAAGAAGTACACGATGGGACTTATGGCCCTCACATGAACGGGTTCATCTTAGCCTAGAAGATTTTGAGAGCGGGCTACTATTGGGTGACCATGGAAACCGACTATAGAGATTTATGCACAAATGCCATTAGTGTCAGATCCATGGAGATCTAATCAGGGTCCCACCGAGTAAACTTAACATCATGAGTTCACCCTGGCCATTTGTATCTTGGGGCATGGATGTCATGGTGCCTATATATTAGCATCCAACAGACATCGCTTTATCCTGGTTGTCATATATTACTTCACGAAGTGGGTTGAAGCTACTTCTCACAAGTCAATAATGAAGAAAGTGGTAGAAGACTTCGTACGGAACAATATCATATGTCAATTCGGCATCCCAGAATCGATCATAACTGATAATGGAGAAAATTTGAACAGTCATCTGATGAAAGACATTTGTGAGTAGTTCTGCATAACTTATCGGAATTCGACCGCCTATAGGCCACAAATGAACGTATCCATAGAGGCAGCCAACAAAAACATCAAAAGGATATTAAGGAAAATGATCGATAATTGTAAGTGTTGGCATGAACAACCGCCCTATGCGTTTCTAGGATACCGAACCACTACTTGGACCTCAACTGGAGCAACTCCATTCCTACTTATCTATGGTACTAAAACAGTGATACCAACCGAGGTAGAGCTATCATCACTCTTAATTATACAAGAAGCAGAACTGGACAATGTAGAGTGGATCCGAAAAAAATACGAGCAATTGGCTCTGATTGATGAGAAAATGATGGTTATCGTATGTCATGGTCAATTGTACCAACAAAGAATGGAACGTCCCTTCAACAAGCGGATCAGAGCACGAATCTTTCAAATAGGACAACTGGTGCTCAAGCGCTTGTTTTTGTACCAAGATGTTTACAAATAAAAATTCGCACCCAACTGGCAAGGACCCTACATGGTGCATAAAGTACTATCAAGAGGAGCTATAATCCTCGTAGAAATGGATGGCCAAGAGTAGCCCAAGACAATCAACTCAGATGCTATCAAGAGATATCGCGCATGAGGACATGTCTTACAGTTTGTAATCGCTCTTTACTTCTAATTGCATTATCTTTACTTTGTATTCACATTTCTTTGCTTGTATTGCATTTTTCTTTAACTATAATCGCAATAGAAAACCAAATGACATTTCCTTGTAATATGAACTACGCGAGGACCTGATTCCCAAATATGGATATGTAGGCGTCCATTCAGGACTCAGTCGTACTATTATAAAAATCAACCACTTTTCTTTCGAACTACATTCGACCTGCTCCCAAAATGGGATACGTAGGCATTTTTCGAGCTCAGTTGCACCAAACAAAAAACCTAAGAAACTCCTAGGAAGCCTCCAAACATAAGGATTCAAGGGATCGCCTCACAAAATACAGAGATCTCAAATTGCAACTGGGACAAAATTTTTGAGAAAATCTCAAAAATTCCACCAACAAACTCGGCACAAAGGTTAGGTCGGCCTAAACTTTCAAACTGGGGCAGAAGTTTTGAGAAGATCTCAAAAATTCGATCGATAACTATTGCTCCCAAACGCACACGCAAGTATATGTGGTCGTACAAGTAATATAGTGATTTTAGAAATCAGATGTCGAATCCACAGGGACTTGTGATTAGCTATTTACTAAATAAGACAATCCTAATTATCTAAAAAAGAGATGAGATACGAAGGTTTAAATTATAATCTAAGTAAAATAAAAAGAAAATCAATAATGAACTTCAACCAAGAAAGAGCAGAGTTTTTATGTTATTGATGATATGAATGTTCCATGGTTGCGGTTGGTTCACCAATCCTATTGAGCTCTCGAACTATTTCTCCTTAATTTTAATTATCGACGATTGCTAATTAACCGAATTATTAATCATGTAGCATTCTCCCGAACTACTACCCGCCGATTCAGAATAGTTCGCCGCCTATATTCCTATAGAATTGATCTGTTAAGAATGCAATTCATTTACGGTATTTAATTAAACGCAGTGTCTAGGTATATTCTTATCCTAGCTACAAATCCTAGCCCTACTTTAGAGATAATTATATCATGTTCTCTTTAACCCTTCTCTAATCTAACAACATCTTTCTCAAGCATGTATATTAGATAGTCGATAGAACCTAACTGTTGGCCAAACAATCAAGCAATTACGCACAAAATTAAAGAAATAATCAAAATCAACAATGCATACAAAGAAGCATAAAAACTAATAGTAAGGAGAAGAAAAGGTCAACTCAAATAACTCTGGCCTCCACGGCAGTTCCAAGCTCTCTCCAGGTCAAAGATTCTGAACTCAGGGTCTCAAATTATCCCAATTTCTTTTTAAATCGTATAAAATATGTATTTATAGAATATCAAAAGGCCTAGACTTTTAAAAACCAAATCTAACTCGGATCAGGAAAAACTACAGTGCTGGCGCCACCCCCCGCGTCTCAAGGGTGGCGCACAAGGCATAAATTTTTCCATAGAGCACTTCTACGTGTGATACCAGTGAGCCGCAAACGGACATATAGGCAGATCTGATCCCAATCTTTTTCATGCCATAAATTCTAGCCACGTACACAACACTCTGATTCCTCCAATTTCAATTTCTGCCTCATCTCTTTGTCTTTTTACTTATTTTTCTATTTCATTACATCATCAGGAAATCATTATCCCTCCCACTTGTCCCCTGTATTTTTCTTTTTTTTTCTCCCGTATTTTATTCAAATTTTTTTCAAATCTTTTTATTTTCACATCGTTTTATTCCTACATAATAAAATATAATATTAAGCACAAATCAATATAATAATATTCAAAATAAGATTAAAAATACTAAGATGTGAGACAATAATAACTAAATATGCATTTTTAATCGTACATCAATAACACTAGCATAAGAGTCCGCCGGTCTCAAACATTCAATTGGGGCCGAATTTTTGAGAGAAACTAAAAAAATTCTTCAATACGAATTGTCGTGAGACTCGACCAATCTCAAACTTGCAAATGGGGCAAAATTTTTGAGGGGTCTTAAAAATTTCACCAGGACAAATGAGGAGCACGCCTAGAGCACCAAGGACGGTTAAAGAACCTCGTTCAGAGCGTATATTTCATGACATCGGGTTAACAACATTTTAATATATGATAAAATATTTTAGTCAAAACTTTTTTCCCAAATATTTTCAAATTTTAACTTAAAATTTCATCTCTCATAATACCGAGCTCGAAAAGGGTCGATAATAGAGAAGTAGAGAAACAACGCAGCGGGAGTCGGAGGCACGGATCGACCCCACAGGAATTTAAAAAATAAATCTATGTCTGCAGGTACCTAGAACGTCGTCAGGAGGACGACGGGTTTTTTCTACTAACTTGTTTGTTCATGAATGAAACATGTACAACAAAGAAGAAATTATGACACCGGAAGATGACAATCGGGCCATGAGAGCTACAGACAGGCAAAGTGCCATCAAGGAGACACAACCAGGTCAGGAGGACCATTTGAAGGATAAATCGCCGCAAAGGCGCCAATCCGGTCATAAGGGTCATAAAAGGACAAAACAACCATCTGACTAAAAGGGACACGAGCCTACAAGGGATTAAGAAAAGACAATTCGACCTTGAGAGCCATATAAAGGACAAAATGATAATTCGATCGAGAGGGTCACAACCAACAAATGGACAAAATGGCAATTCGACTGAGAGGGTCACATCCAACAAATGGACAAACGACAATCCGACCAAGAGGGTCTCAGCCGACATGAAGAATGAAAGAAATACAATTCAACTGAGAGGGCCATATTTGTCATTTACATGTCCAGAGGTCCATTCAATTGCATGCCAAGAGGGTCATTCATTTGCATACTAAGAGGGTTTCCATTCATACAAACACTGCCGAGAGGACCATTCATGCAAATATTGTTGAGAGATCCATTCATACAAACTGCATGTTGAAATGGTCATTCATACAAACTGCATGTTGAGAAGGCCATTCGTACAAATTGTATACCGAGAGGGTTATTCATTTGCATGCCGATAGGGACATTCATTTGCATGTTGAGAGGGTCGTTTATATAAACACCATCGAGAGGGCCATTCATACAAATTGCATGCTGAAAGGGTCATTCATACAAATTGCATACCAAGAGGGTCAATTATACAAACTGCATGCCGAGAGGGTCATTCATACAAAATGGCCATTCATATAAATTGCCGAGAGGGTCATTCATACAAACATGTTGAGAGGGTCATCTATACAAATTGCATGCTGAGAGAGCCATTCATATAAACAAATGCCAAGGGGGTCATTCAAATAATTACTAGACAATACTACAAGTGGCACCCGCTCAACAAAAATATCCACGAGCCAGACAATGTCGAAAGTGGCATCCGCTCAACAAATATGCACGAGCCAAATGATGTCACAATTGTCATCCGCTCAACAAAAATACACGAGCCAGATGGTGTCGGAAGTGGCATCTGCTCAATGAAAATACATGAGACAGATGATGCCGCAAGTGGTATCCGTTCTACAAAAATATGCACGAGCCAGACGGTATCAAAAGTGGCATCCTCTTAAGTCAACAGAGTCATATGAGTTATACGGTGTCGAAAGAGGCATCCGCTCAAACAACATCCAACCAAAGAAGTCAAACGAGCCAGACGGTGTCGGAGGTGTCACTTGCTCAAAAGCAGCTGCCAAAGGATACAACAAACAAAGCCGCACATGTATGATAAATGTAAATAATCAACACGTCAGGTCCCAGTATACGGAAACAGGTCAAAGCTACCGGAGGAGAGAAGCAGGCAGACAAAATCCAGACGCATGCGGAGTAAACGTGGAACTTATTCTTGGGCAGCCGGTCAAAATAATGCACCAACGAGATTTAAGCTCCTTGTGAATGAGCTTGGACATCACTCTGTACCAAACTCACTCATAAATCACAAATTGATTTTAAGAAAAAACTCGTAATGGTCGAGCATACACCAGAAAGGTCAAAGGGATACCCTTTTCGGGCTATCGAGTCGAACTACAAGTGACATGATTCTCAAAAATCGGGGATATGTAGGCGAGCTCAACACCCGAGGATCGATCACATTCCAACAAAATCATTTTAGATTTTTCTGGTTTGATACTTTTGCTTTGTTTATTGGCTTTCTAGTAATTTAATTGAGTCGAACTACAATTGGCCTGAATTCTCATGTAACCTAGGTTATGTAGGAAACCTAGAGACTAGGGTCCAACAACAATTTTCAAAAATTGCATAAAAACGAGAAATATCTCCAAACTGGTCGGATAAAAACCAGATCAGTCAAATTTCACTGCTCATGGATGGTCTTGCCATCACCGAACAATGAAGGGGTAGTTGTTGACACTTAATTTTTACCCTCCAATAATATTATTTAATTATTGGAGATTCCTGAGTCACAGACGGAGTAAAATATACTTTATAAGACAAATATGATTTTATAAAATTATTCAGGAAGTATTTTGTCATTTTATTTGATAAAGTATCATCTGGTATATTTACTGTATACCATGTCCCATTTTTTACAATATTTTGATCATTAATTATGATTTAGAATTTTTTAACTGATAATTGCTAAATTAATTATTTTAATATTCTTAATCTAAAGAAACCAATATTTTACTCCATCAAAATTGAAAAATTATCGAATTAAATACAATAATGAAATTACATCTCAATTTCAAGGCATGCTTAAAATTGAAAGAACTTTTGCATGATTTGAATTTTCTAAATCCTATTTAGTATCAAATGCGGACTTAAGACGAAGCTTTTAATGTTTTGGACATAATTGGTCAAACTTGTTTAAAATACATTGGGCCTGTCTCTATTTAGTTTAAATCGGTCGAGCCCAAGCCAAAAATGGCTCAGACCCGGGCTTGTTTAAAACACATTGGGCTTGTTTAAAACCCTCTGATTTTCTGCTATTCTACTGCAACTGTTAATTGATTTTGTTCATTGTGATTTCAAATCGATGAATTTCAATGGTTGAGAACTATATAGAGGGAATTTTCCCTCCAATTCGAGTTCCCTTTGGGGGTATGCTAGGGTTTAAAACTATCGGCCTTGGAGTTGGAGTGAAGAACAAGCTCCTCTTCGACCTTTCGGCTGCTTCCACACAAGGTAATCCCTAATCTTTGTTCTTGTCTAGTTTAGTTTATTGTAGTGTATTACAATGCACTTTGTGTTATTTCAAAGCATAATGACTGTGTGCTTGACTGTTGAAGCTATGGCATATGTTAGGGACATGTATTATCGCTTAAGGTTCATGTTTTAGTTGATTTGATGCCATATCATGTTTATCATATCACCTAATATTAATCTAAGTCTAGAAGTAAACTAACATATATTAGTGTCTAGTCAAATGAACTAGAGATAACCATGATCTAAGTGTGCTATTGTTTTCTATGGCTTAAGAAATATGGAATCTGGTTCTTTCATTTTCCTTTTGTTCCTAGTTTAGTATAAATTTCATATATAATATGTTGACAAGTCTATGTGATATGCTATTAAGAATAAACTTTGATGGTTAAATATTATGATGGTGCTTTTGAGTTCTCAAATGTCATCTAAAATCAGTAAGAAATGTTGGAGCTTAAAAGGATTCATGGTTGGTTTGTTGATTGGTAGTATTGAAAGGAAAATATTCTGTTTAGGCTAGATTCATATCCCATCTATGTTAAAATTTGATTTGAGTCTGGTATCTGAGCAAAGAGGTTTGCAAATGCTTGTTTGATTCATGTATTGACCAAATCTGTGTTGTTCATCTGTTGAAGATGTGTTTAATCTAAGTTGGAATTACCCTTAAGACATGATTAGCTTGACCCTTGTTCAACCATGAAATGAACAGCATGATAATATTGTGTAAATTAACAAATGTCTATCTTAAGACCCCATTGATGTCTCAGGCTGAGTGATTACCTACACCTCTTAATGTGATATTTCCCTTCCCATATGTGTCCTTATTCCATGTTCAGCTTACACGTCTTAGTCTCATATGCCTCTGTATGTCATATCCATGTCAAAACTGTTAGCTTAATGATTGAGTCCCTTAGTCCAATACCTGTTGAAATGAAAACTAAAACTAGAGCTGATGTAGTAAATGTCTAGGCCTATGTCTTGTCTAAAGTTAAAGGTAACTGGAATCATGTTTTGTTTCATTTCAAAGGCTAGTTAAAAAAGGGATCAGGTGGAGTTCCTACATATGTGAAATAAGGTTTGGAATTCTGACTTAGGTTTTAAGATCATGTTTGGTCTGTTGTGCTAAGCTCAAATCATGCATAAGACTCTATGTTTCATCCTTAATCATTAGATGTATGTGATATATTGAATGTTGTCTTGTCCCTGAAATGGTTGGAGTAAGGTCCCAATTTGGTTTGGTGAACTACTCACAGTCTCATGTCTTGTATGAACTGGTTTCTGCCTCATTTGTTGGGACATTAGGTATAGTGTGAGATTGAGAATGTTGTGACTTTCATGTTATTTTCATCTTACTTATGTGAAATCTGCCTAATGTCTTGTCATCCTTTGAGTTGTAGTTTGAAATAAAAATCATGTTTAGTAGCTTAAGTGATGTTATCTAAGTTGTTTGTTTTCTTCCCTGCCTTTCTAAATTGCCTTGGGTATCATGTGTTTCATTAGAAGATCAATTGAAATATAGACACTGTGTATCCACAATAGGACAAGATTTTCATGACAATACCCTGGTTCTATGTGTATAACTAAGGCTGTTATGGCTCAAGAATTGAAATCTGTGAGAAGTTGCTTAATGCTTACCCACTTGTGTGTATGTAATTGCTACCCATGTTGTGTATATCTAGTTCAGATGAAACTGAGAAGTGTTTATTCATATGCCTAGTGTCATAATCATACAAGCATGTTAAAATATGAGAATTGAGGATCTTTTGTGATTGTATATGTGCATACTCATCTTTGTCTGCCTTCATCCATTGTCCACCAAGTCTTTTTTGATAGTACATATGAGATATACATGAGGATATACAGACTGTATACAAGGTATACTCATTATACAAGGTATAAATGTCTAGTATATCTCTCATGTGTGTCAATTGAAAATCTCTGTTCGTATGTTTTTTGGGACTGGCCCAATTCTTTGCTTTTCAAGGTCATCTGTTGTTTGACTTATTACATGTTCTGGGCTTAGCCCATTTTGCCTTCTTTCATGTTATTTGTATTAACTGCTATTGTTAGTTGGACTTATCTGACAACCATACATTTTCTTGTTTGAAATTGGGTTGAGCCCTCTTTATCTACCTCTCTATGTCATTTCTGTTGGGCTGATTTGCTTTCAGTAGCTTAACTTGGGTCTTAGATTGTTTTCTTTGTGTGTTTCAATTCATGTCGATTATATGATAAGTCCAAGGTACTTTCTAATTTGGATTTTTGTTTTGATCCTCCTCTCTTCTCCTGCTGTCACACGAAGAGATGGGCCCCACCTGAGCCTGTCACTTCATTCAGCCAGTTGGGCGAAAGCCCAACTAATCATTTCTTGATCGAGTCCACTTAAATATGTAGATGCGCATTGTAGGCGCAACTATGAGTGAAAATAGCCAACTGGTGAGCTTAGGTAGGCCCACCAGCCTTAACTCAATTTTTTTTTCAATTTCTTGTATGTTACATGTATATATTTGTAATAAAAACATACTATGTATTACTATTGGAACCCCTGTAGTTACAAACATAATATAGGCAAATGATACTACATCATTTAGATAGAATAACCAAATAATGAATTTTCAAAACTGCCAACTTTAAGAGTTTTAAAGAAAAAAGGACTTTTTTTGTACTTCGAAAAATCTGGAAACAAGAAATGAATTTCGGAATTAGTTAAACTGTTTGGACCGTAAAAGGCATTTGGACTGTTTTAACTTTAGAGTGAATTAGAACAAAAACGGACTTTAAACTTGGATTTAGAGATCAATTGAGTTGTTTTGACATTAAAGAAAATTGGAAACTGTTTAGATTCCATTTTCATAGACTAGGAGTTTGTTAAATGGACCACACTTTATTTCAACAAATCTGATTTCCGAAGAGATAGATCTGTCCAAGGACAAAAAATTGATTTGAATTGAAAACGGTTTCTGGGCTACTTGGGCTAATTTGACATATTCAAAATGCTGAATTTTGGGCCAAGCTTAACTTAAATGACTTTGAAAACGTAAACACAAATCTTGGCCTTGAATTAAGAATAGGGTTTTGAGTAATGGTGGAATACATTGACCTTTGGGGTATAGTTTGTCATTTCAAATGAATTGCACTCATTTTGATTTTTAAAAAGATGTTCAAAATATATAGGTGATATTTGATAACTTATTGGACTAATAGTAGAGTTCTACTCGTGTTAATTCTTGGATGTTTTTAGTCTAAAAATAAGTTGACTAAATTACTTCTGTGCAAACCATTTTGGCTGAAGTTTAACTCTTTAGTTTTCAAAAAACCTTTTGAGTTTTAAATAAATGAATGACAAGAATTTTGTGGGAAGTTTAAACACTTTTAAGCAATTCAAACCATTTAAGCATGTTATAGAATCCGAAGTTCCTATCCATGAGTTCTCTTCCTCATTTATATGGATTGTTTCTTTATTTAAATGTTATTTAATTAGTGTCAGTTAAGTTCTCTTTTGATTATTCTTGATGTTAATTGTTTAAATTTTAATTATTGATTCATCTCTTATTTGCTAGCTATCTTGGGTAATGATTATTGCTAACTCATCATTGTGTTGAACTAGTTCTTAGTTGGGTGTCTATAGTTCTAACCCTAATTCCTTTTCCGCGTATCTTTATTTGATTTTCATCAGTCTTTGATAGCGCTCTTAAGGTGAGTTATTTTTATTAACCCATTATTTGAATCTTCTTGGGTTATCACTTCATCTCTACACACCCATATTGAATTTTTCGGACAAAGTTACTGGAATGCACAATTTCCTATGAGTAGTGGCTACTGTCATTTGGCGACATCTTCCTATATGGACTTTGCTGCGACGGCATTGTATAAACACAAATAACTAAAGGGATAGTCCGGTGTACTAAGCTCCCGCTATGTGCAAGATCTGGGGAGGGCTGGATCACAAAGGTCCATTGTTCGCAGTTTTACTCTGAATTTCTGCAAGAGACTGTTTCCACGGTTCGAACTCGTGACCTCGTGATCACATGACAACAACTTTATGACGTCAAGGCTCCCCTTTATTATAAACACAAATGACTATTGAAATAAAATGCTTATTGTGATATTGCACATGAAAGAAAAATGAATTGGATGAATAACATGTTCTTAAATCTTTCTCCGTGAGCTTACTGTCTCGCTATAGTTTAAAAATGGAGTTCAAGGTAAAGGGAAATTGTAAGTAATAGCCTGAAAGGAGATTTGCTTGAACTCCACTTTTTCTCTCGGAAAGTACAAAGAGAAAGATGACAAATGTCAACAGCCATTTTCGTTTTGATGTGGAAAAACAAAAAAGAATTTTTGTATGGTATTTGAAATCAATAGTCAATTGACTACATTTCAATTCGATATTCGTGTACGAATTATGTGCAGTCGTTTTGTTGAATATATTTGGATCCATTTCATTTCCATACTTCTCACACCTATTCCACTGGCGTGCAATTTAGAATTAAAAAAGCTCTCTTGTTAAACTTCGGGTTTAATGGAAGTGTAGTATGTAAATCTAACTTAATGCACACTAGGATTTTAAACATCATAATTTTATAAGAACGATATTATAGAAAACATACTTGTGACAGACATTATTACAGGGAAGAACGGAAACATTATTTATAAAAGAGAGGATGAGAAGTCTTTCCATAAAGCATGAAATACTCTAATAGATTGAGCCTTATATTTTGTGAATGACTATTGCCAACAACATTAAGTGCCAAGAAATACTTGAAATTTGTGAATGAACGTTTTCGTTTGGTTAATAAGTCTTTCGTTGGTACATTAATAGTTGAACTCACAATCATGAAGTTTGATGGGTCGTATAGTATGCAATGTCATATCATCGAGATGACTAATATTGCAGTAAAACTTCAGGCCTTGGGGATAAACGTGGATGCCACCTTCTTGGTTCAGTTTATTCTGAGCTTATTGCTTCATGAGGATGGACCATTCCAAAATTCACATCTGCAAACAAATTATTAATGTTGGTTTGGTGTTGTGACATTTTAACCAACATATATTTTTAAGGACTGATTTGAATATATACAATGTTGGAACAAATATCACAACATTCGGACCAACATCTTCTGAAAAAAATAGTTTTGCCTTACTTCACGGAATGAAGTAATATTTGTGGAAATATTACTACGAAGTAAAAGTGACTTGGCAAGGTAAATAAGAGCTGATGAAAAACGTGGGAAGAACAAGTCAAGGTTGTTGCTATGCGTGAGGACCAAAACCAAGAAGTTAGAGGATTTTGCTCCATGATCTTCTCCAACAAACACACCAGCTGCCCACCTTTCCCTCAACCTTCACAACGGATCGATGAGTTGTTCAAGAGAGACTCTTTACTATAAATAGAGAGGCTACTGTAGTGAATCGATATCCAGAAACATAATGCAAAAATATCAAGAGATCTCTAGAGAATTCATCTCAGAAAACTGGATCACAAGTGTTGCCTGAGCGTGTCGACAACATTCTGTCCAACATTACAATTGCAGTTTAGATTCTAGATTAGCTTTGTATTGAGCAATTGTAATGAGAAGTTGCCTATGTCTATCTAGGTAGATTTTTCGGGTAGAAGTTATCTGCAACTTCAACATTTAATTCCTTTCTATTTCATCTTGTAAAATTGTAAAGAAAGGAATTTGTAATTTTTGTATATATTAAATATATACAATACTTTCGATCATTGACCGTCACAGGTTATATAATATAAATAACCTATGTAAATTTTAAACCTTTGTGTTCTTTAAATTTCCGCTGCATTGCTCTTTAAAGTTTTCTGTTTTTACTAAAGTGTTATCACTGGTGTCGGACGACATTATCGCCGACATTTGGAAACTGAATTGACATTAGAGTTAGTTTATTTTCAGTTTGTTTTTATTGTTTCATAGTATACTCGGACCTAACAAGTTGTATCAGAGCCAACACTTAACATAACAAGTGCTTGGTCTTGTTATTTAAAGTTATGGATCCGGCAAATCGAATGATTGATAGGCTTCCCATTTTAGATGGTTCAAACTATGCCTATTGGAAGATCCGCCTACCTTCTCATATAAAATCAATTGATGTTAAAGTATGGAGATCTATAACCAATAGATATGTTGTTCCTATGTTGCCACCGGATGAGGAAGGTGACATTCTTGTTAAACCTAAATCCGAATGGACTGCGGAAGAAACCAATAATGCAAGCTTTAACGAGAAAGCCTTAAATGTAATTTTTGGATGTGTTGATCTTTACATGTTCAAATTCATACAAAATTGTTCTATGGCTAAAGACGCATATGATATTACAAACTCATTGTGAAGGTAGCAGTGTTCGTCAAACGAAGCTACGCATGCTCATGAGTAGATATGAACGTTTAAGGATGGAAGAAACAGAGGACATCAAATCTTATTTTGAAAAGTTGATTGACATCTCTAATGAATGTCAAGTGTTTGGTGCTCCTTTAACCAACACTCAACTTGTGGAAAAGGCACTCCGTTCACTTCCTGAAAAGTTCAATATAAAGATCTGTGCGATTGAAGGTGCTCACAATCTTGCTACAATGGAACTTCATACCTTAATGAGCATTCTCAAAACCTATGAGATGAACATTGAGAATCAAAGGGAATTGTACAAGAACAATAACGTATCACTTCAAGTTCAATCCTTGGAGAATCAAATTGAAGAAGATGATGAGAACCTTGAAGAGGTTGGTGACTGTGCTAATGTTGCCCTCCTCACTCGAAAATTCAATTCAATGGTGAGGAAGTTCAACAATGACATAAATAAGCTCAAATCCAAATAACACCAAAACCAATGCTTCAATAAAAAGTCCACCAAATCCCTTCCAATTGTTCAAAGAGGAAATCAGCTGAAGAGAACCAACTTAGATCGTTCCAAATTTGATACCAAACAACTTGAATCTTTGCAATGTCATGCATGCTTGGGCTGGGGTCATTATGCTAATGAATGTGCAAATACTCTAAGAAAATTTGGTACGAGTCTATGGGTTTCTTTAAGTGACGACGAAGGAGAAGAAGAATGAGATCAAGAAGTCGAAACACAAGCAATGTTGACTAATATTTTTGAACAGTCTTTATCAGATAATGTAAATGTCACCGACAGTGTTTTCTCAAATGTCACAACATTTGCCTCAACATCAGCAACGACATCTACATCCCCAGCAACATCCGAGAGGTACGAATTCTTTAACTATTCTTATGTCAATTGCTTTAGTGGTTTTATTTCTATTAATGAGACTGATTGTGAGAATCAAGGTGATTCCAAAGATGATATGATTAAGGAATTGCAAAATCTATGTAAAGACTTAATCATAGAATCCAAGCATCTTGACGCAAATGTAAAATCTTTAACTAGTGAGAATATGGATCTAAAAGGCACAATAACCCGACTAGAAGTTGCGCTTACCAAAAAGGACATTGAATTTGGTAAGATTATTGCAAAACTGGATTTAGCTGAAGCAACCTTCCGTAAGCTCGACACGAGAACTTCAAAATTGAATGAAATACTCAACTTTAGTAAACATTCACATGCAGGAATTGGGTACAAAAACTCTCTCAAAACCAAATGCTCAAATCTCTTTGATAAAAATGAGAAGATTTGCTTTGTAAAGGAAAAAGGAATAAATAATAGGTTCTCATATATGTCAAAGAATATGAAGTTTGTATGTCATCACTGTAACTCCCCTGGACACTTAAAACCATATTGTTTCAAACTTCAAGATTTTGTGAGCAAAATGTTGCCTAAAAAGTTATCCAACATTTGAAGTAACATTTCTGAGCCGAAAGGTAAAAAATGTTTTAAGAGAGTTTGGGTTCCCAAAAAGGATGTAACATGTAATGTTGCTATAACTGCATTAAGAACTAACATTTCAAGTTCTTGGTACTTGATAGTGGATGTTCTCGTCACATGACAGGTACAAAGGAGTTTCTAAAGAACTACGAGTCATTCAATGGAGGTAACGTAACTTATGGAGGTGGCAGTAAAAGAAAAATAATTGGAAAAGGAATCTTGAATGTTCCTGGATTTTCAGCACTAAGAAATGTCTTACACGTTGAGGGCTTAATGGCAAATTTGATTAGTATAAGTCAACTGTGTGATGACAATCTTGAGGTAAAGTTTAATAAGAATGCATGTAAAGTTACGAATGAAGCTAACTTATGTGTCATGATAGGTACAAAGACAAGTGACAATTGTTATATTATTGCAAGACAAGAAACATGCATTAATGTTAGGATCGATGACACCACAATGTGGCATCAAAAGTTGGGGCATGTCAACTACCATAATTTAGAAAGATTGATCTCATATGAAGCGGTAAGAGGCATTCCCAAACTGAGTCCTAAAGGTAAAACAACCTGTGAAGATTGCATGAGAGGTAAGCAAACCCGTGTTTCCCATAATGTTGTTCCTTATGACGGACAACATTCAAGTACGTCTCACTATTTTCAATTATTGCACATGGATCTTATGGGTCCAATTGAGGTAGACAGTTTAGAAGACATGAGGTATTCCTATGTGATTGTAGATGATTTTTCTAGATATTCATGGATATATTTTTTGAAAATAAAATCACAAACTTTTGACATGTTTAAAATATTGCACTCTAGAATAAGGAATTGGTTTCATTCTCCTATTTTTCATATCAGATCCGACCATGGAAAAGAATTTGAAAATAGTTCATTCACAAAATTTTGTGAGAAAAAGGTAATTTTCCATGACTTTCTGCTTCCAAAACTCCTCAACAAAATGGGGTAGCAGAAAGGAAGAATAGAACATTGCAAGAAATGGCTAGAGTGATGCTTAGTTCTTAACATTTGCCAAAATGTTTATGGGCAAAAGCCTTGAATACTGCTAATCACATCGCTAATAGAGTCTATTTAAGGCCAGGAATAAAGATGACACCCTATGAGATTATAAATGAAAAGAAACCTAACTTGCGTTACTTTCATATTTTTGGGTGTATTTGTTACATTTTAAATGATAGGGATCATTTGGCAAAGTTTGACTCTAAGAGTGACAAAGGAATTTTTGTTGGCTATTCACAAAATAGTCATGCTTATCGAGTATACAATTTGAGATCCAAAACTATACAAGAGTCTGTAAATGTTATTTTGGATTATCTTTATGATTTTACAGGAGATACAACTGAAAATAACGTTATAGTTTCAGTGGAAAATAAACATATTGCAGAAGAGTCAGATGTTGCCACACCTGAAGCAACATCTGAACCTGAAATAGAGATCACAGTGGTCATGGATGAGGAGTCAAATGTTGAATTGCTAGATCAAGTTTGAAGGGACCCCTCAATGAGGATTAGGAAGAAACATCCAACGGGCCAAGTGATAGAGGGAGTTTTCGAGGGAATTAGAACAAGAGGGAAAGAACCACTCAATTACATAGATATGGTAAGGTATGTGTGTATGTCTACCATATACCAAGAGGTTAGTCTTTCTTGTTTTATATCTATTTTAGAACCTAAGAATATTATAGAAGCACTTAATGATAACTTTTGGATTCAAGCAATGCAAGAAGAGCTTGAAAAATTCTCTCGAAATGAAGTCTAGGACTTAGTTCTATGCCTATATAATACAAATTTAATTGGAACCAAGTGGTTTTTTAAAAATAAGTCAGACGAATCGGGAGCTGTTGTTAGAAACAAAGCTCGTCTGGTTGCTCAAGGCTATACTCAGGTTGAAGGAATCGATTATGACTAAACCTTCGCATATGTAGCTAAAATTGAGTCAATTAGACTTCTACTTGTCATTGCATGTTGTCTAAAAATTACACTACATCAGATGGATGTAAAATGTGCTTTCTTAAATGGTTATCTTGATAAGGAAGTCTATGTTGAACAACCAAAAGGATTTGAAGATCCTCTCCATCCACACTATGTTTACAAGCTCAAAAAGGCATTGTATGGATTGAAGCAAGCCCCTCGGGCATAGTATGGTCGTCTAACTAACTTCCTTCTTAAATATGGTTTTAATCGTGGTGAAGCTAATCGTACTTTATTTATTAAATGTCACGGTGTAGATATTAATATTGCTCAAATCTTTGTAGATGACATAGTCTTTGGTTCGACCTCATAGTCTTATATAAAGTCATTTGTTGAAGTTATGTCATCAACATTTGAGATGAGCATGATTGGGGAACTAACGTTTTTCTTAGGCTTCCAGATTAAGCAAAGTGAACATGGAATCTTCATCTACCAGAGCAAATATGCCAAGAATCTAGTTAAGAGATTTGGGTTGGAAAATGCTAAACAAAAGAAAACGCCAATAGGATCTACACAAAAGGTATGTAAGGATAATGTTGGTGAAAATGTTGACCCAACCTTGTATCGATCTTTAATAGGTAGCCTTCTATATCTTAATACAAGTCGCCCAGATATTATGTTTAGTATTTGTGTTTGTGCTCGATTCCAAGCCTGTCCCAAAATTTCCCACTTAAATGTCGTAAAACGTATCATTAGATATGTTGCCGGCACAAGTGAGTTGGGAATTTGGTATTCCAAAGATACTAATCCTAATTTAATAGGGTATAATGACTCGAATTGGGCTGGAGATGTGGATGATAGGAAGAGTACAAGTGGGGGATATTTTTATCTTGGCAATAACCTTGTTTCACGGTATAGTCATAAACAAAACTATGTCACTTTCAACTGTTGAATCTGAATATGTAGCAGCTGGAAGTTGCTCTCAATTAATATGGCTACGACACATATTAGATGACTATGGGTTTACTAGCAACACCTTAGTTTTGTATTTTGATAATCTGAGTGCTATAAATATTTTCAAAAATCCAGTTCTACACTCACGTACAAAACATATTGATTAGGCATCACTTTTTAAGAGATTTAGTTGAAAAACAGCTAGTCAAAATTGAACATGTTGACACTATTCATCAACTAGCTGATATTTTTACAAAAGCTTTAGACCACGAGAGATATTTTAGTTTGAAGAAATCTCTCGGTCTTTGTAATCTCTAAAAAGGCATTTTTGATAAATGTCAGCTGAAACGTTCTCTAACATTTCGGGTGACATTTACCTATGGTATATCACTGACTGATTATTGTTGTTGTATGGTGCATAACTCTTTGGTCACACAAGCATGATCCCTCAATAAGAATATATTTACAATGAGATACCGTTCTCTGTGATGTTATTATATATTATAAAAAGGGAGTATCAAAATAAGGCAAAGACTTTGCAAATATTTGGCAACTGTGCAAAATGGGCAAAGCCCTTGAAAAGATACCATTCCTATTCTATAGGAGTATCGAGTGCTTCAAAAGAAATTTTGAGAATACCAAATAAGTATTCTTATTTTTTACATGAAAAACTCTTTTGTATGTGTTTTATGATTAGATCAAGGACACGATGGGAAAATGTTTCAGTGATCAAACTCATAAAATACGTATAAAGCGTGTCTTGATTTATTGCGAAAACGAAAAGTTCGTGTGGGGTCAAAATACTTGTGTCGTCCAAAATATTGTCAACATTGTTGTTGACATTTTCAGAACGCGATATCTGTTGTGATAATTGATCTTAACTGATTTCAAAAAAATTAGATTTTTTCTCCCTATTTTTGTGCCATGTTTTAATTGGAATTCAAACTTTAAAAGGATAAGATTAAATTCCTATTATGATGTTTATTATTTTATCCCAAAATTTTAGGTGTAAGATTTATCGAATAAATATCAAACACCTAAAACTAAGGAGTTTTTATTACTTTCAAACGTTTGCCATGTGTATAAATATTCATCTCATTTGTTTCTTTTTACAATTCTTGATTTTCCATAAAACTAAAAAAAATGGGGGGGGGGGGGGGGGGGGGAATCACATTTGGGCATAACATCACCTACCCGATGGAATTCTCTCCATTTCAATCACCTTCTTCTTACTCAAACCTAAAACCGCAAAACCCTCTCCTCAATACTCACCAATGGAAACTTCTCCAATGTCAACACATATGTCTACCAACACACCCAACAAGACCCCTATGAGTACAAACCCTCCTCAACAACCGGGCATTTCTTCTTCACGTCTGCTTGAAAATAGGTGTACGACTATAGTCCTTCGAGGTGATGAGGAACCTCTCGATATCAGCTACACTGGGATGACAATAATCCCATAGATGTTGATGCAACATCTAATTATTCGACCCTAGGTAAACGGCCAAGTTCGTCCTCTTTTCCTATTCGTAGATCTAGTAGAGTGTTTGAGAGAACAGTCCAACAGGAGCCGAGCTCCAAAAAGTCCAAGTTTGACACATCTATACCTATTTGCCCAAGTAATGACACTGATGACATGAACTTTGAGTTATCCTCTGAAGAAAGTGAAGAAGATCTTACTGCCTCTGTACCTCAGAATGTGTCTCAAGACGAGGAAATTCCTGATGATACTCCATTGAAGAGATTCTGTCCAAAAGGAATTCCCAGACATGCTAAATCAGATGTTGCTCAAAATGTTGCCAACGAAGCCACAACATCTCAAGAAACATTTCAGCAAACTTCAGAAGAGACACCAACACCATCCTCCTCCAACAAAACAGAATCTGACTATGACATTGAGGTAAATGCTTTCTCAAAAAAATTATATTCCAAAGCCAAATATGATAAATGGGATTGGTACAAGAATAGGATTAGCAGGTCTAAAAAGTATTAGATATAGCCTCTTATTCAGAATACGGTTTGGTAGAATTCCTCAATGATAGAAAGCTTCTCAAATCTATCACTGAAAAAGAACCATTCATTGATGAAGTAATTAGGATGTTTTATGCTAATTTGAATTCTGCTATAGAAAATGTCTCCTCAAAAAAAATTGGGAAGGTATACCTCTATAACAAGATTTATCAGTTTACATCCTCAATTATAAATCAATGTTTGGGAATTGATCATGAAGAAAGAAGTAGCACTGCAGAAAGAGCAACAGAGAACAAGGATGAGATGATTGAAAACTTCACTGGAGGTATAATGAAAAAGTTGATCCCTCGATGCCCCGCTTCAAAGTTAACTGCCTTATTCTCCATTATTCATAAAATTACCATCCACAATTGGCTCCCTTCATTGAATGAGTTAGTTGTGACAACTGATCAAGCCTCACTTTTGTTCAAAATTGGAAAAATATTAAAAGTTGACTTAGGAAGAATGATATTTTATCAAGTGGTCAATCTGGCCGAAAAAGAGTCGACTTACATCCTTCAATTTCCCTCTCTTATCTACCAAATCTTAACTACCCAAGGCTTTGAGCCTAAGAGAGAGAATATAATAGGGAAAGCTCATGAGGTTTATTCAGTGAACAAAACAATTTTAAAAAACAAAGATAGAGTCATTGACCTTCCTTGAAAAAAAGAAGTAGACAGTGAGAATGTTGTCAGGAATGTTACACACATTCAAGGCAACACTGGTTCTAGACAATCACCTCTGACAACAGACTGGTTAGTTGGTCAAGTATTCAAACTCAACCAACAAATATCAGAGGTTAATGCTGCCACAGATGCATTGGTTCAGGCCAGAGACCAGTTCTTGCTTTCGCTTTCTTCCCAAAAATGGGGAGATGATTCTGTACAGGGGGAGCAAAGGGCTGAAAGTGCTGAAGAAGTTACTGCTGCTGAAGAAGTTGTTGCTGGTTCTGTGCAGGGGGAAGAAAATATTGGGAGGAAAGTGTTGTTGAAGAGACTGAGGCTCAGGGTTGAAACATAAGCTATTATGCAAAAGTAGAAAGCGACTGGAAGCTACTACTGCTGTATAATAAGCTAGGGGAACATGCTGATTTGCTATCCGGTATGCTGAATAATGTTTTTATTGACTGAATTGTGAACTGTTTGATTAAGTGTTAAGGATGTTTTCTATGACAATGGTTTAAACTGACATTTGGGCATTTCTTTGTATTTGTATATTGGATGATATATGTATGTGCTAATAACGTCTACTAATCCTATGATTTGGTATACACTAGTATGCATATGTTTTGATTGTATACCATCACAGGTTAAGGAGGAGCATAACTGTATTCATAGTTGTTGGACAACAGCTATGACGTTGCCTTAAGTCATTTGCAGAGGTTGTAATGAGTTTTGTGAAGAAAGGCAAAAATGGGGGGATTGTTAATGTTGGGTTTGATGCTGTGACATTTAACCAACATATCTTTTTAAGGACTGATTTGAATGTATACAATGTTGGAACAAATGTCACAACATTCGGACCAACATCTTCTGAAAAAAATAGTTTTGCATTACTTCATTGAATGAAGTATATTTGTGGAAATATTACTACGAAGTAAAAGTGACTTGGCAAGGTAAATAAGAGCTGATGAAAAACGTGGGAAGAACAAGTCAAGGTTGTTGCTATGCGTGAGGACCAAAACCAAGAAGTTAGAGGATTTTGCTCCATGATCTTCTCCAACAAACACACCAGCTGCTCACCTTTCCCTCAACCTTCACAACGGATCGATGAGTTGTTCAAGAGAGACTCTTTACTATAAATAGAGAGGCTACTGTAGTGAATCGATATCCAGAAACATAATGCAAAAATATCAAGAGATCTCTAGAGAATTCATCTCAGAAAACTGGATCACAAGTGTTGCCTGAGCGTGTCGACAACATTCTGTCCAACATTACAATTGCAGTTTAGATTCTAGATTAGCTTTGTATTGAGCAATTGTAATGAGAAGTTGCCTATGTCTATCTAGGTAGATTTTTCGGGTAGAAGTTATCTGCAACTTCAACATTTAATTCCTTTCTATTTCATCTTGTAAAATTGTAAAGAAAGGAATTTGTAATTTTTGTATATATTAAATATATACAATACTTTCGATCATTGACCGTCACAGGTTATATAATATAAATAACCTATGTAAATTTTAAACCTTTGTGTTCTTTAAATTTCCGCTGCATTGCTCTTTAAAGTTTTCTGTTTTTACTAAAGTGTTATCACTGGTGTCGGACGACATTATCGTCTACATTCAAAAATTGAATTGACATTCAAGTTAGTTTATTTTCAGTTTGTTTTTATTTTTCCATAACATACCCGGACCTAACACAAGTCATTCCATTAAGAAACAAGGAAGTCATTCCATTAATCACATGGGTCGAGGAGCTGGTAAAGGACTTAAAGTGAACGCCAACAAGTTCAAGAAAAAAAAGCACTTGCTAATATTTCGCAGGATGCTAAAAAGGAACACAAGGCAGATGTGGGTCGTTTCTGTAAAAGGGAGGGGCCCCATAAAAAAGATTGTCTGAACAAAAGGCAGATGTTGCAATGTTATTCATCTCGATGATATGATTTGCAAATTGGCAATCCATCAAACTTTGTGATCGTGAGTTCAACCATTAATGTACCAGCGAGAGACTTATTAGTAGAATGAAAACGTTTTCCCACAAATTTCATGTATTCCCTGGAAATTTATGTTTGTAGAATAGTACTCCTAATGTTGTTGACAATAGTCATTTAGATAAACATAAGACTCAACCTATTAGAGTGTTCTCAGGTTTTATGAAAAGACTTCTCACCCTCACCACTCGTATCAGTAATGACAACAATTTATCTTTTAATAAAGCCAAATCAAGATCCATCACACCTAAGTGGAACTGTACTTGTTCATGCTACGTGGAGAAGTGTAATTCATTAAACACAATAACAGATGAAGAAGAGAATAAATGGGCAACCCGGTGCGCTAAGCTCCCGCTATGCGCGGGGTCCAGAAAAGTACCAGACCACAAGGGTCTGTTGGACGCAATCTTACCCTGCATTTCTGCCAGAGGCTGTTTCCACGGCTTGAATCCATGACCTCCTGGTCATATGACAGCAACTTTACAAGTTACTTCAAGACTCCCCTTCATAGATATACAGGCTCACAAATTAAAAAATAATATGAATTCAACAAAACAATAAAAGTATATCGTATTTCTCCTTTGGATACATACTGCGACACACTATCATAATTTGAATATTTTGATCTTTAATAGGCAATTAAATTTTTCTAATCAAACATGTATGGTATCTTTGGATATACAATATATTCTTGACTAAAGAATTTTAATTCACCTTGTTATATTTACTATTCATAGAATAATTGATTCACCTTGGGTAAGCAATAGTAAATTAAGTCAATTTATCCATTCATTTTTAATAATAAGCATATCATAGTTTCATGAATAAACAACATTTTTATGTATGCATATTTTTCATAAACGTTAGTTTAGCCACTGTGGTGACAAACTATATTAACTTAATACACAAAAAAATAAAATATTAGAAAATTTTATGCATGTGAATATTTTAAACATTTTAGTTTGAACACTTTGATGACTAACAAACAATAGAAACATAAAACATGCATTATGTAACCATAAATATTATGTGTAAAAACGTTAAATATTCTAGTTGACCGCTTTAATGACTACAACGACAACAACATACCCAGTGCAATCCCACAACATGGGGTCTGGAAAGGGTAGAGTGTACGTACACCTTACCTCTACTTTGATAGGTAGAGCGGTTGTTTCCGAGAGACCCTCGGCTCAGGACAAGCAAAGCAGAAAAAACAGTCAGCCCCGGTCAAAAATTTAAAATATATATAATTCAGCTTTCAAAGACACATATTATTTATTATTTAGCATAAGGACCACTTTTAATTATTGCATGATATAAAAAGAAAACATAATTATGACATCATGTGAAAATAAATTGTAATTTTTGAATTTGTGCAAGATAAACTTTTTTAATAGGAGTTTATTAACTTAATAGCAGTCCAAACACTTTAAGTAGTCCAACACAAATTTACTCTACGACAAAAATGATTCACCAGTAAGCTTAAACACTTAAATAGAATTTGATTGGACAAAATTCAGCTTTCAAAGATTCCTAAGATATCAAACTAAAAGGCTACTAATAACTTCACAATAGCTGTAAAGCCTTTTTTTTATGTTGCTAACTGGTGGAATTTTGGAGTAAATTATTCCCATAACAAATTTTAGATTTCCTTAGACTCTATATTAGCCAATCGATCATCAATTGATCAACTTACGGACAACTTATTAATTTTAAATGTTAAAGAAACCCTAAGAAAACGTGATAAGTCGGTCGCCATAAACATTAACCAAGCAATTTTAAAAAAGGACAGTCTGGTGCACTAAGCTCCCGTTATGCGCGGAGTCCTGGAAAAACTGAACCACAATGGTCTATTGTAATCAAGCAATTTTAGTGTCTGATAATATGACCGCATTCACATTCTTCGTCATCTTACTTATATGCAGAATGAAAAAAATGTTTTTCATAGACGAAGAGTATTGCTCTTCATTGAACATTAATTATGGGCTTTACACCAATTGGGCCGCACACATAAAATAATAAAAGTCTAACACAATAACCTTTTTTTAAAAAGTAAATATTAATTTCGACTTGGTGATATGCTGCTTGCTACGACCTTGAAATGGAGTACAATTGATGAAATAATATTCTCTCATTCTTTTTCTCTTTTTTTCTCCCATTTGGTTCTTGTGGGGTTGCTATATAACTATATAAGTTGATAGCATTCTTCATAATTCTTAGATTTTTTTTATCGGTAATTCATCAAAGACGAAACCAAAATTGAAAATTTACCAGACACATTCTTTTGATGCATTTAAGTGCGGGCTAGTGATCGATAAAGCAAGATAAAAATCATGAGAGATCAAAAGTAACTTTCAATACAAACAAAAAAATACTAGTCCTACATAATTTCTTTATATTACAGCTAGGTGATACATATATGTATTGACTAATAAGGAGCCACTACTATTTTGGGGGGAAAAGTACACATTTGTTTGAATGACAACTATTGTGTTGACGGTTAACGTTAATTAAAGGTCAATAATTGGTATGGAAATTAAGGAGTTTATCAACAACCACTGAATTGTAGAGAAACTCTTGGGACCCTAGAGCCTATGTCATTAGTTTATTCACGATTTCTTAATTCTAATAATTTTAAGTTACTTTCGGAGCCTATTATAAAATTTATAATTTTAAATTCTAATCATTTTAAGTTACTGAATTAATAATTTATAAATATTCAATAAAATTTTAAAATAAATATAAATCAAAATTATTGAGCTCAATCAATTCTACACTCTAGCTCTGAGCCCACAGCATGTTGGAAAAACAGATGCATTGGGATCAACACCTATTTCCAAAAACCTGGAATCAGATTTGAATTTGTGTGGTCCTATGGAGTTGTGTCCATGCACCTCTTAACTGCCTACGACTTTATGATGCTAATGCCAGGCTGTGACCTGTCTCAGATTGGATACGGAATCCCACCTCAAAAACTGAATTATATTCCTAGATAAAGATATCTCCTTTTGTAGTACAAATTCCAACTCTGTCATGTCCATCTACCCCAATAATACAAGCAAACATCTCATCTATAATGTTAGTCCAAGCAACTATTTTGAGATCGGCTACTTAAATACTTAACATGCTAGATTTAGGCTCATTCCAATTTAATACTATCATATTTGTATACGACCGTCAACCTACAATAATTCTCCTCTTTTTTTACAAACTTAATTAGGACCGACAATCTGAGCAAACTTACACGTCTAAGTGTATAGTAAAATGGAAAAAACAAAGAAACACAAGTTACTTACTTTTGGGATCAATTGCATTATCCTCTTCCTTCAAATCATGGGCAACTTGAGAAAAACAGCAAAACTTTGCAGGAGATAGATCCATGCCCTGTTACTGCAATTTTACTGTTGTGGATCAAAGGCTAAAATGAATTTAAGTACTAGAGTTTTGTGCACTGATATATAACACATGCCAGTGGGCCTTAAAAAGTGAACTGGAAGCTTCGTACAGTTTTCTTGGGAGGAGAACACTGTTGTCATGAGAACTGGAAACAGCGGTGAAAATTCAATAACACCACAGGGCCAATCAAAGGGGATTTAATTTTATGATGGTAGTTGGTACGGCAAATATGTTTTGCCCCATACCCTCTTGATTCCTCCACACCAAAATTGTGTGTCAATAACAAAAGCCTAATCATATCCTCCCTTTTTCTCTTTTTTTTTTTTTATGGAAAAAGGGTAAGAGATAGTAATCCATTAATGTAGAAATCTCTTAATTTTACCGACCATTATATTTTCGAGCTATATATACTTGTGGTTAGCAATTGTCATGTATTTGTCCTTGATCCAAACAGAGTTCCAACCTAAAGAATAATGGAGGCTAATTATTAATCATAGTTAAAAGTGGGACTTGACAAATTTGGACTTTTTCGTGAAATATTTTGATATGTGAAATCCATCCATCTCAGGGGCTCATTATTACGTAGATAAGTTAATCACTTAAAATATCTGATCTTCTTTAGTTATATGCATTACCCTCAATTCACCTTAAAAGCACAGGCTTGTTCCAATTGTATGCCAATGCTTGAATGCATGATACTTATAAATTTGTTTTGCTTGATGAAATACATTCTGCTTCGAGATAGAAATTTGAGTGGGAGCAGTCCAAAGACTGAGAAAAGAACATATAATTGTGCATGACTTCAAGTCCAATGACACCTTCAAAGGAGACAGAATTGAAGGGGCAAACATACTATTGCATAAATAATTTATGAGAAAATAAGTAAAGTGCCTCTGAACTAGTATCTTATTTTCAAAAATACACTTAAATTTTGCCAGTCTTATTACTTCCTCGAACAACTTTGAATTGATATTAGTATGCCCTTTTTTCATCAATCCTAAGTTTGAGATAGCAAGTGAGTCTTACACACCAATAATTGTTTGCCACATGTCAAATACTAAAAAAATACAAAAATAAAACAAAAAGACTATTTAAAAAAAAAAATCATCCTCCTTCTCCCCTTCACCATCCAGTGATCAGAAACAGAGGTACTAAGCTTCAAAATGAAAATTAAGAGTCACTCTACTATTTTATGTTATTATCACTATAATTGGCTTATTATTTTGTCCTTAAAATTATACAAACACATCTATGGCTAAGGAATCATAGAAAAAATGATCCTCCTTCTCCCCCTTTCTTTTCGGCATCTCTTCTCTGATTCTGTAGCCACCATGAAAATGGATCTTAGGCCTAACTCAACGCTAAAAGCTAGCTTGTAGGATGAGAATTGTCCAAGTCTATATAAGGAGTTCATGTTCTCATTACATTTGCGATGTGGGACTCTTAATACTCCCCGCACGCCCAGACCTCGTTAACTGGAGCTTGGACAATATAATTTGGGGGTCCATCGGTGAACAAAGAATTGAAATAAGTTTAGCTCTGATACCATGTAAATAATGGATCTTGGGTTACTCAACCCCAAAAGCTAACTTGTAGGGTGATGATTGTCCAAGTTCATATAAGAAATTCATGTTTTTATTCTATTTCCGATGTGGAGTATTAATAAGGAGAAATAAAAAAGAAAAGGAAAAAGGTAAAATAAAAACAGTAACAAGTAGAAAAATACTTTTAATAAAATATCTGTGTAAAATAAAATTTCCAATCTGTTCTTTTTGTTGCTCACTCTCCTAGAGAGAGTGATGTACACGCAATATGTCATGTGCCTGAGAAAGAGCTTATTAATCTCAATTGAAAGTTGACTAACTTGCAAAGTTTAAATATCTTTTTAAAAATAAGGTACTAATTCAAAAAGTCTTTATATATTTACTCAATAATTTATAAAGACCATTTGGATATTGAATAAATCCTTCCAAATGAGATAAAGAGACCACTATTATAATAAAAGTGGCATGTAGCAATGGGTCAGGAAGATCTCAGGCAGGATCTCTGAACTTAAAAAAAGGGTCTTGGAGTTGCATATGAAATATTCCGACATTAATTTTGGCATTTCCCACTCATCTCTGTACTTTTCTGACTGCCCATCACCCCTGTACATTTTCATTATTATCCTGTTTTAATTTTTATTTTATTTTTTTAACCTAAGATTTTCGATTCATTACGAGAATTAGAATTATAAGGATGCAGTCTTGTCTAGACACTATGAGACACTCAAGTCTTGTCAACATTATAGTCAAACTTTTATCCGATATATTGCTCAACTTCCACTGGGATAGGGAGCTTTTTATATTCAAAATGAATTCCACGCAATCCTAACTAAACATCTTTTTAGTTTAACAGTTCTTAGGATCAGGTACTTGCAACTTGTCCTTCATTTCATTTTCTTGAAAAATTAGCAAGGCAGTGGAAAACAACTAGGAAAAAGAAGTATTGTTGTGGATCATGACTTACCAAAGAAAGTGAATTCCATGAGTTTATTTCATTTCAATCTTGTAATATATATATAAGACTAATATTAAGGGAAGATTTATCTAATAATAACCTAATTATGTGATATTAATTTATAATTACAATTGATATGATTGAGCTAATTCTCCTAACAGTCCCTGCAGTCTTAGCGGGAGGTTCTGTTGAAAATTTACTAAATATGAAATTAAGTATATCCCATTAATTTATGACTCGAACAATTGGGGCCCGCACGTTGGAAACGTCGTTTCTACACACGTGCACACATAGTGCCAAGTATCACAAATTTCATTAGTGAAAGAGATATTGGTACGTATGTAATACGTTTGAGACATAGAATTATAGACGGTTATTGGCCAAATGACAAAGTATTCCATGTTGGTAAAAGAAGGAAGAAGTGTACAAAGTGTAAAATGAAACGAGTCGGAAATTGCCGCGGAGCCGTGATGGGCCGCCGCGCTAATTCGCAGCGCCGCGGCGCTTCGGAGGCAGAAAGCTGCGACGGAAAGTTGGAAAAATCTGACCTTTGGGCTGGTTTTGGAGCATTGATTCTCCATTACTTGGCACATGAATTCAGCCATTATTTGGCTGAATGTAACCCCTAAATCAAGTGCAATTACATTGCTATTGAATGTCATTAGTTGGCTAGTTGAGAGGTCTTCTACTTACACTATAAATTGAGGCCTTTGGCTCAATTGAACAACAATCAACACTTAGAAAATACTCCAGAATTTTCAGAGTTCATATTCTTCCTCTCTAGCAAATACTCAAAGTTCTTCAAGAGTAACACTTGAGTTTCCTTTGCTCATTTGTTAAAGCTGCTGTTGTATCTTGGGAGACTATTGCTCAACACCGTAAAAGAAGATATACGGGGAAATCTTGTCTTAAAGACATAGTGTCATCACTCGACTCAACAAATCACACAAGCAGTTTGTTAAGGTTTTGATTTCCAGTTTTATTGTAATAGTTTGTTTATCCTTTCTATCATTGTAATAGTTACTTACTTCCCGTTCCCTACAACAATTGTATCCAAACAAGTTCTCGTATGCTAAGATTGTCCCTGAAATCATCAAATAGTACGCGCAGAGGACCTTTGGTGAAAATGTCGGCAATCTGATAACGAAATGGTACATGGAGAACACGGAATTGTCCACGCGCAACCTTTTCTCGGACAAATAATACATCTATTTCTATGTGTTTTGTGCGCTGATGCTGGATTGGATTACCGGATAAGTATATCACACTCACATTATCACAATAGACCACATTTTCTTTTTCAATCAGACAATGGAGCTCTAAAAGGAGATTACGGAGCCAACATGATTCATCAACCACATTGGCAACCCCTCGGTATTCTACTTCAGCGCTTGACCGAGACATCGTCGGTTGTTGTTGTGACGACCATGAAATGAGGCTGTCTCCCAAAAATACACAATAACCAGATGTGGAACGTCGGGTGTCTGGGCAGCCACCCCATTCAGCATTTGTATAAGATGAGAGACTCGAAATGGAGGACTTATACAAATACAATCCAAAATGAAGAGTACCCTTAACATACCGCAGAATTCGCTTGAGAGCCTCCATATGCTCTTTTTTTGGATCATGCATATGTAAACATACTTGTTGAACCGCATAGGAAATATCAGGTCTCGTGAAAGTAAGATATTGCAATGTCCCTGTTAGACTGCAGTAATGTGTTGGATCACTGCATGGACTACTTGTAGAGTTACTCACTTTTGCCTTTGTATCAACTAGTGTATATGACGGTTTGCAAGAGGACACACCATCTTTTTCAATGATCTCTGCAACGTATTTCTTTTGACTAGGAAACAGACCACATGCATATTGAGTTACAACAATGCCTAAAAAATAATTTAAAGGACCCGAATCCTTCATTGCAAATTCTGCTGCAAGGAGGGATCTAATAGACTAGTGAAGTGATGCAGATGATGCCGTGAGAATGATGTCATCTACATATAGAATGATATATTCCATGTCATTTCTCTTCTTATAAATGAACAATGACTGATCAGACTTGCTGTGTGAGAAACCCAGTGTGGATACAAACCCTACAAACCTGTTATACCACGCATGGGGAGCATGTTTCAAATCATATAAAGATTTTTTCAACAGACAAACATAATCCGGATGTGTAGGATCTCGAAAATCCAGAGGTTGCTGCATGTAAACTGTCTCCTGTAGATAGCCATGTAAGAATGTATTTTTGACATCCAACTTATGAATGGAGATTTTGATAGTGCCAGGCTAAGAACAGTCTTGATAGTTGTTGGCTTAACTACCGGACTGAATGTTTCAGCACAATCCACGACAACCTGCTGAGACCTGCCATCACCAACAAGACGAGCTTTGTATCTCTTAAATGAGCCATCAGAATTCTTTTTATGACAGAAAACCTACATAGACTTGATTATGTTCACATTATATGGATGGGGCACTAACTCCCACATCTTATTTTTAATAAGAGCATCAATTTTGTCTAACATGACAACTTTTCAATTCGGGTCTAATAGGGCTGCTTTGAGATTTTTTGGAAGAGGTGATGGTTGGAGTGAAGATGTTAGGTTAAAATAACGCTTGGGCCAAAAAACCCCGTGCATGCATGGGTTTTAATGGTCTGAGGTTGGGGATTTGGGCTGTTGGGTATGCTATTGGGCTGTGGGGATGTCCGATCTCTGGCCAAAGATGATGGTTGGCTTATGCTTGGTGACTGGGCCAACACAAGTCAAGATTTTGGGCCTGAAAATATGGGCCTCGTTGTCGGATTGGCGACACCGGTGAGGGAGTAGTGTGCTCCCTCATTTGGGCTTGCCAGCCATGAGATGTGGACTAGGTAGAGGCCGACGATAAAGAGGCAGTGACCTCCTCACCACGGACTGGCCCAGTCTTATTTTGTGGTTGGGCCGGTATGGTGTGGGGAGTATTTTGGGTTGGTCCCATATGATTTTGCGTATGGAGATGGTGATGTAAAATTAGATGTATTCCGTCGTCCAAAAAATCATATGAAGGTGGGGATGCCACATGATAATTAGCAAACGGGAATGTAGATTCATCAAAAACTACGTGACGAGAGATAATGATTTTCCCGTTCGTCATATCATAATATTTATATCCCCAATAATTTTGTGGGTATCCCAAAAATACACAAGGAGTGGAACGAGCCTGTAGTTTGTTAATGGTTGTGGACGAAAACAAGGGATAACACAAACACCCAAAAACCTTCAAATGAGAGGAAGGGCGGTTTTAGGTTTAGCCAAATGAAGTATTAGGGTTAGGTTTAGTTTAGGTTTAGGGTTGTGAGGAAAAACCCTTAGGGTTCAACTGAAAAAGAAGAGAAAGAAAAAAAAATCCGGGAAGGGTGGGTAAGGCAGAGTAAGGGGGGGGGGGGGGTGGAAAAAATTAATTTGTGGCTCTTGATACTATGAAGGAAGTGAATTTCATGAGTTTATTTCATTCCAATCTTGTAATATATCTATATATATATATATATATATATAAATGTATAAAACAAATATTAAGAGAAGATCTATCTAATCATACCCTAATTACGTGATACTAATTTACAATCATATCCTAATCATCATAAATTATGTGATACTAATTTATAATTACAATTGATATGATTGAGCTAATTTTTCTAACAATGACTATAGTGCTAGATTTGGCTGGATTGACTAGAACCAGTTCAATTTGTCCCCTCTCCCTATTTAAGGGTTTTGATAGGACTGAGAAATCATGACGTGTTCAATCAATTTTAGATTATCAAGGACAACCAACAAAGTTGTTAAGAGTCCCACATCGTAAATGGAATGAAAATATGAACTTTTTATATGGACTTGGACAATTCTCACCCTACAAGCTAGCTTTTGGGGTTGAATTAGGCCTAAGATCCATTCTTTACATGGTATCAGAGCCAGACTCATTCAAATTCTTTGTTCACCGATGTTGGGCCCCAAATTATATTGTCCACGCTCCAGTTAACGAGGTCTGGGAGTGCAAGGGAGTGTTAAGAGTCTCACATTGGAAATATAATGGGAATATGAACTCCTTATATGGAATTAGACAATTCTCACCCTACAAGCTAGATCAATTATTTACAAAAGTAACAAGATTTGCCTTGATTAGTAGTAGTATTTCCTTTTCCTTTTATCTTATAGCTCTTTCTTCAAGCTTTATTTGTGTTGCAAATACTACGTATTTCAGTAACGAAAGTATGGAGCTCCATAAGGGACAATGCTATGCATACTAGGACATATTTGCCACAACTAAAAAAGTAGGGATTAGCGATGAACTAATTATGCAGCTAAATAGTAAATTCATCACTAATCCTATTTAAAGATAAATTAGCAATGGATTATAAAAAAAAGGTTAGCTACAAGAAATTTAGCGACGAACTCCGTAGCTAATTCTATTTTTTTTAGTGAGAATTTAAACACTATGGTTTCTGAAGTAAGAGTGAATTATATAATGTATATCTAATTATATATAGGTACTTGTTTTTCACTCGTATATACAAGCTTCGACTCAAAAACACTGAGTTCTGCCAATTCCACAAGCCGGTGGTTAGATCTGCCAATTTTGCATAGTTGCGCTGCACATAAAGTTGCTCGGCAAAAGTTCAAAAGTTAATCAACACTTTTTCTAACAAGAGTTTAAAAGCTAATATTTCACTATTCACTGGCAACAAACTTATTTCTGAAAAAGAGGAAAAGGAATTCCAACTTCTTCCTTCAAGTTGTTTCCACAGAAAAATGAAAATAAAAAAAGTGAAAAAAGAAGAGGAAAAGATCTTTGAGATCCAATTCCTTTTTGCTTAAACAATTTTTACTCCCTCTTTCTAAACACTTGGCTGCAGACAGCATCAACATGCTAAAACTGATAGTTGCTATCCCCACCCCACCTTTTCTCTTCAAACCACCTGATTACAATCAAATCAATAGCAAAAGCAAACAACTGTTAGTAAAATAAATATTTAGGCAGTGAAAAACTTGATATTTTAAATGGGAAAGGGGATTAAAGGTGAGGAATCGAACACTCATCAATAAGATGAAAGTTCAGATAGTCGACCAACTAAGTTACTAAGATTCCAAAACTTGACTTTTCAAATAAAAGAAAACAAGAACTTAACTGGTTTTCTTGCAATTGGTTTCCAGGTAGCAGAGATGACTGGAAGAAACCATACTGCTCCTGGTATGTAGATCTCCTCTGCATATGTAAAAATAAATTTACTCATAAGCACAAAATGATTTATCAAAAATTAAATCTACAACTATGCTAGTAGTAGTTAAGTACCTGAAAGTGAGTTGTAGAGTGACCTTGTGAAAAGTCCAATACATTATCCACTGAAGCTGTGTCATTGGTCATTGTAAAGTTGTTCTGTAGTAAGGTAGAAACCTCAACAAGTTAAACTTTTTTTCTACTACTAATACTTCACTTAGCAGTGATGCAATTAAATAAAGTCACATTCTTCCATTAATGCTAATAATCAATATGCATAAAACTTACATTGGAGAAATCAAAGATAGGAGAGCTAGCTGTATCATCCAGTGCAGAAGGTTGTTGTTTCTCTTTTTCCTTTTGCTTTTTGGGATTGCTTTTAGGCAATGTGACATTAATGGGGGCATGAAAAAAGAAGCCACCATTATTGTTGTGGCCGTAGTTTTCTTCTTCACAAAAATGTGGAGGTCCAGAAGATGCATCAGAAACCATAGACAAGTCTTCCTCTTCTTCGTCTCCTTCTTCTTGTTCTGTCTTTACAAACTTTTCATCTTCACATAAATGTGAAAAATTATTGTCTTTACAAGAAGTCAAAGGAGGAAGAACAGAATTTTCCAAGTATAAAGTCCAACCAGACTCACATCCACTACTACATTCTGAATCTGCAAATATTCCATAATCCATATTTTTTCTGAATAAAATAAGGGAGTTTTTCTATATGCTAGAGCAAAGTGATATGACTATACTCTTGCTAAGGAAAAGAAAGTGTAATTTGTTATAGTGTTATGTGTGTGTGTGTGTGTGTGAGTAGTCCCTTTATTAAGTAGTATTTCACCAAGTGGACTAAAGAAAGACCAAAGGAGAATGAGGGCTTAAATTGGTAGACTCCTTGTTTTGTCCATTTGCTATGTATATGGATTAAATCAGGACGTGCCAGTTGGCTATTGGGTTTGACAGGAGCAAATGTATGTTTTAATGCAGCCTATACGGATGCATTCAGTTTTTTTCAACTATGCATAATTAAAAGATTATGAAAAGATTATATTAGTTTGATTTGATACAGAGTTTAAAAAATAAAGGAAGACTTTTGAAATGTATGGTCCAAAATATCTCTTAGATATTTGTGTGGTTATAAATCATTTCACAAAGTTAAATTGTTTCTAAATATAGAAATGTGTCAATCTTTTTGAAAAAAACTAATAAGAAAAGTAAGACAATCTTTTTTGAGGTGAGGAAATAGTATATTCATATTTTCTAATTGAAACTCGTTTTCATTTAAAAAAAGATGGTAGTAAAAATTACTACAATGTTATTAGTATATCCGGCTAGCAAATGAGGACGAGGTGGTTGGGGGTGGTGGTGGTGTGGAGTTACATAGATATGTCTATTTGTAAGCAATGGCAGTTGTTCGTATAGCTATATTCAAAATCAATAAATCAGAAACTTAAATTAATCTGAGCAAAACGTAAAATGCAAAAACTTAAATATTCGAGATCACAGAATTTACTGTGTCCTTAAAGAATTTAATCCCCTCAAGTGCCCGAGGTTGTGGATCACTTTCTCCCAGGATATAACGGATAAACCTATCAAAGGAGTAGCAGTACCTCAAACTCCTATAACTTCACGCAAATTCAAAGATGACAACGAATCCAACAAGACACTGACTCAGTTGTTTTTAGTTTGTAAAACTATGCAGATTGCGGATTGTTATGCAAAGAGTTTCAAAATTTCAGAATGCAGAAAAATGAGGCATTACCTCTGTATTTATAGCTAGCGAAATACATGTTCAGAACATGTATGATGTCTGTTTGAAAAAGCCATGCCTTTTTCGAAAATAGAAATGTCTGTTAAGAATTATTCCGCAAATTTTTAAATTAATTTTGACACGGAAAAATGAATAAAATAAATTTGGTTTAAAAAAATTATCAATGAAATCATTTGATCAAATCCAAATCCAAACTCAAATCCTATCTGAATCCAAATCCGAAGCCAAAGCCGAAGCCGAGCCCAACGACGATGATGGCGCGAGGGGAGTCCCTCTTCTCAACTCTATAAGAGCTAGAAGAAGTGCTTTCATATATAAGCACACAACTCTTTCTTTCCATCAATGTGGTACAAATCTCCTTTCCAAAAAGACTTTTGCTTTAAATTTCATTTCCCCTTCATTTCTCATTCACACCCAGTTAGCTAGCTTCATTCATTAGCTAGCTTCAACAATTCTCCACATGAATGGGGAATGACTACATGATGAAAAACATGCATGTATGAAAAATGGTGTGATTCGCAAGCAAGGATTAATTGCATCTTGATAAGTTGGTTTCTCTTTGAACTTTTCGTAGTGAACATATGTCAGACATACTCAGTCAATCGGTAGATTTGATATCTTTGAACTATCAAGTTTTGGTGTATACCTAGAAAACCATATGTAACACAATTAATCCTTTAACCGTCTTTGGTTCTCACTTTTGTGTTCATTTCAGTCATGAACACCGCCTGATTTCATGAGTTCGTAGAGTATGGGCCTTTACCTAGCATACTCCTTAAAGCATCTTACACTTCATACTCACATAGGTGATTCCTAAATGTGTCATCCCGTAGATACACTATCTGATCTTACCTGCCAAACTTAGAAACCATTAAAAATCTTAAGCTTTATTAACTCGTTAAAAAGCCTTAATGCTTTATCCTTATTTCTGAACATTGTCTTCATCATGAGAATAGGTTGAGTTATTTGATAATGTTAAATCGTCATTCATAACTTTGTTTGATCTCTTTGAACCTAACTGTTGGGATCTCCAGTCTACTAGGTAGGGTTACTGGCATGATGACTTGTCCTAGGCCTTCAATCCATTCCCCTCAATGATCTTTCAACTGCCTCTCTAGTTAGGAATTTTGTAAGTGGTTCCAACACGTTATGTCTTGACTTTACATAGTTAATTGTGTTAACTCCACTAGAGAGTAGTTGTCAAACAGTATTGTGTCTCTGTCGTATGTGACGAGATGTACCATTATACATAACGCTCTCTGCCCTTCCTATTGTTGCTTGGATATCACAATGTATGCATATAGGTGCCACAGGTTTGGGTTATAATGGAATATCTTCTAAGAAATTCCGAAGCCATTCAGCTTCTTCACCGGCTTTGTTTAGAGCTATGAACTCATATTCCATTGTAGAGCGAGCAATATATGTCTGTTTGGACGACTTATATGACACTGCTCCTCCACTAATCGTGAATACATATCCACTTATGGATTTGGATTCCATTGATTCGGTGATCCATTTTGCATCACTGTATCCTTCAATAATTGCGGGATTTTTATTATAATGCAAGGCAAAGTCTTGGATATGTTTTAAATATCCAAGATCTCGTTTCATTGCCATCCAATGCATTTGATTGGGATTACTCGTGTACCAACTTAGTTTACTAATAGCACAAGCTATATTTGGTCGCATACAATTCATGATGTACATTAAACTTTTTAATACCCTAGCATAGTCCAACTGACATTCACTTTCACCTTTGTTCTTTGCAAGAGCAAGGTTTACATCAATTGTAGTCTTTGCAATTTTAAAATCTAAATACTTGAACTTCTCAACCAATCTTCCAATGTAATGAGACGGAGACAATGCTAAACCTTGAGGAGTTTTATGGATCTTAATTCCTAAAATTAAGTCGGCAACTTCTAAGTCTTTCATATTAAATTTGCTAGCTAGCACATGCTTAGTAGCATTTATGTCAGCAATGTCGTTACTCATTATCAACATATCATCAACATACAAACAAACAATGACTACATGATTTGGAGTGTTCTTAATGTAAATATATTTATCACATTCATTAATCTTGAATTCATTGGCCAACATCGTTTGGTCAAACTTTGCATGTCATTGTTTGGGTGCTTGTTTTAGTCCGTAGAGAAACTTAACAAGTCGACATACTTTCTGTTCTTTTCGAAAACTACAAACTCTTCGGGTTGTTCCATGTAGATTTCTTCATCTAAATCTCTATTTAAGAAAACTGTCTTAACGTTCATTTGATGGATTTCAAGACCATATACAACGGCTAAAGCTATTAACACTCGAATGCTATTCTTGTTACCGGTGAGTATGTGTCACAATAATCAAGACCTTCTCGTTGTTTAAATCCTTTGACAACAAGTCTTGCCTTATATTTGTCAATAGTACCATCATCTTTCATCTTCCTTTTGAATATTCATTTAGAACCTAAAGGTTTGTTTCCTGGTGGAAGATCAACCAACTCCCATGTATGGTTGTTTAATATGGATTAATTTTCACTATTGACTGCCTCTTTCCAAAATTGAGTTTCCGAAGAAGTCATAGCTTCTTTAAAATTTTAAGGCTCATTTTCTAACAAAAATATCAGGAAATCCGATCAAAGAATGTATACGTCCTTTGATGTTTACTACGCCTTGGATTTTCGTTACTCGGTGTATTTTCCTTTGATTCTTCCCGAGATCGTTTAGATCCTTCACCGGATGGCTCACATTCACCTTTATATGGATAAATAGTTTCAAAAAGTTTGGCATTATCTGATTCTATTATTGTATTGGTATGAATGTCAGGTTTTTCTGATTTCTAAATCAAAAATCGATATGCTTTACTATTTGTGGCATATTCAATGAAAATACAGTCAACGGTTTTTGGTTCTATTCTTATCCTCTTGGGTTTAGGAACCTGGACCTTTGTCAAACACCCCCACACTTTAAAGTATTTCAAGTTGGATTTTATTTCTTTTCATATTTCATATGGAATGGACTGTGTTTTGCTATGAGGTACTCGATAGAGTATTCGATTAGCTGTAAGTAAAGCTTCCCCTCTTAAATTATGCGGTAATTCAGAACTTATCAATAAGGCATTCATCATCTCCTTTAAAGTTCAATTCATTCTTTCCGCAATCCCATTAAATTGTGGCGCATATGGAGCAGTTATTTGATGAATGATGTCATATTCCAAACACAGTTCTTCGAAAGGAGATTCATATTCACTGCCCCTATCACTTCTTATCATTTTGATCTTCTTGTCGAGTTGCGTTTCAATCTCATTTTTGTATTGCTTGAATGCATCTATTGCTTCATCTTTACTATTAAGTAAGTAGACATAGAAAAATCGTGAACAGTGTCAATGAGGGTTATGAAAGACTTCTTTCCAATGCGACATGGTATTGACTTTATATCATAAATGTCCATATGAATTAAGTCTAACGGATTAGTATTACTTTCAGCAGAATTATAAGGATCTTTAGAATATTTAGACTCAACATAAATCTGACATTTTGATTTGTTGCATTCAAACTTAGGCAATATTTCCAAGTTGATCATTTCCCACAAAGTTTTATAATTGACATGTCCTATACGTTCATGCCATAAAGAATCTGACTCAAGTAAGTTAGACAAAACTTCAACTTTATTATTACTGATAGTAATTACATTGAGTTTGAAAAGACCATCGGTAAGGTAACCTTTCCCCACATACATGCCGTTCTTACTTATTACAACTTTGTCGAAAACATAAACACATTTAAAACCATTCTTTACTAAAAGTCCAGTAGAAACTAAGTTTTTCCTAATTTCTGAAACATGAAGAACATTCTTCGAAGTCACTGTTTTGCCTGAAGTCATTTTGAGAGTAATATTCCTAGTGCCTTCAACCTTAGATGTTGCAGAATTTTCCATGAAGACCGTCTCTTCAAGCCCAGCGGGAGCATACAAGATAAACATCTCTTTGTCGGAGCAAACATGGCGGGTGGCGCCAGAATCAATCCACCAGTCTTTTGGATTTCCAACCAGATTGAATTCGGAGAACTTTACACACAAGTTCTCCTATTCTTCATTTTTTCAATCATGTTTGCTTGATTCTTCTTCTTCTTCTTCTGGTTCTTTGGGACACGACAATTTGTAGCCCTATGTCCCGTCTTACCACAATTGTAGCAGTCTCCCTTGAATTTCTTCTTGCTGGGATAGTTCTTTGGTCCTGAGAACTTCTTTCTCTTTTTCGGATTTGTTGGAGCAGTCTCAACAATGTTAGCTCCCATAATTGCCGAGTTTCCACACATCTTCTTTTCAACAACTTTATTATCCTCTTCGATCCTCAATCGAACGATGAGATCTTCGAGTTTCATCTCATTTCGCTTGTGTTTCAAGTAGTTCTTAAAGTCCCTCCATGAAGGAGGTAATCATCGCTGCAACTTGAAACACCTCATTTATGACCAAACCTTCAATTACAAATTCATAATTAGCAACATAATTAATACTTTTAATAGAAGCATTAATTCGAATTATACCTCCAGCGAAGAGATCATGAATTATAACTTGCAGCTCTTGGACTTGGGTTATAACAGGCTTGCTGTCTACCATCTTATAATCCAAAAATTTGATTGCAATAAACTTTTTCAACCCGACATCCTCCATTTTATATTTCTTTTCCAACGCATCCCATAGTTCTTTCGAAGTTTGCATACTACTATAGACATTGTAAAGATCATCCTTCAGTCCGCTTAGAATATAGTTCTTGCATAAAAAATCTGAGTACTTTCAAGCTTCGATCACAATAAAGCATTCACTTTCAGGAGCTAATTCTGGCAGAACCAGAACATCCTCCTTAATGAACTTTTGCAGACTCAAAGTAGTCAAATGAAAGAACATCTTTTATTGTCACCGCTTGAAATCAATTCCGATAAATTTTTCAGACTTTTTTGCAGGAGTCGGTACCAAAGCAACACAACTGAAGGTGGTAGCATTGCTCGTAGAGCCAACCACATGGGTTATTGTTTCTGTCATATTTGTTTGTCATGAAATTACAAAAAGATTAACAACCAGTGAAGTTTTTAAAGCTTCGAACCGAATAAGTTGTTATAGAAACAGATTAAATAAATCGTTGAAATTTTTATTACTTCTAACCAATATTAAATTTGGAGTAGAAAATCCATTGATTTTAATCTGCAATACTGGAGTAGAAAATCACGAAGGTCTTATTCTCCAAAAGAATAATTATTTATTTCTGAAAAACAATACTTTTTTCTATCTTAGAGAAGAACACTTTTATTTTTGAAATGTACTTTTATATGTCATTAAAAAGTAGGAGTACTTTTTATGATGTAAAAAAAATTCTTTTTTTCTTTTCTGTAGCAGATTAATAGAAACTTTTTGAACTTAGAATTAGTATATATAATAAATTCTTTATGATTCTTCGTATATCTATGTTCAAAACTAATAAATCAGAAACTTAAATTAATCTGAGAAAAATATAAAATGCAGAAATTTAAATATCCGAGACCACAGAATTCACTGTGTGTTCTTAAGAAATTAAATCTCCTCAAGTACCTGAGGTTATGGATTACTTCCTCCCAAGATATAACGGATAAACATGTCAAAGGAGTAGCGGTACTTCAAACGCCTATGACTTCGTATGAACTCAAAGATGGCAACGAATCAAATAAGACACTGACTCAATTTTTTATAGTTTGTAAATGTATGCAGAATGTGGATTGTTATGAAGAGAGTACATGTATGGTGTCTGTTCTGAAAAGCCATGCCTTTTTCGAAAATATAAATGTTTGTTGGTAATTATTCCGCGAATTTTTAAATTAATTTTGGCACGGAAAAATATCAGAAATGAAAAAATGAATAAAATAAGTTTGGTCTATACATATTTGATCAAAGTCAAAGCCGGGCCGAGCGACGATGGTGCGAGGGGAGTCTATATTCTTAACTCTTTAAGATCTAGAAGAAGTGTTTTCATATATAAACACACAACTCTTTCTTTCCACCACCAGTGTGGTACAAAACTCCTTTCCAAAAAAACCTTTGCTTTAAATTTTATTATCCCTCCATTTCTCGTTTACACCCACTTAGCTAGCTTCATTCATTAGCTAGATTCAACAGTAGGCATGAAATCCGGTTGAAGAATGATGCAAAGTAAAATATTACTAGTAGTAGTTTTGATGATAGTGAATCTTCATTAAAATTTCTCAACCTCAAACCTAAATATGTGTACTAACTCAACAACGACATGTTAATCCTCAACCTCAAATCTAAATATGTGTAGTAACTAAATAATGACAAGGAGAATCCTTATTAAAATTTCTCAACCTCAAATCAAAATGTGTAAACTGAATAATGACAAGTTAATCCATATTAAAATTTCTCAACCTCAAATCTAAATATGTGTACTATCTCAATAATTACAAGTAAATCCTAATTAATATTTCGCATCCTCAAATCTAAATATATGTACTAACTCAATAATGATAGACAAACAATGGTTGTTAAAAATCCTGCATACAGTCACTTGTAAGAGAAAATGGAGAAATAATAGATTGAAAGGAGGGGAACGGAGGGTAAGATTGGAATAATTTCTCTTAGGGATTCCTTTCATTAATCACAATATATATAGTTGTACAGAGGTTTATTCCTAATACAATAAGAATCCTAAGTTACCTTAAATATACACCTATCATAATTACAAAATATACTGTGAATATTCGCTAATACTCCCCTTCAGTCGGAGCTGGAGGAGGCCGAACGCTAAGGCTGGATCGGAAGTCGGTGAAGAGCTGTCTCGGTAGTCCCTTTGTGAAAATATCTGCATACTGATATGAGGAAGGCACGCGTAATATTTTGACCTGACCAAGGGCGACATTCTCACGCATAAAGTGAATATCCATCTCGATATGCTTGGTCCGCTGATGTTTGACCGGATTGTGAGACATATAGATGACAGATATGTTGTCACAGTAGACTAAAGACTCCTTTCACAGTGGACACTGGAGCTCCAAGCGAAGATTTCGGAGCTAACAGATCTCAACAACGACATTAGCAACTTCGCGATACTCTGCTTCAACACTCGAACGGGATAGCGTGGCCTGCCGCTTGGCGAACCATGAAATAAGATTAACCCAAAGAAATACATAGTAGCCCGAGGTGGAGCGACGTGTGTCCGGGCATCTTACCCAATCTGCATCCGTGTAGGAGAGTAACTTGGTTGGGGCAGAAGGGTAGAGATGTAGGCCAAAGTCAAGTGTGCCCTTAATGTATCTGATAATACGCTTGAGGGCAGCAAAATGAGACTCTCGAGGGGTGTGCATAAACAGACACACCTGTTGAACGACATATGCAATATCTGGCCTAGTGAATGTAAGATACCGAAGGGCACCCGCAAGACTCCGATATAGGGTGGGATCAGAAACTGGCACACCCTCACTAGCACTAAGCTTGGATTTTGAGTCAATCGGAGTTGGCACAATTTTACAATTTGCCATCTTAGCCCTGTACACTATCTCTTCCGCATATTTGCGCTGGCACAAAAACATAGTAGCTGCAGATCTGGTCACGGAATACCCAAGAAATAACTCAGCTTACCCAAATCAGTCATAGCAAATTCAGTTTTGAGTAGAGCAATGATTTCATTCTTCAAACTGTCAGAGGAGGCAGTAAGAGCAATGTCATCCACATATAATAGAAAATAGGCAGTGCTGCTACCTCGATGAAAAGTGAAGAGAGAGTTATCACACCTGCTACAAATAAATCTGATCTGCATAATATACCTGGCAAAGCAATCATACGAAGCATGGGGTGCCTGTTTCAAGCAATACAATGACTTTCTGAGACGACATACTGCGGGACTACCAGATGAACATAGCTAGGGGGTTGATGCATGTACACATTTTCTTTCAAATCCCTATGAAGAAATACATTCTTGACATCAAGCTGGTGAATCGGCCAATGCATGACCATTGCAATACTGAGAAGAGTCCGAATAGTATCCGGTTTAACAACCGGACTGAATGTCTCACCACAATCAATACCCTCCTGCTGATTAGTGCAATTAGCAAACTAGTCTTTCCTTATACCGCTCCAAGTCACCACTGTCTCTGAACTTGTGGCGAAATAACCACATACACCGAATAACATTCACACAGTCCGGTCTAGGTACCAAATCCTAAGTGTTCTGCTTGGTTAAAGCATTAAATTCCTCGCACATGGTCGCATTCCAATTAGGGTCCAGTTTGGCTAGTTTTGGATTTTTTGGAATGAGTGATATGGTTTGTGTGGAAAGGTTAAAATTGACCTTGGGTTTGAAAATCCCGTGTTGTGCACGAGTCGCCATACGGTGGGTAGGCAATAGTGTTTGGACTGGGATTTGTGGCTGCTGTCTTGCTGGTTCTAGAGGCAGCAGTGGTTGGTCTGTGATATGTGGCTGCAGGCTTGCGGGTTTTGGGGGGGGGGGGGGTGTTGGCTAAGCTCGGGGCGATGGCTGGTCGAGGAACCGTTGGTGGGGTAGGGTTGTCAAAAGTACCAGTGGAAGAACCGGAATTAGTAGGGGAAGTGGGACGAGACATGGTGGCTGTTTTACCGTCGACCGAGAAGAAAAAGAATTAAAAAAAATTCTAGTGGTGGTCGGCGGCGGCTATAGGGAGGAAAAAATAATTAAGAGATAGTGTACAGGGCTAAGATGACAAATTATACAGAGGTTGATTCCTAATAAAATAAGAATCCTAAGTTACCTTAAATATACACCTATCACAATTATAAAATATACTGTGAATATTCGCTAATATAGAGTAACAAGGCCATCGTATGGTGGACAACCATATACTATGTACGTTCTTGACAAATTTGGGTACACGTCTATCTCCCCCTTTCTCAGTATATTTTGACACCTACTGTTAGTTATTTTTAGGTACCTTGTAGTACGAATAGGTGTCTTCTATTCTCATGGATTGCATTCCTTCTTTGAAAATGTGTGTTAGAGTTTTTCTACACCTTATAAATAGTAGTTTACTATAGATTTTCAGTACTTAAAAAATATTCCAGCAACACAAAACTTCTAGCAACACAAAATTCATGCAACATAAAATTCTGCATTCTTCCTTTTTCTTTTCTACACAAAGCAGTTGAGAGATAAAGAGTTCTTTGGAGCTTTTATTTGAGTGCACATTAAAAGTTTTTGAGTGGTTTATTATATTTTGGGAGTAGGACGTCATTCGGCTATTGCACCCGGATAGCGGCGGATTTCTACTCTGAAGAAAGCGTCAACCATAGCATGCATCGAATCGGGTTTTCACTTTTAACATTTATCTTCTCTTTTATGGTTAATTGTTGCATCTTGTGTTTCTTTGTTTGTTCTTCTTTATAGTACTTCCATCCTATTGTAGAGTATTTTTTCTAACACCTATTCCCTTCTATCCAATATCCCACTTTGCACTATATATGCCGCTATGCACTAGAGAGATTGTTCACTAATTCAAAGTATGTACAATACACACCAATTTTGTCACATGTCCAACGACAAAATAAGCGTGTGAAGAATAAAAATGTGTATTAGATACTTTAATAAATACTTTATCTGTTTATGTTAAACCTGAAAAATTCAATGGTCAAAATTTTGTTAGATGGAAAAATCAAATTCGTTATTGGTTAACAACGTTAGTGATAAGTTATGCTATTTCATGTTTTGATGATTTGAAAAACATTCGAGGAATCAGATAGGGACCAGGTACTCGATCAGGTCCCCTGGGCGTCGTATAGTCAACACTACAACTGTAAAGCTGCGGTAATGTTTCGATTGGCAGAACCGAAGCAGCACAACTGCAGTTTGCTAGAGGCCAAACCAAAATATGAATGTCCCTATCCCTGGTCACATGAATCTCACATGCTCCCAATAGATATACAACATGTTACAAGGGTTAACCTAGCACTTCAAATCAGAAAAATCACATTCTTCCAAGTGTAGCCGCCACTGCTCTCTAGGCGCTCTCAAGAACAAATCTTAAATAAAATCAAGGACCAGATCCCAACAATTGAAGATGTCTTAAGTTCTAGGTTTGTTAAGTCTTTGTCAGTTTGCTCTTTAACTTGTAAACCTACTCTTCTTACAAGAAGTTGTTTGTAGGTAGTTTATTTTCTCAAGCTTTTGAGTTGTATACTTGGCTAGAATTAGTCAAGATGTGTTTGGGTGCTTGGCTAGAGTTAGTCAAGGTTAGTTTGGGTGCTTGGCTAGAGTTAGTCAAGAGTGGTAGCGTACAATAGAGTTATTATAAGGGTGAGGGATTAAGAGTTTTAATTCCTAGATTGCAAAAACTTGTAATCTGAAAGTTTCTCTGTTAGTGAAGTTGAAATCCTACTACGGTGGGTCATTGTGTTTAATACTTTTAGCAAGGAATTTCCATGTAAATATTCTGTCTTATTTACTTTCTGTTTTACTTGAGGGAACAAATGTTGTAATCTGAAAGTTGCTTAGTTAGTGAAGTTGAAATCCTACTATGGTGGGTTGTGGTTTTTAATCACTTGTGCAAGGAATTTTCCACGTAAATATATTATCTTATCTACTTTCTGTTTTACTTGAGGAAACAGATAGAGAACCTAGTTCTCTACACTGTTTGGTGGACTCATAGTTTCTATCAATTGGTATCAGAGCGGGTGGTTTCTAAAGGGTTAACACCTAGAAAAGATCTCTCTCATGGCTGCTCCACCAAACTTAGAGGAAGGAAAGTCTACCACAAGACCACCAAAGTTCAACGAAAAGTACTATGGATTGTGGAAGACAAGGATGCATGATTTTATCATGGCTGAAGATTCTGAGTTGTGAGACATCATTTGTGATGGTCCTCGTGTTTTTATGAACATAGATCTATCTGGTTTTATAACTGCTGCATATTATAGAAAGGAATATAATGATGTGGATAGAAAGAAGTGGAGAAGAACTATAAGGCCAAGAAGATTCTTATGTGTGGTATTGGACCAGATGAGTACAATCGAGTCTTATCTTGTGTAACTGCTAAGGAAACATGGGAAGCTCTCCAAATGGCTCATGAAAGAACCACTCAAGTAAAGGAGTTTAAGATAGACTTGCGTACCACAGAGTATGAGTTGTTCAAAATGAGAGAGGATGAGACAATCCAAGATATGCATACAAGGTTCACCTCTATAATAAATGAGATTCACTCTCTTGGAGATGACATTTCAACCAACAAACTGGTCAGAAATTTACTTGGTGTCCTGCCAGATTCTTAGGAAAGCAAGATAAATGCCATATACGAAGCCAAGAACTTAAATATTCTGACCATTGATGAGATGATTGGTAATCTCAAGACTAATGAGTTAAAGAGAAACAAGAAGAAACTAGAAAAGAGTGAGGCAAAGAAGGAGAAAAATCTAGTTCTCAAGGCTGCCAAAAGTGAATCAAGAAGTAATAAAGATGATATGGCATACCTCACTAGCAGGGTTCAAAAGATGGTTCGAAAAAATGGTGGGATCCCAAGAATAGGAAGCTCCAGTAAGAAATTCAAAGGAAATGACAACTGTTGCCACAAGTGTAGGAAACCTGGTCACTTCATTACAGAATGTCTTTTTCACAAGCAGGACATTAAAAAAGACAAGACTGCTAAGAGTAACCAGGTCCTTAATAAGAAGTTTAAGAGGATAAATACGACTGATGACCTGGTGAAGCAAGATCTTGCTGGTTAGGGAGACTCCTAAAGTGAATCTGAAGATGATGATGACTAGGGTGACAAATCAGTAATGGACATTGATAATGAACCTTCTAAGTATGAGTCAATCTTTTCACTCATGTCCAAATCTGATTCTGATGATGATGATGAGTAAGAAGTAAATTTCCTTGATGTTCAGAAAAACTTGAAAGTTTACTCTCAAAAGAAACTCATATCATTAGCAAATGTGTTAATTGATGCTTATCACATTCTTGTTAAAGAAAAAAGTATTCTAAATGAAGAAATTGGTGATTTAGAACAAGGGAGAGATGATTTGGTAGTTTCTGTTGTAGATCTAAAAGAATAGGTTGATGAGGTAACTCAACAAAACATCCTGTTAGAGAATCAAATGAAAAAAGAGTATGAAACTCCCTCTAAAGGAAAAGGTGTTGCTAGTGAGACTCAATTGGAGCTTAAGAAAGAGCTTAAGAAAATGAAACTGAGTCTCACTACTGAAGTAAAAAATAAGACAGCTAAAGGAAGATTTAAAAAAGTAAAATTTTGATCTTGATAAGGCACTTCATTAGACCTGGTCCTCTGATGTAATTACTTCCATGTACAAGAGTAAAGGTGGGGGTAGGCAAGGGCTTGTCTTTGAAAAAGAAAAAACCCCTTATAATCCCCACATCAAATATGTCACTACAACTAAAAACTAGCTGTGCCCTCATTGCGGTCAGACTGGTCATTACAAGAATGCATGCAAAGCTAGAATTCAGTCTCTACAGAAAAATAATAATACTGTTAAGAAGGAATTCAGAGTGGAAGGACCTGGTCCTCAGAAGAGAAAAAATGTCTTTCCTGCTTGGGCTAGAAGAAGCCCGATTCACCTATTTTACAACTACAAGGGACCCAAACTAGTTTGGGTTCCCAAATCTAATCAGTGATTTTTCTTACAGGCTAGGGTGAGAGGAGACAGTCAAAGATGGTATATGGATAGTAGCTGTTCGAAGCGTATGACTGGCAGAATGGGTGATTTCCTCTCACTCAAGGCCTTTCAAGGTGGGAGTGTGTCCTTTGGTAATGGCAAGAAAGTGTACATTCTTGGTGTTGACAAGGTTGGGAAGACACTCTCTCATGCAATTGAGAATGTTTACTATGTGAATGGGTTGAAATACAGCTTGGTAAGTGTGTCTCGAATCTGTGATAAAAGAAATAAAGTGAAGTTCTTATCATGCTCTTGCACAGTTACCAATCTCAAAACTAATGAAGTGGTGCTAGTAGAAAAAAGGTTTAAAAACATTTATGTTACAAATTTTGACAACTTTAATGGTAGTGACTTGACATGCTTATGTGCTATAGATGATGATGCTGAGCTTTGGCATAGACGACTGGGACATGCAAGCTTTTGATTGCTGAATAAACTTGTTGCGTAAGACCTGGTCTGTGGATTGCCAAAGGCCAAGTTCAAAGATCACAAGGCGTGTGATGCTTGCATTAAAGGGAAACAGGTCAGATCCTCATTCAAGCCAAAGAAAGAAGTGAGTAACTCAAGTCCACTGGATCTTCTTCACATGAATCTTCGTGGACCAATGAGGATCCCAAGCAGAGGAGGAAAGAAGTATATTTTTGTGATTGTTGATGACTATTCAAGATTTAATTGGACTCTATTTTTAAGAAGTAAGGATGAAACATTCCCTGTGTTCTATGCCTTTGTGAAATAGATTCAGGTGAAACTAGAAAATCACATTGTGAGTATTAGATCTGATAATGGTAATGAATTTGAAAGTGTCAAGTTTGAAAATTTTTGTGCTGAAAATGGTATAAGTCACAACTTTTCTGCTCATAGGACACCTCAGCAAAATGGTGTTGTGGAGTGGAAAAAGGACACTTAAAGATATGGCAAGAACAATATTGATAGCTAGTGGTTTATCTAAAAGTTTTTGGGATGAAGCTATCAATACTGCTTGTCATGTGATAAGCAGATGCATGAAGGTCCCTGCTTGAGAAGACTCCCTATGAGTTGCTAAATGGGAGAAAGCCTAAGTTGACTTATGTAAGAGCATTTGGCTGCAAGTGCTTTGTTCTCAGTAATGGTAAGGAAGCTTTCGGGAAATTTGATGCAAAAAGTGATAAAATAATCTTCCTTGGTTACTCATCCCACAACAAAGCATACAATGTCTAAAACAAAATAACTCAGTGTGTAGAGAAAAGTGTGCATGTGATCTTGATGAATCAAATACTTCGGGGGACAAAGGGTCACAGAATGATGAAGATGAATATGGGGTATTTCCAAAAGTTCTTGATAAGCCTATAGAAATCTCAAATAGAAAGACTAAATTGATGAGTCAAGTCAAGCAGAGTAATGAAGAAGATGCAACAGAGTCTCCAGAAGACACAGAGGAACCTGGTCCATCCGTACCTACAGTTCAAGTCTTCAACGGGAAGAAAAAAGACCTCATCCACTTCACAATGTGATTACTCCCTTAGACTCTGGTATTCAAAATAGGTCTAGGGTGAGAAATATGTTTGCCTTCTCAATCTTCCTATCCCAAATTGAACCCAAGAATATCAAGGAAGCATTAAAGGATGCCGACTGGATAGTTGCTATGCAAGAAGAGCTTCATTAATTTGAAAGAAACAAGGTGTGGCACCTGGTCCCTCGTTCCTCAGATAGAACAATAATTAGGACTAGATAGGTGTTTCAAAACAAGCTTGATGAGTTTGGAAACACCACAAGGAACAAGGCAATTCCGGTGGTTCAAGGCTACAATCAAGAAGAATGTATTGACTATGATGAGACCTTTGCACATGTTGCAAGAATGGAATCAATCAGGATTCTTATTGCATTTGCATATCATATGGAATTCAAATTGTTCCAAATGGATGTCAAAAGTGCCTTTCTTAATGGGTACCTGAAGGAGGAAATCTTTGTCAAGCAACCTCCTAGTTTTGAAAGTCACGAGCATCCTGAGCATGTGTTCAAGCTTGACAAGGCTCTATATAGTTTAAATCAAGCTCCTCGGGCATGGTATGAGATATTGTCAAAGTTTTTTCTTGAGAATGGCTTTACGAGAGGAAGAATTGACAACACCCTATTTCTGAAGAAAAAAAGAAGGAACGTGTTGATTGTACAAGTTTATGTTGATGATATCATTTTTAGTGCCACTAATCATTCTCTTTGTGAAGAATTTTCCAAGCTCATGGAAAGTGAATTTGAGATGAGCATGATGGGTGAACTAAATTTCTTCTTGGGGATGCAAGTAAATCAACCCCTATGAGGCACCATGATCAGTTAACAAAAATACATCAAGGAGCTGCATAAGAGATTTGAGATGGGGAATGCTAAGCCCATTGATACACTTATAGCCACTACTACTCGGTTAGACAGGGATGAACCTGATTCTCCTGTCAATGAAACCATGTATAGAGGTATTATTGGGTCACTACTTTACTTAACTGCCAGCGGACCTGACATTGTTTTTAGTGTTGGGTTGTGTGCAAGGTTCCAATCAAGTCCAAATGAATCTCATTTGAAAGCTAAAAAAAGAATCTTGAGGTATCTCAAGGGGATGCATGACTTGGTCCTCTTCTATCCTTTAGGACATAATTTTAACTTGGTTGGATATGCTGATGCTGATTATGTTGGATACTCGGTGGATAGGAATAGCACATTTTCTGGGCTCATGTTTGATATGATGCGTTACATAGAAATAGAATTGTATGGCTCTTTCTACTATTGAAGCTATGTATGTGGTTGTTGCCTCTTGTTGTGCTCAATTGCTATGGATCAAACAACAACTTGAGTATTTTGGTGTTATTGATTATGTGCTCTTGTTGTGTGATAATACAAGTGCACTTAATATGGAGAAGAATCCAGTACAACACAAAAGGACCAAGCATATTGATGTAAGACACCATTTTCTAAGGAATAATGTTGAAAAAGATTTGATCTGCATGAAGTTTTGCAAGATAGAGGACCAGGTAGCAGAAATCTTTACCAAGGCACTGAGCAGAAGCATTTGGAAGGAAATCATTTAGAATTGGGCTTGATCAAGCTCAACTGGTTGCCCTTTTTTAAAAAATCCCCTCAATAGTTTGCTATGTTGAGAGAAAAGGTACAATGCTAAAAGTGTTTTTTGGTGGCATCTAACTCACTCTTATACTATTACATGTATACACGTATGACATCTTCAGGACAATATAAGTATTGGAGACATTGCATTTCTCAGAGTTTTGTCTGCATCTTAAAACATTGTCAAGGAACGTGGTTTCTATGACTCAGTTTAGTGGTCTCTTCAGTACTTACATATTTTTAATTTGCCTAAAAGTGCTATGTCATTAATTACTTCCCATATTTAATTTAAATTTTGAGCCCAAAATGTTACAATTCTTCTGAACCGACCTGACCTGTACGAAAAGTTTTGTTGACCAATTAGAGTCGGTTCCTTTCTTCCTTATTTAAATAAAAAAACCTTTTCTCTCCCCTTACTTATATCAAACTTTCAAACTTTCTTCACCTTCTTTCTTATTTTCTCTTGTGTCGTTTTGCCTAAAATCAACCATGTCTCTCAACGATACTTCGTCTCCCATTGTACTAAAAATGAACCCTTACTCACATTCCAAAAACCCAACTCCATCAGAAGTAAAATTGCACATATCACCTCCAAAAGCCTCAATTTCCACTGACCAAAACCCCTCTGCTTCACCACCAAAGCCAAAGGTTTTTGGTCTCCCTAGGACTCGCAAGAGCCAAACCCTAAAGAAATTCGTGCCTTCTTCCACAAACCCTGCTCCAATTGAGAATTACGATTCTCAAGAAAATAATCAAAAACTTCCCATCTCAAAATTTCTTCAAAACACTAAGGAAATTGATGAAAAGGATGATGAAGTAGAGGTTTCGAGTCAGACTGTGGTTACTGAGGTTATGGGTACCGAAGATCAATGCGGGGTTGGAAAAAAATGAGTTCTGATGTCATGCATGAGTCTTCCAATGTTAGTGATGCAAGGAAACATGAAAATGAGACCGATAAAGGAGATTCTGAAGAAAACCCTACGAAATCAGGTAACCCATCCATCTTGATAGTGATAAAAACGTAGAGGACTCTACTATAGATGTTGATGGAAATTTGTCTAAGAAAGGGCTGTGTATGTCGAATATTCTTGAGAGTGAGGTAGAATCTATGGTTGGTAGTGTCGATGCCTTACATGCTGAGGGAGTTAGTGTAGGGAGTTAGGGGGAAATGGGAAAAAAGTCAGGGGGAAATTATCAGTGTGATTGAAATAGGGGAATTGTAAGAGGGACCTGGTCCTTCAGCCCAAGGAGAGTGAATCCTTTGTACGGAAGGCAACTCTCACTTGGGCTGATATCCCAGACCCTTCTAGGAAAAGTGTGAATGCGGTTGACCCTGGAAGTGTGTCTACCATTTTGTACCCTAGTGAGAACCCTCTCTTGAGAAGGACCTGGTTCCCCCAACCCTTCTATAAAGGTTGACTTTGATGATGATGTCATTCCATGCACTATTTTTAAAAGAAGATATGGTCTAGTGAAATAGAGTAATGTCAATGTAAGAAAGCACATTTCTTATAGGCCACCCATTACCAGGAAAAAGAGCAAGACTCGACTTGAGTCTGCTCTAAAGGCCAATAAGGAGAATAGTGTAGGGAAGAAGAGAATGAATTTAGTAAATGATAACTTTAGTAAGTTGAGAGATGAAAAGGATATGGTGGCAGTGTCTGATAAGGAATAGGAGATGGAACAATCTCCACTAGTAAGGAAAAATTCCAAGAAGAAAAAGGAAGAGAAAGGAAAACCAGCTATTGAGGAAGATGTTGTGGTTGATGACAATAAGCAGGTTGCAAAGGAGAAGAGTGTGTCTCGCCCTTGTAAGAAAAAAAAAGTAGTGTGAGCGAGGAACCTGATTCCTCCAAGAAAAGACAAAAGGGTAAGGCTTTAGAATTGGAAAGGCAGACAAATTTGAGGGATCAAAATGTGCTACTGGGTAGAGTGTTTTACTCTGACATAGCTGACAAACATGTGATAAAGGAACTACTGGAGATTGTTAATTTTCAATAGTGAGATCATTTGTTTGTCTCTCTTGCCCCATTGTCTTTGAAAATGAAGAGGAAGTGTTATATACCAACTTATTGTACACTGATGACTCTACTTTAGTCTGTTCAGTAATGAGGTGGAGTTTGAGATGGATGAAGCAAAGGTTGGTGAGATTATGGGTGTTTCCACTGATGGGATGAAGTCAGTAGATGGAAAGGCCTCTCAGGCATTCAAAGATCTGATTGTGAAAAAAGAGGGCACCGCGACTGGTAAAAGACTCTTTAAGAAGAAGTTGAAGGCTGAATATCAACTCTTGTTAGAATTGATAACAAAGTCCTACTTCCAAGGGATGAAATGAGATGTATTGCCTCTATCATGGACATGTCTCTTCTAGAGGCTTTAGCCAGTTTTCACTCCATCAGTTTGACTGCTCTAATGATTGAGCGCATGGTCAAAGTTGTTAATGCCATGGAGGGTAAGTATGGTCTTCTATATGGGTTTTTCTTGACCAAGGTCTTTGAGCACTTCAATGTCTAGAATGGAAAGGCTACTGTGGTTACCATGGGCACGCTAGATGAATGTGAGTGTGGGCTAAAGAAAGGTGGCATTGGCAGTATCTCAACCATCTCCAGTCTGGTTGAAGCTCAGGAAAGGGCTACTGCAGAGATTGAAAGATTACAAGCTGAAAAGGTTCTGCTGAGGGCTCAGTTGGTTGAACAAGCAGGGGAACGTGGTCCTAGTGGTGAACTAGCAACTGCTAATGCCGATTTAAAGGCTGAAAATGACCGTTGAGGCAAAAGATTGATGAGCTCCATAATGGTCCAAGATCAGCGGGCTTCTAGTGAAAGAATTGATAGGTTCTTCCAGGCCTTAAAACCTTAGTTCCTTCCAGTCTTGTCCTCACTTCCCATGTTCTTTTAGCTTATTCCTCCCCTTTAAAGCCTTGTTCTTTGTACTCCTAATTTCTGATGATATTGGTACTTGTGGCATTTTAATTATCATATTTTGTTATGTTTAGACTACTATGTTTTGAAATGCTAAATGGTAATCTATTATCTGGGCAATTACTCTAGTTTATGCAATGCTTACTCTGTTTATATGCAATGTTGCTCCTGTTTTTGCTCATGTTGTGTTGCCCAAGTGGCCATGAGTTAATGATACTGTACTTCTTTGTGCTTGTGCCACTTTTATTACTCTTTTCAATGATGTCAAAAGGTGGAAGTTCAATGAGTAAGGGTAAATTGATGCTAACATGTTGTTTAGGCCTGATCCACAAGGGAACAAGTGGAGAACCTGGTTCTCAAGGGGAATATCAATCATGGGTTTGTCATCATAAAAAAAGGAGAAATTGATAAGTTATGTTATTTCATATTTTGATGATTTGATAAAATTGGAGGAACCAGATAGGGATCAGGTACTCGATCAGGTCCCCTTGGCGTCGTACAGTTAACGCTACAATATTAAAGCTACGATACTATTTTGATTGGTAGAACTGCAGTAGCACAGTTGCAGTTTGCTAGAGGCCAAAACAAAAGATGAAATGTTCCTATCCATTCTCACATGACTCTCACATGCTCCCCAATATATATACAACATGTTGCAAGGTTTAACCTAGCACTTCAAATTTGAAAAATCACATTCTTCCAAGTGTAGCCGCCACTTCTCTCTAGGTGCTCTCAAGAACAAAGCTTAAACAAAGTCAAGGGCCAGATCCCAACAACTGAAGATGTCTTAAGTCCTAAGTTTGTTAAGTCTTTGTCATTTTCTCTTTAACTTGTAAACATACTCTTCTTACAAGAAGTTGTTTATAGGTATTTTATTTTCTCAAGCTTTTGAGTTGTACACTTGGCTAGAGTTAGTCAAGGTGTGTTTGGGTGCTTGGCTAGAGTTAGTCAAGGTTAGTTTGTATGCTTGACTAGATTAGTCAAGAGTGGTAACTTACAATAGAGTTATTGTAAGGGTGAGGGATTAAGAGTTTTAAATCCTAGGTTGCAAAATGTTGTAATCTGAAAGTTGCTCAGTTAGTGAAGTTGAAATCCTACTACGGTGGGTCATGGTTTTTAATCCCTTGAGCAAAGAGTTTTCCACGTAAATATCTTGTCTTATTTACTTTCTGTTTTACTTGAGGGAACAAATAGAGAACTTGTTTCTCTATACTGTTTGGTGGACTCATAGTTTCTATTCTATACTGTTTGGTGGACTCATAGTTTCTATCACTTAGGACATTTTCTAGTCATCTCTAATCCCGTAGAACCACAAATTAAAATGAAAATTCTAATGCCAGTGCTTCTACTAATGTCGATGCTAGTGTGACAGGAAAAACTTCACAAACTGAAATAGATAAAGATTATCTTTGTCATGGTCGAATTCTGTCTGCCCCTGTCTAGCAATCTGTATGATATCTTTTGCACTGCAAAAACTGTCCGTGAATTGTGGGATGCATTAGAAAAGAAATATGGAAAACAGATGAAGGTCTAGACAACTACCTTATTTCAAAATACATGGATTTTAAAATGATTGATTACAAGCCTGTAGTAGAACAAGCACAATTTTTTCAACTTCTTATTCATGAATTGACTCAAAAGAAGATTGAAATTTATGAAAAATTCCATGTTGGTGCTTTGATTGAGAAACTTGCTCCAAAATGGAAATCTTTTGGTTTGTCCCTAAAACACAAGCGGGAGACTTTATCTATGGATAATTTAATTGTTGCTCTTCAAATTGAGGAACAACAGAGAGATAAAGATAAAATGTTCAATGAGTTTGAAAATAAAGTAAATATTGTTGAAGGGAAAACCTCAAGTTTGAAAAAGAACAAGTCTTCCAAGGATAATAATTTCTTGAAGAACAAATCTGATATTAATAAGAAAAGAAAGATATTTGCTTTGTTTGTGGAAAACTGGGGCACATGGCGAGAGTTTGTCGACATCGCAAAAATCCAAAAACATCTGAGATATCGACATCACAAGTGAATGTTGTGACTAATCAAGTTGACGTAAGGTATGTTTCACACATTTCTATGGTCAATTTAGTGTGTACATCTATAGATTAGTGGTTTGACACCGGGTGTAAATATTCATGTGTGTGCTGACTGATCCATCTTTTCAAAATATCAGAACATTGATCGAAAAATCGTAATATGGCCAATGCTGCAATTGCACAAGTCAAAGGAGAAGAAAGGATAAATTTGCTATTGACTTCGGAAAAGACTTTGACACTTCATAAAGTGCAACATGTGGCAGATGTTAGGAAAAATCTTATTAGTGGGTTCTTCTTATTCAAGATGGTTATAAGTCACTATTTGAGTCTAATAAAGTTGTACTTAGTAGAAATGAGTCTTTTGTTGGTAAAGGATATGTATTTAAGGGTCTGTTTAAATTAAATATTGCAAGTGTTGTTTGTCGTGATTATAGTAGTGATATAAAAAATAGAACAATTTTTTTGCTTTACAATATTTCTCATGATTCTTCTAATATATGTCATGGTTGTTTAGGACATGTTAATGATGCTTAAATTAAGAGTGATGAATCAGGATCATATTCCGAAATCTTAAATAAACTTGCATGAAAAATATGAAATTGGTGTGCAATCTAAATTACCTAGAAAACCTTTTAAATCTGTGACTAGAGAATCGGATATGTTAGCATTGGTACACATGTGATGCTTGTGATATTCAAGTTTATTCTAGAAATAAAAAAATATATTTTGTAACATTCATAGATGATTTTTCTAATTATTGTTATGTATTTCTAATTCGAACAAAAGTTGATGATGTATATTAGGAGGGGTTTGTGAGGGTAGGTTGGTCGGAGTTTGGGTGGAAACGGGTTGACACGAAAATGGACTCAAATGGAGGTTGTCGGGTTCTCGGGTTTTGCGGACTGTTTGGGTGTTGTGGGGGTTGCACGGGTACTTTAGGGGTGAAAATGTGTTAAGGCATTTTGTGGGGATGTTCTAGACACGTTGAGCGTTATGTTGGTGGTTGGGCGGTGGTAAGGTGGCAGAAACTGATCGGGATAGTAGATTGACAGTTAAGGGACTCGACCGGGACGGCGAGGAAAATGGTTGGGGTGTTCGGGTGGTTTTGGGGTGTTTCGGTTAATAACCTTTTTTTGTGTGGGTTGGGGAAATGTTGTAGTTGATGGTGGTGAAAAGAATGAAGTAATTTGGACAAGGATTGGACACGAGGTTGCTATGGACAAGCTTGGGTGCAAACCAAGTGAGGTGGGCTGAATTGGGACAATGATTGGACACGAGGTTGCTAAGGACAAGCTCGGGTGCAAACCAAGTGAGGTAGGCCGAAAGGAATAGAATCTTGGGTGTAGTTAAATAAAAAAAGTTCTAACTAAACTTACACCGAGGGGTTGACCCACAAAAGGATCGAGGTTCGAACGACAAAAGGACCAACTAAATTAACCAAAACAAAAGTTGAATAACTTAGCAAAGTTGAGTAAAACTCAAATATATTTCATAAATCTTCAATGTTTATTTACATCAACTACATGTCCTATTTATACTAATGCTTAGACCTTTCTAGAAGAAAACTAAATAGACACAATAGAAGAACCATTCGGCCGAATGGGAAAGGAAAGTGGTTCGGCCGAATTGGGGAAGGGATCGACCAACTCTTCATGTACTCTAGGCCACCCTTTTGTGTCGCCCATGTAGATAGTGCATGAATCATCTCATTCCATATTACGCATATCACCGTATGATAGTTGGCAATTTTTGGCACTCCTAGCAATTCACCTCTCAGCTTATTTTGGAAGCTTAAGTTCGCGGTCTTTCTTTCATCAGTTGAAGTGTTGGCTATGTTTACTTCATATAAAAATGAAGTTGAAAATCAAAAGAAAAAGAAAATAAAAATTCTTCGATCGGATAGAGGTAGAGTCTGCAGAATTTTCTAACTTCTGTAGTGAGAATGGAATTATCCATCAAGTGTATCCTCCTTATACACCTCAATCCAATGGTGTAGCAGAGAAAAAAAATAGAACTTTGTTAGATATGATAAATTGTATGTTGTCATGCTCTGGAGTCCCTAATAATTTTTGGAATGAAGCGTTAGTGTCAGCATTTCATATTCTAAATAGAGTTTCTCATAAAAATTTAGAGAAAACTCCATATGAATTATGGAAAGGGAGGAAACAAATTTTGAATTATTTAAGAATGTGGGGGTGTTTGACAAAAGTGAAAATTCCATAAATTAAAAGAAAAAAACTAAGACCGAAAATAGTTGATGGAGTTCTTGTGGGTTATTTTCAAGATAGTGTTACTTATAGGATTTTAGTAGTAAAATTCAAAATTGCAGACATAAGTGTCAACACTATCATGGAGTCAAGAGATGTTGTATTTTTTGAGGATATTTTTCCTTTTAAAAGTACATTGAATAAACCAAATCCTTCTCATTGCACTCCAAATTTGGTAGAGCATGATGAAGAAGATGAACACAACGGAGAAAGTCTTAGAAAAAGCAAACGAGCAAGAGTAGAGAAACATTTTGGAAATGACATTTGTACATATCTAATAGAAGAAGATCCTCGAACTTACAAAGAAACCACATCATATGTAGATTCAGTGTTTTGGGAAGATGCCATAAATTCTGAAATGAAGTCTTTACTTGATAATAAGACATGAATTCTAACTGAATTGCCAAAGGGGTGCAAACTTATCAGCGGTAAGGGGATATTTAAAAAGAACTTAAGCCAGATGGGTCAATAGAAAAATTCAAGGCAAGATTAGTTGCAAAAGGTTATTCCCAAAAGGACGGATTTGATTATTCCGACACTTATTCTCCTGTAGCAAAGATGAAAACCATTCGAGTGTTGTTAGTTTTTGACTTCCATATTTTAAAATTGGAGATCCATCAAATGAATGTTAAAACCGCATTTCTAAATGGTGATTTAGAAGAAGAAATACATACGGAGCAAGCAGAGAAATTTATCATACCCTGAAAAGAGAATAAAGTTTGTAAAGTAATAAAATCCTTATACGGGTTGAAGTAAGCCCCCAAACAATTCATATTATCAAATGGGTTCATGATAAATGATTCAGAAAAGTGTGTTTATAGCAAGACTTCTGACGTTGAATGTGTTATACTATGCCTGTATGTTGATGATATTCTCATCTTTGGTAGAAATTTGAATATTATTAAAGAAATCAAAGATATATTATCAAATAATTTTAGTATGAAAGATCTAGGAGAAGCATATGTTATATGGGAATTAGGATTCAAGGAGATCCTACGGATATTACAATTACTCAGGCACATTATGTAGAGAAAATATTGAAGAAATTCAATAAGTATGATTGTAAACCTGTGGGTACTCCTTATGATCCAAATGTGAGACTAAGAAAAAATGTTGGTGAGCATATTTCTCAGTTGTATTCTCAGATTATTGGCACACTTATGTATCTCACAAATTCTACTAGACCTGACAGAGCATAAGTTGTGGAAAGGCGGAGTAGATACACAAGTAATCCTGTTGAAAATCATTGGACGGCATTGGAGAGGATATTAAAATATTTAAGAGGTATCATATCATTTGGTATACATTATCCAGGATATCATGATCTGCTTGAAGGCTATAGTAATACAAACTGAATTTCTGATTTAGATGAAACTAAAGCTACCACTGGATATGTTTTTACATTAGGTGGAGGTGCAGTTGCATGGAAATCCTCAAAACAAACATGCATTTCTCGATCCACTATGGAATCTGAGATGATTGCCTTAGATGCAACAACATAGCATGCAAATTGGCTTAAAAATTTACTAATGGATATTACTATCATTGAGAAGCCAATTTCTACAATCTGTATTCATTATGATAACCAAGCAGCTATTGCAAAATGCAAGAAAAAGAACTCAAATTAGCAAAAAAGATATCTCCGCTTGAGGCAAAAAATAATTATGAGTTTGATTAAAAATGGAGTAATCACATTGGATTACATTCCTTCTTCGAGAAATATCGCGAATCCGCTGACGAAAGGACCTGCTAAAAAACAAGTGATAGAGTTCTCAAAAGAGATGGGACTGAAGCCCTAAAATTTGTAATTACTAATAGTGGCAATCCAACCTTACTTATTGGAGATCCCATGATGAGGGTTCAATGAGGTAACAAGTTATTAAGTAATTGGAGAAGTACCATAATTTCTCTTACTTTCTTAGTCTCATCGAGACTTTCATGGTACTTAATGTAACATATAGGAAGAACATATATTCTAAATGAATTCATAGCATAATCTGCAGGATATGCTTCCGTTACATATATCCTTGAAGAATTCACCTATTTGAGTGTGGTTGTGAGGCCGCAACCTATGAGATTGGACTTTTCTCTAGAGCACTCAAGAATCAAGATACTGCGCAAGGCCTTTAAAGCGCGACCCCCGTTTACGAACTCAATAAAAATCTCATATAATGTGTATGGTGAAATGAAAATTGGATTAAAAGGTTCTAGTTCAAGACTCAAGTTCACTATGTTCCTTCCGATCATATTTTCTCATACTAAGTGAGGTTCAAGTGCACAAGACACCTTCACTGATTGCATTATAATAGATTGCTTTGTAATCCTAGAATTCTTGAATCATGTGCGGAATTGTTAGTTATTTTTAGGTGACTCAAAATTTCTAGTGTGAATAGGTGCCTTATAATGTGAAAGATGTCTTCTATTCTCATGGATTGTGTCCCTTCTTTGAAAAGGCGTGTTAGGCTTTTTCTACACCTTATAAATCGTAGTTTGTTGTAGATTTTCCGTACTTAGAAAATATTTCAGCAATACAAAACTTCTAGCATTACAAAATTACTGCAACATAAAATTCTGCATTCTTCCTTTTCTTTTTCTACACAAAGCAGTTGAGAGATTAAGAGTTCTTTGGAGCTTTTATTTGTATGCACATTAAAAGTTTCTGAGTGACTCATTTTATCATGAGAGTATGACATCATTCGGCTATTGCACCCGGGTAGCGACAGATTTCTACTCTGAAGAAAGCGCCAACCATAACGTGCCTCGAACCGGTTTTTAACTTTCAACATTTATCTTCTCTTTACTTGTTAATTGTTGCATCTTGCGTTTCTTTGTTTGTTCTTCTTTTTAGTACTTCCATCCTTTTATAGAGTATATTTTTTCTAACACCTATTCCCTTCTATCCAATATCCCACTTTGCACTATATATGCTGCTATGCACTAGAGAGACTGTTCACTAATTCAACTTACGTAAATAAAAAAAAGTGAAAGAAATAATCTCTTGATTATTTTCATTGATTGAAAGAGTATATATACATTTACATATTTCCATACTAGGAGAATCCTATTCCTATTCCTAAAACCTTATTCTACTTGGATACTAACTATACAATTATGGTAATACAAATATTATGGTAAATATACACTACTAATTACATTACAACTTTACCTAAACTAGGATACTAAAATATATTACCTAACTATACCGTGTCTATGGGGAATCCGAGAATTCGAGACTCAATATACATAGGATATACACGTGTATATCGTGTATATCCTTTGTATATTTAACACACCCCCTCAGTCATAGCGGACGGTCTTCGAACGCTGAGACTGTCTTTAAAATCGTCAAAAGGACCGAGGGAAGACCCTTTGTAAAGATGTCGGCAATTTGATATCTTGATGGGACATGGAAGACGCGTACCTGACCATGAGCAACCTTTTCACGGACAAAGTGAATGTCCATCTCGATATGTTTAGTGCGCTGGTGCTGAACCGGATTATCAGAAAGGTAGATGACACTAACATTATCGCAATAAACCAAGGTTGCCTTCTGAATAGGATAATGAAGTTCCAATAGCAAATTACGTAACCAACATGATTCCGAGACCATATTAGCTACCCCTCGATATTCAGCCTCGGCACTGGATCGGGACAATGTCGACTGACGTTTTACAGACCACGAGATCAAGTTATTTCCAAGAAACATACAATAGCCAGACGTAGACCATCTGGTGTCCGGACAATCACCCCAATCAACATCCGTATACGAGACAAGTGTGGACGTCGAGGAAGGATATAAATGCAAATCATAGTCAAGCGTACCCTAAATATATCGAATGATGCATTTGAGTGCATTCATGTGATCAACTCTGGGATCATGCATAAACAAACACACCTACTGGATAACATACATAATATCTAGTCTCGTGAATGTAAGATACAGAAGGGCCCCTGCAGGACTGCGATAGCGGGTCGGATCCTCGTATGGTACGTCGGCCGCGGCACTAAGCTTGGGCTTAGTATCAACTGAAGTGGAAGTGGACTTACAGGATGACATCCCAGCCCTCTCTATGATCTCAGCTGCATACTTCTTTTGAGATAAGAACAACCCACCTGCATGACGAGTGACAACAATCCCCAAAAAATAGCTCAAGGGCCCCAAGTCTTTCATGGCAAACTCAGAGCTGAGCATTGTCATGATAGACCGGCGTAGGGCATCAGAAGAGGCAGTCAAAATAATAACATCCACATATACCAGAATATAGGCCAAGGACGAACCACGACGGTAGATGAACAAAGAATTATCCGACCTGCTGTGAGTGAACCCAATAGTCGAAACATAGTCTGAAAATTGCGTATACCAGGCCCGTGGAGACTGCTTAAGCCCATATAAGGACTCTTTCAACAAAAAAACATGATGAGGAGGTTTGGGATCCCTAAATCCCAAAGGCTGATGCATATAGACTGTTTCCTTGAGATCACCATGTAGGAAATCATTTTTTACATCTAACTGATGAATAGGCCATGATTTCGAAAGAGCCAAACTAAGAACAATGTGAATGGTAGCTGGATTGACCACCGAACTAAACTTCTCACCACAATCTACACCAACCTACTGAGTCTTACCATTACCCACAAGTCGCGCCTTATGTCGAGCAAATGAACCATCTGAATTTTTCTTATGAGCAAAAATCCACATAGACCTGATATTATTAATACCAAATGGACGGGGCACCAACTCCCACGTCTTATTATCAATAAGAGTATTATATTCATCGGTCATAGAAATTTCTCAATTCGGGTTATTTAAAGCAGACACATGATTACGGGGTAAGGGTAATTTAGGGACATTAGAATGTAAATTAAAATGTCTTTTTGGTTTAAAAATATTCTGTTGACTACAAGTGACCGGTCTATGAATCGAGGAAGAATTGGGCGGATTTCGGGAATTTTCTGGGCTCGGGATGGACTAGCCAGCATGCAGTGGGCTTGCTGGCCCAACCCGGTAAATAGACGCAGGAACTGGACCAGTTCCAGAATTGGGCTGGACTGGCCCAATCAATGAAACTGGCCCAATGATTGTACGGGATTCGCAGTTTGTGACGGACCAGTGGGACCAGCGGGCAGTGGGCCAGCTGGAGAATTTTGTGTGCGGGATACGTCCGAAAAATGGTGAATAATATACGGGGATATACCATCATCCAAAAAATTATACAAACTAGGCAAGGAAGTACTAACCTTAGCAAACGGAAATTGGTATTCATAAAAAATTACATGGCGATTAATGATGATTTTATTAGAGGATAAATCACAGCATTTATAACCACGATGATTAGACGGAAAACCCAAAAACACACACGGAGTAGACCGGGCCTGAAGTTTGTTAATTGTGGTGGACGGGAATAACGGATAACACAAACACCCAAAAACCCGAAGATGTGAATACGAAAGAGTCTTATTATATAAAATTTGAAGGGGGGAAGAATATGTCAAACCTTTGGAAGGAATTATGTTAAGGAGATATGTAGTCATTTGTAGAGCATGATGCCAAAAAGACGGGGATACAGATGCATGAATCAATAAAGTTCAGACAATGTTATTTATGGAATGAATTTTGCGTTCGGCTTTCCCATTTTGTGAAGACGTATGAGGACAAGAAAAACGAAAATTGATCCCATTATTAGCACAGAATTCCTGAAACACCCCATTGTCATATTCTTTTCCATTATCACACTGAATATTTTTGATTTCCCATTCGAATTGCGTTCTAATGAATGCTATAAATTTTAAGAAGATGGAAAAAACTTGAGATTTTTTTGCTATAGGAAAAGTCCATAAAAACTTAGAATAATCATTCAAAAAGAGAACATAATACCGATGACCCAAAGAACTAAGAATAGGAGACGTCCATAAGTCGCTATGAATAATATCAAATGGCATTAAAGTATGAGAATTTGAGTCTACAAATGGCAACCTAACAATTTTTCCTAAAGAACAAGACTGATAATTTGGAGTACTATGCGTACCCTTACATGAAATAAATTTATTTTTATCTAATGACAACAAAATAGATAATCTCGGATGACCAAGACGAGCAGACCACAAGGAAGGAGAAAGGGCTGCAAATGCGGATGGCAAGGCTTGACTCGATGGACCGGAACTGGGTGTGATAGGATAAAGATCTCCCCTACTATCACACCTCATGAGAGGACTCCCCGTCTTGAAATCCTTTACAGAGAAACCAAATGGATCAAATTCAATAGAAACAAAATTTTCAGTAGTGAATTTACGGATAGACACTAAGTTTTTAATCAATTTGGGAGCATGTAGGGTGTTTTTCAAGATAAGAGGTGGCTGACGGGGAGATAAAGTTTTATGACCATAACCACGAATTGGAATAGAATTACCATTACCAACAATTATGCCGCGAGGGTTGCTCAAATTGGAATAAGAGGAGAGCGTACCTGCATCGGATGTCATGTGGGTAGTGGCACCGGTGTCCATATACCAATTTGGGTCCGGAGGAGTTAAACCAAGTGTGTGCATTGCGGCTTCGATGTCGGTAGACGTGGGTGCCGCTGTGTGATGGGCCTGCGGGGGGCCGAGGCCCAAGTACCCCTGCTTGCTGCCTCGGCCCAGACGACTGACTGTCCGTGGACTAGGGTGTGGTGGGCCTGGACTGTTGCTAGGAAACCCACTACTAGTGGGGCAAAACATGGCCTGGACCAAACTGTGGATGTGGGGCCCACTGCCACGGCATAGGGGCCCACTATGGGGCCCAGAACTACTACTGCTATTGCTGACCACTGCGGGGGCCACCACCGCCACCACCATTGTGCCGGCTACCGCCGTTGTTGCCGACGCGATTCTTGCCATTATTTTTTTCTTATTTCCACCCTTTTTCCTCAACCGTTGTTGCGGTTTTGTCCCGAGTTTTTGGACCTGGTAGGAGAAACTGTGGACTCGGTCATCATGACTACAGGACTAGCACCGGTAGCTGCCCTTTTAGGCATGCATGCTTCTTCGAGAGTAAGCATAGAATGAGCCTAATAAAATTACGGAAGCGAATTTCTTTTCCGAAGAAGCGTTCCAACACCATTATAGACTTCGGAGAGGCCGGACACCATGTGGAGGACCAAACGATCATTCGAAACTGGCGCACCAACGTTGCGAAGTTGGTCCGCCAATTCCTTTAATCTTTTGCAATAAGCCGAAACGTTAGGGAAATCTTCCATATTGACGTGGGAGAAATCCTGCTCAAGAGTAACAACTCTAGAATTTTGATTATCTTGGAATATATCACGCAGTCTATCCCAAGTCGCTTGTGTCGTAGCGTCAAGCTCAATAATCGTTTGCAAAAGGTCGGTAGAAATTGTGGAATATATCCACTGGAGGACAGTGCCTTCAAGAGTCGTCCACAACTTAGGATCATCCTCGCGTTTTGGCACCTCCGTATCCTTAGGAGCCGCGGGAATTATGTGATGGATGACTTGATGCAAATGTGCGTGAATTTTGAACAGTTCGGCCCACGTCGCATATTGGACGTTTTCTATTTCAAGAACTAGAGGGATGTTATTCTTGATGTTAGAAACTGTAAGGGTAGGATGAAACGTGTTCCGGGATGTAGACATATTGATAGAACAATATGTGATTGAGGGATTTGGAAGAATTTTTTTGGGAGAAAGGTGAATCGTCGGCACAAAAACCGAGATGGAGGGCTCAGATTTTGAGGCTTAGGACGAGAAGGAGGAAGAAATTTTGGAGAGGATTTTAAGACCTAGACTTCTGATACCATGAAAGAAATAATCCATTGATTATTTTCATTGATTGAAAGAGTATATATACATTTACATATTTCTATAATAGGAGAATCTTATTCCTATTCTATTCCTAAAACCTTATTATACTTGGATACTAACTATACAGTTATGGTAATACAAATATTATGGTAAGTATACACTACTAATTACATTACAACTTTACCTAAACTAGGATACTAAAATATATTACCTAACTATACCGTGTATATGGAGAATCCGAGTATCCGAGACTCAATATACATAGGATAGACACGTGTATATCATGTATATCCTTTGTATATTTAACAAAAAGAATCAGTACAATACACACATATAACATTAATTTATACTTTCCATGTTTGCTTAATGTTGCGAGGTGGTGGAGTTACTCGTAAATTTGTTTAGAAAAATTGGTACTGCTTAGGGGGTCAAATGGGTGGTTCTATATGGGTTAAATTAATAAATAAGCGGATTATTAATCCGTTATTAAGTTATTTGGTTGAAATAAATTAAGATAAAATGAGCTAAATAATTGTCAAAGCTTAAAACCATCCGATTATTACCAAGTTTTTTTTATTTTTTTATTTTTTTAATAGTTCATTTAACTTCCGAAAAACATTATTATGATTATATAACATATAAAAGAATCTATGTTAAAATATTTAGAAGAATACATAATTTAGTCCTGACTTTGAGATTAAATTCATGTGATACACTTATGTCCAACGACAAAATAAGCGTGTGAAGAATAAAAATGTGTAGTAGATACTTTAATAAATACTTTATCTGTTTCAAAATAAGTGATGTTTTAGGATTTGAAAAAGAAATTAATCTTATTTTTTCAAAATTATCCTAATTTATATAATTAAGAATTATTAAGTAGCTTTTTTAGACATTTAATTATGATTAAATTAGTAAAAACACTTGTAATTTTCTAAAAGTAAGCAATTTCTTAAGAGTGTCTAAGCTAAAATCACCACTAACGAGGGAGTATGATCCAACCGTCAATTGTTTTTCCTTTTTTCATTTTCTTTCTTTCCCCACCATTGAAGGTGTACTCCCCTTTTATTTTCATTCATTTGCATATGAAGAAACCCCACTCCACCATTCCAATAACCTCTTGACGTCTCCGATAATGTGGAGAAGAGACCTTCAAAGATAATTGGGGTTGTATGTTTGTTTATTGTCTTGTAAATTAATGATCTCATTATTCCTCTTTGAGTTTTGTGGATTATGGATTCTTTTCTCCGATTTTTATGAATTTCTGAGACAACTAATTAAGGTCTTGGTGGTGGCACCTGCAGTGCATGTGATAGCTTGGGAAGACGAAGAAAATGGAGAAATTGTATAGTTTTGGTAATTAGGAGTAAAATTATACATTTAAGTGTTTTTTATTTGTATGTTAATGACACAGGTCTGGTTCATGACATTACACATGTTTCAAAAAAATTGGTCAACATAAAAATTAGTGATGTGTCGTAGCTATACTGTGGAAAGGTTGTGTGTGTAAAAGGTTGTCTGTGGTGGGTGAGTGTGTCACATAGATTTGATCTCAAGTTCCTGAGGTAAACTATGTACAATAATCAGCTAAAACATTTTGATAATGCTTCACATTGATTAATTTGCGCTATATTTCGGCCCAACATTTAATAGATGAATCGAGAAAAAAATGAATTGAATTAATAAATGGGGAAAGATTATGCACGCCCATTGGAGGTAAAATATTTATTCGCCTCTGTCCCCATTACTTTTGTATTCCTAGAAAAAAGAAAAATTATTTATCCGAGATGCCCCCAAATTATGATACCAACATGATATATAAATATAATGCGATGATATCATTAAAAACTGCTAAAGTCCTTCTCTTAGTCCTCCGTAATATCATCATGATATTATGGAGGATCATACCATCCTCCATAATAGGGGGTTGTGGAGGACACGGATTATGATAGAATGGTAGTAGGTAGTTGAGTGTAGTCCTACTTACGCTTACAAACTGGTAGTTGTAGTGTTATTATTGTAGGCCTGCTTAGCTTATCATACTAGTAGGCGCAGTACTTCTTTATAGTTCCATGTCATTTGATTTCTGCTGCTATGTGTTCTTTAGTGTACTTTGTTTATCTTATTTACCTGCGTTAGTTACTGCTTCTTTTTTCAGAATGCGCTATCATTGCTTATTTGCTTTTGTTACCAGCATTTTCATACTGCTTTAAATTTCTTGTTCGGGTCTGACCGTTTCTCTTGCTTTGCTTGTGCTTATGCTTTGTCTTGAGCCAAGGTGTTAAATATACACAACATACACACAATATACACTCGGGTTACTCTCGGGTTCCTTGTCCTTGTATTATCGTGTATGTAGTAGATAGTTTAGGTAAGGTGTTGTGGTGTAATTAGTATTATACACTTACCATAATTGTATAGTTAGGATCCAAGTAGAATAAGATTTTAGGAGTAGAATAGGAATAAGATCCTCCTATTATAGAAATATGTAACTTGTATATATAGCCTTTCAATCAATGAAAATAATCAAGGGATTATTTCTTTCATGGTATCACAAGTCTAGGACTAAATTGCTTCCGCTCTTCTCCAAAACTTCTCTCGGTTTTTTAGCCCTTCTCGGAAAAAACTGCATCGATTTCCGTGCCACTTCCTCGGATTTCGTGTTAAATTTTACCTCATCTCTTCCCAAATTTTCTACAAAATCACCTATTGTTCTTTCGTTATGTCAACGACAAAGAGAACGTTTTATCCTGCCCGTGTTGTTTCTAACATCAAGAATCACATACCTCTCATTCTTGAAATAGAAAACGTCCAATACGCGACGTGTGCCGAGTTGTTTAAAATTCACGCTCGCTCGCATCAAGTCATCTATCACATAATCCCCGCGGCTCCTGAGGATACGGAGGTGCCTTAACGTGAGGATGATCCTAAGTTATGGATAACACTTGATGCCATCGTCCTTCAGTGGATTTATTCCACTATCTCTACTGACCTATTGCAGACGATTATTGAGCCAGACGCTACGACAATGACTGTTTGGGATAGGTGCGTGACATATTCCAAGATAATCAGAATTCCAGAGCTGTTATTCTTGAGCAGGACTTTTCCTACGTCAACATGGAAAATTTCCCGAATGTTTCAGTGTATTGCAAAAAGTTGAAGGAATTGGCGGACCAACTCTGCAACGTTGGTATGCTCGTTAGTAAAGATCATCTGGTTCTACAGATGGTTGTTGGCCTCTACGAGGCATTTAGTGGCATTGGGACCCTACTTCGTCAAAGTAACCCTCTCCATTCGTTCTATCAAGCCCGTTCCATGCTTACTTTGGAAGAAGCCGGATTGGCTAAGAAGGCGGCTACCGAGGCAAGTCTCGTGGTCATGATGACGTCCTCCACAAATTCTATAGGGTGTGTTGATAACTCGGGCAGAAACTGTGCTCACGGTTGCAGCAAAAATACTAGGAAAAATAATGGAAGAAACCATGGTGGCAAACGCGATGGTAACGTCAGCAGTACCTGCGGCAGTAGGCCCCACCCCATCAACAGTGGGCCTCGGCCCCACTGGTCCCAGCCTTAGGCCCCCTGGCCGTGGGCTTGGACCAGTAGACAGTGGACCAACAATCTCAGATGTTCAACGCCTCTAACCCACGATAATTGGGCCCAATTTCGGACTTCGTTTCGGCCCAGCTACTCCAGCCCAGTCTCGAAGCCACGATGCACACGCTTGGAATAAATCCTTCAGACCCAAATTGGTACATGGACACCGGCGCCACTACTCACATGGCATCCGATTCAGGTACTCTCTCGTCTTATTCTAATTTGAGCAACAATCATGGTATAATTATTGATAATGGTAATTCAATTCCAATTCATAGTTATGGTCATAAAACATTGTCTCCCGCTCATCCACCCCTTATTTTGAAAAATACCCTTCACGCTCCAAAATTGATTAAAAATTTGGTGTCTGTCCGAAAGTTCACCACTGATAATTCCGTGTCCATAGAATTTGATCCATTTGGGTTCTCTGTGAAGAATTTCAAAACGGGGAGTCCTCTCATGAGGTGTGATAGTATGGGAGATCTTTATCATATCACGCTATGTTCCGGTCCATCGAGTCAAGTCTTGCCATCAGCGTTTACAGCCCTTGCTCCTTTCTTGTGGCATGCTCGTCTAGGTCATTCGGGATCGTCCATTTTGTCTTCTTAGAGAAAAACAATTTTATTTCTTGTAAGGGTGAGCGTAGCACTCTGAATTGTCAATCTTGTTCGTTAGGGAAAATAGTTAAATTGTCATTTGTAGACTCTAGTTCTCATACTTTAATGCCATTTGATATTATTAATAGTGATCTATGGACGTATCTTGTTCTTAGTTCTTTGGGTCATCGGTATTATGTTTTTTTTTTGGATGATTATTCTAAATTTTTGTGGACTTTTCCAATAGCAAAAAAATCTCAAGTTTTTCCATCTTCTTAAAATTTAGAGCATTCATTAGAACCCAATTCGAATGTGAAATAAAAAATATCCAATGTGATAATGGCAACGAATATGACAATGGGGTATTTCGGGAATTTTGTGTAAATAATGGGATCAATTTTCATTTTTCTTGTCCTCATACATCTTCACAAAATGGGATAGCCGAACGCAAAATTCGTACCATTAATAATATTGTCCGCACTTTACTAATTCATGCTTCCATACCCCTATCTTTTTGGCATCATGCTCTACAAATGGCTACATATCTTCTTAACATTATTCCTTCCAAAGGTTTGACGTATTCGTCCCCCCTTCAAATTTTATATAATAAGACTCCTTTGTATTCCCATTTTCGGGTCTTTGGGTGCTTGTGTTATCCACTCTTTCCGTCCACCACAATTAACAAACTTCAGGCTCGTTCTACCCCCTGTGTGTTCTTGGTTATCCGTCCAATCATTGTGGTTACAAATGTTTTGATTTATCTTCTAATAAAATCATCATTAGTCACCATATAATTTTTTATGAATCTCAATTCCCGTTTGCTAAGGGTAGTACTCATGTGCCTAGTTCGTATAATTTTTTGGATGATGGTATATCCCCGTATATTATTCACCATTTTTTGGACGTCTCCCGCACCTAAAATTCTCGAACGGGCACACTGCCCGCTGGCCAAACTGCCCCGTCACGAGCTACAATACCCAGTATAATCACTGGGCCAGTTTCAGGGCCAGTCCAGCCCACTCCCGCAACTGGTCCTGTCCTTGTTTACCGTGTTGGGCCAACATGCCCACTGCTTGCTGGCTAGTCCGTCCCGAGTCCAGCAAATTCCCAAAATCCGCCTAATTCTTCCTCGAGTCATAGACTGGTCACTCGTAGTCAACGGGGTGTTTTTAAACCCAAAAGATATTTTAATTTACATTCGAATGTTCTTAAATTACCCTTACCCCGTAATCATGTCTCTGCTTTAAAAGACCCGAATTGGAAAATTGCTATGACCGATGAATATAATGCTCTTATTGATAATAAGACGTGGGAGTTGATACCTCGTCCATCCGGTATTAACATTATTAGGTCTATGTGGATTTTTGCTCATAAGGAAAATTCAGATGGTTCATTTGCCCGACATAAGGCGCAGCTTGTGGGTGATGGTAAGACTCAGCAGGTTGGTTTAGATTGTGGTGAGATGTTTAGTCCGGTGGTCAAGACAGCTACCATTCACACTGTGCTTAGCTTGGCTCTTTCGAAAGCATGACCTATTCATCAGTTAGATGTAAAGAATGCTTTCCTACATGGTGATCTCAAGGAAATAATTTATATGCATCAGCCTTTGGGATTCAGGGATCCCAAACATCCTTATCATGTCTGTTTGTTGAAGAAGTCCTTATATAGACATAAGCAGTCTCCACGAGCCTAGTATACGCGTTTTGCAGACTATGTTTCGACTATTGGGTTCACTCACAACAGATCGGATAATTCCTTGTTTATCTACCGTCGTGTTCGTCCTTGGCCTATATTCTGTTATATGTGGATGATATTATTTTGACTGCCTCTTCCGATGCCTTACGCCAGTCTATCATGACAATGTTCAGCTCTGAGTTTGCTATGAAAGACTTAGGTGCCCTTGAACTATTTTTTAGGGATTGCTGTCACTCGTCATACATGGGGTTGTTCTTATCTCAAAGGAAGTATGCAACTGAGATCATTGAGAGGGCTGGGATGTCATCCTGTAAGTCCACTTCCACTCCAGTTGATACTAAGCCCAAGCTTAGTGCCGCGGCCGGCGTACTATACGAGGATCCGACCAGCTATCGCAGTCTTGCAGGGGCCCTCCAGTATCTTACATTCACGAGGCCAGATATTACGTATGTTGTCCATGAATTGTGTTTGTTTATGCATGATCCCAGAGTTGAGCACATGAATGCACTCAAACGCATCATTCGGTATATTCAGGGTACGCTAGACTATGGTTTGCATTTATATCTCTCCTCGACATCCACACTTGTCTCGTATACGGATGCTGATTGGGGTGGCTGTTCGGACACCAGACGGTCTATGTCTGGCTATTGTATGTTTCTTGGTAATAACCTGGTCTCATGGTCGGCAAAACATCAGTCAACATTGTCCCGATCCAGTGACGAGGCCGAGTATCGTGGGGTAGCTAATGTGGTCTCGGAATTATGTTGGTTACGAAATTTGCTTTTGGAGCTTCATTGTCCCATTCAGAAAGCAACCTTGGTTTATTGCGATAATGTTAGTGCCATCTACCTTTCTGGAAATCCATTTCAGCAGCAGCGCACTAAGCATATCGAGATGGATATTCACTTTATCCGTGAAAAGGTTATTCGTGGTTAGGTACGCGTCTGCCATGTCCTGTCAAGATATCAAATTGCCGACTTCTTTACAAAGGGTCTTCCCTCGGTCCTTTTTGTAGATTTTAGGGACAGTCTCAGCGTTTTTAGACCGCCCGCTATGACTGCGGAGGTGTGTTAAATATACACAATATACACACAATATACATGTGTATATTGTGTATATTACTCTCGGGTTCCTTGTCCTTGTATTACCGTGTATGTAGTAGATAGTTTAGGTAAGGTGTTGTGGTGTAATTAGTATTATACACTTACCATAATTGTATAGTTAGAATCCAAGTAGAATAAGGTTTTAGGAGTAGAATTCTCCTATTATGAAAATATGTAACTTGTATATATAGCCTTTCAATCAATGAAAATAATCAAGGGATTATTTCTTTCACAAGGGTCTTTCGGAAATAGCCGCTCTACCTACCAAGGTAGATGTAAGGTTTGCGTACACTCTACCCTCCCCAGACCCCACGTTGTAGGATTTCACTGGGTATGTTGTTGTTGTTGGTATTATGGAGGATCAAATTCATTTATTAAAAAAGACACATTGTTCTCGAAAAAAATCTCTATGATACCATCATCTTAAATACATATATTGTGATGATATCATGGAGGACTGCTTCATTCCTTCAATGAGACACTCCTCAGTCCTCTATAGTACCATCGTGTTATATAAATATTCTGAGATAGTATCATGGAGGACTTCTTCAGTCCGTCACTTAGTCCTCCATGATACCATCATAATATACAAACGTACTGTGATGCTATAATGGAGGAAGGGTGTTGGGCGAGGGGGTACGTCGGTTAAATAATTTCGGCCGATTAGATAAGAAGCGAATTAATTTAGGAGGGGCATTAGGCGAATAATTATTTTGCATTTTAGGTGTATTTGGTGATTTTTTCCCTTAATAAATGAGAGCGAGTCAATACTTGACCGCTTATTGACATTTCTACTTTCCATGTTGCTCAATGTTGTGAGGTGGTAGTATTACTTTTAAATTTGTTCTTCACCAGAAAAATTTAGAGTTTTGGACATGTAATTTAGATTTTAAATTTAAAGTATTAATTTGAAATTTGTATTTATTTATAATATTTTGAATAAAAATTCAACTTCAATTTGAGATTTGATTTCAAATAGTAAATTCACCTAAAAGATAGAATTTCAACACCAAATATGTGATTTCAATTTTTTTTAATTTACGATTTCAAATCAGGTTGATTTGAAGTTGAATTTTTTTTTGGACATGCAATTTTAATTTCTTATCTTGTATATTTTTCTCATAAACATGAAAACCCAATAATTTGTAAAAAGTATCAAACTTCCCCAACTCTTAACACACCACTAAAAAACAACCCAAAATCGAGGGCCAAAACCGACGGACTCCGTCGATTTTTAAGTGAAAATGACTAAAAACCGGCGGACTATGGGTCGTTGGTTTTGGTCGCATTGATTTTTCAAAATCGACGGACTTCGTCAGTTATGTAAAATTAAAAAAAGAAAGATAACGAAATGTAGCAACTTGAAATTGAACCCAGATATGTACCCTGACATTGCATAGCTCTACCACTGGACCACCCATGTTCTTTGATCAAATAATTTCATTGTTTTTTATTAATACTCTTAAACTGTAATTTTTTGCTCTAAAAACTGACGGACTCTGTCGATTTTTGTATAAAAAATAAAAAAATCGACGGAGTCTATCGATTTATTTTAGAAAAAATATAAAATATAAAAATAACCGACGGAAGTTCGTCTGCTTTCTTTAAAATGTTTGTCGGATTCATCGATTTTTTTTTAGTAGTGATAATCTTACCAAATGAGCAAACTGTAGTTCATAAACAAGGTATCACAAATATTCTAAGGCGTCACATTAGTAAGTTGCGTGCGCACACGCACACGCACGCGCGCACACACACACACACACACATATATATATATATGTATATTTATTTACATATATATATCTATGTTCCTTTTATAAATAAGTTTTTGCGATTATATGCTATAACAAACTTTCAAATACACATAATTTTATAGTCATTCACAGGTCAAAAGATCAATAATAGTAGTAACTAGCTATTCCTTAATATAATCCTTCCACATAAATCGGACAATGTCTTCACGTCGTGGATCATTTTTTTGTAAAATTTAAAATGATGAATCTTTTTTTACAAATATAAATTTATGAGTCAAGTAGGGATTTCAAATCAGATTTGAAATCGAAGTTGAAGTTTTGTTCACATTTCATAAACAAACGTTGATTTTAAATCACATCTTCGAATTTTAGCCCTAAATCCTATGGCTAAACGCATAATAAAATTTGACCCATAATTTTAAATTTTACAAAAGAAAAGCTCATATTTATTGCAAAAGTAATTACCCAAGTCCATCTTATAAGAAATTCAGCTCCTTCTCGAAATGAGCAAACCTGCTCAATCCGACCAAGTTGTGGCTGTCTCAATCTGCCTGCGAGAGTTATCTCATGCAGAATCATCATTTGCGATAAATCTTTTTGACGATAATTTTTATATATTGTAGGGTTTTCATGTTTATAAGAAAAATATAACTTTTAAAATTCGAACTGCATGACCAAATATAATTTCAACTTCAAATCAATCTCTATCCAGATCAATGATTTCAAATCATGTTTAGTTTACTATATGGATTTCCTTTTGCATAGAGGTTACACCAACCTTTGTAGTGAATGTCAATATTCAGGCTTCAACGACGATTGTCTGCTTTTTAGTAGCACTGCTAGAAAAAAAGTTTTTTCCCACCGACATTGAGTGAAAAAAAAGTTATGTTATAAAATATAATTTTTTTCATTTCATACCCACCGAACCAGCTCATTGGAAAAACGTACGGTGAAAAATATGTTGGATATTTTCAGCAAAATCAAAATCCATCATTGATGTGATGCCCCTTCAAATTTATGGGGAGTCTGTTAACATAATTCATATTTCTTTTGAATTTGAACAGACGCAACTTTTCCCAATAGCCACCGTTGATGCCTCTTGGATGCGAAATCTCTATAAGTAGTAAAGATGTTTTCTCATTCAATGATAGATACGAAAAAGAATCAAAACTTCTGATGAAAAAGAGTCAAATTTTCTGTTGAAAAAGAATCAAAACTTTTGTTTTCTTTTCTTCCCTAAGCATCATCAGAAGCTTCATACTGTGTGTTCTTGGTTGGATCAACAGAGTACAAACTTTGAATTCAACATCGTTGTTAGGGCTTCATTGTATCCTGAAGGCAATATTTCTGAGACCTATTATACTCGCCAATTTATTAGGAAGGGTCGAAATAATTGTCTAAAAGAATCTGCATAAAAGCCTTGAAGTGAGAGAACAACAATTCGATGTTTGTGTTTCATCCTGTTAGTACCATATTTTACAACAATTTTAGACAATTATCGACATGGAGGGTGAAACTTCAATTGTTGGTCATTCATTGCAAGTAATGAACCAGACTTTGAATCGTTTAGAACGTTTTGATGGTGAGGGTTTCACTCATTGGCAAGAGACAATCAAATTTTTCCTGATGACTATCAAGTTATGGTACATCCTTGAAGATGGTTTGGAGGAAATTCCTGATGCGACTCCAATGGACAACGATGAATTGAAGGCCAAACGGAAGAAACGTCAAGAGGATGATTTTATGTGCCGTGGTCATATTCTGAATGTTCTAGGAGCCAATGTTTACAATGCCCATCGAAGTCTTGAAACAACAAATGAATTGTGGACTGTGCTCGAAAACAAGTACAAAATTTCTGAAGCGAGTAACAAAAAATTTCTGATTTGTAATTTCATAGACTTTAAGATGGTTGACAGTAAGTCAATTATTGCCCAGGTCAGTGAACTTTTACTCATTGTTAATCATCTTAAAGATGCTGGAATTGACCTTGTATCTTCATTCGTCGTTGGGGGGATTATTTCTAGTCTTCCCCCTTCTTGAAATGATTACAAGAAAAAACTTAAGCATGCTGAAACTGACTATGACTTAGATGGTTTACAACGTCATCTTCGTACTGAAGAAGATGCTCGTAAATGAGAGATTAAGGATAGTCAGCAAACTTGAAAATCATTCTAAGATTAATAGTGTGGAAGAATCGAAAAAACTGATTTTTTTAAAACCTAATATTGATACTCGATTTAAGAAGAAAGATCTCAACAAGAAAGATAAGAAAAAGGAAAATTGCTACTTCTATAAGGAACCCGACCACTATGCTCGTGACTGTCATCAACGAATGAAAAAATGAAGCGAATGTGGTCGATGACAAAAGCAAGCTTATCATTGTAGTGCAAGTGGCCAACACTGTTGCAGATCATGATAGTGGATGGTGGTACGATACTGGTGCAACCATTCATATCTGTAAATATAAAAATCTTTACAAGACATACGAATCGGTTAGTGGAGAAGGAAACAAAGTTACTTCAGCGAACAACCAAAGCAACAAAGTGGTTGGCAAAGGCACTGTTGATCTCCCATTTACTTTAGAAAGATTGTTACTCTTACTAATGTTTTACATGTCCCTGACATTTGTAAAAACCTTGTTTCTGGAGTTCTTGTTAACAAGGCTGGATTCAAGATTACGTATGAGTCTGATAAGTTTGTACTGTCCAATAACAGAATATTTTTTGGATAATGATACTCTTGTAATTGGATGGTTAAGCTTAATTTAATAAATAATGGTTCTACTTATATTGTTGAGTCTATTGATTTATGGCATGCTAGATTAGGACATGTCAATTATGGTTCTCTTAGAAATATGAAAAGATTAGGATTGATTTTTTATTGCAATTTTGATAATGTTTCTAAATGTGAAATATGTGTGCAAGCAAAGATAACTAGAACATCTTTTAAATTTGTAATAAGAAATTTTGCCTTCCTTGAATTAGTACATAGTGATGTTGGTGATCTGAAAAGTCACTCGTGGTGGAAACAAATACTATGTCACTTTTATTGAAGATAGTACTAGATATGCCTATATTTACTTGATGAAATCTAAGGATGAAGTCTTTGATAAATTTAAAATTTACAATGCAGAAGTAGAGACACAATTAGGACAGAAAATTAAGGTTTTACGTTCTGATCGTGGTGGTGAATACTATCCTTCTGAATTTATTTTATTTTGTCAAGAACATGGTTTAGTACATCAATTCACTGCTTCATATACACCCCCAACAAAATGGTGTTGCTGAAAGAAAAAATATAACTTTGATAGAAATGGTTAACGCTATGGGGTGAAGCTATTTTGTCTGCATGCTATATTTTGAATAGAGTTCCTTTGAAAAAAAAGAATATATCTCCTTATGAAGTGTGGTTTAAGAGAAAGCCTAACTTGAAAAGACTCAAAGCATGGGGTTGTTTGGCATATGTCAGAAAGCCTGACCCTAAGAGACCGAAGTTAGGAAATAGGGTTTATAAATGTGTTTTTGTAGGTTATTCACTTAATAGTATTACTTACAGATTCTTAATCCTTGACACATTTGAGATTATAGAATCTATAGATGTAGAATTTTTTGAAAACATGACAAGGTCTAGTTCTCAACCACAACCTACTAAAAACCCATTGTTACCTAGTCTAGAACATGTAGAGACTAATGACAATGTTGAGCTTTCTGCTCCTACTCACAACAATGATATTTTAGTTTCTACTAAAGATATCAAGGCTAGGAGAAGTAAGAGAGCAAGAATAGGGAAAAAGTATCCAGATTTTATACAATATCTTGTAGAGGGTAATAATAATGTTCTTAAAATTACCAAGTATGAAATGCATGTTGATGATGATCCTAAAACTTATTCTGAAGCTATGAGTTCCAGAGATGCTAATTTCTGGAAAGACGCTATCAATGATGAAAAGCATTCACTTTTGTCTAACGAAACTTGGGTGCTATCTGATTTACCTCCTAGTGCTAAACCTATAGGATGCAAATGGATATTCAAGAGAAAATTGAATGCTGATGGTACAATTGATAAATTTAAAGATAGATTGGTTGCTAAAGGTTATAAACAAAGACATGGAATTGATTACTTTGATACATATGCTCCTATTGCTCGCTTCACATCTATTCGTTGTTTGATAGCACTTGCTTCTATTCACAAGCTAGTTATACATCAAATGGATGTAAAAACTGCTTTTTTAAATAGTGATTTAGAAGAAGAAATATATATGGAACAACCGGAAGGTTTCATTGTACCAGGCCAAGAGAAGAAAGTTTGCAAGTTAGTGAAATCCCTTTATGGTTTGAAGCAAGATCCCATGCAATGGCATGAGAAGTTTGACAAAGTAGCTTTGGCATATGGTTTTGTTGTTAATGATGCTGATAAATGAATCTATAGTAAGCATGATAAATCTGAATGTGTAATTCTCTATTTATATGTTGCTGATATGCTTATTTTTGGGTCTGACATATCTTGTGTGGAAGAAATTAAGAATTTTCTCAGTTCTAACTTTGATATGAAAGATCTAGGAAATACTGATTTGATCTTAGGAATTAAAATCCTAAGAAAGGGAGATGAGTTGGCTTTAATCCAATCTCATTATATAGGGAAATTTCTCAAAAAGTATAGTCATTTCAATGACAAACCAACCCCCACTCCTTTAGATCCTAGTATTAAATTAATGAAGAATACTGGAAGGACTCATGGACAATTTGAGTATTCTAGTATTATAGGAAGTCTTATGTATGCTATGCATTGCACGAGACCAGATATAGCCCAAACGGTTGGTGTACTATGTCATTTCTCAAGTAACCCAGGAGTGGAACATTGGAAAGCAATTTCAAGAGTGTTGGCTTACTTGAAAGGAACCATAGATTATGGTTTACATTTCCAGGGTTATCTCGCTATATTGGAAGGATACATCGATGCAAACTGGAATAATGTAGAATCCAAGACCAAGTCTACTACTGGATGGATATTTACTTTAAGTGGTGCTGCTGTGTCTTGGGGTTCCAAAAAGCAGACTTGTATATCTAATTCAACAATGTTGTTAGAATTAATTGCACTGGCAGATGCATGTAAGGAGGCAGAATGGCTTAGAAACTTACTTATAGAGATTCCATTATGGAAGAAGTCAACTCCAGCAGTCTTGATTAACTGTGATAATCAGGCTATGATCTATAATGTCTCAAACAAGACTTATAATGGAAAGTCAAGACATGCAAGTCTTAGACATCAAATAATAAGACAATTACTCAAGAGAGGAGTAGTTGCAGTTAACTATATTGAAACAAAGAAGAACTTGGCAGACCCATTTACTAAGAGTGTACCAAAGGAAGTGGTTTCAATAAAGTGTAAGGAAATGGGATTAAGGTCTGTAAAAGAAGATTGATCACCGGTTAACAGAAATCCAACCTATATTTTGAAAAAGATAAACAAGGTTCAATGGGTACCAACAAGTTACGAGAGTAATTATGGTACACTAAGTCAAAACTTCCCATTTATGTATTAGTGTAGTGATTCTGCATGATTGAGGATGGATTGGAATCCTTAATAAGTCTATGTTTGTTTATAGGTGTATTGCAGAAACACCTTAGAGACTTACCTATATGTATATGGAAATCAGGTCGTTTCCTATGAGAATAAGACCGTTTTCTAAAGAATACTTATGAATCTAGGATATAAGCACATGTCCATTAACGTGCTAAGCTACGGAACACACAATTCTCTGAAGTCTATATGTGTGGAGATTCCAGTTTTATCACAATGGGTACTTGGTTCAAGACTAGTTCACCATAGAACCTCGATAAGGCTTTGAATTTCTTACACTAAGTGAAGGTTCAAATCCAAAAGATACCTATCATTTATGTATTGATTTCTATGATGATGCTTTGTCTCAAATTTGTTTGAACTACGTTGGCTTGATCCTACTCGGGTACGTAGGCAGTCACATGAGTGATGCTGCCATTTCTATTCTGAAAGATTTTACTTTATTTTATGTTTTTTGATTTTGAAAAATAGGGGGAGAATGTTGGATATTTTCATCAAAATCAAAAGCCATCATTGATGTGATGCCCCTTCAAATTTAGGATGAGTCTGTTAACATAATTCATATTTATTTTGCATTTGAACAGACGAAACCTTCCCCAATAGCCACCGTTGATGCCTCTTGGAGGTGTCTGTTGATGCTGAAAAGGCATCACTAATGAATGCGAAATCTCTATAAGTAGTAAAGATGTTTTCTCATTCAATGATAGATATGAAAAAGAATCAAAACATCTGATGAAAAAGAATCAAAACTTCTGATGACAGAATCAAAATTTCTGTTGAAAAAGAATCAAAATTTCTGTTGAAAAGAATCAAAACTTCTGTTGAAAAGAATCAAAACTTCTGTTGAAAAGAATCAAAACTTCTGTTTTCTTTTCTTCCCTAAGCATCATCAGAAACTTCATACTGTGTGTTATTGGTTGGATCGAGGGAGTACAAACTTTGAATTCAACATCGTTGTTAGGGCTTCATTGTATCCTGAAATCAATATTTCTGAGACCTATTGTACTCGCCAATTTATTGAAAAGAGTTGAAATAATTATTTAAAAGAATCTACATAAGAGTCTTGACATCAGAGAACAACAATTCGTGCCTGTGTTTCATCACGTTAGTACCATATTTTACAACAAAATATGTCAACATTGATTGAAACAATGAGAAACTTCCGTATGAAAACACTATATAATATTGTTTTAAGTAGTGTAGAAAATGTGTCTCACCTACTGGGAATATAAAAAGGTTTGCTCATGTAATACCTTTTACTTGGAAATAGGTTTGTGATTCCCGTTAATCATACTTCAGGGAGAAATGAATAGGAATGTGGATCCTTTGAGAAGCTCTGGGATCTGTATTTCCTAGAGTAAATAGTACTATTAGACAGAAAAAAGCACAGGATCAAGAACGTGGCAGTCAGTTTAGTCAGTGAGACAGTCAAGCTGGAAGGTACCTAATTGTTCAAACATTGTTTTCTGCAATTTTTTGCAGAAAAAGTATGAAACTATGTGTTTAATATAAAAACAAGTGGGACTTAAATAAAACATGCACTTAGGAAAGATTGTGCCATTTATGAACTGACCTTGTACATGCTTACCGGGCCGGGTCAAATGTTTTGACACTTAATCAGCATTTGCACATAAAATATTATATTTCAAAAAAGTACCCCCTCCGTTTAAGTGTCTTAGTTTGACTTGACACATAATTTTAAAAATAAAAGATGATTTTAAGATCTTGTGATCTTAAATTAAAAATGTGTGGGGTCCTTTGTGGTCTCAAACTTGCGTTGAGATTGAAAATTTTACTAAATATAGAAAAATATACTCTTTTTGAGACAAACAAAAAAATTAAAATAAGACACTTAAATTGAGACGGAGAAAATAATACTTATTTGATAGTAATTCTTTTTGTAAAGGGTTTAAGTTATAATTGAACATACGTTTAACTTGAAAAAATGACAGTCTTGTGAGTGAAAAAATTCACTTAAAAAACAAGTCAAATAGTGTTACCGGCTTTAGTTCAGCTTATATAGAAAATGTGAAAATATAAATAATGAATTTCTAGTAAATCAAACTTAAGACTACAAAGTTACCAACTCTATATGTACATCGGCTTCTGAATGCTAATAAAATAAGATAAAAGTGGTAAGAGATTAGGATTCAAATTCGCCTAAATTTTGTTAGGTAAAATTACCTAATATCGGACATCAGTGTTGAAATAAAAAAAGGTTGATCTTGTCTCCAAGAAACCTCTTCTGTTGGTGCAACGATTGTTGAGTGCGTACAGTCATTCCGCTAGGAATTTGACTATGTAAATCAGTGAATTCACATGCCTTCATTTTTATTTTTACATATATGTACAGGCACATGAGTGCACGTGTACATTATGGCTACGTGGGAGGAGTTTCCAACAGATTTACACACATGTATGCACGTGTACACACACTTCAAACTTAAAATTTATTGCGTCCTCCCCTCAGCCCCTGTTCAAGTTGCTTTTTCTTAGTGTTTGTTTACCCGTAAATTGGTATAATCGAATTTGTATACGTGATCAAGGACATGTGGATCTCAAATGACACGTTAGATAAGAATCTTAGATGAATTGTACTAAAAATGAATAACAACAAGACAAGATAAAGTAAAGCTTAGCCTGAGCCTTATGACGGCTTCTGATAAAAGTGTTGTTAACTTGTATGAAGAACGTATATCAAGAGAATAACAATAAGTATTTTGTAATAGCTTTAATATGATGAGTTACAATGGAATAAAGTGCTTTATTTATACATGAGCTATACAGGTACACAGCCCACGAAATATACACTCATAAATACATGAGAACGAATGTTATAATAATTGGACAGTCAATCTCTCAATAAATGCCATTAAAAGGTTGTTGGAAGCCGTATGACCGACTTTAGTAACGGTCGTCTGTTATGATGCAAACGACTCATAGCCTTCCTTATTACCAGTACTGGCCTTGCTTGTATCGCTTCCGGTACTATTTGAGTGCTACTGGAAATGCCCCAAACTGACTTGGACTTGACTCAGCGTCAATTGCCACGTGTCACATCATAATTCGTACAAGTGTTATATATAGATTTTGCCCTACACAATAGTTCCCGCACTTTCCGGTCGTGACTCTTGTGCAACCGGGAAGTGGATTTGACATAACCAATCGATGCTTTATACATTGGCGGGAAATTTGAACCATAATGACTACAGATCCTGTCAAACGTCACATCCATTTACTGTTTCTGAAACGGCGGCCACTGAACCATCTCTTTGATCGACGTGAACTGCCGTAATGATTTTCACATCTTTTCACCTCCAAAAATGCTATATTATTTTATCATAAATTGGATGCTAAATCTTTCTCATATGGAAACCACACCATCTACAAATTTCTTTCCATAGCTTTGCTTTCCTTCGTTCTTCCCAACTTTCTCAATAATGTCTTCTACTAATTCTTCTCCTCCCCCCTCATCTGATGATAACAACGACCTTCCTAGCCATCGTCATGGGAAAGAACCCGTTTCCCCTACAACCTAGAAAGTAGATTTTCATTATATTGTTGTTGAAATCCTCCCTCCAGGCTTTGATTTTATAGGAGACCTCCGTGTTCAAACCAACTACGAACACGTTGAAAACTTTGAGTAAAAAATAATAGCCAAGTTTCTTCCTACGGTTATAAATGATTGTTGTTTTTCTCCTGACATAGTTGTCAAAACGGTGATCCTGACGATTGTGTGCATCACCATGTTGATGGGTTTTCTATGACGTATACCTATCCATTCACCATTGGTTTCAAACTCCCACTTCCAAAGATTATTGAGGAATTTTGTCGTTGGTATAGGGTCTGCTTAGGCCAAGTTGCTCCGTAGATTTGGAGACTTGTCTTCTACATCCAAATGTTAGCCAATGTTGCCGATGTTCCGTTTATAGTTGACGACCTCCTCATTCTGTATTACCCTAGGATTTTACGAGGCGGAATAATTGCCCTGTACCCCCGAGGAATTCGCAGCCTTATTAATGCAGAGGATAATCATGAATGTAGTTGGCAAGCCCGTTACATTCTAATCAGGACTGACCAAATTCACCAAGCTTCTTCAGATCCTTTTCGGGAAGAGTGGAATCCCTCCCGTGAGTATTTTATATTTTTTTCTTTACAAGCTTATTTGCATGGTAATCCAAATAAAGGATAACTCTTTTCTAACTCAAAATTTTATAAATTTTTCAGCCGTTCTTGTCGAGCCGCAACTGATTGAATGAATTTTCTAGTGGGTATTAAGTATTCTCAATGCCTCTGCCAACACCACTAGGACTTAGAAGAGTATCACCTTAAAATGGTGGAAGGGAAAATATCATGGTAAGCTTTTAATCTCAACATTCCCTCATATTCATATTTTATCCCGGATTCTCCGGAACTCATTTTTCAACATTTTTCCTCTATTACTAGGTCTCCTGGCTCGAAGCTCCTCAGCCTAGAAAGTGCCATCTCGCGTGGCTGTCTTGTCTAATATTAAGTCTACTTCTGGAAACCGAAAATGAAAAGCTGAAGATGAGGTTACCAAGTCCCTAGTTGGAATTGGTTCCCAGGTGAGAAGCTATTGCCAACTCACATAGTATTGGAAGGAGCTGCAAACAAAAGATAAGGCGAATGTCATCCATATTGATGAAGAAGAGAAGGTGAATGAAGAGATCCCCAGTTCGAATAGTCCACGTCAGAAAGTTTAGGGGGTAGAAACTCCCGTTCCCTCGTAGGGCTATTCTAAGAATAGTTCAATCCCTACATCCAAAACCAAGGCCGGGACATCTGCTTCTTCCCCCCAGAAATCTCTATATGCTACCCTTGAGGCTTCTATCGCGCATCTTGCATACTTGTTCCTACATGTAGAATATCCCTTCCTTTCTTTCCATTTCCACAATCTTGCTTTTATTTGCCGAGCGCAATCCCTTCATATAATGTCACACTTTTGCTCTCTCCACTATGAATTTGGCTAAAGCAATCAACCCTTCTGGTGAAGAAAAGAAACTGAAGGAAGAAATCCAACATCTCAGGGTAGAGGTTGAAGCCTTACGCGTCGATCATAGGGACTCAGGCTCCCTCCTAGCTTCACTCTGGTTGTGATTGCATGATGAAGTTGACTCTCTGATCGATCAAGAAAATTCTTTTCAAGTCTTGACCACCTCTTACACGACCTTTCAAGTATGAACTAGCTAGCTTGTTGCCGACCTAGCCAGTGCCAGGGACATCTCCAAACTTCTGAGCATACCATCATTGAGCTTCAAGCCAAGTGCCAAAGGTGGAAGCTCCGAAGAGACTTGGCCTTTCTAAAGAGGCGAGTGGACGCTGTCGAGGAAGCAAGCAAACACAGTTTCAATATTGCATCAGAAATCCTGGATACTAAAATTGATCTTATTGATGTTGAGTTGTCCTTGGAGGCTCTTCGTGGAGACAGAGAGGATTCAGACATGGAGGCTGATAGAGAGGCTGGAGATGATGATGAACCCCCCCAAACTAATCTTTTCTGAACTCTTGTTTTTGTTAGCAATACCTGAAATACCCCCAGCGGACCATGGAGCGGGCAGGTAGTAACCTTTCGCGCGAGTTTTTATTTCAGTTTTTAACTTTATCACCAAATTCCTATTTCGCAATTTTGATTTAAGTTTTCACTCTTTATTTATTTTCATAACAAGCATTAGTTCAGACTTCATTACTTTGCTTTATGACCTGGATCATAGATTTGAGGTTCTCTTTATCAGAATAGGTTGATACTTAAAGTTTAGAGACTTTCGCATAACCTTAATTAAATTTCAAAGATATGTTTTTCTTTTCATGTTTAATCAGGGCCTCTTATGGGCTCCAAAGTTTGTTCCGGACATAACTTCTCTCCGAATAACTTAAAACTCTAGCACTTCTGGTATCCTTAGCCTTAACTTTTTTGTTAAGGTTTTAATAAGTGAGGGCCCTTATTTTTAATAGTGCTGTAGAAAAGGATGTCCCGTTCATTATGGCACATAATTTTTGATATGTTTCATATAACAGCATACATTTTATGCTCGTAATGGCAAATATTTATTTATCATAAAAGGAAATTTCATTGATTCCTTTAACTTACAAATGTGAAGACAATTGTAAGAATAATCTGACTGCCATCTAGTATGGTCACTCCGGTTACATAGAGTTTGAATATATGGGTAGTCCCCAGCATCTGGGAAGTCCCCAATGTCGGTGCCCTTAGAAGCGTTAAAATTTCAAAATCTTCACTCCATTCTGGTGTGCATGGCCCCCCAGTATCTGATACTTCATGCTATGAAGACTTGGATACTGGATAAGTCTCTTCGATAGCAAGATCATGAACATGCTTATACCGTGATGATGCCTTATTAATAACCTTGCCGGAAAAACCCAATTGGGAAAAAAACCGATCGAAGGAAAAAAGAGTGCAACACATGCTTCGATCTACTACACATAATATATCTTCAAATGACTTACATTCCAATTGCTAGGAAGTAAATTTCCTTATTGGTTTATCAGCTGATAAGCTCCTTTACCGGTAACTGTATATGGTCCTTCCCAATTTGCTCCTAACTTTCTAGTGTTACGCTCCCGGGTACTCTGAGTGACTCTTCGGAGAACCAAGTCCCCGAGTTTAAAATGTCTGAGATTTGTGCGCCGATTGTAGTAACGCTTCATTCTTTTCTTTTAGGCTTCCATCCAAACATTTGCTAAAACTCGGCATTCCTCAAGAAAATCTAGGTGGATGGACATTGACTATGCATTTGATTCCTCCTTAGCATGGAGATATCTCAAGATGGGACTTCTAAATTCTATCGGGATCAAAGCCTATGCCCCATAAACCAGGGAAAAAAGAGTTTATCTGGTATGCATTTTCGCTGTGGTTCGATACGTCCATAAAATCTTAGGTAGTTTGGATGGACAGTTTCTTTTTTGCGGCCTCCAATTTCTTCTTCAAATTCTAGATTATAGTCTCATTTATTGATTCTTCTTGTCCATTTTTACTGGGATGATAGGGAGTAGAGGTGATCCATTTGATATTCAGCTCATCGAGGAAATTTGTGATCTTGGCTCCGATAAAATTTTGGCCATTGTCAGAAGCTATCTCATTAGGGATGCCAAAACGACAAATAATATGTGGCCAAATGAAATCATTCACCTCTTTCTCCTGTATCTTTATGTAAGGAGCAACTTCAACCTATTTTAAAAATATAGTCAGTCATAAAAATAATTTGATATACATGTCCTCAAGCAGCTGGCAAGGGTTCAATGATGTCCATCCCCAACTTCATAAATGGTTAGGGGGATACTACAGGATGCAGATCTTCTCCCGCCCGGTGTAACAGTTGTGTATGGCACTGACACTTATCAAACTTCCATATAAAATCCTCCTCGATTGTGGGCTAGTAGTAACCAACCCTTTGGGTCCTCCGGGAGCTTTCCGTTCATGAGATAATCTAAGAATTCATTTCTCCAGTCCCAAGTTAGGCTGGTTGAATTTATTTCATCATTTCCAATGGGATCCAGCGTCAAATGCAACAACTGAAAAATTGACTCGGTTTTAGAACCCTTGACCTCCGTGCTGGAACCTAAATTTGTGAGTGCATCTGCCTCTACATTTTCTTCTCGGGGTATATGTACCACTATCTACTCTTGGAAATTGGAGAAGATCTTTGAAGCCTTTTCAAGGTATCTAGACATACACTCCTTCTTGGCCTCAAACACTCAATGGACTTGGTTCACTACCAGCAACGAGTCATACTTGACTTCAATAATTTGTGAACCTAGTCCCCGGGATAGCTATAAACCTTCAATTAAAGCCTCATACTCTGCTTCATTGTTAGTCAACGGAACACTATGTATTTCTTGCCTCAAGACTTCACCGGTGGGAGTTCACAATACCACACCCAAACCGACACCCTTGACGTTAGAGACACCATTTGTAAAAAGTGTCCAGATCCTAGGGGCAGCCCTCGAGACCAGATAGCCTTTTTTTTCGCCTGTGGGATTACTCCCGAACTTAAATTTACCATAAAGTTTGTAAGAACATGTGACTTTATTGCAGTTCGGGGTTTGTATTCAATATCAAATTTACTTAATTCTATTTCCCATTTAGACAAGCATCCGAATAGCTCGGGCTTATGTAACACATTTTTTAGAGGAAACGTTGTTACTATGGCAATTGGGTGGCATTGAAAATAAGGTCGAAGCTTCCGCGGGGACATTACTAAGGCAATAGCCAATCTTTCAAGTAATGGGTACCGTGGCTCGAACCCTGACATTACTCTACTTATGTAATAAATAAGAAATTTTCTACCTTTTTCCTCCCGCACCAGCACTAACCGCTACCTTCGAGACTGCCAAGTATATAAGTAGTTGATCTCCGTGCTTTGGATTTGACATGAGTGGATGACTGGATAAGTACGTCTTCAGGTCCCTTAAGGACTCCTGGCTCCCAGGTGTCAACACAAAGTTGTTCTTCTTTTTTAAAAGTGAGAAGAACTTATGATATTTTTCTAAGGATCGGGATATGAATCTGCTTAAGGCCGCCACATGACCGGTCAACTGCTGCACAGCTTTAACATCTTCCAGTACGTCTAGTATGTCTTCAATATCCTTTATTTTGTTAGGATTTATCTCGATCCCCCTCTGGGAAATAAAGAAACCCAAAAATTTATCGGAGCCAACCCCGAAGGCACACTTCTCAGGATTCAGCTTTATATTATACTTCATCAGTACCTCAAAGGTTTCCTGCAAATGACTTAAATTGTCTTCTGCGTGAAGACTCTTAACAAGCATATCGACTATATATACTTCTATTGTTTTACCTATTTACTTTTCAAACATTTTATTTACTAACCTTTGATATGTGGCCCCAACATTTTTTAGTCCAAAAGGCATAACGTTATAACAATAATTACCGAAAGCAGTTAAAAGATGTTTTTTCTTGGTCTTCCGGGTGCATCCTTATTTAGTTATACCTAAAATACGCATTGAGAAAACTCATTATCGCATGCCGGGCGTAGCATCGATCACCTGATTTATGTTTGGTAGCGAGAACGAGTCTTTAGGATATGCCTTATTTAAATTCTTATAATAAATGCACATTCTAAATTTGTTCCCCTTTTTAGTTACTACAACTACATTTGCTAGCCAGTCTGGGTATTTTACCTCTCGGATTGACCCTATATTGAGCAGTCTAGCTACCTCATCTTTAACAAACTTATTGCGGAGTTCGGCTATCAGCCATTTTTTCTATCGTACTGAAGGGAAATTGAGATCAAGGCCCAACTTATGAGTTATGACTTATGGAGGAACGTATGTCATATCTTTATGAGACCATGCAAAGCAATCAATGTTAGATATAAGATACTTGAGAATTAAATCCTTGAGCTTCGGGATTAATTCAGTGCCCAGGTATACCTTCCGATCGGGAGTTTCCAGATGTATCGCATAACATTTAATTCATCCGGTACCTGAAAGTGTCTGGGTACTTGATACCAATTTAAAAACTGCTTCTCTGGATAGTCTGATACTGATTATACCAGCGAAACCTGGTGAACCTCTTCTGGTACCGGCTCCACTTCCTATAATTTCTATTTAGGGTCTACATCCACCTCCGATTCATCTATGGCATACATATCTCTGGCAGCGGGCTGTTCATATCGAATTTGTTGAATCTCTTCAGATGTAGGGAATTTCATCAATTGATGCAATATTGATGGGACCGCCTTCATGCCATGTATCCACAGTCTCCCGAATATTGCATTGTACTTCATGTCCCCATCGAGGACATAGAATTTTTTTCATCTTAATAACCCCCATTGCATCCACCGGTTGGTCCACTTCCCCATTTGTGGTTTCACTTGACATATTAAAACCTAAAAGGATTCTGGAAGCCGGAACTATCTTGTCCGCCATATTCATTTCTTCTACAACCTTTAGCCTAATTATGTTAGCTGAGCTTCCGGGATCAATTAGAACTCTCTTCACCTGAAAGCAGTCGATAGGCACCATGATCACTAGTGCATTATTGTGGGAAAGATGTCATCATGTTGAGTTTGTTCATCTATGGAAGTGACTCCGTCAGTAGGTACTTGGTCTTCGGGTCTCATATGTTCCCAAAAGAAGACCATCCGACCCAAGATTATCTGTGTTGTCCCTAACGTTGCCAATTCCTATCATCTGTCTGATCTGAACAAAGAATAACACTTAAAGAAAAATTAGATTAGTAGATAAGTTACTTGTGACACCACAATTGTCCAGGCCCCACGGTTGACGCCAAACTATTTACCCGTAATATGGTACAACTGAATTTGTATACCTGGTCAAGGACACGTGAATCCAAGTCAGTTTGGGGCATTCAATTCCTTCAGATTCTGCGATGTCCTTGCTCCATCTGTGGTCCGTAGACTCATCTTGTGACACCATCTGGGATTCACATATGGTGTTCTCTTCACCATTCAGTGCCTTTCTGTCTTCCTATGTAATCATCAACACTCGAAATCCTTGGGATTGCACCAAAGTATGATCTCGGGCGTCCATCTTCATATGCAACTCTCGTGAAGCTTGAAGTCCATGGCCTTTACTCCACATAGAGGATCTTGAGGTAACTTGGATTGCATCACTTACGGACCCGACAACATCCACCTCCAACACACGATAGCTTGAGGGCCTCGGAGCATAAAGGAAACATAAACCTTATACCAAAAAAGATGAGGTCGAGACGTCCTCCCCATCAACGTAGAACGAAGGGGGCCCCTCCTTGTATTATGAATCAGATGAGTATAATTGTTGTTCATAAAATATGTGGCCGGAAGTAATATGCCAGGATTGGGAAAAGCAATTGTACAAAATACACCTCTGAAAAGTAAGAAAATAAAGTAATTGTGGTACCTAAACATATGCGTCTGAAATACATATGGAGCATAGTCTCGATAAAGGGATCCTAGGGTAGAAGGATTCCTATAGCTGAAGTGTTCCCCTCAAAGGATGGGATAGTTCTTACACTCGGTCCAAAAAGAATACCAATAAAATAAGAGTAATAGGCAATAAACACATTGTCACAAGGATTCAATGAAGACAGTTAAGTTTGGATCACAATACGAAAAGGTGTTGTAAACATACGACAACTGATCTCATAAGAATTTCTAAATATATATAAAACCCAAAGCAAGGGCAACATCCACATTTGGATATACAAAACGCTATAAAATTGCTGGAAGTTGTCCATAAAAATATGGCTAAACACTGAAATGAGTCTGGAACCAACACAATAAAATATATACATAAAGAAGTACTCAAGAATTAACAATATCTACTAAATCCCCGGGCCCATCGACCTCAGATGATTTCAGAGTTTCCAAAGCAAGGAGGGCAGACTGGCCTCCGAAAGGAACCCCTAAAGCGGTGACATTTTCAAGTTTAACTTCGTCCCCATCATCCGAGGCCTCTAGAGGTTGTTCTTCACTCCATCCTAAGGCCTTCACCTTATTCCCCTCCTCTGATGGACATCCATCATTGTCAGAAGCTTGGGCAAGATCCTCAACCGGAGGCTGAACATGTAAGGCTCTGAAACAATTTCTACTATAGACAGAGAAATCACGAGCTAGGCTTCAAAGAAAGCTATCCCATCCTGAGCCTCATGAAGAGCAACCCTGCAGGCACGGTATATGTCATGAGCCTTCTCGAGGGAAAATTACATCTTTAGCTTCTGTGTCTTGGTGTTCACAGCTGCCGAGCCCAATCACCTCTTTTCTAGGCTACATTAGACGGAATCATTGGTGTCAGAAAGATACTTGTTGGCTTCAACCTGCTCTTTATTCCGGGCCATTTGGGCTTGAAGCTTTTTATCAAGAAGAGCCTTGGATTTCTCTACAACAACTTTTTGTTTTATACACTCATGCAGCTTTGCTTCAAGAGTTTGAACCCTTTCATCTAGACCAATCTCCCTCTACAAGATGGTGGTGTAATGGTCCTAATGATCAGCCCATTTTCTCTATAATTCCATAAGCTCGGTATGAAACTTGGTTGCCTTCTCATTGTGAATCCTCCTGTATTCCTCTAAGTGAGACAACTTTGCCTCCAACTCTTCTGTGGCCACCAGCTGCACCTCCAAGGCTGGGAGACACTCATATATCTTCGGATATTTGACCTATTACTCCCTCTTCTCGGCAAGCTTATGTTGGAGGCCTTCCATCGTCAGAAGACTAGCCTGAGGTAAGTGAGATACTCGATATTATAAGCTAACATGGCAATAAGAATAGACACTGAGGAAAGAAGAAGCAATCGTATACTTGGACAACCGCATGAGCACCAACATTAAGGAGACAGTCCCCGGAGATGACTTTCATTTTTCTCTTATCCTTCTCTATGGCCAGCAACTTCAAATAATTGGAAACTTCTACCGGTTGGGAAATGAGGTGGCATTTCTTCTGAACAGTGAAAGTAACTTACCGGTGACCTGAGGGGTTGCACACCTACGAGTTTCTTGGGGACCTTCAGGTCTTGTTCTGACATTTAGACCTTGTGATGAAGGGGCCTATGTTTGAGAAGTAGGTGAGGGAGCTACTTGGGATGAATATGAAAGATATGTGATGGGCACCGAGCCCAAAGCATTACTTTTAGTCTAGGTAGAACCAAGAAAAGGATGGCAGGAGGAACCAATCAGGGAAGCTAGTTCCATCTCTCTAAAGAGAGCAGCAGTAGAAGCCTTTTGAAAGTATTTCCCCCTGCAGACAATCTTTTAGGCTAAGTCAGCCTTGCCCTCACTAGAATCAGACCTTAAATGAAGCATTATTTAAGGAGTGGCCGGCATCCTTGAGGCCGGACCCTGACCGTCTTGATTAGGAATGTTATGCCTGCTTTTTTTAGCCGAAAGAGAAGAACTGGATGATGTCCTTTTTGCCCGAACCGAAGGAATCACCGTGGACTATGGCCCAGCTGGAATGAAGCTTAAAGAACTTGCTACATAGCTGCGGCTGGATTATCGAATACGTTAGCCAAAGGACGAACTGATGATCCTTTATGAAGGCTATGGTTTTTGCCCTTTCAATTGTTCTTCGTAGAAATATACTTCCACACATGGATAGAAGGGGATGAGGAGCCTAGAATCTTTTGGACCTACTGTGCCAGGTCCTTTACTGTGTTCGGTCTCCATGCGACAACGAAAAATGTAATGAAAATAAAGGTTAGCGGCACAGTTTGAAAGCAAGGGTACAAACAAAGAAAAATATACAAATGTTAAACTTATGATGGGGGTTACACTTCTTGGGTATGGGAGCCTCCGGTGGCTTAACTAAGTCTGCAGTTGAAATAATGACGTACCTCTCCATCCATCCCCGGTCGGAGTCGTCATAATACTTGTAATCAAGGAATTTTGGCCGCGATGGGCCAGTTGGGTAATCTCAGCTCTAAATATTTTAGGGTAGTAGAGGTGGATCAAGTGGGAAAGTGTAAACTCATCTCTGACTCATAAATAAAGATACCAGAGACATACCAATATCCTCCTTACCGCAGATCCGACCTAGGCTAGGCATATGTTACACGTCCTACAAAATCCAAAATGACAGGGTGGATCGAATCACCCACCCCTAGCGAGAAATAATAGGTATATATGAAAGAATAACCCAGGCGGTAAGAGGTGATCTTTTTCCCTTCCCTTGGGATAAGCATCGCTACATTCATCTAGCCATAGTCCTCTTTGACCTGACCAAAACTACGATTGTGAATAGAGGATTAAAATATGCTTGCAGGCCACTCTCGACCACGGTGAGGGTCGGTATAGGTGTATGCTCAACAAGATCCTTCTAGATGGTCCACTTCTTAGGGATATGTGATTTTTCCTGCTGACCAGCAACGCTTGATGACTGAGCCTTCTTCTTCGATGCCTTACTCAGTGGTGGACATCTGCCCCCAATTGGAACTTAGTGGATCGATATGTGATTTTGCCTGCTGACCAGCAATGCTTGATGACTGAGCCTTCTTCTTCGATGACTTACTCAGTGGTGGCCATTTGCCCCCAATTGGAACTTAGTGGATCGAGTTATCAAAGTCACTATGAGCAGCGGTTTGTGTTCGGGCGATGGCATCGCCAACAATGGATGAGTCTGAAGACACGATGAAGATTTGTTGAAAAAGCAATGGACAATTTTCTGGGAATAGAGAAGAGAGATACAAAGTCCTGATATATGAGAAAGAGTAAGTGACACTTTGATTATATGGCAGTACATATAGTTATGTGAAAGAATGAAAGAGGGGAAACTTCTTCTAAAAGAAACAAAATCTTGTCATCATTACAAAGTCCGGCAATCAAGAAAACAACTTGGCTGAGGATACGACACGTGTATGGAGGCGTTGGGGAGTCAGAGCATTAAATGAGTAGAGCCGGGATGCGGAGAAGGTGAATCGATCGATCATATGCCCAAAGTTTAAGAAATTACTCGACTACAAAGATAAGATGAGGTATGACCGAGGGACTCTTCCACTTCCCCGGGCTCATGCCATGAAGGTCCCGAAAAGTGGGGAACTATCTGTATTAGGTATAAAGCGCACCCGGGGGACTTAGTGTGACCGGACGCTCGAAAGATCCCGGAGATCCCTACAACTGTTCCCCACTCCTACGAACCTGGGTCACATCCGTCAGTCTCGATTAGAGCACCGCAACATAGACGAACGTTGAAGAAGTAGAGATGTCACATTACCTGTACTTTGGAGGCTAAAAAGTCCAATTTTGGCTTATATATGGATAGCTTAGGAGGGAAGAAAAGACATATTTCTCATCTTGTAACCCTAATACTCTTTTCTCTCGAGGCGATATGCAGAAAGAACTTACATTGTTTTACATACACATTTTCTTGAATCATTGCTTTCTTTTTATCTTGTATTATTTATCAGTCGCACTCACTATTTATCAGCTTAACCAGACTCGTAAAGGAGCTTTCCGGTTCGGATATAACCGACTTGTCTTTAAATCCTATAAAAACAAATCTCTAATTGATTTTCTAGTTAGATCCATTTCCATAGAAAAATAAATATGTATCTATGTTTGATTTGCACCAGTAGTAGAAGAAACAGTTGCAAGCAGAATGTGAAGGGGCAGAGGCACGAATAGGTTCAGAGGGCTACATTCATTAAGAAGTTGTTAAGGGGTTATGTCCAATCCAGCTCATATATGGGCTCCATTTTGGGACTATGTTTTATCAGATTTGGGTCCTATGCTTGATGTGTAAAATAACTAATTTGCACAAATAGGTTATTTTTAGTAGGTATTTAAAAATTATCCGTGATTTTAGCAGTGATTCAGAATTAGAAAATGACCTTTTTATGTTTTATGAAAAAAATTTGGATTAAGATATTCTTAGGTTGAGAGAACCAGAGATGGTAAAGTGACACGGTACGTAATTGTGGCGTGAGAGTAATGATAGATTAGTAAGATTTAATGCTATATTCAATTTAAGTATCTATGTTGTTGGATAACTTACAATCTCTATCGATGTTCATACAGTCAAAACTTTCTATAATTGTCATTCGTTATAACAATATTTCATTATAATGGCCTGATTTTTTTCGGAACTGATTTTTCATGTTATATTTTAGTTCAATATAACAACATTCTACCTATGACATTCATTTTAGGGGTACACTCTTTGTAGAATTACCTCTCTATAACAACCATACTCACATATTGTGTAATAATATTTTAGAAGAAATCTATTATGTATAAAAATAAAAAGTTATTGTTAAGAGTCAACTGTTACTTTGGGTAAGATAGAATAGTCAATTGTTAAACTCTTAGACAACCTTCAAGGGAAAGCTATTGAATTCCCTTTTGCTGAAAGTTTAGACAAAATTCTTCGTCAATTCAGGCATTATATTATCACTAAGATACTGGAATTTATGAAACAACCTACAAGTGTAGACTTCTTACGTCAAACTCGAATTATTTAAATTCTCAATTAATTTAAATGCATATGTTCCTTAGGTTATTGTTTTATCGGTACAGTACAACTAGTTATGAATTTATTAGTCTTTTCATTTTTTAATGAATGAGATATGAAAATCAATTGAGATTTTAAAATTTTAAAATTAACAAGTATATTAATTCGGTTTATATGTAACATAAAAGGTATAAAAAATAATTATTTGCGTACTTTTGTATATACCAGCTAAATGAGATCTAAACATCAAATGTCAATATACATAAATAAAAGCACCTCACTATAGCAGCCATGAAATTTCCTCATTTTTCTCTTTCCTTTTTTTTTCTGTCCTTTGTTTGAAAAATATTTTCAAAATTTATATCTTAGTTTATTTTTAATTATACCTTACGTCATGAGCAACTTCTTAGATAAATAATCTGAATTGATTTTAGTTAATATAAATTATCTCTCTTTTATATGACACGCTATTAATCTATATATTAAAGCATAATCATGCCCTTATCTTTCAATTATTGTAGAAATTATGTATAGGGAAAAATTACAGCTGAGCGAATTATATCATGACACGTGGAATGTCATGATGAGTTAGATTCATATCAGCCTCTAATGCTATCGGTGGAGTGTGAGCAGGACCAGTGACATTATAAGGACGCGAGTTACCAGTGAATCGTGAAGATCAAGTGAATGGTTTAAATTCCAACGGACGGCCGTTAGTAAGTTCGATCTCACATCTTCCAACAGAGCATTAATGACATTTATGAAAACACTAATTGTCTAACTATTACAACATTCATTTTCTTATATTAATAATGGAATACATCGTGAGGTGTGTACCCGGGAGCTCATGTATAAACATGACATATTGTTCTATTGTAAAGGATCATATGCAAGCTACTATAATGCACTTTTAATAATATGCGCAAGATTTGTGCTTTCATACTAGTCACATAAGCTTTGCCAAAAAGCTAATGCCAGGCTCAGGCTAATTATAACTTTATTTTGTCATAATATTACTTATTTTCATTATATATATTGTCTTACACTTTTACCAAGTCAATCACTTGAGATCCACGTGTCCTTGACCATGTATACAAATTTACGGGTAAATCGTTTGGCGCCTACCATAGGGCCGGAAAAACTGTGGTGTCACAAGTGACCCCCTTTCACTAATCTAATATTTTCTTTGTGTCTTATTTTTTATTCAGAACAAAACGATCACAGGAATAGAAGAACTCGAAGGCTACCGCAACACCGGGAATAACACTAACAATCTCCCCATCGGACCGGATGGCCTACCGGCAGAAGATCAGATATCAGAGGATCCGATGGGATCAAATAGAGCCACCTCCAGAGGCGGACAGACCCAGGAGAAAGATGTTCCCAACAATGAGATGTCTAATGAAGCCATACAAACTTTGAAGCCGCAGAATGCCGCAATGAGTGGACAGTTGAACAATATGATATAGTTTTTCTCAGAGTTTGTGTCTACAAATGGTGGTAGTACTCCAACAGTTGCAATAACACCGCCGGCTACTGCGAGGATCGGTCAGAATAGGCCAAGACTTTATGACACTTCAGGAAGTGAAACTGTTCCTAAAAATCTATTCCAGGAGCAGGTTTTTAAATTTATAAAGGGCATGACAAACAAAGTAGATACCAATAGAGAAAAATGCCAAGGAGTTCCGGCACCGGTTAAATCAAATATCGGGGGCCCCTCATATGATCGAAGGACCAGATGCGAGGAGATATATTTAGTTGACATATAAGTCAGAGGCTACTCCCGAAATTATCCCCAAAAGGTTCAAAATTCCATTTATACCCAAATATGATGGAACTACGGATCCATAGGAACACATAACAACATATACCACTGCCCTAAAAGGGAATGACTTAAAATAACATGAGATATAATCAGTTCTAATAAAAAAGTTGGTTGAAACACTTGCTATGGGAGTCTTGACATGGTATTCACTTCTCCCTTACAACTCAATTGGTTCATTCGCCATGCTTGATGATATGTTTCTAAAAGCTGATGTGAGGGCGCAGAAGGTGAAGACAAGGAAGGCAGATATCTTTCGCATTGTGCAGGGAGAGACAGAAGTCCTCATGGACTTTGTTTCACAGTTATAGAAAGAGCGGATGCTGCTACCTGTAGTCCAGACGAGTGGGCTGCAAAATTCATTCACTAAGGGTTTAAATCCTTTAAGTTTAGATGCCTTGTGAAAGCTCAAGAAAATTCTTTTGGAATTCCAGGCTACAACCTGGGAAGATGTACACAATCAGTATAATTCCAAGATTCGGATAGAAGATTATTTGCTCGAGACTCATGCCAGGAACATTATTCAGAAATCAGAAAAAGGATTCGGGACAGACCGAAACTCCTCAAAGAACCGCTTCCAACCTTATCATTCTCCCGGGAAGCGAGGAGGTGGACAAAATTTTTGCTCCCTTCAGAAATGAATAACAAAAGGAGGCTTCAGAAGAAACAATCAGGGATTGGTGAATTACGACAAAGAAAATTCATCCAACTCCTCTACAAAGGGTCCTGGATACCCAAAATTATCTTAATACAACTTCAGCATCAATGAAGACCTAATAGTAGCGGTACTAAGAACTCATCCAGCGTTCTGAACACCAAAACCATTGCAGTCCGATCAAAACAAAAGAGATTTGTCCATTTGGTGTGATTTTCATGCAATGCACAGACACAAACCCGCAGATTGTAGACAACTACGAGAAGAGGTGGCAGGAATGCTAAGTAGGGGCCACCTTTGATAATACTTGAGTGAAAGAGCTAGTAACAAATATGAGCGCAACCTCCCGCTAAAGTCAAAACCAATCTAGCCGCACCACCTCATGTGATAAATATGATCTTTGGTGGGTTAGTGATTGTCCCTACATCCTTCACTGCGGCTAAGAAAACAAATTTTTTTGTAACTCGGGAGAAGATATTCCAGGAAATACTAAACTAGCATACTATTACTTTTACCGAAGAAGACACTGTCGGTGTAATTTTCCCCCATAATGATGCACTGGTCATTATGGTACCTATTGATTTCTTCTAGGTGAAAAGAGTTTTGATCGATCCAGGAAGCTCTGCTAATATTATCTGGCTAAAAGTTGTAGAAGAAATGAACATGGCAGGCAAAATTTTTCCGTCTGCCAGAACCCTTTTAGATTTTAATATGTCTAGTGAAACCACTATGGGTCAAATTGATTTACCGGTGGATGCTATGGAAGTCATAAAGGTGACAAAGTTTTATACCATCGACGATTACATGAGGTATAATGTTATATTTGAGAGGCCATGGATACACGATACGAAGGCAGTCTCTTCAATATTAAATCTAATGGTGAAATTCTTGACACTAGAGGGAATCCAACAAATTAAGAAAGAACAACCCACTTCTAGAGAGGTGTATGGCATAAAGGATCCAAAAGTAGTGACTGACCCTATAGATCTTAAGGAAAGTGGAGCCTGTATCAGAAGATGTCAATCAGGTTCCGCTAGTAGAAATAGAATCAACTTATCCAAAAGAGGAGTTTTCTGACTGGTACTATGTGCCCAGATATTTTCAGGTACCGGACGAGTTAGATGCCACCAAATCTACCATGTAAAAGCTTGAGCAGATAGCTCTGTGTGAGGAAACTCCCGATAGGAAGTTATACTTGGGCACGAGGTTAACCCCTGAGCTAAGGGATTTAATTCTTAATCATCTTACAGCTAACAATGACTATTTTTCTTGGTCACATAAGGATATGACAGATATCCATCCAAAAGTCGCAACTCATAGGTTGGGCCTGGATCTCAGTTTCCTCCCGTGTGACAGAAGAAGCAGCCCATTGCTGAACTCTACAATAGGTTTGTGAAAGAAGATGTAGCTAGATTACTTAATAAAGGATCAATTCGGGAGGTAAAATATCTAAATTAGTTAACAAGCGTAGTTGTAGTACCTAAAATGGGGAACAAATTTAGGATGTGCATGGACTATAAATATTTAAATAAAGTATGCCCAAAAGACTCATTTCCATTACCGAACATAGATTAAATGATCGATGCTATGACCGAACACAAGATAATGAGTTTCCTCGATGCATATTCCGGGTATAACCAAATAAGGATGCACCTAGAAGACCAGAAGAAAACATTTTCTTTGACTACTTTCGACACTTATTGTTATAACATTTATACCTTTCGGACTAAAAAATGTCGGGGCTACTTATCAAAGGTTTTTAAATAAGATGTTTGAAAATAGATATGAAAAACTATGGAAGTGTATATAGATGATATGATTGTTAAGAGTCTTCATGCAGAGGATCATTTAAGTCATTTGTAGGGAACATTCGAGGTGCTCAGGAAATTTAATATAAAGCTTAACCCCGAGAAATGTGCTATCGGGGTAGGCTCTAGAATATTCTTAGGTTTCTTGGTTTCTCAAAGAGGAATTGAGATAAATCCCGACAAGATAAAAGCCATCGAAGATATACCGGATACACTTGAAGATGTAAAAGAGGTACAATGGTTGACCGGGCGAGTGACAACTATAACCAGGTTTATCTCCCAGTCATCGGAGAGGTGTCATAGGTTCTTCTATCTTCTAAAAAAATAATGATTTTGTATAGACGCCATAATGCCAACAGGCCCTACCGGGCCATAAAACTTATTAGTCCAGTCCTTTGCTTATGTCAAGACAAACGACGGAGAAAAACTCCTCATATATTTTGTGGTCTCGGAGGTAACAGTAAGTGCAGTTCTGGTATGGGAAGAAAATGGTATACAATTTCCTATTTATTAAATAAGTAGAGTTAGCTCTGACCATATTTTCAATGCCACCCAATTGCTGTAGTAACAACGTTCCTACTTAAGAACGTACTTCATAAGCCCGAACTTCTAGGACGATTGGCTAAATGGGCGGTAGAGTTAAGTAAATTTGATATTGAGTATAAAGCTCGAATTGTGATAAAGTCTCAAGTCCTCGCATATTTTGTGGCTAATTTCAGTTCGGGAGTAACCCTTCAAGCAGAAAAAAAAGTAATTTTGATCTCGGGGACTTCCCTAGAGGTCTGGACATTTCACACTAATGAACCTTTAATGTCAAGGGTACCGATCTGGGGGTAGTACTACATACTCCCATCGGGGAAATTTTAAGGTAGGAAATTCATAGTTCTCCTTTAATTAATAATTAAACCAAGTATGAGGTTGATTGTAGGTTTGGAGTTAGCCCAAGGCTTGGGGTCTTAAATAATTAAAGTCAAATATGATTCGCTACTGGTGGTGAACCAAGTTCATAGAGTGTTCAAACCCAAATAGGATGCATGTCGAGGTACCTTAAGAAGGTTTCGAAGATACTTTCTCGGTTCCAAGAATTTACAGTGGTTCATATACCCCGAGAAGAAAATATAGAGGCAGATGTTGTTATGGTTCACTTTTTTATACGGGTTAGCACATAAAGAGCTACTAAGAATTTGCATGGTGCTCTAAATGGATAATGTGTTTTTAGAGTTTCCACCTAATTTATAGGAAAATTGAAATTAGTGTGAAAGAGTTTATTCAAATTCCTTTAAAAAATGCTATCTAAACTAGAGTTGAGGTAAGATTTCTGGTGATCCCTTAGGGAAGGTGTTAGCACCCTGGTATTAAGGATTCATAGAATACGGTTCACATACGGGTTCTATAGCATGCTTTCAAAGATGATTAAATTACTTAAGGTTTAAAATCTACAAAGTAACTTGTCATTTCATGTATTCAAAACTCAAAGTTTCATTTCGAAACAAAGAGTTAAAACTTCCGCCAAAAATAGTATGCACGAGATGTTTAGTCAATTTAGCTTCGAACTAAGAACACTCAAATGCAAAATTGAGTAGAAATCCACATGTAATCCAACTATATTGACTATTCTTTTACACTTGCATCTTTTATTTAAAAAGGATTCCATGTTTTGAAAATAGTATAATTCCACTTAAAATGACAAGCATGATTTTTGGAAAAGAGATGATAAAAATGGTTTTCAGTAAGCTATATTACCCAAGTTAACCATATCTACACTCTAAAATCCTCAACTTAACTCAATTCCAAAACAAGTGTTTATTTATCCAAAATCACTTATTCCTATTTGGGCTTACCCGGATTCTAAATTAAACAAAGCTATTCAATTTTAGTCCAAGTCAAGTTCAGTCCATCTATCTCTGTCAAATCATTCAGGCCCAATTTTGGGTCCTTCACATATCAACCTAATTAAATTCTTTAAATCAAGTCCAAGGTCATGTTCCAAAGTCCAAAATCATTTTCCACACTTCGTCAAAAATCAGTTTTCACTTCTAGCTTTAAATGTCCAAAATAGTCCTTTTATTACCCAAAACTAGTCTATTGTTCTCATTCTTTTCCCATATTTAAAATATAATTTGAAAATTATTTGGCGATCTAACTAAACGATCTATGTATCATTTGCCTATCCTAGATTCCAACCATAAATAAGTTCCAATAATGAAAGTATTTTCATTATGTGACAATACATATATATATATAAATAATATCACTTGAAATGGTGATTGAGTTTATGCTGGTGGGCCTACCGAATCCCACTAGTTGGCTATTTTTACCCATATCTGGGACTTCTTGTAAATACTAGCTTCCCTTGCTCATTTTTATCTCGACCAAAAAATAGAAACCCAATCATTAGAATGGAGGATGAAGCTGACTTAATAGATCTGAAGTGATGGGCCATCTGAAGGCCCATCTTTGCACAATGCAGTGGAAACATACAAGGGGAAAACATGGACCCAAGTTAGTGTAACGACCCATTTGGTCATTTGTAGTTAAAACCCCTTATTTGCCTATTTTACCCCTCCTGTGGTCTCTGTGTGTGGTTTGTGATGTTAGAAGATGGGTGACACAGACCCCGAGGTTTATTTATATAAGTTATGGATGAAAAAGCCCAAGTCTGGAAACTTAGAGTTGGTTAGTTGTACTCAAAGTTGAATTTTAGCTAGATGAGTTCATTTTCGAGTTTCGTCGCTTCAGGTAGTTCTAGAGGGTCATTTATGTGTTAGTCGAGTTATTAGTTCGCTTATCGAGGCAAACAGATGAGTTTTGTAGCTTTATTTGTAAAATTTGGATAATTGGTTTTCTTAGACGACTCCTTAGAAAAGTATGCCTTAGCTCAGTTATTTGTGAAATTTGAGGCCACGAGCGAGTTCGTAGCACTCTTTACCATAAACGGGCATATCTAGTTTATTTCTGGAGGGTCCCCGGAGTGTTTCAAATGTTTGAGTGAAGGTTTGGCTGGTTTCCTTATTATTGGTGTTTGGTGTGCGCTACGACGACACCAGTTGCCGCTCAGATGGGTCGCTTTGGCAAGAGGTTGACTCGCCAAAGTGAGAAGTTAAGGGATGTGGATTTCCTCCACCGCGGAGTTGGGTCCGCCGTGGTGAGGGGTGAGCTGTCAAGTGAGTTTCTCCCTATCGAAGGGTTTTCTGCCGCAGCATGTCCGCTCCAGTAGAGTCGATTCCGCTGGAGCAGAAATACTATACCAGGCCCCTATATATTCCCTAGGTTAGAAGATTCTTTACCCAAAATAGATTTCTCAATATCAGCGCCGCCTGGGAGTAAAATTCAAAACCTTAGGAGCTTTTTGACCTTGACGTAATAGATTCCTTCCTTTTATTGGTTTAGGTGATGTTTATAGACTCTTTAATGGTGTTTTAGCATGATGTTAAGTTGGGGAAGATGAAGTTCTTCTGTTTTTAAGAAAAAAAGTGTTACATGGTTTATTCTAATGGAAATTTATGAATTAAAAGGTGATATTGTTGTGAATTAGTATTGGGTAATGATAGATAATCATGTTTTAAGCTTAATTTTATTATAGAAACTTGTTTTTAAAAGGGGGAAATTCTAGGTTCAAATTGGAGATTTTTTATTATTATTCAGTTGGAGGTTTAAATGTGCATAGATTTTCAATTAATTTAGGGATATGATTACTTATTATGAAATAAGTGTTTTTTTGTATTAAAGTTTGAGTCTTGGAGACGTGGGCCCGGGTCATTTTTATAGAGTCGTGTTTGTTAAGTCCTTATCCTTGTATGTTATGAAAGCATTGTATTAACGAGTTGTATATGCGTGAATAGACTTCGATCGTAGCGAGGCACAGAGGAGAGGCAAGACTATCAGTGAGACTTGATCGTGTAGCGCACCTGCTCAGCTGTGAGGTAGGCTGCGATTTAGCTTTTTAAGACTTCGATAGAAGTATGTAATTAGTTATATATTGAGGGGTATTGGGCATATTTGGGGGTCCCACTCAGACGGTTGTGATAAACGTCTAAGTTGGTTCCAGTGTTGAACTGTGATGATGGGGTTTGGAGAATCATCCTCATATTGGTTCCGACTGCTGATTATTTGGGCTTCTCGCCATATGTGGGCTTGTCTCCATAGTTATGTGATATGTTTACTCATCACACATGCTTTCGATATGATATCTTGGATTGTACTTAGACTGTGTATGCGTATTGAATTCTTGGAAGCATGTGATATTTTATCTCCTATTTGGTTGTATCTCATTATATCATGATTATTTCCTTGTTTATGTCATTTGCATTCATACACTCATGGTTCTGATCATATGATATTGGAGTGGTATGATTATGCTGAGGGTGCAAGGGACCGAGAAAGGTAAGAACACTATTGAGATTATGGCAACACTGAGATGACATTAATACGCGGGGATGGCTCAGAGTTGCACGCCTGAAACATGATATTATTACAGCCAAGTGCTGGGCTCTATGATCTAATGAGTCTTTCCGGACCGGAGGGATATATGGACTTCACGGATCACCTATGGGTCACTCATATGGCATACCCCTGTGAAATGTGTATACCGGTTGATGAAAAGGTACCTTGCATATGTATTACATACATATCATACATATATGCCATATTATTGATTATTTGTTATTGATCCTGTATTAAAGTGATTGTTAATGATTTGACTAAGTCTAAATATCAAAGGATATACTTGTTGATACTTGAGCTATTGTAAAACTCTTGAAAGTGGAATAGTGTGAATAGGTATGGAAGCCTATTGAACACGGAGGCATGTGAACTCTGTGAACCTTTATGTGGACTATGTGACTTTATTTGGATTATTGGACTATGTAGCATAGGTTACTTGGTGTCAACTTGGTATTTATCTCTGATTATGTACTTCCATCATTGTCAGCCTATGATGTCTATGGGGGTACGTTGTGTACTCATGCTACACTTGCTGAATCTTTCTTGATGTAGATACATATCCAACTACCAGCTCGAGACCACGCGATTGAGTTCGAGAGGAGGATTCATAGCTGTCAAGGTGAGGATGCCATCTCCAGCATGCCCTGGACTGCTTATCTCATTTACTGTCTTTATATTAGATTCAAAGACATATATTCAGACTTTGGCTTATGTATTTTGTCTAGCACTTGTTGTCGTTTATTTCCAGACTATGTTGTGGTTCTTTAGAGCTCTTGTACTCACATATTAGATTCCTCGGGGTGGTTTTGGTTGTATCAGACTTATTTTCTTTTCGTATATTATTATTATCAGTTAATTTTATAGTATTATGTTTCTTCCGCTTTTATTTATATCGTATAATGTGGTTGATTTGGGAGTGGTTTGCCTACCTAGTGGGATTATGTAGGTGCCACCATGATTTCTGAAAAGAGGTCATGACAAAGTTGGTATCGAAGCCTTAGGTTAAACAGTCTTAAGTACGAGAGCAATGCCTAGTAGAGTCTCACAGATCAGTGTAGAGACGTCCGTACTTATCTTCCTGAGGCTATGAGACATTTAGGAAAATTCACCTTCTTCATTCCTTTCGTGCTAAGTTGAATCAAATTGGTATCTGACATTTATTTTTATTCTCTCACTGATAGTGAGGACTCGTACCGACGCGACAAGAGATGAGGCATAGGCTTCGGCACTGGGTGTGCATGGACGTGGTAGAGCACGCGCACAAGGCTTGAGTATGGCCAGAGCAGCAGCACTAGCCTGGGACGGAGCATAGAGAACCGGTCAGGATCGTGCTAGATTAGAGTCCCCAGAGCCACATTTTGAGCCTCAAGATGATATGCTAGAGGACGAGACGAGACCAGCCCAGAATCAACCTAGATTTATTGTTACGCCGGTGCTATAGGATACAATGGTCATGTTGTTGAGTGTTTTAGATGGTTTTTCTCAAACAAGCGCACATCCTACTACTGTGTGTGGTTCTTATCGCCGTGCAGGAGGGGGCAGACTCAGACTACTAATTTTCATACACCTGGTATTCAGCCTGTGGCGATGTCAGTGCCACATATAGATGAGGTTCATGCTCTAGAGATTGGTCTCTGGCCTATTGGTGGGGCAACTATGACCTATGGTGAGCGGAAGATTTGAGAGCATTTCTCCAACATGAAGCCTCATAATGAGGACACATATGAGTTCATCGTGAGCAGCCATGAGAGGTTGTAATCCTTGGGTATTATTGAGTCTCATGCGTTAGTTTTGTGGCCCTTCAGCTTAGAGGTGACACGAAGCAGTGGTGGAGGGCATATGTTGATTGTTTTCCTGCAGGGATGCCTTCGTTGACATGGGTTCGATTCTACAGGGTATTCTTGATTAGCCGGCGCAATTCTTTAGTTTGGGTAGTATGAGACTCGTTTCCATGCCTTATCCCATTATGCGATACCATTTTTACCTACCGAGGTAGAGCAAGTGAAATGTTTTATTCGAGGGTTGAGTATTCCATTTCAGTTATCCATATTGCAGGTCATGGCTTCGGGAGATTCTTTTGATATTGTGGCAGAGCATGCTAGGATAGTAGAGTCCATGAGATGTGGTTTGTCTAGATATAAGCCCGATAAGAGGGCTACGCGATATGGTCAGTTTAGTGATTCTACTTCTTGTGGTTACAGGTATCAGGGGATATATCATCAGTCGCATCACAGTCGACCAGATAGATTTCTGGTGGTTATAGTGGGGGACTGTCATCCAAGGGTTCTTAGTCTAGATATTCCGACTGTGGTGGTTCAAATTCTGATATCTCTATTCATAAGCCTTTAGAGGCTAGGACCTATTTTGAGTGTGGAGAGGTTGGGAATTTGAAGAGAGATTGCCCCAGACATACAACAAGTGCATCCCTGCATCTAGGACTCCAACACAACTAGCCAGATGTGGTATTCAGGTTAGCTGAGGAGGATCAGTGTCGGGCCATGGTGGTCATCAGTATGGGCATGGTGGATCTCAACTAGGGAGAGAGGGAGCTCGATAGGGCTGAGGTGGCCAGCAGGGTACTCAGTCCGAGGCAGGACGTACTCATTGCTATGCATTCCCTAGTAGGGTCAAGGCTGAAACATCCGACGCATTCATCATATGTATCATCTTAGTCGATCATCGGTCTGCTACTGTGTTATTTGATCCAAGGTCTACATTATCTTATGTGTCTGCCTAGTTTTCTACTAAATTGGAGATGAGGTGTGATATGCTTGATATTCCTATTTGTGTTTCTATACCAGTTGGTGATTCTGTGATTGTTGATAGAGCATATCGCATGTATGTAGTTACTTTCATGAGGTACAACACTTGGGTAGATTTGGTTATCTTAATATGGTGGATTTCGATGTTATCTAAGGTATGGATTGGTTATCATCATATCATGCTATTTTGGACTACTATTCTAAGATGGTCATGCTAGTTATGTTTGGTCTTCCTAGGTTAGAATAGAGAGTAGAGATGGCAATGGATCCTAGATCCGATCCGAATCCGGTGGATCCAGATCCATTTTATAGGATATAGATCTTCAAAATTTGGACCCGACGGATCCGTATCGGACCCGGATCCATTTCTGACGGATCAGATATAGATCTGTATCTTGTATTTGAGATCCGTATCCGGTCCAGATCCGACCCGTGGATCCATTTTTTATTAAATATATTCATAACCTAGAATGTAATTTTATAAGTATTTTCTTAAAATTTCTAAGCACATCCTTGCAAGTTTAATTCTCAAAACAAGTTTAATTTATCCTCGCGTTAACTCAAAAACCAAAAAATAAAGAGGTAACTTCGATAATAAAATCAATGTTATATTAGTGAATGACTAACATCTCCATAGACAAGTAGTTAAAATTATATTCACTTTATTTGTGAAGATTCCAAGAACATGCAAGTTCTGTATTGTGGAAATACTAGTCAGCATTTTCCACAACTATTGTCATTGTTCAACATTTTCAATTAATAGCTCACAATCAAAACGAGACAACGAACAAAATATCCCATCTGAACATTTCAAAATTGTAACATAGTAAACTGTTAGCCAAGTAAAAATCGTTTGTCAGTTCAAAAAAACATTCTTAGCAAGGCAATTTTTTTTACATGTGGATCCGATGGATCCGAATTTGGATATGATTTTTATGGACCCGACGGATCTGGATCCGGATCTGGATTCAGGTATGTAAAATGGATCTGGATCTGGATCTAGTAGGATCCGGTCCAGATCCGATCCGTTGCCATCCCTAATGGAGAGGTGCTCCTAGCCTTACTCCTAGGAGGATTATTTCTTATATTCATGCTAGAAAGTTAGTGGACCAGGGTTGTTTGGCTTATCTTGATCATATTAGGGATACGAGTGTCGAGACTCCTTCCTTTGATTCTATTCTGATAGTTAGTGAATTTGCGGAGATCTTTTCTTTAGATTTATCGGGTATGTTGCCAGATAGAGACATTGACTTTTGTATTGATCTCGAGTCGGGTACTTGACCTATTTCTAATCCTCTGTACCATATGGCTCCAGTATAGTTGAGAGAGTTGAAGGAGCAACTGCAGGATTTGTTGAGTAAGGGCTTTATTCGACCGAGTGTATCTCAGTGGGGTGCTCCTGTCTTGTTCGTAAAGAAGAAGGATGACACTATGTGTATGTGCATTGATTATAGATAGTTGAACATGGTTACTATCAGAAACAAGTATCCAATTCCGTGTATTGATGACATGTTCGACTAACTTCAGGGTGTTTCTGTGTTTTCGAATATTGACTTGAGGCCCGAGTATCATCAACTGAATATCCAGGACGAGGATGTGCCCAAGACGGATTTTGGGACTCGTTATGGGCATTATGTGTTCTTGGTGATATCATTTGGGATTATCAAAGCCCCCGCAACATTCATGGATTTGATGAATAGGATATTTAAGTCATGTTTGGATTATTTTATGATTGTGTTTATTGATGACATCCTGATATATTCAAAGAGTCGGGAGGACCACGAGCAGCATCTGAGAGTGGTCCTCGGGATTTTGAAGGAGAAGAAGTTGTATGCTAAGTTCTCCAAGTGTGAGTTTTGGTTGAGTTTTGTGGCATTATTGGGGCACATGGTATCCAATGATGGGATTATGGTTGACCCTAAGAAGATAGAGGCAGTCAAGGATTGGTCTAGATTGACTTCTGTGACAAAGATTCGGAGTCTCGTGGGTCTTGCTAGCTACTACCGTCGGTTCTTCAAAATATTCTCTTCTATTGCTTCTCATTTGACGCATTTGACTCAAAAAGAGGTTTCTTTCGAGTGGTCTAATGAGTGTGAACAGAGTTTCCAAAAGCTCAAGACTTTATTGACCACAACCCTGATTTTATCCCTTCTTGTGAAGAGGAAAGACTTTACTATGTATTGTGATGCTTCTAGGATTGGATTGGGTTGTGTGTTGATGCAGGATGGGTAAGGTGATTGCTTATGCATTGAGGCAGTTGAAGGTGCATGAGAAGAATTATCCTATTCATGATTTAGAGTTGGTTGCCGTTGTGTTTGCTTTGAAGATTTGAAGTCATTATCTGTATGGTGTCCATTGTGAGGTGTATACAGACCATCGCAGTCTTCAGCATGTGTTTAATCAGAGGGATTTGAATTCTAGGCAGCGCCGTTGGATGGAGGTGTTGAAGGATTATGACATGATCATTTTGTATCATCTGGACAAGGCCAATGTGGTGGCAGATGCTTTGAGCCGAAAGACGGTTAGTATGAGTAGTTTAAACAAGGCAGAAATGAATGAATGGGCCATTAAACAAAGTCATATCTAGATGGGACAGAAACTGGTTAAATGATAAGATTGACATCTACAAGTCATACACATCCAAGATCAATTTCTGAATTCAACCATGTCAAGCTCATCAGGAGCATATGATGAAACTAACTGATCCTAAACACATGGTGTTAGATATGGAGGGCACTTTCATGAGCAGGATGTCATGTTTATTTTAAACAAGCATGTGAGTTAGTTTATTCAAGTTAACAGAGGTGAGAAAAACTAACATGTTCCTACAATTGATCAGATTTCAAGTTAACACAAAGAGGGACATGGTATGGCTGTAGACTATTAATGGCATAGACAAATGACTTAGTCTCACATAACAGGGATCAAATTGGCTAAGAATATGATATAAAGGAGTAGTTTCCAGGAAAACACTCAAATAAACATAGGTAAGGGGCAGACACAGTCATATATGTTGTCAAGTCAATTCCTCTAGAAGCAAAATGGGACACATAAATGGACTGATAACCTATACATAGTGGGTTCATAGTTCCTATCTATCAGTGCACCTTCAGAGCAACATGTTCATGCTAACAGGTCACTTCTTTTAGCTTATCTCTAAACTTAGGCCAATTTAAGGGAGAGGGCAGTCATAGACAACATATAAGCATCACATGATTCCTAGGAAGCTAGCATACACCTTTAAACAAGCAGACATGACTCTAATACACATATAACCTAATCAGTTTCAGTTTTAACATGAGGGTACATACTAGCTAGAAAAGGCCATTTATCACTTTAGCAAACCCTTAAGTTATCACAAGTCATGATGTCAACTCAAAACAACGACACACATCAATTTAAAAGCTATTAAGTGACCTTATCCAACATTCAACTAAGCATGGTTATGAACTATAACAGTGTCTAATTCTTCTAGACATTTACTTAAGAACCCAAATAGTTATAATGATAAACATCAACAGTTATCCAAACTAATCAAACTTGTCAATCCATGATCTAATGAACATGAATAACACATAGTCCAACCAAACACATACTGAGTGTGGTCTAAGAAATTTAAACAGCCATAAAATCCATTTAAAAAACTAACCTAATGATCATGGATAGCCATTAATCCCACTGAACATGCTTATTGACTACTAAACATTCATAACTTAACCAACATACTTAATAATTTACCTAACAAGCTCGAATAACACTTAATATCATCTAAATATGCTTTTTCTAAACTAACAGACCTAAATAACAACTAAATTAAGCTAAACACATATAACAAACACATAATGAAATCATAGAGACCACATAATATGAATTAAATAGCAAAAGTTAGAAAGGAAGTGAGTTTACCTTGTGTGGAGGCAGCCTAAAGGTCGAGTATGAGCTTGACTTCAACTCCGACGAACTCGATAGCTCGCAAACACATGAAAAGGAACAAATTTTAGTTTGTGAAGGCCAAATAATCAACTCTGGATTCCCCAAAAATGGTTTGGATCCCAACTTAGATTAATTAACCAATTTAAAACTAAAAAATGGCTTTCAATCAATGTGAATGCCTAAATTATGTTTTGGACTCTTTACCAATGAGCATATGGGTTTGTATTTATAGGGGAGGTTAAACCCTAACAGAGCCCATGAAATTGATGTGGGAGAACAACAAATTAGGGGGAAAACTCCATCCAATTCGATTCTCGACCAATGACAATCGAGAGTTTGAAATCATAATGCGACAATGAGCAATTAAAACTCCCAGAAGCATAGAAAAAAAAAGGATAAAACACTTACCTGCATCGGATAGTACCATGGTGGCGGTTAGGTGAAACTTGGCAAAAGCAATTGATGCTCTTTCCTTTTACGGCCAAACCACATTACAAGAGTCCATCGTACAAGACACAAATGTAATTTTTGGCATGGGTGAAGACGAAGCCACTGTGGCTAGGGTTCTAAGTTGACCCTTAAGTGTAAAAATGAAAAAGGCCAAAGGCCTTGGTCGTTTAAGACTGACACTGGGCTGGGCCTGGAACTATAGTCCAGGGCTCGGCCGAAATTAAATTAAATAGGGCAGGCCCGATTCATTTTAATTAGCCTTAATTAATATGCCGAAATTAAATTAAATAGGGCAGGCCCGATTCATTTTAATTAACCTTAATTAATATGAACAGATTTTGCAAATGTGGTCACAATTTAAATTAAGAAACTGCCAAATATTTTCTTAAATAGACTAAACAGATCTAAAGCTTCGTTTTGAGTCTAATTTTGACACTAATTAAGATTAAGCAACTTAAATATAAGCCAACACCCTTTTGAATTTAAAACATGGTTTAAAATTGAGACGTAATTCCATTATCGTATTTAATTAACTATTTCCTGAATTTCGACAGAGTGGAACATTAATCCTTTAATTTTGAAAATTCTACAAAGACAAATACATTCATAATTGTCAGTTAAACTACCAAAATCATAATTAATGATCAAAATTGTAAAAATTAGGATATAATATATAATATATATATATATATACCAAGTGATATTTTGTCAAATGAAATGATAAAATACTCCCAGAATATTTTTGTAAAATCATATTCGCTTTCTGAAAAGTATATTTCACTTCTTCTGTGACTCTGAATAATTAAATAAAATTATCAGATGGTAAATATTAGGTGTCAACAACTTCCCCTTCGATGTTCGGGGATGGCTAGATCATCCCTGAGTAGCAAAATTTGACCGACGTAATTTTTAGCCAACCAATAGAAAATTACTTCTCATTTTTATGCAATTTTGAAAATTATGGTCGGACCTTGGTTTCTGGATTTCCTACATATCTCAAGTTACAAGCTAATTCAGGCCACTTGTAGTTCGACACGATTAAACTAATAGAAATCCGATAAAACATTAATATCAAATCGGGAAGTTCCGGAGTGATTTTGTTGGAATGTGACCGATCCTCGGAGGTTGAGTGACCTACATATCCCTGGTTTCAGGAATCAGGTCACTTATAGTTCAATTTGATGGCCCAAAAAGAATATCCCTTATGTGGGAATCCCTTTGACCCTTCCGGTATTTTCCTGACCAGTTATGGGTTTTAAAAATAAAAACTTCGTGATTTGCAATCGAGGTCAGCACAGAGTGATGTTCAAGCTCGTGTGCAGATATTTTGACTCTCATTGACACATATTTTTGATCGGCCACCCAAGAACAAGTTCCACGTTTGCTCCACATATATATGGATCTGGTTTTTTTCTTTCCACCTCCGGTAGGTTTGACTTGTTTCCATATGCTGAGACCTGTGTGTTGGTTATTATATTTATATTTTTCATACTTGTGCGGCTTTATTTGTTATACCCTCTTAGGTAATTTTTTTTTATTGTGCTTGATTTTTGTTGTTTGAGCGGATGCCACATGTGACGCCATTTGGCTCTGTTAAATTGTTCATCTTGAACGGATGCCACATGTGACGCCATTTGGCTATGTTAAATTGTTCATCTTGAGCGGATGCCATCAGAGACACCGTCTGGCTCTGTTGACTTGTTGGGGAGTGTTTGTTTGAGTGAATGTCACCTACGACTCCGTCTAGCTCTATCGACTTTGTTGGTAGATGTTGTTAATCCTGTAGTTTGATTTTTGGGGAACGAAGATTGCAACCTTTCGACTGGAAGTTCATCATTTAAACTTTGGGGTGAAGACTATGGCCTTTCAACCGTGATTACATCACCTGACTTTTGAATAATGACTACAACCTTTCGACCAGAATTACGTCATTTGGACACTTGGAGTGGCGACTGAAACCTTTTGGTTGGAATTATGTCACTCAGACTTTTGAATAACGAATGCAACCTTTCATCCAGAATTACATAATTCTAACACTTGGAGTGGCGATTGCAGCTTTTCGGTCAGAATTACGTTACTCAGACTTTTGAATAATGAATGCAACCTTTCGGCCAGAATTACATCATTCTAACACTTGGACTGGCGACTGCAGCCTTTCGGCCAGAATTACATCACTCGGACTTTTGAATAATGACAGTAATCTTTTGGCCGAAATTACGTCATTTTGACACTTGGAGTGGCGACTACAACATTTCAGCCGGAATTATATCATTCTGACACTTGGAGTGGTGACTACAACCTTTCAGCCAGAATTATGTCACTCGAACTTTTGAATAATGACTTTAACCTTTTGGCTGGAATTACGTCATTCTGACACTTGGAGTGGTGACTGCAACCTTTCGGTTGGAATTACATCACTCAAACTTTTGAATAACAACTGCAACCTTTCGGCCGAAATTACATTATTCCTACCTTAGTGTGGCGACTACAACCTTTCGGCTGGAATTACGTCACTCGGACTTTTGAATAATGACTGCAACCTTTCGGTCGAAATTACGTCATTTTGACACTTGGAGTGGCAACTGCAACCTTTCGACAAAATTATGTCACTCAGACTTTTGAATAACCACTGCAACCTTTCGGCAGGAATTATGTCATTTTGACACTTAGAGTGGCGACTGCAACATTTTGGCCAGAATTACGTCACTCAGACTTTTGAATAACGACTACAACCTTTGAATAAGAATTACGTCATTCTGACACTTGGAGTGGCGACTACAACCTTTAGGCTGGAATTATGTCACTCGGACTTTTGAATAACGACTGCAACATTTTGGCAAGAATTACATTATTCTGACACTTGGAGTGGCAAATACAACCTTTCAGCTGGAATTACATCACTCGGACTTTCAAATAATGATTGTAACCTTTGGGTAGGAATTACATCATTCTAACACTTGGAGTGGTAACTGCAACCTTTCGACCGGAATTACGTAACTCGGACTTTCGAATAATGACTGCAACTTTCGGCTGGAATTATGTCATTCTGACACTTGGTGTGGCGAATGCAACCTTTCAGTCGGAATTACGTCACTCAGACATTTTCATTATAACTACAACCTTTCAGTCAGAATTACATCATTCTGACACTTAGAGTGGTGAATGTAACTTTTCAGCCCGAATTACGTCACTCAGACTTTTGAATAACGACTGCAACCTTTCGGTAGGAATTACGTCATTGTAAATATAGACTCCCAGGGTTAGGTTGTACCTTTACCTTATGCCCTTTTATGGCATTCTTTTCTAGATGTGACTCTCAGGTCCGTCGTTGTGCTTTTGCTTTGTTGGTGGCTCTCGGGGCCTGTCAGTTGTCTTTTGATGTTGGAATGGCTTTCTGTTGTACCTATTTCATTCACGAACAAATAAGTTAGTAGAAAAACTCATTGTCTTCTCGACAGTGTTTTTGTGATGTACAATCACAGAAAGATTTGTTAGTTTCCTATGTGGTCGATCTATGTTGCTGACTCCTGCTGTATTTCTTTGTTTTCCGGTCTCGACCCCTCTTTCAATCCTGGTGTAATAAAAAAAATGTTTTGAAATAGAAAATGTTTGAAAATAGAGTTTCTCTAAAATATTTTATATGTTTTAAAATATTATTAACTCATGTCATGACATATTCGTTTGAGCAAGGTTCTTCGACCATCTTCGGTGCTATGCTTTTGGCCTTCGTCTGTCCTCTGTGAAAGTTTTGAGACCTTCTCAAAAAAATTCCTAGTTGCATATTTTAATCAGCTGACTCTCATGTCGATCTGCGCTTGAAGGATTTTTTTAGTCCCTCTAAAAAATATTGCCTCAGTTTATGCTGTGTGAGGCGATTCTTAATGTCTCTGAGGTTTCCTAGCTATAAGAGCGCTACGTATCCCATCTCGGGAATCAGGTCGAAATATAGTTTGAAATAAAGTTGGTTGATTATTTATAATAATGTGACCGAGCTCGAAGAGCTTTTACGTATCCTTCTATCGGAATCAGGTCCTCGCGTAGTTCATAAACAAGGAATGATAGATTTGGGTAATATTGTGACCGAGTCCGTAAATAGACACATACGTATCCCCTTTTTGCAAATCAGGTCCTCGCGTAGTTTTATTACAAGGAATGATTTGGTTTTCTAATACAATTACAAGAAAAATGTGTGATTACTAGCAAAAGAAAAGTGCAATTACAAGTAAAGATATGTGATTACAAGTAAAAGAGATGATTACAAGATTGAATGGCGTGTCTTCATGCATAGTACCGCTTGATTTCATCTGAGTTGATTACTTTGGGCCACCCTTGGCCGTCCATTTCTGTGAGGATGACAACTCATCCTGATAGTACCTTTCACACCATGTAGGGCCCTTTCCAGTTTGGTGAGAACTTACCTTTATACTCATCTTGGTGCAGAAACACGTGCTTGAGCACAAGTTGTCTTATTTGAAATGTTTGGGCTCTTACATGTTTGTTGAAGGCATGTTCCATTCTCTGTTGATAGAGTTGACTATCCTTTTCTCATAGATTAGAGCTAGTTGCTCATATGTTTTTCGGATCCACTCTGCATTGTCCAGTTGTGCTTCTTATATGATTCTGAGCGATATCTCTACCACGACTGGTATCACTGCTTCAGTGCCATACAAACAAGTATGAAGTTGCTCTGTTGAGGTCTAAGTGGTTGTTCGGTATCCTAGCAACGCCTAAGGAATTTATTCATGCTAACACTTGTAATTGTCAGTCATTTTTCTTAAGATTCTCTTAATGTTCTTGTTTGCTGCCTCTACGACTTTGTTCATGTGTGGCCTATATACAGTCAAATTCTGATGAATGATACAAAATTGTTCACAGATGTCTTTCATCAGATGGTTGTTTAAATTTGCTTCATTGTCTATTATGATCGACTCTTGAATGCCGAATTGGCATATGATATTGTTGCGCACGAAGTTGGCTACCACTTTCTTTATTGCTGACTTGTGAGAGGTAACTTTAACCCATTTTATGAAGTAGTCTATGATGACTAGGATGAAGTGATGTACATTAGACGCGGCTAGATCTATGGGCCAATGATGTCCATGCCCCAGGCTACAAATAGCCAGGGAAAACTCATGACATTAAGCTCATTTGGTGGCACCTTGATCAGATCTCCGGGAATTTGGCACTGATGGCATCTTTAAACAAATCGGCTACAATCGATTTCTATTGTCATCCAATAGTAACCTGCTCTCAAGATTGTTTTGTCCAAAACAAAACCGTTTATGTGAGGTTCGCAAGTTCTGATGTGTACCTCTTCTAACAGCTTTGTGGCCTCTACGACATCGACACATCTGAGTAGCCCTAGATCGGGCATCCTACTATAGAGAACTCCCTTGTTTAGGAAGAAACCATTGGCCATTCTTCTGATGGTCTTCTTTTTAATGGCTATTGTTTTCTCGGGATACTCTCCCTTTTCCATATATGTGTTTATGTCAACATACCATGGTTTATCGTCAGGTTCCGCTTCTACATGGGAACAGTAGGTATATTTTTTCCTGATGCTAATATCCAGCGGGTCAATGTGACTACTTTCAGGGTGCGAAATCATGGATGCTATAGTTGCCAGAGCATTGGTGAACTCATTCTAGGCTCTTCGCGTGTGTCGGAGTTCGGTCTTTTTGAATCTATTGCACAATATTTATGCCAGGTTGACATATGGCAAGATCTTCTCATTTTTAGTGGTCCATTCTCCTAGCACCTGGTGAATTAGCAACTATGAGTCTTCAATTACCGGGAATTTTTGGATATCCATGACGATGGCCATGAGAAGACCTAGAATGCAAAATTCGTACTCTGCCATGTTATTTGAGAATTGGAAGTTGAGCTTGGCTACCATTGGTTAATGTTGACCTATTTCTGAAACCAAAACCACTCTGATTCCCGAGCCTTTATAATTGACTGCATCATTAAAGAACATTCTCCATCCTGAGTATGCTTCGACTATTTTTTCTTTGATTGCCATTACTTCCTCATCCATGAATATGTCCTTAATGGTGTGAACTCTTTATCGACCGAATTTTCTACTAGAAAATCAGCTAATGTTTGTCCCTTGATGACTTTTTGGACCTTATATTTGATGTCAAACTCACTCAAGAGCATTTACCATCTGGCTAGTTTCTTTATAGGCATGGGCTGGTAAAATATGTACTTCAAAGGATCTATCTTGGATATCAGGTGAGTAGTGTATACTGATATGTAATGTCTCAGCTTTTGCGTTATCCATGTTAGCAAACAACAAGTCTTTTCCACCAGAGTATACCTTGACTCACAGGCGGTGAACTTCTTGTTGAGGTAGTAAATTGCTCATTCTTTATTTTATGTTTCATCATGTTGAGCTAACATGCATCCAAATGCATTATCTGATACTGACAAGTACAACAACAATGGGCTCCCTAGCCTGGGAGGAACCAAAACTGGTGGATTGGAGAGGTATATCATGATGGCGTCGAAGGATTTTGACACTCATCTGTCCATTTGGTGGGCACATCCTTTTTCAGTAGCTTAAGGATGGGCTCTACAATTATTGTAGATTGCGCTATAAAGCACCCAATGTAATTCAGCCTTCCCATGAAGCTCATTACATCCTTCTTGGTTACTGGTGGTGAAAGCTCTTGAATGTCTTTGATTTTATAGGATCTAGTTCTATGCCCTTGCAGCTGACTATGAACCCTAGCAATTTTCCGGTAGGCACTCCAAACACACATTTAGCCAGATTCAATTTCAGATTGAACTTGTGGAATTTGTAGAAGAACTTTTACAAGTGTATGATATGGTCGGATCCTTCTCGCTACTTGATTATGACATCATCTATGTAGACCTCGATTTATTTATGCATCATGTTGTGAAAGATGGTGATCATTGCGCTCATGTAAGTAGTGCTGACGTTCTTGAGACCAAACAACATCAGACGATAGTGGTATACTCCTCGTGGAGTAATGAATGTCATTTTATGAGCATCTTCTTTGCTCATCAAAATATGATGGTAACCAGTGAAGCAATCCACAAATGACTGTAATTCCTGCTTTGCAAAGTTAACTATAAGTATGTGGATGTTTGGAAGAGGGAAATTATCCTTGAGACTAGATCGATTGAGATCTCGGTAGTCCACACAGATTCTAATTTTTCCATCCTTCTTCGGAACTGACACAATATTTGCCAACCACGTAGGGTATGGAGTTACTTGTATGACCCCTAACTTTATCTATTTCTTGACTTCATCCTTGATTCTTATGCTGAGATCAAGCTTGAACTGTCGAATTTTCTGTTTAACTGGGGCAAAACCCTCGTTGATAGGTAGCTTGTGAGCTACAATGTATGTTCTCAAACCGAACATACTCGTGTATGACCACGCGAATACATCGGCGTATTCTCTCAACAGATTTATTAATTTTTCTTTTCTAGGCGCGTCCTAATGTGCGCTTATCTTGGTTTTCTTAACTGTTTTCTCATCTCCAAGGTTGATTCCTTCTGGTTTTTTTTCAAATTAGGCATCTCTCTATTCTCATATTGATCCTCCTCATCCACGAGGTCTTCTAGTAAATCTTCCTCTTCATCATACTCCTCGTATTCTGTGTCACTTGACTCGCTCGTCTTGCGACATGTCATGACATTATGCGTTGTTTTAATGTTATTACTGAAAAACAAGGCAAATCATCGTTAGTATGTAAAAATATGTTATATATATATATATATATACTAAAGAGATTGTTTTGCGTTAATGAGGCTTTTATTGATTTAAATAAAAGTACAAATTGTGGTCCTGACTCAGAACAATCATCGAGTCTTTTCTATTTTTTGAACAATACGTGGGAGAGTAAAGACATAAAGGGTGAAATCTCGGGCCTCAAGCTGGTTTTAACGATTTTGAAAAACATATTTAAAATTCTCTCTCTATTGAGGAGCGACAAGTGGGGTAGAGGTCTAGTTGGACAACTACTCATTTAGATCAGCATCACAGATTGTGGGTGCTTCAAGGCATTTCTAAAGTATGGCAGCACACTCTTCCTCTTGAAAAAACATCCACAAACCTTCTTCTGGGTCCCCGCCATTGTGCATGGCATCGAAAATGACCGGTACAAACCTGAGAAAGGCTTTCTCATCTCTGGAGGACATCTCTTTTTCTTTTCAGCCTCAGAGGATTCTATGGAGCTAGGTATGTACCCAAGACCGAAGCAATACTCATTTTCTAGAAGTGACACTGGCTCTCGAATGCGTTGGAGCTCTCATCCTAGGACTTTGTCGGGTGCAAACCCATTCTGTAGCATAGCGGTGGTGACCATTTCATAGGTCGAGAACATCAGAATATCTTCATCGTCCCCTCGGTGGGCAAATACCACAAGTTCTATTACGTGGAAGTCTGTATCTATTGATACTTCCTCGATTATCGATACAAAGTTATCGGGATAGTTGTGAATACTTCCCGCTCCATGGATAATAACCCCGTCATCCTCCCAGAAAAACTTCATTGATTGGTGATGGGATAATGGCACAACTCCACCATATGTATCCATGGTCTCCCCAATAAGAGATTGTAGTTGGCACTAATGTCCATGACGTGGAATTTTGTGGTAAATTTGGCAGGCCCCATTTTTATGTTAAGGTCTACTTTACCTGTGGGGTTAAATTGTGCCTCATCAAAAGCTCTCACATTGGTACGACTCTGGCGTATCTTTCCAACGTCATAGCCAAATTGCTTCAGTGTTGACACGAGGTATATATTGAGTCCAGACTCATTATTAACAAGTACTCGGGAGATAAAATGCCTCGACATTTGATGTTGATGTAAAGGGCAATCTTTCACTACTGGTCCCTGTTGGATGTAGACTTCATCTAGTGCTTTCATTAGGGTCAAACGATGTTGTGTGGAGCTCAAAAGCAGTGACATCACTGAGATTTTGGCCAGTGTTTTCTGTAGGTGTTCAACGATGGAGTAATCTTGCTGCATCCGGCGCTAAAAGTCCTCAGCTTCCCTATCAGTGATGGACCTTCTTTGATTATTTTCTCTTTGAGGTGCTTCTTCCACTACTTCTTTGGGAGCGTAGTATCTCCCTGATCTTGTCATATCTTGATCCACGGCTGCAAAATCCTTTTAGGAGTCGGGTTGACCATTTGTGGCATTTAGATTATGAATGGCTTGTTTGGAGCCATGATCAGTGTCTTAAAGATAGGGTTTTCTTGCAGCGTGAGGGAGGCGATCATGCGCTTCAGGCTTTTAATACCTTCTTGGACCAATGGTCGGCACGCCACCCAATATTTTTCTCTTTCTATCATGTGTATGTGATTGGCACCATGATTTAGAAGGGGATTTCACATAGGCTCTGTGGACTTTAGAATGAGCTCTCGCTTGTAAATCAAATCTTACAGCTTGTTCTTTAGATTAGGGAAATCTTCTATTGAATTCCCATTCCTCCTGGAATGGTAAGCACATGTTTGATCGGGTCGGTAAAAACTACTCTAGGATAGCAAGTTTTGGCGGCACGATTTTGATGAGAGCGGCGATGCTCAATATGTAAAATATAGTGGTTCACATTTCTAGAAGTGACGTGAATATCTTAGGCGGCCTTTTCTCAATGTTCGGATGTGGAAGATCATATATAGCCGGAGGAGGCTGATTACGGTGATTTTGCTAGTTTTGAGGGGTTTGATGGGCATGTGTAGGGACATGGTAATTTGGAGATGGAGCTTGGTAGATAGGTATAAGTGTTTGGTAATTTATTGGTGGATCTTGGTATTCGGTTGTGCGTAATATACTGGCACAAGTCTGTAGGATGATGGTATGCAGTTGCTTGGAAGAGGAGATTGATATACGCGAAGGATGACTGTGATTTTTTTCTTTTGCAACTCATTGGGCTGGGGTTATGTGAGACATTTTCCAGGTACTCCTTCTTCTTCTTCTTCGCGGCTCCAGCAGAGCTTGCTATGCCAGCTTTGTTGATAATGATGACAATCTATCCTGTCTTGAGACCATCTTCTATGGCCTCTCCAATTTTGACTAGATCAGTGAATAGCCTTTTGACCATAGCCAACATTCGGTCATAGTAGTACAACACCTGAGATTGGACGAATGCAGAATTTAGCTCTTCCTCACTCATTGGAGGTTGTACTTGGGTAGCTTCAGCGTGCCACCTAATCGCATACTAGCAATAGGTTTCTGTTGATTTTTGTGTAATCTTTTCCAAAGAATAGCGATTGGGCATGTTTTCCAAGTTAAAGTAGAATTTGTCCATGAAGACTTTTGCCATTTCTTCCCATGAATCCCAACGACTGATATCTTGCCCCGTGAACCAATCAGATGCTTCACCTGTGAGACTTCGACTAAAGAACCTCATTAATAGTGCCTCATTTCCTTTGGTGCCGACCAGTTGTTCGTAGTAGGCTCTCAGATGAGCTTTGGGGCTTCCCATGTCGTTCAAAGGTTTGAATTTGGTCACTTTAAAACCCTCTGGCAAGTTCAAATCTAGATGCATGCACAAGTCATCATATCTCAATCTTGTTGCTTTGGGAGAGCCGTTGTTAGCTTTTTCAAGCAGATCCATCATTTTCTATTCTGTTTCTCTATATCTTCGATCCTGATCGGACATTCATGCTTTTTCCATCTCCTCGTAATGAAATAATTCTGGCGAGGAGTCAATAGGAGTGATTGGGTTACGGAAGGATACAGTAGGATGCGCGGGGTAACTTTTGGGAGTGTCTGCAGCTCTAGGGGTAGTATGGGTAGTAGTGTTTTGATGTATGTTAGGATTAGCATAAGCTAGTGGCACCTGAATGGTAGACGTGGATTGCGAAGTCCCAGTTGTGTGGGTTGCATTTAGTGGATGTGGCATTTGGTAAGAGACTCTAGTGTGTGCGATTGGGAAATTTTCAGTGATGGTTGAGTTTAGAGATGGAAAAGGTGTTAGAAGCCTTCTTACCTCAGTATCAGTTGCTTCCCTGGCAGCGTTGATTACTTCATTTCTCGCGACCTATTCCTGGAGGTTGGTGACTTTCTTAAGTAGCATAGTGATCACGTCTTCGGTGTGCGAGCTGTTATGGAGGTCTAGAGGTGCAATGTCCTCAATCATAGAAGTCTTGTTGTGAGTATCTTTGAGAGTATCAGTCATACGTGCCTATTCTTCTTGGTTTAGAGATACTGCTGCGACTTTAGATCTAGTAAAGTATGCTAGTGTTTCGCGACGGATTGATCCTTTTCTATAATAAGTAAAACAACTCAAAAGAAAATGACGTTAGTACGTTATTCTAAAATCATAATACAAGATATCACACACAAATTGCACACAAAGCACATAGGCTCAGATATTAGATCTTGATTGATTTTCCATTCCGATGGTATTTTGACCATTTTAACCAATTTTGGTTTTTAGGGTTTCGATTTGAAGGCTTGTGGTTGATATGACACCATGTTGTCATTGAACCAGAAATGCTCCTATAAATAGGGGTGGAGGATTATAATTTATATAATATAGGGTCTGAGTATTAAATAGACTGCCTACGTATCCCTCCTCCGAAAAGTAGGCCCTTCTGTAGTTCGAGTTACATAGAAATTATATCCTAATTTCTTCTACCCGAATCTTAAATTTACCCTGACCATGCCCGATATGGGATTCTCACGTATCCCTCCATGGGAGATCAAGTCGGATGTGGTTTTGTTTATAAAAAATGGGAGGGGGATATCTTTTATTAAAATCTAGAAAAGAGGGACGCCTAAGCTATCCAAAAGATGACTTCTCCTAGAAGCCATGACGGGTCATCATCCTTACGACCGTGTATTTTCCGGCGGCTTTTCTAAAAGCGGCTTGTATCACGGGCCAAATCTGGCCGATGTTAACCAAATTCTCCAACTTGAACTTGAAGGCTTCACATTCTTCAATGTCATGTCCGAGAGCCCCTGAATGGTACAATTATATATTCGTCCTCAAAATTCTTGTAAAGAGTTTGTAGGTGATCTTAAGAGATTGAACCTTGCCGGTACGACACAAAAGTGAGAAGATGTCAGTGTACGAATATTCAAAGATAGTAAAGTCATAGCACCAAAGCCGCGTGTCCATGGTGATTCCTTCATTAGGCATAATAGAGTCATAAACTAGCAGGGAATGAGGTCCCCATAACTTGCGAATGACATTCTCGTCAATCAGTCTGATGGCTCTTTTCTTGAAGGCCACACATTCATCAATGTCGTGACCAGGCTGGCTTCTGTGGTACATGAACCTTTTGTGAGCAAAAAGAGGTGCGCAAGTGGAGAGGACATAGGGGCTAGTATGCGCATGTCCGACATTTTTTATCCCATCATAAAATCTGATGCTTTGCACTTCTCTTGGTGCGACTCTGAAGTAGGATCCATGGGCTTTGAGGGAAATCGCCCACCACATTAGAGATGACCTACGGGAAGGCTCTTGTGGCATCCCGTATTGATTAGCAGCTTCATTGATGATCGGGGTAACTCCTTCATGCTCCCCACTTATTTCCCAATACGGCATTGGGTCATCCTCTGGTAGGTGCGTCAAGAGGACATAGTTGTCCACTATAGTCCTGACTTCCTCAGGGAGGTTCTGGTATTGGGATTTTCCCTTGGGAGATTTTTGATTTAGCTTTTCCACAAGCTCTAAGATCTCGTCGACCTTTTTCATCTTAGCATTCACCACATCAGTTTTGTAGTTAACTTCTTCCATCTTGGCCCTTGCCAACTCAATCTTTGCATCTATTTTGCAAATCTTAGCCTGAAGCGACTCCTCGATCTCTTCGTCACTGACTAAGTCGATGGCTGGTGATGTGGCACTTTGACTGTTGGCGTTTCCATGGCAAATCAACTTTTAAGAGGAGGTTAATTTAGTTAGCTTTGGTATTTTCTGTTATTTTTATTTGTGGTTGGTGTGTAGAACATTGGACAAATCAAGAGTTCAAGACAAAACACATGAAAACACATAAGCAGTTTATATCACAGAAGCATATAAACAATTATAATATTCGCATTCATATACCTCGTTACTTAAAGGTTTTCTAATAGTTTGAAGCACTAATCTCCAAATGTTGATAAACCATTGCCCCATAATTATTTCATTAATCCTAACAATTTCCACGATGGGGATTACAAAGCATGAGTGAGAAAGCAGTAAAAATCAGAAGAAATCTCCTCCAATGGCTGATGATAAAGCTTTGTTAGTCCGAGCTCTCTTGGACCTTCGAAGGGCGGAATGGACCTGTGGTAGGTAGATACCATAAATGAACTAACCCACTGACCCTTCTCGATGGGGGTCATCTATGAAGAGTCATCCATAACTTCCTTTATATGAGCGTCTAAGTACTCAAAACACTCGTTAGTTAAGTCTACCTCCTCAATCAAGCTCGATATGATAGTCTAGTCATACTAGATCTTTTTCTGATATCGGGCATCTCGATCATCCATTTGTCTTTAAATGCGGAAGGTTGTGATCTCGGCCTTGGAATCCCGATCTTTTTTGGTTTTATAAAGGTTGGGCCCCGGTGTGAGGGTGCCTTGCAAATGTTCTATCAGCTAGTCTACATAGTCTTCATCATGACCCGAGCGAAGAGGATTATCGGCTAGGGTGATTGGACCTCACTTGATTCGGCCATTCCATTCTCGGATAATGTCGGCAACCCTTTAGATCTTGTCTCCTTCATAGTCAACCAAATTCCCTCATGTTTCCTACTTGGAGGATTACATGTTTCCTTTTGAACTGTCTTAGGACCCTAAGAGGTGCATATGATCGTATTCCCCAGATCTTCATAAGTGGTAAGAACGAGCATTTTCGACCTCTCAAAGATATGGTCTCAGAGTAAAAGTCAGGAAACCTCCACTGGATACTATCCTCTCGGAACCTAGAAAAAATGAAATCCTACCCCTCTTTGGATTGGATCCCGAAATCTGGATAAGTGACTTTTAGGTCATCTTCTCTACACTCGGGGTCTCGGTATGATGGAACCTCGGTTTTGTGGAGGTGTTTAATGATCCACCACTGGATTAAGAGGTTACAACCTTGTAAGTACCCATGCAAGTTTCGGCATTGACCTAAGGCTTGGTAAATGTCGGATAAGATGATTGGGACTAGGTTATAGTATTTGATTCCCCCGCTAGTGGTTATGCCATGAAAGATAGCATGGGTGAAAAAGATGACCCGAGTATCTATAGCTTGGTAATGGCCTTTGGGAAACACCATGGTTCTTAAGAAATATATGGCGAAGGCTAGGGGTCAAGTAGCTTCCCAAGCGGCAAATGAGTGGAACTCTACGAAATGCTCTACGTAACCCTGGGTAGACCCAAACCGGGTATGGAGGTCCCTTAAAGCTACGGTCGAGCCGAATATCAAATCGGCGCTATCTAGGGATAACATCTTAACAATCTCACCAGGAGTTGTCTTATGGGATACTAGAAGGTTGCGGTTAGATTTCTATCTCCACCTCATACAAGTAACTATGCTATGTAGTGTCGTACCTCCTCTATGGTTTGAGTTAACTAAAAGTCTCTGAACCTAAAGACAATTCTATCATTATCCCAATACCCGGTAAGGATTTCTAAGAGGTCGGGATTGCCTTTCATGGTCATAAGAGATGGAAGGTGTTCTAGATAGTTCGTTACTTTCTTTTATTGTGTGACACATAGCCATGACCACTAGATTTTCAGCATCTCAGGTGCTTCTATAACCATGTCAAATTTCAAATTGGGAGGCATCTGCAAAACAAAACACGGTTAGTTCCCCCCCACCCCACCCCTCTAAGGAGCAATAGTTCATCACATAAGGCATATAAATGCTTCCACGTAACAAGTAGTTGGATGTAGTGTCTTCGGGTTGGAAACTATTAGAATATGAGGGAGGCAGCCTGTCAGGTCCAGGTAGGTCTGAGATACCCAAACCTGTCTCATTCAGTATGCGCTAATTCCATGAATTTGGCTTCGCTTTATCCTAGTTGTACTAGAGTGGTTTAGAAAATGACTCGGGGACCCGAGCGGACAACCCAGGGTGAACCATTGTCCCCTGTTGGAACGACCGTATACCAACTATGTCTGCGAAATCCACATAATCACCTTTGTGTACAGATGCAAGTGTGTGTGCATGCCATTTGGCGGAAGATAAATGCATGAATGACAACTATAATTGAAGTATGTAAACATATAAGCAATTTTATATCATTTCAAAAAAGCATGTTGTATTTGAACTCTTATGGTTAGAACCTAGGTTTATCCCCATTGGAGTCGCCATCTGTTATGGTTCGCTTTTTTTATATGGGTTAGCGCATAAAGAGCTACTAAGAATTTGGATGATGCTCTAATGAATAATGTATTTTTAGAGTCGCCACCTAATTTATAGATAAGTTAGGAAAATAAGTGTGAAAGAGTTTATTCAAATTCCTTTGAAAAATCCTATCTAAACCAGAGTCGAGGTAAAGGTTCTAGAGATACCCCGAGAAAGGTGTTAGCACCCCGGTATTAAGGATCCATAGAATACGGTTGACCTATGGGTTCTATAGCATGCTTTCAAAATGATTAAATTGCTTAAGGTTTAAAATCCGCAAAGTAACTTATCATTTCATGTATTCAAATCTCAAAGTTTCATTTCGAAACAAAAAGCTGAAACATCCGCGAAAAATAGTATGCACGAGATGTTTAGTTAATTTAGCAACGGACTAAGAACACTCAAATGTGAATTTGAGTAGAACTCCACATTTAGTCCAACTATATTGAATCATTTTTTACACTTGCATCTTTTGTTTAAAAAAACTTTCCAAGTTTTGAAAATAGTTGATGTAAGTATGGAGAGTAAGTGAGGGTAAGTTGGGTTGAGTTCGGCTGGGAATTAGTTGACGCGACAATGGATGTGAAATGGGGGTTCTCAAGTTAGGTGTTACTGCCGGGTAGGTGGTGTTTTGTGACTGTTTCGGGTAGTTTAGTGAGGAGTCGGGATTAGATGCTTTGTGGGGTCGTTGAGGGTTATTGTGGTTGTAGGGGTTTAGTGAGTATATGGTGGCAAGGCCATGGAATAGAACCTGAAACAGTGAAGTTCTCGGTTTATCAGCTACTGTCGGGCAGTGGGGATGTGGGGATGTGGGGCTGTATCAGGTATTTATACAAGGAATTAGGTTGATGCATTTTATGGGGATGTTCTAGACAGGTTGAGAGTGATCTTGATGATTCGGGTTTAATGGTTGAATGGTGGTAAGTTGACGGAACAGAACTGAATAGTAAGGTTCCGGTAAAGTGTGTTATGCGGATAGTTTGTTGCTGTCAGGTTTGGACGGGCAGTTGGAATTGGTTTTGGGGGTTGGCCTTTGGGGTGGATGTTTATAAGGTACTGTGGGATGCGGTGGTGGAAAGACGAAGTGGTTTGGATAAGTAATGAACACGGGATGCTAGGTGCTAACTCGAGTACAACCAAGTACAATCGGTCTATAAGTTAAGCATAATGACAAGGGGTTTTTAATGCCCAAGTCGACACGACCAATTTAACAAGGTCTAGTCTAAGGTTGCTAAGTGCAATGCTCATGAACAAGCCAAGTGATGGTGGTCAGAAAACCTTATGATAGATGCTTGGTTTGGGTTTGGTTGGACCACACCGTTCCAACGTCTACCTACGCCGAGTGGTTTCCTTAACCTTGGGTTTTGATTAGGTCACACAGTCCTAACCAAGACTTACACCAAAGGGAAACCTTATCTTGGTTTTAACTAGGTCACACAGTCCTACCTTCAACTTACACTAAGGAGTTTGTCTCAAACAAGAATCAAAGGTCCTCCCGGAGAACCAACTAAGAATAACAAGCCGGGTCTAAAGACTTAGCTTTGATGAGTAAACACTCAAGTTCTATATTCAACAAACTCTGAATTTTACAATGGCCTAAGCCCTCTATTTATAGTACAAAATAGACTATTCTTGAAAGCAAATGAAAAGACATAAACTAACACCTAGTGTGGACGCATTTGGATTGACTTGGTGACCAAGGGAGTTTAGCTAACCCTTCATCTTCCCTAGGCCAAAATTGTTGTCTCCCATGTAACAATATTCATGAACTTGATTCTTCCAACAACCTCATCTTCTTAGAATGTGTAGAAATCTTCCATTCCTTGCATTTGTGTGGCTTGGCAGAATGGATAATGGAGTATTTCTACCAAAACTTCATCTTCTTGGGGTCCTCAAGTTGGTTCATGAATTGTCTTTTTGGAAGCCTCATCTTCTAGATCATTCTTGTCCTTGTCACCTTGGCTTGAACAACTTCACACGACCTTGTCACCTTTTTGGAGGACCTCTCGGCTTTGTTCCTTTATTACGTGGTACATTAACTATCTCCTAATGGGAGCTAAGAGTTATTTACACGTTACACCATGTCCTCAGGATAACTACAAGCTAAGCTAAGAATTAAAGATAAGCTAAAACAAAACATGGTCTTCGGCCAAGACCTACATACAAAGGCCAAATAGATCTTGCTCACTAGATCTTCACGTGACAACTCCAACTCCATTCCATTTTCCATGCCATGTTAGACATATAAGTGTAGAATGTCGTGCCATTGTTGGCACTCTTAGCAAAGCTATTCTCGACTTATGTTGGGAGCTTAAGTTCGTGGGCTGATTTACATCAATCTACCCTTCTTTGGAAGAATTTGCCCTCAAATTTGCGTTTTTTAAATGTGGTAAAAAAATTCAACCACAAGTGTTGATCTAATATGTCCATCATTCGGAAGTTTTATCTTGTGGACGCCTTCCTCGAAATTTGCTAAATAAGGATCCGAATATAAGCCAAACTGTTTTGACTTAAAATGATGTTCATATTGGATCTCGATTTCGATATGACATACTGTCTTGCCATAGGTAGAAGAATGACACGGTGCACCACTCAATTTTGTGCTATATCAAAAGATGATACCTACACGTGCTTCACGTTCAACTCCTAATGGCCTTTCATGGCTTGGCATAGTTAGAACTGATGCTCCACAAATCTGTTCCTTCAAGGTTTCCAAGATTCTTATTGCTCCTCTGAACCATTCATGCCCATCCCTTCTTATAGGGGCAGTAAGTGTACAATAATCCCGCACGACATGATGAGAAGAAAGAGCCGAACCAAAAAAGTCATTTACCACAATGGTTCCCGTAGACTCGGACCATCTTTGGATGCATGCCACTTTGGGTTGGTTAGTATATACGTTCTCAGAAGATGTCAAATATCCAAAGGATGGATGTGATACCTCATGTAATGAAGAGTTTGGGACGTCACCCTATCCCAACGGCATTACAAACCATTTGTTTATACCAAATTCGATTTCGAAGGCCATCTTCCATTCATCTCCTCTTCGGATTCCCACTCGAAGGTATCCACCTTTTAATTCTATCTTGACGAACAATTCGGCTCTACTCAATTCATCAAAAAGGTTTTCAACCTCGGCAAAGGAAGTTTGTTTCCCATGATGAAGTTGTCTACCTCTTGGCTTTCAACACACCTGTGCCAAATTTTATTTTCTTTTGACTCCATCAAGATCATCTCCTTGGCCGAATTGTGTGCATATGCTTGAGGGTTGGGTATTGAACTTCTTGGAAATAAACCAAGACAATGTTCGCTACTTTCCATCGGTAGTGGCCCAATTGAAAGAACATCCGTACATATAACTTCCAAGGGCTCCTTTGAGCCAGAACCTATCGTACTCCCCTTTTAGATTTGTTCTCTATCTTTTGTGCATCAAGTAAGGGGGTCTCGGAACTTTCCTTGGCTTCGGATTCCTCCAAGGATTTTGCACCATCTGCATTTGTCACTAATCGGGTGTTAGGACATTATTTGCCAAAGTGTCCCAATTCTCGACATTGGAAACACCTTTTTCTCATTTTGTCTATCCCCGTGGTGACCTCTACCTTCTCCGTGTCTCCTTCTACAACTCCTTGGTCATATAATGGATTAGTAAAAGAAGTAGTACCCTCTTTTACCTTTTGATCTTTATCTTCAACTTCGTGACCATACAAAGGGTTGATAAAAAGGGTGCTTCCCATTTTCTTAACGTTAGTGGGCTTATGTAAGGCTTTGAGGCACTTCTCCTTAGTGGTTTCTCAACCACGCCTCCGAAGGTGCGGCATGACGCAACTTCAATCTTTTCTTGACGATGAGTGGGGAGTCGGAAGTATAGACTTTGTTCATGGTCCCTTGGCAAAAATTTCTTCATCATATGCTTCTTTAATTTCTTCCAAGAGTCAATCTTGGTCTTGCCACTTATTTTTCGATTGGTTCTTAGATTTTCATACCAATCGGAAGCAAATGATTTGAGCCTCGATTGGGCAACTTTGAAGCACTCATGATCGTCATATTGCCGATACTTGAAAAATCCCTCAATGGTGTTTAACCATTTAAGGAACTCTTTTGGGTTCATATCTCCATCAAAAGTTCGTAGATAAACATCTATTTTTAAGATTGGCACATGTTCGGCAAAAAGGTCACTAACGAGTTTCTGAAGTTTTTCTTTGTTCATAAGCGACTGTTTGTGATGGTCATCGCGTCAAGGCGTGGGACAGGAGCGCCTTTCTTTTATACCAATTTGATGTAAGTACGGAGGATAAGTGAGGATATGTTGGGCTGAATTTTGCATGGAACTAGTTGACGTGACAATGGATGTGAAATAGGGGTTCTCGGGTTAGGTTACTACCGGGTAGGTGGTGTTTTGTGACTGTTTCGGGTAGTTTGATGAGGATTCGGGATTAGACGCTTTCTGGGGTCGTTAAGGGTGTGTTTAGGGTTATTATGGTTATCAGAGTTCAGTAAGTATATGGTGGGAAGGCCACCGAATAGAACCTGAAACTGTGAGGTTCTCGGTTTATCAGCTACTACCGGGCTGTGGGGATGTGGGGGATGTATCGGGTATTTATACAAGGAATTGGGTTGAGGCGTTTCATGGGGAGGTTCTAGACAGGTTGAGGGTGATCTTGATGATCGGGGTTTGATGGTTGGATAGTGGTAAGCCAACGAAACAAAACTGAAACAGTAAGGTTCCGGTAAAGTGTGTTATGCGGACAGTTTGTTGCTGTCAGGTTTGGACGGGCAGTTGGGAATGGTTTCGGGGTTGACTTTTGGGGTGGATGTTTATAAGGTATTGTTGGATGTAGTGGTGGAAAGAACTAAGTTGTTTGGACAAGGAATTAATACAGGATGCTACGTGCTAACCCGAGTACAATCGGTCTATAAGTTAAGGATAATGACAAGGAATTTTTAATGCCCAAGTCGACACCTTGATGGGGTGACCAATTTAAAAAGGTCTAGTACGAGGTTGCTAAGTGCAGTGATCGTGAACAAGCCAAGTGAGGGTGGTCGGAAAACCATATGATAGACCCTTGGTTTGGGTTTGCATGGACCACATAGTTCCAACGTTTACCTACGCCAATGGGTTTCCTTAAGCTTCGATTTTGATTAGGTCACACAGTCCTAACCAAGACTTACACCAAAGGGAAACCATAGCTTGGGTTTAACTAGGTCACACAGTCGTAGTTTCAACTTACACTAAGGGGTTTAGCTCACCCAAGAACCAAAGGTCCTCCAGGAGAACCAACTAAGAACAGCAACAAACTTTGAATTTCTGAGACTCCGGGTTGAAAGACTTAGCTTTGATGTGTAAACACTCAGGTTTTATATTCAACAAACTCTGAATTTCTGAGACTCCGGGTTGAAAGACTTAGCTTTGATATGTAAACACTCAGGTTTTATATTCAACAAACTCTGAATTTTACAATGGCCTAAGGACACTATTTATAGTACAAAATAGACTATTCTAGAAAGTAAATGGAAACACATAAACTAACACCTAGTATGGATACATTTGGATTGACTTGGTGACCAAGGGAGTTCGGCCAACCCATCCTCTTCCCTAGGCCGAAATTGTTGTCTCCTATGTAACAATATTCATGAATATGATTCTTCCAACAACCTCATCTTCTTGGAATGTGTTGGAAGCTTCCATTCCTTGCATTTGTGTGCCTTGGCCGAATGGATAAGGGAGTATTTTGACCAACACTTCATCTTCTTGGTGTTCTCAAGTTGGTTCATGAATTGTCTTTTTGGAAGCCCCATCTTCTAGATCATTCTTGTCCTTGTCACCTTGGCTTGAACAACTTCACACGACCTTGTCACCTTTTTGGAGGACCTCTCGGCTTTGTTCCTTTATTACGTGGTACATTAACTATCTCCTAATGGGAGCTAATAGTTATTTACACGTTACACCATGTCCTCGGGAGAACTACAAGCTAAGCTAAGAATTAAAGATAAGCTAAAACAAAACACGATCTTCGGCCAAGACCTACATACAAAGGCAAAATAGATCTTGCTCCCTAGATCTTCACGTGACAACTCCAAGTCTATTCCATTTTCCATGTCATGTTAGGCATATAAGTATAGAATGTCGTGCCATTGTTGGCACTATTAGCAAAGCTCTTCTCGACTTATGTTGGGAGCTTAAGTTCACGGGCTGATTTACATCAATAGCATATTTCCACTTAAAATGACAAGCCTGGTTTATGGAAAAGAGATGGTAAAAATGGTTTTCAGATGGTAAATATGGTATTTCGACCAACACTCCACTTTTCTCATTATTTTTCCAAATTTAATATATAGTTTTGAAAATCATTTGGCGATCTAACTTAACGATCGACGTATCGTTTCCCTATCCTAGATTTCAACCATAAATAAGGTCCAATATTGAAAGTATTTTCATTATACGACAATACATATATATACAAATAATAGTAATTGAAATGGGGATTGAGTTTAGGCTGGTGGGCCTACCGAAGCCCATCAATTGACTATTTTTACCCATAGCTGGGCCTTCTTGAAATTACTAGCTTCCCTTGCTCATTATTATCTCGGCCAGAAAATAGAATTGATTGGGCCTCATCCCAATCGGCAAAATGGAGGATGAAGCTGACTCAATCGATCTAAAGTGATGGGCCCTGTGAAGGCCCATCTCGGCACAATGCAGTGGAAACATACAAGGGGAAAACATAGATCCAAGTTAGACGTACCCAATTACTTATCACTTAATTATATGCATTAAGTAATAAACAGATAACCCATAATAACTTTGCATTTGATTCATGACAGATGGGCTTGCCCAAATCAAACAGTAGAACAAAAGAAATGAAGAAAAAGATCAAATAGTGGGCCAAGCCTAATTACACGGCCGTGAAGAGGAGAAGATGGAAAAAAAAAGGGCATAAAAATGGGCTAAGCCTGACAAATCATGTGTTAAGCATGGATGATATACAGATATACTTTCTTCATAGACTAGCAACATTAACACACTTTGAACTGTATATAATTCGTATATCAATTGTATATGATGGTATTTTTCCAAGTCAAGCACACAGAGGTGAAGTTTTAAAGAAAGAACCAGTATATCAAGGATATATATATATGCTCCTAATCTCTAACTAAATTCTTCCTAGGAAGTTTGCAGTTCATAGTTTAGCAACTAGACAGTGTCAACACAGTTGAGTGAAATTGTAATCACCTCAGATTAGCTATTTAACTCAAACAAAAACAAGAAAGCAAATTGTCTAAATATGAACAGGCACTAGCAAACATCCATATGTAAAAACAGACCAAACACTTCGTGAAATATCTATCTATAGCACACCCATCTCACCAGTGTATACTTAACCAGATGAACAAGAAACAAAGTGAATGAGAAATCTCCTAACTGGAGAGAACTATTCAGGCATTCATTTTTCAACACATCGCTTAGATACATATAATGAATAACAAGAAACTTAAATGATCCCATGTAGTCTACTAGGTTCACAAAAAAGGAAAGAAGATGAGTATGCTACAACAAACAGACATGAAGAGACAAAATACATGGCACTTTAGAACTAAGTGGTCAGATTATTTGATCACAATAGACTACTGGTAAGGCAAAGATGCATGGAAGCTTACAAGTGTAGTCTAGTACATAGTGTATAAAGGCTCATCACAGTTATGGCTCAAGGCACATGAGTAAAGGGAAGCATATGCAGGTATGGTGACACTTATGACTTGATGGCAGAATGCATACTCATGAATGGAAATCAAGGCAGAAATGACTGAATAGGTCATTAAACATATGACAATGAAACAGAAATAGGTTAAGATGTGTAAATGATTCATATAAAGAACAAGAGATACTCAATCATGGGACTTAAAGCTGATCCAAGTTAACTAGACAAGCATACAAGTCAGCAGAGATCACATATTAAACCTAAATGATAAGATTGACATCCACAAGTCATACACATCCAAGATCAATTTCTGAATTCAACCATGTCAAGCTCATCAGGAGCATATGATGAAACTAACTGATCCTAAACACATGGTCTTAGATATGGAGGGCACTTTCATGAGCAGGATGTCGTGTTTATTTTAAACAAGCATGTGAGTTAGGTTATTCAAGATAACAGAGGTGAGAAAAACTAACACATTGCTACCATTTATCATATTTCAAGTTAACACAATGAGGGACATAGTATGGCTGTGGACTGTTAATGGCTTAGACAAATGACAGTCTCACATAACAAGGATCACATTGGCTAAGAATATGATATAAAGGAGCAGTTACCAGGAAAACACTCAAATAAACATAGGTAAGGGGCAGATGCAGTCATATATGTTGTCAAGTCAATTCCTCTAGAAGAAAAAGGGAACACATAAATGGATTGATAACCTATACATGGTGGGTTCATGGTTCCTAGCTATCAGAGCAACATGGTCATGCTAACAGGTTATCTTTTTTTAGCTTATCTTCAAACTTAGGCCAATTTCAGGGAGAGGGCTGTCATAGACAACATATAAGCATCACATGATTCCTATGAAGCTAGCAGACACCTTTAAACAAGCAGATATGACTCTAATACACATATAGCCTAATTAGTTTTAGTTTTAACATGAGGAGGGTACATACAAGCTAGAAAAGGACATTTATCACTTTAGCAAACCCTTAAGCTATCACAAGTCATGATGTCAACACAAAACTAAGACACACATCAATTTAAAAGCTATTAAGTCACCTTATCCAACATTCAACTAAGCATGGTTATGAACTCTTAACAGTTTCTAATTCTAACCAAGCATGCTGGACATCAACTTAAGAGACCAAATAGTTACAATGATAAACATCAACAGTTATCCAAACTAATCAAACTTGTCAATCCATGATATAATGAACATGAATGAAACATAGTCCAACCTAAAACATATGGAGTGTGATCTAAAAAATTCAAACAGCCATAAACTCCATTTAAAAAATCTAACCTAATGATCATGGATATCCATTAATCCCACTGAACATGCTTGATGACTACTAAACAGTCATAACTTAACGAACATACTTAATAATTTACCTAACAGGCCTAGATCCTTCACCAACTCCGGTGGTTGCCAACGCCGGAGGATCAGAGGAGATGCAGAAGTATTTCTCGCGACGGAGGAAGTTGAACGACAGGTGGGTTTGGCCATGATTTCAATTTGATTAGTGAAGGTTTGGAGAAAGTTTCAAACGGTGATGAAAATCAACGAGAAGTTTGAGAAAGAACAAGAGAAGAATCTTTAATAAGAAGAAGAACAATAGAAGAATGAAAAAGAAGGGATTGAGGGATTTTACAGCAAAAAAGGTCATCATTACGGAGACGGTTTGAGAACCCAAAATGATCAAATAGACAAGTCAGGGATTGACACTTGTCCATAATATCAGGGGGTGGGGATGGGACGTGCGTTAGAGTATAGAGAAGAGGAAGCGTTTCGTTTTCCCGCCTTTCCGAAGTAATTTATTTTTGAAAAAGACTTTCATATGGAGTTGAAGATAGGATCATTTCCACTTCCAGTTAAAGCAAAAACTTTGATCTGGGAAGTGTAAGGACTATCTGTATACGGTAAAATTTGACATGACATGTGGCAGGATCGAATATCAAGTTCGGAGTAATAAGTTAGACTCGGTGTCGGCTAAGGCTTGTAGTTGGAGCGGAGCACGACCGGATGAACAGGTACGAGTGACCCTGCAAGAAATCCCAAGGACCGACAAGTTATTCAGATCTGGTCGGATATGACGTCAGTCGTTACTCTCTTAGCATTAAGAAACTCTTAATTAGCATTTATTATGTAATAATTGAGAGGTATTCTCAGGTAATAAACCCTGACTCCACACCTATAAAAGAAGTAGAAATCCTCACTTGGAGGATCATCGAATTCTAGCTTAACAATTATAATACTCTAATTCAAAGCAATTTACTGTACTATTCTTCATTCTTTTGCTACGGATATCGACTGTTTCTAAAGGCCCGTAGTAACTCTCAATCAAGAGATATTCTCTAGCTCAAGTTTCAGGCTAATTCTATTATTTTGTCATTTCATATCTAATTAACTTGCTTATTTATTACTACTTCTTGTTTCTATTATCTATCAAGCACATCAATTCACATATCCTTTAAACCACAAACAAATTCAACTGTAACTTTTTTTTGGGTGAACAAGCAGGAACAAGTTCACGTATATGGCCTCTCAATTTATCACAACCTGATTACAAGAGAAGATTTTATATTCTCTCAAAACTATGTGGCTTTCCAAGAATGCTAAGCTCTGCTAGAGTAAATTTCACGAGTTCAACCTAGAGCCAAGTTCATAATGAATTGACCAAAGCAAACTGAAAGTTCATAGTGAATTGATCAAAACAAGGACGAAAGAATGCTAGGATGCAATAAAAGCATTTAAATTCACTTAGATAAAAAGAATTAAGAATCCTTATGCGCAATTAAAAACAGTGATGCAACATAATATTATGATTAGTGTTATACAAAAAGCTTCAATACATTTGCGGCAAAGCTATCTCAAGAAATAGGCCTTTAGTTTAGGTTAAGCAAGCTCCAGGAGCAGAAACACCTCAAGATGTTCTAAACTAATCAGTTATATGTAGGAGAATTCTATTTTTGATAATTAATATGATGTGCAGTTATTCGTACAATCAGGAGTCATACTATTCTTGTAGTAAAAAGTCTTATGATTTGTCAAGCAATGGCTTACCTATTTAGGTCATCTTTGCTAACCCTATGTCAATTGCCATTGTCTATGTAAATAATAGTTGTGCGCTTGTTGTTTAAAAGGAAGGAAGTGCACTTGTTGAATCCCACCTCTAATCTATAGAACACAAATAAATATGAAAATTCAGGTATTAGTAAGTCAATGCACTTCTCTAATCATGAACGTTGCCAATGATTCTTCTCAGAAATGACATGATGAATTTGCCTCTCGCACGAAATATGCGTGAAATAAGTGAAAGTAGGATCCACAAGAATACATTACATATATGCAGGTTGACTGGTAATACAACATTATTTACTAAGATAACCGAAGTGTTTAGCATGTTGATTGATAAAACTTTTAATTAATACCTCTTTGGCGCCTGCCTGTAAATGCACAACGCAAGCATCAATAGCATCAACAGCCTGAACAATGGTTTAACTCTCTTATTAGAGCTTAAAATAAAAATTCAACTTTATTAGAATACTGTAATTGAGACACTTGGTTATTTTATTTTCTCATTCCTCATTTTTATTTGTTCTTGTGTTTCTTTTGTTGAAAATATAATTTTGAATATTATAAGTTCATGCATGTTGATGTTACCAATGTGGCTGTTAGGATATCTATGTGATTGGATGCATAGTTTTTATGTTATTTAGGTGCATGATTTTGTGTTTCTAAGATGATCAAGTTCATAGTGAGAGTGTGAAAATATTTACTAGTATCTATGAGTCTAGAATTATCCTTTAGCACCTATATAAATCTCATTTGTAATGTTATTATGTAAGAGTGAAGTTTTAATATATAATGAAGTGAGCATAATGTCTATCTCCCTCTTCCATCCTCTTCCTGCCCTGTGATATTATCAAGGGCACGCTTTGTGCTTCCAACAAGTGGTATCAAAGCATTGGTTCTATCCTGTAAGGTGAAGATTTTGGCAATCTCCATTGAAGGTGTGTACATGTTGAGGCCGGCTATTTAAAAAAGAAGAGTGAATCCTCCGGGTTTGTGAAGTGAAGAAAAGAAAAATTCGTCAAAACATCATAAGTCTTGAAGGACTTCACAAGAAAGGGAAAGAAGACAAGAGAAATCTTCTGTGAATTTGTGTTTGTAAAAGCCAAAAGTTAGAAGAAAATGGAGAGTAAATTACATGTACCATGTGATTGTTAAGTTTGAGCCAACTTTAAAAAAATTGCTCGAAAATTTGAAGTTATAACAACAATTTGTGAATGTGGAATGTTATGCTTAGGTCACCAACCTAGATTCATAAAAGATTATGTTTAAAGGTAAATTTGGAAGGCGTACGCAAAGAAGATGTACTGGAAATGAAGCACAAATCATCAAAGAATGATGAACGATTGATATGAAAAGAAAATTCAAAATTAAGGGGGAGTGTAGAAAATATAATTTTGAATATTATAAGTTCATGCATATTGATGTTACCAATGTGGTTGTGTAACATCCCATAATTTTGAGCGATGGTTTGAGCCCCCAAACGTAGGCAAGTAGACCCGGGCCTCGAGAAATATATGTTATATTTACGTATGCTAATAAAAAGATTAGTATATAAAATGATGCAGACCCAAAATAATTTTGGACGTAACAAGTGTGACGATGGGGATTAATAATAATAGTTGTATGTCCCGAAAGAGGTTATGGACTAGTGTCATATCACATGAATTATGACATTGAGTATATGAAGGTCATATAAGTTATTAAGACTTAAGTGAATTGGGATCACGAAATTAATTGTGTGTGTGATTGATAAATTACGGAGGCAAGTCACTTAATTAGTTAAAGTACACGTTGGTGTGCATGTGGCATCACCCAATGCTCTTCACCGCCAATATTGGCTAAGTGGATGCAAAGTTTATTGAGAATGACTTAACTAGTGGGAGTGATCAATTTTAGAATACAACTTCTGTAAGCGATCAACCTTCTACTTCGAGAGAAAAATTGATTATCGTTCATAACACCCCTCAAATACAATAGGGTGTTAAGCATCTGATCAATGAAATTCCATGACCTGCTGAAAATATTCCAGTAGATCAAGTTGCTCAAGAATTCCAATTATTGAACAACATAATCCTCAGAAAAATGTTGGCACAACATTAAGGAAATCTACTAGAGAAAGGAAATCAGCAATTCCTAGTGACTATGTTGTGTATATGCAAGAATCTGACATTGGAGTCAAAAATGATCCTGAGTCTTTTTCACAAGCCATGAGTTGCAAAGAGTCAGAATAGTGGTACAATGCCATGAAAGAAGAGATGAATTCCATGAGAAGCAATGAAGTCTGGGATCTTATCGAGTTGCCTAATGGTGTAAAAGTCATTGGATGTAAATGGGTCTTTAAAACTAAAAGGGCTCATCGGGCAACATAGAAAGATATAAAGCAAGACTAGTCGCTAAAGGATTCACTCAAAGGGAAGGAATCGATTATACAAAGACTTTTTATCCTGTATCTAAAAAGGATTCCTTACGCATCATATTGGCATTAGTAACCCATTTTGACTTAGAATTGCAATAGATAGATGTGAAAACCACTTTTCTCAATGGTGATCTAGAAGAAGAGGTTTATATGAAACAACCTGAAGGATTCTCCTCTAGTAATGGTGAGCACTTGGTGTGCAAGCTAAAGAAATCTATATATGGACTAAAACAAGCCTCCCGTCAATGGTATTTAAAATTTCATAACGTTATCTCTTCATTTGATTTTGTTAAGAACATTATGGATCAATGTATATACCAGAAGGTCAGTAGGAGTAAAATTTGTTTTTTAGTTCTATATGTGGATGATATCTTGCTTGCATCCAATGATAAGGGAATGCTACATGAGGTGAAATAATTTCTCTCTAAATTTTTTGATATGAAAGACATGGGTGATGTGTCTTACATCATTGGCATTAAGATTCATCGAGATAGACATCAAGGTATCTTAGGTCTATCTCAAGAAGCCTATATCAATAAAATCTTATAGATATTTCGGGTAAAAGATTTTTCACCAAATGTAGCTCCTATTGTGAAAGGTGACAAATTCAATTTGAATCAATACTCGAAGAACGATCTTGAAGGGGAACAAATGAAAGATATTCCATACGCTTTTGTTGTTGGAAGCTTGATGTATGCTCAGGTTTGTACAAGACCTGACATTGCATTTGCTGTTGAAATGTTGGGAAGGTATCAGAGTAACCCAGGTCTTGACCACTGGAGAGCTCCAAAGAAAGTCTTAAGATACCTTCAAGAGACAAAAGACTACATGCTTATGTAAAAACGACCAGATTATTTAGAAGTCATTAGCTACTATGATTTAGACTTTGATGGATGTGTTTATTCACACAAATCAATATCAGGATATATTTTTATGTTGACCGGTGAAGCTATATTTTGGAGAAGCACCAAACAGACTCTAATTACTATTTCCAATATGGAGGTTGAGTTCGTTTCTTGTTTTGAGACTACCTCACATGGTGTGTGGTTGAAGAGTTTCATTTCTGGGCTTAGAATTGTCAACTCTATCTCTAAGTCGTTAAGGTTATATTATGACAATTCAATTGTTGTCTTTATGACTAAGAATAACAAAAGTGGTAGTCGAAGCAAGCATATCGACATCAAGTATCTAGCCATAAGAGAACGTGTTAAAGATAAGAAGGTGGTCATTCAACACGTTAGCACTGAACTGATGTTAGCTGATTCTTTAATTAAAGGCATGCCAACACATAAATTTAAGGATCATGTAGTCACAATGGGACTTAGTTCCACTATGTAAAATTTACGGATGTTTATGAAACTCTATTTATGATATTTCTCATATTATTACGGTGTGCACGTTCAGTTTACTATAAGAATATCGCTAAAGTATGGACCTAGAATAAACATTGGGTTTATTCATTAAGTAATATGGGCTGAGGATTAGAGACATTATGCAATGTGATACATGGAAGATACTACTCGCTCTTAGAAGAACTATCGTCATGATTAATGTATAATGATTCTCTTTAAAGTATTCTTTGGGCTTTGTCTATTCGGACCAAGTGGGAGAATGTTAGTTCACATTTAGAACATGTTAAAATGATCCTCATTATTTAGACTAGTTAAAACTCCATTTTCCCTAAAGAAACTTCTGCCCTAAAGCAACTGCTTAGTAATTGTTCCTGATGGAAGAACAGTACAAATGTGAAGCAAACGGATTTGGGTCCCTAAACACAAAACTCCTTAAAAACTAAGCCATCTCAGTGAGGATTTTCGAGTGCTTAGAAGACTCACATGAGAAAGCAACACTGATGACACTAAAGACGACTCCGTAATAATGGCCGGAGGTACGCCAATCCTTATTCCGTTGTGTTTTGCTTTGAACTTGAGTTTTACATGCTTAATCATGTAAATAACTAACAAAAGGCGCCGATAAACAGAATGTTCCCGGCATCTGCAAGACGACGAGAGGTATTTGGCCTTCTTCACACTTTTTTACAAAGTTGCAATGAATGAAACATGTCCCACATTAATTGCAAGTTAGTAAGAGTATAATCCCGAAAGTTTTAAATAGTATACATTGGTCTTAAAAGTACGCCAACAAAGTAATTAGTACAAGACTAAGCAACGTTAGGAGCTAAATGAGGCAAAGAAGAATTTCTGATGTAAGATCTCCTCTGACAAGACTTAAGTAGAATATGCATAAGACAAGACAAAATAGTTGTATTCTAGCAAACATCATACATCAAGAGTTAGAGGGCGGACATGCAGTTGCCTTGCCCCTATTTCTTTCTTATTTCCTTTTCCCCATCTGTCTGTAAAAAATGTTAGTCTTTTCCTTCCACTTGGGGTTGGTTGTATTGTATTATACTGAGGGGAAGTACTTGGAAAGGCCATAAGGCAGAGAATAGAACTCTTCATTCCTAGGATCTTTGTCAAAATACTTGAACTTTTCCCACCAATGCCTGCCACTGTCTTTCTTGGTTGTATTATGTTTGCGAGCAAGAGTTATGTCCAAGAACAATGCCACAATTCCTGCCACTGTGGCCGGGGACGTGAAGATTACTTGCATTATTTTGTTAAACTGCAAGTAGTTTTAAGACCAAAAAAAACGAGTGTCATTTTAATTCAGTAACATCTAAACTTGTAGTATTAATTGAATGGAAAATGTCAATAGAGGGGAGTCAATGAATTTGACCTATACGTGCTTACCCAGGCAGAGCCAGAATGAACTGGACCATCACCAGTGGTTATCACATAACCATTGAAGTATTGTGGCACAGAAAGACCCAAGTAGATAGAGAAACCTAATATAAATTTAGTCCTGAAGCTGTTGAGATTGCAGAACTGAAGTAATCCAAGACCAGCAGAAGCTGCATTAACCAATCAAATGTCAGAATAAGTAATCATATACTAGTAGTATATATAGGCAAAAACAGCATTCTCCTTGAATAAAGTATATTTTCATTTTTATTGCACACAGATTATAGTTTTTGATGTTGATTTTCCACGCTTAAAATTCCAATGCTGATCGAGTCTGGGATCAAAAATTAGATTATCACAAAAACCCAAAAAAAAAAATTGATAGGAATTCGTGCAGAATTTGCTTGAAGAACCATATTGAAAGAAGATATTGCATGTTTGCCGTGCTGGAGTAATTACATACACATGAGGGCAAACAAGACACAGTACAAAGCTCCAATAATTGGCAGAGGTACGGAAGCAATAACAGCTCCAAATTTTCCTGTTCATGGACAAAAGTGTTCAACCATTAGTCTCAAAGATAAATCTAAATCTGCTAAAATGAGATACCATAATCACTTGGGAGGACAAATGAGATTATGAATGCAGAAAACAAGAAATCAAATGATGGATAACCAGTATCATCTGTAAAATACTACTGATGAATTTGAGCATCCACCAGGATACCTTAAAGCGAAGGATAAAGTGACCCAAAATATTGATAGATCACTTTGGTTACCCTTACTTAATCAATGTGGAACTTTATCTCTAATGCCCTCCGTCATATTTAACTAGAGATTTTGAGTTTGGTGTTTGGAGTTTTTGAGATAGAAGCATGGAGTAATAGAATGATTTGATAGGACAAAAATATCTTTTACACACTTCATTTTAAGTCGGCTTTTTGAGTTTGGGCTCAGATTTTGAACAACTAACTCAGTTTTTTCGATCAAATTCGGACTTATAATGTTTCTTGTCAGAGAAAAGTACTAATAGAGTGAGTTGAGTTGACAAGAAATATAGTTACCCTGGAAATACATTAGATAAATAGGAGAAATGACACAAGAAATTTGCTTATCGATGTTCTGACTCTTAACCATCTTGCGACCGAAAACCTTAAAACAATGAGTTGAGTAGAGCAAATCTTTATAATTGATTTGGAAACCTTGACTTAACATATGTGCGAGTTTATCCCTTACTAACACTACCAACTTGGAATCCATCATAACGGACTATCTTACCTAACACAGAAAAGAAAAGCATAAATATTGCAGATATTTGAATCACTCTTCTGCTTCCAACTCGCGTCAATGCCAAAAGACCTATATTTTCACTGCATATCACAAGAGAAAAACATTAGATCATGCAGTCAACTATCTAATGGGGGATAAATTACTCGCATGAAATTCTGACCAGTGATATGTATGTCTATAGATACTTCTTTCTTTTATTTATAGAGACGGTATGCTTTAAGGTATATAAAAACTACAAATTGCTGGAATAATTTTGATTAGGACAGTAGTATGAGATTTAGAAACTTAAAATTTCTACTCGAAGCATTTCCTAGGAAAAAATGAAGTTTGAAATTAGATGTTGTGGAGTAGATGTATTACACTGATACAGTAGATCCACTTGCAGTTCCAAATAGACCATTCAGCAAAATGCCTAATCCCTGGATGTCACAAAAAACAAATTGAGTTCAGCAGACAAATTTACAATTGAAGAAATAGTCAATGAGGTGTAAATATCATCCTGGTACATCTACCAACCAGCCAACCAGCACCACGGCTAATTACTGAACCCGGTGTATGTGTTACACTGCCATATCTTGCAGCTGCTATAAATGCTCCAGTAGACTGTCAAAATAAAAAATAAACATAGGAAACTTAATAGAAAATTCTATGTAAGCATGTTCTTCAGTCTCAACAATTTAATCAAGTTCAGCGTCGAAGACTTCAGAATTTAGTGACTAACAAGAATAATTGACATCTTTCCAATAATAATAACTATGTCTCAGTCCCAAACAAGTTGTGGATAATTGACATCTTTCCAAAAATTCAGTAATTCATGCTTCATGTAACGAAAAAAACTGTTTTTGCTTCCTTATGTTTTTCTAAGAAAAAAAATATTTTTCATGATAGTTTTTACTAGCAAGAGAGAAACCTGAACCAAGATAAAACTATATATAGACCTCGACAAGAGAAACCAAAGCTGCAGCCATCATCACAAAGGCATCACCAGCATCAACTTTGGGAGGACCCCATTGCCATGGATAAGGAAACTTTAACCTGCATTTCCAGAAGTCAGTGTGAAAGCAGATGCAAATCAAAAGCAATCTTAAATTGGAACTTCAGACCTATGAATTCTTTGTTGGGTTTAAATGATAGATTGAATGGGAAATGGAGCATTTGTCCCACATCGGTAGTGGAATGTTATTAATCTGTATTCCATCAAATGGATGTCAAGACAGCTTTCTTAAATAGAGAATTGGAGGAAGAAATTTACATGGAACAACCTGAGGGTTTTGTGGTTCCTGGTAAAGAAAGGAAAGTGTGCAAACTTGTTAAGTCACTTTATGGACTTAAACAAGCACCCAAACAATGGCATGCGAAATTTGACCAAACAATGTTGGCAAATGGATTTAAGATTAATGAGTGTGACAAATGTGTTTACATTAAAAATACTCCAAATCATGAAGTCATTGTTTGTTTATATGTTGATGACATGTTGATAATGAGTAGAGATATTACCGATGTAAATGCTACAAAGCGTATGCTGGCTATCAAATTTGATATGCAGGACTTGGGAGTTGCCGATTTGATCTTAGGCATCAGAATTCATAAAACTCCACAAGGTCTAGCATTATCGCAGTCTCATTATATTGAAAGAGTACTTGACAAGTTTAAGTATTTAAATTTCAATGTTGCAAAGACTCCAATTGATGTAAGTTTTGCACTTCAAAAGAATGAAGGTGAAAGTGACTCACAATTGGACTATGCACGAGTTTTGGGAAGTTTGATGTATATTATGAATTGTACACGACCAGATATAGCATGTGCTATAAGCAAGCTGAGTCGATTCACGAGTAATCTCAATCAAACTCATTGGATGGCAATGAAACGAGTCTTGGGGTATTTAAAACACACCCAAACCTATGCTTTGCATTATAATAAATATCCCGCAGTAATTGAGGGATATAGTGATGCAAAGCGGATCACCGGATCATCGAAGTTAAATCCATGAGTGGATATATTTTCACCGTTGGTGGAGGAGCGATGTCTTGGAAATCATCAAAACGGACATGCATCGCCCGCTCTACAATGGAATCGAATTTATAGCTTTAGACAAGGCCGGTGAAGAAGTCGAATAGCTCGAAACTTCTTAGAAGATATTCCATTCTGGCCCAAACCTTTGGCTCCTATATGTATACATTGTGACAGTCAAGCAGCAATAGGTAGGGGCAGGGAGCGTAATGTACAACGGAAAATCTCGTCACATACGACGAAGACACTATACCGTTAGACAACTCCTCTCTAGTGGCGTTATCACGATTGACTATGTAAAGTCAAGAGATAACGTGGCGGATCCGCTTACAAAAGGCTTATCTAGAGAGGGAGTTAGTAGATCATCAATGGGAATGGGGTTAAGGCCGAGGACAAGTCATCATGGAGGTAACTCTACCTAGAAGACTGGAGATCCCAAGAGCTAGGTTCAAGGAGATCAAACAAAGTTGTGACTGACGGTTCAACATTGTCAAATAACTCAACCCATTCTCGAATGAAAACAATGTTCAGAAATAAGGATAAAACCTTATGGCTTGTTAATGAGTTAATAAAGCATTAAGGTTCTTTAATGATTATCTAAATCTGGCAGTGTATGACCAGATAATGTGGCTATAGGACCACATGTTTATAAATCACCTATGTGAGTGTTAAGTGTAAGCCGCTTTAAAGGGGAATGACAGTGAAGGCCCATTCTCTATGCACTCATGAAACCAAGAGGTGTTCATGGCTGAAACAAACACAACCGTGAGAACCATAAACGGTTGAGGGTTGATTGTGTGACTTATGTTGTCTAGGTATACAACAAAGTTCGACGGTTCAAAGATATCAAATCTACCGATTGATCGAATATATCCGATATAAGTTCACTACGGAAAGTTCAAAGGGAAACCTACTTATCCAGATGCAGTCAATCCTCGCTTGTATATCACACTTGTCTGCGCATTCTTTTATATTATAGCCATTCCCCATTCATGTGGGGGATTGTTGGGTTTAAATGATAGATTGAATGGGAAATGGAGCATTTGTCCCACATCGGTAGTGGAAAGAAAAGTGGAGTTCCCTCTTGCTTTATAAAATAAGCATTTGTCCCACATCGAAAAAAGAAAGGAAAAGAGAGGTGTATATATTACATTACATACCTTCTCTAGTCACTAAAAGGGTTGAGGGGGCAAGGACCCCTCGCGCCGTCGTCGTCGTTCGCTCGGCTTCGGCTTCGGTCAAATGATTTGATTGATAATCTTTTTGGACCAAATTTTCTTTAATTTTAATTATTTAATTAATTATTATTTAATTAAATTAATTAACTTATCCAATCCTACCCGTTAGTGACCTGGATCCGCGTGTCTGACCCGCAACCCGGTTTCTTTCCCATATTTAAATTTCCCACCAGTTTTTAGTGGTTGTTCAGAAGGGTTGCAAACCTTCAGAAACAGTACTTCCATGGCTATAAATTCGTTTGATTCCTCAGAATTTTACTTACGAATTTTCTGAACAACACAAACTTCTTCTTCTGCACAAATAAATTCTGTGTGATATACTGCCGTTGAGTGGTTCGCTCCTACCTGAATTTGGAGTACTACTATTCTGGTAAGATAATCGTTCTATCCTGGGAGGGGATATTCCATCAACCTCGAGTACTGTGAGAGGAATAATTTCCTTAAGGACACACTTTGAACTTAGTGGGCTCGATTATATTCTGAAAAAATTATTCTTATTTTTTCAACACTGATTCTGTTTATTTTCAGTTATTATTATTTATTGGTTTTTTGGAATACAGATTAATAACATTCTTTAGAGATGAGTTCAATGAGGCAAGAAGTTAATACGCAGCATCAAATTGTAGTTGACCTAAAATCCTCGAAACACAGCTTCTATCATTACCTTTGATCTTTTACATCACATATCTACAGTAAAACAATATGACCTGATATTAATTTTCACACGTCGAACCTGGTTCCCAAGGCTGGTAGTGCTGAGTTTCAATGCTAGCTAATGGCTATTGTAATACTTGCAACATGAAAAGGTATCTATAGTACCAACTTCTGAAAGAGAGTTCATGTTTGCAGTGGCATGAAAATTGTTAGAAAGGAAAACAAAATTTATGTTCTTGTAACATCCGGAATCTTGGACAATGATTTGAGCACCAAAGCGTAATAAGTATACTCGGGCCTCGGAGATTTTATGTGATATCACATATGCTAATAAAGAGATTAGTATATAAAAATATAAAACTCCGAAATAATTTTGGACGTAGCAAGTATGACGACGGGGATCGGAAATAAATTTGGTGTGTGCATAAATAGGTGATGGACAAGTGTCATATCACTCAAATTTTGACATTGAGTATATAAAGGTCTTACAAGTTATCAAGATTTAAATTACTTGGATCACAGAATTAATTATATGTCACTTAGTTAATTAATTAAGGGTGCATGTTGGGGGCGTGTACGTGTGGCTTGGAAAAGAATCCTAAAATGACTAGCCTAGGTGACTAGTGTGTAGGTGTTAACAATTATAGAGGTTAGTGGGACCTAATGATGGGCACTCATTAAGTGTATTTAATGCCTAGTTGGAATGTCTATTAAAAGACAAAAAAATGTTAGAAAGAAAGAAATCTCCCAAAATGTTAAGAAGCAGAATACCTCTCTAATATTCCAAATCAGCAAACCATTTTATTTCTTTTCTTGGAGTTGGAAACCTACGCATACATTAGTAGTAGTACGAAGGAGGTAATTTGATTTGAAAAGGAAGAGAGAGAGTACGAAAAAGGAGTAGTACAAGAAATCTTTTGTTTCATTTCAAAGGCACACCAATTGCCATTTCGTTCCGATAAAACCTTTTCCATTTCAAAAATATATATACCAAAGTCCCTTTTTATATCTCGTTCCAGTACAAAGAAAAAGAAAAAAATTGCTCATTTTCATTTCTTTAAATTCTATATGGTGTTCTGGAAATTCGTGGCAGCCACATTGCTTTTACTTTAGCGAAACGAAGGTATGTTAAGGCAAATTATTTCTTTCTTTTGGCATGTTCATGTAACAAAATATAACTGTGATATTGTTCCATAAATTATTCTACTCCTAGAAGTTAAGAATATTCATGTTATTGATTCCTATGTTAAAAGCATGTCTAAATATGTTCCTAAGTCCTTATTAAGGCATACGGAAAAGATGTTGATGTTTTATAACGTTAGCCGAAGGTCCAAGGATATTGTGTCACCCAGGATGTGCTATGGTTATTCATGCATTTCCATTTGCATTGCATTCATGTTTTACCCAAGACCGTATATTGGGGATGGGAAACGGGAAACGCAGACCACCTGATCAGTTGGGATATGATAATGATAAAGCCTGTGTGGCTTAACGAAGGAAGATGCCTGATTAAGGGCCAATATATATATATATATATATATATATGATTGGGAGGAAGATGCCCTTGTGTGGCCAGTATATATGTATTTACCGCATTATGCATGACATTTAGACATATTATGCCCACAGAGGACGACATTAAACGATGCCCACAGAGACCGACATGAAATGATGCCCACAGAGGTTGTTATGGTAAGGAAGATGCCCGATGAGGCCGATGTAGAAGTATACTGCATTGTGCATAACAATTAGGCATATGTATTAGGGCCCTCAGAGGCATTTACTGTTGGTCAGTTGTTTCGGTTTCAGTTATTGGTATATCCATGTTATACTATTGTTCATGCCTGACATACTCAGTACATCAGTCGTACTGACGTCCCTTTTATCGGGGGACGCTGCGTTTCATGCCCGCAGGTTCAGTTAAAGAGAGTGACGGTTTACGCTAGTAGGTTGCTGGTTCAGCTGATATTGGAGCACTCTATTTGTTTTAGAGTTGCAGTCTGGTCGTGGTACAGTATTTTTGCATACGCATATGGGTATGGCGGGGTCCTGTCCTGTCCTTGTGATGTCATGTATTCTTTAGAGGCTTGTTGACAGGTGTCATGTCGTTAGTTGTCATGTGTGGCCTTGTCGGCCTTGGTATGGTTATATTTATATGAAAATTGGATTTCTGGTTAAGATTTTCTATAATATTCTTCGGCTTAGTCCGTATTTAACTATGATTAGGTGGTAAATGTACGCATGGCAGTACCCGACGGGTGGGATCCAGGTGCCCGTCGCGGCCCTCCGGTTTGGGTCGTGACAGTTCTTTGGCAAGATTACTACTATTTCTAAGCTTAAAGGTTATCAAATAGCCTGTGATAATAAAAATGAAACTAATTAGTAGAAGCTATTTTTTCAACATCAACGACACTATGACAGCATCAACTTCGTAGATAAGCCTTTTGATCATTTAAATCTGAAAGTGGTCACAAGAATGCATCATTCAAGTTTCAAACATGCTACTAAACCAAATTTGGAGAGTTAGCTGCTAAGCAAATCTACCACTTCAGGGTATTATTATTTTCATAATCAATACCTTTAAAGAACAAGGATATGAATTAACTGAAAACCCGAGTTTAATGCAACATACCATGAAGCTCCACTAATGATCCCAGAGCGATCAACACGGCAACTGAGTTGAGTCTGTGGAGATCTATTGTTGTATGCACCTGTCACAGTGAGAAGAGCTGCATATGCCCACACAATAGCAACTGACAATAGCACAGCAAATCGCTCAAATATGGGACGCTTTAATTTCCACATGTGAGGAATGTACTGCATAGACATTTATTTCCCATACATTAATCCACTGGCATAACTATTAGAATTCATCAAAGTACTTCTGTATGGAAACTCAATGTTGTTTAGAATCTTCTATTAATTAAAGATTACGATGAGTACGATATTAACTTTAGCCTGAAAAGAAACACAAGTAATCCTCAAAGCCCTTTTATTACCTTTCCATTATTCATTCATCATTTGATTCCGTGAATTGTTTAGTTTATGTTGCTTTTCCCCCCAAAAGACAAAAAAGATACAATGGAACAAGGTGTGGACATCATCCTTTTTACCATTCAAAGGGTGAAATCATCTATATCATGCATCACTTTGACACAATATAATCTCAAGAACTGAAACTGATAATTATTAAGGACAAAACTTACTTGTGACAACAATATTAGTATGATTAATCCTGGAAGACCGATTTCCACACATTCTGCCATCTGCCAGCATCAATCAACAGAAATGAAAAGGAAGTCAATAAATCCAATGATGAAAAAAGGAAAGCAGAGAGACACTGCTTCATGGAAATAAAGATATGTTACAAACTAACTTTGGGCCTTCTGCATGTAGCTCATTTAGAAAAGCGACTCAATGAACTTACCTTATTTTAATTACTCCAAAGAAATTTAGTTCTAGGTTAACGGAGTTAGGATGATATTTTCAAATCATTTGAAAAGCTCTATAGGGCAATTTCTATGCTAGTGAAATCAAGAATATGTGACAAACTTGCACATGGTGTATTGTCAAGGAAAATAACAAATTATACTTTGTGAAGGGAATCAACGGCCTATGTAAAAGATAGGGGTCAATAGTCGAAATTCTTACAAGTGGAAAACCTTGCACATATAGGCCAAGGCCAACAAGCAACACCAATGGAGCTGCAGAGAGAGGGGATAGGATCCTACATCGTGAAACAACTGGAATAAGACATTTCTCTTTACAATATAAACACTAATATGATAGCAATGAAGGATGAATCCTGCAAAATGACCACCTTACAACAATTCTCCATAGTCCCAGAAAGCCAATTAGTATGGGAAGTATGGATGCAATCATCAGAGCTCCCTGCATTCCTCTCATCGACTGTTTAAACTTCTGAAGAAAATGATTCAAACAAAAATATTACCCCTAGTAGATGCTGTTAAGAGGTCGGATCAAACTCAAACAGAAAATGGATGCAACAAGATGGAATATGCCAACCTCACGAGGGTCAAGATATGTATTGTATCGACTGGATAATGCAACAAAAACAGCAGGAAGTATGAATGTGAATGATCCACCTATCACCACAGGAAGCCGGGTTCCGAACCAAGACTGCAAAAGAGTGTTCAGCCCAGCAACAAAGAGCAAAGTTTGTATTACTTGAGCTTTCTCCTCCTGGAAGACATAATTTTGAAACCACTATATTGTAAGTACACTAGTAGACCTAGCTTGTAAACCCAAATTGCTCTTCAAAATTATTGATAAAGTAAATACTTACATTGTCACCACCCATTTGAGGAACAATGATGGTAGGGATAATAACAGTAGTTCCTAGCATAACTAAGTAGTGCTGAAAACCCAGAATAATGGCCTCGGCTGCATTATTTAGAAAAGTGGACAGTCAGCAGCTTGTATTCTGTCTTCAGGTCACATGACGAGGACGACATAATTTTTTTGTATTGTCTTTCTACTTATGTTTTCAAGATGTTTTTGGGGATTTAAACAAAGAAAAACTTGTGGCCTAGCATGAGTATGCAAGGGATCAAATCAGAACATCTGATCCTTTGATGATCAAAATGCATAACAATTCTAGGAATCATGGATTCTCATTTAAAAGCTTGTTACTAATTAGTCAATCAGCAGCGGCAGATCCAGAATTTAAACACTGTGGATTCTGAGTTGAGAGAGTGTTTTGAAATATATATTAGGCAGTTTCAGGACTCGCCCAGGGGATCGCCTTAGAGCAGGGAACCGGCAAAACGCCCCGGGGCTCATGTGCGGGCTTAATTCATGTAAGGCTTACGCCTTAAGCGCCCAATTGTACGCTCTAAACACTCTTAACGTCCAACGCTTGGGCTCGCCTAACTGTTCTTACACAAATTATATGTAAAATTAGTCATAATTCTTTAACAAATGAATGATACTTAATAGTTTTTCATCTATAGAAATAAGAAGATTGGGTGTAACTCAAATAACAAGTCATAGTATTGCATATTTACTACTATTTGAGAACATCGTGAGAGTGAATATCACTTAATATTTCTTTTTAAAATACATAACCAAATTGTAAATTTTCACTTATCAGTGGTCTTTTGTCCTATGTATTAAAATTATTATATTTTATTATTTCGTTATTTAAAAGTAATTTTATTTATTTATGAAGGAGTTACATTTTAATTATAATACTGGTAATATTGTTTTAAGAAATTGTGATTTTTTCATTTTTGAAAGTTAATATGTTAGAGTTGATTTGCATTTCATAGTAGCTTTTATTTCATTGTATAGTTTATACTTGTAAAATTATGTTATATCTAATTACAAGTTGCAAGTGGCGTATAATGGATTGATTTGATTAATTTTTGTGAGGATCAAGGGCGCGCACGCACGTGCACGCACACACACACAAATATATATATATTTCATTTATTTACAATTTTATTTTACTTTTTATGTAATTTTACCTATTTTAAAATATTTATTGTAATTATATTATTTTATGAAATACTACAAATTAAATACCCGTGGGGCTTAAGCCTAACCGAAGCATTTATAAAACGCACCTTACGCCCACGCCTTTTAAAACATTGATATATATAGGGCTTGATCTCAAATCATTGGTCCTGCCAAACTTGCAAACCCATAAACTCATGGTTGGATCCATCATAAGATATATGAATTCTCCATATCCATTATATTCAATTCAAATATGTTTTACTGAAGATTAGGACCGACCTCGGACCCATGGCACCGACTCAAGACACCGACATCGGACCCAATCCATTGGTATCCTAGTTTAAATATATTAGTTTTATGGTAAAATTCTAGTCTAATTATATTTGACAAATTGTAATTTATTAGAATAAGGTTTTCTTGTTAGATTAGGAATAGGAGAACTTTTACATCTATATAAAGAGGTCATTATGATGAATGAAAGCAAGAAAGAATTCTCCCAATATTTTTCTTCTCTCTAAAATTCCGTCACTTCTTGATTTTAACATGTTATCAGAGTCATGTTGAAAGAACAAAAAAGCCTAAATAATGACAGGTGACGGAAAAATCGGTGATAAAATAAATGAATCACCGGTGAAGAAAACAAAATTCAACGAAAAACAATCTCCCCATATGATATTATGTCAAACGATAATCCCGGAATTGTGGTGACACAAGTCCAGTTAAAGGGACAAAATTATGAAGAATGGTCTCGATCCATGAGGATGGCCCTAAGAGCAAGGAAGAAATTCGGCTTCGTTGATGGTACGATCAAGAAGTCGGATGAAGAATTACCGAACTTGGAAGACTAGTGGACTATAAACTCTTTATTGGTGTCGTGGATTGGTAACTCTATCGAACTAACTCTTCTCACAACGATCTCGTATAAAGAGGAAGCGAAGGATTATGGACGAGCATCCGAGAACGGTTCGTTGTTATCAACGAACCTCGGATGCAACAACTAAAAGCTGAACTTGTGGAGTGTACGTAGAAGAGAAGAAACATAGTGGATTACTATCGAAAACTAACCAAGTTATGGGAAGAATTGGCAAACTACGAACAAATTCCGTCTTGTAAGTACGGAAAGTGCACGTGCAATCTGGGATGATCTTGGAAACCAAAAGAGAAGAAGAAAAAGTACATCTTTTCCTCATGGGATTGGATGAAGCAATGTATGGAACAGTGAGATCAAATATACTAGATCAGGAACCATTGCCATCATTGAACAAAGTCTATTCAAAACTAGTACAGAAAGAGCAAGTGAGAGGACTCGCATGAAAAATGGAGGAACATAATGAAATCATGGCCTTTGCCGTTCAAAGAAGAAACCCATATTGTGATCTAGGTGAATGAAAGAATAATGGTGCATTCTGCACATATTGCAAGATATCTGGACACATTATGGAAGGATGCTTTCAACTTATTGGGTATCCGAAATAGCTGTCGGGAAATAAAAAGGGACACGAAAAATCCAAAGAAAGAGGATGAGGTCAACAACAGCGGTAGAGGGGAGGTCGGGGATATGATCGCGGAAGAGGAAACTATCGGACTAACTTTATTGCTATCAAATATACACAGACAGAGATAGACCAGATGAACACAGGAGGAATAGGACCTCACAATCTGAGCGAAAAAAACTGGAAAATGATTATTTACATGTTGAATTCACAAGTAATAAATCCGAAAGGCAAGATCAATGGTAAGACCAAAAACTCATCCTGGATTATTGACTCCGGAGCTACCAATCACGTGACAGGTAATCCGGAGAAACTGAGTGATCAATGAGACATTCTTGAGTGTCCAATTGGGATTCCAGATGGAAGTAGATCGGTGGCCACAAAAGAAGGAACGACCAGGCTAAATAATAGGATTTGGTTGAAGGATGTCCTCTATGTTCTGGACTTAACTTGTAATTTAATTTATGTATCATAACTTGTTGATCATTTAAATTGTGATGTAATTTTAACAAAATTATGTGTGTTATACAGGATCCCACAATGAGGAAGCTGCTTGGAAAGGGTGAGCCATGAGGTGGACTTTACTATTTCTGAAATGTCCTGCAGATACGAGCTATGAAGGCGGAGGAAGTTGATTGGTTCAATCTTTGGCACAAACGGTTAGGTCATCCTTCTGCACAAGTAACAAAGCCTATTACAATGTTAGGTTTAAAAGAAAGTAGTTATAGTTTAGATAATATAGCTTCCGATATTTTTGATATGGTTCATTGTGATTTATAGGGGCATATAGAACACATTCTTCTTGTGGTGCTTCAAATTTTTTAACCATTGTGGATGATCGGTCGCGAGCCGTGTAGATTTTTCTTTTGGTTGATAAGAAAGAAGTATCCCAAACTCTGAAATTTTTTGTTACACTGGTGGATAAGCAGTTTGGTAAAATGGTAAAAATTGTTAAAAGTGATAATAGAACTGAATTCATATGTATGAAGAATTACTTCTTCGAAATATGAAATTCTTTTCCAAACTTCTTGCACAGGGATGCCACAACATAATGGAAGAGTTGAAAGAAAACATCATTAGATTCTTAATGTGGCACGAGCATTGAGGTTTCAGGGTCATCTTCCGATTAGATTTTAGGGAGAATGTGTTTTGACTGCGGGATATCTAATCAACAGAACACCATCATCAGTGTTGAATGGAAAAAATACCTATAAAATTTTATACGAAGAGTTACCTCATTATGATCACCTACGAGTGCTAGGGTCGTTGTGCTACGCGCATATGAAGGGAAAAATAAAAGACAAATTTGAGAGTCGAAGTAGTAGGTGTCTTCTTAGGATATCCCTACAAATAGAAAGATTGGAGATTATATGACTGAAAAAACAATAAATATTTAGTCTCGAGAGATGTGGACTTCTACGAGACTAAGTTTCCTTTTTCCAAAGGAAAAGGTAATTTGGTTGACAATATAGAAGTGGTCCCGGACGAAATGAAGGAAAAAAGGAATCAACACGATTTTGAAAAAGAACAGACATATAATGTAGGTACGAACAAAGCTCGAATAGAAGAAATCCGGACACCGGATACCAAACCTACGGATCAGTTGGAATTAGATCGGACAGATACTAGTTCGAATAATGAAAACGTAGAAGGAATACAAATGGAAGATACACTGGCCAATGAAAAGCCACCGGAGGAACAATTGGGTCGGGATAAACGATAGAAGCATGACTCTGTTCGATTGCGTGACTACGTTACTAAAAATCCGGAAAGAAAGTCCATCAATGAGTTCGTCCGATCCTCAGCAACACTCAGGTGCGCTTTATCTATTAGCTCACTATATATCCTGTGATAATTTTTCCTCGCAACACCAAAACTTTCTTGCACTAATTGCCACAGGAATTAAATCAAAATCCTTCTCGGAGACCATGAAGAAGGAATGTTGGAGAAAATCCATGAAATAAAAAATCCAAGCATTGAAGGACAATGGCACATGGACATTGGAAACATTAACATTAGATAAGAAAGAACTCGGATGTAGATGGGTGTACAAGATCAAATACAACTCGGACGACCACAATTAAATGACATAAAGCTCAGTTGGTCATCTTCGCTAATAAGCAAGAGGAAGGTATCGACTACAATAAAACTTTTACTCCGATTGCGAAAGTAGAGACCGTTCAGACCTTGCTACCGTCAATTGAGAGTTGCATCAGATGAATGTTCATAACACCTTTTTGTATGGCGAACTGGCAGATAAAGTTTATATAAAATTACCACCGGGATTTTGTGTGTTTAGTCCGGGACAAGTATGTCAACTCTGAAATCCTTGTATGGGTTGAAACAAGCCCTATGGTGCTGATTTGTCAAATTATCAAGTGCTTTGATGAAATATGGATTCAAACAATCATACTCCGATTATTCACTATTCATGATGCACTGGGGGTACACAACATAACGTCTTAGTTTATGTGGATGACTTGATTATCACCGGCAATGACCATAGTGCAATTGCACGGTTCAAAGATTATCTGCGAGCTTGTTTTCACATGAAGGATTTGGGTCCTCTGAAGTATTTTCTAGGGGTTGAAGTTGCATGTGGACCAACCGGATTATTTCTTTGTCAACGAAAATATGCCTTAGTTATAATTTCGGAGTCCGGGATGCTGGGAGGAAAACCAATTAATACTCCCATGGAACAGAATCATAATTTGGCGTTGGCCAAATGGGCTAATTTGAAAGATCTGAAATCATACCGACGTTTGGTTGGTAGATTGATATACCTCAGTTTTACAAGACATGAGTTGTCTTATTGTATGTATGTTCTGTCCCAATTCATGCACCAACCAAAGAAAGCTCACTGGAGAGCAGCTCTCCGAGTGGTAAGATACTTGAAGAAGAACCCTTGGCAAGAAATTGTGTTTAAGAATGATTGTGATCTCCGGTTGTATGGGTGGTGTGATGCGGACTGGGATGGATGTCCGTTGACCCGAAAGTCACTCACCGGCTAGTTTATCTCCCTAAAAAATTCACTGGTTTCAAGGAAAACAAAGAAGCAACACAGTGTCTCTCGCTCATCAGCAGAGGATGAATACCGTTCAATGGCAATGACAATTTGTGAATTGAAATGGTTGAATGGAATCCTACATAGCTTGGTCACCGAACAAAAATCTCCAGTAAATAAGTAATGTGATAGTCAAGTAGCATTGTATATCGTACGAAATCCGGTGTTTCACGAACGAACTAAACATATTGAAGTTGACTGTCATTATGACCGGGACGCACTCCAATCTGGTATAATACTTTCGAATTATGTGTCAACCAACGAACAATTGACCGACGTGTTTACAAAGGCTTTGGGGAATAACAACATGAATATTTGCTTGGCAAGTTGGGCATTCGAGACCCCATGCTCCAACTTGAGGGGGGTATTGAAGATTAGGACTGACCTCGGACCCATGGCACCGACTCACGACACCGACGTCGGACCCAAGCCGTTGGTTTCCTAGTTTAAATATAATAATTTTATGGTTAAATGCTAGTTTAAGTAGGGGTGGGCGTATATCGGTTCGGTTCAGTTTTGTATCAAAAAAATATGAACCGAATAAAATTCGGTTTTTTTTTTTTAAAAAAAGAATCAAACTTTTAAAAAAAATAGTTTATCAGTTTATATCGCCAAATGTATCGGTTTATATCGATTTTTTCAATTCAAATATCAAGTCCAAAAACATAAAGTCTGCATCACATATATTCTTAAAACATGTAAGAAACTCCAAATTAAAGTTTACATCCCCACAAAATAAAAGTCCAACACTGAAATAAAATAAACGGGTCGGGTCGGGGATTTTTTTTTAAAAAAAAATCAATTTCCAACACTGAAATTGACATTCACACCTACATTACCACGAAATTTCGACGTTGAAATGTATTGTGTATCGTGAGGTCTTTACTAAAGAAAAGGAAAAATTAGAAACGAATTTGGGGAAAAACACAAATTGATTGGGAAAACGGACGTTTTCCTAAAACTTGGCGGCGCTAAACCGCCTTGCAGCGGTTTGACCGGCCTTGTCTCAAAAAAATACGCAAAAAAAAAAAAATCGGGTAACACGGACATCCGAGCGCAGAGTTATGACCATTTAAAGTTGCACCAATTTACAACTACTTTCTCTCCCTACATTTTATGTCAATGCTTCCGTGATATGTTAATTAAGTTCATGCAGCATTCGACTTCCATAAAAGCTTCATAGAATGGGCTTCAATGGCTATGATTCAAGAGATAGTAGTAGCCTAAAATAAAAAATAAGATTAATTACATATTTGCCCCCGGTTTTTCGGTTCGGTTCATCCCCAATACTAAAGAACCGAACCGGTTTATTTAATCCTGATTCGGTTTGATTTTTTAAAGAATCGGATTTTTTAAAAAAATGAATAAAAACATAACCGAACCGTCACTTCTTGATTTTAACATGTTTCATTTGAATACTAAATATTTTTTCTTTTAAAGCTTGCTGTCACTTTACAGAAATTTAAATGGAGAACTCGAACTCAAGGAACACCTACACACTTAAAGATCCAAAAGTTTCTCACGTTCCCCATCCCCGTTTCACCCGCACCCCATGGAGTCCGAGTCCAGATTTGAAGTTTATGAGTTCGAAATTCTAATCTTTTAAAATAACTGGGTTCTAATTTAATACTTTGTACATATTTAATGGATTTCTTAAGAGAAATATAGGATTTGGACTAAAACTACTGAGTTCGGCCGAAACCGTAACCCCGCTCTAGCTCTGCCCCTGGCACCATAACACACACCTAGTTTTCCGCATGGTCTCCTTGCAGTAAAAAACAAGTGAAAATGGAAACAAAGTCACATTTCCACAAGCTAAGAGGATTGAAAGTAAGCAAAACCAATTTAATGCAGGTACCTGGAAGCTTTACTAGCTAAATTGAGGAAAGCTAGAGCCTAGAGGCTGGTCACTTACCACAAATAAGCCCCCATTGTGAAATCGATTATTTGAAAGACGATGTGAAAAGCTAATGAAATACTTTAAAAAAAAGAAAAAGAATTAGCGACAAATAAATATTATAGCGAAACAGCAAAATCTGCCGTTAGTCCTATTTTAGCAACGGATTAATGATGAAGTTCGTAGCTAATTCCTTTTTTTTGTAGTTGAATGAAATTGTGGATAGAGTCAGCAATAGAATTGAACTACTAGCCCCAGAGTCCAGAGAAAGAAAAAGCAAGAAGAATAAACATGTATGTATACGATCAAGTAGCAATCAATTAGTCAACTACTTTTCAATCCTAAACTAGTTGAGATCAAGAATGTAATGAGTAATGCAAATAACGTACGCCAAGAAGGGTTGCTGTTGACACAATAATCGACTCCTGGTAATTGATCCTTCACTGGGTGTGGAACCAATTCATCAGCTTTCAGCGGTGTTGTCATCTATCTGAGTTAACTCCAACAACACTAGTTCAAATTATGCTCCAAATTCTTCTTCTTTCTACATAATATATGCTAAAATACTTACATTTATATCAACCATGCAGGACTACATATCATGGACTACGTAACTAGGGACTATGCTTTCAGGCACACCCACTATGTTTAGCTCAAACTATATATTACTCCCTCCATCCCAAAATACTTGTCATGTTTCTCTTTTTAAAAGTCAATTTGACTAAATTTCAAAATTAAATTATAATAGATTAATTCAATATTTTAAAATTAAATTTTACATATTCGAAAACTATACAAAAAATACTATAAGTTGCAATTCTTCTTAAATTAATATGATGAAAAAATATAACTTAAAATGTTGGCTAAAGGTTATATAGTTTTGTTCTTGAAAAACGTAATATGACAAGTATTTCAGGACCGAGGGAGTAGTAGGTAGTGAGAAATTTCAAAGTAGGTATTCATACTAAATTCGTACAAATTATGAAACATGAAAGCAGTAACACTGTGTAGCCTCAAATAGAACCAGTCTTATTGTGTGTATATTTAAACTTCTTTTATGTTTATGTTTATGTTTAGTTGACCATCAAAATCCCCCTTAAAATTCACATTTGATCACAAAATAAAGTTCTCGCTCTTAAGGTGGAGAGTAACATATGAGGAAGAAAAAAATTGACAAGTTGAATTGAAAAGTAAGATATGATTAGGCAGTGACGTTGAGATTAAAGCTAGCCAACGAACTTTGAAAATTTGATATGGACTGCCATAGATGTTTACTCTTTAAAAAGTAGATAATTTGAACAAATAGCATATTTTTGTGCTAGTGTTTAAGTTTTGATTTTAACAAAATAGCTTGCGTGTCAGAATTCGTCACAACTCACGGCTGATCACCAGGAGCATATTTTTTGTTTATGAATTTTGGATCATAATTCTTTTTACTATATTTTAAATAAATTATTTTTATTAATATTATAAATAAAGGTTTTATCCAAATTTAGTGGATTCAATCGAATCCGTAACTACTGCACTGGCTCCGCCGCTGACCAGGAGTTTCAAATGGATGATCAAAAATTTGTCTTGGCGAACCATCACGGCTTTATAATAAATTGTGTCGTAGCACTAAAATAAATTGTTCACAACTAGGACTTGAAAAAAATTCACTAAACATATTTTTGCTTCAAATTTATTCAAACTGGTGTAAATCAACTTAAAATGAATTCAAGTTTGATATAACACTAATTAGGTTAATTTCTAACAGTACTTAGGTTCAACCCGAACCTTCAAAAATCACTATACAGATTTTGTCTGTAATCAAGCTCTACAAATTCAAAAATAGAATTCTTCAAGTTTTTCCAGCGAAAACCAATACAAATCAATTATAAATAAGTAATGAATTTTCAAATTTTTACAACACATGAAAAAAATGAAGAAGAAAGAGGGCGAGGAGGAAAAAATTCGGGTGATGTTGATGAAAGTTAATATATCCATCCTTAAAAAGGACACCCGGTAATTTTTTTTTTTGAGAAGTGACCTACTATATATAGACACTTTGGGCTTGGTGTTCATCGAACTTATTCATACCTATGGTTTACACCACATTAATAAATACATGATATATTTCATTTTATGAATTCTATGAGTATTGGTTAACAATATTTTACTGTATTTTATACCTGAAATATTTTTCATTAGATAAAAAATTGTTAGTGAGATATAAACTATAGTGAATCAGTACATATTTTCACCTCATTCATTTTTATGGCAAGATAATTTTCAGCCGCTAGCCTTCGGGTGCGCACAGAGTAAATTTTATTTTTGTACAATAGCCAGCAAACCACACAAGATAGATAATCCGCACTAGGCAAGCCTCGTGCGATGAGCTAGACCTAGAAGGCAAATCCATGTTGTCGTAGGCAAGTCATATCACGATCATTTATATCACTATCGTGATACATTACTGTAATCTAATGTTGTTTTGTGCACATATGCTACTTAAAAGAGGGGAGGGCTAAATTTGATCGTGCCAAATTTTTTGCGATCTCCTAAAATTTACCAACTTTTATTTACAAGAGCTTATGTTAATTTGCACGACTAAATATCTACCCTACGCGATACCTAATTTTCTCCTATAGGATAGAACAGGTTACAATACATGTTCTATGCTAACGCTTGTAGAATAATGATAAAGAACAAAAAGATAACGACACATTATTTTTACTTAGAAACCACCTAGCACAAAGGGTAGAAAAAACACGACCTACACCAATGTAGGATTTATCCCAAAACTCCACTACAATGTGATCCTCTGCAAATTCACGTTACAAACTTTGTAACCTATGAACTAAAGTCTAATTTCTATCTCAACAATCTCCTTAGACTGTTGAGCCCACTCCAAACTATCCCAACTTGAAGTTAAATTGGGCCAACTTTTTTACCTATGAATATTACTTCTTTGAAAGCTGATAAGGTATAACTCGATAACCAATTCTAATACAAGAATCCAGACTCAAGAACTGTAACACATAAATTCTATGAAACAGGTTCTTCAATCTCCTTCGTTGTATTAGGCCGCACTTATGAAATCAGAACTCTCTCAAATATGTTTGACATGGTTTGCTCAATATTCATATTTTCTCTCTCTGTGAGTGCGTAAAAATTCTTGATAGCTAGACTTGAATATTTACAGCTTTAGGTTGCACTAAGTCGACTGATCTCAAACCCTAGGTAATAAGGCTAAATATGAGAGTTAGTGTTTGAGTTGACTTGAGATTCATGCTCTTCAACACGACTTCAATTCCCTCATAGGAGTCTGAAGTATCTTGATAAGTATGACAAGAAATCTTATAGTCTTGTACGCCAAGTCCTTACCATAACATAAATCCTACTCGCGGTAGGACTTTGAGCAGGAATACGTTTTTGGACCTTGTTCAAGTATCTATTCTATTCAACTATGTCTCGTATATATGTATAATATCGAACATGTTCGTAAACTTGGTCCAGTTACTTCTGCTCTGAGATGAACCATCTTTATCGACTAGATCATCCAGTTCATCTTTATATCTGATTCATCTGTCACGTTCGACTTTGTCTTGCATCTCAGATAGAAGATGGATCATGTCCATTTACCTATTTTATTCATTAATATATTTCTCTATGTGTCTACTTTGATATATTATGTCTCTCTGAGATAAAACATGTTTAAGGACCTGGTTCACTCTCCTTGTGCATTTGCTTTGTCAATCATCAAAATCCATACTTGTCATTCTTACTAATCCAACAAATTTTCCTTTTTTATAATGACAACTCATGTCTGCGACACACTATGTAACCAGTTCCAAACATCTCATATACCAACAAGCAATGAACATAACACCACTAAGATTGAATCAGGTTAGCATACACGGGTTATAAACATTACACAGTATTTCTTCCCCCTTTTGGCATCACTAAAAAATTGTTTCGTTTATATTAAGGCTCAATTGAATGAATGTAATATTGAATTCATGACTACTGGAGCTATCACATATAAAACATATTAGAACAATTACTCAATGTATATCTTGCTGAATACTTAACACACACAATTTTCACACAGATATAAGAAAGCGCGAACAATTGTCATTAATATTGATATCATAACATCTACCCATGGTTCACAACAAAACAGACAGATCAATCACCAATACCAGATGAAATAAGACAAAGGACAAGGATTTGCTAAGTTCAATAGCTAGACATCACATAATAGACTAGTGAAATCAAGAAGAAGGCTTGAAGGACTGATGCAGAGCTTTTGGTAATGGTTCTTACTAAGTTTTGAATAGTTTTGGTATTGTCAGCTCTCTCCTTATCCAATTCTTCCTATAGACTCACAATTTGAGCTTGTAGCTTATGCGATCACCCCCATACTCAATATGAATTTGATCCAGCTCATTGTGATGCACATCCCTTAGTGCTTCAGCATCCTTCGCTGCTAGTTGATTTCTTATATTTTATAGTTCAGCCTCATTTATTCCTCTTAGAACAGGTCGATCAGCCTGTACCCATGGTGCCTATAACATCTTTGGAGGTCTTATAGTTACAGACTTTAATTGGCACTTGAAAATGCTCGAATATGTCAGCCATCAAGAATCCATAAGCCATGACATACTCCATATTCCTTTGTTGAGCAATCTTTCTCATGTGTTAAAGCATAGGACTAGGCAAATTAATCTAAACACTAGTGTCTATGAGCTTCATCAAGATCATGTCTAGAAAACTGGCTTCACTCCTTCCTTCCTTCCTTCCTTCCTTCCTTCATTCCTTAGAAGAATCATCCTATGTACTATCTCAAAATACAGTTGATGCAGTCTAATCATATCATTCTTCTACACTTTTTTGGATATAGCGGCAGCAAGGTTGTTGGATAGTTTTCTAGTGATGTCTAAGGTTGTGGCCATACCTTCCAATGGTGGTCAATAACTTTTCACATAATGTGTCCATCATTCTGATGGCACATGCAAAATTTTCCCCAAATACCTGAGTATCAAGTGTGAATTTCACACCCAACACAACGCTGGTAAGCGAAGTGGAAAAATAGATGACATTAATGTAGAACTCGGTACCCTGCTCCCTAGATAATTTCCTATTCTTCTATTTTGGAAGAAATAAGCTGCTCCGGTCCTATAGAACAATCTTTTCCAATAGAATGGACATTTCTGGGACACAATGGTCAATAACTACCATTCCCCTTAACACAATAAGTTATTGAAAATGAGTCACCCTTTCTGCTGTGTGGATTCTCACTTCAGTCACATCTCCAAAGACCTCAAAGTCATCCTTGTCATCATTCTCAGAGGCAGAATCAGCCTCCTTCTCTCCTTCAGAATAATCCTCTCTCAAATCAATTTGAGTCCTTCCTTTTGAGGAACTAATCTCTGTGTCAATTGTCCTAAAGCTAACAGTGGTGGCAGCTTTTCCTTTTCTCCTGCTGCTTCTTGTAGAGCTTTCACCCAGCGATTATGTCCTACTGTTAACTCGTTTAAGCTTTTTTTTTGCCTCCAAATCCTATTCAAGTTCCTCGTCAGACTGCCTTTTTTACTCCTAATGTGAGAAATCCTAGGCAGAGTTTGTGAGACTTTTTTTCTGCTATTTTGTCGATAGAATTTGAAATAGATTCCCCTGAGGCTTTCCTATGCTAATAGTTGAACTTTTTCTTTATTAACAAGGCAATAGAAACCTCATCATCATTGCCAGCTGAGATAGTGGACACTCGTGGAACATGTTGTACAACATGCTCCATTTCACCGGTATCTATCGAGTCCTAACAAGTTGATTGACCGGTTCCATATGTACATGAGTATCAATTATTTCATGTATACCCTCAACTTCTCCCTCTTTTTTCTCTCTCTTCTCCCAAATACTCAACTGCATCAACTATCTTCTCTGTGGTGGAATTTACTTCCTCTATTTTTTCCCTATATGTTTTCCCTTTTTTCTGTATCAGTACTGTCAATCTTTCCTTCCAAATTTCCACACCCTCTGGTGAACCTAATATAGCCTCAGGGTTTTGCACTTGTTCCCCCTCACATTATGCTCCGGTTGTTTCTTCCCTTATTACAACATCAACAATCTTTATTCTTACTTCATCATCCCCTTCAGGCCTATCACGGTTTCCAGAGTTTACCTTAGTAACATATTCTCCCATTTGATTAATTTTGAAACTCTTTGGGCTGAGTGATTCAAGGGTGCAATTATTCCTACTTCACTTAGTAGAGCAAATAGTGTTAGAGGTTCAATCAAATTTAGGGTAGTGTCAATAGGTTGAGTGGTTTGTGGTGGGATAGTAGTGAGAGGACAGGTCATAGTGATAGTTGGAACGGTGATGGATGGGTAAAAATTAATCGGAGTAGATGTTTGGGGTGTAGTGTGGTGAGGTACTTGTTGTTCCATTGAGTGTAGAAAGTTTAGAATTTTAGAAAGAAGAGTGGAGACGGTTTTTGTATCGTGAGAGACTAAGAGAAAAGTTAGTAGTTTTGGTTTAAGTTAAGACGAAAGAAAGGAACTGAGTGAGTGGATATGGTTAAATCACTTGCTTCAAGGAGCTCTAGTCGATGTATAAGTCTTTGGAAGGGATTGACATGATGGTTGATTTCTTTCAAAATCAGATTCATCATCATAACGGACTCTTTAAAGAATAATGATCGTTCACGCCGCCACAAGGAGTTTTTTAAAATATACTTAAGGTTTATTTACTTTTGGGATGGAAGAAGAGATAGGTGTTTCAATTTGGATTCATGACCTAAATTTTGCAATTAAACACATGAAAGATGCACATACCTTAGTTTTTGATATGTACTCCGCAGTTTCAAATTCAGGCTAGTCACTGTGACATAAAATATCCATTAGATGTTATGAGATCATGATCTATCATAGTACATGACATACAAATTAATGCACAAGACTGAGTAAAATATTAATACAATAATGCTTTAATTTAATCTGAAACAATTACTCTAGCCAATCATTTGGAGATACTAAATCAATTTTAATCATCTAGGTATTCAACCTATTACAGTCAGAGATATTTTCCTTTTGAGTTCAAGACTTTTTAGGTCATAAAATTCTTTTTAAGTAGCATCCATGTATTTTTCAGTCGGCGAGGATTAGAGCGATGAACCAATTCTCACAAAGGGTTTCAACCCATATTCCCCCTGTCAATATGCATTTCCTTTCTTTCAGTTTGAGAATCAGCCTTTTTCTTATTTAACCTGAGAGTGAATAGAATTGTTGTCTAACTCATGTTATCTTATTTGAGAAAGCTTTGTTCATGTATCAGTTAGGCTTGCTCACTGTCACTCTCACATACAAAACAATTAAGGTTTAGTTTCAAGAACCCAAGTCAACTTAGTTCCCTGTCCCTTTTCATCATGGGTTCTTTAACTCCTTCCTGGTTCATTCAGGATGGACACATGACTTCTTTACCAGTTCTATCCCTCTTGGCAATTTTGAAGAGTCCATTTGCAGTATTTAGCTTCTTTATCTTGTAGCCTCTGTTTACTAGGCACCTAGTTTTGTTTATTAGTTTCGCCTTGTAGACTGCCAGATACTTATTTTGCATGCTGTCTTTTCACGTTCTTTGTTTTTGGTTTATGAACCAATGTGGATAAACCAGGTTGCTCTATCTGTTCCTGGACATAGCACTTTTCCTTTTTACCTTTGTTCTCACTAGTTTTGACATCTAATGATCCATCATTTAACTGAGCAAGGGTACTGAGTAACTCAATTCTTTCTGAGCTCTCGATATTCATAAATTAAGGAGACTATCAAAGTCATAAGACGATCAATCCTTTTTAGATCAAGAACACTCACCTTTGTATCATCTCTTTTGTCTGGGCTTGAATCTTCAGTGGTGATGCTGACAGGATGATTAGCTTCCTCTTTTGAGTCTTCCTTGAGTTCATAGGAGTTCAGTTTGACAAATAAGTCCACATACGCATTGTGCTTAATTCATTGGCTTCTTCTATGGTTATCATTTTTGTCATCCATGAGTGAGGAAGACTCCTCAGGATTTTCTTGACTAGATCTTCAATGGAGAATCCCTTCCAAGAGTCCTAAGTTCAAAGAAAATTTTAGAGAATCTGATAAACATGTCCTTAATCGATTCCTTTTTGCACTTAAGCGAAAAATTCATACTCTCATAAGGTTATTGAGTCCAAGCCATTTTTTTGAGATATGCCTTCATATACCTGTTTCAAGAACTTCCAAATTTCTTTGGCACTAGAGCATCCTGAGACTCTGTTGCACTCATCGTTTCCCAGACCACAACATAAGATGTTTACTTCTATAGCATTTTGTTCCACCATTCTAATATTTTCAGCAACAAATTTCTTGCTAGTTTTTGGTCTTCTTGGCCTGTCTTGTCTAGTCTTGGAGGGGACCAGTGGTCCTTTTGTTATGATCATCCAGATCTCATAGTCCAATTCATTCAGGTAGGTTTCCATACGATCCTTCCATAAATCATAATGCTTACCTTTGAACAATGGTGGCCTGCAAACAAATAGTCCTCTACAGTGTTTACTTCTCTGTGCAGCGTTCATCGTGATATTCTCTTAAGGTGTTAACCTCTTAAACAGAACTCGCTATAATACCAATTGTTATTTTTCACGATAAAATATCTATCATATGCGATACCTAATTTTCGCTTATAGAATAGATCAGGTTACAGTACTTGTTCTATGCTAACACTTGAAGAATAATGATAAAAAATAGAAAGGTAATGACACAATATTTTTACGTGGAAACCACCTGACTCACAAATGATAGAAAAAACTACGACCTACACCTCTGTAGGATTTATCCCAAAACTCAACTATAATGTGAGTCTCTGCAAATTCAAATTACAAACTCTGTAACCTATGAACTAAACTCCAATCCATAACTCAACAATCTCCCTAGACTAGTTGAGCCCACTCCAAGCTATCCCAACTTAAAGTTGAATTTGAGTGACTTTTATACCTATGAATAGCTTCTATGAAAGTCGATAAGGTACAACTCGATAACCAATAATACAAGAATCTACACTCAAGAATTGTAACACATAAACTTTATGAAACGGGTTCTTCAATCTCCTTCATTGTACTAGGTTGCACTTCTGAAATCAAAACTCTCTAAAATATGCTTGATAGAGTTTGCTCAATATTCTGATTTTCTCTCTTTGTGAGTGCGTAAAACTTCTTGATGGCTAGAGTTGAATATTTATAGCTTTAGGTTGCACCAAGTCGGCTGCACCCAAACCCTACGCGATAAGGCCCAATACAAAAGTTAGGGTTTGAGTTGACTTGAGATTCTTCCTCTTCAATGCATCTTCAGTATTATTGTAGGAGTTTGAAGTATCTTGATAAGTATGGCATGAAATCATGCATCCTTGTATGCTAAGTCCTTGCATAATACAAATCCTAGTCGTGGTAGGACTCTGAGAAGGAACACGTTCTTAGACCTGGTTCAAGCATCTGTTCTATTCAACTTTGTCCCGTATTTGTGTCTGATATCAAATATGTTCTATGACTTGGTTCAGTCACTTCTTATCTGAGATGAACCATGTTTACCGACATGGATCATCCACTTCATATATGTATCTGATTCATTTGTCACGTTCGATATTATCTTGCATCTCAGATAGAAGATGGATCATGTCCATTTACCTATTTCATTCATCAATATCTTGCTATGTGTGTCTGCTCTGATCTATTATATCTCTCTAAGATAAAACATATCTAAGTACCTGGTTCACTCTCCTTGTGCATTTGCTTTGTCAATCATCAAAACCTACACTTATCATTCTTGCTAATATCAACAACTTAGTTCTTCACGCATTTCTTGCTAACCCATATAGACAAATTGTAAAATGCGGATAAAGTAAAGAACATAGGATTATTACGTGGAAAACGACCCGGGTCAAAAGGTGTAAAACCCCCAATATACTCCTATAGGACTTAACTTTAAAATTGCACTAAAACAAATGAGTCAAAATTTGAATTACTAACTCTTGCAACTAGGGGTGTTCACGATTTGATTATAAACCAATCCGAACTGAAAATCAAACCAAACCGATTAAATAAATCGATATTTGTTTGGGTTTGGTTTTGAACTGTTAAAAACCAATAATATTTGGTTTGATTTGATTTTATTAAAATAAAATGGAAGGAAAAATCGAACCAAACCGACAAAGTATATATACAAAAGTTTATAATTATATATATATACAATATATTAATTTTATAAATAGTTTCAAATACATTGTATAATTCTTCATCAGAATTTTATTTATCTCTAATAGGCTAATGAAGTTACACCTTTATTAAACTCATTTCTTAAAGGAAAGTCATGAATCCAAACCCATTTATTCAAAGAAACATCTATGAAATTTACCTAAAGTTCTTTTATATTTCTTAAAAACTTTATTCTCTTGATTAAAATTTATAAATTTTAAGAATTTTCTCCATAATTCAAGATAATTATAGACACCTCAATAGAAGAGTAATAACAAATTATAAGTTGGAAAAGGAAGAAAAATTCATAATAAAAGAGAAAAATACCATTAAGTTTTTTTAAAAAACTGAAAAATCAAACCAAACTGAATCAAACCGACTACAACCAAACCGATGGTTGTGTATTATATTTGATTTAATTTGGTTTTAATAATTGAAAAATTGACTAACTTGGTTTGTGATACGATTCGGCTTGTGGAAGACACGGATTCAAACAAAAAATATGCGGATTAAAGATAGCAAGAAATCAATAGATGAGAAGAGGAGAAAATGGGATGAAAATAGAAGCAAAACCCAAGTGGTAGGGAATTTATGGGAAAACTTGACAAGAATACTAAACCTTCCCAATTGAATTCAGTCAAAAGAACCTATACTGTTTGAAATCATAGAAGAGACTCAGTTGAATCCACAATTGAGCAACTCGCATATGAAATCAAGGATAAAGGTTTCAATAGCCAACAATGGAATCCGCCATGATGAATTATCTCTAACACTACACTTTATAGCTACGTAACTAAATAACTATCACTCTCAAAGAAGTATGTCAATTCTCAATTCATCAAATCTAAGCTTATGAAATAACAAGTGTAGTATTTATACTACTTAGGCAAAGAATACTAGCTAGCTATTACAAAAATACACTTAATGAAGTAAGAGCCTTGTTTGGTAGTATTCTCAAGGGATGATGTCTTGTCTTCAAATAATAGCCTCTTTGCATAAATAACCATCTTCCGGTCTTGAATTATTTATTCGATCCCATGCTGCTCTCTCTCAATTACTTGAGCTAAGTTGAGTCTCTCAAGGTTCTTCAAGGCCTCTCCTTGTATGAACATGGCTCATATGGCTTGGAGTTCCTCGGCATAGTCTTGGGTGAAGGATTTTGTGTCTTGTTCCTTCCATGTCATTTCTCATAGCTTGATCATCTTCACACGTAGGTCTTAATGGCCTTCAAAGGCTCATCCTTTGTCATCAATGAGCGTGTGGTGTGAAGATACCTGCTTGAGGCCTCTTGAAGCACCTCAAATATGGTGAAGGTTCTCCATGGATTATCATTAGTTTGAGGTTGAGCTCCTCCACGAATCCTAATCCTCTTAATCACCTTTCGAGTCATTTCATATCATATCATCCTCTCCTTCTTGAAAAGGATTTGTCATTGAATCTGAACCTTGAAAAGATCAAGGAAAGATATACAAAAACATGGTCCTTAAAGCATGAGGGTTAGCACAAAAGGCAAACATCATACTTTCACTCTAAGTACGGATAAACTTGTGGTACAACCACACATCAATTATTATCATGAATAAGATCCGCACATATGAGGTATCAAGAAATTGATTCCTCCAAATATCATGAAATGAGAATAAGGCAAAGAAACCAATGGATTCCAAGTGTGAAGCATGCAACTCTACATTGGTTCTAGAAGACATGAAACACCTTTGATCCTCATTTTTCAAACAAGAACACCTCTAAGGTGGTACCATGACCAATTCACAAAAAGCTTCTCCGGGGTCAAAGGAGAAGAATATTCACACATCTTAGTCAAGAACACTACTCTCTACCCCATAAGAACCCATTTCAATATAAGATGCACCCAAAATACAAACATAACCGTTATCATATGCAAATAGATAGTAAAAAAAGTGTCACGCAAAATAACTTCTTCTATGGTGTCCTCACATGTAGCCTCACTATTAGGTTCAAGGATAAGATCAAGTATGCTACTATGATTTTGAGCACACAAGGAAGAAGTAGCAATTTGTAAACAAGTATTATCTTCCTTTTCAAAACACTTCTTCCCCCCAAGTATATTATCATCCCAAAGGAAAGATCATCATCATAGAGAGGAGTGTCAGCATTCCATAGTGGATTTTCAAATACCATGTTGTCCCCAAAAGTGGCTAAACTTTCAACATACAAACACATACCACTAGGTACCTTATTTTCACTAGTCATGTCATCATCAAATAAGACATTATCTTTAAAGAACTAACAATCAATGAATTATAAGGATTGAAAACATGTAGTTTCACTCTCATAAATACAAACGTCATTTTTCAAATACTTCTCATTTCATGACTATCCACATGATCAACTTCATTAATATTATCTCCAATTTGAGGTTCTTTAAGCACATCACAAAAATCCTCCATTAGTGGACTACCATCACAAGCAAGTTGACAAAAATAATTATACACACTAGTTGGACACAAATCGGTCTCGCTAGAAGAATTAATTCGGTCATCAATAGGATCAACTAGTGTGTGAGCAATCTCATCACATGACAATGCATAAACATTTGTGTCACAAGTGTCAACACTAGGTGGACCCGCAAATCGACTATGCAAGAAGAATCAATCCGGCCATCAAAATGATCAACTAGTGTTGGAACATCCACATCAACAACATTGTCAACGATCATTAAAGGGCTAAGCCTAACACGTGGTAAAGACTCGTGAAGCTCACATAAGGATAAACTATCACTCATACTCAAGTCAACATGCTCATTCACAATATTTGGAGAGTAGAGATTAGCTATTTTACCTTGAAGTTCACACAAAGTATCTTCTTTACTGTGGTTTTCAACTTTCGAGCATATTTGCTCCTTCGGGAAGTCTTCAACTACCTCATGAATTTTTAAAGTTTGAGGTTCCTCATTCGATTTTCTTCCAAGAATACTTGAACCATTATGAAGGCAACTAGAAAATAAAAAAAGATATATGATTTAGAATGGGGTTGTGACAACCCTCTCACATCACTCCTCACAGCCTCTTTTTTTTCTCTTCTAGAGTTGTCACTTTTCTCTGCTTTACTCCTGTCAATCTTTTCTCTCTCACTTTCATAGGTGTTGGAAAAGGTGCCAATAGTTTCTTGAGAAGGATTCGGTGAACGCTTTACCTCTTCTTTCCCTTTGGCTTCACTTGGAGTAGCCTTCTCTTCTTGTATTGGTTATTTCTTGGACAAGCATTGTCGAACAAGCATTTCGAGAGCCCTTTTAATCTTTCAATACTTTTTTCCATCATTTCCCATCGTGAAGGATTGGGGTCTCTCACTCTAGGAAGAGGTGCACTTGCATTGACTTCATCTTTAGAGAGTATAAGTGGAAATAAAAGTTTTCCTTTCTTGTCCACTACATACTTGTACCATTTTTGCTCATATGGAATCATATGTTCTTGAAACCAAGGATTTCCCAAATACAAGGCACAATTGTTCATGGAAAGTACATCACACCAAATCTCATATTGATATTCACCATTGATATAATAAGAGATAGAGAAACAAAGAAATTAACAAGGAAAGTAAAGGATAACTAGATTGACACAAAGACAAACACAATTTGGCAAGTAAAGCTCTATAATAGCTAAAACCTTCAAATTAATATTTAACAAGCACCAACTTCTTAGGATGACCTCAAAGGAATCTAGTTCCCAAGGAACCAATCCTCTCAACAATTCATACAATCAAAAGCTTCCACAAGCTCACAACTCTCAAAGAGTATTAAAGTATAATTCATCAAAATAGTCGAAAAACTAGGGAAATAACAAAGTCTACTATTTATACTAAGATAGTAAGGAAGACTAGATTAGTTATTACAAATATTTTTAATGAAGTAAGGGTCTTGTTTGGGTATTTCTTTGGAGATTATGGCTTGCATTTATGAGATAACCACTTTATGAAATAGCCATTTTGCATCTATATCCATCTCTTTCACCAATTCGGCTATTTTAATGCTCTTCCTCCTCTCATGCAATCTTTCACACTTGGAATCCCTGGGATGGATCCAAAATATGCTCACGAGTGCCCATCTTCTTGCATATCCCTTTTGATTTTTGTAGTTCATGGCCTTGACTCCTCAAAGACGATCGCGGACCAACTTGGGTTGTATCAACTATAATGAAAGAATACATTCACGCTCTTATCAACCAAGTACCCTCTTTGATCATAATAAGGGTTGAGTCTCTTCACACAAGACATTCTCAACCATTCAACCGCTTAAGGGGTGATGAAGTTTGTGTACCCATGATCATCAAGTAGAAGAGTGAATCCCTCACAACCACGAACATTCACTTTTGTTTCAAGAATTTGCCTCTTTAGGTCAATCCTCCCTTGATACATTGGATTTCCTATACTTCCATTGTCTATCGATGCTTCTCTCCTACCCTCAACATCATATACATAATGAGAACATGGCACATTTGTATTAGGATAAGAAATATGAGACATTATATTTCTTAAAGTAGGAAGTGCACACTTTCTTTTTCTTCTAGGACGACTCTGACTCGGTCCAACCCACTCACTTATACCACCTCGCTTGGGATAAGAAGTATCATAAGGCGATGCACGTGAATATCCACTGGAAGACTCTTCACGGACATATTCATCACAAAGCGCATAACCACAAGGTTCATGTTCATCACAACTTTCTATTTCATGAGGGTCTTCATCAAATGACTCATAAGGCATGTGTGAGAAAGAACTATACCTCAAGTCGCCTCCGTATCCATGGTGTGTGGTATGAGAATTGTTACAACTCTCGTATTTACCATAGGACTCTTCATTAGGTTGTTCTACTCCTTCATCTTCTTCATAAGATCCATGAGACTCATTTGCCTCATATTTACCTCCGGAGTAGTACTCTTCACCATCAGATGTTTCATGATCATATTGACCCTTCTCGCCTCCATAGTTTTCATCACTATCATAGCCATATCCTCAATTACTAGAGGCATAGCCTTCCATGTCATCACCAAAGGAATCTGAGTCTATGGAGGACATGATTCCTCATATCTCCTTCCCTTATGACTCATCTTCTTGTACCTATAAAATAAGCAAACAAGTTAGTAGCAAAATCTCCTCACACCACTCGTATTTGCACTCAAGCCTTACCACACTCTAGTGTCCTTATAAAGTTGGTAATGAATGTCTTATCTAAATCAATTCACAAGGTTATAAATTCTTTGTGGAAGAATAGATTCTTGTTAATTGAAAGACGAATGACTCAAAGAAAACGGACATGAGTCAAAGAAATTTCGATGAAGTTTAAATGACAAAAGCGTGAAAGAATTGGAAAGAAAGAAATTCGAACTCAAGAACTAGTTAATCAACCAAGTAAGAATAATTACTAGTTGTTAATTAGCTTAGAGAATCAAAGAAATGATATGGAATAATACAAACCGATTTCCAACACTGAGAAAAAAAATTCCAAAAAAAATCTACAGGTCAGCGATATGCACGCGCCGCGCATTGATCGCACGCAAGGTGTCCTTCTAAAGTTAGGCTAGACACGCTGGAGGGTGCACGTGGGGAAGATGATTCGCTCTAGGGGCGCATCACGGGCCCACCGCATGTGGGACTGTGACATCTTTCTCAAACTTTAGGCTGGATATTTCGACTTTTGCTGACTTAAGAGGCCCACCCAACTTAGTTTTTTCTCTTTTTGGACTAAAAACACCTTTTCACAACTTGAGTAGAAAATTTTGGATCGAACACTCCTTTTTTGCATCTTCTTCCTCATGAAGATATGAATATCTTCAAGAACATAAAGAACATTCAAATTATCAACCACCTTCAAATCAAATTCAATTTCTTCAAAAGTTTAAATCTAGGCTCTCATAAGTGAGGAGAATAAAGCCCACTAGAAATTGAAGCCAATAGAACCTTCCTTCAAGAAGACCCACTTTGGAGTTCTTCAAACTTGAAGGTCCTTCAATGGTAGATTGTTCAAATTAACTTTGAATTCCTCCAAATTTTAGATCTCAACACCTTAGATGATAGAGAAGAAACCCAAATAATTTTGAAGATCAAAGAAATTCGAATTCAACCAAATCTAATTGTTGTTCTTCATACTTTGACGATCTTCAATGGTGATTCAACTCAAAACTCCTCCAAATCACTTGAAATTTGGATACGTGATAGATTCAACCTCTAGGAGTGATCTACCAATAAAAACAGTCAAATCCAACAACAACTCAATGTTTTGTGAGTTTTTGAAATTTTCAGATTTTTGTATTTTCAAAAAAAGAAGAACCTAGGATTAAAAATTGAAGAGACAATTTTTTGGCCTAAGCTCTGATACCAAATGATATGATCTACCTTGTGAAAGGCACAGATTCAAACAATAAATACGTGGAATTAAAGATAACAAGAAATCAATATATGAGATAAGAAGAAAAGGGGATGAAAATAGAAACAAGACCCAATTGATAATGAATTTATGGGCAAACTTGGCAAGAATACAAAACCCTCCCAATTGAATTCAGCCAAAAAACATTATACTATTTGAAATAAAAAAAGCGACCCAATTGAATCCACAAATGAGCAACTCTCATATAAAATCAAGGATAAAAGTTTCAATAGCCAACAATGGAATTCATCATGATGAACTATCTCTAACACTACACTCTATAGCTACCTAACTAAACAACTATCAATCTCAAAGGAGTATTTCAATTCTCAATTCATCCAATCTAAGCTTATGGAATAACAAGTGTAGTATTTATACTACTTAGGCTAAGAAGACTAGCTAGCTATTACAAAAATACTTACTTTATTTGGTAGTCTTCTCAAGGGATGATGGCTTGTCTTCAAATAATAACCTCTTTCCATAAATAACCTTCTTCTGGTCTTGACTTATTTATCCGATCTCGTGCTTCTCTCCCTCAACTACTTGAGCTAGGTTAAGTATCTCAAGGGTCTCTGAGGCCTCTCCTTGCATGAACATGGCTCGTATGGCTTGACGTTCCTTAGCATAGTCTCGGGTGAAGGATCTTGTGTCTTGTTCCTTCCATGCTATTTTTCATAGCTTGATCATCTTCACACATAGGTTTTCAATATCCTTCAAAGGCTCATCCTTTTTCATAAATGAGTGTGTGGTGTGAAGATACCCGTTTGAGGCCTCTTGAAGCACCTCAAATGTGGTGAAGTGCTCCAAGGATCATCATTGGTTTGAGGTCGAGCTCCTCCACAAATCCTAGTCCTCTTAATCATCTTCGAGCCATTCCTTGTTACATCAGTTTGGTTATGGTTTCAACTAAAACCTGACACAAATCGAACCATGAACACCCCTACTTGCAACCCAAGATTTAATCCCAAACCTTATCCCCAAGAATTGAGGGATTGTTGCACCCCTTCATGTCTACTCTAGGCATTGTTTTACCCGTTCATGTCTACTCTGACTTAAAGCAAATTGTTTTTCAACTAAAATGCAGCCTACAAACGCTTATGTGTGAGAAAGTTGGTTACAATCGATAGCCTAGTACATTGAGCTAGAACTGGAATGAATCGAAATAAAATAAAGGAATACTTTCTCCAGCTTAGTTCATCACACACTACTTGTAGAGACGAATCCAGCATTTTAAGATGATGGTTGCACCACCAGGGTCAGATCTAAGGGGCCGGAAGGTTGTTCATCGGAACCCTCTCGACAAAATTTACACGGTATATAAGGTACATATTTTTATTTTTTATGCACATATATAGATTTTGAATCCCCCAAGCACAAGACCAGAGGTTGACTTAGTGATTTAGGGGATTCAAAAGTTACCTTGATCTTCCAAGTTTAAATCCCAATACTATATTTTTATTTGCATTAGAATAGGGGAAATAAAAAAATAAAGAAAGGAAAAGCAAACGGTCAACAAGGAATTCAATCCCTCAACCTTGAGGACTTAAGCCTGGTGCCTAACTGATGCTTCATTTCGGTCTGGTTTGACCAGGTATTCCTTTTGTATATATTAAATATATTTATCAGAATTATACACATAATATATCGAGTTCAATCGGATGACCATGAATTCACGTGACCCATTTTTTATGCATAAATTCGCCCCTGGCTACTTGAGTAAATTTTGGAACTCTTAAGACTCGAACTCTCAATTGCTCTGCATCTTTGCAAGGACTCTCTTGTATATATGTGTGAAACCTGCAAAACCCCGATTGTATATATGTAAAACATGTTAAGTTACACAGCAGGTAATAAAAGCCAATCAATTAGAAATCCACGTGACTAAGGACTTCTCTAACCGCCATTTATTTTTAGATCTTGTGTGTGATTATCCATTAAATTACATTTTACTCATGCACACAAAGATTATTTCGAATTAAACGTTTATGTGCACAACCGAGACTCAAGCATCAAAGACTTTCCTCCTAGAATTAGGACACTCATGCGAGTACCTGATTTCTTATCATAATGTAGCCCATTACACATGCAACTTCCAATTACATGTAAATACGAAGAACATTTTGGACCAACACACAAAACAATCATATTATGTAACACTTCTTGTATCAACAAATATAATATTAGGTTTTGATTGTTAATATTGTTTTTAGTGAGGAAAATGAATCTAACAAACAAAACGTCTACCCCAAGAAATGGCAACCTCAATCTCTTTAATTTTTCTTTCTCTACACAGTCAAGTACTCAGCTCCATTTCCATTTCTAGGTTGTGTTGTTTACAGGGAGGTGGGTTCAAATTCTATAATGAGAAACTAATTTACATACTTCCAAAAAGTGACATGCTTAAAATCTACTTGACAAACATCTATCTAAGGAACATCCACCCATATTCACATAACTTTAGGTAGGCAGAAAGGGAGGTAGTAACACAGAATGTCACCCAGCTATGAATATTGATTTCTCAAGGTCATGTTTTTTGTTTTGTAATTATAAGGCCACCCAACTTTTCATATATCACACCTAAAGTCACCCAACTAATATAACAAAATATGACATGACATTTAATTTATTTCACATGACATTTAATTTACAGAAAAGGGTCAGATTTGCCCTTGTACTCTCTATTCCATCTTCATTTTTCTATGTCTATGTGGCAATTTTTTTTTTAAATATGGAAAATTAATTTTCTAGAAAAATAAAAAAACTGGACTTTTTAAAAATATGAAAAAACTGAATTTTTTTCTTAAATTAGAAAAAAATGGATTTAAAAAAAAAAAAGAATGTGGAAAACCTTTCTTTAAAAAAAATAAAATGTGAAAAAGCTGCATTTTTTAAATCAGGAAAACAAATTATTTTTTTCTAGATTTTAAAAAAAATCTTGTTTTTCCAAATATTTTTAATTAAAAATTCATTTTTTAGAAGTTTTCATAAGTCAAAAGTCATAAGTCCATTCAAACGTGCTCTAACTTTAAAAAGTGTTTACACCGACAACGATATATATAACTTAAACTCTTAAAATAAAGAATTAGATGAAAAAGAAAAAAAAAGATAGAAAGAAAACAAATCCAAAGAGGAAATGTAAAAGGTATTGCATTGATTGATCTAGTAAGGTAGTAAAACAGAGGAGGTAAAAGTAAAGGTGTATATACAATTACACATTAATCAGCCTTCTTCAAATCACTCGAAATGGGATGAAAATAGGTAAACATTTCTTAGTTCTTAGTCCATTTATAACTAACAACAATCAAGTGGGAATACAATACTAATGATTTACAATTACAACATGATAAAAGTAAAAACTACAACATGCTTGTCTCCTCCTTTCCCCTTCCACTGTCCTTTCTCGATCAATAAACATATACCGTAAAATAGTAAAAACTCAAGGTCATCTCCTTTTTCTTTGTAGTATTATATTTTATTAAAGTTGGAAAATCAGTCAAAGCATTTAATAGTAAGATCATTGATAAAAGTTATGGATTAAAATAAATTTCTTAAACTAGCAAAAGACAAGTAATTCTAATCTAATCATTAGAAAGTAGAGAAAAGATGATATTTGGCGAGGCTTTAATTCGAGTGCGTTAGATTGATGTACAAAACTTAGCTCTACATAGTCATATATAGGCTGCTAGGAAGATATTAGCTGCAACTTGCAAGACTAGATAGGGGGGGGGGGGGGGGGGAGGTACACCTACCAAGTATCATAGAAAAGTTATAAATGGATTTAAAAAAAAAAAAGAGGTAGTTCACCTATAGCCTATTTTATTTCTTGATATGAAGATTATTAATTGGAAAACCAAAAGTTACAAAAAGAACATAAAAGGAAATGGACCAAGAACTTCAAATTCAGTAGGTCCCTTCAAGTTGATAAGTTTCAAATCCTTGGGAGTAGTTGAAACCTACAAACTGATTTGGATTGATTGATTTACCAGGTTAACAACCAATGTTTAACAATTGACACCTTTTTAGACTATGAATTATCAAACAGCTGAGTATATAAACTAATTGTGTAAGTTGAACAGTTGTTAAATAATTCTATTGAGCTGACTAGGTGGGCTGGCTAATAATAATAGTTTATCGTTGATGTTATTTTTTAAATCTTTTCATTATTGTTATTATTATTAGGTTATTATTGTTGTAATTATACTAATATCATATGTATCATTAACTGTTTTAGATTATTTTATTTGTTAATATGTACTAGTAGTTATAATTATAACTATAGAGTTTAAACAATATATGTCATACTTATATTTCTCTGTAAGTCGTTTAACATGGGTTGTCACATTTCTAAACTTCGGCACATAATTAGCATATCTTTTAAAACTCTACAAAAATAGCAGATACGGTCATTTATTCCACTAAACTAGGGATTCACATTTTTAAAAAATCCACTAAATGAGGGATTACATTTATTCTCTTAACATGGCAAAGTCAAATTATTGTTATATCTAAAATATACCATGTATTTTATGGTATAAATATAGTATATGACAAATTCAAATTATTGTTATATTTCTAGTACAATTTTATGGGATATAAAGGTTACAATTGTATATTCATGGAATAAATTTGCTATATCGAAAGTACTTTTTTGTGATTTTATAATTGTATAGGGAAAATTTCCGAGAATCCTTTCTTTCTCGTCCACTTAGGTGGTGCGGACACACCTGTGCGGATTACAGGTGACAGTTACAAGAATGGCGGGTCGTATAATACAGCTATACGAATTATGTTGTAACAAGCAGATGATGATGAGTCAGGCCCATATCAGCTTATGGCGCTACCGATAAGGAGAGAGCAGGACTGTAGACGTTGTACACACGCTACTGGTAATTCTGAAGTTCAGTGAACCGTTTGAAATACAATGGGCGGTTGTTACTTGACCGATCATACATCTTCCAACGGAGCATTAATGGCATATATAGAGACACTAATTGTTCAATTATTACAACATTCATTCTATTATATTTATGAGGGCATATATCGTGGGGTGTGTACACATGAACTCGTGTATACATAGGCCGCATTGTTCCATTATAAATCATTAGTTACAAGTTACAATAATACACTCTTTAACATTATTCTCGATTACTACGCTTTCATACCAATCTCTGAGGTTTCGCCCAGAAGCTAACACAAGGCTCAAGCTAATTATCTCTTTGCTTTATCTTAATATTATTTAGTCGCATTGCAATTTATCTAATATTCCTGCTAAATCAGTCACTTGAGATCCATGTGTCCTTGACCATGAATACAAATTCAATTGTACCATTTTATGGGTAAACAGTTTGGCGCCCACCGTGGGGCTTGGACAGTTGTGGTGTCACAAGTGACCCTTTTTTACTAATCTAACCTTTTTTAAGTCTTATTTTTTATTTAAAATAAACAGATGACATGAGTAGAAGAACACGAAGACAGTTGCAACATCGGGGACAAGACTAATAATGTCCCAATTGGACCAGATGGCTTACCGGTAGAGATTCTGGCACTAGAGGACCTGATGCTTGTAGACGGAGCCACTTCCGGAGGCGGACAGACTCATCAGGAGGATGTTCCCAATGACGAAATGCCCGAGGAAGCCATACAAAACCTGAAGGTGCAGAATGCCGCTATGAGCGAGCAGTTGGACCACCTGATGCAGTTTTACTCAAATTTCATGTCCACAAATGCTGGTAGTACTCCAATAGCTACATCGGCACCTCCACCAAACACCACCGGAGATGCCAGAAATGATCATAATAGATCAAGAAACGATGGTTCTTCAGAAAGTGAAATTGTTCCTAAATATCCATTCCAGGAGCGAGTTTTGAAATTTATGAAAGACATGACGAATAAAGTGGATACTAACGCATAGAAGGCAGAGAAAATGCCAAGGAGTTCCGGCACGAGTTAAATCAAATACCGGGAACCCCTCTTGTGGTTGAAGGTCTGGATGCCAGAAGATATATTCAGTTGGCATATAAGCCAGAAACTGCGCTCGAACTGGTCCTTAAAAGGTTCAAAATTCCTTTCATACCCAAGTATGATGAAATTACTGATCCACAAGAACACATAACGGCTTATACTAAGACCGTCAAAGGAAATGATCTAAGGGAACACGAATATAATCAATCTGGTCAAAACATTTGCTGAGACACTTACTAAGGAAGCCTTGACATGGTATTCACTTCTCCTTGAGCACTCAATTGGGTCGTTCGCCCAGCTTACAGACATGTTCATAAAAGCTCATGTGGGGGCACAAAAGGTTAAGATGTGAAATACAGATTTCTTTCGCACTGCACAGGGAGAAACAGAACTCCTAAGGGACTTTATTTCACAGTTCCAAAATGAGTGGATGTTGTTACCCGCGGTCCCAGACGAGTGGGTTGCAGAGGCTTTCACAAAGGATTTGAATCCTTTGAGTTTGGACGCCCCACAAAAGCTCAAAGAAAATATTTTGGAACTCCAGGCTACAACCTGAGAAGATGTACACAATCAGTATGACTCCAAGATCCCGATAGAAGATGATTTACTAGGCACTCAGGCCAGGATATTTTTCAAAAATCAGATAAAAGAGCTAGAGCAGAACGAAACTCCTCAAAAAACTGCTTCCAACCTTATACCGCTCCCAAAAGCAAAGATGTGGACAATGTTTTCACTCCCTTGAGAAAACGAATAACAAGGGAGGCCCTAGAAGAAATAGTCAGGGATTGGTGAATTTTGACAAAGAAAATTCATCTAACTCCTCCGCAAAGGGTTTTGAATATCCGAAGTTATCTAAGTACAACTTCAGCATCAACGAAGATCAAATCATGGCGGTACTGAGAACTCATCCACCATCCCGACCTCCAAAACCATTACAGTCAAATCCTAATAAAAGAGATCAGTCTGTTTGGTGCAATTTTCATGGCACACGCGGGCAAAAAACCGCAGATTGCAAACATCTACAAGAAGAGGTGACAAAAATGCTGAGAAGGGACCACATTCGAGAATATTTTAGCGAAAGAGCTCGTAATAACTACGAGCGGGGACCACCCGCCGAAGGCAAATCTAATCTGGCCGCACCACCTCATGTTATAAATATGATCTTTGGTTCCAGGAAATACCATATGAGCATACTATCATTTTTATGAAGGAGGACAATGTTGGGATAATCTTTCCCCATAATGATGCACTAGTAATTACGGTACCTATTGATTGTTTCTAGGTGAAAAACGTTTTGATCGATCCAGGGAGCTCCGCTAACATTATCTGGCTGAAGGTGGTAGAAGAAATGAACATGACAAAAAATTGTTTTAGCTGCCAGAACCCTCTCAGGTTTCAATATGTCTAGCTAAACCACGAAGGGAGAAATAGAATTACCGGTGGATGCTAAGGGAGTTATAAAGGTAACAAAATTTTATGTCATTGACGGTGACATGAGGTATAATGCGATATTCGGGAGGCCATGGATACACGATATGAAGGCGATCATGTCACTATTACATCTACTGGTGAAGTTCCTGACTCTAGAAGGGGCTCAACAAGTTAAAGAGGAACAACCCACTGCTAGAGAGATGCATGCCATAAAATAACTAAGAGAGGGGGAGGATACAAAATATCAATTAAAGGAAGCGGAGCCCGCATCAGAAGAGGTCCATCAGGTTCTTCTTGCAGAAGCATAATCAACTTATCCAAAAAAGGAGTTCTCAGACAGGTACCAGGAGCCTAGATATTTTCAGGTACCGGGTGATTCATATGCCACCGAAGCCACGGTAGAAGAGCTTGACCAGATAGCTCTACACAAAGAGACTCCTGACATAAAGGTAAACCTAGGCACGGAATTAACCCAGAGCTTAGGGATTGAATTCTTAATGATGTTGCAGCTAACAGTGATTTCTTTGCATGGTCACATAAGGATATGACAGGCTGTAAAGTCCCGAGAAGAAAAAAATAAAAAATAAAAAAATCACACATACACACACGTCCCTAAAATCCCTCTCCCTCAACCCCTTCTTCCACTCCCTCACATCCCAAAATTTGTGCAACTACACACACGACACAACACACACACATATACACTTTTATATAAAACTCAACAAAAGGGAAATACAAAAATCAAAAACAAAACACACAGAGAGGAAAAGAAAGATTAAAGAGAGCAATTAAGGAGTTCCAAAAAGGTTTGGTTGAAGTTGAGGTTTTGTTCGTGGTTACGAAGCAACAAAGGTGAGTTTTCTCACTCAAAGTTCTTAGTAAAATCCTTTATTTTTAAGTTACAATACATGTTAGAATATAATCCGGTTATTGAAAGAATGAGCATGAAATTTATGATTTGTTTAATAACTAGTTTGGATTGTGCAGTTGTAATCTGTTATACTAGGCTATACTTGTTAGAATTGGATGAACTTTTTCAGAGTTGTACATCTTTCTGTTACGGTCAGTTTGAGACTTTACGGGGATAAATATGACGTACGGTTTGAGAGTTATCTCTGTTTAAACATTCTGCCTCGGATCAACCGAAGTCTGGAAGGGCAGAATGTATAACGTAAACACTGTACAAATAGGTAAAGCATATGAAAGATTGTGCTGAATAAAAGTTATAGATTACTCTGTACTTGACAGTTTGAGACTTTACGGGGATAAATCGGACTTACGGTTTGAGAGTTATCGCTGTTTAAACATTCTGCCTCGGATCAACCGAAGTCTGGAAGGGCAGAATGTATAACGTAAAAACTGTACAAATAGGTAAAGTATATGAAAGCTTGTGCTGAATAAAAGTTATAGATTACTCTGTCCTCGACAGTTTGAGACTTTACGGGGATAAATCCGACTTACGGTTTGAGAGTTGTAACCCTTACAAGTGGAAAGGGCAAAATATTGAAGGAAGCAAATATTATTTGAGCCTTTTGAACATATGACATATTTATACAAATATATAAGTGCATTGGATCGGGTTGCACGGACCGCAACAAATAAGTGTATTGGATCGGGTTGCACGGACCGCAACAAATACATAAATGCATTGGATCGGGTTGCACGGACCGCAACAAATATATATAAATGCATTGGATCGGGTTGCACGTACCGCAACAAATATATAAATGCACTGGATCGGGTTGCACGTACCGCAACACATATATAAATGCACTGGATCGGGTTGCACGTACCGCAACAAATGTATAATATGTTATATGGGAAAAAGCAGGAGTACTGATTAAACTAAGTTGTTTTTTTTAGACGAGTGGGGAGAAAATTTTGCATGTGAATATTTATTGATTTATTTGATAAAAGGGTTGTAATCTGTTTATTTCAACATGCTTATTATTTTCTTATAATGTGATTGTAATTAAAAATATTGTGAGGTTACTTTGGACTGTAAGGTGAGATTCCCACTCAGCCCCCGATGATAGGGCTGACTCTTTTATTTAACATATTTCAGGAAGGCGCGATAGAGGAAAAACTCCGCAAGAGGGCTAGCGATCGTCCCGCAGCCTCATCGTACCACCAATCCATTATTTCGGATTTGGTGAAAGTTACTCTAGACTAAGTTTGTTTAAAGAATTAAGTTTTATTATCTCGGGGAATGCCCCACATGAGATTGTTCTTTGTAAACTTCAAATTGATTATTATATATAATATTTCCGCAAATACCTGTCTAATTTAGGAAGAAAACGAAGTACATGGTTCGCCTGGAAAGGGATAGTTGTCCAGGTGCCATCACGTCCTAAAGAAAGACTTGAAAAAAAGTCGGGGCGTGACAAGTTGGTATCAAAGCTAAACCAGTTTAAGAGATCTTAGGAACTTTCTTTGAGTTGGGTGTTTGAACGATTACTTATTGCGACGGTGTGCGCACCACCTTAGTAATAAGTCAACGGAATAACATCCTAAACAGTTTCCCTTCTTTCATACTCTTCTCGTGCCTATCTTGAGTCTTTTCAAAGACTTGGTTCTCGTACTACCTCCTTCAAAAGATTATGGAAGGGGATTGTGCAACGGTAAATTGTAGAAGAAATCGTTCCCCGATGTCACCATCGATGACGTGGGGGGAGTTCAGAGTCGCATTCATTGAAAAGTACATGCCTAACACCCGAAAAGATGCGCTCAGGCGTGAGTTTGAATAGTTGAAACAAGGAGACTGCAGTGTGCAAACGATACCCAGTTCATGCGATTGTCGGCATACAACGCACACAGTATTCCTACGGAAATTGAGAAGGTCAAAATATTTGTTGAGAGTTTAAACTCGAACTTGACAGGGAAGGTAGTGGCATTAGCCCATGATCGAACCTATCTTCAGGTCGTCGACATGGCTATGAAGGTAGAAAGTTTTGCTAAAGCAAAAAGAGAGTATTCGCAGAAGAGGCTTCGATCATTAGGATCCTTTAATCAGAATCAGAACCTGAGGCAAGAGTGCAGCAGGGGTTCGTCAAAATCGAATTAGTCAGTAGGCCAGTCTCATTTCAAGCCTCATGGGTATAGATGGGTCAATCATCAAGGTGGCAAGGTCAAGGCCACCGGCCCTAACACATGAGGTGACAACCCGATTTGTAAGGTTTGTCAGAAGAAACATATTGGTGAATGTTGGTTCTCACCAAAAGGATGTTACAACTGTGGAGAACCAGGCCACCATGCCAGGGATTGCAAGAGGAGAGTCCAAACTCAATTTTCTCATGGGAGGTCAGAAGCAACCACAGCCGCCTACAAGGGAAATCAGGGAAACCAGTCCCGACAGGGTCAGGGAGGTCAAGAGTCCAACAATTCTAATCGGCTCTACACTTTCCCCAGAGGAATGAGGCGGAGGCATCTAATGCGGTGGTCACGGGTATTTTGCTGGTCTCGAGTATTCTTGCATTTGTATTATACGATCCCGGCTCTACATTTTCGTATGTGTCAATGGGTTTTGCTAAGAATTTACATGTAGAACCTTCATGTTTAAGTGAACCTTTTGAGGTTATGACACCCGTAGGGGCCTCAGTTTGGGCCTCTCGAGTAGTTAAAAATTTCTCATTAGAAGTGAATGGCAGAGGAACAATAGTAAATCTAGTGCTACTTGATATGGTAGATTTTGACATTATTTTGGGTATGGATTGGTTATCAGCATGTTATGCCATGTTAGATTGCCAGCGAAAAATAGTGAAACTATCTTTTCCCGGGGAACCAGAAGTTGTTATAAAAGGTAAGATTGGAATATCCTCACGTCAGCTTATTTCCTATCTTAGGGCTCAAAAGTTATTAAAAAGTCACAAAGTGGAGTACGCATATCTGGCTAATATAGTAGATACCCAAAAAGAATCCCCAGCGGTGCAAGATGTCCCTATTGTTCGAAATTTTCCGGAGGTTTTTCCTGAAGATCTTCCAAGCCTTCCTTCGGATAGAGAAGTGGAGTTCGCTATAGAGTTAATTCCGGGTACAAGACCTGTTTCTATTCCTCCATATCGAATGGCCCCAGCTGAATTGAGAGAGTTAAAAGAACAGTTGAAGGATCTTCTAGATAAAGGTTTTATAAGGCCTAGTGTTTCCCCCTGGGTTCACCAGTCCTGTTTGTGAAGAAGAAAGATGGTTCGCTCCGAATGTGCATCGATTATCGACAACTCAATATGGCCACGATCAAGAACCGGTATCGATTAGCAAGAATCGATGATCTTTTTGACCAACTTCAGGAAGCTAGTTATTTTTCCAAGATTGACCTTCGTTCGGGATATCACCAGTTGAAAATAAATCCTGATGATATATCCAAAATAGCCTTTAGAACCCGATATGGCCATTACGAGTTCTTGGTCAAGTTTTTCAGGTTAACCAATGCCCCAACAACTTTTATGGATCTCATGAACATATTCTTAGATTTGTTCGTGATTGTATTCATCGATGATATTCTAATTTATAACAAGAGTGTCGAGGAACATGAAGAGCATCTAAGGGTAGTGCTTCAAATCTTAAGACATGAGAAATTGTATGCTAAATTTTCAAAGTGTGAATTTTGGTTGGAAAATGTAGCTTTCGTGGGCTACGTTGTGTCGAAGGACGGATTTATGGTAGACCCCCAAAAGATAGAAGCAGTGAAGAGCTGGCAAAGGCCTACCACTCCGACAGAAATCATGAGTTTCTTGGGTTTGGCTGGGTATTATAGAAGATTTGTAGAAGGTTTCTCTAGTCTCGCTGCTCTCTTGACCCGATTGACTCAGAAATCGGTTAAGTACCAGTGGTCAGAGGCGTGCGAGGCAAGTTTTCAGAAACTGAAGGAGTTATTGACTACTGCACCAGTCCTAACCTTACCATCGGGACATGAAGGATTCACAGTCTATTGCGATGCCTCTAAGGTAGGGTTAGGATGTGTCTTGATGCAATTTGGAAAAGTTATTGCGTATACATCTCGACAATTGAAGATACATAAGAAGAATTATCCAACTCATGACTTGGAAATGGCCGCGGTAGTGTTCGCCTTACGAATATGGAGACACTATTTGTATGAGGTGCATGTAGATATATATACAGATCACAAGAGTTTACAGTACATAACCATGCAAAAGGATTTGAATCTCCGACAAAGAAGATGGTTAGAGTTGCTTAAGGATTATGACCTTAGCATTCTTTACCATCCTGGAAAAGCTAACGTGGTGGCTGATGCACCCAGTAGGAGATCAATGGGCAGTTTGGCCCACTTAGAAATACAAAAGAGAGGTATTGTTCATGCAGTACAAAAATTGGGGAACCTCGGGATTAATTTAACTGAGGTCGGTGAAGGTAGGGTGGTGGTACGTGATACCTCGCAGTCTGCCTTAACTTCAGAAATAAAAGAGTCAGTTTGAGGATATGGAATTTGTTAGGTTTCGGGAGAGGATTCAACAAGGAAAACCTTCATAATTTACATTTGGAGGAAATGATGGTACCCTTCGGTATAAGGGTAGGTTATGTGTTCCTAAGGTAAGGGATCTAAGAAGAAGGATCTTAGACGAAGGTCACAATACCAGGTATTCCATTCATCCAGGATCAACGAAAATATATCATGATCTCAAGGCAAATTACTGGTGGAAAGGAATGAAGAGAGATGTTGCAGAGTTTGTCGGAAGATGTCTTACGTGTCAACAGGTGAAAGCCGAACATCAAAAACCCGGTGTCCTACTTCAGGACATTGGCGTCCCCATGTGGAAATGGGAGGCGATTCATATGGATTTTGTGACCGGTCTACCAAAAACACGAGAAGGTTATGATTCTATATGGGTGATTGTAGATCGACTTACAAAGTCAGCCCATTTCCTACCAGTCAAGACTACATATCGGGCACCGCAGTATGCACAAATTTATTTGAAAGAAATAGTGAGGTTACACGGGATTCCATTGCAAATTATTTCGGATAGGGGTTCCCAGTCCACCTCACACTTTTGGCAAAGTTTCTAGCAGGGCCTCGGGACAAAGGTCAAGTTGAGTACGACTTTCCATCCGCAAACCGATGGACAAGCTGAACGAATAATTCAAACATTGGAGGACATGCTGTGGTCTTTTGTGTTGGACTTCCAGGGCAACTGGTTGGACCATTTATGTCTAATTGAGTTCGCCTACAACAACAATTTTCATGCTAGTATACATATGGCTCCGTTCGAAGCATTGTATGGGCGAAAATGTAGATCTCCACTTGGGAGGTTCGAGGTGGGCGAAACACTACTGTTCGGACCCGAAGTCATTCAAGAAACAAACGATAAAGTTCAGATAATTCGGGAGCGGATCAAGACAGCTCATAGCCGTCATAAGTCTTATGCGGATCATCGCAAAAGTAATCTCGAATTTCAAGAAGGGGAGAAAGTGTTTTTAAAAGTCTCTCCAATGAAGGGAGTGATGCGATTTGGCAAGAAAGGAAAATTGAGCCCAAGGTTTATTGGACCATATGAGATCTTACGAAGAGTGGGAAATGTGGCTTACGAACTAGCCCTTCCACAAGAATTAGAAGCGGTGCATCCGGTGTTTCATGTGTCAATGTTACGAAAATACTTGCATGATCCAAGTCACGTCATCCAACCCCAAGAAATAGTCCTGAATGAAGAGCTTCAATATGAAGAAATGCTGGTAGAAATACTGGATAGACAGATTAAACGTCTTAGGAATAAAGATATTATATCCGTGAAGGTCCTATGGGGAAATCACTCCACAAACGAAGCAACCTGGGAAGCCGAAAACGCGATGAAAATCAAATATCCTTTCCTGTTTGAGTAAGGTAATAAAATGTGTTTAGTTATGTTTCATGTGTGTGCAGTTTGTGTTTCTATGTGCATGTGTTACAACCTTATTCACATTCGAGGCCAAATGTTGTTTAAGGAGGGGAGAATGTAAAGTCTTGGAAGTTGTGTTTCATGTGTGTGAAGTTTGCATGTCTATGTGCATGGGTTACGACCTTACTCACATTCGAGGACGAATGTTGTTTAAGGAGGGGAGAATGTAAAGTCCCAAGAAAAAAAAATCGCACATACACACACGTCCCTAAAATCCCTCTCCCTCAACCCCTTCTTCCACTCCCTCACATCCCAAAATTCGTGCAACTACACACACGACACAACACACACACATATACACTTTTACATAAAACACAACAAAAGGGAAATACAAAAAATCAGAAACAAAACACACAAAGAGAGGGAAAAAAAGATTAAAGAGAGCAATTAAGGAGTTCCAAAAAGGTTTGGTTGAAGTTGAGGTTTTGTTCGTGGTTACGAAGCAACAAAGGTGAGTTTTCTCACTCAAAGTTCTTAGTAAAATCCTTTATTTTTAAGTTACAATACATGTTAGAATATAATCCGGTTATTGAAAGAATGATCACGAAATTTATGATTTGTTTAATAACTAGTTTGGATTGTGCAGTTGTAATCTGTTATACTAGGCTATACTTGTTAGAATTGGATGAACTTTTTCAGAGTTGTACATCTTTCTGTTACGGTCAGTTTGAGACTTTAAGGGGATAAATATGACGTACGGTTTGAGAGTTATCTCTGTTTAAACATTCTGCCTCGGATCAACCGAAGTCTGGAAGGGCAGAATGTATAACGTAAACACTGTACAAATAGGTAAAGCATATGAAATATTGTGCTGAATAAAAGTTATATATTACTCTGTCGTTGACAGTTTGAGACTTTACGGGGATAAATCGGACTTACGGTTTGAGAGTTATCGATGTTTAAACATTCTGCCTCGGATCAACCGAAGTCTGGAAGGGCAGAATGTATAACGTAAAAACTGTACAAATAGGTAAAGCATATGAAAGCTTGTGCTGAATAAAAGTTATATATTACTCTGTCCTCGACAGTTTGAGACTTTACGGGGATAAATCCGACTTACGGTTTGAGAGTTGTAACCCTTACAAGTGGAAAGGGCGAAATATTGAAGGAAAGAAATATTATTTGAGCCTTTTGAACATATGACATATTTATACAAATATATAAGTGCATTGGATCGGGTTGCATGGACCGCAACAAATAAGTGCATTGGATCGGGTTGCACGGACCGCAACAAATACATAAATGCATTGGATCGGGTTGCACGGACCGCAACAAATATTTATAAATGCATTGGATCGGGTTGCACGTACCGCAACAAATATATAAATGCACTGGATCGGGTTGCACGTACAGCAACAAATGTATAATATGTTATATGGGAAAACGTAGGAGTACTGATTAAACTAAGTTGTTTTTTTTTAGACGTGTGGGGAGAAAATTTTGCACGTGAATATTTATTGATTTATTTGATAAAAGGGTTGTAATCTGTTTATTTCAACATGCTTATTATTTTCTTATAATGTGATTGTAATTAAAAATATTGTGAGGTTACTTTGGACTGTAAGGTGAGATTCCCACTCAGCCCCGGATGGTAGGGCTGACTCTTTTATTTAACATATTTCAGGAAGGCGCGATAGAGGAAAAACTCCGCAAGAGGGCTAGCGATCGTCCCGCAACCTCATCGTACCACCAATCCATTATTTCGGATTTGGTGAAAGTTACTCTAGACTAAGTTTGTTTAAAGAATTAAGTTTTATTATCTCGGGGAATGCCCCACATGAGATTGTTCTTCGTAAACTTCAAATTGAATATTATATATATTATTTCCGCAAATACCTGTCTAATTTAGGAAGAAAATGAAGTACATGGTTCGCCTGGAAAGGGATAGTTGTCCATGTGCCATCACGTCCTAAAGAAAGACTTGAAAAAAAAAGTCAGGGCGTGACACAGGCATCCCTCCAAAAGTCGCAACTCATAGGTTGGGCCTAGATCTCAGTTTCCCTTTAGTGTGGTAGAAGAAGAGGCCTATAACCGAACTCTACAACTAGTTTGTGAAAGAAGATGTGCTATATTACTTAATACAGGGTCAATTCGGGAGGTAAAATATCTGAACTGGTTAGCAAACGTAGACGTAGTATCTAGAAAAGGGAATAAATTTAGGATATGCAATGATTATAAGGATTGAAATAAAGCATATCCAAAAGACTCATTTATGTTGCCAAACATAGATCAAATGATCGATGCCATGGCCGGACACGAGATAATGTGTTTTTTCGATGCATATTCTGGGTATAACCAGATAAGGATGCACCTGGAAGACCAAGATAAAACATCTTTTTAACTACTTTCGTCACTTATTATTATAATGTTATGCCTTTCAGACTAAAAAATGTCGGAACTACATATCAAAGGTTAGTAAACAAAATATTTTAAAAACAAATAGGAAAAACTATGGAAGTTTATATAGACGATATGCTTGTTAAGAGTCTTCATGGAGAGTACCATTTAAGTCATTTGCATGAAACTTTTGAGGTACTAAGAAAATTTAATATGAAACTTAACCCTGAGAAATGTGCTTTCAGTGTGGGCTCCAGAATATTCTTGGGTTTCTTGGTTTCTCAAAGAGAAACTGAGATAAAACCTGACAAAATAAAGGCCATCGAAGACATACCGGACATGCTTGAAGATGTAAAAGTGGTACAACGGTTGATCGGGCGGGTGGCGGCTCTGAGCAGATTTATCTCCCGATCGTCAGAAAAATGTCACAGGTTCTTCTAACTTCTAAAAACGAATATGATTTTGTATGGATGCCCGAATGCCAGCATGCCCTACGGAACCTGAAAGCTTAGTTATCTAGTCCTCTGCTCATGTCAAAGCCAAAAGATGGGGAACAATTACTCATATATCTCGATGTCTCGAAAGTGGAGGTAAGTGCAGTTTTGGTACAGAAAGAGAAAGGTATGCACTTTCCTATTTACTACGTAAGTAAAGTAATGTTAGGGGTCGAAAGACTGGCTTTTGCTTTAGTTATATCATCGCGAAAGCTTCAACCATATTTTTAGTGCCACCAATTGTTGTGGTAACAACGTTTCCACTTAAAAAATGTGTTACATAAGCTTGAACTTTCAAGACGTTTAGCTAAATGGGTGGTAGAACTAAGTGAATTTCATATTGAATATAGACCCTGGACGGTGATAAAGTCACAGGTCCTCGCAGATTTCATGGTCAATTTCAGTCCGGGAGTAATCCCTCAGGCAAAAAAAGAAGCCAGTTCAGTCTCGGGGACTGCCCCCAGGGTCTGGATGCTCCACACAGATGGTGCCTCCAACGTCAAGGGGACCGGTCTGGGAGTAGTGTTAAATACTCCCACTGGAAAAGTTTTAAGACAAATGATTTATAGCTCTCATTTGACTAACAATGAAGTCGAGTATGAGGCTTTGGTTGCAGGTCTGGAATTTCCAGAGGTTTAGGATCTCAAATTATTGAAGTAAAATGTGATTCACTGCTGGTGGTGAACCAAGTTCATGGAGTGTTCGAGGCCAAAGAGGAACGTATATTGAGGTACCTCGAGAAGGTTTTAAAGCTACTTTCCCGGTTCTAAGAATAGATGGTGGTGGTGCATATCCCCGGGAAGAGAACATAAAAGCAGATGCACTCGCAAACTTGGGCTCCAGCACGAAAGTAAAAGATTCGAAAACTGAATCAGTTGTTTAACTGTTGCAATTGGCACTGGATTTTGAAGGTTACAATGAGGTGAACTCAATCAGCCTAACTTAGGACTAGAGGAATGAATTCTTGGACTACCTCGTGAATGGAAAGCTCTTGGAGGACCCAAAAGCATCTAGAGCTCTAAGGACAAAAGCTGTCTGATATTGTGTTGTAGATGGAAAACTTTATCGACGGTGTCTTTATGGTCCCTTAGCCTAGTGCATAGGCCCCGATGAAGCTAATTATATGATGAGGGAAGTCCATGAAGGCATGTGCGGAAACCATTCTGGAGTAAAATCCTTGATGAGAAAAGTCATGAGGGTCGGTTATTATTAGCCTTGGATTGAGGAAGACACAAAAATGTTCGTGAAGAAATGTGACAAGTGTCAGCGTCATGCATAGCTGTTACACCAACCGGGAGGAGAATTGCATCCGGTTGTATCCCCATGGCCGTTCATGAAATAAGGGATGGATATAGTCGAATCCTTACCTGCAACACTGGGACAGGTATCTCAAATTATATTTATGACTGAGTATTTTTCTAAATGGATTGAAGCTGCAGCTTATATGAAGCTCCGGGAGAAGGAGTTGATGAAATTCATTGAGCAACACATCATCTGTCGTTTTGGCATACCAAAGGAGATAGCTTGTGACAACAACCAGAATTTTATTGGGGACAAAATTACCAAGTTCCTCGATAACTTGAACATCAAGCGTATCACCTCCACTCCCTATCATCCCAGTGCAAATGGTCAAGCAAAGTTAACAAACAAGACTATAATTCAGAACTTGAAGAAGAAGTTAGAAGCAGCAAAAGAAAATTGGCCTTCTAAGCTACCAGGGATATAGGCATACAGAACTACAACAAAAATGAGTACCAAAGAAACTCCTTTTCCTTGGTCTATGGTGCAGAGGCCTTGATTCCGGTAGAAGTGGGAACTCCGAGCTTGAGGTACCTCTAGGCAGAGGAGAAGTCTAATGCAGAGTCAATGTCCATGCATCTATATTTACTCGAAGAACGTCGAGATCTTGCATATGTCCGGATGGAAGCCCAAAAGCAAAAAATGAAGCGATACTACAACCAGCGCACAAATCTCCAACATTTTAAACTCGGGGACTTGGTGCTCCAGAGGATGACTTAGAGCACACGAGAGAATAATGCAGGGAAATTAAGCGCAAACTAGGAAGGTCCATATACCGTCATAGGGATCTCCGATAAAAGTGCTTATCAATTGGCAGATCAATAAAGAAACAAACTTCTTGGTAATTGGAATGTAAGCCATTTAAAGAAGTATTATGTTTAAGTAAGAAAAAACATGCCCTACATTTTTGTTCTAATTGGATTTTTCTAGTAAATTTTTAATGAGGCAGCATCGATGAAAAGCATGTCAAGAGTCTTTCTACCAAAGGAAAAGTTATCTAGTGTTTGGATCCTCATAGCATGAACACCTAGAAACTGGGGGGCTATATACACCCATATAAGAAGAAAGATTCAAAAATTCAAAGCTTCAAGGAAAAGCAGGATACTGGGGATTTCCTAGACTTTCAAACTAAATATAACCGGATTGAAAACACTAGATGGCAACCAGATTATTCTTACACTTGTCTTTACATTTGTAAGTTAAAGAAATCAATAAAATTTTCCTTTGATGATTAATAATTTTTTGTCATTATGAACATAAAAACATATGTTGCTATAAACATATCGAAAATTCCGTGCCATAATGAACAGGAGACGTCCTCTTCTACAACACCATTAAAATAAGGGTCATCTCTTATTAAAACCTTAACAAAAGATAAAAATTTAAGGCTCATGTTACTCAAAGTATCAGAGTTCTAAGTTGATCGGAACCAAGGCAAGTCTGGGACCAACTACAACGGCCATACGAAGCCCCGATAAAAGATAAAAAAGGCATATTTCGGAATAGATTCAAGTTTGATGGAAAATCGTTAAAACTTCCAAGGCTTAGAATTTGTTAAGCAAGCTTTAGATTATTGCTTAGATCATAATCTTCATATAGATTTATGAAGGGAGTGTAAATTTGCTTTCATAAGTAAAAATGCGAAATAAGAACCTTGAGCAGGGAAATTCATTCATTCATATTCTTACCCGGGCTGAAACTAACTCGATATAAAAAACAACAACCGGGCCCAAAAATGACCCGATGACAGTTAAAAAGCAAAAATAGAACTCGCGCAAAAGGTTACGATATACTCACTACATGATCCGTCGGGGTGATTCCAAAAGTAACCAACAATAACAAGTTCTAAGAAGATGGGGCTGAAGGAGGCAACTCTGAAGATGATGCTCCGAGGACATTATTTGAGGCAGACGACATATTCACTTGAGAAGGAGAGGCTTCAACTTTTGGGAGGACTTTAACATCTCCTCCCCCTCTGGATGATTCATTGTCTTTTTCTATGGGGAGGGGACCGTCGGGACAGTTTGCTGAGGCTAACTCGAACTGCCTAGCTTTGGTAATATTTTCATCAATGTCGACAAACCGACTTTCACAGCTTCCAAGGCTTTTCAGCGCATCATATAGTTGTTTCTAACCATAGACATAGTGTAACTGTCAATGGTAGCCTGTATTTCTTCTTATGCATAATGAATTGCCTAGGTGAGTTTAGAGCTGGTTAAATGAAGGAGTTCATTGGATCGAGTTAGTTCGGCGATGACCTCTTATTACTGCTCATTCTGAACAGTCACAACAGACAAACGGGACCTCAAGGATTCATTTTCCTTCTTGAATTCCTCTATCTCTATTTCTTTAATCTGGAGTCACTTAACAAAGGTGCTCAAATCAGCCTCAAGCATGGACATACGCATTATCAGATAGGACATAGTATTTGATGCCTTGTTCCATTTTTTTTTGCCGATCTCCAGCATGGTCTTCATGCAACATAGTTTGTTGTCTATATGCCTCTTTCTCCTCCTCTAGTTGCTTGAGTTTGCCTCACAGTTCATCAACCTTGGCAAATTTTATCTCTGACGCTGACAAATGGTGAGCGGCATTATCCCTTTCAGTCGCCAGAGCGGCTTTCTCCCTAATCAACCATTGAAACCCCTCATTGCACAGAAAGTTGGCCTAAATGATGATTTTATTATTAGAAGGGGATATTCGGAAGTTGAAAGGAGAAGTAAGTTTGAAAAAAGACTATACCTTGGCTACAACATACATGCCCTCATTAATGGCACATTTTGTGGATACCCTGTGGACTTTCCTTCTGTCTTTGTCTGAAGCCACATGCTTCATGTAATTGGCCACTCCAACAGCCTTGGATAGTAGATGACGGTCAGAAGAAATTTGGATGGTTACGGTCCACAATTCTGCAGGTTGAGCCACCGGGGTCGGGTATTCATTTACTAGTTCCTCCCTATGCGGAGAAGAAGCTCGGTCTGGTGAAGACAAAATGTCTTGGTTGTCCTCTTGGGAAATGGTTGGCAAAATCGGGGACTCGAGGTCTTCATGAACCGGAGGGGGAACGACAATAGTTGGCATATGTGAGGGCTGGCAAATGGCGGTACTTGTTTCAACCGGGGCAAAGAAAGCATTGGTATGGCTGACTTCATGACTGGCAAGTTCCATTTCTGCGAAAAGCTAAGGGACTTCTGCTCTTCTCCTTTCTAATGGTTATTCCTCCTCTGGACATTCATCATCTATGTCGACCACGAGGAGAGAACCAACCTCCAAACCGGTAGCACCAAGGGCGCTGTGAGGGGTACAGTTTCTATGATCTGGGACTCTCCTCCTTGGATGCTTTGGGCATGAACGGGGACTGGCAAAGGATTCATTACAGATTTTTTCCGCTTCTGGGCTTGTTGAACAATGAGGGATGCTATATCTCGATTTTTTATTTCCTCCACGGGAGGAGTGGTAGAAGCGGATTTGGAGAGACCTGCAAAGAACAACTTAATACATGTAATTCTTGAAAAGCAAAAAGAGAGAAAAATAAAAGGAAAATGTGCATACCATGGTTGCGGGGGATCCAATTTTGGTCATCGGCAAGTTTTTTCTATGTCCGGAGTTCCGAAGTAGAAACATCAATGTTGACATCCAATTTTTGCCCTCCATAAATTTATTTAATTAATCGAACTTCTTGAATTACAAACTGAGTAAAATATGCACTGAGTCAAAAGGATTTTACAAAATAACTTCGGGACATTTTTCCATTTAATTTGGCAAAATATCATCAAGTATATCATGGTATATCACTTGCATATTTTACTAATTATTATAATTTCTAAGCATGTTTAACAGAGTTTTAAAATCAAAATAGTGAAAACAATTATTTAATCAATTGCTTAAACTAAATGGTGATTAATTGATGAATATTTTACTCCGTTCAATCAAGAAGTTTAACTTATTAAATATATTGATTAATTGCATCTCAATTTTGCATCAATCCGGCGTTAATTGAATTTGCTTCCCAATTTTGGTTACATTTGAAATACAAAAAAGGCCATGTTTTAATACGCAACCCAAGTCTCACCTCAACTCGTCAGCCCAAACGCCCACTTTTTGATTCTTCATTTTCGCACAAAAGAAAACGAGCAAGGCAGCAATGGAAAGGAGGAAATTTAAAATCCTGCCTGCGGCATGGATTCAAACCGTATGGGATAGGAGTAATTTGCTCAACTGATATCAGTTAGTAGTGCGAAATTATTGTGTCCATTAATAGTGCGGTGGAAGCCGAGAAGATAGATATAAAAAAAAAAAAACCAGCAATCCCTAGCTCGGCCTTTTTTGCTAAGAATCTTGTAGGATTCGTTGCTCTCAGTTCTTGCTCGCCAATTTTGGGTAATAGCATTGTCCAACTTGCAAACGGTAACTTCTGACTTGGTTTCAATTTCTTTTGATTTTCTCCTTTTCTTTCTGGGACGAATTCAAAAATGAGCATTGTCCCACATCGATTTTGAACTCCTAAAACCCTAGAATTGGCTCTCAACATTGTTTTTTTGACAACCAAAATGGGTTTTTACACCTATATGAGCTTGAACACTCAGAAAACTCGGCAACGCCTTGAGTTTCGAGGAGGTTCTAAGTTCAAAGTTAATTTTTGGGTCTTGTTTCCACTTGTCGGAAGCTAGTTTTGGGGGAAAGTGTGTTCGTCGTCTCTCGGTAATCATTCCTCCTATCCTTTCATTTGAAAGTTCTGTTCCTAATTTGGCTATGTTTGTAGTTCTGTTATGACTTTGCAGCGGCGTATTTACTTCCATGATTTGTTTTGGTTTTATCTATGTTATTGTCTTCTAGTTCTACTTTGGCTATGGTGTGTCCACTGCATTCCAATTCTGTTTTACTCCTGTTTTAATTCCAGTAGATTAACTTTCTATATGGTTTAATGTAGTTAAGGGTTGTGTTGGTTTGAGTTCAGAGCTCAGCTGTTTTATAGGTTTAATCCTAAGTATTGTGTGATTCAACTACTGAAAAGTGTCTTAATTACAACCTCTGGTTAGCTTACTGTTAGCCTTTGTGATACTCATAACTCTTGAAGGTGTTATCTAGCAGTCATACGTTAGAGGGTCCTATGCCCTGATGTTTGAGTCAAGTTTAGTACTGGCTTTAGAAGAGCTTATGAGTAGTTTTGGGCCACTGTGCCAAATACTTGTTTTCACCCATTCTTGAGTTATGTTCGGGGAATTGTTGGGCTGATAGTTTAAAGAATTGACCCTTTCCTTTTATAATTCAAAATACTAATCTTGAAACTGATCTGAGAATGCAATTGGATGTTGGTTGTGCTTAGATAAAGAACTGAAAAGGAATCGAGTATGCCAATTCATATGTCTTTGCACTTTAAGAATGCCTCTCTACTTGACTAAATGCCTCCACTCTTTAAGTATCATCTCCTTAGCTTGTTGATTTTAGGTGTTTTCTGCCCAGCATCTTCCTTTTCTCCTCTTCAAGTGTTAAATTTGGCTTTGTCATAAGTTGAGTATTTAATCAGCAATCAGTAGTAGAACATAAAACATGTTTGAGTAATTGCCTTGCTAACTTCATCATGTTGTGAGCAACCAACTTGAATCAGTGGGCTTATTTCATGTGTACCCATCTTGGTTTCCTGATTCTACAGCTTTAAGGCAGTGGAGCCCCATCACATCCTTAAGAGGTTTAATCATGTTAAGTTGTAATTGATTAGTGGCCACATCTAGATAGTATAAAATGGAGAAAATAGCATCTGGGATTAATCCTGCTTTCCATTGCTTACTCATGTGAATTAACTAACATATAGACTGTAAGAATTGGAATTATTTTGTGTTTTCTAAGTTTATAAGGTCTGTTCTTCAGAAGACGGGTTAGCTTCTCTAGGTATGAAATTGTTAGATCTTGTGGTGTCTATTCATTTCTCTTTCTACTTAACTGCCTATGTGTTGCTGAAAGGGGTTGGGTTGAACTTGTCAGTCTGTGCACATGTGATTAATAGTGAACTTGTGTTTAGCCTGCATTAGATAATCTAGCAGTTTAATAAAGTGTTTGGTTGAAAGGGCTATCTTGAAACATTTAAGTACTTTTGTTGTTATGCTGGTTGAATGTCAAGACAAGCTTCGGGTTTGGTTTAGCCTCCTCCGATAGCCTGCCATGCCTAAGGTTCTAGAAACCTTTTAATCTTGTTGCGGCATCGGAATATGGATGGTGGTAGCCCCCTTGCTTTCTTGTCTTTCAAACCCGAGGCCTAGGCTGATTATGATCAGTCTTTAATAATACCGTCTCTTAAAGCATTGAGCTGTTTGATGTCTTTAGTTACTTTGAGCTGTTTGATGTCTTTAGTTACTTCAAATGATTGACTACTTAGTATTCTTTTACGTTGTTAGTTTGTTAAGAGAGATATAGTTTCAAACCTCAAATGATGTTGCACATTTGAGGAAACCACAAGCTGTTGCTCTAAATGACAGCAGCCACATTTGAGAATTCTGAGTGTGTTGTTGTTAGCTGCTATTTTAAAGAAACAGAGGCTGTATTTGAGGTAAGTAACTGCTGCACCTTTGAGGGTTAAATGAGTTGCATTCCTGAGGCAATTTGAGCAATTAGTTGCTACTATGTTTCTCTCAACGAGCAGTTGCATTCCTGAAATACTACTGCTATCTTGTTGTTCTATTTTTTGCATTTATGGCTGTCTGTTGTGCTTCCACTTGAGCCATAATGTTGTTGTTGATTTGAGGCATGTCCATTTTGAAAAAAGAAAAAAAAATGTAACACCTCGTACCTTTAAACTAAGTCATGTTTATGATTCAGGGATGTAGGAAACCAGAACGGGGAGTTTAAAGTTGAAAACCAGTTTCAGTTCTGCAGAATGATTTTTTACGTCAATCTACCGAAAAATATTTTACGGACCGTCGATTTCATTTTGAAATTTGACGGAACCCAGTGGAATTTTACGGACCGTATAATAATTGACGGTCCGTCCTTTTTGAACGTCTCTAATATCTCAAGTTTTGAAGTCACTGGAAAGTTGTAAAGTAATTATATTAAGTTGACGGTCCGATTATACGGACCGTATAAAATTTTACGGTCCACGGGTAGACCGTAGAAAATTCGATGGACCGTTGAATACGGCAGTCAAATCCCTCCTATAGCAAAAAGTATAAATACGCAGACTTAGTTCCAAAAATCAGTTTTCTTATTTTCCCAAGCCCTAGAACGAAGTTCTCTTCTCCCACCATCCTCATAACTCAAGGTAAGTCTTTTCCATGTGTTTTCACGCGATTCTAATCAAGTATAATCAATTCCTAAGAAAAATTCATTGTTCCTAACCTAGGGTTTTCAAGTTAAACCCAATTCAAGGTTTCAAGGTTCAATCTTTGGAGTTCTTCTTCGAAGTCTGGATTTTTAATATAAGTTTGGAAGCGAGCAAGGTACGTAGAGCTTCTATCCACATGAGGACATTATTGTTCTTCCCCATACCACACTTATCCATGAAATCACAAATTTCCATAATCTAGGGTTTTACTCAAGTTCATGATAACCCTATATACATGTATAATTATACCTCATGTTATATATTGACTTCGTTAAATTACATTCATGATATGCTATTGAGACTGTCATGAACCTATCCGTAATCCATGAACACATGCCTTGATTTCCATGAGTTCTTAAATACAAGTTATGATCATTATCACTCAGTTCCATGAAATTTATACATGTTTATCATGATTCATACAAGATATGTATTATGTATTTATTCACATGCTAAACTATAAACTTACAAGTTATTTCATGAAATTTATAGGCTTTCAAGTCAACTATTTTCAAGTACATGTTTTTAGAGTTTCACAGATTACCGAGAAGGCTCAGGCAGCCTGAAACTATGTATGCCAACGTAGGATAAGGGTCTCTCCGCTAGAGGACGATGCCTTCTTATTACCCCTTATGAGATTACTGGATCCATCATGTTCATGTTCATGTTCATGTCTCGTACCCCGGCAAGGTACGAGATGACTTAGCTAATCGGGCAGAGATCAGAATACACGTTCAGGCGTGGTGCTTCATGTTGGTTTTGTTAATGCTCTCCCATAGATATACAAATATACAGCTATACAGTTTACAGATTTTACACATGTTATATTATACTCATGTTCATGTTTCTATTTCAGTTTCAGTTTCAGTTCAATTTATGTCCCTATTATTTCATGTGTCTGCTTATTCTTTCAGTTGTTTTACATGCAGTACAATTCAAATGTACTAACGTCCCTTTGCATGGGGCCTGCACTTCACGGTGCAGGTGTTGAGTTTCAGGGAGATGAATCTCCTCAGTAGGATTGCTTTAGTATCAGAATTTGGTGAGCTCCATCTCAGTCGGGGTGTCAGTCTAGTTATTTTATGATTATGCATTATTAGTAGAGGTATGCCAGAGCCTTGTCCTGGTAAACAGTTATGCAGACTCATGTCAGAGGTTTCATAGACTAGACTAGTTATCATGTCATGTCAGTTTTTCAGTTACTCAGACTTGTTATATTTTCGGACTATTTTCGCAATATACTTTCAAATTGTACATTCAGCAGGTTGAATTACATGTTTTTGAATCATTACTATAGCATATTTTGATGCCCATGTTGATCAACAAGTCATGTGGTTCGCTCGGTCACATGCAGTCAGGCACCGAGTGCCGTGTTTCGCCCCGGCCATGGTTCGGGGCGTGACAAAAATTAAATGGTTTCTTTGTTTGTGACTAAGCTACTGTAAAAGAATAACAAGCAAATATTACACTAGATGAGATTAGGCTGCACTTTAACTTTAGTGCTTTGAATTAGTTAATCGCTGGCTTCTGTTGTTGTATGTTGCTGTAACATATGACTGGTTTCATGTTTGGGAGTGGAGCTGCTGTTTTCTTTGAGCAAGAAACAAGTGCTGCACTTTTGAGACTTGCTTTGCCTACCGATGTCTTAGCTGTTGCATATCATGAGAACATGCTACCTGCTAAAGCTATCTGTTTGTTGCTGTGTTTGTTGATTCTAGCATTTGAAATGCCATCCTATGCTATTGCTTGGTTACTATATGCTACTGATTTGGGTTGAAAAAGAACTGATGTTGCACTACACTTGAGCTGCCATTTTTGTGACTTCTTACCATGAGTTGCTATGGTCTACTGAACTACTGTCACGATGCTGATCTATTATGAGTTACTGCTGCTAAATTATTGGAATGAGCAGCTGTTGTGATCTTGGGTTGTTATTGCTAATGGAAAACCACTGCTTTGGATACGAAAAATGTCATTTTTGTAATATAATTATAACTACAGTGATGAGAACAATTTCTGGGGATTTTTGATGTTTACTTGGAGCTGTTGTTGCCAAATTGTTGCTCATGTTTGGGGAAAAACAGCTTCTTCCTTTGGTTGAATTACTGCCTTTGTTGATGTGCATAAGGCCATGAGTTCACTGCTCAGTGTCTGATTTTCATCGCTATACTCTCGGCCAAAGCTGTCACTGCACTTTGGGCAGATTTTGGGCTGAACTGATTTCTAAGATTGCCAATTGCTGCACATTTGGCTTGTGCTGGTTCTGCTACAAATGAGTATTGTACATTGATAAATGCATTGCCATTTTGTTGTTTTGTTGGCTGCCATGAGATGCTGCTGAAGTAAAATAAGCAAAGGCTACATTTGAGGGCAAACTGTTGTTGCTCTTTGATGTTTTCATCTTCTATTCTCCTGTTTTAAAAAATGAATAGATGCTGCACTTGGTAAAGATCTCACTGATTCAAATAAGATACTACACTTGGGCTGATGAAAATGATTTTGATGTCATGCCCCTTCCGGAAAGGTTGTCCCTCGGTTTAGGCATTTCGGTTAAGGGCGATGATTTGACTTATGATAAAATCACGAGTTAGAAACCAACATGCGTTGACGAGGCAACTAGATTGACTGGCGAGTCGCTATTTCGCATCCACGACATGAATGAGATTTCTTTTATTTAAAAAATATAAGTCTGAGCCTTCCTTAATTAAAACTTTTATTATTTTGATATGAATCCGAAGGATATCTACCCTCCCTAGACCTCACATTGTGAGATTTCAATAGGTATGTTGTTGTTGTATAATGCCACACCATGGTGTGGCATATCATTCAACTAACTATTTTCTTTTTATCTTGCGAGGTACATTTAATCATATTGATTGGCGGGATAGAGTTTCACGGAAGAAAAAATGAAGTGGGATTGAAAGCTTGACACTTTGGACGGAGCACTAAAAGATTTGGGCCCGAGGCCGTAAAGATACTTTCCCTCTCTTTTTATCATTATGTTTAGATTTATCTTGTATGAATATTGGGAAATGTTTATGTTATTGGAACCCTTTAGAATTATAGTTGAAATCACGGTCTAAGTATCGTTAGAATAAATATGAGATCAGTTCTCAAATAACTTTGTTTGAACCATTTTTAATAAATAGGAGGTTTGGGCCCAGCCCACCAAAATTGAGTTAAGGAGAGGGTTTGGGTGTTTAGTCCACCAGAATTGACCTCTTTATTTAAACCAAAGTGGAAAACCTTTTTTCTTCCTTAAAGAGATTTGGAAGACTTTTAAAGAGAATATTTCTACTTAAACAGTTTGAAACAAATTCCGAGTATTTCTTTTTTTCCAAATGCCATGAATAAACAAGATTTCTTTATACATATCTTTTAAGCAAACAAACAATTTAGTCACATTTTTTAAATCCGAAGGTCAACTACATTCTGCGGATTTTTAATGCCGGGGTGCCTAACACCTTTCTCGGGGAATCACCTGAACCCTTACCTCGAACTCTGCTTATTTAAGAATTTTTCTTTAAAAATTGAAAAACCCTTTTTTACTTGGTTTTCCTAATTTTCTTTATAAATTAGGTGGAGGCTCTAATAAATAAAATAAATCAAAGGGTCCACCATCTCCGAGATTTGATATCTCTTCAGGTTCCCATCGGGTGGCTGAACGAAGAGAAATGACTCGATCAAAGCATGAAATGGTACGTTCTCGAAAGGGCACCAAATTGAATATAGTATAAAGAGACTTACGGTGAAGGTTCCATTGTTCTGGGATGGTGCGACTATCCAGGGAGAGGAGATTAGCGGTGGCAACAATAACGTACCTTTCTGTCCAACACCGGTCACAGCCGTTGTTGAGATTGGTAAGAATGGCTTTGCTGCCCCTCCGGTGTAGGTTGATGACCCTATCACAGAAGATGCACATATAATAGAGGCGAATGAAATGGTCCATGGTAAAGGGAACGTCGACCTCTCGAACAAAATGTTAGAGGCATGCAACTGCCCTCCAAACTTGAGGGCCCACTTGAGCTATACAAACTTTGTAGCGGCGGTAAAATTTTAAAATAACGTCATCGATGGCTTCTCCAAGTTTCATCGAGAAAGGGTAAGTGTAGACGAACGAATACCCTTGTCTATATGAAGTTATCCTTTCGTTATCGTTGGGAATCAAGACCTCAATTGACCTTCAACGACAGTCGGCTTTTATCATTGGTGGAATATTGGTGGTAATTCGAGTTTTGTAGACACCGACGGGAGAATCTCGACCTCCGAGCAAAACCTAAAAATTGGTTTTTCTCGAAGATCATGGTCAAATTGCCATGTCTTCGGCCGAAAGGAAGAAGCCGAATGATTCCGGCTAGGTGGTGCTTCGTCCTAGGAGTTAGGATTCCCCCTAGTATTTGAAGGAGTGTTGCCACTGGTAGAGAGGTTAAGATATATTTGCAGTGAATAACGAAAGGAATAACAATAAGATATATTTGCAGTTAAGATATATTTGCCAATCGATGGCTGCACGTGCGTGTCAGAGCAGGTGTGATGAAGAGACACGCCTCATCATGACTCTGCAGTCTTCTGTTAATCGAGGGAAGCCAGAAAGTTGTCGTCATTTCAATAAGATGACTATTAGAATGGCAAAATGAATGGAAGGCATTTTTCGAAGTCTCACGCCAAATCGAGGAGTTTTGATTGGTTGACAATTTGAATTCCCTGAGGAGGTTCTACCACGTGGAAACGCTCTTTAATGGAACTTTAGCCTCCATTATGTTGTTGCTAGCAAATACCAAATTCACTTCCTAGGCGCACGAAGGATACGCCCGAAAAGTGCGAAGACTATATGTATAGGACAAAATTCATATAATACGGTAGTACGAATTATGTTGTGACACGTGACAGATGATGTTGGGTCAGGTCCATATCAGCTTATGGCGCTACCGGTAAGGTGAGAGCAGGACCGGAGACGTACACACGCTACCAGTTTTTTGAAAGTTCAGGTGAACCGTTTGAAATACAACGGGCGACCGTTACTGGACGCTCATACATCTTCCAATGGAGCATTAATGATATTTATAGAGACACTAATTATCCAATTATTACAACATTCATTCTATTGTATTTATGAGGGCATATATCGTGGGGTGTGTACCCATGAGCTCGTGTATAAATAGGACGCATTGTCCCATTGTAAATCATCATATACAAGTTATAATAATACACTCTTCAACATTATTCTCGATTACTACGCTTTCATACTAGTCTCGGAGATTGCCTAGAAGTCAACACAAGGTTAAGGCTAATTATCTCTTTGCTTTATCTTAATGTTATTTACTCGCATTGCAATTTATCTAATATTCTTGCTAAATCAGTCACTTGAGATTCATGTGTCCTTGACTACGTATACAAATTCAACTGTATCGTTTTACGGGTAAATAATAAATAATATATAAATATTTATTTATAGTTACATGTAAGATATTATTGTAATATCCTAAGCACTCTACATATAATTATAATAGTCAGTTTTCTAGAAGGGAGAGGAAGCCGGAACGTAATTGTAGTGAGAGGAGATATCTTTTAAGCATAAAAATAGGAAGGAAATCAGTTGGTTTGTTAGTGCTAGCCGTAATGGAGTGCAATTTGTTATGGTTTCCAACTCTTAACTGCTACTGAATGTTAACTAGATAATTCTGCTAACATTTTGTAAATATTTTTATATTTTTGTATAGTTACTCTTTTTTCCCATATGACACGTGCTAACCAAAATATAATACTTTATTTCAAAGAATTATCATCCAATAATCGAAATTATTTTTCTTAACAATAGCAAAAACATATTTAGCACCCCAAAATCAAGTTCCCATTGGTGTTCAAGAAAGTCAGGCCACCTTCAAAGAAACTCAAGACGACCTACAAGGCTACCAGACCTAACTTGTTTGTTCAAAACATGTTTGATCATTAAGTGGATTGAGTGGCTATTTCAAATTACTGCAATTTTGGTGCTCTGGACTAGGGATGGCAGTGGGTCGGGTTTAGGGCGGGTTTTGGGATATCTGTACCCACCCACCCTCCCAGATGTGCTATCCATACCCTACCCATTACCCACTGGGTATAAAATTTCCATACCCTTATTTGCCCATTTCGGGTAATGGGTACCCGCGGGCAGTTATACACTTTCTTAAATAAAACACAAAAAATCTACAAATTTCATAAAATATATTACCAGATAAGTTTCATAATTATCAAATACAATCAAAGTTCTATGAAAAAAATGGTACAATCACTAATGTCATCTCAAAAACAAAATGCAATTACATCAAACATGTCTTCAAGGTCTTCAAACTTTTAGTGTGCTTCTCCATAAATCTATGAAAAACAAAAGAAGAAAAATGATTAAAAAAAAGATTATATAGAAAAAAAATTATATCTCAATATAAAGGAAGAAAAAACACAAACAATAAAGTCATACCTTTGGAACAACAAAGCACTACATTGATCATTGAAAAATCTTCAAAGTATTATCAAAGGATCTACAACATTGGTAAAAAATTAATTGAATTAATCAAATAGAAAAAAATTACACCTTCATTTATTAATAAGTAATATATGAAAGATTTCATACCTTCATCATCCACATCTTCATCAACACAAATGGTTGGACATTCAACTAAGTTTGATGTAGTACTAGGAACTTCATCTACAAATAAAATCACAATTAAAAAAATAGGAATCATGAATATAAAATTCCAAATTGAACGAATTTTGAAAGTTGTAAACAAATGTATTCACAATTTACCTTTCACAATATTCCACAACCAACTTTGAGTGCACATCAATGCTTCAATTGTTGATGGGTGAAGTCAACTACGTTGTGCGCTAACTACTCCCCTCGGTACTAAATGCAGACTCTGATGCAACAGTTGAAACATGTATGGATAATATATCCCTAGCAATTTCTGACAAAGTGGGATATTTATGTGAATAAATCTTCCACCATGTCAAAACATCAAAGTCTTTACCCGTCTTGGTTATGAGATCATCTTCCAAGTAATTGTCTAACTTAGTTTTCACACTACCCTTGTTCCTCCTTTTGGCACTTGCAAAGGTATAGAACTCAGATGGGTATGCCGAGTCATCACTTTGACTAGCCAAACAAGAAGATGTCTCAATCCTAGCAAAATCATCACAAACTTTGCTTCTATTACCTTTCACTCTTTGATATTGTCTCACTAAACTATCACAAAGACCTTTAATTCTTTCAATTTGATCTTCATAATCAATTGGATAAACCTGTGGAAAATAGTAGTCAAGTAAGTCCATTTTAGCTCTAGGATCCAAAATAGCAGCAACACCCATCAACTCATGAACTGAGCTCCAATAATTGTCATACTTTGATCTCATCTTACTTGCCATCAAACTAATCACTGATTAGGAGAAAGTACTCATTTAGACAATGCAATTTTGATCTCACATATTTTTTAAAAATACAAATTTGCAGTTGGATAATTTCTCCTAGAAAATAGTTCAGTAATACTATTGAACAACTCTAACTTGCAGGAGATCTCCTCTGCAAGCACCCAATCACTATCAGTAGGGACACATTTATAATGATGATCATGTTGGTTAAGACGAGGGAAGACATCTTTGTACAACAAAGTTTTTCGAAGCATGTAGAATGTGAAATTCCACCTTGTTGGACAATCTAATACCAATTTCTTGGTGAACTTAATTCACATTCAAATTTCTCGTCTTTTAGGTGAAGCAGTCCAATAGACTACACTATCCCTCGCTTTTTCAATGCCATCCCTAATCACCTCCAACCCCATCTTAACAATCAAATTAAGAATGTGAGCACAACATCGCATATGAAATATGGATCCATCATTAAACAAACACTGAGCATTAAACTTTCCTTTAATTTTCTCAATCATAGAATCATTGGTTGAGCAATTATCAACAGTAATTGTTGACAATCTAGTGTCTAAATTCCATTCCATCAATGCATTAACTATGATATCAGCAAGTGCATCACTTGTGTGAGGACCAGGAACATATATAAACCTTAAAATCAAAAAATTATAAATCACTAAATAATGCGGGGTTCATAAGAACAACCTAGACAATATAAAGTGAACCAACATGGAAAGAAAGTTACCTCAATATAACATCTTGTAAGTGCCAATTGTCATCAACAAAGTGTGTTGTGATTGCCATGAAGCCTCTCTTTTGATTGCTAGTTGTCCACATATCAATTGTAATAGCAACTCTACTATCACACAACTCCAATAAGTCAACCATCTTATCCTTTTCCTTGTTGTACAACCCCATGCTATCATTCTTCAATGTGTTACGGGTGGGACAATGAAATATGGGCTGAATGGTATGAACAAATCTCTTAAACCCAATATGATCCACCATAGAAAGAGGATACTCATGCATTGCAACTATTTCTGCAAGCCTAATCCTTCCTAGATCATTGTCAAATGATTGTGTAGTTTGCATTTTACCGCCCAAGGAATTCATCAATACTTGTTGTCGTATATCAACCATCTTCTTTCTAGTACACCTATTGTAATGCTCCCTTAAATGTGAGGTTCCATGTTTTGGTTTTGCACTAAGTTTATTTCTGCAATAATTACATTGCGCTTTATCTTCTCCATCAACTTTAATTTTCGCAAAGTGCTCCCAAACCTCACTCTTAAGTCTCTTAGCCGATGGAGCTTCAATACTAGTATTTTTTGAACTTGCAAGTCCTGTAGAGTATTTTGTGAATGGTTGCACTTGGTTTTGAGAGGATGCACCCACTGATGATGGGGTTGGCGATGAACTTTTGTCAGCCTCATCCATTCTTAAGCTGAATATTGACAAAACTAGTATCTCACTGACCTGCAATTAAACAAGCTGAATATTGACAAAACCAGTATCAAACCACAATAATCATAAACAATATACAGAAACAAATAGAGTTAACATGCTAATACTCATAAAACCGTAGATTTACTTAAAAGAAGAAAAATATGGAGTAAAGAGAAAATAAAGGTGAATAAGATAGCACATGGTCGTTAGGGCTCTGGCCATCTACTTAATACCAAAATAAAGAAAATCAAAATTCTAAACACACACATGTGATACAGTAACTTGACATTAACAAAATGAAAAGACAAAAAAGAGAACACAATATAAAGAACAATATCAGTGCAACTCAAAAAGAGAACACAATATTAAATCAATGAAGGAGAGAGAAGCCGCACGATTACGAAGAGGGTTTTACCTTGAAGTCTTGAGGATTTGAGGAGGAGCCGCACGCACACGCAGAGCTTTTGAGATTCAGATTAGTGAGTAGAGTTGAGAGAGGCAGAGTGGCGGTCCTGGCGGACCTTTTGTAAAAATAATATTATATACATGGTTTTTAGGGTTCTTAGCTTAACACATTAAAACTACGTAGTTTTGTTCTAAACTATGTTGTTTAGGTGGAGTTATTTAAAAAAAACATATATATACATATATATATATATATATATATATATATATATATATATTAATAATTTTTAATAAGCATCACAAACTAATATAATTTTAATTATTCATGTTAATTATATGTTAAGGATTATATATTTTTTATTATTGATACTTAATTTTAATTATTCGCGTTTAATATCAGCATTTTCTTACTGCTTATTGCTTTAAATTTTTGACCGGGTCTGACTGTTTTTTGCTTTGCTTGTCCTGAGCCGAGGGTCTCTCGGAAATATCCGCTCTATCTACTAAGGTAGAGGTAAAGTCTGTGTACATTCTACCCCCCCCCCCATACCCCACGTTGTGGGATTTCACTGGGTATGTTGTTGTTGTTGTTATTATTGATACTTAATTTAACAAAGATAATAGAAAAGTACTAGTGAATTGGGGAAAATGAGCCTATAAATTCTGAAAATTCGATTTTTTGTGTCTTTGTGAAATTAAATCAATTTTATGAGACTTCTGAGAATCAATTTCACATTTCAAAGTCGAATGAATATCGAGTGAGTACTCTCTATGCACTTCATATAACAAGGATAATAGAAAAGTACTAGCGAATTGGGGAAAATGAGCCTACAAATTCTGAAAATTCGATTTTTTGTGTCTTTGTGAAATTAAATCAATTTTATGTGACTTCTGAGAATCAATTTCACATTGCAAAGTCGAATGAATATCGAGTGAGTACTCTCTATACACTTCTATACACTTCATATAATATAATATTAAAATATGTTTTTACACTTAAATAATTAAATTAAGGTCCTCAATTTATTATCTTTATAATAATAATTTATAACCTAATATATATATATATATATAATATTTATAATTACAATTAATTACAATTATATATATTATCTTTATAATTAAATTAATTACAATTATATATACATGGGTCAGGTAGGGTAGGGTATGGATGAGTCGGGTAGGGTCGGGTATCCTACACATCGGGTAATGGGTAGGGTATGGGTAGGGTACATCCATATCCTTACCCGCCCCAAGCCACACTCATAAAGTCGGGTTATTACCCTACCCGACCCATGGGTCGGTCAAAGCGGGTAATTACCCTCGTTGACCGGGTTGAGTATGGGTCGGGTAGGGTGGGTCGGGTCAATTTTGCCATCCCTACTCTGGACTAGTGGATTCGACATTCACTGGGAAGGGTAGGAAAAAAACACTTTTGTTGTGATCAAATGATTATCTTTCGCGCTCTTTATAGAACTAGATATCAGACTATCATGTTACTTGTTGAATTTGGTATATTTTGTTTGCTCAGAGTCTATGGCTAGCTAGTGGGCCGGGTCGGCCTGGTCCCGCCCCTACACCTCCCCTAACCCGAGTACTTAAAAAAAAATCGCGGTATCGAGACTCGAACCAGGACGGGACAAGGTCTCGTCCTGACCCGTCCCGGCCCGCCCCAGTCCCGACCCGATCTCGATCCTACCCCAAACCTCCCCTTTTGCAAAAATTGTTGTTGCACCAACGACCATTTTACATTTTGACCGTTGTGCAACGACCATTTTTGGCCTCTCCCCTCCCCCAACTCCCCTACCCCCTTAATATTTATTTTTAACCCATAAGTTATTATATTTATACTTTAACCCAATTTTTCAACTATAAATAACTTATTTTCTCTTCATCTTTATCACAAATCTTCCTACAATCTCTCTAATATCTCAATCTATCTCTCTACAAGTCAACATTATTTACTAAATATTCAATTTTATTTATTCATTTGGGAATTGGGAGTGAAGTTGGCAACTAACTTGAGGATCTTCCATCGAGCAAAGTTTCAATTTTCAACCTCTCGATTACACGTCGACGTTACGTCAGCGTTTGGTACATTCGTTCCTTCATTAAATTATTATTGTCTGTTTATTTTATTTAGCGCACTTAATTTCATTTACATTAATTATTTATTAGTATAATTATAAATTTATAATGGAAGGATTTAAACGTATGCTTACGGGTAGGGGTCATGCTTCTTCTAGTAGGGGAAACAAGGGCAAGGGTCCTATTTCTAGACAGAATTCTATTCCTACACAGGATGATTTTGTTGATACTGTATATTTTCCTATAATACCATTAGATTTAGACGATGAGCTATTTTCTGGAACTCAAGAAGACTTTAATTTAGACGATGATCTAGATGATACACCCACTAATGTAGATGACAACACACCTACTAGTGCACCTTCAACTGAAATGCCTCCTATTGCCCCTAGTATGAGACGAGGTCCAACAAAACGAACATTAAAATCAGATGCATTGACAATTTTTGATAGGGACATAGAGAATCAAGTAGCTAGATGTAAAATTTGTAAAGATGTTTTAAAATTTAAAACTGGAAAAGGTCACGGTGGGACGGGGGGTTTATTGAGACACGTAGCAAGGTCTCATCCAGCCAGGTATGCCCAATACGAGGCTTCAAAATCGGGTGCGCAAACGCCCGCTCCATCGGGACAAGGTTCACATACTAATACTGTCCCGGACCAAGTACATGGTCAAATTAACCCTATGATGGGGGGAATTGTAAGACCTAAATACAATAAACATAGAGATACGGAAGCAATATCAAAATTAATTGCTGTGGAGGGTTTGCCTTTTACATATCCTTCATCTCCCGGTTTTATTCATTACATTAGAGATATATATATAATCCTGCTTTTAACGGTTTTCCTAGATCAACTGTTAAGAGAGATGTATTTAAATTCGCACATGAATATCAACAATATTTACGTTATTCATTATATCATTTTAATGGCAAAGTATCTATCACGTCTGATATAGGTCGTAGTACTAACGGTCATGATTATTTAACGGTAACTTGTCATTGGATAGATTATAAATGGTCTATGCAAAAACGTATCTTAGCGTATAGATATATAGATGATAGGCACACTGGTACTTTTATTGTAGATAATGTTTATCAAGTGTGCCATTATTATGGAATAACCGATAAAATTATGACTATTACATTAGATAACGCTTCTTCTAACAATTACGCTATTACAATTTTAAAAAATAGTTTAACTCCATCTTTTTCAGATCATTTTCATATAAAATGTGTGTGCCATATATATAACTTAATTGTAAAGGATGATCTATCACTTTTTGAAGACATTCTTAGTAAAATGTAATTTGCTATAAACTTTATTTTTAAAAATAATAGAATACAACGAAGAAAAAAATATAAAAAAACTTGTCACGATTGCCAACTACCTTATAGAAAAATTTAAGAAGAAGTACCCACTAGGTGGAATTCTTTATACGAGCAACTATTTGTTGCTTATGACTATAGAAAACCTATAACTTTATTTTTTAACTCTCATAATCAAAATCCAGCTGATATGGTTGTAGATAGTGATTGGGTAAAAAATTCCGAACTTATTGTATTTTTAGAGAAATTTTTTCAAGCAACAAAAGAATTTTCCGGTATATATTATCCTACTATTTCAACTATGTTGTTTTATATAGCTCTAATATTTTTATTACTTAGTGAATATATGGAAAAACTAGCTTATATGACAGCTATTAAAAAAATGTTTATCAAAATAAAAAAATATTTTATTCCTATTCCCACTATTTATATTATTGGTGTTGTATTAAATCCGACTATTAAAATAGACGGTACTAAATCACTCATTGAAACTATTTACGATTGTATAGAAGTACTACCACCTCCAAGTCCCAAAAATCTAAATCACCCACTACCTATTGAACAAACTAAAGAAGAAGTGTTGTCTAGCGTAGAAGACCAATACAAAAAAGTATAGGTTTTACCAACAAGAAAGTGCTAGTAACCTACCGGCTTCCATACTATCTTCTTCATCTTCAACACAACCTCACAAAAGACATATTGTTTCTGCGACTAGTATTGAAAGCCTCAAAAATAGAATGTGTGGCCGTACCGCTACTAACCAAATTAGCGAGTTTGATATTTTTGGTTTGCAGGGTTCTGTACCGTACCAAACAGTTCTCAATGAAAAAGGACGTGAAGACTTGCTGAAATACTGGAGGGGGAATGAGAAGACCTTTCCGACACTTTTAATGATGGCCCGAGATGTTTTGAACACTCAAGCGTCATCAACGGCGTCTGAAAGCGCTTTTTGCCGGCAGATATCAAATAGGAGAGCACAGACACTCATTAGCTGGAGACAGCTTGGAGATTGTAGTATTATTCAGAGATTGGATACGAGCGGAGAAGGTGCGGTCAAATGGAGATCAACGAAGAAGAAGACGAAAACTACAACGAAATCTTATCCGAAGGTGGTGGAAGCGACATGGATCAATTTGACCAACAAATACCAATTCCAACCAAAGAACCACAGAAAATTATCAAGAAACTAGAACATGTTTTTTTCAGAATGTAATCTTTTTAATTGCAATTTTACTATGTAATTTGCAACTTTTGAACAACACCACAAAGTTGCAATTTTGACAATTGTATTTGTATTACAAAAAAATCATGTCTATTAAATAATATAAGAGGCACAAAAACAACCTTGGGATATTTTTATTACACTATTTTGTTTAATTATTGAGTTTTTTTTTTTTATATATGTTATTTTTTAAATTAAGTGCAAAAAAAAAAAGAACCTGCAGGGATCCCGATCCCGATCCCGACCAGACCCGATTCCGATGGGATCGGATCGGGGCGGGACTTCGGCAAATCCCGCCTATCCCGATCCCTACTGACCCGACCCGACCCGATCCCGCCCTTTTCCCCTGTCCCGCCCCGCTCCGATCCCACCAAACCCACCCTGCTAGTCCCGAGCTAGGCCCACTGGCCACCCCTAGCTCAGACAACTGCAATCTTAGTTGTATATCTAAAAAAAAAAAATTAACAACCCCCCCCCCCCCCTCAAACTTTCTCTCTCTCCAAAGTTCCAACCAAAATTTCTTCAAACTTAGCAGAAGATATTTAGTATCCTCTTTCTCTCTCCTTGAAGGATTTCAATCAGAATCGTTCAATTTTCTCTCAAATCTCTCTACTTCCTTTTTCGGCTAAGAAATCTTCACTAGTTCTTCATCGATGTCATGTTGTAGTGCCAATTTTACTTTATTTTTCGGGTTGGAACATTTATTCATTTTTTGAGTTCCATCGATTACATTGAATGTACCCATTTTTTTTCTTTTTGAAGAACATAATTCATATTGGCTAATAAAAGTTTGAAAACTTTCATAAACTCTTGAACGACGAAGAAGGAGATAAAAACATTGTGCTAGGAGATCTGGAGTAATCCGGAAGGTATCGGGATTTTGGATATTGTAGAAGTATTAAGGGGGAGGAGATCAATGGTGTTGTTCGCATGATGCGCATGGGACGAACGACCAGGCCTGATGAGATCCCAGTTGAATTTTAGAAGAGCGCAGGCATGACAGGTTTGGAGTGGCTGACTGAGTTTTTTAATGTCATTTTTAAGACGACAAGAATGCCCGAAGAATGGAGGTGTAGTACAATGATTCTTTTGTAAAAGAACAAATGTGACATCCAGAGTTGAAACAACTATAGGGGTATCAAGCTACTAAGCCACATTATGAAAGTTTGGGAAATGATCGTGGAGATGAGGGTGAGAAGAGGCGTGTCTATTTCCGATAACCAATTTGGATTCATGCCGGGACATTCGACTACAGAAGCCATTCTTCTTATTAGGAGATTGGTGGAGCCGTATAGGGAGAGGTAGATGGACTTACATATTATTTTTAACGACCTCGAGAAGGCATACGACAAAGTCTCTAGGGAGGTTCTATGGAGATGTTTAGAGGTTAGATGTATATATGTGGCGTACATAGTGTCGCGCCCGATTTTCGACCTGCTCGCAGGTCAAAAGCGAGCACGGCGTGTTCAGGTGATTCCTGGGTAAAAGGGTTGAGGAGTCGCCACCTAATTATTTTTTACGGTGAATTAGGACACCTAAATATTAAACTAAATGCTGCAATGTAAACTCCAATTTTAAGGTCTGCGAAACTAATGAGATTCTAGGTAAGGGTTCTTTATTATCCTAAAGGGAAGGGGTTAGACATCCTTTAAGATCCGCTAACTTGCGGTTATCCGGTCAAAATCAGGTTAATATTATAGTAAGAAAAATGCATGTTTAAAGTATGAAGTTAAAAAAGATGTTTGCAAATAATTAATGAAAGAGATGCATTTTATACACGTATGCATTTGTGACAATAATAAGGAGAAAAGCAATTAATTTGTAATGCCAAAGGAGTAATTTTTTTGAAAATCATTTTTAGTTGTAAAATTAATAAAATGAATAGAAGATGATCAAAATTTGTTTTGAAAATTTTAAATATGCATGACGAGCCTAAAAATAAATAAACTAGCGGAGGGTTTCTAAGTTTGAATTAACCGAGCTTACAAATAAATAAGCTAGCGACGGGTTTCCAATCTTAGACTATCCTATGAATTAATTCTAAGTCTACCTATTCTAAGCATTTCAATAATTACATAAGTGCTGTAAATAATATTACAATACAGAGCGGGATAAAAGCTGAATTAAAGAAAGTAAATAAAATAAATAAACTCCGAGAAATATCTTCCATCATTGACTTTGTTCCTTGCAAGCTGTTAAGAACAAACGGTTAGAAACAGTTAAAAAAAAACAAATAACCTCGAATCCGTATCCAAAACAGTGAGCGTTTTGGTCACGGAGGGCTCAGACTTAAATTTTGAAAAGACCATTCCAATCACGCCGTGGCTGCAAACATATGACTGAGTGGTTATTTTGATTGCCTCGCCTACTAAACGTATTGGTCTCTCGGATGAAAAAGAAAAGATCACTATAATCACGTCGTGGCTGCGAATATATAAGTCACCTCGCCTACTAAACATGTTGATCTTGGATGAAATAAAGGTTTAAGCCTCATCCTTGCCCAGAAGTTATATTTATTTAGAAAAATACATATTTGGCAATTGAATAAAAGAAGCAATTTTTTATGAAAAAAAAACCTTTCAAGGTTGCAAATCAGATAGAATGCAAACCTTATTTTTTAAAGAAAGTGAATAATAGATAGCCAATTTTTTTTTTGAAAGATATTAAAGCATGCATAACGAAAAAAATAGAACAAAGTAACTAGAGGCTAAGTGTGGAACATACAAGACGGCCCTAAACAAATAAAGCTAGCGATGGTTTCCAAAGCAAATGAGCCTAAGAAATAAACTAGCGGCAGTTAGACTATCCTATTCATTCATCTATTCGCGGCCTAATTATTCTAAACATTCTAATGACGATACATAATTAAATAATTATTACAACCCAAATAATAATGAAAGACAAATTTAACAATAAATAGAAGCAAGCGGCTAGGACGGATGACGATATCATCGGCATCCTATTTGTTTTGAATTTCCAAGACCGGAGAATGCAATGAACACAGATGTGGTTCTTCATTTTGGACGAAGTCATGATGAGTCTCATAACGAGACTCTTCGTCACTCCCGACACATTTCATGTAAATAAAAGAAAAAAGAAAATGATTAGTAGACGGAACGAAAATATCAACACATGAATATTCCTAATATATACATACACGAAATATACAACATTAAATGTACATAGGAATGAATATTCATGGCCTTATATTCTACATATCCTTGAGACATATATACAATTATATAAGCAAAACGTCTCATTATCATATTAATTAATCAAGACTACATTACTTAGCAAACTATCATACTAAATCAAGCATAACACACAATCAAATATGCTTAAAGGAATATAGAAGAATTGGAACGAGTCTAACCTTTTCCGGGTAGCGAACCGAGGCGTTGTTTTGAATCGTTGAATCCGCTCGGAAATGTTAGAATTCTGATTTGTTGTAGATTTTTTGAATTCTGATTTTTTCTGAAAATAGGACTTGGTTTTCTGATCTCGGACCCGACCCGGAATGACCCGACCCGACCCGGTAGTGACCCGACCCGGAACCAAAAACAGTGAAAAAATAGCAAAAATTCCAGATTCTTCAACACAAAAAAACAATAATTTCGACCTATTTTTCGGAATCTTTAAGTTGAAGAACACATGCAAGAACAAAGAAATGTTCCTATAATTTTGGATCTTTTTTTTTTGTGAAGAACAACACTAACAAAAATCGAAAGGAAACAGAGGCTTGAATCTAATTTCCAACCCGAAAAATCGAATTAGAAAACTCCTAAAAAGGAACCCCTTTTTTCTCCCAAAATCCGACCTCCAAAACAGATGCAAAAGGGGGGTTTTTATACGTCTCAAACTCAACGTTCACCCCCCATACCCCCTTAGAAAACGAATTCGAATTTCAAAATAAAGGGGGAACAAAAAATCTGATTTTTGGGGCGTGTTCTTGGGGCATGTGTTGCAGAAAGGTGATGGGGTAGATTGGTGGTGTCAGGCGGCGGTGTGGCGGCGGTGGTGTCGAGCGTAGGGGTGTAGGGTGGCGGCGTGGGTAGGGTGGCGGCTGATTGGGTGGTTTAGGGGTTTTAGGTTTTTTTTTTTTTGATTTTGGGTTTTGTTTTAGGGGGATAAAAGGGGAGGGTTAATGGGCTTCGGGTATGGGCAAAAAAATAAGGGGGGTTGGGCCAATTTAGGGATTCGGGTGGGCTTGGTAGATGGGGTGGCCGATTGGGCTTGGAAAAAAGGGGTGTTGGGATTTTGTTTTGTGGGTTGTTGGATGATGGGAGTTTTAAAATGGGGAGTTTGGGCTTGGGTGTTGGGCTAATTGGGTTGTGGGCTAGTTTGGGGTTTTTTAATTGGGGGACTTTGGGCTTGGAAAAAGGGGTGTTGGGTTTTGGGATTTGGTTGGGGGAATTTGTATTGGGTTGGAAAAATGGAATGGGTCAGAAATTGTTTTGGGTTTTAAAAAATATGAAAGGGGTTTAACATATATATTTTTTGTTTTGTAAAAGATGTGAATTATTTAAAAATAACATAACGATGTGATAATAATAAAATATAATATTTGCGAAATGTTTAATGCTTAAAGAAAAATGGAAATGCGATGCAATTTTGTGAGAATAAAATAACATAGAATTTTCGGATAAAACTTATGATTATGATAAATGATAGTGAAAAATGCGAATAATAATAATAAGAGAATAATATATATATACGCATGTATGCATATAGATTAAAATTGTTTTGAGGTGTTAAAAATATTTAAAATTGCAAATAAATTGGAAAAGACGGGACAAAATTGGGTGTCAACACATAGGGCGATCAAGGATATGTATGATGGAGCCAAGACCAGGGTACGGACAGTAGGAGGAGACTCGGAGCACTTTCTAGTGATGATGGAGTTGCATCAGGGATCAACTCTTAGCCCATTCTTATTTGCATTGGTGATGGATGGAGTGACGCGACAAATTCAAGGAGAGGTGCCATGGTGTATGTTATTCCCAGATGACATAGTCCTGATTGAAGAGACTTGCAGTGGAGTGAACGCTAAACTAGAGGTTTGAAGATAGACTTTGGAGTCTAAAAGGTTCAGGCTGAGTATGACCAAGACAATATACTTGGAGTGCAAGTTCAGTAACGGGAGCAACCATGAGACAAACATGGAGGTGAGGCTTGGTACTCAGGTCATTCCAAAGAAAGGATGTTTTAAGTATCTTGGGTCATTATCCAAGGGAATAGAGATATTGATGACGATGTCACACATCGTATTGGTGCAGGGTGGATGAAATGGAGGCTCGCATCTAGAGTCTTATGCGATAAAAAGGTGCCACCAAAACTTAAAGGCAAATTCTATAGGGTGGTGGTTAGACCGACTATGTTGTATGTGACAAAGTGTTGGCCAGTCAAGATTTCGCACATCCAAAAGATGAAAGTTACGGAGATAGATGTGTAGGCATACAAGGAGGGATATGATTAGAAATGATGATATCTAGGACAAAGTAGGAGTGGCCTCGGTGGAGGATAAGATGCGGGAAACGAGGTTGAGATAGTTCGGGCATGTGCAGAGGAGAGGCACAAATGCCCTAGTGCGAAGGTGCGAGAGGTTGTCTATGAACGGGTTCAGGATGGGTAGAGGTAGGCCTAAGAAGTATCGGGGAGACATGATTAGACGGGATATGATGCAGGTGCAACTTACTGAGGACGTGACCTTAAATAGAGGGTTGTAGAGGACATAGATTAAGGTAGAAAGATAGTGTTGGAAATTTGCCTTTGGTGGGGAGGTGCGTCCACCCATATTTAATGAATTAAATACTAGGGTTCCGTATGTTTGAGGCTTTGTCTCTTCATACGTGCATAATCTACTAAATGAGTAGATGACCGTAGGGCCAGGAATCGTCAAATTTCATTGAGAAATGAAAGAGATATTGGTCCACGAAGTAAGGTGTTTGAGGAATGGAAATATGGTGTGGGACAAATCTACCACATCAGTAGGAAAAGGAAGAATTGCTCTCTTTATAAGTCTCAAAATTGGCTAACGGTTTGGGACCCCAAGGGGTAACCCATGTATTTAAAGGAGGGAGGACCTAGATGTGCTTGGGTTCAACGCTAAGCCCATACGAGCGCCGCCGCCCATCCCGTCCGGTCCTGTATCGGGTCTTGGGTCTTGATTCTTGGGCCTTGGGCTTTGGGCTTCTTCTAATATTATCTCTTTGGACCTCAAATTGTTTAATATTTACAGTTTGGTCCCTGGAGTTTCTGGAATGTTGAATTTGGGAACGACGCCGTTGGAGTTGATTTTTGGGGGCGTTATTGTGCATTAACCAGCCATTACTTGAGTGGTTAACTCCCTCCATTAATAGCCATTACTTGGCTGTTTAATTCCCTCTTTTAATGGCCATTAACAGCCATGTCTTGGCAGTGGAGAGGTCTCCCCTTATGCTATATATTGATGCCTTTTGCCTCAATTGTGACACACAGATATATACACAGAAAAATGAGACACATTATACACACAGATACAAAAACATAAGAGAAACAACACAGATTCTGTTCGCAGAAATAGTGACAAAACAGAAACTCTTCCTTCCTTTTCCATTCTTCAGCAAGTCATTTCGTGTTCGTTTTCTTCGTCAGAATCAACCTATTTGATTTGTAGTGTTAATTAGTTGATTTTTTATCTTGGGAGACTATTGCCCATTAACGTAAAAGCATATATATGTGGCAATCTTGTCTTAAGGACAGAGTGACATCACTCGACTCAGCATACAGTTGTAACAATCCAGATTTAGTGTTTCTTGATTTCAGGTTATCAAGATTCAAGACTCAACAAATTCGCGGCAGTTCTAAATATTGGCAATTCGTTTATCCTTTCGAACGCTTGTAATATTTATTTGCTTCTCGTACTGCTTTACATTTCCAACAGATAGTAGGTAGTTGGGCGTAGTCCTACTTAAGCATACATACTGGTAGTTGTAGTGTTATTATTATAGCCCTGATTAGCCTATCATACTAGTAGACGTAGTATTGTTTTATAGTTCCATGTCCTTTGATTCTGCTGCTGTATGTTCTTTCATGTACTTTGTTTATTTTATTTACATGCGTTACGTACTTCTTCTTTTTTCAAGAATGCTTTATCATGGTATTTTCTCTTTTGTTACTCTAATTTTTATAATGCTTTAAATTTCTTGTTCGGGTTTGATCGTTTCTCTTGCTTTTGCTTGTGCTTATGTTTTTCTTGAGCCAAGGGTCTTTCGAAAATAACCTCTCTACTTACCAAGGTAGAGGTAAGGTCTGCGTACACTCAGCCTTTCTTGACCGTTTCTCTTGCTTCCACTGGGTATGTTGTTGTTGTTGTTGTAATAAAAGTTTGAAAACTCCGTTATTGAACTTTTAAAATTAAAATTAGGAAAGTATTGTTAAATCATGGAGTAGTTTCTGTTGGTACTCTATTGTACTTTATGAAGTAGTACGGAAAGTAAATAACTATTACAGGTGTTCGAAAGTATAAACAAATATTCAATATTCAGAAATTGAATCTTGTTGAACAAATAGGCCAATCTTCAAAACTGCCACAAGCTTATTGTGTCTTGAATCTTGATAACCTAAAATCAAGAAATAACTAAATCTGGATGGTTACAACGTTGTGTGTTGAGTCGAGTGATTGCCCTTTGTCCTTAAGACAAGATTGTCCCATATATATGCTTTTACGTTAGCGGGCAATAGTCTCCCAAGATAAAACAACACTTTAATCTCAACGCTACAAAGCCAATAGGTTGAGTCTGACGAAGAAAACAAATATGAATCGACTTGCTGAAGATATGCAAAAGGAATGAAGAGTTTCTGTTTACTCTTCTCTTTTGTCTCTGTGTATATAGTGTGTCTCTGTTGTGTATATCTTGTGTATTTCAACACTATTTTTTCGTCACTATTTTTCGTGACTGTTTTATGCTGTATTTCGTGACTATTTTGTGCTATTTTTCGTGACTATTTTGTGCTGTATTTCATGACTGTTTTGTGATGTTTTTCATTGTCCCGAATTGAGCCAAAAATAGCTCAATATATAGCATGGAGGAGGGCATCCCAACAGCCACAAACAAGGTTGTAATGGCCATTAAGGGAGGGCTGTAATGGCAGGTTTAATGCCATGAAGGAGGTTGTTCATGGCCTTGAAGGAGGGCTGATTAAAGGTCATGAAGGAGGGTTGTTAATGGAGTAGTTAATAGCCAAGTAATGGCTGGTTAATGTTCCAAAAACAGTCCAAACGGTAGGCAGAAAGTTTCTGCCTTCCGTCTTCCCAAAATCAACTTTCCAAAAACTCTAGGGACCAAACTGTAAATATTAAGCAATTTGGGGGCCAAAAAGATAATATCAGAAAGTCCCACAGCCCACGATCGGACAGGACAGGAAGGGCAGGCGGCGGCGTGTGTGTGGGCTTAGCCATGAACCCAAGCACATCTAGGTCCTCCCTCCTTTAAACACATGGGATACCCATTGGGGTCCCAAACCCTTTACCATTTTAGAGACTTATATAGAGAGCAATTCTTCATTTTCCCACCGATGTGGTAGATTTGTCTCACACCATATTTCCATGCCTCAAACACCTTATTTCATAGACCAATATCTCTTTCATTTCTCAACGAAATTTGACGATTCTTAGCCCTACGGTCATCTACTCACTTCGTAGATCATGCATGTGTGAAGAGACAAAGTCTCCAACATGCGAAACACTAGTTTTTAATTCATCAAAGATGGGTGGACTCATCTCCCCGCCAAAGGCAAATTTCCAACAATCCCCTCTATAAAAGAGAGATTTTGGCGCACACACAAGGTGCCTACATTTCAGCAATCTTTCAGCGAAAAGATATTGCATCAGGAGAGGTAGCTTTCGCTTTGAACCTTCCCTAGTTGAATACCATCGGACTTACTTACTGCGCGGTGAACGTGATGTCTTGAACCGTCAGTGTTTAGTGTAAGCCAAGACAATAATATCAACACAATAACTCTTCTTATTCATTTTCCTTCTTATGTTTTTGTCCGTTGTGGCCGTGGACACACTTGGATTCTTAAGTGCGTTCATTTGAGGCGGCCTTCCTCGCACTTAAATAGGTGGTCTCCTACAAGGTATCCTGCTATACCCCACTTCACAAGTGTTAGGAATCATTAAAAGTTTCTCCAACCTTAACCTCAACCGTTTGAGAATCTTTTAAAGGTTTGGAAGCATAACCTTTAGCCGCCATGCAGGTAGCACTTTAATGTCTATCGCGGGAATAGCTTTGGATTCATGTTTCCGTACAGAAATCATCATCCGAAATGCTTCTTGCTTCCACCGAAGCGCTCAACTGAACCTTCTACAGCTTAGTTTTTCCATTGAACCAAATTCTTGGGATCTCCAATCAGTATGGTTGGGTTACCACCGCAAAGGTTCGTATTGTTTGGGTTTTAAGCCCATTCCCCTAGACAGGCAGAACACTTGATCTCTGGGTAGTCCCTTAGTTAGTAAACAAGGATGTGACACCCGTGATGATCAACTACCATACGGTCTTATGTCTCCTGACAGATCCCGACAAGATATGTCCGGACGCCGTCATCCGTGTCCTTCTTGAGGCGACCGGCTAGCCACAGTGTAGAATTACTGAAGGCACGGGTTTCTCCCAATAAGGGACGTCCTCTAAGGAGTCATGAAGTTACTCAACTTCTTTCATGCTTTGTATAAAGCGATAAACTCTGATTCCATCATGAATCGATCGATTCAAGTTTGCTTAGATGTTTTTCTAAGACCCACCATACACATTTACTTGTGGCTTTGGTGTTCTTCAGATCTGATGTCCAGTTTGCATCACGGTGTTCTCCCAGAACTACTGGACATCCAGAATACTATAATCGTAGATAAGCGAATAATTCCAGATATCGTCATATCCGACTTAACGCCTTCTACCGATCATGTATTAAAATCATCAGTGAACCTTAGTTCAACTGATCTGCTTTGTAGGACGATACCAGGTTGGTTGTAGTGTGTACAATACATTGAACTACACGTGACATAAGCATATCGCTCCTTTTCTATGGGTGCACTATGATTTTAATCAGTTATATGATTCATATCCATTGGTGGTTTCAACGAGACTGTCAACTATTGACCCGTCCGTTAGATGTCTTAGAAATCCAATTCCTAAGATGTCATCTGTGATACCTATATCTTTCATATCGAGACTTTGTTTCAATATGACTTTTACTTTCAGACTGTTGATTCTCCAACTGTTGGCTTTCTAACTTCAGAGTCAATGTTTCTGTGGTCATATTCATTGTGTCTGTTTTATCTGAAACTTTCAGGACCAAAATGTAAATATTTCAGGGACCAAAATGAAAGTCCATGAAGAAGCCCAACAGTTCATCAAACCAACTCTGATCCTCTTCTTCCAACTCTCCGATTGGGAAGGCTAATTCAACATCTATGCCACGTAAGACTGCAATGGCCCAGGATATAAAGCTACTCGCAGGGGATCACTTGTACAAGTAACCGAGGCTTTATACTCGTAGTAGATCCATCTACTTTGTACTCACATTTGAGTATCCATTTTCACAACCCAAAGGTTTTTTTCCCGGAGGAAGATCAACCATTACGCAAGTATGGTTCTATATGATGGAATCTATTTCTCTCTTTGTAGCTTCTTTCCAAAGCAGCGCTGTTGGAGATGACAATTATTTCTTATTTGTCCATGGTTCATTCTCAACCATACACGCTAGAAGGACTGGAACAAGTCTTTGTCCCCTTCTTTGCTCCGTCTCGGTTCAACATCTAGAATCCCTGAGTTCTGCAGATCTGGAATATTAAGTTCCGGATAGCCAGCAACTTTCGAGTCCTGTAGATACGGAACGTCTAGTTCCGGACAGTCAGGCCCTCGCGGGTTCTTGTTAACCTTGAGCAATTACTTCTTTTTCCTTTTCAAGGAAAGTTATCTTCAAAGAATTCAGCATTCTTTGACACCAAGAGGCGATCAACACTACTGTTATTTGCAGATCCAGTGGATATGCAATCTACAGTCTTAGGTACAACTTGACCTGTTTCAGTATTCCAACTTTTACCAAGCCACCCCACATAATTTGGGCGTACGACTTTGCGCTTGGCTAACACCGTTGGACTGAGGTGAGAAATGAATAGTCGTTTAATGAGCGATGCTTCACATTCTCCCCCTCTATTACTACAAATTTCGCAATCCATAGGCTTAGTTGATTTCCAACTTCTGCTTTGTAGCGCTTATCCGCTTCAACAACTTCATCTTTGCTTTTCAATAAAAAAAAGGATACAATATGTTGTACCATCATCAATGAAGGTCACAATGTACTTGTCTCCTCCCTCTATTTTGTATAAACTTCAAATCACCCAAGTAGGTGTGACTAAGTTCTAGAGGAGCGGTGCTTCTTTCGCTATTCCCTTGACGGAATTTGGAAAGGTGATTTTGCCTCTTCGTCTACCTCACATTCATTTTGAGGGTTTATGTCGATAGAAGGCAACAATCTCAACATCGTTAGCTTTTGAATGACTTTCTATTTAACATGTCTTTTAATCTATGATGGCATAGATGCACGGATTACAAATATATCATTCATTTGGTTACAGACATACTGTACCATTCTTAGTTATTACAGACCTGTTGGACTAGTCTCAAACCAGCTTGACCAACAACGTCCCTTAAACCAAGTTTGGGACATGTATTACCTCATCTTAGAGTGATCCCATTCCCTGAAGTCCTATTGAGGACAACCTCTCCAACCCCTTCTACTTTAGAGGTGGCGTTGCTTCACATGAACAACCTCTTGCCCGTTGTTAGGGCGTAATTAGATCATATGTGATCTAGATACTCTAGCCCACTCCAGTTGCTTTGGCAAACTGAGTGTCCAATTTCTTTTCTGCCTTTCTTTAGGCCTTCAGATCATTTAAGACCTGGAAACTCGGCCCACCACACTAGGTGTCCATTACTTTTCCTATGAAATGAATTCTGGCTCCACTCCAGTCGCCGGAGGCTTTATATGACTGAGTGTCCAATATCATCATATCAAAGGAATTTTGGCCCACTCCAGTCGCTCGGAGGCTTTGTATGACTGAGTATCCAGTATCATCCTATGAAGGATCTTCTTCCAAATAGTGTGACAGGATCAACGTCTTTAGCTTTTAGACTTCTTCCGTTATGATTGGTGCCCAGACAATTCTTGGCGCTTACTTAAGAGTGGTAACAGTTTTCGCACAGTTAGTGGATCTTTCTCCATTGTATGTGCGAACATACTTTACACACTTTTAATAATTACACTTAAAAGAACGGATCTTTTTAAGTCATTTACAAAATCCAATCTCTAAACGGAAAAGAAGAAGATACTAAACTTCTGATTTTTAAAGCGTAAGGAATATAAATTATTTTGTGAAAATATTTTCATATTCCTCCTTACTTTAAGCCATTTTTAATTAGAAATCATTTAATCTTTATTCTTGACAAGTAAGAAAAAATACTTATCCCAATTTTGGATTCTGGCCCACTTCAGTCACTCATCGGACTGAGTGTCCATTTTCTCCTTACCATTATTCGGATTCTTTGTCTGGGACAGATATAGGCCTTCTACTGCAAGATAGAACCACATCTTCAGCCTTCTTCTCTTGTCCCAGTTGACATCCTGAGCCTCTCGTGAGCGCTTGTTCCCACCACTCTTGGGAGCGGTGACACCACGAAGACGTTGACATTCAACGGCATCATCATCACTTTCTTCTACCAGAAAACCACAGCCATATCCAGATTTGGTCACACAACTTTTGACCGACATCTTTCGAACACTAATAGTAATACCATACAATCTTGTCTTAACTTGTTGGTACTCTATTGTACTTTATGAAGCAGTACGTGAAGTAAATAACTATTACAGGTGTTCTAAAGGATAAACAAATATTCAATATTCAGAAATTGAATCTTGTTGAACAAATATGTCAATCTTCAAAACTGCCGCAAGCTTGTTGTGTCTTGAATCTTGATAACCTGAAATCAAGAAACAACTAAATCTGGATGGTTACAACGTTGTTTGTTGAGTCGGGTGATTGCCCTCTGTCCTTAAGTAAAAATTGCCCCGTATATATGTTTTTACGTTAGCGGACAATAGTCTCCCAAGATAAAACAACACTTTAATCTCAACGCTACAAAGCCAATAAGTTGAGTCTGATGATGAAAACAAATATGAATCGACTTGCTGAAGATATGGAAAAGGAAGGAAGAGTTTCTGTTTACTCTTCTCTTTTGTCTCTGTGTATATAGTGTGTCTCTGTTGTGTATATCTTGTGTATTTCAACACTGTTTTTCTGTTACTGTTTTTCGTGACTGTTTTGTGCTGTATTTCATGACTGTTTTGTGTTGGCCATTAAGGGAGGGCTGCCCAACAACCACAAACAAGGTTGTAATGGCCATTAAGGGAGGGCTGTAATGGCAGGTTTAATGCTATGAAGGAGGCTGTTCATGGCCTTGAAGGACAGCTGATTAATGGTCATGAAGGAGGGCTGTTAATGGAGTAGTTAACAGCCAAGTAATGGCTGGTAGGCAGAAAGTTTCTGCCTTCCGTTTTTCCCAAAATCAACTTTTCAGAAACTCTAGGGACCAAACTGTAAATATTAAGTAATTTGGGGGCCAAAAAGATAATATCAGAAAGTCCCAAGTCCCCCGAGCCCGAGACCGGACGGGCGGGCGGCGGCGGCGCGTGTGTGGGCTTAGCCTTGAACCCAAGCACATCTAGGTCCTCCCTCCTTTAAACACATGAGATACCCCTTGGGGTCCCAAACCCTTTACCATTTTAGAGACTTATATAGAGAGCAATTCTTCATTTTCCCACTGATGTGGTAGATTTGTCCCACACCATATTTCCATGCCTCAAACACCTTACTTCGTGAACCAATATCTCTTTCATTTCTCAACGAAATTTGATGACTCTTGGCCCTACGGCCATCTACTCACTTCGTAGATCATGCATGTGCGAAGAGACAAAGTCTCCAACATGCGGAACACTAGTGTTTAATTCATCAACGGGTGGACGCATCTCCCCTCTAAAGGCAAATTTCCAACAGTTTTGTAGCATCGTTGGGAAACTAAATCTGAAATTTGAGATCATTTGGAGAAGATTTGGTTTGGTTTGAGTCGGATTCGGGTGGTAATGGTGGTTTTAAATTTGTGTATATCTCTATGTATATCCGGATATATTTACATGTACATTCGTTATATTTCGCCTTGTATATCCATGTATCTCATGTATATCATATCTTTGCATATCTTGAAAATGTATGCTTCATATACATTCATATATTATATGATATACCATGTTGTAGGTATTGTCTGTTATAAATGTAATAGTGATATACATAGGAATATACCTATATATCCGAGAGATTTACATGGTACTGCTATGAAGTCGTATATACTCATGTGATAGAATATTTTCTGAATATTTGTGATTTTTTTTGGACGAATCTGGATTTTGAATGGGAACTAGCATGAAATTAGGAGTTGAATACTCATTGCCGGCGTGTAATTAAGAGTTCTCCTACTTTTTAGTTTGTTTGGTAGGATTTGGCTATTCATTGACAACTTTTTAGGCTTTAGAATTTCTAAATCTAGTAGCTAAATTCGTATCAATATCGATTGAGATTTGTTTATAGGTATCAATATTCCATTAGACTTCTAATGATAGGTTAATTAACCTTTTTTATTATTGAAGCCAGCACCCAGATTACACGACCTGGTGTGATGGGGTTTTGATTAAGATCCCTACCACATATACTGAGAACTAAACATGATTACAAGTAAAGAGGAGGTCATAAATCAAATCTATTCTCAATAAAATATAGTACGTATAGTAACTGCTAAACCCAAAAGGATCCATCCACATTGCTACCTTCTGTATGTCGGTTTTCTGTTGAATGCCTCTCAAATTGAGAGTCTTACCATTAAATAGAAAGGATACAAATTTACATCCCTAAAGATCAGCTATTCTATCCCTCCGAATCTGCTATTCTAACTGTTACATTATCTGTATTTATTCTCTTTTATTACTACATTAAATTTCTATAAATTAATTCATGAGCTGTGAGTTGTCCATCATACTAACATTCCCTCTCAAATTGATGTTGGTGTATCAAGAAGCATCAATTTGCCTACTAGAAATCGATGACGTCATCGGGCCATGAATTATGTAAATGCATCAATTAATTAAATATAACTGGACACGTGTGGAAGAATAATGACTTCTTTATCTACAACTTCTCATATATAATGACAGTCTAATTCGATGTGTTTGGTCCTCTCATGATAAATCGGATTAGTAGCAATCTGAATGGCACTTGTATTATTAGCATGGAGAGGAGTGAGATTAGATTGAGGAAATTCAATCTCAGCAAGTAATCCACGAAGCCAAACAACCTCGGAGCAAGCTGTTGAAGATTTTGACACACGATCTTGCTTCTTACTCTTCCAAGATATCAAGGACTCTCCAAGAAACATGCACCAACCAGTGACCGAACGACGAGTAGCAGAACATCCAGCCCAATCAGAATCACTAAAAGCATTAAGTCGAATAGGAGAACCACTAGAAAAGAATAATCCACGACTTGATGTTCCTAAGAGATATCGAATAATGCGACGAACAACCACCAAATGTAAATGACGAGGAGCCTACATGAATTGACTGACTTGTTGAACTTCAAAAGAGATATCAGACCGGGTAATAGTAAGATAATTTAGGCTCCCAACTAATTACCGAAATAAAGTTGGATCAGGCAGAGGATCTCCTTCGTCACGACGATACTTTACATTCAATTTCAATGGGGTATCTACAGAGGAAGATTCTTAAAGACCAACCAAAGCAATCAAATCTTGAGTATATTTGTGTTGGTTTAAGAACACACCTAAAGAATCATAATGTAATTCTAACCCCAAAAAGTATGTAAGAGTATCAAGATCTTTTATATGAAGAGAATCCTTAAGCTGCTGCTGGAAGCTAGTGATTAATGAAGAATGAGTTTCTGTGATAATAATGTCATCTACATATACCAAAAGAAGAACACAACCTGTAGATATTTTCCAAATAAACAAAGATGAGTCATATTTGCTCTGCTAAAAAAAGAATTGAAGCAAAGTAGATCAAAAACTTATCAAATCAACCTCCGAGAGCTTGTTTTAGTCCATAAAAAGACCACTTCAACTTGCATACATCTGATATAGGTGATGGGAACAAGTTTTGCTAGGCCTGGCCAGTGGGCCGGGCTCGGGTCTGGCGGGGTCGGGGCGGGACGGGCGAAGGCGGTGGGGTCGGGTCTGGCGGGACTTGCTCCAGTCCCATCCCGATCCCATCGGAATCGGGGCGGGGTGGGGTCGGGTCGGGGTCGGGATCGGGGCGGGTTCCGGCGGGTTTTCCTTTTTTTTTTTAATAACATATGTATAAAAAAAACTCAATAAACAAGACAAGATAGTGTAATAAAAATATCCCAAGGCTGTTTTTGTGCCTCTTATATTATTTAATAGACATATGATTTTTTTGTAATACAAATACAATTGTATAAAATCTAAATTGGAACTTTGTGGTGTTGTCCAAAAGTTGCAAATTACATAATAAAATTGCAATTAAAAAAATTACATTCTCAAAAAAACCTGTTCTAATTGCTTGATAATTTCCTGTGGTTCTTCGGTTGGAATTGGTATTTGTTTGACAAATTGATCCATGTCGCTTCCACTACCTTCGGATAAGATTTCGTTGTAGTTTTCGTCTTCTTCTTCGTTGATCTCCGGTTGATCGCACCTTCTCCGCTCCGCTCGTATCCAATCTCTGAATAATACTGCAATTTCCAAGTGTCTCCGGCTAATGAGTGTCTGTGGTCTCCTATTTGATATATGCCGGCAGAAAAAGCGCTTTCAGACGCAGTTGATGACGCTTGAATGTTCAAAACATCTCAAGCCATCACTGAAAGTGTCGGAAAGGTCTTCTCATTCCCCCTCCAGTATTTCAGCAAGTTTCATGTCCATCTTCATTAATAACTTCTTGGTACGGTACAGAACCCTGCAAAACAAAAATATCCAACTCGCTAATTTGGTTAGTAGAGGTATGACCGCACATTCTATTTCTGAGGCTTTCAATACTAGCCGCAGAAACAACATGTCTTTTGTGAGGTTGTGTTGAAGATGAAGAAGATGGTATGGAAGCCGGTAAGTTACTAGCATTTTCTTGTTGATAAAACCTATATATTTTTTTGCATTGGTTTTCTACGCTAGACAACACTTCTTCTTTAGTTTGTTCAATAGGTAGTGGGTGATTTAGATTTTTGGGACTTGGAGGTGGTAGTACTTCTATACAATCGTAAATAGTTTCAATTAGTGATTTAGTACCGTCTATTTTAATAGTCGGATTTAATACAACACCAATAATATAAATAGTAGGAATAGAAATAAAATATTTTTTATTTTGATAAACATTTTTTTAATAGCTGCCATATATGCTGGTTTTTCCATATATTCACTAAGTAATAAAAATATTAGAGCTATATAAAACAACATAGTTGAAATAGTTGGATAATATATACCGGAAAATTCTTTTGTTGCTTGAAAAAATTTCTCTAAAAATACAATAAGTTCGGAATTTTTTACCCAATCACTATCTACAACCATATCAGCTGGGTTTTGATTATGAGAGTTAAAAAATAAAGTTATAGGTTTTCTATAGTCATAAGCAACAAATAGTTGCTCGTATAAAGAATTCCACCTAGTGGGTACTTCTTCTTAAATTTTTCTATAAGGTAGTTGGCAATCGTGACAAGTTTTTTTATATTTTTTTCTTCGTTGTATTCTATTATTTTTAAAAATAAAGTTTATAGCAAATTATATTTTACTAAGAATGTCTTCAAAAAGTGATAGATCATCATTTACAATTAAGTTATATATATGGCACACATATTTTATATGAAAATGATCTGAAAAAGATGGAGTTAAACTATTTTTTAAAATTGTAATAGCATAATTATTAGAAGAAGCGTTATCTAATGTAATAGTCATAATTTTATCGGTTATTCCATAATAATGGCACACTTGATAAACATTATCTGCAATAAAAGTACCAGTGTGCCTATCATCTTTATATCTATACGCTAAGATACGTTTTTGCATAGACCATTTATAATCTATCCAATGACAAGTTACCGTTAAATAATCATGACCGTTAGTACTACGACCTATATCAGACGTGATAGATACTTTGCCATTAAAATGATATAATGAATAACGTAAATATTGTTGATATTCATGTGCGAATTTAAATACATCTCTCTTAACAGTTGATCTAGGAAAATCGTTAAAAGCAGGATTATATATATCTCTAATGTAATGAATAAAACCGGGAGATGAAGGAAATGTAAAAGGCAAACCCTCCACAACAATTAATTTTGATATTGCTTCCGTATCTCTATGTTTATTGTATTTAGGTCTTACAATTCCCCCCATCATAGGGTTAATTTGACCATGTACTTGGTCCGGGACAGTATTAGTATTTGAACCTTGTCCCGATGGAGCGGACGTTTGCGCACCCGGTTTTGAAGCCTGGTATTGGGCATACCTAGCTGGATGAGCACTTACTATGTGTCTAATTAAACCCCCAGTCCCACCGTGACCTTTTCCAGTTTTAAATTTTAAAACATTTTTACAAATTTTACATATAGCTACTTGATTCTCTACGTTCCTATCAAAAAATGTCCATGCATATGATTTTAATGGTCGTTTTGTTGGACCTCATCTCATACTAGGGGGAATAGGAGGCATTTCAGTTGAAGGTGTACTAGTGGGTGTGTTGTCATCAACATTAGTGGGTGTATCATCTAGATCATCGTCTAAATTAAAGTCTTCTTGAGTTCCAGAAAATAGCTCCTCGTCTAAATCTAATGGTATTGTAGGAAAATGTTAAGTATCAACAAAATCATACTGTGTAGGAATAAGATGACTAGAAGAAGTACCTTTGCCCTGGTTGTCCCTACTAGAAGAAGCACCCTTACCCTTAAACATACCTCTTAATCCTTTCATTTTAATTATGATAATAAATAATTAAAGACAATAAAATTAAGTGCGCTAAATAAAATAAACAGACAATAATAATTTAATGAAGGAACGAATGTACCAAACGCCGACGTAACGTCGACGTGTAATCGAGAGGTTGAAAATTGAAACTTTGCTCGATGGAAGATCCTCAAGCTAGTTGTCAACTTCACTCCCAATTCCCAAATGAATAAATAAAATTGAATATTTAGTAAACAATGTAGACTTGTAGAGAGAGATATTGAGAGATTGTAGAAAGATTTGTGAGAAAGATGAAGAGAAAATGAGTTATTTATAGTTGGAAAATTGGGTTAAAGTATAAATATAATAACTTATGGGTTAAAAATAAATATTAAGGGATAGGGGGGTTGGGGGAGGGGGAAGCCAAAAATAGCCGTTGCCCAACGGCCAAAATCTAAAATGGCCGTTGGTGCAACGGCTATATTTGCAAAGGGGGGCTTTCGGGCGGGATCGGGGGGCGGGTTCGGGACGGGCTTGGGGCGGGATCGGGTTTGGCGGGCCTGGGGCGGGCTCGGGACGGGTCGGGACGAGACATTGTCCCGTCCCGGTTCGAGTCCCGCTACCGATTTTTTTTTTTACTAAGCGGGGTCGGGTCATGGTCGGGTAGGGTCGGGCTCGGGATGGGGTCGGGTCGGGTCGGGGTCGGGCCGTCCCGGCCCACTTGCCAGCCTTAGAACAAACCAAGTGGAAGTTTAATATAATGAAAAGCATTTTTAACATCCATTTGATGATGAGACCAGCTTTGTGAAGCAGCAATGGTAGTAATAGTTCACACCGTAATCATTTTTGCTATTGGTGCAAAAATCTCCTCAGAGTCCACACCATACTCCTGTTTATTACCAAGGACAACCAATCGAGCTTTGTACCGATCAAGAGTTCCATCAGAATCAAGTTTAATTAAATACACCCATTTACATCCAATTGGCCAGACATTTGAAGGACATGAAACAATGTCCCATGTGATATGTCACGACCCAAACCAGAGGACCACAACAGGCACCCGGACCTTACTTGCCGAGCACCACTAGACATACATTTACCACATAACCGTAAATAAAATAATAAGCTGAAAAGGTGCAAGACTGACAAGGCATATATGTATATACATAGATGATGGACATGACCGTACGAGCTGACAAGGCTACCATAGATAACTATACAATGAAAACATAGGCCGAGGAGGTAACATAACACCTGACTGCATCATAACTGTCTACAAGCCTCTACTGGAGTACGTGACATCATAAGGTCGGGACAAGGGCCCTCCATACCCATATGCATATCAAAAATATCGTACCAATTATAGACTGCAACTCTGGAACAACTAGAGTGGTCCAACATGAGCTGAATGGGCAACCTACTAGTGCGGTCCGTCGCTCTGTCTACCTGAACCTGCGGGCATGAAATGCAACGTCTTACAACAAAAGGGACGTCAATACGAATAATGTACCGACTATATAGGGCATGAAAATAACATTAGATAAGAGAGAATCAACATGTACTGAATGCCTTTGAGGGCCATAATATGCATAAGTATCCTATATGTGCATATATAACGCATGGTCACACACACACACAAACGCACACACACACACACACACACATATATATATATGCGTATATAACGCCATCAAGCCTCTGTGGGCACCCATCATATCGTATCGGCCTCTGTGGGCATAATCAACATCATATACCAGCTGATCCGGTGGTGGTGAGTATATAAAGTCTTTGAGGTCATGGTATATACATATATATAATGCATGAATGATACTAAGACACTCTGAGTCTATCAGAGTGACTTAAGGTCATTGCACATCCAATTAACATTATGGAACAAACATATAAACAGACCTTTCATTATAAGTCAATAAGACAAGATATACATGAATCAAGAAACTTCTTCAATAGAGTAAAGGATATATACATTTCTAGCTTTCAAGAGTAGAGTTACTTTGGACGAACATTCATTTACATTTCGCTTACATACGGGTCATACCAAAAGAAGGAACCAAAAAAAGGAAGAGTTAGCCTTACCATACCTTTAACGCAGAACTTCTTATAATAACATGGGGATAACCTCCCCTATGCCTTATTATTGATTCAATCTTCGAATGACCACGACGAGATAATCCTTCCGATAGATGTCTAACCTTTGTTGTCCTCTTTCGAATTTTTCGTCATTTTACTTCACTACAAAGAGTACTTCAATTCGCTTTAAATAGGACTCGTTGCAACACATATGAAACAAAATTAATTTTGACCGAATATACCTCATACTTGGTATAATTTCCAAAGAGATGTGATGTGTATTTATCCTTATTTATCGTGAAGGATGTTGCTGCCCTCACTTAGAAATTCTTCAATTAACATAATACAAAAAAAAGATACTATATGTATAGATTCCCCATAAGAAACGTTGATGCCCCTTGAAATTTATCCACTTTCTTCTCTATGAAGTTGAATGGGATCATAAATGTCACCCCACTTCCTTTACACATGTCATTTATAGACCAAGCTCCATAATACTCATCATTTAATGATTCCACCTCAATCTTATGTGCAAACACTTATTTCACTTGCTGTCCACTTTCCAATTCTTCACGTGGACATTTTGTGTCCACATAATATTTGCTAAATTCTCTTAATTAATTTCTCGATCTCAGTTCACTTAAATAGTAATTATTTTCAACACACTTCATATACTTTATATCGTGATAATGTGATATAGCACTAGTCAATAGCCTATTTTTCCAAACACCAAATATTATATCCAATCATCGTCGACACACGTTTAAGTCTAAAACCAATTCGGAACTTCATCTTGTTATACACCAAGCTCTTTATTTGCATACATGAGTATGACCAAAATTATATATGGTCTGTATACTTATTCCATATTCTGAACTTCGACGAAACTTATTTTCTCCGATTCGTTTAACCTCTAATCTCAGCGTAACCTTTTCAACATTGTTAGAAATATTCTATAACTTCACGAATGACCTCAATCCCTTTAAACTCATGTGTATTTACCACGACATATCCTAAATCTAAAGTACGGGGTGTTACAATATCTTTCTTAGGTATATTCGTCCTCGAATAGGAAGTATACATAAGGGACCAATTAATCCTCAAGGTTTTTTTACCGAATTTCCCCTATAAATGGGATTATCCAAACCCTGTCAGTGAGTAGAAGATATCCAAAATTGCCTCATACGGACATACACCAACATATACATATCTTTAGGCTTCATGTGGCCGTCAAACATCAAACATAACTATCTAAAGTGGGAACTCACCTCATGTATCCATACGTCAGCTCTTGGTCAGGTTATGCTTTACTCGGTACATCGGCTTTAGTCTGAAATAAGTGAAGATACTTATACTTCACTTCATCTTCTGCCTCCCATGTCATCTCTCCTACATTCTTATTTCGCCATAGAACCTTCCTGAATGCTAATTCTTTAGTCCTCAACTTGCGGACTTGACGATCTAGGATAGCAATAGGAACCTCTTCATATGATAAGTCCTCTGTAACTTTCACATTGTCAATTGGCACAATCTGGGAAGGATCTCCAATACACGCTCTCAATATAGAAACATGGAAGACTAGATGAACAAACTCTAACTCAGGAGGCATGTCCAATTCATAAGCCATTTAGCCTATTCATCAAATTTTGCGATATGGCCCAATGTATCTTGGGTTAAGCTTTCCTTTTTTCCCAAATCGCATTACACCCTTCATAGGAGAAATCTTCAAGAAGACCCAATCATCCACTTGGAACTCTAAGTCCTACCGCCACACATCTGAATATGACTTCTGACGACTCTGAGCGGTTAACAGCCGTTCTTGGATAAGCTTCACCTTCTCTGTGGCTTAGTGAACTAGGTCAGGCCCAAATAATTATGATTCTCCTACTTTGAACCATCTGATAGGAGCTCTACATTTCCGTCCATACAAAGCTTCATATGGAGCCATTTTAATACTAGCATGATAATTGTTATTGTACGCAAATTCAATAAGGGGTAGATGATCATCCCAACTTCCCTTGAAGTCCAATACACAAACTCGTAGCATGTCTTTAAGCGTTTGAATTATACGCTCGGCCTGCCCATCTATTTGAAGGTGGAAATCTGTGCTAAGATTAACTTGAGTACCCAAACCTTTTCGAAATGATCTCCAAAAATTATCTGTGAACTGCGCACCTCATTAAGATATAATAGAAATAGGCATACCATGAAGGTGAACAATCTCCTTAACGTACAACTTTGCGTAGTCCTCAGCTGTGTAGGTAGTTTTGACCGCCATGAAATGAGCTGATTTGTTAGTCTATCAACAATTACCCAAATAGAATCAAACTTATGATAAGAGCGAGGTAAACCCATAATGAAATCCATATTAATCATCTCCCATTTCCACATCGGGATATCAATGTTCTAAGTCAAGCCATCGAGCTTTTGGTGCTCTACTTTTTCTTGCTGACAATTCGGACACCGAGCTACAAACTCCGTAATGTTCCTCTTCATGTCATTCCACCAATACCTACCTTTGAGATCATAATACATCTTAGTAGATCCAGGGTGACATGAATATCGTGAGCAATGGACCTCCGTCATAAGCTTACCTCGTAATCCCGCTACATTTGGAACACACAAACGGCCCTGGTGCCTGAGAACTCCATTTCCGTCAATCTCAAAGGATGTGGTCTTCTTTTATTGAATACCCTCTCTGATGTTTCCTAAAATGGGGTCTTCCCACAGACGTTCCTTAATTTCCAAAACAAGGGACGACTCTGATGTATTCTGAATCACAAAGTCACCATCTTTTGAACCCACTAATCGGGCTCCCAACCTAGCTAACTGATGGACCTCTCTTATTAACTCTTTCATCTCGGGTCGTACCGACATCGAGCTGATCATAGACTTGTGACTTAGCGCGTCCGCTACAATATTAGCTTTACCTAGATGGTATGAGATGTCCACATCGTAATCCTTCAATAATTCAAGCCACCTTCTTTGTCGCAAGTTCAACTCTTTATGCTTAAATATATACTGCATACTCTTATGGTCCGTAAAAATTTCTACATGAACACTATACAAGTAGTGCCGCCAAATTTTCAGTGCATAGACTACCGCGACTAACTCCAAATCATGTGTCGGATAGTTCTTCTCATGCTTCTTCAATTGCCTTGAAGCATAGGCAATCACCTTACCATGTTGCATCAACACACATCCCAAACCCGTTCCTGAGGTATCACAATACACAGCATAGCCTTTTAGACCCTCTGGGAGAGTAAGTACTGGTGTCGATGTTAGTCCGTCCTTTAACTCCTGAAAACTCTGCTCACAGGCATCGGACTACTGGAACTTTATGGCATTTTGTGTCAACCTTGTCAATGGTGCTGATATGGTAGAAAATTCTGCTACAAACCTCCTATAATAGCCGGCTAAGCCTAAAAAGCTACGAACCTCTCATGGAGTCGTGGGCCTCGACTAATTTTTCACCGCTTTTATCTTCTGAGTGTCAACTCTTATACCTTCATCTGACACTATATGACCAAGGAAAGCCACTGAGTTCAACAAAAACTCACACTTGGAGAGATTAACATACAACTTACGATCCTAGAGCGTTTGTAGTACTACCCGCAAATGATCTGCATGCTCCGCCTTCGAGTGAGAATAAACCAGAATATCATCTATAAATACTATCATAAATACATGAAAAAATGAGCAAAACACGATGTTCATTAGATCCATAAATGTTGTTGGCGCGTTTGTGAGCCCGAATGACATTACTAAGAATTTGAAGTGCCCATATCTTGTTCTGAAAGCCATTTTTGGAATGTCCTTCTCCTTGACCCTTAGCTAATGGCACCCTGACCTTAGGTCGATCTGTGAGAAACATTTTGCACCCTGTAACTGATCAAACAAGTCATCAATTCTGGGAAGAGGGTACTTGTTCTTAATAGTGACTTTATTCAACTACTTATAGTCAATACACATTCGCAACGAGCCATATTTCTTTTGTACAAAGAATACCGGTGCACCCCAAGGGGACATGTTGGGCCTAATGAAGCCTTTCTCAAGCAGATCATTTAATTACCCCTAACAAGCTATTCTTATCTAGAGGTTATTTAGAATTGTAACATGCTGCACAATGAAGCCGAAGATCTTACTAGTGCAATGCCTATAGCATGCTTTGGCTTACTAACATTGATACATGTAATTCTCAATAATACACGGTATGTCCCTTTACGCACGGATGAGAGGCTTATGTCCCCTTCCACTACCGTGGATAACTTGATCCTTATATATGACTGGGGATCACTATTCTGGGTACGTAACTTTATGTGATCTTCTTAAATTTACTGATGGTCACTCTTCACATGATTCGATTGTGGCAATACATTCTCGTTAATGATATCCTAGGACAATTCTCAATCTATTCTAGGTAAGACATTACAATTTAGGTCGCACATACATAACATATTTCCTTATTCTAATCAGCAAGAGTCACCGTAAAACGTATAGATTTTCATAATCTACTAAACCTTCCAATGATGTTTTCTGCTTTTCATATGTACAACTCATAATCATCTTATCATTTTCCCATAAATCTTGGGCTTTCATACGATCATCGGGGTAACATGATATCGTAGGTTCAGAATCTTTCTAACATGATCATTCGAAATGAGGAACATATTACACATTCTATCACCATATCAGGTGTGAGTATATACTTTCAATATACTAACGTATATAAGTTATTCTAACTATAATGTGGGTTAGAAGCCTCTTTGTGCCTTTACCTTTACCTTCATAACTTATCTTTATCGCAATATCTAACCCTGCAAGTAGTACCGTAAAACCATTTCTTAAAATGGGGTCAATACTCTTAAACATAAAACAGGTCAGTACTAAGTGCATAAGAGGTACGTAGATTGACAACAAAAATAATAACATATTGGCATCTCATAGCTCACCTCAAGCAACATCGTAGCTCGAGGCTCCATCTCCTCTCTTATCCTTACCTTTGCGCATCAACTTGGGACACTTCAAAATGTTATGGTCATGGCTGCCACACTAAACAACCCCCTGTACCTTTGCAGCATAATCTGACATGCGCTCGATCACACTGACTACAAGATGGTCGGGGCGGTCTCACTCGACCTTTACAACTTTGATCGTGAGATATTGACATCGTTGAACCCTTTAAATATCGGCGATCCATGACCAATAAACTCCCTAGGTTATGAGCTCCCTGACCCTTCAAGGGGCCTATCTCTATCAGATGCTCTAGGATGAAGTCATGCCTGGGAGACAACCCATTGATTCAATACCTGCACCGCTCTCCTTACATCCTCATCAGATGGAGCCGGTGGTAGGACTGATGGTACGAGAGCTTCCCTCAACTTCTGTGGTACTACTAGATTCATTGATACATGGGATAACGACTTACTCATATCCTCTGACGGATATGTCTGAATAGAGGGCTTACTACTCGCATTTACACTCAATCCAACCTCAATATCCCAGCTAATCATAGCCTTGTTGGAAGAAGGCATTGATGTAATCATAAACACGATAAAGGTTACAGAGAGAATTCTTACAACTCAGCTCTATAGCACGATTCTAGATCAAGAAGGAAGGTAACCATCATCATAAATGCCCTGTAGCCTCCTGTCTATAAGTGGTGCACAATACACCCATAAATAAGACTCTACTAGACATGACTTGTAGACTCCCTAGGACAGACCTTCTATGATACCAAGTTTGTCACGATCCAAACCGAAGGGCCACGACAGGCACCCGAACCTTACTTGTTGAGCACCACTAGACATACATTCACCACATAACCATAAATAAAATAATAAGCTAAAAAGGTGCAAGACCGATAGGGCATATATGTATATACATCGATGCTGGACATGACCGTATGAGCTGACAAGGCTACCATAGATAACTATACAATAAGAACATAGCCGAAGAGGCCACATAACACCTGACTGCATCATAACTGTCTACAAGCCTCTACTAGAATACGTGACATCATAAGGTCGGGATAAGGGCCCGCCATACCCATATGCATATCAAAAATATTGTACCAAGACTAGACTGCAACTCTGGAACAAGTAGAGTGGTCCAATATGAGCTGAATAGGCAACCTACTGGTGAGGTATGTCGCCCTGTCTACCTGAACCTGCGGGCATGAAACACAGCGTACCCCAACAAAAGGGACGTCAGTACAAATAAGTACCGAATATGTAGGGCATGAAAATAACATGAGACAAGAGAGAATCAACATGTACCGAATGCCTTTGAGGGCCATAATATGCATATATATATATATATATATATATATATATATATATATATATATATATATATATATATATATATATATATATATATATGTGTGTGTGTGTGTGTGTGTGTGTGTGCATGTGTGTGTGTGTGTTTAACTCCATCAAGCCTCTGTGGGCACCCTATTATATTATATCGGCCTCTGTAGGCATAATCATCATCATATACCAGCTGATCAGGTGGTGGTGCGTATATAACGCCTTTCCTTTCCCATACCCTATATACATATATATGCATATCATTTAGTAGCGTATATAATGCCTTTGAGGTCATGATATAAACATATATATAATGCATGAATGATACTAAGACACTCTGAGTCTATCAGAGTGATGTAAGGTCGTTGCACCTCCAATTAATATTATGGAACTAACATATAAACAGACCTTTCATTATGAGTCAATATGACAAGATATACATGAATCAACAAACTTCATCAATGGAGTGAAGGATATATACATTTCTAGCTTTCAAGAGTAGAGTTACTTTGGACGGACATTCATTTACATTTCGCTTACATACGGGTCATGCCAAAAGAAAGAAGAGTTAGCCTTAACATACCTTTAACGCAAAACTTCTTATTATAACATAGGACAACCTCGCCTATGCCTTATTATTGATTCAATCTTCGAATGACTACGATGAGTCAATCCTTCCTATAGATGTCTAACCTTTGTTGTCCTCTTTCGAATTTTCCGTCATTTTACTTCACTATAAAGAGTACTTCAATTCGCTTTAAATAGGACACGTTGCAGCACATATGATACAACATTAATTTCGACCGAATACACCTCATACTTGGTATAATTTCCAAAGAGGTGTGATGTGTAATTATCCTTATTTATCGTGGAGGATGTTGCTGCCCTCACTTATAAATTCTTCAACTAATATAAGACAAAAATATACTATATGTATAGATTCCCCATAAGAAACGTTGTTGCCCCTTGAAATTTATCCAATTCCTTCTCTATGAAGTTGAATGGGATCATAAATGTCACCCCACTTCCTTTACCCGTGTCATTTATAGACCAAGTTCCTTAATACTCATCATTTATTGATTCCACCTCAATCATAAGTGCAAACACATATTTCACTTGTTGTCCACTTTCCAAATCTTCACGTGGACATTTTGCGTCCACATAATATTTGTTAAATTCTCTTAATTAATTTCTCGATCTCAATTCACTTAAATAGTAATTATTTTTAACACACTTCATATTCTCTTTATCGTGATAATATGATATAGCACTAGTCCATAACCTATTTTTTCAAATACCAAATATTATATCCAATCATTGTCGACACACTTTTAAGTCTAAAATCAATTCTAGACTTCATCTTGTTATACACCGAGCTCTTTATTTGTATACATGAGTATGACCAAAATTATATATGGTCTTTATACCTATTCCATATTCTGAACTTCGACGAAACTTATTTTCTCCAATTCGTTTAACCTCTAATCTCAGCGTAACCTTTTCAACATTGTTAGAAATACTCTATAACTCCACGAATGATCTCAATCCCTTTAAACTCATATGTATTTACAACGACATATCCTAATCTAAAGTACGGGGTGTTAGATTCTAGTTGTAGAGCAGTCTCAGGCGGTAGATCAATTTCGGGATGGGGTAAAGTTGGCGGACGTCGTTCATACACGAAGCCAAGTTTGAACCACTTAGAAAAAGATGACAAATCCTTAAAAGTAGGAATAAGAGGAGAAATAGAAAATGACTCAACATGAGTAGGAAAGAAATATTGATTCTCAAAGAAAAAAACATTTCTAGAAACACGATTTTTTTAGAACTTGAATCATAGCAAATAAAACCTTTATGCGAAGTACTATAACCTATAAAAGCACATTTAGTATACTGAACATAAATATATTGTCGTTGAGAATGAGACAGATGCACAAAACAAACACGACCAAATGTATGAAAATTATGATAGCTAGGATTATGGTGTTAAAGAAGATAATATGGAGACTCAAGATTTAACACTTTAGATTGCAGTCTATTAATTAAATAGACAGCAGTAGACAAATCTTCCACCCAGTATTTAGATGGGACAGAGGACTCAATCAAAGTACGAGTAACATCTAAAAGATGACGATTTTTTACGCTCAACAACCCCATTTTGATGTGGCGTATATCAGTAAGAGCATTGTGAGATGATTCCTTTCTCAAGCAAGAAATTATTGAATTCATGAGACATATATTCTCTACTAGAATCAGATCTTAATATTTTGATGCAGGTGGAAAATTGAGTCTCAATGTAAGTCAAAAATATCTTAAATATAGAAAATACCTCAGATTTGGAACGGAGAAAATACATCCATGTAAACCAACTATAATCATCTACGAATGTCACAATTTATTTGAAATGAACATGAAAAGTAATTGGTGAAATGCCCTAAACATCACTATGAATGACATCAAAACACTTTGCAGCACGAATACTAAAATTAGGGAAATGGAAGAGTTTTACTTTTAGCTAATTTACAAGAAGAATAATCAAAGGAAGCAACTAAAAATTGATTTTATTTTTCAATAAATCAGAATTCGTTAAATGAGACAATACAATAGAATTTGGATGTCTTAGACGCTTATGTCAAACTCTAGTCTTACTAACAGTAGAAGTACAAGCAAAAGATAGAACACGGGGAATGAAAAAGTGTATAGGAAATAATCTTCCAACTTTAGGCCACTTCGCGATTATCGTCCCTGACACATGATCCTGCACAAGACTATCATTACAAGAAAAATTCACATCACAATTGTTATCTACCAATTGTCCAACTGAAATAAGACTAGTTGAGAGTTTTGGTGAAATAAAAATATTCTTGAAAGTTGGAGTAATATCTCCAACCTTGGTAATGGGTAAATTACTACCATTAGTAATCTGAATTTGTGATTGACTGTGATACTCATGAATATTTTTTAGTATACTTATTGAGTTGGTCATATGATTGGAAGCACCAGAATAAACAAGCCAAAAATTAGATGTAACATCATTACCTTGTAATCCCAAAGCTAAAAAGGCTGACACGATCATTTGTTTTACCATTTCAGAAGTAAGAACTTGTCCTGCAGAAGATTAGTTATCAGTAGTGGAACCATTTACCTCATCTTGAAAAGCATTGACCTTGCGATTTTGAGGCCGTGTGAGACACTCTTTAATAATGTATCCTTGTTGTTTACAATAATTATAGAACTTCTTGCCATAATTGCTAACAATATGACAATATCCCTTACAGATGTAGCATTGAGTTCTAGTCATATCCTTGTTCTTTTCTTTTCCTTGAGCAGCAAATGCAACAATGACATCACTTTCTTGCTTGAAAGCATTTTGTGTGACAAGATGTTGCTCTTCACGAAGTAGTTCCCTAAAACAAACATTCAAAGAGGGAGATGGGTCATGGTTCATCAAGTTAGAGCGAACACTCTCAAACTCGGATCGTAATTTCATCAAAGATTGGTCTCGCTTGCTTTGCTCACGAACTACCTGAATTATTGAGAGAGATTCGGTAGGTATTTTAGCATAAACAATATTAGTAAATTCAGCCCATAAGTTCTGAAATCCTGAAAAATAATCATGAACAGAGAGACCTCCTTGAGAATAATTAGCAATTTCATGCTCTAACTGAAAGTGTCTTGCGCTATTGTCTTGGTTGTAATTTTGTAAATACTCTCACATGGCTTTCACAGTCTTGTATGACTTGAGATTAAGAATAATAATATGGTCAATTGACCCTAAAATTCATGTCATCACCCGAGCATCTTTGACCTTTCATTGACATAACTTTGTAGGATCAGTAGGAGCAGGATCGCTTCCATATATATGACCCCATAATTCTTTTTCCTGTGACAAATAATTGAAATTGAAACTCCCAGACATAATATTTTTTTCCAGTAAAATGAACATTAAAGGATTCAAATTGATGTGAAGTCATGATCTTTAATAACTAAGAAAATTAGAAACACACTGATTCAAGAAACAACCAGAATGATCAAGACCAAAAGTCCTAGGTAAAAACCAAAATTTTAAAAAAAAAATCTGAAAAGAAACAGATTAACTCTAAGAAACAAAACAACCAAGAGAAGGCTCTAATACCATGTCAGTTTTATGTTGAATGCCTCTCAAATTGAAAGTCTTCCATTAAATAGAAAGGACACAGATTTACATCTCTAAAGATCATCTATTCTATCCCTCCAAATATGGTATTCTGGCTGTTACATTATCTGTATTTATTCTCTTTGATTACTACATTAAATTTCTACAATTACACACATATATAGCACTATATAGTTACATAATTATATACAAAATATTCTCCATTAATTCATGAGTTGTGAGTTGTCCATCATACTAAGAATGTACCCTTAATACTAAAAATAAAATTGGAACCCCCATGGCATCATTACTGTACAACTCTAATACAGAAAAGTAATTCCAAACCGTTAATATCGGAGTGATTATTATGTTTTAAAGAATATTCAAGGCTAAGGCAATATCTTTTCAAATTAAAATCATCTAGAAATCTCAATTTTTTGTCACTAAATAGGAAATCAAAAATATTTTCATATACTTCAAATTGTTCGAGTCTATTTTGATGTGAAAAAATGGTTTAATCTACGATGTATAAAAAATAATCTACCTTAAAAGATTCTTCAAGAGACGGTGTAATTACATTATCAACATTCTTATCAAATTGTTTCTTTCTATAGATTACACGTTTATTATGAAATTCAGATTCTATATTCATCTTAGATGCAATATTCTTAACAAAAATCATAACAGTTGCAAATCTTTCTTTCTCTATATTTCTTAAAAGAAAAAAACCGGACCTCTAAGTTGATCTATGGTAACATCTTTTAATTGTAAACTTTTGCGAACTAAATTAACCGCAAGTAATATATCATGTCAGAAAGTCATCCGCAATAACAATTCAAAATTTTTAAGCTCATATATTGTTAAACAATTGTCTTCAATTTTTAGTTTTTGAATCCTCACTAACTGCTAGTAATTTTAAAAAAGCGTCTCTTATTTGTGAAGTTTGAAATCTCATTACGTTAATGCTTTCAACACATCTTTCTCAACGTGTTAGTGACAATGATTTAAGAGTTAGGTTGAATATACTATTTTTTTTTAAAAAAGTCATCGCTTAGTAGAAGAAGAAAACAATGAATATATAGATTGTACTACTCCAAAGAATGACTAGTGAGAAAACAAGACGAACCAATTACATCCTTTAGTTCGATAGGTTGAGCATATGGTTGTGAAAATTTGAGTTAGTGCTCAAATTTGCAATCTCGTTCTTGTGTCGTGTGAGTGTATAAAATAATAAGGGATATAATGACAAGTTTCTGGTTTCGGGAATGAGTTCCATAAAGGGAAATTGAATATTTTAAACTTAAGCTGAAACAGTTGAGTGAATGTATAAGACTAAAATCACGTTTCCCTGTGATTAGTATTTAAATTTTGGTAAGTTTGTGTTACCGAAATGGCAAGGTAATGGATCACTTCTTCAGCCAACATTAGTCTATCGATCCTTATATACGCCTACTGCTAACATGTCCCAAACGCAGATCTCAAATTAAATTTGAGATGTTTTCCGGGCTTCTTCGAGCTTCAATGTAAATTCTAAAATCTAATCAACTGTTTTCCAACTTCTCCTTATTAATTAATTCAATTTTGTCTTTTGCAAAATAAGCTCTTTTATGAATTTTCAATGAATTAAATAGATTAGGGAGTAAATATTTTTTTTATAAGGTAAAGGTGTGAATAAAAAGATGTGCACACAATAGGCATGCATTGCAAAGAGTCACTTATATATATCATTGCTACACCCCGTTAGAGGGTGTTGAACAAATAATTAAGTAAATAAAAGTGTACTTTCTGAAAGTGTAAATTTTTAGATAAGTTAGTCACACATTTCAACATGGTATCGAAGCAAGCAGAGGTCCTGAGTTGGAGCTCTTTCTAGCAGTGAAGCTAATGACTTTAACGTTATTAGGGCGTCCTTTTTGTCATTAGAATAAGATACCATTATCATTAGGTTACTGATAAGACTATCACATGATTGAAAGCTAAATATTGAAAAAAGAAGATGATTTTTTTCATTAATGTTTCTTAGCTTTTTGTTTAAAAAAAGTAGAAAGAAAGAAAATTAAAGGGTAGAGAGTGGATGTGAACTTTTTGGTCATAGAAAGCAGGTCTAGAGCTAACAATGGAGCTAGTGAATAAATATGTATGTATGTATGTTACTATATAATAAGTTAAAATTACATCATGGAAAAGTGAAATTACGAGGACCATTAATTCAAGTCCTAGACTTACGAGCAAGGAAAACTCAAAACCAATAATATTTTCCTTCCGAAATTTCAATGCATGGTTTGATTTACTTGGGACTGAAGGTATGTTGCAGTACTCGTCTTGTACGCATAAAAATATAGAATAAAGTCGTTGTTTTTCATCCATCTAGCTGCACCGTCTTCTTTAACAAATACTTCACCTGTATTTGTGCTCTCAATCTTTTTAGGGACTGCATCGTTTAGATCTGTCCCAGTATTCTGTTTAATGTCAATGCATTTCTGTTTCTCATCAGGGAAAAGAAAATCCCCTCTCTCCCACCTGTAACCTTATATACCCCTGTCTCTCTTGAAGAGAATATCTATCATTCACAAATATTAATTAGGTCATGAATCAACAACCTCCTGTTCCTCAAGGTAAGAATTCAAATCTTCTCTTCTTCTTTTATGTCCATATTTCATTTTATCCGAATTGAATCAAATGAAATTTGATATTATTGTGCATGTGACATATATATTAGGTTACCCAAATGGGATGTATCCTCCTGGAGCAATATACCCTCCTCAGCCCCAGTGGCCTGGATATCCACCACAAGGTTACCCTCCCCAACCACACCCCCAAGGTTATCCTCCTCCCATGGGAATGGGATATCCACCACAAGGTTACCCTCCTCAAAGCTGCCATCCACCTCAATACGGTGCACCACCACATGGACAACATCCTCAAAACCAAGCTTCTACCGGTGTCATGGGAGGATGGTACGTCTTACATTTACAACCACCATATATAATTCACCATTGCCGTCCTAGCTAGCTAGTTTATAAGCGTGTTTGGTACAACAGAAGTTATATTTTTTGGTATTATTTGGTTAGTCGAAAGTAGTTTTTTAATCAAGAGGGAAAAAATGTCTTCGCTCACTTATGAACAAAAGCCATTTTTGTAATACTGAAAAATTCTTCCAAGCACTCCTCAATTTTCCAATATACTAATTCATCTTTAATAAGGAACATATATTCTATTTTTTTTAGAAAAATATTTTTCTCAAGAAAATATCTTTCAAATAAAATGAATTCGGTCCTACCAAACACATTAACATCATACATACTCCCCTTGAACAAAGAAGAGACTAATAGCTACTCAATGAACGAAGAAAAGACTAATAGTTGCTCTTATTTTTGTTGTAGTTTGGCTGCTATGTGTTGTTGCTGCCTCTTAGATGCATGCCTCTAATGAAGGGCCAATTATTTAGTTTGGGCAAGTGAACTGCAGCAGAAGGTGGTTCCCAGTTATAGGGTTGTGCTAGATCGTCGGTGAATCTAGCTTTACATCTTGTATATGTCTTATCCTTGATACACGAATTGACCCAATAACCACTTTCGTTTGTGCTTATGATTCAATGCTTTCAAATTGCCTTGCCAACACTTAACTTATGTCAACTCTGAGAGATGTTACTGTTAATGCAGATTAATATTTTACTTCACTTGATAACAGTTGCCCCTCCATTTAGCTTTTCTCTGGGCTCCATAGCAACGTAAAAATGTGAATCAGGGGAAAATGTGACACTTTGGAATAAAATTTTGTGCAATATTCAATATAGTTTGATGTTTTTCTCTCTATTTCCATCTATAACACAGAAGTTTCAGAAATTTACGTTGATTCTAGCTCAAAATATGTGCATCTTTTCCCCCCTTTTAATTTGTATGTCTGTGGAATCTGAGTGGTGCCCGCTCCCGTATTTGGGGGAGGTGGGGACTCTCAGTCTTTCAAATTCCCTTAAATACAAGTCAAGAAAAATATTAAGAGTCTAACATCGGATATGGAATGTGAACATGGACTCCTTATATGAATTTGGACAATCCTCACCCTACAAGCTAGCTTTCGAAGTTGAATTAGGCCCAAGATCCATTCTTTACATGGTATTAGAGTCATGCCTATTCCAATTCTTTGTTCACCGATGTTTGACCCTCAAATTATATTATTCACGCTCCAGTTAACACGGTCTGGGCGTGCGGGGGAATGTTAAGAGTCCCACATTGGATATGGAATGGGAACATGGACTCCTTATATGGACTTGAATAATCCTCACCCTACGAGCTAGCTTTTGGGGTTGAGTTAGGCCAGTCCCACATCAGATATGGAATGTGACCATGGACTCCTTATATGGACCTGGACAATCCTCACCCTACAAGCTAGTTGTTGGGGTTGAGTTAGGCCCAAGATCCATTCTTTACCGAAAGTATACTTCATTCTTCTTCTAATTTAACTTATGTAAAATGGCTATAGTGTATACATAATTATAGCGCGCAGTTCTTGTAAAATATGTACCTAGTCTAATACAAATACTTTGATCATTTACTTTCTTGATTTTTTTCTCTTTCCTAATTCATGAATAATAGATCATATACGCATCATTACATTAATTTCTTAAAACATGAACTAAGTAATTTCATGTATATGTGATGATGGAATGTAGTTTATCTAACATTCCCTTTAAACTAGATTCATCACTCCAAAAGACATTTGGGAAGACATCAATCTAGGGGCTTGGTGAAGATGTCTAATCTACAACTTACATCTAGTAACCTCACATACTCCAACTCAACTCTTTCTTGGATCTTTCTCTCCTCTACCTCGTCCACGTTTATGACATCTTTGATACGAGCCACATTTTAGATCTTTCTCCTGTGAAATTATATTTGCTTGCGAAGTTTGTGGACAATTCTTGTTTCGGCTTCTTTGGCCTTGCTTTAGAGACTTGCATAAATTTGGCAAGTCCATCTATGATGGTAGTGTTCAAAATTTTGGACTCTTCAATGGCAATGATCATGAAATTAAATTTTGAATTCATTGATCATTAGACTCTTGCAACTACCCGATCATTTTTCAAATCTTCTTGATATCTCCTTCTCATCATCATATTCACCATTATAATTGTCATCTACATCTTTATGACATTTCTTAATCAATCCTTTGATAGAAGAGGGTGTGGACTATTATTCATCTTTCTCCTGGAAGCGATATCATTCACTACCTCTTCATCATCGTAAAACTACTCCATAAGCAACTACTTCTTCAGAGTTAGACATCTATTCTTGTTATGTTCCTTGCCCTAAATAACCCCTTCAAAAGTTATTTAATTGAATTTAAACCTTCTAAATCTACAAGAGTGCTTCTAGCCCAGCATTGTCATTGTTAAACAAGGTATATACCCGTGATATACACTTGGTATACATAGTGTATATCACGGGTAATTTAGGACTGTTGCGGACTGAATGGCCCATCACGGGCAGGGTTGTATATTTGGTATGTATATTGGTGTAATATTGTAGTGTAAAGGTTACATTAATTAGTCTTGTACACTTACCATAATTGTATAGTTAGAATTATGGTAGAATAAGGTTTTAGGAGTAGAATAGGAATATGATTCCCCTATTATGGAAATATGTAACTTGTATATATAGTCTTTCAATTAATGAAAATAATCAAGGAGATTATTTCTTTCATGGTATTAAGAGACTAGGTCTTGCTTCCACCATTGCTCTCGGTTTTTGTGCCTTTTCTCGACCACAACCGTCTCCGAATTCCGTACCCCTTCACCAGAATTCGTGATATTATTTACCTCCACTCTTCCCAAATTTCCCCTCCTCTCCCTTGGTTCTTTCATTATGTCTAAGAACAATTTTCATCCTGCCCTCATGGTTTCTAACATCAAGAACAACATCCCTATTGTCCTTGAGATGGAAAACGTCCAATATGCGATGTGGGAAGAATTATTTAAAATTCACGCTATCTCCCATCAAGTCATCCATCACATAATTCCTCCCACTGCACCTATTCCCGCGGAGGATCCTCAGTTATGGATTACTCTTGATGATACCGTTCTCCAGTGGATTTATTCCACTATTTCGGTTGACCTCTTACAGACGATCATTGAGCCAGACACTACGGCTATGGCTACCTGGAATAGATTGCGTGACATATTCCAAGATAACCAACATTCACGTGTTGTCACACTCGAGCAGGAATTCTCTCAAGTTCGCATGGAAGAATTTCCAAACGTGTCTGTATATTGCAAGAATCTCAAGGAGATGGCGGACCAACTCCGTAACGTTGGCGCACCTGTGATAAATAATCGTCTGGTTCTACAATTAGTTGTCGGCCTTTCTGAGGCCTATAATGGCGTTGGAATTCTCCTTCGTCAAAGCAACCCACTTCCCGCTTTTTATCAAGTCGGCTCCATGCTTACGTTGGAAGAAGCCGGTTTTGCTAAGAAGGTGGCTACTAGAACAAGCCCCGTAGTCCTGATGACGTCCTCCACAAATTCTTTGAATTTTGTTGATAATTCGGGCCAAAACCGTACTCATGGTGGTGGCAAAAATAATCGTAAGAATAATAACAAAAATCACGGGGGCAAACACGGCAGTTCCGGTGGTGGTTCCAGTGGTCAGCAGTCCGGTAGTGGGCCCCATCCAGTCAACAGTGGGCCTCCTCCCTACTAGTCCCAGCCATGGGGCCTATGGTAGTGGGGCTGGGGCTGGGGCTGGGGCAATGGGTCGTGGCCCAACAACCCCTATTTTCCAGGCCCTTCCAACGGGTAGTGGGCTGGACAGCCCCAATTCAGGCCCAACAATCAGCCTCATCCTCTCGGTTCAAAGATCGGGCCGAGCGGCAACAGGTGGGGCTTGGCTTGGGCCTCAGCCCATACAGGCATTCTCAGCAGTGGGCCCCACACCTACTCACACCAATATTGAGGCCGCAATGCACACACTTCGGTTGACGCAACCGGATCCAAATTGGTACATGGACACCGGCGCAACGACACACATGACTTCCAATCAAGGTACTCTCTCGTCTTATTCCAATTTGAGCAACCCTCGTGGTATAATTGTCGGTAATGGTAACTCTATTCTAATTCAGAGTTATGGTCATAAAACTTTGTCTCCCCCCAAACCTCCCCTTGTTTTGAAAAATACTTTACATGCTCCCAAATTGATTAAAAACTTAGTGTTTGTCCAAAAATTCACCACTGACAATTCCGTTTCTGTTGAATTTAATCCTTTTGGTTTCCATGTGAAGGATTTCAAGATGGGGAGTCCTCTCATGAGGTGTGATAGTATGGGAGATCTTTATCCTATCACACCCGATTTCAATCCATCGAGTCCAGCCTTGCCGTCAGCGTTCGCAGCCCTTGCTCCTTCCTTGTGGCATGCTCGGCTTGGTCATTCGGGATCTTCTGTTTTGTCGTCTTTATATACAAATAATTTTATTTCATGTAAGGGTACGAATAGTACTCCAAATTGTCAGTCTTGTTCTTTAGGAAAAATTGTTAGGTTGCCATTTGTTGACTCGAATTCTCATACTTTAATGTCATTTGATAAAATTCATAGCGACCTATGGACGTCTCCTGTTCTAAGTTCTTTGGGTCATCGGTATTATGTTCTTTTTTTGGATGATTACTCTAAGTTTTTATGGACGTTTCCGATTGCAAATAAATTTCAAGTGTTTTCCGTCTTCTTAAAATTTAGAGCATTCATTAGAACCCAATTCAAACGAGAAATAAAAAATATTCAATGTGATAATAGCAAAGAATATGACAATGGGGTGTTTCGGGAGTTTTGTGCTAATAATGGGATCAATTTTTATTTTTCTTGTCCTCATACGTCTTCACAAAATGGAAAAGCCGAACGCAAAATTCTTTCCATAAATAACATTGTCCGCACTCTCTTAATTCATGCTTCCATACCCCCATATTTTTGGCATCATGCTCTTCAAATGACTACATATCTCCTTAACATAATTCCTTCCAAAGGTCTGACATATTCTTTCCCCCTTCAAATTTTATATAATAAGACTCCTTCTTATTCTCATCTTCGGGTTTTTGGGTGCTTGTGTTATCCGTTATTCTCATCCACCACAATTAACAAACTTCAGGCCCGGTCTACTCCGTGTGTGTTTTTGGGTTTTCCGTCTAATCATCGTGGTTACAAATGCTTTGATTTATCCTCCAAGAAAATCATCATTAATCGCCATGTAATTTTTTATGAAACCCAATTTCCATTTACTAAAGTTCATACTCTCGAGCCTAGTTCGTATTATTTTTTGGATGAACAAATATCCCCGTATATTATTCAACATTTTTTGGACATCTCCCGCACCCAAAATTCTCCAGCGGACCCATTGGCCCATCTCGGTCATCACTGCCCAATCTTCTCACTGGGCCAGTTCCAGCGATTGGGCTAGTCCAGCCCAACACTGGAACTGGTCCAGTTCCAGCACTCGATTACCGTCTTGGGCCAGCAGGCCCACTGCCTGCTGGCCAGTCCATCCCGAGCCAAGAAAATTCCCAAAATATGCCTTCTTCCTCCTCAAGTCATATACCGGTCACTCGTAGTCAGCGGGATATTTTTAAACCAAAGAGACATTTTAATTTAAATTCTAATGTTCTTAAATCACCCTTACTCCGTACTCTTGTGTCTGCGTTAAATGACCCTAATTGGAAAATTGCTATGACTAATGAATATAATGCTCTTATTGATAATAAGACGTGGGAGTTGGTGCCCCGTCCTTCTGGTATTAATATTATTAGGTCTATGTGGATTTTTGCTCACAAGGAAAATTCAGATGGTTCATTTGCACGACATAAGGTGCGGCTTGTGGGTGATGGTAAGACTCAACAGGTTGGGGTGGATTGTGGTGAGACATTTAGTCTGGTGGTCAAGCCGGCTACCATTCGCACTTAACACAGCTTGGCTCTTTCAAAAGCATGGCCTATTCATCAGTTAGATGTAAAGAATGCTTTCCAATATGGTGATCTCAAGGAAACAGTTTATATGCATCAGCCATTGGGATTCAGGGATCCCAAACATCCTCATAATGTCTGTTTGTTGAAGAAGTCCTTATATGGGTTTAAGCAGTCTCCACGGGCCTGGTATATAAGGTTTGCTGACTATGTTTCGACTATTGGATTCACGCACAGTAAGTCGGATAATTCCTTGTTCATCTACCGTCGTGGTTCGTCCTTGGCCTACATTTTGTTGTATGTGGATGATATCATTTTGACTGCCTCTACAGATGCCTTACGCCTATCTATCATGACCATGTTCAGCTCTGAGTTTGCTATGAAAGACTTAGGGCCCTTGAGATACTTTTTGGGGATTTTCGTCGCTCATCATTCCGATGGATTATTCTTGTCTCAACGGAAGTATGCAGCTGAGATCATCGAGAGGGCTAGGATGTCATCCTGTAAGTCCACTTCCACTCCAGTTGATACAAAGCCCAAGCTTAGTGTCGCGGTTGGCATACCCTACGAGGATCCGACCCGCTATCGCAGTCTTGTTCATGAATGCACTCAAACACATGATCCCAGAATTGAGCACATGAATGCACTCAAACGCATCATTCGGTATATTCAATGAACACTTGACTATGATTTGCATTTATATCCCTTCTCGACGTCCACACTTGTCTCGTATACATATGCTGATTGGGTTGGTTGTCCTGACACCAGACGGTCTACGTCAGGCTATTGTGTGTTCCTTGGCAACAACCTAGTCTCCTGATCTGCAAAGCGTCAGTCGACTCTATCCCGCTCAAGTGCCGAAGCTAAATATCGAGGGGTAGCTAATGTGGTCTCGGAGTCATGTTGGTTACGTAATTTTGTTGTTAGAGCTTCATTGTCCCATTCAGAAGGCAACCTTGGTTTATTGCGATAATATTAGTGTCATCTAGCTTTCTGGTAATCCGGTTCAGCACCAACGCACTAAGCAAATCGAAATGGACATTCACTTTGTCCGTGAAAAGGTTGCTCGTGGTCAAGTTCGCGTATGACATGTCCCGTCGAGATATCAAATTGCAGACATCTTTACAAAGAGTCTTCCCGCGGTTCTTTTTTAAGATTTTAGGGACAGTCTCAGCCTTCGAAGACCGCCCGCTATGACTGCGGGGGTGTGTTAAACAAGGTATATACCCGTGATATACATAGTGTATATCATGGGTAATTTAGGACTGTTGCGAACAGAATGGCCCATCTCGGACAGAATGGCCCATCACGGGCAGGGTTGTATATTTGGTATGTATATTGGTGTAATATTGTAGTGTAAAAGTTACCTTAATTAGTCTAGTGAAGGTGAGAAACTGAAGTGTACCTGCAAGACTCCGATACATAGTAGGATCAGTCATTGGAGTACCGACCATTGCACTAAGTTTGGATTTAGAATCAACTGAAGTGACCATGATTTTGCAATTGTCCATCTTAGCCCTGTGCACGATCTCCTCTGCATACTTACACTGGCAAAGAAACATACAATCAGCGGATCTAGTGACTGAGATCCCCAAAAAATAGCTCAACTTTCCCAAATCAGGTATGGCAAATTCAGACTTGAGTAGTGCAATAATCTCATCTTTCAACACAGCAGTAGAGGCAGTAAGAACAATGTCATCCACATATAACAGTAAATAAGCAGTATCACGGCCTCGATGTAAAGTAAAAAGAGAGGTATCACATCTGTTGCATGTAAACCCGAGACGTATAATAAAATGTCCAAAACGATCATACCATGCTCTGGGGGCCTGTTTTAGGCCATATAGTGACTTACGGAGACGACACACATAATGTGGGGTTGCTGGGTGGACAAAACCAGGCGGCTGGTGCATGTAGATAGTTTCTCGTAAATCCCCATTAAGAAATGCATTTTTCACATCTAGCTGATGAATCGGTCAATGCTTTCCCATAGCAATGCTTAGAACTGTGCAGATGGTGGCCAGTTTAACAATCGGACTGAATGTCTAGCCGCAATCAATGCCCTTCTACTGGTTAGTACCATTTGCCACTAGTCTTGCCTTATATCTTTCTAAGTCACCCCTATCCCTGAACTTGTGACGAAAAAGCCACATGCAACAGATCGCATTCACCCCCTCTAGTCGAGGAACCAAGTCCCAAGTATCATGTTTCGTTAAAGCATTAAACTCCTCACACATGGCCGCATACCAATTCGGTTCTAGTTTGGCTAATTTAGAGCTTTTTGGTATAGGTGAAATTGTTTGGGTGGACAAGTTAAATTGGACTTTGGGTTTGAAAATCCCGTGTTAGGCAGGGGTTTCCATTCGGTGCGTGGGCGCTGGCTAGGTAAGGGTATCGGTCAACTGGTTGGGTGGACTGGGTGACGACAGATTCGGGTGTGGTGCATGTTGTGTTATCGGGACTGGGTTTATGTCGAGGGTGGCTGTCGGGTGGTGTGGAACAGTGACGGTGTTTGGGGTTAGAGTCGAGTGGGTTTAGTCATTGGTTGTTGGTGAACTGTGGTTGTGAGTTGTGGGGATTCTCGGTATGCTGGAAAGAGATAAGGTTTGTAGGGTAGGGTACGACGTCGGTGGTGTATTAGGTCCGGTATCTAGGTTTTATGGGTGGTGGTTGATGGTCGGACTGTGGTCAGCATGGTGGTGAGACTATTGGGATGACACATTGGATGGGACGGTGATCGGTGAGTTGGTGGAACCTGGAGGCAGAGTTGTGCTAGAGGTGGAAAGAAGCGGCGACGGGGGGGACGCCTGTGGCAGGGATGCCGACGACAGGTGATGTCTGGTGGCAGATAGAGGCGGTGTAGTGGTGTCAGTTGGGCACAGTTCCCGAAGGTGGACAGGAGAGAGAGTTGATTCATCTAAAAATTCATAATCCGGATTTTGAAATTTTTGGATGTTGGAAAAGGGGAATTGTATCTCGTCAAAAGTGACGTGATGCGAGATGTGAATTTGACGAGTGGATAAGTCATAGCACAGATAGCCCCTATGGTTCGACGGGAAACCTAAGAAGACACACAGAGTGGTGCGGGGAGCTAATTTGTGAGAGGTTGTGGAAGAGAGATTGGGGAAACATAGGCAACCAAATATTCGTAGGTGATCATAGGAGGGAATCCTACGGTGTAAGATTTCGGTTGGAATCATGTTATGTAGGGTACTAGTGGGTAAAATATTAAGGATGTATTCTATCATTTTGACCGTATAAATCCAAAAGGATGGAGGGAGGGAGGCATGAAACAAAAAATTGCGGACCATGTTATTTATTGTACGGATGAGACGCTCGGCTTTGCCATTTTGAGGGGACGTGTGGGGACACGAAAATCAAAAGTCCATGCCATTATTGTTGCAGAATTTTTGAAATGCAGAGTTATTAAATTCACGACCATTGTTAATATTTAATGGCGCATTCGAATTACGTTTTGATAAATGTGCAAAATTCAAGAAATTTGGCAAAAACTTTGGACTTAAATTTTAATGGGTAGATCCAAAGTAAGTGAGAGTAGTCATCTAATAACACGAGATAATATTTATAACCTATGGAGCTGGTAACGGGGGAAGTCCACAAATCAGCATGAATGATATCAAATGGAGCAAACGTAATACTAACTGAGGAATTAAATGGAAGACAAACATGTTTACCTAATTAACAGAAAATGCAGGTCTGGGCAAGTTTCTCATTACATTGAATAAAATTATTACTTCTAAGAAAATGAAAAACAGGAGCTCCTGGGTGTCCGAGCCTATTGTGTCAAATTGACAGAGACAGAGCAGCTAGGGTAGTGTGTGGGCGGGAACCGGCAGCGGATGAGGATGTGAATGGATAGAGGCCCTCTGTGCTATTGCATCTCGTAATAGGGTCCCCGTACATAGATCCTTCACAGTAAAACCAAAGGGATCAAAATCAACCGACACATAATTATTACGAGTAAATTTCCTAACGAATATTAAAATTTTGATGATGTGGGGGGCATGCAGGACGTTATTTAGTGAGAAGGGTGGGTGAGGTTTCGGAGTGTAAGTGTGACCATAGCCTTGAATTGGAATGCGATGACCATTGCCAACTGTAATAAATTATGGAGACTTTAAACAAAACAATTGGAAAAGATTACATGCGGACCCGGTGAGGTGAGAGGAGGCTCTGGAGTCCATATATCAATTTTTGTTGGGCTGCTGCAAACTCATATTGCTGAATGCCTGACCCAAGTCGGTGGGGATTTGATTTAAGGGCTGATGTGGGAACTGGGCCTGCACGACGTGGGCCTGATATTGTTGGAACACTGGTGGGCGCGGAGCTGGAGCCTGGCCCAATAACCTTGTTGTTGAAAAGGGTATTGGGATGGATGAACCCAGAAATCATGGCCCAGTTCCGATTTGGGTAGCTAGAGACTGGGCCGGCCCATGAAGCGTTATTGTTGATCTATTGTGGCTGTTGTCCTCGGCCTTTTCTGCGGCCCTTGCCACCTCGCCCATTACCAAGGCCCTTGCCACCCCTACCGTCGCAGTTTTTCCGCGGTTGGATATTTTCTAGCAGAGGTTGTTGGCCGGCGGTGGCCTGAGGTTGTGCGGGCGTTTCAACTGCTAAAGCCTTCTGGTTATGCTCGTCCTGCTTCGCACGTCTAGTCTCCTCCAATAACAATTGCGAGTGTGCTTTGTTGAAGCTTGGTAGAGGGTCATCCTGTTGTATCATCGTGACTAGGGTGTCATATTGACCCTTAAGGAGGCATGCAACTAATTGTAACACCATCTTTGTTTCGGACACGGGCGTACCAACATTGAACAGTTGGTCTGTCACCAGTTTCAACTGTTTGCAATATTCTGACATAGTAGAGAAGTTTTCAAAATGGGTGTTGTTGAACTATTCTTCCAAGTACACCGCGCGAGTCTTCTTATTGTCTTGAAAGATTTCTTCCAAACGTGTCCATACATCACGGGCAGAGGCACCCGTTTTCATGATTGTGTATAGTAAATCCTTGGATATAGTGACATATATCCATTGTTTGACTACGACATCAAAGCGACGTTATGTGGTGTCGTCCATATTGGGAGGACGAGGGAAAGAGTCATCTATATGATTAAGCACATGATATACACATGCATGGATACGAAATAGTTCCACCCATGACCAATATTGGTCATCTTCCTGATCAAGAATTATAGGGATAAAATTCTTGATGTTGGTAACAGCGAGAGCCGGATGGAAAGATGGTGAGGAGAGGGTAGTGGGTGGTTGGATGACGACTGCGTTAGAAGCGGAAGCATTGGAAGAGATGGGATCAGGCAAATTTTCCATTAGAATGGTGGAAATTTAGGAAGAAATAAAAGAAGAAAAACAATGTTGCCGTCGTCCAAGAGGGGGGGGCGGCAAGGTAAGAATTTTTTCTAGATTAGAGTTTTGGCTCTTGATACCATGTAAGATGATATTAATCTTCCTTAGGAAGTCTTTCTCATTAATATCAATATATATAGTGTACAATATACAATCCTAATACAAGAGGAAAGAGGAATCCTAATCACAATACAAGAGGAATAATAATCTATTAATGGATAGGAATTGTAGTGTTATACTTGTACACGTTTACAGAAAATGAAGCTGAAATAAAGTGCAAAAAAATTATTATATAAGTAGTATTAAACCCACATCGGATATGAAATGGGAACATGGACTTCTTATATGAACTTATACAATCCTCACCCTACAAGCTAGCTATTAGGGTTGAGTTAGGCTCAAGATCCATTCTTTACATGGTATCAGAGTCAGACTCATTCAAATTATTTGTTCACCGATGTTGGGCCCGCAAATTATATTATCCACGCTCCAGTTAACAAGGTCTGGGTGTGCGGGGGAGTGTTAAGAGCCCCACGTCAGATATGGAATGGGAACATAGACTCATTATATGGACTTAGACAATCCTCAGCCTACAAGCTAGCTTTTGGGGTTGAGTTAGACCCAAGATTCATTCTTTACATAAACATATGTTCACATATATATGATGGAGAAAAGGTAAAAGAAAGATCCATTAAAATATTAAATAAATAAATGACTATTATTGAGAATTCACAACTTATACTTTTTACTTTGGTGTCATTGAGAAATCACAAATTTTGACGACTAAATTACAAGTAATTTTACATTTTCTTGCATTTCATATTCCTCCGGCTTCTTGTTGAACGATTGGTCCTTTCGTAATATTTTCCCTTCGCACAAACTATTATAATTATCATTTTCAACCAAAAGAAACATCTTGATGAACTTCCTAAGTTTGCCAAGTGGCAAAAGCTATACACAAAGCTGTATCATTTTTATGTTTTTCTTTTGCTGATAGTTGGCACCTAATCAACTACTAAAATGTTCCAAAACGTTAAAAAAATCCTCTATATTTCGTGGAATTTCAATAAAAACTTTGAATAAGGCCTAAGCATGGAATTGAAGAACTAATAAGCATATTTACAACCTATCGAAAACAAACTGGAGACAGGAAAGATTTGATTATTCGCGGTATAACAATCCAAACTACCATTTTGAGTGTTTGTATTTGTACCCTTTTCTATTATTTGATGCTTCGGATAGCTCTACATCATGTTTTGAATTTAGTGGGATGGTTTGGGCTAAAACCCAAAGGGCTCGGGTAGGCTCTTTAGCACGGCCTTATTTTGAAAGGCTTAAAAGCCAAATTTAGGAACCTGACCTAGTTTTTTAGTATTATTGTACTATTGGGTGATTTGAGACTTTACATAGGTGTATAATGTGTTTTTGGACTTGATAATATGTTCGGATTTGAACTCGAGGATCTCGGAGGTGATTCAGCACCTTCTTTGTGTTGCAGATTTTGCTTGTGTCTGGTGCCTTCTTCATGACTGCCAGGGCATTAGCCGCGATCACGAAGTAAATGTGACCAAGGCATCGCGATTGCAAGGCCAGCCAACGCTACCCGAATGGTTGCAAGGTTAGACCCAAGTCAACGCTTTTCCACGACCACAAGGGTGTCTGAACGCGATCGTGAAGGATTGTCGGGTGGAGGGTCGTGATAGCGATGGTAGGTCCGTTTCAATTTATGTGAACATTTTCGAAGTACGAGGGTCAAACTTTATAACTTTGACCTTAAATTTTGACATAGATTTTTCAAGTTCGTAAAAATAAAATTTATATTTTTAGAAACTACATTAAAAGTACTATAATTCATGATAATTTATAATTCAAATAATTTAGAAAAATGTAAGAAAACGTGGTCAAAGAACCACCTCATAGACTCCCCAAATAGTAAATGGTTCACATAAATTGAAACAGATGGAGTATATCATATTTTCAAAAAATCATAATCAGTTCAGCACGATTTTGGGCGAGAGGTTTATGGCTCTCAAATGTAAGCAATCGAAAGGTGAAATTTCGTTATCAAATTCTAGGTATGGATTTTCCACACTACCTTAGTGATCATACTTCATTTCATGAGTTGGGCAATTTAGCCCTAATGCGAAAACCAAAAATCCTTAATTTGAGTTAGTAATCGATACAAAAAGGATTTTGATCATTGCAAATAAGTTCCGTAGTTTATTGGTGACCTTTCCATAGATGCAATTTCAAAATTTGAATAGTTATCTAAGGACCGATTTGAGTTGATTCAGAGTTGACTTTGATCTTGAGGCATTCTAAAATGATAGGAATAGCTCTCAAGACTAATTTGGACCCATTATTAATGAATTTGAATGGATTGAAGCCATTGGAGCTCGTTTGGTTGGACTTTGACATTTCAAGTAAGGTTTGGGCTATCGGAATTCAGGCAAGTGAGGGCTTAACCTTTAGTTTGCTTGCTTTTCTAAAAAAAATATGTTATATGTGATGCTTGTGTGCGTTTAAACCATCAAATTCATGTGAGTTGGCAAGCATGAGTTATGTTGGGTATTTATGTAGTATCTAGTTATACTTTGAGAATTACTTATCTGCTCAATTTTATACCTGAAACACGCTTAACGCGATCGTAGTGCAATGGCGCAAACCACGATAGTGCCAGACGCGGGATATCTTCTTCAGCACTAATAAGCAGCACCAACGCCGATGGAACAAGCACAATTGCACCCACTCCTAGTGATAGCGCCCTGCGGTGACATCCCCTTCGTTCGCATTCATGTCGGACTTGGGAGCTGGCGCCCCATCCTGCCCGGCAACACTCTTGCGCGCTATTGCGTGTCCATGGTGCGATTGCGCCCTTCCCTTGCCTGATGTCTTGCGCTATTGCGCACTAGAGGTCTGATTGCACTGCCCAATAAATTTCCTTCGACACAATTGCGCTTGCACTAGAAAAAATTAAAAATGTGCACAGTTTAGATTTGGTATTTGCTAGCCGAACCTCACCCGAACCACTCGGGTTTCAAACAAAGTCATCCAAACAAGTCCTAAATGGTCAATATGACTTGTAGGGACTTTCCAAACATGAAATTAAGAAGTATTACAAAAACTTCTTAATTGGTTTCAAGGGGGATATTTGGAGCAAAGACCAAGGATCGAATCCCGTCAGCGGCAGTGTGAGGGTTTCTTCTTGAAATAAAGGAGGGCCCCTTGTGCGCAGCGTGGTACTGGTCTAACCTTTGAAATCAATTGAGTCACCATGATTTACCTCCTTCACAGATCTGTCGGACCCGGATGTGGAGGCTCCTGGGGTGGGAGATTCCACCGTTTGGAGCAAAGAAGTATTACAAAAACAAATAAGAGGTTGGATTGTTATAGTACAATCTGGAAAAATGTAAAAGTAAAATTTAAAAAAGTTAAAAGGTAATATTGAAAGAGAAAACACTTCTTTTCCTTAATTTGCCTAGTTCAAATATAAAAATTTATTGGGCTACGATAACTGTAGACTGCTTATTTGACATGTACATTTGCATAAGAATCCTAATTATTTATTAATAAAATTAAAGGATCATTTAGTCGTTGAAGTTTTATTTTCAAATTGTGTCCACTTAGTAAGTTTAATTATAACTTAAAAAAATACAAACCCGGTAAAACAACCCGACCCAGTCTAATCCATGCCCAAATGACCCAAATCGGGCACCGAGGTTGTGCCAAACAAAATGTCCCCACCCCCAAAAAAAATCAGCCTAGTCCAGAACAACTCTTAGGGCGCTGGGTTGGGCCTGATTTAGCCCTTTTGACAAGGTTATCCGACTCAGGTCCATGAGTCTTTCCTTCATCATGACTCTTCAGTAACAATTATTGGCAATTTGCCATGGAGAAATTGAAACTTCAATTTTGACTTAATATTCACAGTGTGGCGTTTAGTCCTGAAATATATTTGAGTCATTTTCAATATTTAAACTCACAAGAGCAATAGAAATGAGATAAAATTAAATTATATTGGTTTTAAAATTACTAATTACTCCATAAACTATTCTCAATCCAAAAACTACTTCTAATATCAAATTTGAACAAACTTTTAAAATGTTCTTATTTTAAAATTATATTTTTATCAAATCGAGTTTCAAAAAGGTTCTGTGACACTTGAAAGAATAGTAAATTATATTTTGTAAGATCACTTAACAAACATTTGTTTAGTAACTGAAATTTAGTTTGTGCTGGACTAATCTTTTAAAAGATATTTTAGATGTTAAATTATGAAAATGACATGTAAAGTTTCACTTAATATATATCAATATTATTTAAATAGATTTACGATTTAATGTGACCAGGAGGTCATGGGTTCAAGCCGTGGAAACAACCTCTTACAGAAATGTGAGGTAATGCTGTGTACAATAGACCCTTGTGGTATGACCATTCCCCGGACCCGGCGTATAGAGGGAGCTTAGTGCACCAGGCTGCCTTTTTTTTTATGATTTAAGGTATTTATTATGAGAAATTCTAATTAAAATTTTCAATTCATTTAATTATTATAAAATTTGAAGTCACAAAATGTAACAACTCATCCGATTGTTTTTGGCTAAAGACATTTACTTGATCAAAATGCCCTTCCCGTAGGCTCTATATGAGGTTTGTGACTTGCGGGGATGGGTAGTACGGTCCCCGAGGTAAGTTAGATAGGTTTCGGAAGAAAAATCTAAGTTTGATATTTTTGAAATGAAAAGAGTTGACCCAAAGTTGACTTTTGAGTATATGGGTTCTATTCCGAGTTTCGTCCCTTCCGGTAGGTCTGGAACGTCGTTTGTGACTTAGTTGAGTCTTTGGTTCGCTTCTCGCGGCGTTCGAATGTGTTTTGAGTCTTTATTTGCTGAATTGTGGAACTTATGAAATTTAAGCATATTCGTAGAAAAATGGACCATAGCTTGATCGTATGAGAACTATGAGTGCCCGAGCAAGTGTGTAGTGTCGTTTACATTTGGGTAGCATAGTTGGTTTGTGTCCGGGAGATCTGGGGTGAGTTTCGGGTGTTGGATGGAAGATTTAACTATTTGCTACAACTGCTGGTTCTAGTGCAATTGCACCAGCGAATCTTGGGCGCACCTGCGAATCCGCTTCTGCGAAAGTTGGTCCGTAGATGCGAACCATGAGGATCTTGAGAAAGTCAGTTTCTGTGATATTTTATGCATAAAGGCAAGCCGCCTCTGCGGAGTCGTCTCCGCTTTTGCGATGTCGTAGTAGGTTAAGTTGGGCCGCTTCTGCGATCGTTTTTCCGCAGAAGCGAGGCCGCTTCTGCGAGGAAGGTTCCGCAGAAGTGGAATCGCTGTATCAAAACCTAAATAAAGATCCCATTTCGAAATCACTTTTCATATCTCATCTTTTACAAGCTTAAGCTCGTATGTGGAGGAAACTCAAGGTACTTCAACCTTTTCATCTATGGGGTAAGGTTTCTAATCTATTTTTATTTTCTATTCATGATTCTATTATTGAATCTAGGTTTATTATCATGTTTTGGGTAGTTTAAATCTTGGGTTTATGACTAAGGATAAGATGACTAAATTCATGAAATTGGGGGTAAATATTGAGGCTTTATGATGTGATATTTCATATTTAAGTTTGTTAATGATAGAATAACCTATTGCTATTTTTCAATTTGTCAATTTAATTCAATAAAAAATTGGGGAAATTTTTAGGTTTGCCTAAATTGGGGATTTTGATATAAAAGGCAAATTAAAGACCTAATTGGGGTCATATGACTTCTAAACTTAAGGTTATGAATAATTAGACCGCGATTATGATTTTGTAACATTAGAGTTTCGATTTTACCCTTGTGGACTCGGGGTCAATTTGGGGGTCGGGTATTTAATTTCTTTGAAAGGTTGTATTTTTTTGTATGTATTAGAATATTGTGTTAATGTAGAATCTATATAATAGACTACGAACATTCGGAGGTGCTTCGCAAGGGAAAGGCCTTGGCTTGAGAGTGGTACTTGGCACCAGCTCTGCTTTGAGGTAGGCTACAGTTTTCTCTATATTAGACTTTGATAGATGCATGTAATTTATATAAATATTGAGGGTATCGGACGTGATGGGAGTCCCGCCTTAGTGGTCGTGATGAGCACTTGGATGGGTACGGGTGTTGAACTGCTTGAGGGACCATCTTTAGGATTGATTCTGATTGTTGTTATGTGGGCGTGTCGCCATAGTTGATATTATTTGTGATTGTTGTTAAAATTACTCATCACATATTCCTTCTAATATGAAAGATTGATTATGTGGACTTATGTGCTATTGATAATCCTGAGGCATGCATTATATTCATCTCTTATATATGATTTATCTCATACTTCATGACTACTTGCTTTATTTACTGTTGCATTCATACAGTCATGTTATTTTGATATCGAATTAGAGTGGTATGGAATGTTGTTGGTCCGATGAGACTTGGAAATGAAGGTAAATGATATTGTTATGAGATGGTTTGGAATACTGAGATGATGATGATGATTGACATTGTTCGACGAATGAGTTTGATGATTTAGCCAGACCAGTGGATCATTCCGATTAGTTGTGAGCGGTATATGGACTTTGTGGGTCCCCATGGGTCATTACTATTTGACAAAGTCCGATAGAATGTGTATGTCGGGTTGATTGAAAGGTACCGTTGCATTCATGTATATCATCCATTAACATACATTGTAATTATGATATCTGTAAGTGATTGAAATTGTTATTGTGATAAGGTGATTACGTATTGGCTGTACTTCTATGATTATGAATTGGCTTGTGTTGAACCATACTTGTTATTGAAGATGACTTACGTGCTTAATTAGACTGTGTAGGTTAGGAATATTTGTGTGTCAACTTGATATTTATATATGTTACATGTATTCCATCGTTGTCGGTCTATGATGCCTACCCATTGTGTACTCATACTACACTTGTTGCATTCTTTTTTATGCAGATACAACGCCCTCAACTAGTACCGAATCTCGTGGCTGACTTTCGAGGCCGTGGACTTGAGTATTCAGGGTGAGACTGTCCATTCTCAGCATGCCCTAAATGTTTTTCCTGTCTTTGTTTTGCTCTTCCGAGATAGTTTCAGACATTTTCTTCTTTTATGTATTAGTAGCTCTTGTACTGACCAGATTTGATCAATCGAGAACATAATAAGTAGATATTCAGTATTCTATTACTCATTTTATATATATAGCAAGACAATTTATTTGGATATTCCTTCAATTTCTGCTTAAGTTATTGTTATACTTGTTTGGGTTGAGAAGTGGTTCGCCTACCGGTGGGTAAAGTATAGGTGTCATCACGACACTCGAAAGGGGTTGTGACACAAAATAGAGAGGGAGCAAGTTTATAGATTTTAGTAACTATGTCATCGATAATGCATGAGATTAGTCTTTGTCCATCCTAAGGATATTTTGATAAATATATTTTTTAGTGATTGTTATGAAGTAATAATAAAATACAAGGCAATAAAAAATATAGTAAAAAAAAAGGGGGGGGGGGGGGGGATTTTATTGTTCTTCAAACTGATGTATAAATGACTGAGTTGACTTTCTATTTATAGAGGAAAAGAAACTGCTGCAAGGCTTTTTAAGAAGTTGTACGAGGCTTTTTAGAAGTTGTCTGCTTGAGCTACTTGCAAGCTATCTGTTTGAGCTACTTGCAAGTTGTCTGCTTGATTACAAGCCTGAGAAAGCTGCTGCAAGGCTTTTCAGGAAGTTGATGGCAACTGATGGCAAGCTGCCTGCTTGAGCTATTTGCAAGCTACCTGCTTGAGCTACTTGCAAGTTATATGCGTGATTAGAAGCTTATCCAAGAAACTGCATGGACATCCACAATACGAAGTATTTATAATACTCCCCCCTTGGATGTTCATTAATAGATAACGTGCCTCATTAAACCTTACTAGAAACATTTCAGCGCCTAGTGAAGAAAAAAGAGGATACATATCTAGTAATACACATTGCTAGTTGGCTCATTAGAAACCTTACCAAGTAAATTCAAATAGGACAAAACATTGGTTAAGGAAAAAGGAGTACATCGCGTATTTTACTCCCCCTGATTAAAACATCACATAATTCTTGAAGATGATGTACTCCGATCTTGTATACCAACTTATCATATATTGAGGTTGGCAGAACATTTGTGATCAGATCTGTCAAATGATCATTTGACGAACTAGTTGATCATTTGCATCTTCATTCCTTAGATAGAGTTGCATCATCACCATATAGTATTATTGCAGTAACGTCAAGTACATTCTTGACTTGCTTTATAAACTGTTATTATCTTTTTAGGATTTAACTGTCATATAAAATAATATGGTATGACAACAATCCTTCATGAAAATAGATTACATATCTAGATCAAACTCTTATACAGATCATATGAATGTCTTATATATCTAAAACTCTTGACAAAATTTGTTAGGATAAACAAGTTCATGTTAGGTCTTTTATTTGCAACATGCAATTGATCTTATTTTAATATCTTTATATAAGAGAGAAATTTTATCATGCTTATAGTTATAACAAGATAAATAAATATATCAATTGCACAAATATATGGTACTTTAGGACCTATCTAATTTTCTCATTTCAATTTTTTTTAACAGATAATCAACTGCTTTTGAAATCTCTTCGAGAGCTCCAATAATATTCAAATTATCAATTTGCATAACAATATGAAAGAATATGATTATCATAAAGAGATAAGGGTAAATAAAGTCATATTTGTACCCTTTATTAATAAATATTCATTAAGGTGATTCTGGTACATTTGCCTTGATTTAAGGATTATAAACAAGTTTTTCAAGAACTTGTGATGTCTGGACTACAGGTTCAATAAACTTTAAGCTTACCAAGATGCATCATTTCACTTGGTAATTATTTCTATGTCAGCATGCTTTAAGAGACGTGGATTCAGATCCTCACAATCTTATACATTATTGTGTGTCATATTGTATCAAAAATATCGTCGATGAGATATAATTTTGTATTGGTTCGCAATTTGACATAACTTACTGGGATTTCATTACTTCATTATTTTGAAGTACCTGAACCTCCCATGAGGTTTCATGAAGTGTTATGTTGTAGGCTCTTCGAGAGTATATTACCTCCTAATTATAATCATTTTATTCATTTGCTCCTCTTCTTTTTCAAGGATTATTACATTTGGAATCGATCGGTCTACCATGCTCCATGCATGCTGTAGAATCTGTCCTTCAGGGACATTAGAAGCATTTTGCAGATGAAATAATGAAATAGTTAGGTCAGCAAATGATTCTAGATTTTGACTTGAATTATCTAAGGATCATATTGCTGATAATTCACAACATATTTCTTAGTTACTTATTATCTCCCCCTTATGTTAGAAAAACTAATATATATACCCATATTCTTTGAAAAATTTATCTGTGTGCATCGTGATATATCCATTAATCATATACCGCTCATCAAAAGCTATAAGATGGAAATATCTAGTTCCTGACCCTAAACCAATTATGAAGGGAGAATTTATCATAATTTATTGATCTAAAGCATGCAAGTGTCGTTGTATGCAATATATCAAATCTCAGACCAACACCGGAAACTCCGTTCTCATATGCAATGGTTTAGCTATATTATGGAGACATCCGATACCAAACCAGCTTAGATATAAACCAACATAATCAAGATAATTTGTCTTGATTATGACATATTCTTAAAATTGTGCTTCCAACTCAATTATTTTGAGCAAGCAACTTCATAAATGCCAAACTGTCAGTTGACAATACAGGTACATGTGACTGTCTCACAAATGCATCTATTTAAGACATCACATAGCAGGTGAAGGGTCCCACATTCACCTTTTATAGTTTTCCTAATTTAGGGGATTCAATCTCAACATGAGCTGGTGTAATCAACTTTCATGAGAACAAGTAACACAAACAAATTCTTGAAGAATCTTCTAGTTCCTCAATGTATTCCGAATAATCAACACATCAGATTTAAATCAGGATGGACAAAACTGTCATATCAACTAATAAAATTATTTGTAATAGTAAACTACAAATTTACGATGACGAGTACTATTTGTTTTAGTAAACTTCTGATTTACTATTGCATGAGATTTTATGTCATAATCTTCTGGTTTATTGTCACATGTGATCCCATCATGTTCGGATTACGTTTTACATATGTATTTCTTACCCGTAGTAACTTGGAGATATTTAATCTTCCAATCATTTGTAGTCTCTATACGATAACCATTTTTATTGCGAGTAAACTTCAGATTTACTACAATTTGTATTCCAATCGTAACAATTACGATCTAGAATAAATGGTGCTATCATATATAACCTCTTTGAGAGACTTCAATTCCAGATATGTACTACTTCAGGAGTAGATTTCAAGGGCTCTACTACTTTAGGAGCAGAATTTAGAGTCTTACTACTTCGAGAGTAAGTTGCAGAGTTTTACTACTTCAGGAGTAAAGTGTAGAGTATTTACTACTTCAGGAGTAAATTTCAAAGCCTTACTACTTCAAGAGTAAATCATAAAAATATTCAGAATATTTCTTATCAAATACCTCTTCCGGAGGTGACTCGTGATATCTTTACAACCAAGTGCACGTCTATATTGATAAGCTTTACTAAATATTATCATATTCACTTTAGAGAATGAATCTATATTTATAGCTTTTATCAAAAGTTCTCATTCTTCAGGAATGGAATACAATCATCTGAATGTGTCTTAAGCATATCAAATTGTGATAACTTAGAACGTCTTTTAAGATATTGCTACTTCAGGAGCAAATCGAGGCATACATATAATGTAGAGAATTTTTCTGTAACATGACTTTCAGAGTATACCTGGTTTCATAGAAATTGCTGCTTTCCGAGTTAATATGAAGCACTGTGAGATATTCAATTTATAAATTATTATAGAATAAATTCCACAAATATAATATATAAGCAATAAGTAAATAACATTAGCAATTTATAGATATGAATTACTTCATCATCCGTTTTCACAATATTTGTTCCCCAGGAACAAAGTTGAGGCATGAACTTTTAGCTAGTTAATCATGAAATCATAATTACCTTCATTCTTTCTTAGCTAGCATTTAATCAAACAGTGACTCCAAAAGGAATACCAATACTGATGCCATGGAACGAGGATAACAGATACCTCAAGCTCACTATTTTGTCACTTTAATATAATTAAAGATACATACCATAGAAAATCATCCTTGCAATTCAGAGCTCAATAATGTTCAAAAGCAGCAAGATTTTCAATAAACGTAAAAAAGGATTAATATCCATACATGGATCCAATATTCATAATTTAACAATATGCATGTTCTGTCACAATCTAATTCACGGATCATGATAACACCTACACAATCCCAATGGGAGGCAAACCATCCCCAAATCACGAGATATAATTTGAATTTAAAAACAAAATATTTAAACAAAAGATTTTCTTAAAGTCTCAATAACATAAATAATGAATAAAGTAAAGTATAATTCAGATCCCAAAACCGAATCTAAATCATACAAGAGCACTAATCATGAGTCTGGTACATGTCTCGTAGGACGAAATAAACTGTGTGTGGAAATCAAATACAGAAAGCAGAATAAGGATGAGAGTTTAAGGGTCACGGGTCGACCATGTAGCTCACCTTGAAAGTTTCGAAAACACTGTCTCGCGATCAGCCACGGGATCTCGAACTGGAGCCAGGATTTGTATCTACACAATAGTGCAACAAGTGTAGTATGAGTATAATACTAGTACCCCATAGGCATCATAAGTCGACAATGAAAAAATACGCATAGACAGTATAAATATTGACGGACCACACATAATGAGAAAAATTATTTTGGTTATGAATTTACCAAGTTCACATTCAATTCGGGTCAAGTCTTTGTAAATTACATGTATAAAGATTTAACCTTTTTATTTAATCAAGAATGCATCTTGGATTAACACAATCAATAGGGATGATATGAATGCAAGTAATATGCGATGCAACTGGCCAGTACTAACCCGGTATATACATGCTAAGGGCTTTGCCACGTAGTCATGAGCCATGGAAAACTCGCGAGATCCATATACCGCTCACTACCATCCGACATGTATCCCTCGGAGGATGAGCATCATATCATATCATATTATATTCTCAAATATGAAATCATACCATAGCACCAAGAATTATTTCCCATCGGGTTGCAAAATTATCATTCTTACCTCTTTTCGGTCTCATCGAACCATTTCGTACCTCGATTAACGACTCATCTCATCAGTATGTATCAATGAATGAAGCATGCATAAAATCATATGGAAACACTATCAAGAGTGTACGAAGAAGGCAAGTAATTGTCATACTCCCTTCGTCCCAATTTAGGTGTCTTACTTTTTTTTTGGTTTGTTCCAAAAAGAGTGTCCCTTTCTATATTTAGTAAATTTTTCAATCCCAAGGAAAGTTTGAGGCCACAAGATTTAAAAGACCCCACACATCTTTAATTTAAGACCACAAGATCTAAAAGTCTTTCTTTATTTCTTAAACGCAATGTCAAGTCAAACTAAGACACTTAAAATGAGACGGAGGAAGTATCATCTCATTTAAGCATATCAATTTCAAGAATGATCATTTTCTCATGATATTATCAAGAGGTAGAGTGATGAATATGAATTCGAATAGAAAATTACAAATAAAGTTCAAACATAACTAACATAGCTCACATAAGCAACAACCATACCAACCTAAGTGGATTTATGCACCACCTCTAACATAACTAACATAGCTCACATAATTATATTCTATACGCGCACCTCCAATCGGAGTCTAAAAAGGTAAACCATAACCTACCTCGAAGGACGAACAACGTGCCATGAATCCCTTAAGCAATCGCCTTTCCTTTTCGAGAAGCTTCAACTTGATCTGAATCTATCGTTTAGATGAGTATTTGAATTTATCAACATTCATATTGCTATGATAATAATTCGGGTCCAAAAAGTCACTCAAAAAGCCAATCTCGAACCCCATATTTAAGCTGCAATTTATTGCAAAATCGGATTCAATATAACAAAATAATACTCTGAGGTTAAACGAGAACAATGATATCCATATTCCTATATCTTAAATCAAAACTCAAAAAGATAATCTCGAGCCCCCAAGGACACGACAAATATTTTATTGAAAAATTGGCTTATCCATAGCTTAATTAGTCTAAATTCAGAAAACCCATTCAAAAAGTCATCATCTTGATCCACAAATCCATAATTTATCACTTTTCAACCTTTAGGTTCAAAACCCCAATTATTCCCAACCAAAATCAAGACTAAAACGCAAATAACCCTCTAAGTTCATAGAAAAATACAAAATAGAGGTTAGAAACATACCCCTTCTTCGAGAAGAATTCATAAACACCAAAATCGCCAAAATCCGAGCTCGTTTGCCCATTCAAATCCTCAAAGTACTCTAATATGGGTTTATGTCAAAACCCAAAAAATTAGGCTATAAATCTCAATATTTAACGGATAAAATCACTTCAAATTTGAATATAATAATCATAAGATGGTAGAGAATCATTACCTTGAAGCTGACGAAGAAATTTCACTCCAAAATTCAAGTCCCAAGAGCTCAATTTCGCCAAAAATGATAAAATAATGAAGAAATTCGAAATGAGTCTATATAGGAGTGAGTCCACACAACTTACGGTGCACCGTGAAATAACATATCGCCACCATACACCAACAACATACCACCTCACTATTTTGCCTTTAAAACCTCATACGACCTCATAATTCGACGATTTAAGTTGCTACGACTCACAAATTTTGATACACATCTATCCCAACAATCAAAACTCAATTCCAATGGATGTAGGGATACATCAAAACGTCGGAGGCGTCAACTTACATCAGTGATCATGCGAAGTTAATGGAATCAACAAATTTCAAGTCAGAGTCTTATTTCTTTCCGTAACCATCTTTTCACCTTAAATAGGCATATTAAATACGAAAACTGACTTAATTGTCAAAAATCAACCAAACGAACTCTAAAATTAGTTCCATCAATTTCTATATATCATAAATAATATTATAATCCAACAAAATTTTCAAGTCGCGGATCAGAGCACGTTCCTAAATGAGCAATTAGCCTAAGTAATTAAATACCAAAATTTTTAAAATAAAACTTTTTCTCAAAGTGAACCAAATTACAAGCAAGTTACAATAATTATTATAGAGCTTATGGAATAGACGACACGCAAAACAGAGAAAGGAGGATGGGGCCTTTCTTTCTTATCTGGCAGTTGAAAATAAAAATACTTCGAGGTACATGGCTGTGGGGTTGAGGTAGAGGCTTGGGGGTGGGATGGTGGAGTGGGGGCAGGTTGGGTTTAGGTGTAATGGATAGGGTGGGTGGGGTATAATAGGTAAATGAAATACTAACCACACAAAAATATCAAATTTGTGAATCAAAAAATTTAAAAAGTTAAACTTTTTCATGATTATATAAACACACTGGTTGGGGTAACACAAATCCACTTCCATGGAGAGTTGTGAGTGAAGCACATAAAGAGATGTTTTTCCAAATTATCAGGCTCTAATCACTCTGCTAACAGATTGTATTCTGGTGATTGTTGATCATCATTTGCTCGTTTACTCCATTTCCGGTACCCTTTTGTCAATTGAATTGTGAAAAATCTCATTTATTTTAATAAATACGGTTTCGATTTCGCATAATTTGGTGCAAAAGATGATGTCTATAGGGAATTAAGTTATTTCACTATTTGACTTTACTAGTGTTGGATATGTAAAGCAGTACGGAAAGTAAATAAATATTACAAGTGTTCGAAATGATAAACAAATAGGCAATTCAGAACTGCCGCAAGCTTGTTGAGTCTTGAATCTTGATAACCTGAAATCAAAAAATACTAAATCTGTATTGTTACAACTGTGGGTTGAGTCGAGAGATGACTCTCTGTCTTTAAGACAAGATTGCCCCATATATATACTTTTACGTTAACGGGCAATAGTCTCCCAAGATAAAACAACAACTAATCAACACTACAAAGCAAATACGTTGATTCTGACGAAGAAAACAAATACGAAACGACTTGCTGAACAATGGAAAAGGAAGGAAGAGTTTATGTTTTTGACACTGTTTCTGCTCACGTTTTTTGATAGAATTTGTGTTGTTTTTCTCTTATGTTTGTCTCTGCGTGTATATTTTGTTGTCTCGTTTTCTGTCACACACAATTGAGCCAAAAGGCTCCAAAATATAACATAAGGGGAGGGACTCCTCAACTGCCAAGTAATGGTTGTTTATGGCCATTGAAGGATGGAGTTAATCAGCCAAGTAATGGTTGATTATGGACATTGAAGGAGGGAGTTAATCAGCCAAGTAATGGCTGGTTAATGTGCAATAACGCTCCAAAAATCAACCCAAACGGTAGGAAGAAACTTTCTGCCTTCCGTCGTTCCCAATTTCATTTTTCCAGAAACTCCAGAAACCAAACTGTAAATATTAAACAATTTGGGGGTCTATAAGAAGAAGCCCAAAGCCCAAGGCTCACGACCCACAACCCGTGACCCGAGCCTAGATCGGACGGGCGGGCGGCGATGACGCGCGTGTGGTTGAACCCAAGCACATCTAGGTCCTCCATTCTTCAAACACATGGGTTACCCATTGGGGTCCCAAACCCTTAGCCAATTTTGAGACTTATAAAGAGAACAATTCTTCCTTTTTCCACCGATGTGGTAGATTTGTCCCACACCATATTTCCATGCCTCAAACACCTTACTTCGTGGACTAATATCTCTTTCATTTCTTAACGAAATTTGACGATCTTTGGCCCTATGGTCATCTACTCACTTAGTAGATTATGCACGTGTGAAGAGACAAAGCCTCCAACATGCGGAACCCTAGTGTTTAAGTCATTAAATACGGGTGGACGCACCTCCCCACCAAAGGCAAATTTCCAACAATCCCCTCTTGAAATAGATTTTGGCACACACACAAGGTGCCTACTTTCAACAATCTTTCAGAAAAAGAATATTGCATCAGGAGAGGTAGATTCTGCTTTGAACCTTCCCTAGTTGAATACCACCAGACTTACTTACTGCGCGGTGAACGTGATGTCTTGAATTGTCAGTGTTTAGTGTAAGCCAAGACAATGATACCAACACAATAACTCTCTTTATTCGTTTTCTTCTTATTGTTTTGTCCATTGTGGCCATGGATACACTTGGATTCTTAAGTGCGTTCATTTGAGGCGGTCTGTCCTCGCACTTAAATAGGTGATCTCCTACAAGGTATCCTACTATACCCCACTTCACAAGTGTTAGAAATCATTAAAAGTTTCCCCAACCTTAACCTCAACCGTTTGAGGATCGTTAAAGGTTTGGAAGCTTAACCGTTACCCACTATGCAGGTAGCACTTTAATGTCTATCGCGGGAACAACTTTGGATTCATGTTTCCGAAGTGATCTTGCTTCCACCGAAGCGTTCAACTGAACCTTTTGCAACTTAGTTTTCCCATTGAACCAAATTCTTGGGATCTCCAGTCAGTATGGTTGGGTTACCACCGCAAAGGTTCGTATTATTTGGGTTTTAAGCCCATTCCCCTAGACAGGCAGAACACTTGATCTTCGGGTAGTCCCTTAGTTAAAGGGTCCGCTATATCCTTTGATTAGTAATCCAGGAAGTGACACCCGTGATGATCAACTGCCATACGGTCTTATGTCTCCGACAGATCCTGACAGATATGTCCAGACGCCGTCATCCGTGTCCTTCCTGAAGCCGACCGGCTAGCCACAATGTATAACTGCTGAAGGCACTTGTTTCTCCCAATAAGGGACGTCCTCTCAAGAGTCGTGAAGTTACTCAACTTCTTTCATGCTTTGTATAAAGTGATAAACTCCGATTCCATCATGAATCGGCCGACGCAAGTTTGCTTAGAGGATTTTCCAAGACCCACTATACACATTTACTTGTGGCTTTGGTGTTCTTCATATCTAATGTCCAGTTTGCATCACTGTGTTCTCCCAGAACTGCTGGACATCCAGAATACCATGATCCGTAGATAAGCGAATATTTTAGATATCGTCATATCTGACTCAACGCCTTCTATTGATCATTTATTAAAATCATCAGTGAACCTTAGTTCAACTGATCTGCTTTGTAGGTCGATACCAGGTCGGTTGTAGTGTGTACAATACATTGAACTACATGTGACCTGCACATATCACTCCTTGTCTATGGGTGCACCATGATTCCAATCAGTTCTATGATTCATATCCATTAGTGGCTTCAACGAGACTGTCAAATATCTCACAACTGAGTTTGGAGTTAGACCAGTCCATTAGATGTCTAAGAAATCCAATTCCTAAGATGTCATATGTGATACCCATATCTTTTGTTTCAATATCACTTCCACTCTCAGACTGTTGGTTTTCCAACTGTTGGCTTTCTAACTTCAGAGTTAATGTTTCTGTGGTCAGATTCATTATTTCTGTTTTATCTGAAACTTCCAGGACCAAAATGTAAACATTTCAGGGACCAAAATGAAAGTTCAGGTAGAAGCGCAATAGTCCAACAAACCAACTCTGATTCTCCCCTTCCAACTCTCCGGTTAGGAAGGTTGTTTCAACATCCATGCCACGCAAGACTACAATGGCCCTGGATGTTAAGCTATTCACAGGGAAACACATGTACAAGTAGCCGAGGCCTTATACTCGTCAGTAGATCCATCTCCTTTGTACTCACTTTTGAGTATTCTTTTCCACAACCCAAAGGTTCTTTTTCCGGAGGAAGATCAACCATTACACAAGTATGGTTCTATATGATGGAATCTATTTCTCTCTTTCTAACTTCTTTCCAAAGCAACGCTTCTGGAGATGACAATTATTTATTAATTGTCCATGGTTCGTTCTCAACCATACAAGCTAGAAGGCCTGGAACAAGTCTTTGTCCCCTCTCTGCTCCGTCTCGGTTCAACATCTAGAATTCCTGAGTTCTGTAGATCTGGAATATTAAGTTTCGGATAGATAGCAACTTTCGAGTCCTGTAGATACGGAATGTCTAGTGCCGGATAGTCAGGCCCTCGCGGGTTCTTGTTAATCTCGAACAATTACTCCTTTTTCTTTTTCAAGGAAAGTTATCTTCAAAGAATTCAGCATTCTTTGACGCCAAGAGGCGATAAGCACTACTGTTATTTGCAGATCCAGTGGATATGCAATCTACAGTCTTAGGTCCAACTTGACCTGTTTCGGTATTCCAACTTCTACCAAGCCACCCCACGTCACAACATTTATATATGAGATCCTTTCTATGTCTCACACGGAGGGTTATCCTTATGCGGAGTTCTGTTAAGAATCGCATTAGCGGTAAGGATCGCCTTGCCCCACATAATTTGGGTATACGGCTTTGCGTTTGGCTAACACCGTTGGACTGAGGTGAGTAATGAGCAGTCGTTTAATGAACGATGTTTCACATTCTCCCACTCTTTCACTACAAATTCCTTAATCCGTAGGCTTAGTTGATTTTCAACTTCTGCTTTGTAGCGCTTATCCGCTTCAATAACTTCACCTTTGCCTTTCAACAAACAAAGGATACAATACGTTGTACCATCATCAATGAAGGTCACAAAGTACTTGTCCCCCCCCCCCCTCTATTTTGTATAAACTTCAAATCACCTATGTAGGTGTGACTAAGTTCTAGAAGAGCGGTGCTTCTTTCGCTATTACTTTGACGGAACTTAGAAAGGTGATTTTGCCTCTTCGCCTACCTCAATTCATTTTGAGGGTTTATGTCGACAAAAGGCAACAATCTCAACTTCGTTAGCTTTTGAATGACTTTTTATTTAACGTGTCTTGATCTATGAAGGCATAGATGCACGGATTATAAATACATCATTCATTTATCTACAGACATACTGTACCATTCTTAGTTATTACAGACATGTTGGACTAGTCTCAAACCAGCTTGACCAACAACGTCCCTTAACCAAGTTTTGGGACATGTATCACCTCCTTTTGGAGTGATCCCATTCCCTGAAGTCCTATTGAGGACAACCTCTCCAACCCCTTCTACTTTAGACGTGGCGTTGCTTCACATGAACAACCTCTTTCCCGTGGTTAGGGCGTAACCGAATCATATGTGATCTGGATACTCTGGCCCACTCCAGTTGCTTTGGCCGACTGAGTGTCCAATTGTTTTATGCCTTTCTTTTGGCCTTCAGATCATTTAAGACCTGGAAACTCTGGCCCACCTCACTAGGTGTCCATTACTCTTCTGCCTTTCTTTTGGCCTTCAGATCATTAGAGACCTGGAACTTCTGGCCCACCACATTAGGTGTCTATTACTTTTCCTATGAAGTGAATTCTGGCCCCACTCCAGTCGCCAGTAGGCTTTATATGACTGAGTGTTCAATATCATCCTATGAAGGATCTTCTGCCAAATAGTGTGACATGCTCAACGTCTTTAGCTTTTAGTCTTCTTCCCTTATGATTGGTGCCCAAACAATTCTTGGCGCTTACTTAAGAGTGGTAACAGTTTTCGCACAGTCAGTGGATCTTTCTCCCTCGTATGCGCGAACATACTTTACACACTTTTAATAATTACACTTAAAAAGAACGGATCTTTTTAAGTCGTTTACAAAATCCAATCTTTAAACGGGAAGGAAGATGAGATTAAACTTCTGATTTTAAAGCGTAAGAAATATAAATTATTTGGGAAAGCATTTTTATATTCCTCCTTACTTGAAGCCCTTTTTAATCAGAAGGAAGGAAAATTACTTATCCCAATTTTGGATTCTGGCCCACTTCAGTCACTTCATCGGACTAAGTGTCCATTTCCTCCTTACCATAATTTGGATCCTTTGTCTGGGACAGATATAAGCCTTCTGCTACAAGATAGAACCATATCTTCAGCCTTCTCCTCTTGTCCCAGTTGACATCCTCAGCCTCTCGTGGGCGCTTGTTCCCACCACTCTCAGGAGCGGTAACACCATGAACACGTTTACCTTCAATAACATAATCAAAACTCTCTTCTACCAGAAACCCACAGCCATATCCAGATTTGGTCACACAACTTCTGACCGACATCTTTCGAACACTAATATGATATTGTCTTAAAATTGTTGGATATGTAAAGCAGTACGGGAAGTAAATAAATATTACAAGTGTTCGAAAGGATAAACAAATAGGCAATTCAGAACTGCCGCAAGCTTGTTGAGTCTTGAATCTTGATAACCTGAAATCAAGAAACACTAAATCTGGATTGTTACAACTGTGAGTTGAGTCGAGAGATAGCTCTCTGTCTTTAAGACAAGATTGCCCCGTATATATGCTTTTACGTAACAGGAAATAGTCTCCCAAGATAAAACAATAACTAATCAACACTACAAAGCAAATAGGTTTATTCTGACGAAGAAAACAAATACGAAACGACTTGCTGAAGAATGGAAAAGGAAGGAAGAGTTTATGTTTTTGACACTGTTTCTGCTCACGTTTTTTTACAGAATCTGTGTTATTTTTCTCTTTTGTTTGTCTCTGTGTGTATATCTTGTTGTCTCGTTTTTTGTCACACACAATTGAGCCAAAAAGCTCCAATATATATCATAAGGGGAGAGACTCCTCAACTGCCAAGTAAATGGGTGTTTATAACCATTGAAAGAGGGAGTTAATGACGATTGAAGGAGGGAGTTAATCAGCCAAGTAATGGCTGGTTAGTGTGCATTAACGCTCCAAAAATCAACCTAAACGGTAGGCAGAAACTTTCTACCTTCTGTCGTTCCCAATTTCATTTTTCTAGAAACTCCAGGGACCAAACTGTAAATATTAAACAATTTGGGGGTCTATAAGAAGAAGCCCAAAGCCCAAGACCCGTGACCGGATCGGCGGGCGGCGGCAGCGCGCGTGTGGTTGAACCCAAGCACATCTAGGTCCTCCCTCCTTCAAACACATGGGTTACCCCTTGGGGTCCCAAACCCTTAGCCAATTTTGAGACTTATAAAGAGAACAATTCTTCCTTTTCCCACCGATGTGGTCGATTGTCCCACATCATATTTTCATGCCTCAAACACCTTACTTCGTGGATCAATATTTCTTTCATTTCTGAACGAAATTTGACGATTTTTGGCCCTACGGTCATCTACTCACTTAGTAGATTATGCACGTGTGAAGAGACAAAGTCTCCAACATGCGAAACCCTAGTGTTTAAGTCATTAAATACAGGTGGACGCACCTCCCTACCAAAGGCAAATTTCCAACAACTAGATCAATTATACGTATGAGCGGTGATTTTGTTTAAACTTAATTGAATTGGACTTGTGATTAATAATTCAGGTCACCTTTGGATTTGATTTATGTTCGATTTATTTCTTTTTGATTGAGAAAAAGGAAAATTTGTGTTAATCTTTTCTGATGAAAACCAAACTTGGTTGTTTTTGGTTTTTGAGAAATATTTCCATTTTTCCATGGGAATTTTTCCTTTTTTCTGATTTTTTTTTTCAATTTATTAAAAAATCAGCATTTGGCCACGGAAAATTCAAATACAACTTGAAAATTTTCATTTGAAATTTGGAAAACACATAAAATGTTGTTTTCATTTTTTTTTTGTTTTTTTTTTCCACTTTGAGTACATTCAAACAACCAAATATTCTTTGCAAAAACTATAACTAAACACAATTCCAACTTCAAATTCCAAATAAAGTGATTTTTTTTGGTTTTCTTGGACAAACGCCTACTTAGTTTGCAAATTTAGAAAACCTTTGCACAATTTGCTCTCGATAAGCAAATTATGTTTTTTTTAATCCAAACGTGATGCATTTGATATCTGGAATCATATTTTAGGTTATCTGCTTTTCATTTGACTAGCCTGTCGGATGTTAAGGAAAATAGGAGAGCTCTTAATGTGAAATAGTATATGATATTTAGCTCAAATTATATCTTGAAACGGTTCTTCTGGCATTACTTTGAGACGTTTTGTTTCTAGATCCTTGATTTCCATTCATTTGGGTTTTAGATGATTCTATGTATGAATGTTTTGCTTGATTTGTGCATTGCTTGAGGTTTTAGAAGCTTTGTTAGATTTGATAAATCCAGATATAAAGGAATCAGATTGAAGTACTCAGAGAAATGTTACCGAAAGTGAAAGATAAAAGTCCACAAATCAGTAAATATGATTTTAGAAGGCAGATAATTACAACAACAACATGCCAGTGTAATTCCACAAGTGGGGTGTAATCCTACAAGTGGGGTGGGGAGTGGGGAGTGGGGAATGTAAGATGTACGCAGACCTTAACCCTACCTTTGTAGGGTTAGAAAGGTTGTTTCAGATAGACCTTCGACCGAAAGAAGGTAATCCAAGCGGAAACGAAAGGAAAATAACGACAACAAAGGCAGACACACAAAGCAAATAAACAACAGTAATAGTAAGAAATGGAAAATACATACGAGAGGAGTCTAAAAAAATACTACTAACTGAGTGTTGATTATGGAAGTTTATGTAACTTTCAGATGTATAAACCCATCGTCGATCTTATATGTTGTCCCAGTTATCTTCTTCGGGTGTTTAGTTGACACACATTTATTGGTTTTCTGATAAAGTTCTTCTGGAAGCTTCTTTTCCACAATCCTTTGATGGGTGCACCTAAGCAGAAGTGGACTCCTGAAGAAGAAGCTGCTCTTAAAGCTGGGATCCGTAAATATGGGCCAGGCAAATGGCGTACAATTCTTAAGGATTCAGAATTTAGTGGAGTGTTGTATCTTCGTTCAAATGTTGATCTCAAGGTAGAGTTTCGGTTTATTGTTTTATTTTTAATTAATTTTGTTCAGTGGTTAGGAATTTTAGATGTTTCTCGAGTCAGATGATAGTTGTCCAGTATATTCTGTTCTCTATAGCTACTTAGTTAAGCTGAAGTCTTAATACAACTCTGTACCTTTGAGATGATGTACAGGACAAGTGGAGAAACATGAATGTGATGGCAAACGGCTGGGGTTCTCGAGATAAAGCAAGGTTGGCTTTGAAAAGGATGATTCAGGCCCCTGTGCAGGATGAGAGTTGTGTGGCTGTTAGCTCGGCAGCTGAAAGTGATGAGGAAATTCCTGAAGCAAGGCCAGCCACAACTTCTAGTGGCTCTCCGCAGAATGGTGGTTCAAGAAGATCTCTCCTCTGGTTATACTTGTTCAGTGATTCTTGGTTGTTACAGCACCATCCTCATGCTGTAATCTTGTAGATTTGTGCTTATGGATATCATTAGATGTTGGTTCTTCTCATATTCATCTTGGTTTTAAGAATCTCACTTTCTCGAAATGTGGTTCCCGACATGTAGGTTTATCTAGTTTTTCAGCATTTTGAAGCTGGCAGAAGCAGTTCATTAAGCCTCATGCCTGAAAAAAGGATGTTTATCATAAGTTCATCAACTTTCCATTTATTTAGTCAGTATGATATTATAAACTTGTGTTGGTGGCATTATATTTTATTTATATGCTTACTTTGGAAGAATGATCTTCTCTAAGTCCTGCTGATTTTTCATTTGTTATAGGTTGGATAATCTTATAATGGAGGCTATAAGCAACTTGAAGGAGCCAGGTGGTTCCAACAAGACTACCATTGCTACGTACATAGAGGTACTTGTTGTCTTATTTGAGCTTCATGTGCGAGAAGCAAAGATACAAAATTTATAGCAGTATTTCATTAAACTATTACCATACATATCATTCTTATGACTTTGAAGGACCTGTAACATGTTCTGATTTTGGAGTTTTGCTTCTTATTTTGCCATTACTACATTTTGAATGGTGTTTGGAATTGGTGATTCGTGCATATTTGCTTTTGAGGCACTTGTGGAGTCGGTATAACGAAACCTTAGTGTGCTGGCTATATGTCTGCGGCTTGTAAATCCTTTTAATGAAGAAAAAAGAGTGAGCTTGCTTCTTCAATGCCGTAGTCTTTCTAGGATATCGAGAATGACTGGAAAGGTGGAAACAAGACCAGATATAATTTGATCATTTAGCCATAGGGTTTTGTTGCTCGCCCATAACTCCTCTATGGAAGAGCCATCTGCATTTGAAAGTGTACTTGCAAAATACCACATCAAACGGGTCCTAAAGTATGTATCACTTTAATATATATGGAATGGTACATGGACCAACTGTAACATGAATCTGGTAGTGCTATATTGTGCTATATGAACATTATTTAATATATGATCTTGATTCCTTTATTATAGAGATAGCCCCCATTCCCCAAAGTAAGGGCGTAAGCAGGTTACCCATATAAATGTTGACTTGTCCATCCTGACTAGAACATAGAACTTTCTGTTAAATAACCCAAACAGGTTAACAACTGCTGCAATTTCACTTCCTAGCAGAATGATGATTTATTACTGGATCTGTAAGTTTATTTACTCAATATAGCTTTTTCCATTTTGTAGGACCAATATTGGGCACCCCAAACTTTAAAAGGCTACTTTCGGCAAAACTGAAGTATTTATCTGCAACTGGAAAACTCATGAAGGTGATTTTAAGTTGTGTTCTTCACGATTTTTAGTTAAATCATCTTGCCGTAAGCATAGAGTTAAGCCAGTGAGAATCTTCACTTGGATTCAAGCTTTCGAATGATTGGCTGTTACTTGTTCTCTTCATGGTTGATCATAATACTCGCAGTATAGTTCTTCTGCAGATGAAGCGGAAGTATAAAATGGCACCTAAACTGACATCCTCCGACAGAAGAAGAAACCTGGCTGTTCCCCTCCTGGATACCAGTCAGAGGACCCCTTCTAAGGTTGACGGGGATGACATAAACATGCTCACTAGATCTCAGATAGATTTAGAGTTAGCAAAGATGGGGAGTATGTCACCTCAAGAGGCAGCAGCTGCTGCTGCACAAGCAGTTGCAGAAGCAGATGCTGCTATAGCTGAAGCTGAGGAGTCAAATAGGGAGGCTGAGGCTGCTGAAGCTGATGCCGAAGCTGCACAAGCATTTGCAGAAGCTGCAATGAAGACATTACAAGGGAGAAGCATCTCAAGGATGGTAAGACATCATTAATGTCAGTTACCTGGTCTTTTCTATTGCATCTACTGCCTCTTCATCCTCCCCCTCTCCTCATTTCTTTCTTTTCCTTTGTGCTTGGAATCATTGTGGCTCAATGTATAGAAATCATCGCCTTGGACAAACCTTGGTACCATTGTGTATGATTTTCAATTCCCCTTCAACTTAAGATGAGATTTACCAATTTAAAAATAAATGTCGCTACTTAAGTTTTTACTTAAGCAATGCCAAAATATACCTTAACATATTAATAGAGTTGGGAACTATCTTATTGCCATGCATAATCTTCCCCTGACCGCATTAGTTTCTATTTTGACCCCAGTCACTTTGTCAATGTACTGTTGTGATATGTCATGTACCAACAACAACAACATATCCAGTGAAATTCCACAACGTGGGGTTTGGGTTGGGTAGAGTGAATGCAGATCTTATCTTTACCATGGTAGAGAGGTTGTTTCCGAAAGACCCTCGGCTCAAGAGAAAGCATAAGCAAAAGCAAAAACAAAAGCAAATGAAACGGTCAGACACGTGTAAGAAATTTAAACAGTATGAAAGTGCAAGTAACGAAAGCGAATAAGCCATGATAAAACATTCTGAAAAAGAAGCAGTAACTACCACAGGTAAATAAACAGTAATAGCAACAATATAATAAGATAAATGAAGTAATGCAACAATCAAGTCATAATAGAGATACAAAAAAGTATAAGCTAGTGCACAAAGATAATAAAACTCCTAGTACAAAAGAGAAATCCTCGCAGACACCCACTAGACTTCTACTCTGATACTCGACATCCATACCTTCCTATCAAGGGTCATGTCCTCGGTAAGCTGAAGCTGCGCCATATCCTTCCTAATCACCTCTCCCCAGGAATTCTTCGGCCTGCCTCTCCCTCTCCTCAGGCCCACGACTGCCAATCTCTCACACCTCCTCACTGGAGCATCTGCGCATCTCCTCTGCACATGATCGAACCATCTCAACCTTCCTTCCCCCATCTTGTCCACCACGGGGGTCACTCCCACCTTGTCCCGAATCACTTCATTCCGAATCATAGCTCTCCTGGTGTGCCCGCACATCTATCTCAGCATCCGCATCTCAGCTACCTTCATCTTTTAGGCATGAGATTTCTTAACTGGCCAACACTCCACCCCATATAACATAATCAGTCTGATCACCACTTTGTAGAACTTTTCCTTAAGTTTAGACGGCACATTCTTATCGCACAACACACCTGATGCGAGCTTCCATTTCATCCAACCCGCCCCAATACGGTGTGTGACATCGTCGTCAATCTCGCCATTGCCTTGGATGATCGAGCCCAGGTACTTGAAACTTTTTTTCTTAGGGATGACATGAGTATCAAGCCGCACATCCTCGTCCGCTACCTTGATCCCGCCGCTGAACTTGCACTCCAAGTACTCTGTCTTAGTCCTGCTCAACTTGAAACCTTTCGACTCCATGTTAGTGTTTTAAAAGGTAGTTTCAGGACTCGCCCTTGGGCGGGGCACTGGCAAAATGCTCCGGAGGTTACGTGCGGGGCTTAGTTCCTGTGAGGCTTACGCCCTAAACGCCCGATTGTACGTCCTAAACACGCCTAACGCCCAACGCTCGGGGGCCGCCTAAATGTTCTTACACAAATTATATGTTAAATTCCTTAATTAAAATTGTTGACCCTCATAATTCCTTAACAAATGAATGATACTTAATAGCTTTTCATCTATAGAAATAGGAAGATTGTGTGTAACTCAAATAACAAGTCGTAGTATCTCATATTTACTATTTGAGAACATCATGAGGGTGAATATCACTTAATATTTCTTTTTAAAATACATAGCCGAATTGTACGTTTTCACTTGTCAGTGGTCTTTTGTCCTATATATCAAAATTATTATATTTTATTATTTCGCAATTTGAAAGTAATTTTATTTTTATTCATGAAGGAGTTTCGAAAACAGCCGCTCTATCTACCAAGGTAGATGTAAGGTCTGCGTACACTCTATCCTCCCCAGACTCCACGTTATGAGATTTCACTGGGTATGTTGTTGTATTCATGAAGGAGTTCCATTTTAATTATAATACTGATAAAGTTTATTGATTATTTGCTTATAGGGAGATAAACATGAAAGTATGATAGTACTATTGTTTTAAGAAATTGTGATCTTTTCACTTTTTGAAAGTTAATATGTTAGATACTAAAAATCAAATACCCATGGTTCTTACGCCCCGTGCCTCTGGGCTTACACCTCGTCGAGGCATATGTAAAACGCCCCATCTTACGCCCCCACCTTTTAAAACACTGTCCCAGAGTTTGTCTTCAAACCTTCAGCTTTGCGTTAACACCGCTTCGCATCTCGTCAATCAGTACAATATCATCAGCGCATACACCAAGGCACCTCTTCTTGAATATGACGCGTCAGTGCGTCTCGCCAAGGCAAACAGAAATGGGGTCAGAGCGGATCCCTGATGCAAACATAGGGAAGTGTTCAGAGTCACCTCCTACTGACCTTACCCGGGTCTTGGCTCCATCATATATGTTAATCGCTCTAATGTAGGCTACAGGAGCACCTCTAGCTTCCAGACACTATCTTCCTCACCCTTGCTTCCACCACTCTCTCCCATAGTTTCATCTTATGACTCAACAGCTTGATATCCCTATAGTTGTTGCAAGTTTGGATATCCCCTTGTTCTTGTACAACGGAGTTATTGTGCTCCATCTCCACTCCCCAGACATCTTCGACGTCCTAAAAATGACATTAACAACCGGGTAAGCCACTCGAAGCCTCCCCTGCCCACGTTCTTCCAAAATTCTACCGAGATTTCATCCGGTCCGGGCCCCTGCTCATCTTGAACATAACCACTTCCACCTCCTCAACCCTGACTCACCTACAGTATCCACGGCTACTCTCGGAGTGCTCCAATTCGCCCAGTACGATTTTCCCGTCCCCCTTTCTTCGTTCAAGAGTTTATGGAAGTATGTTTGCCATCTATGTCTAATCTGAGCATCTTCCACCAAAACTTTACCTTCCTCGTCTTTGATACACTTCACTTGGTCCAGGTCACGGGCCTTCATCTCTCTCGCCTTGGCTAGGCTGTACAACTTCTTTTCCCCGCCTTTTTCCCTCAGTTCTTCATACAAGCGCCCGAACGCTGCCGTCTTAGCCGCCGTTACCGCTAACTTCGCCTCCTTTCGCTCCTTCTCGTAATGCTCCCTGTTTGTCCTCTTCTCCTCCTCGTCAACGCTCTCCACTAACTTAGAATACGCTGCTTATCTGCTTAAATTAAGTAGTCTTTAAACTGCTGCACTTAGCTCTGAGTAATACAATCTCAACAACCTGTATTGTGGTGAGAATTGGAAGCTACAGGCACCAGATACTTTAGCATTCTACTTTTCTACTTATTTTGGCACGTGAAGATTTATGAGCTCTCTCTGTTGACAGCGAGGCCCTTTTTTATTTTTTTTCTTGGGGAGGGGGTTGGATGTGGAGGAGAGAATTCAATGGGGCACGATAAGGTGTGAGGTAGCTGCTGAAGCATGTCTTCCTGCATTAGTGGGTAATCTTGGCGGTGACAACAGGTTTTTGTGGAGGGGTGTTGGCTGAGAAGTTGAAATGATATGGTTCTAATCTTCATATTCCGAGGCACCAACAGTCGTACATATCTGTACACACATATTTAATTATTTGGTTATTTTTCTATTTTAATGTTTGATCAATGTAAATGTGATGTAGAGGTCTTTCATGTTAATTAGGAGGGTAATGATACCTACCTAGTGCCAACTCTCTGCCATAGTTGATAGAATTTCAGCTGTGTAGTTTTCTGTGTCTCGGTGCAGCAATCGATTTATCCTCACTACTTTGTGAGTGAAAGCCTAGTCACCACTTGTTTCTCATTCCCATTTTTAATTCTTTACTCTGCCTGAAATGTGTAGATGATACGGGCTTGAATGAACTTTCAGAGGTTGTGCTAGATACATGAGTTAGAGCTTTGCTGGATTTTCTTCCAGTTTGATATTTTTGTTTGCTCAGCTAACTCACTTATTATTGTTAGCTTGTAAATATGGTAAAAAAGTTCGTGGGAATGGAATAATCCAGAAAATGTATAATCCAGCATGGTGTCAGCAGTGAGGTCTTTCTGACGGTAGCAATTTGTATCTCCCTTTCACCTGGACAAGGCTGGGGACTTTCAGCAAATTGATGTTTTTGTATTAAGGCTGATGAGCAGCTTCTGGTAGAGGGTGGAGTCTTCTGCAGACTGTGTCACGGGTAGTAATCCATGAATAAAGTGGTATGGGTGATCACACTGTTCATGATGCTCTTGGTAAGTGTAGGCAAATCCAGATTAGTTCAGTTGGCATATTGGAGAGAGATGATATTGATGGAAAGTAGATATTGTAACAACTGCTTGGTTTGAGTTTGTATAGATTTTTGTTACTAAATACCGACCCGTTGAGAAGACTATAGAGGAGTTTGGTTGACAGTTGATAGTTGTACAGTTGGTCTCCGGTATTTGGATCTTAGTCTCACGGTATCTTTGTAAGTGCAAAATTTGTAATTGTACATAACAATATCATAGGGAGTTATCTCGAATGTTACAGCTCAGTGAGCTTTCCTCATTTTACCAAGATGTTCTTTGTCTGTGTAATACTTTCATGGATGGTCTATTGATTGTTTCACTTCTGACCACATGGCTTGTTTTACGACCCTATATTGCACTGTTGTCTGTTGAATCTTTGGGTTTGTGCAGTGGGAATTTTCACACTATTGGGGGACAGCAATAGATTAAGCTTGCTGTGTGGTGTGGGTGAAGAATGAACTCCTGCTTCTTTTAAAAAAAATAAATATCGTATTTTTTGTAAACAATTTTTGAACTTTGTCTTACCTTAAAGTATAGTCGATAAACAATTATGGCATCATATTAAACGGTTGTTGAGTGTTTCGCAAATTTTAACTTTTACGACGAAAATGGACAAGGATAACTATAAGATACTTCATGACAACAAAAGCAAGTACTCCTATATTTATTCAATAAGCTAGCCATAAATGCTCAAGAGTTCTTGAATGTTATTTCTCCCTCCCTATTAAAAAGAGGATTCACTTAGCCATTAAAATATTAAATTCTAGAAAGAATTTTTTTTTTTTGACTAAATTGTTCCTAATTAAATAAGTATTGAAATTTGATCACATAATACTTAATAGGGGCAAATCTGAAAAATAATGTTAATTTTTTCTTAATTTGATAAGTGGACATTCTTTTTGACTCAAGAAAAAAAGACTAAGTGGACACTCTTTTTGATTCGGCGGGAGTATAAAAAAATAATAATGTTACTCCCTCCGTCTCAAATTGTTTCTCATTGTTACTAAAAATAGATGTCTCAAATTATGTCGTTTTAGAAGTTCAAGACATAATTAATTATTTTTTCTTTATTTTACCCTTTGTCATTAATGAAGATGACACATAAATAGAGTAAGCATTTAATGAGCAGAGATTATAACTTAGACATAAATAAGGGTAAAGTTAGTCAAATATCTCTTATAATTAATATTTCTTAAGGGTTGTATAAACTAAAAAAATGATAAATAATTTGAAACGGATAGAGTATTAAAATTTTAATTCAGATCCCAAAAATAAGTGAATTTTGTCGAAGAAAGAAAGCTAGGATTTTGCCTTGTGCATAATCGAAATTGAAAGATAGAATAATTTCCCTTAGGAATTTCTTTCATTATTCACAATATATATAGTTGTACAAGGTTGATTCCTAATATGGTACGAATCCTAACTTACCTTACAAAGGTTGATTCCTAATACAATTAGAATCCTAAGTTACCTTAAATATATATATTTATCATAATTACAAAATATACGGCGAATATTCGCTAATACTCCCCCTCAGACGGAGCGGGAGGAGGCCGAATGCTAAGGCTGGATCGGAAGTCGGTGAAGAGTTGTCGCGGTAGTCCCTTTGTGAAAATATCTGCATGCTGATACGAGGAAGGCACGTGTAAAATTTTGACCTAACCACGAGCAACCTTCTCTCGCACAAAGTGGATATCCATCTCAATATGCTTAGTCCGCTGATGTTGGACTGGATTATGAGACATATAGACAGCAGATATGTTGTCACAATAGACTATAGACGCCTTGCGTAATGGACACTGGAGCTCCAAAAGAAGATTTCGGAGCCAACAGATCTCAGCGACGACATTAGCAACTCCGCGATATTCTGCTTCAGCACTCAAACGGGATAGCGTGGCCTGCCGCTTGGCGGACCATGAGATAAGATTATCCCCAAGAAATACACAGTACCCGGAGGTGGAGCGACGTGTGTCGGGGCATCCTGCCCAATCTGCATCCGTGTAGGCTAGCAATTTGGTTGGGGTAGAGGGGTATAGATGTAAGCCAAAGTCAAGTGTGCCCTTAACATATCTGATAATACGTTTGAGGGCGGCAAAATGGGACTCTCGGGGGTCGTGCATGAACAGACACACCTGTTGAACGGCATATGCAATATCAGGCCTAGTGAATGTAAGATGCGAAGAGCACACCGCTAGACTCCGATATAGAGTGGGATCGAAGCGGCGCACCGTCATTGGCACTAAGCTTGGATTTTGAGTCCACCGGAGTTGGCATAATTTTACAATTTGCCATCTTGGCCCTGTACACTATCTCTTCTGCATACTTTCGCTGACACAGGAACATATTGGCAGCAGATCTAGTCACCGATATACCCAAAAAATAACTTAGCTTCCCCAAGTCAGTCATAGCAAATTCAATTTTGAGTAGAGAAATGATTTCATTCTTCAACCCGTCAGATGAGGCAGTAAGAACAATATCGTCGACATATAATAGCAAATATGCAGTGCTGCTACCTCGGTGAAAAGTGAAGAGAGAGGTATCACACCTACTACATACAAAACCAATTTGCAGAAGATACGGCGAACCGATCATACCAAGCGCGGGAGCTGTTTCAATCCATACAATGACACGAGATGACACACAACCGTGGAGCCGCCGGATGAACAAAACCAGGAGGCTGATGCATGTACACAGTCTCTTTAAAATCCCTATGAAGAAACACATTCTTGACATCAAGCTGATGAATCGGCCAATGCAAGCCCATAGCAATACTGAGAACAGTCCGAATAGTGGCCGGTTTAACAACCGGACTGAATGTCTCACCACAATCAATACCCTCCGCCGATTAGTGCCATTTGCAACTAGTCTTGCCTTATACCTCTCTAAGTCACCATTGTCTCTGAACTTGTGACGAAATAGCCACATACACCGGATAACATTCACACCAGCTGGTCTAGGTACCAAATCCCAAGTGTTCTGCTTGGTTAAAGCGCTAAACTCCTCGCACATGGCCGCATTCCAATTGGGGTCCAGTTTAGCTAGTTTTGGATTCTTTGGAATGGGTGATAAGGTTTGTGTGGAGAGATTGAAGTGAACCTTGGGTTTGAAGATCCCGTGTTGTGCACGAGTCTCCATGCGGTGAGGGGGCAGTAGTGGGAGGTCGGGGCCGGTTCTTTGGACCGGTAGGCGGTGGGTTGCGGGTCGGTTAGCGGCGGTGTTGCGGCGAAGCGAGGAGACTCGACAGGTTGTTGGATTTGCTGGACTGTGGGTGGTGCATTAGACTCGACAGGGTGCGGCATGGGTCTTGTGGGAGCTGGATCGGGTGGCGGCATTGCTTTGCGGGAGGGTCGATGACACCGCCTGGAGGCAAAGCAGTGATGGCGTCGGACAGTGAGCCAGCTGCTTTGGCAGCTGATTTTGGATGACCGGAGACAAACTCGGTTCATCGAGAAAGTTGTAATCGGTGGTCTGAAATTTCCGGAGATTTGAAAAAGAAAAGGTTGTCTCGTTAAAGGTAACGTGACGGGAGACGATGATTTTGCGAGTAGCAATGTCATAGCACAAGTAGCCCCGATGATTAGGAGATAGACTAAGGAAGACACATGGAAGAGTGCGAGGGGCAAGTTTGTGGGGTGCAATGGAGGCTATGTTGGGGTAGCATAAGCATCCAAAAATGCGTAGGTGATCATATGATGGCTACCTACGGTATAAGATTTCTGTAGGGGTTTTGTTTTGGAGTGTGCTAGTTGGTAAAATATTTAGAAGGGATTCTACCATTTTGACAGCATAGACCCAAAAAGGCGGTGGTAGGCGGGCATGAAACGAAGTGTGCGGACCATGTTATTGATGGTACGTATAATTCTTTCGACCTTTCCGTTTTGGGAAGAAGTATATAGGGACAAGAAAAACGGAAAACCATGCCTTGTTTAGAACAGAAATTGTGAAATGCCGAGTTATTAAATTCACGTCCATTATCACATTGGAATGATTTAATAGGTTTTTCAAATTGTGTCTTAATGAATTTTTGAAACTCGAGGAATTTTGCAAAAACTTGATTTGAATTTCGGTGGATAAATCCGGACAAAATGTGAAAAATCATCCAAGAATACTAGATAGAATTTATGACCCAAAGAGCTAGCAATCGGAGATGTCCACAAATCAAAGCATGAACAATATCAAAGGGAGAAAAAGTAACCTTTGTTTGATGACATAAAGGGAAGACGAGAATGTTTGCCTAGTGGACAAGAAAAACGAGTGTTGGGCAATTTTCCCATTATTACATTGAATACGCTTAGAAGTCCTAAGAAAAGTAAAAACTGGGTCTCCGGGGTGTCCGAGTCGGTTGTGCCAAGTTGAGGGAGAGATCGCCGCAAGGGATAGAGGTGCTTGCGGTCTGACAACGGAAGATTGAGTGAATGGGTAGAGGTCTCCCACACTATTGCAGCGTGTAAGACTTTTCCCCGTATTGAGTTCCTTCACAGAAAAACGAAAATGGTCAAATTCGACAGACACAGAATTATTGCTAGTGAATTTTCTAACAGAGATTAAGTTTTTAATGATGTTAGGTATGTATAGGACGTGGTTTAGGGAGAAAGGTGGGTGTGGATGTTTGGTGTGTGTGTTACCGTAACCTTCAATTGGAATGCGATTACCATTGCCGACAGTAATAAATTGAGGACACTTTAGCCGACGTAGTTGAGATAGGTTACACGACGACCGGGTGAGGTGAGATGTGGCTCCGGTATCCATGTACCAATTGTCGTCGGTGTTGAAGGTTCACGGTGGTGTATGCCTAGCCCAAATCGGTCGGGGCCGGTGGCTGGGGCTGCTGCAGTCTTCTTCTTCTTTGGGCGCAATGGGCTGCTTGCGATTCTTCTTTGGACTGCTGTCATCGAGGGGGCTTTATTCTTCTGCTGCTTTGGTGGGCCTACGGTGGCGGGGTAGGGCCCAACGGCCCGTCGAGCAAGGCTGTTGGGCCCCGGGCCCCTGCGGTCGGGTACGGGCATGCGGGCGAGGCCCGGTTCTGCTGGGTTGCGCCGCTGCTGCTCTTGGTTGGACCCGCTGCTGCTTTGTCCGGTGGTTGGTTGTTGTCCCGTCCACCGGTTGCGTTGGCCCTTTCCGCGGCCCTTGCCTTTGTTGTAGCGACCTCGCCGCCACGACCTCCGCCGCTCTTGCTTCTGCTTTGGGAACTGGCCGGTTCTTCTTTGGCCGCAGTGTTGCCATCCCGTCAACGACTAACGCCTTTTGGTTATGTTCCTCTTGTTTAGCACGTCTAGTTTCTTCCAACAATAGTTGTGAACGTGCCTTGTTGAAACTTGGGAGAGGGTCGGCTTGTTGAATCATTGTTGCGAGTGTGTCATATTCACCTTTCGGTAAACCCGCAACAAGTTGAAGCACCATCTTGGTTTCGAAACGAAGTCCCGACGTTGGATAGTTGATCAGTTATGAGTTTCAGTTGCTTACAATATTCGGACATGTTCTTAAAATTCTCAAGGCGGGTATTGTTGAATTGCTCTTCCAAATACACAGCCCGAGTATTTTTATTGTCCTGAAAGATTTCTTCTAGCCGGACCCAAAGTTCACGTGCCGTAGCACTTTTGTTTTCATGATAGTGCATAACGGATCTTTGGAGATGGTGCCGTAGATCCATTGTTTGACGATGGCGTCAAGACGACGCCAGATTGAGTCTGTAACATCGGTGGGATGAGGAACAGATTTGTCAATGTGATCGAGCACGTTGTATGCACATGCATGAATGTAGAATAGTTCCATCCACATTAAATATTGACAGTCTTCTTGGTAAAGAATTATAGGGATAAAATTCTTGATGTTGTTAACGGCGAATGCCGGATGAAAAGAAGATACTGAACGTTGAGAGGGGTTTTCAAGTGTGCCAGTGGATGAAGCGGAATTTGTGGGGGAAGACATGGTTGCCGCCTGTCGAGGGAAGGGAATTTTCTGATTTGGCCGAAATATGAAGGAAGAAACCAGATTTTTTTTTTCTGTGAAAGCAAGAAAAAAATTCTGATTTCAGACGGGAATGAGGATTTAGGTTTTAGGTTCTTGATACCATGAAAGATAGAATAATTTCCCTTAGGAATTTCTTTCATTATTTACAATATATATAGTTGTACAAGGTTGATTCCTAATATGGTACGAATCCTAACTTACCTTACAAAGGTTGATTCCTAATACAATTAGAATCCTAAGTTACCTTAAATATATATTTATCATAATTACAAAATATACGGCGAATATTCTGAGAATATTCGCTAATAGAAATGAGTACACATGATAGAACATAGGAAATTGTGCATTATTATACGCGGTTCCATCATCAGTTATTGATAACAACTAAATTAAAGAGTGCAAAGAATTGAAAATAGGAAGCAAGCAAAGATAAAAGCTAGACACAAATATTGATGAAATATTAGCAATAATTAGGATTAAAATTCAAATTATCTCTAATATATTTAATAAAAACATCTAAACTATTAGAATTCTCAAGAGGAAGGTTACCTCTTTGCAAATCGTAGGACAAAGTTAAAAGGCAATAAATATATCACCTTTAAGCTCACAAATATTCATCAACATAACCTACTCAAAATAAGCTAGGTAGTGAAGTATTTATATTTAGGCTAAATTATATATCAAATGTCCAAAAATACCCTGTAAGTAGACTTAAATATATAATATGCCCTCCAAAATGTCTCTATCCTTCAAATCTTGATCTCTCTTCCATGGTAAGATATTATAATATTTGGTAGGTGTCTTCAACGGTTCTTTAAGGTATTTATTATCATCAAAGTGTCTTTCAAGAGCTTAAAGTTCATTTACTTTCCTAGGGTAGGGTCTTGAAGTAACCACGTGTGGTCATTATCAATTATCACCATTTCTCGATTTTATTATGATTGGTGCTCTGTTATCATTTTCTCCTTTAGCTTCTTATTTATTTGTAATTTTTTAATAGGTGTGATTTTCTCCCCATATATGTTAATTGAATATATTTCGTATATTATCTTTTTATAGCAGTCAAGGGCATTTGGTCTATTGGTATGATTCTCGCTTTGGGTGCGAGAGGTCCCGAGTTTGATTCTCGGAATGCCCCCACTATATTAAATTATTTATACTTTTTTTGCTTACATTCATCTTGTAAGTCAATTGAACAAAGATCATCTTTCCTCTTCCTTAACAATTTGATCTTTGATGCTTTTACAGCTTACCTTATTTATTATTATTAAAAAGGGAAAGGGCCTTTTCCGCTGGTGCGCAGGAGCGCACTTTTATTTTCCCTTTATTAGTAGGGGGTCCCGTGGTTCCTATGCCGCCGCGTTTCCCGGTCCTTTTCTTTTAGTGCTTGTGGAATCAACCGTTTTCTTGATTTGATTTGCATTATTCGATTTCGATTTTGAAAAAATGGCATCCAATCTGAACTAAAATCAATTTGGCTTGGTTTCATCTTTTTCTTTTTTATCTGATTTTTTCTAGTTAGATTTCTCGATTATGTCCTATAAGATAATACATATCTAATATAATCAAATAGTAACATATTTGAATGACGAAAAAAGAATAATTATTATAAAGAATGATAAATAGTAATATCAAATCTCTTGAACGTTTTTACTGAATTCAGTTTACATGATCAAAATAGTGCATACAACTGATAAGATAGTACTACATATTGATATGATAGTCAAACACTTTTAATCTCCTATAAAAGCACAATGGAATAAATCAACAAGAATAAATTCACATCTAATATCAGTGTTAAAGAAAATGTAGCTATTATTTAATGCTAGTTTTTTTTAATTAACCATATACCGCAATATATAATTCGATTGTTATCTTATAAAATATTAAACCAGTTGAAAAATCAAACAAGTAGTGAAAAAAACTGGTGCAGTTTGATTTTCGGTTGAATCCAAATAACACACTATATATCCTTTATCCGAACAATAAAAATTGGGGATAAGAGAACATTCATTTTCATAGAACAACATATAGTTGTTAGTTAGCTATTTACCTATTTCAAAACTAGTGAACCATCGTGGGCATTTGGTCTAGTGGCATGATTTTCGCTTCGGGTGCGAGAGGTCCCGAGTTCGATTCTCGGAATGCCCCATCTCTCCTTTTTATTATTTCTTAGGCTGGCAGTGTGTCATGCAATCTCAATTATTTTGCAACCACATGCACGAAGCTTTTCCATCTTGCATTTTCATAGTATATCCACTAGTTACTTGTCTGGGTTGCCTAAGCTAGAAATAGGATACCAACTACTCTAGAATAAAGAAAAACAATTGATACCTATAATCGTACAACGTGGTTTATAATTGTTTTTATCTTCATAAGTTTAGACAATGTTCAATAATTTTGTATTTAATTATCAAAATTTATGATATAGGATAACCCTTCATTATTTTGAGCTTGCACTAATTTTCTTTTAATTTTGTTATATACCTCACACACATATTTTAACAATATATGTGATAAAAAGAATATTACGTAATTAATATGGGATGTACGTGTGATGCACGGCATGCATGTGCAATACACGAGATGCACATTTTATTGAATATATTTGAGACATTTTATTAAAGATTTACTTTAGGTCACCAATTTTATTGAGCCAGCCCTAGATGGTATCTAGACCTTATGGATATATATATATTGTGATAAAATATCTATAGTGCCATATTAGGTGCTTGAGTTTCCCCTAATGCAATACTTTGATATTAGGTGTATTTATACGTCTTTCCGACGTACTTTACTCATGTTTCTATCTTGTTTTAAAAGCTAAATGTATTAAATACACCTAACATATATTGACTTTGTGATGTCGAGGTAATATATGCGTTACTGTTGAATCTAGATACTTTATGTTGAAACTGTTTCGTTCAGAAGAAGAAGAAGAGATGAAAAAGAGTTCAAGTGACGTATTCCCGAGCTAATGAATAAATTTGGAGCTAAAATAGATACTTTGGGACTTTGAAGTCTGGATAGAAGTCCAAAAAATTCATTCGGAATCAAAATCAAAGTTGGAGGGCCGAAATTTGAGGTTCTGAAATTTTGGACTAGCGCCCCGCGCCACTGCTCTGCGGGTAATAATTACCCATGAAGGTTTTTCCATCAGATTATTTTGGTAAGAAAATTCGCAGGAAATTAAATTACCTGCAATTTTCATGTATAGTCCCTAAGAAAATCCCCATGTAATGATAAATACATTATAAACTCATTTTTGAGAGAGTTCATAATGGGGAATCTAGAGAGAGCTAGAAGCCGCCGTGGAGGCCGGAGTTTATTGAGTGTTACCTTTTCTTCTCCATACTACTCATTTTTATATTTTCTTTGGATGATTTGTTGTATTTCCTCCATGTCTATATGGAGCTAAAATTCTCGTTCTAGGATTTTTGTTCTTTCATGAACGTTGTTATTCGAATATAGATTTCACTAATTAGTTTGTCATATTGGTTTATTTGTTTAATTCTTAGATTAATTATTTGGTTGCTTGATCAACAGTAGAATACTATCTTTGAATCTTAGATTGAACTCGAGAGAGGAATACTAGGATAGCAATATGATTAAATAGAGCAAGATCTTAATCCTGGGCATCGGGAGAAGATTTACGTCTAGGATAGAGATATATCTAATTCACCTTGCTTGGTTAATATACATGAAATATAAATGCTTTTGTGTTAAGGTTCATGACCATGGAGATATAGGCGTGAAAGTAATACGAATAGGCAACTAGAGGACTCGAAAGATTCGTAGTTGTAATATCAACCCTGTTAATCAATAAACTAGATAAAGTAAGAAGTTGAATAAATTTAAGAATACAATGTGATTGTTAGATAGCACATAGCCCTAGACTAATTTCATTTCATCGATAATATAAAAACTCGCTCTTTCTTGGTCGAAGTTCATTAGTTGTTTTATTTTTATTTTTAGTTAGTTTATAATCAAAACTTTGGATTTTATCGCTTGAATAAATAATTAGCATTAGTTTAATTTAGCTGACGGTTAATCATAAGTCCATGTGGGTTCAACATCTGATTTCTGAAATTACTATATTACTTGTACGATCATATACACTTGCGTGTGCGTTTGGGAGAAATAATATCCATTTTTTGTCACATTTTCTTCGGAGGACGCCACCTTAGTTCGGATGTTTTTGATAGTCAGCTTTCAGCCTCCTATGAGTTGCGATTCTCCCTATATGATTAACTTTTAATATGAATGTAATATATATGTATCTTTTGGAACCAAAAAAAACTCTAATATGTTTAGGGCTGTGCAAATTAATGGTTAAATCAATAACCCGAATAAATTATTGGGTTATTGGGATAATGATTAGGATTAATGGGTTATTAGTTCGGGTATCAAGTGGTGTTCTATGTGAAAGAAATAACCCCCTTGATTATTTTCATTAATTGGAAGATATTTATACAAGTTACAAAATAGGAGAATCCTATTCCTATTCTATTCCTAAAACCTTATTCTACCATAATTCTAACTATACAATTATGGTAAGTGTATAACACTAATTAAGGTAACCTTTACACTACAATATACTACAAATATATATACCATAAATACAAGATTGCAATGCCTACAATCTGTCCAAGTATTCCGTGATGGGCTATGGAGCTTGGGCCTCGTGATCTGCCGAAAGATGAGCCAGTCCACTGTATTCATGTGATATACACTTTTGTATATTCAGTATATATCAAAGGTATATTGCCTTGTTTAACACACCCCCACAGTCATAGCGGGCGATCTTCGAACGCTGAGACTGTCCCTAAAATCTTCAAAAAGGACCGCTGGTAGACCCTTTGTAAAGATGTCTGCAACTTGATAACGAGATGGGACATGGCATACGCGAACGTGACCCTTAGCAACCTTTTCACGAACAAAGTCAATGTCCATATCGATATGCTTAGTGCGTTGGTGCTGAACCGGGTTACCTGAAAGGTAGATGACACTAATGTTATCGCAATATACCAAGGTTGTCTTCTGAATGGGACAATGAAGCTCTAAAAGCAAATTACGTAGACAACATGATTCGGAGACCGCATTCGCTACCCCTCGATATTCGGCCTCTGCACTTGAGCGTGATAGAGTTGCCTGAGACAAGTCTGGATGTAGATGAAGGATACAAATACAAACTATAGTCCAGTGTCCCCTGAATATACCGAATGATGCATTTGATTGCATTCATGTGCTCAAATCTGGGATCATGCATGAATAAACACAGCTGTTGAACAACATACGTAATATCCGGTCTGGTAAAGATAAGATACTGGAGGGCCCCTGCAAGACTGCGATAGCGGGTCGGATCCTCGTAAGGGACGCCGGCCGCGGCCCCAAGCTTGGGGTTAGCATCAACTAGAGTGGAAGTGGACTTATAGGAGGACATCCCGGCTCTCTCGATGATCTCAGTTGCATACTTTCGTTGAGACAAAAACAAACCATCTGAGTGACGCTTGACGACAATCCCCAAAAAGTAACTCAAGGGCCCTAAGTATTTCATAGCAAACTCAGAGCTGAGCATGGCCATGATAGACTGGCGTAATGCATCGGACGAGGCAGTCAAAATGATATCATCCACATACAATAGAATGTAGTCCAAGGACGAACCACGACGGTAGACGAATAAGGAATTATCTGACCTGCTGTGAGTGAACCCAATAGTCGAAACAAAGTCAGTAAACCGCGTATACCAGGCCCGTGGAGACTGCTTAAGCCCATATAAAGACTTCTTCAATAAACAGACATGATGAGAACGTTTGGGATCCCTGAATCCCAACGGCTGATGCATATAGATTGTTTCCTTGAGATCACCATGTAGGAAAGTATTCTTGACATCCAACTGATGAATATGCCATGTCTTTGAAAGAGCCAAGCTAAGCACAATGCAAATAGTAGCCGGCTTGACCACCGGACTAAACATCTCCCCACAATCTATCCCAACCTGTTGAGTCTTACCATCACCCACAAGCCGCGCCTTATGTTGTGCAAATGACCCATCTGAATTTTCTTTATGAGCAAAAATCCACATAGACCTGATAACATTAATACCAGATGGACGGGGCACCAACTCCCACGTCTTATTATCAATAAGAGCATTATATTCATCAGTCATAGCAATTTTCCAATTCGGGTCATTTAAGGCGGACACAGGATTACGGGGCAAGAGGGATTTAGAGACATCAGAATGTAAATTAAAATGTCTTTTAGGTGTAAAAATACCCCGCTGACTATGAGTGACCGATCTATGACTTGAGGAAGAATTGAGTGAATTTTGGAAATTTGCTGCGCTCGGGACGGACGATGGCGGCGGGCGGTGGGCCGCTTGGCCCAAATCGGTAATCTGGGGCTGAAACTGGAATAGTTCCAGAATTGGGCTGGACTGGCTCAATCGTTGGAACTGTTCCAGCTACTGGAAATTGCGACGGAACAGTGGGTCCAGCGGGCAGTGGGCCCGCTGGAGGATTTTGGGTGCGGTACATGTCCAAAAAATGATGAGTAATATACGAAGATATACCATCATCCAAAAAATTATACAAACTAGGCTCGGGAGTATGGACTTTAGTAAATGGAAATTGAGTTTCATAAAAAATTACATGGCGATTAATGATGATTTTCTTGGAAGATAAATCAAAGCATTTGTAACCACGATGATTAGACGGATAACCCAAAAACACACACGGAGTAGACCGGGCCTGAAGTTTGTTAATTGTGGTGGATGGGAATAACGGATAACACAAGCACCCAAAAACCCAAAGATGAGAATAAGAAGGGTTCTTATTATATAGGATTTGGAGGGGGGAAGAATATGTCAGACCTTTGGAAGAAATTATGTTAAGGAGATATGTGGCCATTCGTAGAGCATGATGCCAAACATATGGGGGTATGGAAGCATGAATTAAGAGAGTTCGGACAATGTTATTTATGGAATGAATTTTGCGTTCGGCTTTTCCATTTTGTGAAGATGTATGAGTACACGAAAAATGAAAATTAATCTCATTATTAGCACAGAACTCCCGAAACTCCCTATTGTCATACTCTTTCCCATTATCACATTGAATATTTTTTATTTCTCTTTCGAATTGGGTACGAATGAACGCTCTAAATTTTATGAAGACTGAAAACACTTGTGATTTATTCGCAATTGGAAACGTTCACAAAAATTTAGAATAATCATCTAAAAAGAGAATCTAAAAAGAGAACATAATATCGATGACCCAACGAACTAAAAACAGGAGACGTCCATAGGTCGCTATGAATAATATCAAATGGCATTGAAGTATGAGAATTTGAGTTTACAAATGGCAACTTAACAATTTTTCCTAACGAACAAGATTGACAAATTGGAGTACGACTCGTACCCTTATACAAAATAAAACTATTTTTATCTAAAACAGATAAAATAAAGGATCCCGGATGACCAAGGCGAGCATGCCACAAGGAAGGAGAAATGGCTGCAAAGGCTGATGGCAAAGCTCGACTCGATGGAATGAAACCGGGTATGATAGGATACAGATCCCCTCTACTATCACACCTCATGAGATGACTCCCCGTCTTAAAATCCTTCACAGAGAAACCAAACAAATCAAATTCAACAGAAACGGAATTGTCAGTGGTGAACTTTCGGACAGACACTAAGTTTTTAATCAATTTGGGGGCATGTAAAGTATTTTTCAAGATAAGGGGTGGATTGGGGGAGACAACGTTTTCTAACCATAACCATGAATTGGAATAAAGTTGCCATTACTAATAATTATACCCCGAGGGTTGCTCAAATTGGAATAAGAGGAGAGAGTACCTGAATAGGAAGTCATGTGGGTAGTGGCACCGGTGTCCATATACCAATTTAGGTCCGGTTGAGTCAAACCCAATGTGTGCATCGCGACCTCAATATCTGTCTGAGTGGGACCTACTGCGTGGTGACCTTGCGGAGGTCGGGGCCCAAGTATTCCAGGACTGGGCTACACGGTTCCGTAGCTGCTGGTTGTTGCGTTACTGGGCCAGTGGCCAGTGGCTAGTGGTCCGCCACTGCTGATTATTGGGCCTGAAAGGCTGGCCAGCCCACTGGTTGCCGGGAGCTGCTGGAACGTAGGGGCTGCTGGCCCACGGCCCACGGCCCACTTCTCCAGCTCCATTGCTGGGACCAGTAGGGTGGTGGGCCACTGTTCACTTGATGGGCCCCATTGCCTGCTTGCTGACCACCGGAACCACCACCGGAATTGCCGCGTTTGCCCCCGCGGTTTTTGTTATTTTTCTTACGATTATTTTTGCCGCCACTATGAGTACGGTTTTGGTCCGAATTATCAACAAAACCTGAAGAATTTGTGGAGGATGCCATCATGACGACGGGGCCTGCTCCGATAGCTGCCATTTAGCCAAACCGGCTTCTTCCAAAGTAAGCATGGAGCGGGCTTGATAAAAGGCGGGAAAAGGGTTGCTTTGACGAAGGAGAGTTCCAACGCCATTATAGGCCTCCGAAAGGCTGGCAACCAATTGTAGAACTAGACAATTATTTGTTATAGGTGCAACAACATTACGGAGTTGATCCGCCAACTCCCTGAGTTTCTTGCAATATGCAGACACGTTTGGAAATTCTTCCATGCGAACTAGGGAGAATTCCTGCTCGAGTGTGACGGCACGTGAATGTTGGTTATCTTGGAATATGTCACGCAATCTATTCCAGGTAGCCATAGCTGTGGTATCCGGCTCAATAATCATCTGTAAAAGTTAACCGAAATAGTGGAATAGATCCACCGGAGAATGGTAGCATCAAGAGTAATCCATAACTGAGGATCCTCCGCGGGAAGAGGTGTAGCGGGAGAAATTATGTGATGGATAACTTGATGGGAGATAGCGTGAATTTTAAACAATTTTGCCCACATCGCATATTGGACGTTTTCTATCTCAAGCACAATAGGAATATTGTTCTTGACGTTAGAAACCATGAGGGCAGGATGATAATTGTTCTTAGACACATTGAAAGAACAAAGGAGGGGAAATTTGGGAATAGTAAGAGAGATTTGGAGAGCGGAAGATGAATTTTGGAAGAGAAAACCCGGGGGGGGGGGGGGGGGGGTTCGGCCGAAGGGACAAAATTTTGGAGAGAAAATTTTGTTAGACCTAGTCTCTTGATACCATGAAAGAAATAATCCCCTTGATTATTTTCATTAATTGAAAGGTATTTATACAAGTTACAAAATAGGAGAATCATATTCCTAAAACCTTATTCTACCATAATTCTAACTATACAATTATGGTAAGTGTATAACACTAATTAAGGTAACCTTTACACTACAATATACTACAAATATATATACCATATATACAAGATTGCAATGCCTACAATCTGTCCAAGTATTCCGTGATGGGCTTTGGAGATTGGGCCTCGTGATCTGCCGAAAGCTGGGCCAGTCCACTGTATTCTCAGTTTGACCATTTTTGTTAACGGGTGAACCGATAATCCGATAACCATTTATTTAGTTACAATTATACTCTTTCATATATAAAGTCGCTTGACTAGACTTAGGGTGTACAAAATTTCTCTTGATCAACTACAATTTTGAACATCCTCTATTGAATATTGAAAGAAAATTTTTCATCCTTTTCATTTTTGTGAGACATAAAATATTGATTTTTTAATAGGACATGAGAGATTACAACAATCTTGAATGCACCCATATTCAAAGTGTGATTCCATTCATCTATTACTTCTTGCACATCAGGAAATATTTTGTTGTTTGCTTAAATACTGGAAGTAATTCCATTCATCTGTTACCTCTTGGTTATATTGATCTGTCTTTTTTACAAATTTATTGCTTGAAGAATGTTTCTTACGTGAAAGTGCATTTTGAAACTTTAATTTCCTGAAGAATGTTTCTTATTTTCCTTATGCATTTGGTGTTTGGCTGTTGGCAGTGATAGATTTTGATAATTTGGTCCAAGTTTATTTACGTCCTTCCTATTCCAATATGATAATTTTGTTCGAATCTACTTTCAGTTTTGAAAATGAGCTCTTATTCTTGAAAAAATATCGTGTGAAATCTTAACGGTTAAACCGATAACGATCAACAACCGATTAATCAATAACCCAGTAACCGATATCTTAACGGTTCTTTAACGATTCAACATGTCTACAAACCGATAACCGATAAGTTTAACTGATAACTTTCAAACTCGAACCGAACCACCCGATACGCAGTCCTAAATATGTTAAAAAGATATCAAAAGAAGCATTAACATTAATACTACAAATGGACTCATAACTAATTATGTGATAGATAATACTAACTAATTTGTTCCAACCAAAATATCCACATGAGATGAATTAACACTCATGTCCATCATATCCTGGACATAAAAATCAAGATTGTATGGTAAAGGAGGGGAACTTAAAATCCAGCTGGAGGCCTGCAGCGTGGGTTCGAATCCTGGTGGGAGCAATTTTCTCTCTTTTGGGGTAGGACCTTGTATGTGATATCAGTTGCTCTGTTCTCAAACCCTGGTCATTCAGGCACATCCCGCAATTTACTGGTAGTAGTGCTGAGGAACCGGGACTACTATCTCCAGAAATAATCTGGCGTAAGCCAAGAAGATGGATATCAAAAAAAAATCAAGATTGTAGAATTACTCTCCAACAAAACTGTGTTTTCAATGGACATGTCTACTTGATTAAAATTAGTGAGTCATGACATAGAGTGCTTGTATTCAAATGTTTTATAGTTATTTGTGAAATGCAAGATCTAATTTTCATCAAATATGATTTGGGTCCAGTTTGAGAAATAGCTAATAAAAGTTCCTTTTAAGATATTTAACATATCCCCATTTATTTAGTCCTTTTTTTAGATTTGGATCCCCTCCTGTAAACTATGTGTCAGTTTTGTCTTAAAACTTGTAAGCTTTTTGCCTGAAAATTGTAGGTAAAAACGGGGTTATGTATTCGAAAGGTTAAACAAAGAGAACGCTGAGTCGAGATATGACTTTCTGTCTTTAAAATAAAATTGCCCCATATAAATGCTTTTACGGTATTGGACAATAGTCTCACAAGATAAAACAACAACTAATCAACTGCACAAAGCAAATATAGTTGATTCTAGCGAAGACAATGAATAAGAACAGATTGCTGAAGAAAGAGAGCGGAAAATGTTTTCTGCCTGCTTTCTGTACTTTTCATTTTCTGTGTGTATGTTCTGGACGATGAACAAAACATAAAAGAAAAACTTGTTTGAGTTTCTGGACAGAAGAGATGTGGTCTGCGTGTGTTAGTGTATATCTGTGTCTTTGAGTGTCTCTGTAATTTGAACTGAAGTGTTCAATATATAAGACCAGAAAGGGAGGCCAAACAGTCATGACTGTTGATGTGAACAATCATGACTGTTGGAGTCTTGTAGACTGTTGTGATGTTCCGAAAACTTCATGAACTCATGAACCCATGAACCCGTGAGCCCGGAGCCAGGATGGGATGGGACGGGCGGGCGGCAGCGGCGACGTGCATGTGGGGCTTAGCCCCGACCCCAAGCTCACCTAGGCCATCTCCTTTCTAAACACATAGGTTACCCCTTGGAGCCCCAAACTCTTACTCAAACTTATTGTTTATATCTAGCATAAACTCTCATTCTTTTACCAATTAGGAAGATTTCTCATTTTTGGCAAAAAAACACTCAATCTTTTCATGTCTCAAACACCTTACTTTGTGTACCAATATCTCTTTCATTTCTCAACGAAATTTGACAATACTTGGCACTAACATCATCTACTCACTTAGTAGATTAGACATATGTGAAGAAACAATGTTTTCAACATGCGGGGCCTACATGTTTAAGTAATTAAAGATGGGGTAAACTCAATCCCACATTAGTAAAATTTCCAACAATCCCCTCTTGAAATAGAATTGGTGCACACAGGGTGCCAACGTTCAACAATCTTTCAGCGGAAAAGATATTGCATCAGGAAAGGTAGCTTTCGACTTTGAACCTTCCTTAGTCGATTACCATCGGATTTACTTACTGCGCGGTGAATGCGATATCTTGAACCGTCAGTTTTTAGTGTAAACCAATACAATGATATCGACACAATAACTCTCCTTATTCATTTCTTCTTATTTTTTTGTCCGTTGTGGCCATGGACAACGCTTGGATTCTTAAGTGCATACATTTGAAATGGTATGTCTTTGCACTTAAATAGGTGATCTCCTATAAGGTATATAGCTCTACCCCACTCGCAAGTGTTAGGAATCATTTAAAGTTTTAGAAACTTATTTGTTACCCATTATGCAGGTAGAACTTAATGTCTATCGCGAGAACGACTTTGGAGTTATCTTTGTTTAAAGAATGATAATTCGAAGTGCTCTTACTTCAAGTGAAGCGCTAAACTAAACCTCTATAGTTTTGTTTTCCCATTGAACTAAATTCCTGGGATCTCCAGTCAGTAAGGTTGGGTTACCACCATAAAGATTCTTATTGTTTGAGTTTTAAGTCTATTCCCCTAGACAGACATAGTATTTGATATTTGGGTAGGCCTTTAGTTAAAGGATACACTAAGTTATCCTTTGATTTGATGTAATAAATGGAAATGACACACGTAATGATCAATCGCCTAACGGTCGTATATCTCCGACGAATATGTCTAGACTTGCCGTTGTACATAACTGTTGACAGTAGTAGAAACATATCTGTTGACACTAGTAGAAACATAACTGTTGACAGTAGTAGAACCAGAACCACCAACGTAATTGTTAACCGGACTGTCAACAGAACAATTGGCAGAAATAGAGCCAAACCTAGAGTTAGAACCACGACCGGAAACACAATTGTTGACAGACATCTTCCGAACACTTAGAAAATAGCAAATTTTATCTTAAAATTGTAGGTTTGTCTTAAAACTTGTAAGCTTTTTGCCTGAAAATTATAGGTAAAAATGGGGTTAAAGTGTATTCGAAAGGTTAAACAAAGAGAACGCTGAGTCAAGAGATGACTCTCTGTCTTTAAGATAAAATTGTCCCGTATAAAACTTTTACGGTGTTGGGCAATAGTCTCCCAAGATAAAACAGCAACTAATCAACTGCACAAAGCAAATACAGTTGATTCTAGCGAAAACAATGAATAAGAACAGATTGCTGAAGAAAGAGAGCGGAAAATATTCTGCCTGCTTTCTGTACTTTCCGTTTTCTGTGTGTATGTTCTGGACGATGAATAGAAAAGAAAATAAAAGCTTGTTTGAGTTTCTAGACAGAAGAGATGTGTTCTGCGTGTGTTAGTGTATCTCTATGTCTTTGAGTGTGTCTCTGTAATTTGAACTGAAGTGTTCAATATATAAGACCAGAAAGGGAGGCCAACAATCATGACTGTTGATGTCTTTATCGTCTTGATCTGTTGAACAGTCATGCCTGTTGATGTCTTCAACGTCTTGATTTGTTGAACAGTCATGACTGTTGGAGTCTTTTAGATTGTTGTCATGTTCCGAAAACTTCAGGGACCAAAATATAAATAGTTAACATTTTAGGACCAAAAAGAAAGTTTTGGAAGAAAGCCACAGCCTACGGCCCGAGACCGGAGGGTGGCGGCGGCGCGCATGTGGGGCTTAGCCCCGAACCCAAGCTCACTTAAGTCCTCTCCCTTCTAAACACATGGGTTACCCCTTGGGGCCCCAAACCGTTACTCAAACTTAAAGTTTATATCTAGCATAAACTCTCATTCTTTTACCAATGAGGGAGATTTGTCATTTTTGGCAAAAAAAACACTCCATCTTTTCATGTATCAAACACATTACTTTGTATACCAATATCTCTTTCATTTTCAACGAAATTTGACGATACTTGGCACTAACATCATCTACTCACTTAGTAGATTAGACATGTGAGACGAAACAATGTTTCCGACATGCGGGACCCACGTGTTTAAGTAATCAACGATGGAATAAACTCAATCCCACATTATTAAAATTTCCAACACTATGCTCCAGTAATAATCAATGGAGTCTTTGATTAAGGACACATGTATATCAATATATTAAAGGTTTAGATTGCAGTTCCATTTTTCATTTCCAATCTTGTTTTACTGCAATTTTAGTACTATCACCTTTCTATATTTTTCACTGCAATTTCAAAAAGCTTTTGTTCTTTCTTCCCTATAATTTCACTGTCTAAAACCCATTTGCAATTGAGTACTCTTTCTTATCATAATAGTTCCAACTTCTCTGCGCAAAAGCATTTTTTGTATATAGATATGGGTGGTCTCAAAGATAGAGTGAGATGCTAAAGATTTGGTTTTGATCTTTCATCTACTTTATATATATTTATTTTCTTCATTGAATGGTATGAGCATGGAAAAGCATAAATGCAAGTTATGTTTGTAGAAGTTCTTGACTAGAAAAGCTTTGAAAGATGAGGTAACACCAAATTCCAACAGCCAGATATAGTGAGACTATCATTATGTTCATCGGGAAAACATAACAAGAAGAGAATTGTACATAAAGATAGAATTATATATTTAGTGAAAGTACATTACAGTTGGGAAGTGGGTGATGGATGAGAAAGAATAAAATGAGGAGTACGATCTTAACCTTTAATTTTTAGATAGATATAAATAGATAATAGTAATAATGATGAAAGAAATAATTCATAAAGCATTTTCAAGGAAAAAAAGTACAAAATTTGAGGAAAAAGATAAATATAAATCCTGAGTTATGAGAGTTGTCATGTCAACTTCCCTTATACTCTCTCCGTTCCAAAAAAATTATTCTTGACACGAAAGATTGTTGGCAGAAAGAGTTACTATTCTATAGAATTTTATTGAAACATTATGATTTGTTCTACAAAAAAATGTTATTTTAAAGAGATTAAAAAAAAGGAGAAGAGTGGAATAAAAGTTCTATGGAAGATGCGTCAATAAAAGTTTAGTTGTCTAAAAATAAGAAAAATCGTAAAATTAAAAGAAATCAAGAAAAATATTGATTATATGTTGGCCATTGAGAGAATGACATGTGTGATTTTGTGAGTTTTTAAAAAATATACATAGATGTACAATTTCCCTTAGGGATTCCTTTCATTATTCACAATATATATAGATGTACAAGGTTGATTCCTAATATGGTACGAATCCTAACTTACCTTACAAAGGTTGATTCCTAATACAATTAGAATCCTAAGTTACCTTAAATATACATCTATCATAATTACAAAATATTCGGAGAATATTCGGAGAATATTAGCTAATACTCCCCCTCAGACGGAGCGGGAGGAGGCCAAATGCTAAGGCTGGATCGGAAGTCGGTGAAGAGCTGTCGCGGTAGTCCCTTTGTGAAGATGTCTGCATACTGATAGGAGGAAGGCACGTGTGATATTTTGATCTGACCACGGGCAATCTTCTCTCGCACAAAGTGGATATCCATCTCAATATGCTTAGTCCGCTGATGTTGGACCGGATTATGAGACATATAGATGGAAAATATGTTGTCACAATAGAGTATAGACGCCTTGCGGAGTGGACATTGGAGTTCCAAAAGAAGATTTCGGAGCCAACAGATCTCAAAAGATCTCAGCAACTATGTTAGCAACACCGCGATATTCTACTTCAGCACTCGAACGGGAAAGTGTGGCCTGCCGCTTGGCGGACCATGAGATAAGATTATTCCCAAGAAATACACAGTACCCTGAGGTGGAGCGACGTGTGTCGGGGCATCCTGCCCAATCTGCATATGTGTAGGCAAGTAGCTTGGTTGGGGCAGAGGGGTATAGATGTAATCCGAAGTCTAGTGTGCCCTTAACGTATCTGATAATACGTTTGAGGGAGGCAAAATAGGACTCTCGGGGGTCGTGCATGAACAGACACACATGCTAAACGGCATATGCAATATCAGACCTAGTGAATGTAAGATACTGAAGAGCACTTGCTAGACTCCGATACAGAGTGGGATCAGAAACTGGCGCACCGTCATTAGCACTAAGCTTGGATTTTGAGTCCACCGGAGTTGGCATAATTTTACAATTTGCCATCTTGGCCCTGTACACTATCTCTTCTGCATACTTACGGTGACACAGGAACATAGTGGCTGCAGATCTGGTCACCGATATACCCAAAAAATAACTTAGCTTGCCCAAGTCAGTCATAGCAAATTCAGTTTTGAGTAGAGCAATGATTTCATTCTTCAACCCGTCATTTGAGCCAGTAAGAACAATGTCATCGACATATAATAGCAAATATGCAGTGCTGCTACCTCGGTGAAAGGTGAAGAGAGAGTTATCACACCTGCTACATGTAAAACCAATCTGCAGAAGATACCTGGCAAAATGATCATACCAAGCGCGGGGTGCCTGTTTCAATCCATACAGTGATTTCCTGAGATGACATACAAACTGCGGAACTGCCGGATGAACAAAGCCAGGGGGCTGATGCATGTATACAATTTCTTTCAAATCCCCATGAAGAAATGCATTCTTGACATCTAGCTGATGAATCGGCCAATGCAAGCCCATAGCAATACTGAGAACAATCCGAATAGTGGCCGATTTAACAACCGGACTGAATGTCTCACCACAATCAATACCCTACTGCTGATTAGTGGCATTTGCAACTAGTCTTGCCTTATACCTCTCTAAGTCACCGTTGTCTCTGAACTTGTGATGAAATAGCCACATACACCGGATAACATTCACACCAGCTGGTCTAGGTACCAAATCCCAAGTGTTTTGCTTGGTTAAAGCGTTAAGTTCCTCGCACATGGCCGCATTCCAATTAGGGTCCAGTTTAGCTAGTTTTGGATTCTTTGGAATGGGTGATAAGGTTTGTGTGGAGAGATTGAAGTGAACCTTGGGTTTGAAGATTTCGTGTTGTGCACGAGTCTCTATGCGGTGAGAGGGCAACAATGGGAGGTCGGGCGGGAGGCGGCTCGTCCCACGGTTCTGGATTGGAAAAGCTGCGGGCAGGGCTGGGGATCGGTGGTGGGCAGCAGCGCTGCTAGTGGTGCAGGAGACTCGACTGGTTGCTGGACTGTAGGTAGTATGGGTGGAGCAAGAGACTCAACTGGATGCGGGACTGTTGGGGTGGTGTTGGACAGTGGCGGGGACGAGACTGTGGGAACAGTGGGCTGCTGTTGGTATAGATTTTGGATGACCGGGGACAAACTTGGTTCATCGAGAAAGAAGTAGTCGGTGGTCTGAAATTTCTGGAGATTTGAAAAAGGAAAGGTTGTTTCGTCAAAGGTGACGTGACGGGAGACGATGATTTTACGAGTAGCAATATTATAGCATAAGTAGCCCCGATGATTAGGAGAGAGATCAAGGAAGACACATGGCAGAGTACAAGGGGAAAGTTTGTGAGGTGCAGTGGAGGCTATGTTGGGGTAGCAAAAGCATCCAAAAATACGTAGGTGATCATATGATGGTAGCCTACGGTATAAGATTTCGGTAGGGGTCTTATTTTGGAGTGTGCTAGTTGGTAAAATATTAAGAAGGGATTCCACCATTTTGACAGCATAGACCCAAAAAGGCGGTGGTAGGCAGGCATGAAACAGAAGTGTGCGGACCATGTTATTGATGGTATGTAAAATTCTTTCAGCCTTTCCGTTTTGGGAGGAAGTATAGAGACAACAAAAATGGAAAACCATGCCTTGTTTAGAACAGAAATTATGAAATGCCGAGTTATTAAATTCACGTCCATTATCACATTGGAATGATTTGTTAGATTTTTCAAATTGTGTCTTAATGAATTTTTGAAACTCGAGGAATTTTGCAAAAACTTCAGATTTGAATTTCAATGGGTAAATCCAGACAAAATGTGAAAAATCATCCAAGAATACTAGATAGAATTTATGACCCAAAGAGCTAACAATCGGAGATGTCCACAAATCAGCATGAACAATATCAAAGGGAGAAAAAGTAACACTGTTTGATGACATAAAGGGAAGACGAGTATGTTTGCCTAGTGGACAAGAAAAACAATGTTGGCCAATTTTCTGATTATTACATTGAATACGCTTAGAAGTCCTAAGAAAAGTAAAAATTAGGTCTCCGGGGTGTCCGAGTCTGTTGTGCCAAGTGGAGGGAGAGATCGCCGCAAGGGATAGAGGTGCTTGCGGTATGACAGCGAAAGATTGAGTGAATGGGTAGAGGTCTCCCACACTATTGCAGCGTGTATGAATTTTCCCCGTATTGAGTTCCTTCACAGAAAAACCAAAAGGGTCAAATTCGACAGACACAAAATTATTGCTAGTGAATTTTCTAACAGAGATTAAGTTTTTAATGATGTTAGGTGTTTATAGGACGTTGTTTAAGGAGAAAGGCGAGTGTGGATATTTGGTGTGTGTGTTACCGTAACCCTTAATTGGAATGCGATGACCATTGCCGACAGTAATAAATTAAGGACACTTTAACCGACGTAGTTGAGATAGGTTACCTAACGACCGACTGAGGTGAGAAGTGGCTCCGGTGTCTATGTACCTATTGTCGTCGGGCTGTTGAAGGTTCACGGTGGTGTAGGCCTGGCCCAAATCAGTCGGGGCCAGCCGCCGCGCATCTCTTCTTTGCGATTCTTTGCTGCCGGCTGGGCCGGACCGCAACCAGTGTAGGCTGCTGCTGCTGGCTGGTGGGCTGCACGGTGGGTGGGCGAGGCCCAAGAGGCCGATCGACCTAGGCTGCCGGAACCGGGCCCCTACGGTCGGGTACGAGCATGCGGGCGAGGCCTAGTTCCGTTTGGTTGGGCCCCTGCTCGCTAGTTGGACCACCGCTCGCCTGCTTTGCGATTCTTCTTGTCCGATCCACTGGTTGCGTTGGCCTTTTCCGCGGCCCTTGCCTTTGTTGTTGCGACCTCTGCCGCTGGACTGTTGCTGTTGGTGGCCTTGCGGTGGTGGCTAGTTGCTGCTGGTCTTAGGTGTTGCCATCCCGTCAACGGCTAACACCTTTTGATTATGGGCCTCTTGTTTAGCACGTCTAGTTTCTTCCAACAATAGTTGTGAACATGCCTTGTTGAAACTTTGGAGAGGGTCGGCTTGTTGAATAATTATTGCGAGTGTGTCATATTCACCTTTCGGTAAACCCGCAACAAGTTGAAGCACCATCTTGGTTTCTGAAACAGAAGTCCCGACGTTGGATAGTTGATCGGTTATGAGTTTCAGTTGCTTACAATATTCGGACATGTTCTTAAAATTCTCGAGGCGGGTATTGTTGAATTGCTCTTCTAAATACACGGCCCGAGTATTTTTATTGTCCAGAAAGATTTCTTCTAGCCGGACCCAAAGTTCACGTGCCGTAGCACCTGTTTTCATGATTGTACACAATAGGTCTTTGGAGATGGTGTTGTAGATCCATTGTTTGACGATGGCGTCAAGACGACGCCAGATTGAGTCTGTAACATCGGTGGGACGAGGAACAAATTCGTCAATATGATCGAGCACGTTGTATGCACATGCATGAATGTAGAATAGTTCCGTCCATATGGAATATTGACAGTCTTCTTGATCAAGAATTATAGGGATAAAATTCTTGATGTTGTTAACGACGAATGCCGGATGAAAAGAAGATACTGAACGTTGAGAGGGGTTGTCAAGTGTGCCAGTGGATGAATCGGAATTTGTGGGGGAAGACATGGTTGCCGCCGGCCGAGGGAAGGGAATTTTCTGGCCGAGAATTTTCTGATTTTCTGGCCGAGGAAAGGAGGGAGAAACTAGAAAAAAATATGTGTTTGGCCGAGAATGAGGAGGAGAAGGGAGAAGGTTTTAGGCTCTTGATACCATGAAAGATAGAATAATTTCCGTTAGGGATTCCTTTCATTATTCACAATATCTATAGTTGTACAAGGTTGATTCCTAATATGGTACGAAACCTAACTTACCTTACAAAGGTTGATTCCTAATACAATTAGAATCCTAAGTTACCTTAAATATACATCTATCATAATTACAAAATATACGGAGAATATTCAAAAAATATTCGCTAATAAAGATAAATATAAATCCTGAGTTATGAGAGTTGTCATGTCACCTTCCCTTATACTCTCTCCGTTCCAAAAAACATGTCCTAGTTGACTTGACACGAAAGATTGTTGGCAGAAAGAGTTACTATTCTATAGAATTTTATTGAAACATTATGATTTGTTCTACAAAAAAATGTTATTTTAAAGAGATTAAAAAAAAAAGGAGAAGAGTGGAATAAAAGTTCTATGGAAGATGCGTCAATAAAAGTTTAGTTATCTAAAAATAAGAAAATTCGTAAAATTAAAAGAAATCAAGAAAAATATTGATTATATGTTGGCCATTAAGAGAATGACATGTGTGATTTTGTGAGTTTTTAAAAAAAATTATGTTCTCACTTGCTTTTCTATACTTAGGGGATACTTAACACACTATCACCAAAAATGAGAAGGTGAATAATTATAATTAAAGTATAATTACTAAAATAAAATTTTGATAGAAATTTAGGAGTGAAAAAATATATTTTTTCTTCATTTAAACTGAATAGTATTTTTTTAGATTATGAAATAATAAAGGCAAAAGACAAACCCTCAACTATATTCGAAATGCCAATTTCACACTCTAATTTACCGCGCAACCTATTACCCCTTATCTTTATATTTAATTGAACTAATAAAACCTTGATACACATATGGTTCACATGATCAAAAGTAAGGCTGGCCAGTGGGCCGAGACGGCCCGACCCCGAGCCCGCCCCGACCCCGAGCCTGCCCCGACCCCGAGCCCGCCCCGACCCCGAGCCTGCCCCGACCCCGATTAGTAAAAATAAATAAATTTCGATAGCGGGACTCGAACCGGGACGGGACAATGTCTCGTCCCGACCCGTCCCAAGCCCGCCAGACACGAGCCCGCCCCTAGTTCCCCCTTTGCAAATATAACCGTTGCACCAACGACCATTTTAGATTTTGGCCGTTGGGCAACGACCATTTTTGGCCTCCCCCCTCCCCTCTCCCCCAACCCCCCTACCCCTTAATATTTATTTTTAACCTATAAGTTATTATATTTACACTTTAACCCAATTTTCCAACTATAAATAACTCATTTTCTCTTCATCTTTCTCACAAATCTTCCTACAATCTCTCTAATCTCTCAATATATCTCTCTACAAGTCTACATTGTTTACTAAATATTCAATTTTATTTATTCATTTGGGAATTGGGAGTGAAGTTGGCAACTAGCTTGAGGATCTTCCATCGAGCAAAGTTTCAATTTTCAACCTCTCGATTACTCGTCGACGTTACGTCGGCGTTTGGTACATTCGTTCATTCATTAAATTATTATTGTCTGTATATTTTATTTAGCGCACTTAATTTTATTATCTTTAATTATTTATTATTATAATTAAAATGGAAGGATTAAGAGGTATGTTTAAGGGTAAGGGTAAGGGTGCTTCTTCTAGTAGGGGCAACCAGGGCAAGGGTACTTCTTCTAGTCATCTTATTCCTACATAGGATGATTTTGTTGATACTCGACATTTTCCTACAATACCATTAGATTTAAACGAGGAGCTATTTTCTGGAACTCAAGAAGACTTTAATTTAGACGATGATCTAGATAATACACCCACTAATGTTGATGACAACACACCCACTAGTGCACCTTCAACTGAAATGCCTCCTATTCCCCCTAGTATGAGACGAGGTCCAGCAAACCGACCATCAAAATCAGATGCATGGATATTTTTTGATAGGGACGTAGAGAATAAAGTAGCTAGATGTAAAATTTGTAAAAATGTTTTAAAATTTAAAACTCGAAAAGGTCACGGTGGGACGGGGGGTTTAATTAGACACGTAGTAAGTGCTCATCCAGCTAGGTATGCCCAATATCAGGCTTCAAAACAGGGTGCGCAAACGCCCGCTCTATCGGGACAAGGTTCACATACTGATATTGTCCCGGACCAAGTACAGGGTCAAATTAACCCTATGACGGGGGGAATTGTAAGCCCTAAATACAATAAAGATAGAGATATGGAAGCAATATCAAAATTAGTTACTGTGGAGGGTTTGCCTTTTTCATTTCCTTCATCTCCCGGTTTTATTCATTACATTAGAGATATATATAATCCTGCTTTTAACGGTTTTCCTAGATCAACTGTTAAGAGAGATGTATTTAAATTCGCACATGAATATCAACAATATTTATGTTATTCATTATATCATTTTAATGGCAAAGTATCTATCACGTCTGATATAGGTCGTAGTACTAACGACCTTGATTATTTAACGGTAACTTGTCATTGGATAGATTATAAATGGTCTATGCAAAAACGTATCTTAGCGTATAGATATATAGATGATAGGCACACTGGTACTTTTATTGCAGATAATATTTATCAAGTGTGCCATTATTATGGAATAACCGATAAAATTATGACTATTACATTCGATAACGCTTCTTCTAACAATTACGCTATTACAATTTTAAAAAATAGTTTAACTCCATCTTTTCAGATCATTTTCATATAAAATGCGCGTGTCATATATATAACTTAATTGTAAAGGTTGGTCTATCACTTTTTCAAGACATTCTTAGTAAAATACAATTTGCTATAAACTTTATTTTTAAAAGTAATAGAGTACAACGAAGAAAAGAATATAAAAAAATTTGTCAGGATTGTCGACCACCTTATAGAAAAATTCCAGAAGAAGTATCCACTAGGTGGAATTCTTTATACGAGCAACTACTTGTTGCTTATGACTATAGAAAACCTATAACTTTATTTTTTAACTCTCATAATCAAAATCCAGCTGATATGGTTGTAGATAGTGATTGGGTAAAAATTTCCGAACTTATTGTATTTTTAGAGAAATTTTTTCAAGCAACAAAAGAATTTTCCGGTATATATTATCCTACTATTTCAACTATGTTGTTTTATATAACTCTAATATTTTTATTACTCAGTGAATATATGAAAAAACCAGCTTATATAACAGCTATTAAATAATTGTTTATCAAAATAAAAAAATATTTTATTTCTAATTCCACTATTTATATTATTGGTGTTGTATTAAATTCAACTATTAAAATAGACGGTACTAAATCACTAATTGAAACTATTTACGATTGTATAGAAGTACTACCACCTCCAAGTCCCAAAAATCTAAATCATCCACCACCTATTGAACAAACTTAAGAAGAAGTGTCTAGCGTAGAAGACCAATGCAAAAAAAAATATAGGTTTTACCAACAAGAAAATGCTAGTAACTTACCGGCTTCCGTACCATCTTCTTCATCTTCAACAAAAACTCACAAAAGACATCTTTGTTTTCGCGGCTAGTATTGAAAGCCTCGAAATAGAATGTGCGGCCGTACCGCTACTAACCAAATTAGCGAGTTGGATATTTCGTTTTTGGGGTTCTATACCGTACCAAGAAGTTATCAATGAAGATGGACATGAAGACTTCTTTGAAATGCGAGGGGGAATGAGAAGACCTTTCCGACACTTTCAATGATGGCCCGAGATGTTTTGAACATTCAAGCGTCATCAACTGCGTCTGAAAGCGCTTTTTCTGCCGGCAGATATCAAATAGGAGACCACAGACACTCATTAGCCGGAGACAACTTGGAAATTGTAGTATTATTCAGAGATTGGATACGAGAGGAGCGGAGAAGGTGCGGTCAGCCGGAGATCAACGAAGAAGAAGACGAAAACTACAACGAAATCTTATCCGAAGATAGTGGAAGCGACATGGATCAATTTGACCAACAAATACCAATTCCAACCGAAGAACCATAGGAAATTATTAAGCAATTAGAACAGGTTTTTTTAAGAATGTAATTTTTTTAATTGTAATTTATTATGTAATTTGCAACTTTTGGACAATACCACAAAGTTGCAGTTTAGACAATTGTATTTATATTACAAAAAAATCATATGTCTATTAAATAATATAAGAGGTTCAATCTTAACATAACTAGGCCCACAAGATTATAATTCATTTTCGTTCTTTTCTCAAGCCCATTTGGATTTTCCTGTTTCCGACTAGATTTTTGGATAAATTTATGAAGTGTGGATTGTCTAGAAGTAGAAGAAGCAAAAGGGTATTTGTGGGATTCCTTAATTTGGTAATTTGAATTAGAAGTAGAAGAAAAATTGGATGAAGATGATCTGTTGGAAATAGGGGGAAAATTTGGTAATTTGAATTAGAAGCATGCTAACGTAAAAGCATATATACGGGGCAATCTTGTCTTAAAGATATAGAGTCATCTCTCGACTCAACCACAGTTGTAACAATCCAGATTTAGTGTTTCTTGATTTCAGGTTATCAAGATTCAAGACTCAACAAGCTTGCGGCGATTATAATATTGGCTGTTTGTTTATCCTTTCGAACACTTGTAATATTTATTTACTTCCCGTACTGTAATGATATGCAACAAAACGTGTACACAAATATTATTTGTACACTAGCCCCTAAGAGACTAGTAGTATATAAAAAGGGTAATTCATTTGTAACTCATCAAGCAAATCATTCTGGTCTTGAGCAATATAAAAGCTTCATTTGGCGAATCTCTTTTGTCTTTCTTATCAAGCGTTTCTTTAGCGATCTTGAGTGTAGTAAGATTGACATAACAAAAGGCGTGAGTCGTATAAGATTGTTATTGAGTTGTCAAGTGCCACACGATGCACTTAATCATGAACATCAAAAAGTTCATGTTGTTTTGTGAGCCAACTTATAATGAACTGCACAATAAAACACAAACAAGAATAACGCACTAGGTTAATCAAGAAGTTATCTGCATTAATCTACAAATCAGAGAAATCCAAAAGAAAGCTACTTCCTCTGTCCTAAAAGATTGATCTGCTTTTCTTATTAGTTTGTTCCAAAAAGATTGACACATTTTTATATTTAGAAACAATTTAACTTTATGAGATCATTTGCAGTCACACAAATATCTAAGAATTGTTTTCGACCACATATTTCAAAAGTCTTCATTTATTTCTTAAACACCATGTCAAATCAAACTAGACCAATCTTTTTGGTGACATGTCAGAATTCAGATATGAAAGAACTCAATACAACAACATACTCAGTGATTATGCGACAACATATGTAAGGACTCAATATGATAAAAAAATATTTCTAATAAAATGCACCACGTCGATAGCTCTGTAGGAATCAGAGAAAAGTGAACATTGAGGACCAGAAATGAGGAGTCTAAAGATTAAATATTTGCAATGGAAATATGAAATGCAACTCTATCCACTCAAAGACCGTCTATACGTACGTTCTTATGACAAGTTCTTTTTAGCATTTTGTTGGTTGCCTTCGTAACTACTGTAAATTTGTATCCTTGCCTTTGTATAATAATCTGATGATTCCTCCCGAAAAAATAACTTATATCTTCCGGACAATAGAAATGTCAAACTTCCAGCTATCATTACGATTGTCTCTGAGGGACCATCAACAGCTGGGCATTTGGTCTAGTGGTATGATTCTCGCTTTGGGTGCGAGAGGTCCCGAGTTCGATTCTCGGAATGCCCCTAGTTTTTTACAACAACATACCCAGTGTAATCCCATAGGGTGGGGCTCCCCCAATTTTTTATTTAACTATTTTTAATCCTGAAATTCTGACAGCAATAACTATTCCAAGGATAACATATTATTCTTATTTAATAGTTTACGGAAACAATCACACTTGAGATTGATGTTTTGGAAACTGCAGAAAGCACATTGGGCATTTAAGGTATTAGGACAGATAAAACCTTAGTCTTGTATATACAATTCAATTGAACTGGATGAATTTCTTTATTTCAAGAAATAACAAAAAAAAGGCAACTTTTGCATGTAAACTGTAATATGTATTTTTTAATCCAAACTGTCAATGCAGACAACCAAGAGTTAATTCTTCTTTGAATATACACACTATTCAACTTCAGAGGTTTTTTTAATTTTTTTTCCCTGTTCAGAATACTTTGTCGGTCATCGTAAGTCAACTAATTTTTCAGCCAAATTTCATTTTTAATATCTCACCATGTAAGATGAGATTCCTCCTACTCTCAAACAAAACTAGGTCAACTCATCTGGATCTAAAAGTTAAAAAATAAATAAATAAAACATGAAGAGACCAACTAAGGCAAATTTATGTGGATCAGAATTGTGCTCACCTGCAACTTTACCAGATATGAAAGTCCAAAATCAAACATAGAACTCCTAAGTGATCCCTAAGACACGAAGGAATTGATTAGCACAACAAGTGAAAGTCTTGAAATACATAGCTTTGCATTTGTTTTCAATTTCAGAGAGCAAAATGAAACTGAGAAGTGATAATCAGAAAATGTATGCCATTACAGTTTAATATTTGTTTTCAAATGGAGAAAGTAGGTAAAACTAAGTGACAGTTAGCAAATATATTTGTCCTTCAGCAACGCTTAATAGACAAGGTTCATTTTTATGGATCTGGGAGGTAAGAAATGATAGCCGAAATTATCAATCAATGGCAGAAAACTGTTTCCAAAAATCAAGGATTACTCTAGTGGTATGTTCTCTGTTTGGCGTAAGAGCTCAGACTAATAGTATGAGTTGACAAATCATTCGATCATTTTTACTTAAGCAATGAAGCATGAATATAATAATGTTAATATTTTTTTGTGAGCGAACTTGCTTATAATGAGCTGCGGACTACAACACAAACAAGAATCACAGACTAGATTAATCAAGAAGGTATCTAAAATAAACTAGAAATCAGAGAAAAACAAAAGCAAAGCAAATGTTTTCTTCTTTATCATTCCTAAAATTAGGTGTTCTACTTAAGTGTGACTTCAACTCAAATTTCCTAAAATTAGGTGTTCTACTTAAGTGTGACTTCAACTCAAATTATGGGGCAAAAATATGATGCAATTAAATCATCTAATGCCAGAAATCTTATTTCATCACCTATAATAGTTCTTTGCAACATGTCTGAATCCAGCTATCCCGAGGACTTCATTTGATAAAAATGAATTCTAATAAAATATACCACGCCGATAGGTCTGTAGGACTCAGAGAAAATGAACACTAGAGGAAAGGCTGCAAAAGGAGAAGAGTTAAGAACTCTCTACTTATACTGACACTATCCTAATGACAATGAGACCAAACTGAATTCCTCGGAAAATCTTCAGGTAAGCAAATGCAGATCAAATACGTCTGTGAGAAATTATGGGAGAAAATATATTATTGAATTATTGTATCTACATTATTACATTGAGCCTTATTTATAGATGTATGTAATATATTATTGGTGCATACAAGTCATATGTACCGAACTTGTTACAGATGTATGTAATACGCGGACGACTGAGTGACTTGGTGAAAATATCTGCTGATCACTCGACTTTACAAATTTAGTAACAATATATCTGGAGAGTATCTTTTCCCTAACAAAGTGACAGTCAATCTCAATGTGCTTAGTCCTCTCATGAAATAGCGGATTTGATGTGATATGAAGGACCGCTTTGTTATCACACACAAGTTCCATTTGACTGATTTCTCCAAATTTTAGTTCTCTGAGCAACTGCTTAATCCAAACTAGCTCACAAGTTGCTACAACCATTGCTCGATACTCTGATTCAGCACTAGATCGAGTAACGACACTCTGTTTCTTACTCTTCCAGGACACCAAGTTACCTCATATTAACACATAATATCCGGATGTAGAACGTCTATCGGAGGGTGATCCTGCATAATCAGCGTCTGTATATCCAACGATTTGCTCATGGCCTCGATCTTCAAAAAGCAGTCCTTTACCTGGAGCTGACTTAATATATCGCAAAATGCGGATAACTGCATCCCAATGACTATCACAGGGAGAATCCATAAACTGACTTACAACACTCACAGGAAACAAAATGTCAGGTCTAGTTACTATGAGATAATTCAACTTACCAACCAACCGCCTATATCTTCCAGGATCACTGAGTAGCTCCTCCTGTCCTGGCAAGAGTTTAGCATTCGGATCCATAAGAGTGTCAATGGGTTTACAACCCATCATTCCTGTCTCCTCAAGAATGTCTAAGGCATACTTGCGTTGCGAAATAACAATATCTGACATGGATTGAGCAACCTCAATACCTAGAAAATACTTCAGTCTGCCGAGATCCTTAGTCTAGAAATGCTGAAAGAGATGTTGCTTTAAATTAGTGATACCATCTTGATCATTGCCAGTTATAACTACACTTAGTTCAAGATTTTTCAAAACGACCTCCTCTTCGTCGATTATCCATAGACTGAGATGTTCGATTCGCTATGGTTTGAGATGTGAGAACAAAAGAGTCAACAGTTGGTGATGGAACCACTGTGTGATTAGGAGGTGCAGCAAGACGAAGCAAACAAGAAAATAGTTCATTAATTGTAGGAACCGTAGGACTAGCCAAAATCTGATCACGCACCGAATCAAGGTCAGTAGGAAGTCCAGCAAGTGTAAAAATTAGAAACAATATTTGTCTTTGCTTTTGTTATTTTTCAACATTTGTAGTGATTGGCATCAACTGTTCGAATTCCTCCATGATTGCTTGTACCTGTCCCAAGTAAGTAGACATATCTGATTCCTGGTTCTTTAAGTTGGTCATCCGAGATATCACATCATAAAATCAGATGTCATTAGTGTATAAAGCGCAAGCCTTTTCCTAAAATGAATAACATGCCTGGAAGCAACGAAACAAGGGTATCAACTTGGGATAAATAGATCGCCACAGAAGACAACATAATTGAGCGTCAACTTTCTCCCACTGTGCTTTGGTCTTTTCTGTCTCACTGGCCTCTGCTTTTTCATTAATCACAATAGTCTTTTGCGTTAAGTGATCTTTAACACCTTGACCCTTGCACCACAACTCAACCGAAGAAGCCCAAGCTAAATAGTTTGAACTTTCCATTAATGGTTCGGAAGTAATCATAGGGCTTGAAGTTCCAATTCCCGTGTTTTTTGGGATTAAAACCATCAAATCCGAGAGACATGGTTCAAAAACTTTAAGAAAATTTGAGCAAAAGAAAAACACGAAGCTTCGGCTTTAAGAGGGACTCCTGAGGTGATGAAACAGGGTTGAAGACGCCGGAACAGTACCCTGAAGGTGGTGCAGTCGCCGGAAAAGTGAAAAGTGATTGGAACTTCAAGAAAATTGTATGGTTGTGCTCGGAAAAGGATGGCGACTCTAATAGAAAAAAGAACTGCCCGGAAAAGTTCGCACGCGCCGGCACGTAGGGTTGACTCGCTACAGGCGTAGGTCCTCCCGGAGGCGCATGACAACGCATGGGGATCTATTTTCCGGAGCGGTTGACTGGGGTTTTCTCGCCTGAGCCTGATCTAAACTATGGTGGTGTTGGATTTTGCACAACTTCCCCATAAACTAAGATGGACGTAGGCAGCCCTAGAAAGTCGCCGGAATTTGACTGAATTTTCTTTCTCAGACCATGTGAGAAATTTTGGGAGAAAATATATTATTGAATTGTTGTATCTACATTATTACATTGAGCCTTATTTATATATATTACATCTCAATCCTTTTTCATGTAGGATACTATATACAAATCCTATTCCTACTCCTATTCTAACAACGTCAAATAAAGAGCTGGATTCTGTATTTTCAAGGAATGATATATTATGATCCAGTTATTGCTGACATGGAGAATAACAACACATTGATCATGAGTTATGACATTTATCAACAACTGGGCATTTGGTCTAGTGGTATGATTCTCGCTTTGGGTGCGAGAGTTGGGTGCGAGATGTCCCGAGTTCGATTCTTGGAATGCCCCCAAATATTTTAGGAACTATTGTTAATCCTGAAATTCTGACAGCAATAACTATTCCAAGGATAACGTAGGATTCTTATTTATAGTTTACAAAAATAATCACATTTGAGGTTGATGTTTTGGAAACTGCAGAAAGCTCTTCTTTATTTCATGAAATAACAAAAAGAATAGGCAACTTTTACATGTAAACTGCGATATGTATTTTAATCCAAATTGTCAACTTTCAACTTCTTTGAATATACGTACTGTTCAACTTTCAGAGCCTTTTTTTCCTGTTCAGAATGCTTTGTCACAAAAAAAAATGCTTTGTCACTGTAAGTCAACTAACTTTTCAGACAAATTTCATTTTTAATATCTCACCATGTAAGATGAGATTCCTCCTACTCTCAAACAATACTAGGTAACTCATCTGGATCTAAAACCTAAAAAGTAAAAAATTATAAATAAAGAGTTAGTGGTCAAAAACCCAAGAATTTCTTAGGGTAAAAGTGCTCAGCCTTGATATTTTCCACATTAACCTTCAATGTCAGAGCGAATTATTGTTTAGCTTTTGGTTTTGGTAAAAAAATCTAGGGTTCTATAAAATTCTAGGATTGTGTCAAATTTTAGGGTTCATTGTGGGATTGTATAAAATTCTAGGGTTCAGGAAGAAATGAAGAAGGAAAACGGGGAAGAAAATCTGAGAAATGAACAAGAATAAAGGGGAAGAAAATCTGAGAAATGATGGAAAAGTGAAGAAAGCAAAAGAAGAGAAGATTTAAAGGAAAGTAGAAAAGATGTTTTCCTTAAAAAAACTATTCAGCTCAATTAGTTGTTATAGATGCCATGTGGACTGATTTTTATGGGGGTTTTAAGCCCCCACGCGACTATTATCGAGTGATTTCAAATATTTGGCCAACTCAGCAACGGGGTGTGTCTTAATACAAAAGGTTCGATAGTTTAGGTAGGAAAAAGAAACAATGGATAGTAGAGGTATGAAACTCGCGAAAAATTGATAGTTTGGGTGTGTTTTTTACCATTAACTCAAAAATAAAACATGAAGAGACCAACTAAGGCATTTATGCGAATCTAAAAGAAAAAAAATAAAAATAAAATATTATTCAGTCAAGCCAGCAGATTTGTGCTCACCTGCAACTTTACCAGATATGATAGTCCAAAATCAACATAGATCTCCTAAGTGATCCCTAAGACACGAAAGAATTGATTAGCATAAAGGGCATCTCAACTATGAGTCTATGACAAGTGAATGTCTTGAAATGCACAGTTTTGCATTTGCTTTCAATTTGAGAGCAAAAAGAAACTGAGAAGTGACTGTTAGCAAATATATGCCATTTGCATTTTTACATTTGTTTTCAATTAGAGAAAGTAGATAAAAAAACTAAGTGACTGTTAGCAAATATATATGTCCTTCAGCAATGATTAATAGACAAGGTTCATTTTTATGGATCAGGGAGGTAAAAAATGACAGCTGAAATTATCAATCAATGGCAGAAAAGTGTTACCAAAAATCAAGGATTGCTCTAGTGGTATGTTCTCTATTTGGCGTAAGAGTTCAGATTAATAGTATCAGTTGACGAATTATTCGTTCATTTTTACATAAGCAATGAAGCATGAACATCACAAGGTTCATGTTTTTTTGTGAGCCGACTTACTTATAATGCGCTGCATACTAAAACACAAACAAGAATCACAGACTAGATTAATCAAGAAGGTATATACAATAAACTAGAAATCAGAGAAACTCAAAAGCAAAGCCAATGTTTTCCTCTTTATCATTCCTAAAATTAGGTGTTCTACTTAAGTAGTGACTTCAACTCAAATTATGGGGCTAAAGTATGATGCATTAACCATCTAATGCCAAAATATTATTTCATCACCAATAACAGTTCTCTGCAGCATGTCCAAATTCAGATAACCCAAAGACTTTATATGATACACAATGATTTCTAATAACATATACCAGGTGATAGGTCAGTAGGAATAAGACGAAATGAACATTAGAGGAAATGAACATTAGAGCAGAAGAGTTAAGAACTCTCTACTTATAGTGTGACACTATCCTAAAGAGAATAAACTGAATTCCTCGGAAAATCATCAGATAAGCAAATGCAGATCAAAGACGTCAAGTAAAGAGTCTAGGATTCTATATTTTCAAGGAATGATATATTACGATCTAGTTATTTCTGATACAGAAAATAACAACACATTGATCATGAGTAACGACATTTTTCAACAACTGGGCATTTGGCCTAGTGGTATGATTCTCACTTTGGGTGCGAGAGGTCCCATGTTCGATTCTCGGAATGCCCCATTTTATTTCATCAGATACATAACTAATCAATTATTCCTTGTATCTTTTAAAATAAAATTAACCTTAAATCTGATAAATCGAAATAACGTTCTTTTAAAAAACGGTTGTAACCACAACTGTTTAATTATCTGTTGTTTCTTTTAATAGAAAATTTAACGTTACAGCTGACTCCCCCATATGAATCAAGTGCAGAGGTAAGAGAGTAATTATCTAAAAGAATTCCTACTCAATGCCCTATTCAATGAATTATGGTTCTACAGGTACAAAAGTAATATAAATGTGGTAGGTTTGAGGAAACATGTAATTGTACATATTGCTAGCAGTTCTAGAGCGGCTCAGTGTGAGTGATAGTATTAAAGATAAGATCAGAAGTCAACTACGATATTAAAATATAAAAGAGGGATGAATTGGTGGAGTTTAATTATCCTTTGGTTTACTTCAAATGCAAAGATTCCGCAAAAAGTAAGTGAATACTGACATAACTTATGTAAGGATTTTAAATTCAGAGAGAGCTAATTCCTATGACTAGCATATATCAGTATAGTCAGCGTCTATTGAAGTTATGCTAGGAAATTCATGGCCAGATAGAAAACTATGAAATAAACATATTGATGATACAAAATTACAAAGCAATACTGAACCTGTTCTGACAGTTATGACACCTCAGAGATCTACAGAGTTATTAATTGACTTATCATGATGCAAAGGAAAATTAAGCAAGCTAGATATGCATAAAACAAAATGAATTATATAGGAAAGAAATTGAATTCAACAACAGGGCATTTGGTCTAGTGGTATGATTCTCGCTTAGGGTGCAAGAGGTCCCGAGTTCGATTCTCGGAATGCAAACTTGACATTTTAACACAACATTTTCTTGCTCAGTTATACCATCTGTGAGAAAAAGTAAGAGTACTAATTAATAGTTAAGACAAAGAAACCACAACCATTTTGTCAAGAACACTTTAACTAACTACACCCTCAAGACTCAAATTAGTAAAACCAATGATTGTCTTTAATGGGAACCATATGTAATCAGTTAAATACACAAGAGAAAGGATCAAACAAACCAAAATTCAAACAAATAAAGTTCATGCATAAAAAATGGTATGATGTTGTGAAACAGTTTTAATTCATAGCAAGAAAAGAATCTTGGCTCAGAACTTAGAACACTAGGAACTATAGCTGGAGGAGTATTATGAGAAAATCCAAAGGCTTCAGCTTCTAATTAAGTATGTTTGAGGCAGATGCTGAAGCAAAAGTCTAACAGTATATTCAGTCTCTACCTCGTCTATTTTCAACAAGGTGTCTTGCGAACATTATAATATGGTCACCACTAGCCAAAGAAGTCATTTTAAAAGAAAAAACAACCTAGCCAGAATCAGTATATCAACTGCTTCATAAGTAGAATAGTACAACTTCATCATTCACCCCTTTGCAAGTCAAGAAGGGAAGTGGAAATGAACAGCAAAAAGTGAACCAGCTCATTCGAAGAACATATATAGGTTCTTGTAACAAGTCCTTTGTCGCAATTTGTAGGTCAATTTGTTGGCTATGTCTTTGTAACTACTGTAATTTTGTATCCTCGGCTTTTTATAAATAATCTCTGATGATTCGTCCTCGCCACCCCCAACCCCCCCTCCCCCAATAAAAACAAAGAATTGGGTTATTTATTCTTCTAGACAACAAAATGTGAATTTGTTTTTATAACTGTGGTGTCCGGGCCAAGCTTGCGCGCACCTCAACTAATTCCACGGGATACTTGCCACCTCCCACCAGCAATATGTACCAAATAACTGTCCACCAAGGCTAGGATAGATGAGAAGAAATCACCTAGTGTTTTTTTCTCTGCTGGAATCTAAACCTGAGACCTCATGGTTTTCAACCCACTTCATTGACCACTAGGCCACACCCTTGAGTGCAATGTGAAACTTCAAGCTATCAACAACTTGGCATTTGGTCTAGTGGTATGATTCTCACTTTGGGTGCAAGAGGTCCCGAGTTCGATTCTCGGAATGCCCCCATTTTTTGAGTTACTCTTTTCACACCTGAAATTCTGACAGCAATAAGGTATTTCCAAGGATAAGGTAGGGTTCTTAGTTAATAGCTCCCTAGAACAATCTACATTTTGAGACTGGTGTTCCGAAAATTGCAGAAATCTAATCAGACATTCATGATACAGGGATGGAATTTCCCAGTCATGTATGTACAACACAGTTAAACTGGATACAATTCATTAGTTTATAAAATAATAAAAAGTCAGCAACTTTGACAAGCAAACTACAACATATATTCTTAATCCAAACTGTAATGCAGAAGAGAACACCTAAGGTGAACTCATCTGGATCTAAAAGACAAATAATAAATCTTGACTCCGCCAAACATGTTCACCTGCCAGTTTACCACTTAGCAGATCTGTAAGTCAAAAATACAACACAGAACTCTCAAGTGATCCCAGATACTGTGTTGACAGAACAGCACAAGGAGAATCTCAACTATGATAAGTGAAGGTTTTGAAGGTTTTGAAGCTTTACAGCTTTACCTTGGTTTATTTCAAAGAGCAGGCAAAATGAGAAGTGACAATGAGCATATGGTTTCGTCTTTGCAGTTTTGGCTTTATTTTCAATTAGAGGAAGTAGGAAATCCGAGAAATGACAATTAGCTAATATATTGTACTTCGGCAAAGATTCATCAACAAGGTTCATTTTCATGGATCATGGATGTCAACAATGATAACTAAAATTATTGATCAGAAGGAAGATTGCTAACCCAGCCGATGAATCATTTAATGTTTATATGAGCAATGAAGTATGAACATCACAAGGTTCATGTTGTTTTGTGACAAAACTTACATACAGTGAGCAAGCAGACTAAAAAACAAACAAGAAGAACACACTAGATCAATCAAGAACGTATCCAAATAATCAGGAAATTAGAGAACACAAAAAGGAAAGCTCAAGTTTCCTCTTTATATTCCTAAGCTTGGTATCCTCTACTTAAGATGTGACTTCAACACAAATTATGGGGTTAAAACATGAAGCATTAAACTTCTCCAATTATAGTTCCTTGTGACATGGCCAAAAGGATTGAGTATGATAAAAAGGAATGTAAATATTATGAACCACAAACAATCAAAGCTGATGGCTCTTTAGGAATCAGAAAAAGGTGAACATCAGAGGGAAGGGTGCTAAACAGGAGTTCAAAACACTCTGTTTATCCACTAAATATTATTCTAATGGGAGTCAACATAAGTTCTTAAAAAAGATTCCCAGTAAGGAAATGCCGATCAACAGGTATGGAATAAGAAGCCGAAAGGTTATATATTTGCAATGAACAATGCATTCCTTGGAGTAACAGGTAAAGTTGCTTTCATGTGATCAGGAGGTCATGGGTTCAAGCCGTGGAAACAGCCTCTGGCAGAAATGCAAGGTAAGGTTGCGTACAACATACCCTTGTGGTCCGGCCCTTCCCCGGACCTCGCGCATAGAGGGAGCTTAGTGCACCGGGCTGCCCTTTGCCCTTTATGGCATTTATAGTCAAGTTGTTGCTAAACGTTGGAAAAATACATTGATCATGAGTCAAAATGACATTCTTCAACAACTGGGCATTTGGTCTAGTGGTATGATTCTCGCTTTGGGTGCGAGAGGTCCCGAGTTCGATTCTTGGAATGCCCCATTCTTTTTTTATTTATTTATTTAAAAAACATCTCACTTTTCCTTTTTATTCTAAAAAAAATAACTTTAAAATATGATAATCAAAATGCCCCCTTTCTTTTAAAAGAAAACTTAGCCTTAAATCTGACTGCCCTTTATGAAACAACTACAGATACAAGGGAAGATTGTTTTATTTGAAAGAATTCCTACCCAGTGCCTTGTTTAGAATTGAACTTCTAATGGTAGGAGAAAAATAAATGTCGTATGTTTGAACTACAGATCAATAGGGGTTAACTGAAATTAGCTTACTAGTATCAGATATCAGATCCAAAACCAACTATGACACTAAAATAAAAACAGGAATTAATCTGTGGAATTTAGTTATCCTTTTTCCTCTTTATTAATTTTGCTTTTTCTTTTGTGCTATAAAAGTGTAAATCAACAAAAGTCAACAGACTGTTTGCCACCTAACTTCTGTAAGGATGTATTTTTGATTAAGATAAACTAATTTCAACAACTTGCATATGTCATTATATCCAGCGCTTCTTCATGTTAAACGAGGAATGTTAAGAGTAAAAGATGAAGACAGCATGTTTAGAGTTCATAAACTCTCTACAGGAATGGAGTCTCTTTTTTGTACAATTGAGATCCCTTCTTTTTGTTTTAATTTTTTTATATAGGGGATCTCAGATATTGTAACTCACAAGCAGTGTCTTTGTGCTTGGCTGTTGACTTTTATAAAATCATCTTTTACCAGTTTCAGTAGACTAGTAATTTTTCATGGCCAAATAGAAAACTATGAAATAAACAAATTGATTATCAGAGTGGTAACAATACAGAGACCTAGAGAATGTTCAATGTATATATCCATTATGCATAGAAAAAAATAAGCAAACTAAGGAAGGAATCATAAGCACGGAGAAATTACATAAGGAAGAGAATAGAACATAACAACAGGGCATTTGGTCTAGTGATATGATACTCACTTAGCTGACAGGTTAGTAGAAGTCAGAGGAAAGGAATGTCTAAGAACTCTCATTGTTTATCTACTAACATTATTCTAATGGGAGTCAGCAGAAGCGCACGAAAAATTTCTAGGTTAGTAAATGCAGATCAGTAGGTGTGAAATAAGAAGCCTAAAGCTCCTATTTTTGCGACTTAGCAGTGACATTTATGATTGAGGTACTGCTGATCTTCGGAAAAACACAACGATCATGAGTCAAAATGGCATTCATCAACAACTGGGCATTTGGTCTAGTGGTATGATTCTCGCTTTGGGTGCGAGAGGTCCTGAGTTAGATTCTCGAAATGCCCCATTCTTTTTTTTGAATGAATATGCATCTCAATATTCCTAATTTCTTTTAAGTAAATTAACCTTAAAATCTGACAAGTCAAAATGCCCCATATTGTTTTCATTGAATGCACCATCAACCTACCATTCTCTGTTCCTTTTAAAAGAATATTTAACCTTAAATCTGACTCCCACTTGTGAAACAAGTGCAGATACAATTTAAGTATTAATCTGCAAGAGTTCCTAGCCCATGCTCTATTTAGTGCATTAAACTTCTAAAGGTAGAAGCAACACAAATTATGTACATTTTTACCAAGAACGTACCTTTCTATATGGCATGCAGTTCTATAGCGGTTAAGAGAAATTACTTAACAGTATCAGAGATCTGATCCAGAGTCAACTTTGACACATATATGAAATAACAAAAATTAGGCAACTTCTACAAGCAAACTACAACATATATTTTTAATCCAAACTCCCAATGCAGACAACCTCTAATTCTTCCTTTTATATACATAGTTCTCAATTTTCAGAGCTTTCTATATTTTCTGTTCGGTATGAACTTTAATTGTAAGTCAACTAAGACTTTCAGCTAATGTACATTTTCATTATACAGCATGTAAACTGACTTCTTCCTTGTTACACCCCGTACTTTGTATGTCGTTCCATCGTAAGTTACCCGACATAGGCTTGGAGAGGGTGAGATCCCTCCACAGTTATAGATTTATTAGGATAAGTAATTCAGCATCTCTTTATATTTACTAGGATTTCATAGCCAAATAGAAAAGTATGAAATAAATAAATTGATCACCACAGTAGTGACAGCACAGTGACCTACAAGTTGCTTAGTACATATAAAGATGATGCATATAAAAAATAAGCACGCTAAGGAGGACACATAAGCAAAGAGAAACTAACAGGGAAGACAACAAAACACAAAAAATTGGGCATTTGGTTCTAGTGGTATGATTTCGGTTGCAGAGGTCCCAAGTTCAATTCTCGGAATGCCCCACTTTCCAGAACCTGATATTTTTAACCTAAACATTTTCTTCCTTGGCTACACAATCTAGAAACAAACATTAAGAGCACTAATAAGGAAAAGAATTAGTAAAACCAATAACTGTCATAGTTTTAACTGTTGGTTTTAGTATTCAGACTTGGACCTTTTCTTGGTTTTTCTTCTTCTTTTTATCAAAATACAAAGTAAAAGCCAAAGCCTCAAATTAGTAAAACCAATGACTGGCTTTACTGAGAATCACATTCCACCAGTGGGACATGCAAGAAATACACAAGAGAAAGGATAACCGAAATTTAGGCAAATTAAGTCCATGCAACCAAATAGCACGGTATTGGAGATAGTTTTAGTTCATACAGCAAATAAATAAATTGTCTCAGAATTAAGGCCTCAAGACGTCGTAGCTGGAGCACTACTATGAGAAAATCAAAGGCTTCAACAACAACAACAACAATAACATACGCAATATATTCCCACAAGTGGGGTCTGGAGAGGGTGGGGTGTACGCAGACCTTACCCCTACCTTTGTAGGGTAGAGAGATAGTTTATGATAAACCCTTGGCTCAAACAAATCGTTTTTCAGAAAAAAGTATGAAAGAAATGTAAGAGTATAAAGCTAATAAGATGAAAACATTGAAGAAAGAAAAGTACTGACAGTACAAATATTAGGTTTAAGCAAAGTAAAAGAAACAACAACAACAACAACATACCAAGTGAAATCCCACAATGTGGGATCTGGGGAGGGTAGAGTGTACACAGACTTTACCTCTACCTTGGTAGGTAGAGCGGTTGTTTCCGGGAGACCTTCGGCTCAAGATAAAGCATAATCACAAGTGAAGCAAGCACAACAACGTACGAGAAATGGTCAGACCCAGACAAGAAATTAAAGCAATATGAACATGCTGATAACAAAATCGAATACGCCATGGTAGCTCATTCTGGCAAGAAGAAGCAGTAGCTAACTTAGATAAATAATATCAACAAAGTACACTAGGGAACACATAACAGCAGAAATCAAACTACAAGGGAGTATAAAGCAATATTGTGCCTATAAGTGTGATAGGCTAATCGGGTCTACAGTAATAATATTACAACTATCATTTTGTAAGCGTAAGTAAGACTACGCTCGACTACCTACTACCCTTCTACCCTAATATGTGTCCTCCACAACCCCGTATCTAAGGTCATGTCCACAGTAAGTTGCACCTGCGTCATATCCCGTCTAATCACCTCTCCCCAATACTTCTTCGGTCTACCTCTACCAACCTCTACCTACCTCTACCCCGCCGAACCCGTCCATAGCCAACCTGTCACACCTCCGCACTGGAGCATATGTGTCTCTCCTCACCTCCACGCCTGTCTCAGGGTCGCTCCCGTAAAAGAAACAACAGTAGTAATAAAATCAAAGCATAAATAATGCTAGTATAATAGTAATATTACTAGTAAGGGAATAGACCGACGCTCTAGACTAGAACCTTGCTCTACTACTGTGATGAGAAAATGCTCTACTACTTACTAATTGTCTATCCTAATCCTCGACCTCCATGCTTTCCTATCTAGGGTCATGTCCTCGGTGAGTTGCTTATGTGTCATGTCCTATCTAATCACATCTCTCCAGTTCTTCCTCGGTCTACCTCTACCTCTACCTCTCCTAAAACCTATGACAGCCAATCTCTCGCACCTCCTCACTGGGCCATCTGTGCTCCTCCTCTTCACATGCCTGAACCATATCAGCCTCACTTCGCGTATCTTGTCCATCATGGCAGCTACTCCTACCTTGTCTTGTATATCTTTGTTTCTAATCTTGTCTCTTCTAGTATGCCCACACATCCATCTAAAGATCCTCATTTCTGCTACCTTTATCTTCTGAACGTGTGAATTCTTGATTGGTTATCACTCGACCCCGTACAACATACTTGGTCTAGCAAGCACTCTATAGAACTTACATTTAAGTCTCAGTGACACATTCTTATCACATAAGACACCGGATGTGAGTCTCCATTTCATCCACCCCGCTCCAATACGATGTGCAACATCCTCTTCGATTTCCTTGGATTATAAACCAAAGATACTTGAAGCTTCCTCTCTTAGGGGTGACTTGTATAACAATCCTCACTTCCCCATCCGCCTCCTATGATGCGACACTCAGCTTGCACTTCATGTACTCTCTTTTAGGCTCGCTCACCGAAGCCTTTAGATTCTAGGGTCTGTCTCCATATTTCCAGTCTATTGTTAACTCCGCCTCCAGTCTCATCGATCAATACTATGTCATCTGCAAAATACTTGAGGCAAATGCTGAAGAAAAAGTCTAAAAGCATATTATGGTTCCTTTACAAGATGAGGAATGCCCATCTCGACTTTGATGGAGTTATTAAAACTATAATCTTCACAACTTTCCATGTTGCTTCTCCCTAAGACTAAACAAAATTTGGCGCTTTAGAACAAATTTATTTTAAACTAATATCTCATTCATGATGACTAGGAGATAAAAAGATTGTTGAAAAATGTCTGACTAGAACTTCCAGCTACCAAGAGACGAAAAGCTATGTGAAGTAAAAGAAGATAAGGTAGCTAATTGCTACTAAGAACCTAACAAAACTCTCCACATGTGGGTTAAAATACCACTTGTAGGTCGGGGCCGAGAATTGGGGTCGCGCCCTACCTCGTCAGCCTAAGCCTTGTTATGAGAACTGATAGTTTCTAACTCTCTACAAGGAGCTCTATCCCTACTTCAATTAAAAGTCGCCCCCTCCCCCCCCCCCCCCCCACCCCCCACCCCCTTTTTTTTTTTCCCTCTAAAGGCCCTTGCTCCACACATTTTTGGTTTTCTAATCAGACAAAATAAAAATAGGGTAAAGATGATACCAAAAAGCAGGAACGGAGATACATGAATAGGTATGAACTAGTGGTATGATTCTCAAGTAGGGTGCAATAGGTCCCAGTATTTCCTGGAGTGGCCTATAAGTCAATTCAATCACCTAGCCCTAACATTTTCAGCTCTATATGTCTTTGGTCTATGACTGAGTGGAGGGTTAATACTCTTCTCAGCAGAAAGAAATGATACTACTCAAGTGCACATTTACTCTATTCATAAGCAAAGTGTTAGCACCCTCGACAGAGTAATTAGCATACAACTGTCCGGAAATTAGTGGTAAGTTCTGAATCATGACTCGGTAACCAATAGTAAATAATACCACAAAGAAAACAGGACTATAGCAGCATAAAACTAGTTAATCTGATCCTACTAGCTCGAACCAGAACAATAAAATTAGAGGATCAGGATGAGAAAGTCTAAAAGGTTCAGCAGTGCAGAGTATTCCACCTAGATGATGAATCAATGACAAATCGAAAAAATCAGTTGTAAGTTCTGATTCATACCCACTTACTCAGTAATAAGTACTATCAAATAGTACTATACAGAGGAGACCGGGGTTGAAACCCAACAAAAGCCAGCTGAAATTGTTTTTGGTGATTTCTTCCTATATGCCTAAACCTCAACCTCAGTAGGCGAGTTACCCAATACTTATGCGGGTGATAGGTAGCAAGCTGGCTGTTATAAACAAAACAAAGAAAAGAATATTCGAATTTTTGAGCAGGAGATGCTTCCTGGTCTTTCCTCTCCCGAGCGGAGAAAACGTCAAGGTGCGAAGCGTCAAACAATTCCCGAGAAAATGTAAACTTTCACAACAACAACATAACCACCAGTGTAATCTCACAAGTGGGGTTTGGCGAGGTTAGTGTACCGTACCTTATGAAGATAGAGAGGTTGTTTCTAATAGAAACTCTGCTCAGTAAAGCATATCAAAATTAGTAATAAAAGGAAATACAGTAATAAAACAGTTATGTAGAAAATAATAGAGAAAAGAAGACTAACAACAAGAAATAATATAGTAATACATAATCGAAGCAAAGAAAACAACAGGTAATAATAAAATCAACAATCCAACAGGTTGAGTAGTGCAATTAAGGATGCCAAAATAGATGATTAAGCAATGCAAAATGAAACTTCTAAAGGAGTTCAAGTGACTAAAAAGTATTATTAGTACTAATAAATGAAACTTGAGAGCTGACAGAACTCAGAGTACTAAGTACTAACCGGGAAAACTCAAGGGGCGGGCACTTCCGGAAGCAGAGAATGTTAGTTGCAGAGAAAGAATTTTTGAGCATTTAACAAATATATTTTCCCTCGGAATTGTAACCAAGCGGGCGAATTTCGAGGTACAAAATTATTCATGTTTGAAGGAAATTAAATAAAGGCAATCCAATCCGGAACAAAAACAATTGTATGCGTCTGCCGGGAGTCGAACCCGGGTCTATTGCTTGGAAGGCAATTATCCTAACCGTTGGACTACAGACGCTGCTATCTTTGATTGCCAGACTAATTCTCATATTACGTTTGCGCTTATTTTTAGTTTAACCTAATCAGTCGGTTAACCAATAGGCTAATATATTTTGTTTTGTATCATAATTGGAAAACGGAAAGAACTTTCTTTGTCTTGGACAAAACAAGAGAATCATAACATTAGTTAAAGTAACCTCAACATTAACAATAAATAAATGTGCTGGATAAAAAAAGAATCAGTGAATTTCTTAGGTCCCAAATTGGTATTGAAGAAGTAATGATCAGATATCATCAAATTAATTGATTAATATTTAATTATTCATAAAATCACTCAATCAATGATCAAATATCGTCAAATCAATAGGGTTAATGTTCAAATATTCATAAAATCACTTGATTGACATTCAATTTCAATAGATTAGTGTATAAATTATGATGAAATCAATAGGTTAATATTTAAATTATGATCAAATCAATAAGTTTATATTGAAACATCCTTTGAGAAGTTTAAATGCATGTTAGAAGTATCCTGATAGAAGTTTAAACTTCTCGAAGGATGTACACCATAATTGAAGGTGTAAAAGAACACAAAACAACAAGTAGGATAACTAATCATTTGACACAACATTGATGATGTTTAGCTAAGCTCAAATTAGTTTCGATGATTAATTTTTTTTAAAGTACATAAGAATCAGGTTCTTAGCAGGTCTCTTGGAGGAACTGGTTATGCTGACAAGTAGGTTAAATAAATATTATGCAGACATTGAAGAACCAGGTTCTTAGCAGACAATTGAAGACTACTGTTGATCAGAAGTTGTGCAGCAGATTTCAAGTGCAAGAAGGATTCCTTGAGAAATTGAATTTATGGATTAAACGCATGGATCAAATAATACAATTTCTACATGGAAATATCGCTACACTTGCATATATGGGTAGAGCTTTAGAATTGGGAGTGAACCGTGTGAAGGTCAGAACAAATAAGGAAACCAAGTCAAATAGGATTGAATTTCTTTAAAAAATTGGAGATCGAAGTCAAAAGAAAGCTGACCATTACTACTCCTATATAAAGCACCACATTGATTCTATTATCTATTATGCTATTCACACAGATACGGATATAGTCTTGAAAAATATCAGTCATTGTGAGGAGTGCTTTGAGAGAGTCAAACTTTTCAACGAGAGAACTTGTTTCAGAGGAAGCTACTGCTTAGTTCTTGTGTTGTTAGGCTTGAGCCTTTTGTTCTTGATTTGTAACCTATTTAATTTACTAGAAGTATTGTAATAGGTATTCATTGCTAAGGTTGTTTAAATGTTTCTAGACTAGGGTATCAATCTTGAAAGGGATAGCTACAATTAGGTGAATTATATGAGTGAAATGTACTAAGTTTATAATCCCTTTGATTATTGGTTTGTAACAAAAAATTGCTTAAGTTAGCAATGTTTTAGGGGGAAATCCTACTGAGGTAGGTCGTGGTTTTTCACTTCCTTGAGCAACGAGTTTTTCACGATAAAAATCTTATGTTTTATATTACGCAATTTATGTCTTGCTAAGTGACTGAAGAATCTGATTCTCCAGTACAATAGGTAATAGCTAAAATAACATATGACAATAGATATTTATGTTAAAAAATAAAATTTTGTGTACAAATCTAAACATGAAATACAAACAACATCGGCATCAAACTCCCAATACAGTAGAACAACAACTTCATAAAGTTATAGTACAATGGCTTGCTCCTACCGTAGTAGCGCATGTAGTTCTTTTGTGGCCAATCTTTTTTCATGTGGAGCATTTTATTTTTCTTTTTTTAAATACTTCCCCGACTTCTAACATTTACTTTGTCTTCCTTCTTTCTTTTGTGGTCTTCCTATAAGGTGGAGTACTTTTCTCTCAACAAGCTTAAGAGAAATCTCTCAAAAATCTTCAGAATGCACCAGGCGGACTGTTACAATGTATTCATTCGGTATGATTCAACCTCATATATGAAGAAGTGTAATAAGAAATCCTCTTTCCATATTCAACTCCAAACTCAATTCTAGGGGCGGTGATCACGCCTAACTCTAGTCCTAAAAAAGAGAAGCGGTCGCTGCAAATATAATTCAGTCTAAAAGTCTGAAGTCGAATCCCACAGAACTAATGTTAGCTATAATTGTTCAATATTACTAAGAAAATAAGTCCGAAAAATATTCTGGAATATAACGATTAAGATTTCTATTAAAATTAATTAACTAATAAATAATAAAGTAGTAAAAATTATAAACTAAAGAGGAATGGGTTGGATTCAATATTAAGGAGGCCTAGGGTTATGATTTTCCCAATTATCGAAATCCTTCTTGCGACGTTATCTATAATCTCGCTGATTTATTATCTACAGATCGTGAGCACTTAACTTATCGCAATTATCTCTCGATCAATTGTAGTATTTTTCTAGGGTTATTCTCTCAAACTAACCCTAGCTAGCAATTTCTCACCGCTCACTATGACTACGTCAAAGCTTCGTAATCTCTAAACCCACTTTTAAACCCACAATATTGATCTCTCATATACCTAGGGAGTGACGTTGTTCAACAACTACCTAAATATGAATTCTCTCTCGAGTAACATATAATAAATAGGCATAGCTAATAGATGGCCATTCAATCAACTGAAATAAACATATAGTTGAACAAGTAGAAAATCCAATGGCTCAATTATATAAAAACGTAATAAGAATTCATCATACAAAAGGTTCCATCAAAACCCTAGATATAGAATTAGCTACTCATAAAAGTATGTGAAAACATGATACTAAAATTCATAACAAACAATGGAAAATAGGAAGAAGAAAGGAAAAACTCATTGCCGGATATTTCTCCTTACTCCACGACGGCTTCTTACTTTGCTTCGGTTGAATCCTAAAAAATAATGTGTCTTAGTATGTATTTATATGACCTAGAATGTGTAGGGAGTCAAATAAACCACTTAAAATTTGTTTGGAAAACGTTTCTTGGCTCGCCTGAACTCTCGCTTCGTGAGGATCACAGGCGAGCCCAGCCAGTTGTTAATTTTCTCTTATTTATTGGCTCGTCTATGGGCTCGCTTAGGCGAGGATGTTGACGAGCCCTCTTAGAACATTTTTGACCTGGCTTGACAACTTACTTGCATTTTCCTTCGCTTCGCTGTTTTGTGCTAGTGATTAAACTTATTGATTCTTCAAGCTACTCACAAAGCGAGCATAATAGGCGAGCTCGGGCATTCTCTGATCTTTCTTTTCTTATTTAAACTTGCATCAAATAAGTTCTTTTCCAATTGCTTTCGTCCAACAATCTTCCTACTCATACAAAACATGTAATAAGCTCAAGGCAATATAATTTATACTCAAACGTCGATAAAAGTACTAAGAAGTGGGCAAAATAATGAATAAATATATGCATTTTTAGCCGAACATCACCACTCACACTTAGACTCTTGCTCTTCCTCGAGAAGTTCAAAAAATCATATCATGGAAAAGAATAACTCTTGAGCATGCTCGTGCATCACAACTAATGACAATGACTTATATTGACATTTAGAAACTAGCATATGAATATAAACACCTTTATTTATTCTTTTCATGCCAAGACTATTTAAAATTTTCAAATGATCTCTTCTAACATCCTAGCCTCGAAAATTGACTTTCCTCCTATCTAATTCATGACCTGCTTTTCTATGCCAACTTAAGAACCTAGTATCTAACCAATATTTTGTGAATCATGTACCCTCACCAATCAAACCAAGAGAGAAATCAGTACACACACTCAAATAAAATTTAAATGTATTTTAAGGACTCACATATAGAAAGAATTCACTCTCTCTCACAAAGAAAAAAATCATGTGTCTCCCAAGGTCATTGTAACATCCCGGAATTTTGGACAATGATTTGAGCACCTAAGCGTAATAAGTAGACTCGGGCCTCGGGGATTTTATGTGGTATCATGTATACTAATAAAGAGTTTAGCACATAAAAGGATAAAATCCCAAAATAATTTTGGATGTAAGAAGTGTGACGACAGGGAGCGGAAATAAATTTGGTCCGTGCATAAAGAGGTTATGGACTAGTGTCATATCACAAAATTACGACATTAAGTATATGGGTTTTATAAGTTATCAAGACTTGAGTGAATTGGGATCAAGAATTAATTATGTGTATAAATGATAAGTGGTTAAATTGAGGATTGTAGTGGAAGACACATAATTAATTGAAAACTAATGAATAGTTATTATGTGGGCTATTTAATAAGGGACAGCCAAAGAATATTAGTATACATGAATTTATGGTGAAGTGTCAATTTGTAGTAAAGAGGTGCCTAACGTTTCGTACGTGTAAAGTCCCTTTAACAGTTAATGAATTTCACATCCTTGGTTATTTTACTTTGAGAATTGACATTTCGCTTAATGTACTCTTCTTTCATTTTTCAACAATGTCCAGTAACAATCTATTAGATATCAAGATATGGCTAAACAACATAGTCTTTCAGTCGCCAAACAATGTCCAAACATAGTCAAAATGCTCTTTCGGTTTCACAAAAATTAGAGCTAAAAATTGGAGAAAAAAAACTTGCTTATTTAGGCATAGCACATGTATATTACTCTACTATTAAGCGTGCCTTGGAGATTATGATTTAAAGGGAGATTAACCCGTCATAGTTATTTCCAAGATAGTGAATCGAGGTATGTTAAGACAAATTATTTCTTTCTTTTGGCATGTTCCATGTAACAAAATATAACCGTGATATTGCTCCATAATTTATTCTACTCCTAGAAGTTATGATTGTTCATGTTATTGATTCCTATGCTAAAAGCATGTCTAAATATGTTCCTAAGTCCTTATTGAGGCATACAGAAAAGATGTTGATGTTCCTAGTGTTAGCCGAAGGTACAAGGATATTGTGTCACCCAGGATGTGCTATTGTTATTCATGCATTTTCATTTTAATTTGCATTCATATTTTACCCGAGACCGTATATTGGGGACGGGAAACGGGATACGCAGACCACTTGATCAGCTGGGATATTATAATGATAAATCATGTGTGGCTTAATGAAGGAAGATGCCTGATTAAGGGCCAATATATATATATATATATATATATATATATGTTGTGGGGAGGAAGATGTCTTGTGTGGCCAGTATATATGTATTTACCACATTATGCATGACATTTAGACATATTATGCCCATTGAGGCCGACATGAAATGATGCCCACAAAGGTTGTTATGGTAAGGAAGATTCCCAATGGGGCCGATGAATATGTATACCGCATTGTGCATGACATTTAGGCATATGTGTTAGGGCCCTCAGAGGCATTTACTGTTGGTCAGTTGTTTCAGTTTCAGTTATTGGTATATTCCTGTTATGCTATTATTCATGCCTGACATACTCAGTACATCAGTCGTACTGACATCCCTTTTGTTGGGGGACGCTGCGTTTCATGCCCGCAGGTTCAGTTAAAGAGGGTGACGGTTCACGCTAGTAGGTTGCTAGTTCATCTGATATTGGAGCACTCTATTTGTTTCAGAGTTGCAGTCTGGTTGTGGTACAGTATTTTTGCATACGCATATGGGTATGGCGGGGTCCTGTCCCCTCCTTATGATGTCATGTATTCCTTAGAGGCTTGTAGACATGTGTTCTGTGGTTAGTTGTCATGTGTGGCCTTGTCGGCCTTTTGTATGGGTATGTATATATGAAAATTGGATTTCTGGTTAAGATTTTCTATAATCTTTTTCGGCTTAGTCCGTATTCAATTGTGATTAGAAGTAGGTTGTACGATTAGCGATACCCGACGGGCGGGATCCGGGTGCCTGTCGCGGCCCTCCGATTTGGGTCGTGACAGTCGTACCATAGGTTCGCCCATAGTGTAAGACTCCACTAATATAAGCCTGTCAAATCTAGGATCAAACAGGACTTCCATAGGTTGTAATCTAGGTTAAGGGACATGTAGGATGTGTTTAGGGAAATAGTGACTCCACCCTCCTAAGCACTTTAATATAAGACAATTATTTTCACTTTCGAGTGCATACTTCTCATAGTCTTCATTCAATTGCTTATTAGACAAATGCATCAAACGAATTCCTTTGTTTTCTGCCCAACACATTGTAGCAATTTCACTAGTTAAGAACAAATTTTTTATTCATTTTGTCATTTTTTTTCTACTTCATTCTTTTCTTTTATTTTCTTTTTTATTTCAATCAAATTTTTTTCCAGCTAATGAAACTATTATTTTCTTCACTCCTTTTCATTAGTTCCACTAAAAAGTTATTCATATTTCCTACTTACTTTTTTCTAGCGCTTATTCTTGTAAATTAAGTTCTTTCAGAGGTAAAGGTTAAAAAAGAATCAATTAAGAATAAAAAGATATAGACTTGTAATGTGGGTGACAACAAAAAGGCTTATAGGCTCAAAATGGTTGACGAGGCATATTGTTAACATTGGTACGCAAAAAGGATAAAAGGGATAATCAAAGAAATGCCTATGTCATCTCCTAGATTTTCCACGACCTATTTGCTTCGCTTGGACCACACACAGGGCAAGTTACAGACTAATAAGAGACAACACAGATTATCATCTAAACCTCACTTCACACAATGTACATGATCCACTCCAGATAGTTCAGTCATGACTCTCAAGCTAAAGCAATAGGGCATAGTCAATAAATATAATTCAAGCATATGAGGTAATAATAAAAGTCAAAACTCGAGCCTCAAGAGTAAACAAAATCAGAAAAATTCTCAAGGCATCTAAAGACTGTATACAATACACATGCTTAGCCCTAAACCCCAATATAAAATATGTCACACAGTTTATGATACTAGAGCTCTTTCTTTCCTCACTTGTTCATCCTAAAGACTAATCCCCTAACTAAAATAGTATAAGAAATCACCAAACAATTCCTCCATCCACACTTAAAATTGTGCATTATCCCCAATGTACAGTATAAATAGAAGATGGTAAAAGAGACTTCCTGGTAAGCCAAAGGCCGTAGAATAACAACGTCCGGGGTACTCAAACTTCCCCCAATATGATATGGTCCTTTGTGCGGGTACCTCACACTTAGTTCCAACTTTGTGGCTTTCTTTTGCATCATTCCAATGGCTTTATTTCCATGCTCAAACTCCTAAAAAAATAAAATAACACTACAAAAAACATAATAAATAAAAATAATAAAGTTGAGTTGCCTTCCAACAAACACCTAATTTAACATCGCGGCACGACTAAAATAAGTTTTTGCCTCCATTTAGAACTTATGAATTGTACCTCATTTTTGATTCAGCTTTTATGAATTGCTCTTTGGGTAGTACAAATTATTGCAAGCCAAAAATTAAATAATTTCGTATGCACTCTTTGGCTTTTAACCGAGGAGTATCACATTGTCCATATGGCCTTGAAAATTTCCGAATATATGGCTCATCTACCTCATCATTTAATTTTTGTATTGGCTCATATAGATCAACTTCCATATCCCCTTCCGAACATAATGTCGAAAAATGGTTTGCGTGAAGACCAATGCGCTCAAACTGAAAATTCAACTTATTTTCGACCCCCTCTTCTTGACACAAACTAGAGTCAATTAAAATTGCATCTGTAAGGTCCTTTGTTGATTCTAGTATCACTTTTTCAACATCCGCATCATCAAATTATGATTGGTTAGATTGTTGGTATTCTACTTTGAACTCTTCTTGTCTACAATCGACACTATTAGCCTGTTGAGTTGTAAAAGCTTCAACCAGTTGACTCACTTGAGCCTCCAACTTGCGAATAGTTGTCTCTTGCCTTTGTATATGTAACTATTTCTCATCATCTTTCTCCATAAGGCACTTTAACATATCCTTGATCTCCTTCATATCAACATCCCTTGGTTTTTTATTTCTATTAACTTCACAAGAAAAAGTAGAACCATCATACTAAGGGGTTGGGGGGGGGATACAAAATATAAGCACCATAAAAGTGACCATCTTGACCACCACACGTACCACACACATTCCACACATAAGATTGAGTTGGTGCACATAACTCGACCCCGGGAACATTTTGATAATTTTGTCTCGGGTGGTTTCCTCCACAATATGCATAAGGACTATACAACAACAACATACATAGTGAAATTCCACTTGGAAAACATGTTCAATTGCCATTTGTTTCATCTAATTCGTGCACACTTATGCCATTTGATATTCTCCATTGTGATATTTGGAGATCACCCATTTTGAGCTCTTCCGGCCATAAATATTATTTGTTATTGCTAGATGACTACTCTAATTTTTTGTGGACATTTCCCTTGTCAACAAAATCACAAGTCTTTTTCACATTTCTCATTTTTAGAGCATTCATCCGGAAACAATTTGAACAGAATGTTAAAAATGCAATGTGATAATGGTAGGGAGTTTGATAATAGACATTTTTGGGATTTTTGCAATTCAAATGGTTTAAATTTCTGTCTTTCATGCTCACACACATCCTCACAAAATGGGAAGGCGGAATGAAAAATTCAAACCATCAATAACATTATTAGAACATCCATTGCCCATGCCACACTACCTCCATCCTTTTGGTATCATGTACTACAAATCGCTACGCATTTATTGAACATAGTACCCCACAAAAAAATGTCCTATCAATCCCCATTAAAAATCCTATACTTATGGGACCTATCTTATTCTCACTTACGGATATTTGGATGTTTGTGCTATCCTTTTTTTCCATCCACTACAATCAACAAACTACAACCCCGGTCTACTCCTTGAATTTTTTTGGGTAATCCTTCCAATCATCGAGGTTACACATGTTACAACCTCTCCTCCAATAAAATCATTGTGAGTCATCACGTCTTTTTCGATGAAACGACTTTCCCATTTGCAAAATTGCATATCTCCGTACCACCTACCTATATTTTCTTGAAGATGACATATCCCCGTATTTGACTCACCATCTATCGGGCCCCACAACCACTTATTTGGACAGCCCAAATTATTTGGGTGACTTGGGCCCAGAAACAGTGGCCCAAAACCACCCCATAGCCACTGTTTTGGCTGACCCAATGCACCCAAATAATTTGGGCTCCGAAATAGTGGCCCATTCTCAGAAATTACTGACCAACGAACTGGGCCAGTTTTACAGACACTGGGCCCAGTTGACGCTGGTAGTTCTGGCCCAGTTTCTAGTATTCCACGCCTAGGCCCACTTCCAGCCCTGTGGCCCATCACCCATAGTCAACATGGAATTGTCAAACCCAATGACTATTAGCTCAGGATAAATAAGCTAAAGAAGAGAAAATCTTAAGCAAATGCTAAAGCCTAAGAAAGAAAAGCCTGGAAAGATGAGTGACTCAGTAAATACAAAAACAGGAAAGGATAAGGTAAGTTATAACGTCTGTCGAAAGACCGGGCGTATGTCACAGTTGTCCTTCCCCGCACCGAAGTATCGCTAAAAAAGATTTTTTATCACATGTGTTATGAATTCGATTTGACGGTTCTCAAAAGCTTAAAGTTTGAATCCTCATTTTTGCTAGGGCCACGCGAACTATCTTTTCCCTTCAATTAAGCCCCTTTTCATTCGGTTGCCCTCTTTCAGTCCTTCTAGAAAAGATTCGTTACCCGATTGTGACTTGCTTTTCTCAACAAGATTCTAATTTGAATGGATGCTTCCTAACCACCACACTGGTATCTAGATTAAGTCACGAAGGATGCAACTGGGACTAAAAAGAGAATCTAAAAGAGAATCTCTACGATCTCCAAAGCCGACTTCCACTAGTGCCTCCCAAATATAGCATGCTTACTCATGTCCCAAAATCACTATTACCTCGTAATCCCGTGGCTGCCCTTAATGGTCCGAATTGGAAATTGGCTATGGACGATGAATTTAATGCTCTTATTAAAATTAGGACGTGGGAATTTGTACCACGTCCCCTTAATGCTAATATAATTCGGTCTATGTGGATTTTTAGTCACAAAGAAAAATCTGATGGTGCTTTTGAGCGGCATAAAGCCCGTCTTGTAGGTGATGGGAAGACACAACAGGTTGGTGTGGATTGCGGTGAGACGTTTAGTCTGGTGGTTAAACCGGCAACTATCAGAACAGTCCTTAGTTTGAGTCTGTCAAAGGCATGGCCACTTCATCAGTTAGATGTCAAAAATGCCTTTCTTCATTGACAACTACATTAAAGTGTTTACATGTACTTGATTTGGGTTACAGGGACTAAATATCCAAATCATGTGTGCCTGCTCAAGAAATCATTATATGGGCTAAAGCAAACCCCCAGGGCATGGTACAAGAGGTTTGCCGATTTTGTCTCCCATATTGGTTTTTCCAACAGCCATTCCGATCACTCTCTGTTTATCTACCGTCAGGGTAGTAATATTGTTTATCTTCTTTTATATGTGAATGATATTATACTAACTGTCTCATCAGATGCTCTTCGCAAGTCCATCATGTCATAGCTTAGTTCTGAATTTGCAATGAAAGATCTAGGGCCACTACACTACTTTCTAGGTATAGCTGTGACACGTCATGCGTGTGGTTTATTTCTATCCCAAAAGAAGTACGCAGATGAGATTGTTGAATGTGCTGGCATGTCCTCCTGTAAACCTTCGGCAACTCTAATGGACACTAAATCTAAATTGAGTGTATCATCCAGCAAACCGTTTGCCGATCCAACACTCTACCGCAGCTTGGCAGGGGCCCTGCAGTATTTGACATTCACCAGGATGGATATTTCTTATGCTGTGCAACAGATGTGCCTTTTCATCCATAATCCAATGGATGATCATATGCATGCTCTCAAACGCATTGTGCGGTACATTCAGGGTACTCTCGAGTATGGCCTGCATCTATATCCATCGTCGACATCCTCACTTGTCGCTTATACAGATGCCGACTGGGGAGGGTGTCCAGACACCAGACGTGGAGGTGTACAGACACCAGACGCTCCACGTCTGGTTATGGTGTATTTCTTGGTGATAACTTGGTAACTTGGTCCTCGAAACAGCAAATAACCTTATCCAGATCCAGTGCTGAAGTAGAATACTGAGGTGTTGCCAATGTTGTGTCTGAATCATGTTGGCTTCAGAATCTTCTCCTCGAACTCCACTGCCCAATTCCGAAGGCCACATTAGTATACTGTAATAATGTTAGTGCCATTTACCTCTCCGGGAATCCGGTCAATCACCAATGCACTAAACATATTTAGTTAGATATCCACTTTGTTCGTGAAAAGGTCTCACGCGGAGAAGTATGTGTGTTACATGTCTCGTCACGCTATCAGATTGCAGATATTTTTACTAAAGGTCTTCCGCAGGTTTTATTTGAATATTTTCGGGACAATATCAGCATACGTATGCCTCCCGCTTTGACTGCGGGGGAATGATAGAATAATTATTAATTGATTGTAATTAGTAATTATTATAATTGATTTTAGAATGTAAATGGTAGGTAAATTAGCAATTAAGGTGATAGATTAGATGACATATAATTAGCCTAATCATATCCTATTAGTAGCATAATTAGAGCCTTAGATGTGGCTATTCTTATTGTATATTTACCACCATTATGGAAGAATATCATGGAGGAAAATAAATAAATTATTCTTACACTCTGAAATATTTGTGATCATCACTTCATCCTGAAATATTAACATACAAGACTTGCTAAGAATCTGAAATAAACAACAAAGGTCAAATATCTTGTAAAGTCCCAAAAAATTTCCTAATTAAACATGAGTTTAGAAGGTTAATCTAAATGACCTTGAAGAGCGTGTGACCTACCACGAGGGTAATGGAGTCATTGGAATACTTGAACATGAGTGTTACATAGGGTGAAAGTCTCTAAGTTGAGTGGCTAAGGGAATAACTCATGAATATTGGGTATAGGATGAGACTTAAAATGACTGAAGCATCCGTAGTCTCCATGCGTAGCCACAGATGGACTAATATTCAATTCAAAAGAGAAAGGATGGGGGGAAGCTTCAACCATTGTAGCCACATTGGGATCTTCAGCCTGAATTCGTATCCATGTATAAATCTGTAGCCTTAATATGCAGCCATGGAAAAATCTGTTGCCTGAATTAGTTAGCTACATATGAACATATTTTAGCACATATTTATAAATACAAGTGAGGTCAGAAGATAAAAAATGAACCTCAATTTGAAGAGCAAGATTCTAGAGGACGAAGCTCTTACCTAAGGGCATTAAAATCTTTGAGGTAAGAATTTTTTGTGCATTCATGGTTGTATAACATCATTAAGTGCTAGAATTAATATATTTTTTAATCAAAATTCATTGAATTTTCCGCAATCTACAAGGAGTCTCTCCAAGTCTTCAAGCTAGGATTTCAACCCCAAGAGGTAAGGCTCTACCCAAATACACATATGAAATAAGTATTAAGCCTATATTATGGAGTAGGAATCACCATTTTGTTAAGGAACTACACTAGTTTTTGAAATAGTATTGATGAACTAAGGTTCTTGAATAAGAAAAAAGATGAATAGCGACTTGGTGATTCTCAAATTGTTGTTGGGTAATGATCTTAAGAATTTCAATAGCTTAAATATGAATAAGCATTGAATTACATAACATGAATTGGGACCAAAATTCAACAATGATTATCCAGAGATTTTAAATTAAATTTAAGACCTAAATAGGTCTTGTTGGCTATTAAAAGAAAATGAAAGAAAAATTGTCTACTTTAAATAATAGAAATATTTTAGAATTTCAGATTAAACTACTCAAACCTTTATGTTAGTAAATAAATTTCTTACAAAAAGATTCAATACATTGTATTGCAAACACATGATTAACATCTTATTAGCTTGTAATATTTTTATTTATGCCTTGTAAGAATACTAAACGTGATACTATTTTTCACATGTGTATACATATAAAATTATATTAAAAAATCTTAACACCTCTTATTAACATCTTATTAGGTTGGTAAGTTTTTCTTCAAACTGAAAAATATTAAATTCTGGTAGATTGCTCCAGGAGCATTTACACTCTAGGCTTCTCAACATCTTTCGATTTCGTCTTTCCGAGAGAATTAGACGTTGTTTTCCATCTCTGGAGGCACCACTACTCTCTAAATAATATACTTTCATTTCATTATTATTTTAACTAGTAGTGTACAATACAAATACAAGATTTAATATATTTTTATTTTATTTTATTTTTAGGCAAGGTCTTTTCATGAAAGTTTCTTTTTGCTTTTTTTTTTTTCAACAGTTTCTTTGTATACTAGAACGTATTTGGGTCGTAGCTTGAAGTTTTATTTATGAACTGTCACTGTGCCATAAATTATTTTTTATTTTCATTTCAAGGATATTAGAAGAAATAAAAAATATCAAGTATTTTCTTTATCATATATCATATTTATTATTATGTGTGTCTAGTTGCTTTTGTAACAACCAGCACTATATGTTAAGATTCTTTGTCATATATCCTAGCATGATTCTTATTTTTTAAAAACTGAAATTTCAAACAAACGGGGTGGTTACAGGATGAAGGAAAACAAGAAATAAGAGAATGCCTATGCTTTTAGATTTTACTCATCCCCGACTTTATCATCAGACTAATAATTCACCCCACATTCTTTTTTCCCAAGAAGCTTATGTTATTTCTCTTTCCTCTTTCTCCCCGCCTGCCGGAGAGATCAGTTTGACCAGGGCTCAAATCAGACTTCACCGAGTAATGAAAAACTTAGGACCTAGGTACGTAAACTTGCTAGTCGAGCTCCACCATCAAATCTGGACCACTAGACAAATGATAGAGGTAAGTAAACTTAAGAACTATTAAAAATGATTAAGCAAACTGTGGAGAAATCCACCAGCCCCCTACCTCGGACTCGTAGGGGTGCCAACGAAAGCATGACAAATATTATAAGATATTCAAACTGTTCAACGAATAGTAATTGCAGAGTTGTAAACGTTATTAACTTTTCAGCTTCCACTAGTCTGAAGATCCTGCACTAAAAAAAATTTGTAAGTTTAGGGGGGAGGTTTATTCGCGTTGACTTTGAGGCTCTAGCTCTTGATACTTTGTGCTTCCAGTTTTGTTTGGACTTGTAACCTCTGTTTATTTTAGGTTTTGGTCAATTAATAACAAGAAAATATTTGATTGCATGTTATTTCTATAGAAAATATGCATATACGTATAGTGGTAAAGAATTTCTGTTGAACTTTTAAATTTTAACATGTTTGTGAGACAAAGAGAACATCCTTTATTCAAAGTTTTTTGTCTTACGACTTGGCTGATCATATACTCTTCAATGTCTCTCGATGTCTTCTTGCATTGATTTTCTTAAAGCTGCCCCAGTTTCTGACATGAAATTTTTGGAAAATTTCTACTTTAGTGAGACCAAACCCGATTGTAAGTTTCCTACGTATTCCACTAAAAGAATTAGATCAGAACCTAATTTGCATTACATAGAAAGACATTACGTGAAAATAAATGAAAGGCTTCTAGACGTAGTATCTCTTGACAACATCTGCATTGACAGTTTGTGATCACCCCTCGCCATCTGTTCCTGCTAGAATCAATGCTCTTACAATTAGTACTTTATGAACCATGTAATGCCTTTCTAGTTAGGTGCAAATTTTCCCTTAGCTTCATCTTGGTGTGGGAGTATGCGCTTCAATACTAATTGCCTTATTTGAATTATCTAGGTCTTACTTTCTTATTGATAGCTTTTGTTATTCTATTATGATAAAGGTGTCTGTGGAAAACTACATTCATCATTTTTCGTCAATGAGCATTCATTGTTCATATCGACTTTTTCGTCAATGAGCATCAATTGTTCATATCGACTCTGTACCTATTGGCATCACCTAACTCAACTTTTTGATAATTCTCAAGGACGTTATCTCTACTTCAATTGATAACACAACAACTGTTTCATAGACCAAAAAATGTGTTGCCCCAGTTGAGGTCCTAACTATGGTGCAATAACCAAGGAGGAAAGATGGAAACTTTATCCTTCTGGTGCTTGTAATTATCAATCATCTTCTATAATATTCTTTTGATATTTTTGTTGGCCGCTTAAACTGTTCCATTCATCTGAGGTGGTTTGGGGTGGAATTGTGGTGATAAATCTTAAATGTCTCGCATATCTCATGCATCTAATCACTATTAAGATTGGCTCTATTATATGTTATAATTGACTCATGAATTTCAAATCGGTAAATGATGTTACTGTGAATAAAATCTGCAACCACTTTCTTTATCAGTGACATGTACTGAAATGCTTCTACCCATTTGTGAAGTAGCCAATAGCTATCAAGATGAACCTATGTCTTTTGATGCGTTGGCTCAATAAGACCAATGATATCTATGTCCATACCGGCAAATTATCAAGGAGAACTCGTCACATTAAGTTCATTTGGTAGAATTTGAATCAAATCGCCATGAATCTAACATTGATGACATTTTCGCACAAAGTGAATGCAATCTGTCTCCATGGTCATCCAAAATAGCCAACTCGTAGAATGTTCTTTTCCAGAGTGAAACCATTCATATGAGGTCCCCATGTACCCTTATGTATTTCTTCAACTAACGTGATTGCCTCTTTGGCATCAACACACCTTAACAATCCTAAATCTCTGAAGTATTCACCTATGAATACTGGTTACACCTTCTGGATAGTGTCCTGCCTTGAGATACCTTTTAATCTCGTGGTACCAAGTCTTCTATCCGGTTCTTCGTCTACATGGAAGCAATAATCTGGTTGATCTTGTACATTCACTTTGATAGGGTCTATATAATTCATATATGGATGTTGAATCATAGATAATAAGATTGTCAAATTATTTAAGAACTGATTTTGATCTCTTGGGACATGTTTGAACTCTACCTTGATGAATCTCTTACACAATTCTTTCACGCAATACAGGTATGGAAGGATCTTCACATTCTTCATAGTCCATTCACCTTGTACTTAAGAACCTATAAATATGAATCACATATAATCAATAATTGTGGTATTCTTATATCAATGACCATTCTAAATCCAAGAATACAAGCCTCATATTTCACTATGTTGTTAGCGCACGGGAACCTAAGCTTGTTGAGATATAAACCTAACCTGATTCTTAAATCAATACTGCACCAACACCAAATCCTTCGAAGTTCATAGCCCCATCAAAGAACATACTCCACTCTGGATATTCCTCTAAATTATCTTCTACGACAATAAATACCTCTTCATTCGGGACATAAATTTTAAATGGCTTGTATTTTTCATCCACGAGGTTTTAAACAAGATGATCAGCTAATGCTTACCCTTTGATGGCCTTTCGGGTAACATATAGAATGTCAAACTCACTTAGCAAAATTTTCCATTTCTCTAGCTTAGTAGACATAGGCTTCTAAAAGATTTACTTAAGCGGATTCATCCTTGAGATGAGATAAATAGTATATGCATACATGTAATGCCTTAACCTTTGTACAACCCAAGTCAAGTCACAACAACTGTGTTCCAATAAAATATACCGAGCTTCATAAGATGTGAAATTCTTTCTCAAGTAGTATGTATCTTGCTCCTTCTTTCTAATTTCGTCATGTTGTCCCAACACATCCAAGTGCATTGTACGACATAGACAAGTAAAACAACAAGGGTTTTTCAGGTTTTGGGGGAACCAAGCCAGTTAGATTAGACAAATACTTCTTGATTCTGTCAATATATCGATGGAAATATTTTGTCCATTTAGTAGAAGTATCTTTCTTTAATAACTTGAATATTGGTTCACATATTACTATTGACTATGCTATGATCCAACTGATGTAGTTTAGACGATCAAGAAAACTATCACGTCCTTCCAACTGTTTGGAGGGGGAAAGTCTTGAATAGCCGTTATCTTCGAAGGATCCAATTCTATATCATTCCTACTCATGATGAAACCCAACAGTGTCCCGATGAGGAAATCAAATTCACACTTTACGTGATTTAATTTCATATTGTACCACCTCAACCTATCAAATAACTTCTTCAAATCCATCAGGTGATCCAAACTTCTCCGTCACTTAATGACAATATTGTCCACATAGAATTCATTCTCTTTATAGATCATGTCATAGAAAATGGTAGTCATATCTCTCATTTAGGTGACACCTGTGTTCTTGAGTCCAAAAGGCATCACCCGGTAACAATATACTCCTCATGGTGTAACAAATGTCATTTTCTCAGCGTCTTCTTTGTCCATCAAAATCTGGTGATAGCATGTGAATAATTATAACTCATGCTTCACACAGTTATCAATAAGTATGTGAATGTTTTGGAGAGGAAAATCGTCTTTTAGGCTAGCCTTGTTGAGATTCCGATAATCTACGCATATCATGATTTTCCCATTTTTCTTTGGTATATGTATGATGCTAGCTAACCAAGAAGGATACTTTGTGACTCGGATGACATTTACTTCAAATTGCTTGGAGGCTTATTTCTTAATTCTTAAACTCAAATCTGGCTTGAATTTTCTAGGCTTTTTCTTTACTATGGGACAAGAAATTGGTAACTTATGTAAAACGATGACAGTGCTTAGCCCTAGCATATCGTCATAAGACCATGTGAACATGTCCACATATTGTCTTAAAATATCAATCAGTTAACAAAGTCAAGTGGACGCTAATTCTTGTTTCTCTTATTACTTATGAATCTCACAAGTTTATCATCTTGTTTCATCCAAATTTGGTTTATGACTTACTCTCGAAATGTTCAATTTCTTTACTCAACTGTTCAGACTATATGTCTTATTCAAGAAAAGTTGCACCACTCTTACATGACATTTTGAGATTTCTAAGCTATAAAGCATTTCATAACTGTTAAGAAGTATTTTGGAGCATTGCAACAAAGTGTCACTAGCCTCATTCATTTCGAACTTCATATTTTCAATCTTGAGGACAAAATTCTCAAATGGGGATGGTTTGTCACGAATAAAGAAGACGTTACACTATGGGTACTAGTACGTTGTGCTGATCTATTGCCGGAAGGAGCTACATCTGAGGATTACCAGTTTATCATGTTCCAGCTTCTAAATTTTGAAGATCCTTGAGGGCAAGGTCTTTTCTAAGGAGGATGCATTGTCAAAAATGCTTTTGTGACATGTTAAAAAATTAGTGAAGTGCACAGTAGTTCCATGAGGAGTGCTACATGTAGTTTTCTCTATTTAGTTGGTTAGTGGAGTTTGTTAGATGGTTAAGAGGTAGTTACAAGTTGTTAATGTAATTAATAGGTGGTTAGAAGTATCTAGACATATAGATAGGAATGTGTATAAATATCCTAGTGTACCTGTTAATGGATGTATGGAAAATTACTTTCTTCTTCCTCACAATCACACCATCTTCTCTTATTCTCGAGCTCCTAGAGCTACTGCATTCACATCGAACTGCCATTGTTCTTCCATTGCAGTCTTTGGCTTATAATTACAGTTTTGGTTCCTCAATATAATAGTAGTACACATGGTATCAGAGCGGTGACGAGTTGACAAGGATCGAGGGAATTTATTTAACATGCAAGAAGGAATTCGAGGGATCTATACTTCTGACATAGAGAATTTGAAATCGAACAACTGAAATTGATGAGTAGCAGTTCAATTGGAACAAAATCTCATATATGTTACATTGTTTTCTTTGCTGGTGATAGTGGTAATTGAAATCAAAATTTTGTGGAAAATATATAATGTAGACTAATGGAGAAGAACTGTCAAGTGGAATTACTAAAATGACGATGAACATAGATCACAATCATTGTCTATATTTGTTTCCATCTGATGCACCAAGTTCATTATCTGTTGGGATTATATTGAATGGGATGTACAATTATACATTGTGGAGTAGGGCAATGAAACTAGCCCTATTAGAAAAGAACAAAATATGATTTATTGATGGAACAATGAAAATAGAGGCCTTCCATGGTGATTTGGCAAGATTGTGGGATAAATGTAATGCCATTGTAGTATCATGGATGATGGGAAATGTGAGCAAAAACTTTCTCAGTGGGATGCTATTCAACTCCGACTCACACATCATCTGGGAAGAGTTGAGGGAGAGATTTGACAAGATAAATAGTTGTAGACCATTTCAGTTACATAAGGAGATTTTTACATTGAGGCAGGGAACATTGTCAGTTTCAATGTACTACTCCAAACTCAAGGACCTTTTGGATGAATATGATTCGATTGTACCACCACCTTCTTGTTGTTCTAAATCCAAAGAGTTTATAGATCTCTTGCAATATCAGAGGATGTTGCAGTTCCTAATGGGCTTGGATGAGAGCTATATTCAGGCTAGAAGCTAGGTGATCATGATGAAATAAGTGTCAAGCCTAAATCAGGTGTATGCAATGATCAATCAAGAGGAGAGCCAAATGATAGTTGCAGGGAACAACATGATGATGTAGGAAACAATTGAATCATCTGCCTAGTTCACAGCCAGGAGTGGGATTGGAAGAGGTTCAAAACAGAAGAAGCCATATAATCCTAATGTTTTTTGTGGTTTCTGTCAAGGAAAATGTCATTTTAATCTGGATTATTTCGCTAATGAAGTGTGATTTCTGCCACAAAACTGGACATGTACATGATGACTGTTATAAGCTCAATGGATATCTTGAAAATTTTAAGAGTAAAGCCAAGAAGGCATATGTGGTGACAGGAGGAAATATGTTTTTTGAAGACACCAGACAGGAGAATGAAGTTTATCAAAATGACATGAGGAATGTGCATAAATAGCATGTGGGAAATTCACAGTCTCATTTTATGCCAAATCACAGTCATAACCAAAGAATCCCACAATATGCATCTCCACTTATGCAGTTCACACCCAACCAACACCAACAACTTCTCAATTAGCTGAATAACAAAGCAGAACCTAAGGCTGTTGCTAACATGGCAGGTAAAGGTATTTTTGATAAAGAAATACTGGTGAAATTGATTGTAGACATAGGGACAACTAATCATATGATTAGTGATAAAAAACACTTACAAAATAAATCTTTGACAGAAAACACAGGAAAAGTGCAATTACCTACAAGTGATTCTGCAAATGTGTCACATATTAGTGATTATCTAGGAGGAGGTGATGTTCTTAGAAATGTTTTGTGTGTAACAACATTCAAGTTTAATCTCATGTCAGTTTCAAAATTAACCAGGGAATTGAATTGTAGTGTTACTTTCTTTCCAAAATGTTGTGTTTTTCAGGATCTCTCATCTGGGAAGGTGAGGGGGGTTGGTAATGAAGAAGAGGGATTGTACATATTGTGTTTGTATGCACAAAATAAAAGGGAAGATCCAACTAGATGACTGGCAGCAGTTCAGCATGTTGATGCAGTCACCTGGCACTAGAGGTTATGCCATGTACTTATGAGTGTTTTAAAGAAAATTTCATGTTTCAGAAATGATAATGCTTTTGTTTTGAATAAATGTGAAGTATGTCCCTTAGCTAGACAAACCAGAATTCCATTTTCTGTCAGTACTAGTAGGAATACAAGAGCATTTCAACTATTACATATTGGTGTATGAGGTCCTTACAAAGTAGAAACATATAATGGAATGATATATTTTTGACAATTGTGGATGATTATTCCACATGGACTTGGATGCTTTTGATGAGATTGAAGTCTGATGTAGTTACAGTGCTTAGAAATTTCTTTGTTGAAACTCATACTCAGTTTGAAGTAAAGATACAGAGAATAAGATTTGACAATGGCACTGATTTTTTTAATCATAATTGTTAAGAATTGTTCCTACAACATGGTGCAGTGCATGAGAGTTCTTATCCACATACACCACAACAGAATAGTGTAGTGGAAAGGAAGCATAGGCATATATTGGAGATAGCCAGAGCTATAAGATTACCAGACATGTTTTGGGGTTTCTATGTGGAAGGGGTTGTGTACATCATGAATAGAATTCCCTTTACTGTCATAGAAAATAAATCACCTTATGAGATGTTGTACAATAAGACACCATCACTGCCTCATCTATGGGTGATAGGTTGTCTGTGTTTTGCAACTGTTCTAATAAGGCAGGATAAGTTCAAACCTAGAACTGTGAGGGTTGTATTTCTTAGTTATGGTTCTGCACAAAATGGATACAAACTTTATGATATGGAAAATAGAACATTCTTCATGAGTAGGGATGTGATATTCATTGAGACAATTTTTCCTCTCAAAGGTAGATATGATGATCCTCTTAGTCATATCAGATCACATGAGCATTTCTATTTTGATGATTTGGTTCATCCTCAAACTGTCAAAGTCCCACATACAGTCACACAGATGCCTATTATAATGCCAGCAGGTCATGAACACATAAGCGCACACCTGGATACTCAGTATATGGTTCAAGATATGAACATATCCACTGATACTCAACATGAGGTTGATACAATTCTCAAACATGATCATTCAGCAACAAATTTGTCAAGATCCAATGCTAGAAGGTTTATAAGGACTAGTAAACCTCCCATCTGGCACAAAGACTATATTACTAAACATGGCTCTTCCAGTTGCTTATATTATATATCTGCTGGGGTAGATTACACTGGACTGTCACCTAAATATCAAAGCTTTGTGGCTCAACTTTCAGTCAATACTAAGCCATGTAGTTACTTAGAAGCTGCAAAGGATAAAAGATGGGTTGAAGCAATGAAGGCTGAGATCAAATCTTTGGAAGATAATGGTACATGGGAGTTGGTGTCACTCCCAGAAGAAAAGAAGGCTATAGGATTCAAATGGGTGTACAAAGTCAAATATAAAGCAACATGAGAGGTGGAGATATTTAAAGCCAGACTTGTTGCAAAAGGATACAATCAGAAAGAAGGCCTTGATTACCAAGAGACATTTTCACCAATGGTTAAAATGTCTACTGTGAGATCAGTGATCTTAATTGCAGCAGCCAAATAGTGGACAATCCATCAAATGGATGTCTACAATGTTTTTCTGCAAAGAGATCTTTATGAGGAGGTCTATATGACAGTTCCAGAGGGATTTGATGTCAAATATGGGAAGAAACAAGTGTGCAGATCACTGAAGTCTTATATGGTTTGAAGCAAGCATCAAGACAGTGGAACATTAAACTCACTGCAGCCTTGATTTCATCTAGCTTTCAATAGAGTTACAAGGATTATTCATTGTTTACCATGAAGGAAGTTGACAACATGGTGGTGATTTTGGGATATGTAGATGATCTGTTGATTACTGGAAATGATCCAGTTCTTATTCAGTCCACCAAAGAGGCATTGAAGTCGGCCTTTAAGATAAAAGATCTGGGAAAACTCAAATACTTTCTTGGAATAGAGCGTGCAAGAAGCACTCAAGGCATACTTATGAATCAAAGAAGGTATGCCTTGGAACTTATATCAGACATGGGGTTGTCAGGTGCTAAACCTGCATCCTCACCTATGGATGTGAATGTGAATGTGAAGTTTACTATGATTGAATTTGATCAACATGCTAGCTTTGCATCTAGCTCTGCATCAGCATCACAATAAGATTTTGCTTTGCATCTAGGCTTGTGAGATACATTAAACAAGAACCAGGATTGGGGATCCTTATTGTCAGTTCTCAGTTGAAGTGTTCTGTGATGCAGACTGGCATCTTGTGTTAACAACAGAAGATTAGTTACTGGATATTTGGTATTGTTTGGTTCTTCACCAATGTCTTGGATGTATCACTCAGGGGCACCAGGACACGACATAAAAAAATGTGAGGCTTTCAAGCTTGAGCTGGAGCATCTAGTTAACACCAGTCAGATCTGGGTATTTCTACCCCGCTGTTACTAAGTGAAGCCACTAGAAGAATGCGCGGTCGTAAGGACAATGTCCCGCCATGGATTCATGGAGAAGTCATCTTTTGGGTACTTTAGACATCCACTTTTATGTTCAATCAAATGTATCCCTCCCTCATTTTTGTAAAAGAAACTACGTCTGACTGATGCCCCAAAGGGGGATATGTAGGAAGCACTTATCAGGCCTAGTCTGGAAATTGGTTCGGGAAGATTAAAATTAGCAAGAATTTCTATGTAACCCGAACAACGGAAGGGCCTGATTTCCCGCGGAGGGATACGTAGGTAGTTTACTTAAGACTCAGCCGCTATTTTATATAAACTATAATCTCCCTATTTAGGAGAGGTTCGGCCACAATAGAAAATTAACCATAAGACTTTCAAACCAAACCCTCAAAACCAAAAATGGCCAAAATGACCAAAATACCCCCAAAATGAAAAACTGATCAAGAGTTCAGATCAAACACATGAGTCTATGTACTTTTTATGCAACTTATCTGTAGTATCTTGTTATTATTGTTTCACTAACGTTACTAACGTCATTCGCCTTTGAGTTTTTCTTTTCTCGTAGAGAGGGCTGATCCGTATTGTATCACAATGGTGTACATCACAAGATCAAAAGCCACAGCAGCATCCCTTAATAAGCAAAATCGAGCAGATATGACTGGTACACCGGACGACGGGCGTAACAAGGATGTTTTGGTTATAGAGTCCCCACACCTCAAGACCTTTAGAATCTATCACATTATGAATACGTTATTAACTTACTATTCCGAAAAATTGTGGACCTCTAGGAACAGGTCGCAAAGAATGAAGCAATCAATGCTGCCAGAGAGGCGTCCATTGAAATGAGGAGGCCTCCACCGCCTTTTCCATCCATAAGCTCACTGGTGCCCAAGCATTTTCAGCCACTAATGACCATATCGGTACTTCGTACCGAACCTCACCACTAGCAAATGCCACCCACTTACCCGAGATTTCCCGTTCTTCGCTCGCATATCAGGCACCACATACCTATGCTAATCCCAGCATACACCCAAATATCGCTACTCATCAAATACCCAAAACTGCTGGCACTCCCAGAAACTGCCAAGTATATCCCACAGTATCTTCCCACACCCCAATCACTCCCATTGACTCTTTAACTGAGGCCGACCATTACAAAAAAATGGAAAAGTCATGGAGAGATGAATATGATGGAATAGATAAAGAAATGAAGGAGAGGATTGTATACCTACTCGAGATGTCCAACCAAGGCTTTCGAAAGTCAACCGACCTACGCTACGATGACCTGTGTATGCATCCAGACTTGGACTTGCCTGAAGGCTTCAAAGTGCCAAAGTTTGAATTGTTTAACGAGACGGGAAATCTCAAAGCTCATCTGAGAGCATAATTGGTGGGATAAAAAGAAACCAAGCTTTAATCATGAGTCTATTTAGTCGGAGCCTCACGGGAAAAACATCTGAATGGTTCTGAGGAAGAATTCATACACCTGGGAAGACATGGCGGGGGATTTCATGGAAATATTCTACTTCAATGTGGAGACCATTCCTGACTGTTACTACCTGGAAAAGGTCAAGCATAAGTCTATTGAGAACTACTACGAATACAAGAGTAGATGAAGGGCCAAAGCTGCCCAAGTACAACCGCTAATGAGTGAGAAAGAATTGGTCTATGTTTTCATCCGATCACAATGGATTTCTATGACCGCATGCTATCTATGTCTGGGAGGCCATTCTCTAAATTAGTAAATATGAGAGAGGCAATAGAAGACAATCTCAAATCATGTAGGATCGTCAGCGTGTCCAACAAGGTTGGCCAATAAAGCACCGTCGGGGAAAAAAAAGGAGGATGTAGCAAATGTTTCCCACACACCTAGCCCGAGAAGCCGAAAAAGGAACGATCACAATCTTTCTTTGACATATATCATTCTCCACCACCAAATAATTACATTTCCTCTACATACAACCCTGTGTCGGAATTCTATGCACATACAAACTATCAAACACCGTATCCAGCCTACCAAGCTCCACAACCAAACTACAAAACACCAATACCCACTTACCAAGCTCCACAACCAAACTATCAAATACCCGCACCTGCTTATCAAGCACCTCAGAACCATCAAAATCACAGAAACTAGTCACCTCAAATCCTGATGAATGAAGAATATGCACAGAAGATAACATTCATCACTCCATTCGGGAGTGTACCACTATTGTGTAATGCTGTTCGGCCTCAAGAACACCGACGCAACATACATAAAAGAAATGACCACCATCTTCCACGATGTGATGAACAAAGAGATAGAGGTCATTATGGATGACGTCATAATATAATGATGAGAGAGCTTATATCACATCATGCACTTGCGAAAGTTCTTCGACATACTTTGAAAGTTCAATTTGAAGCTAAATTCGACCAAGTACGCATTTGGAGTGCCTACCAGAAAACTGTTGGGATTCATAGTTAGACGCAGGGAAATAGAACTAAATCCCTCAAATATTATAGCCATTCAATAATTTCCACAGCTAGAGACCAAGAAAGACGTCATGAGTTTTATAGGAAGGTTAAACTACATTGGATGCTTCATAGCACAGTCTATAATAAGTGTGGAGCCCATCCTTAACCTATTGAAAAAGGATGCACCCACCAAATGGATGGACGAGTGACAGAATACCTTTGACACTATCAAGAGATATCTCTCCAATCCACCAGTTTTGGTCCCTTCCAGACCGGGAAGCCCATTGTAGTTATATATGTCTGTATCAGATATATGTTGGCGCAACACAACAAAACTGGGAAGAAAGAATGATCCATCTACTAACTCAATTAGAAATTCACCGCTTGCGAGTCGAGGTATACCTTGGTGGAGAAAACATATTGCACTCTGACCTGGGTAGCACATAAGTTGAGACACTACTTATTACCTTACACTACCCACTTAATCTCCAAAATAGATCCTTTGAAGTACATCTTTCCCCAGCTATGCCTATAGGAAAATTGGCCAAATGGAAAAAGTTGTCAAAGGACAAGCATTGGCCATTTTTTTTGGCAGAAAATCTGGTCGACAAAGAGTTCAAACCATTGAGGACATATTTCTTAGACAAGAAAGTAATGGCAATAGAAGAAAACACAATCGAAACTTACTCAAGATGGAGAATATTCTTTGATGATGCAGTCAATGACAATGGTTCAGGAATCAGAGTGGTTTTAGTCTCAACAACAGGTCAGCATTACCCAATGGCACAAAGCTCAAATTTTGAGCACTAATAACATGGCACAGTACAAAGCCTTCATTTTTGGTCTTCGCATGGCCCTCGACATAGATATCCAATAGTTATTGGTGATAGAAGACTCAGGTATGTTAATTTGCCAAGTCCAAGGAGAATGATCTACCAAGAACAAGAAGATCCTACCATATGTAAACCTCGCACAAAGGTTGTGCAAGAGGTTCATAAAAATTGACTTACCGACACATTCCAAGAGCTCAAAATGAATTCGCCGATGCTCTTGTAATGCAACATCTGTGATATAACATCCTAAAAGAAGCCACATTGACCCGCTAAACATCAGCATCAGGGAAGAACAAGCTTATTGTTCCCATATGGAACCGGAACCAGATGGTAAACTGGGGTACACCGACATAAGCACATATCTAGAAAAGGGAGAGTATTCCAAAAATATCATAAGCAACCAAAAAAAAACACCATCAGAAGAATGACTAATGGTTTCTTCCTGAAAAAAAGAATACTCTATAGGAGGACGCCCGATCTAGGCTATTAAGATGTGTCGATGATGTAGAGGCCATAAAATTATTAGAAGAGTTACACACCAGGACTTGTGGTCCCTATATGAATGGGTTCGTCTTAGCCAAAAAATATCATGAGGGCAGGTTATTATTGGATGACCATGGAAACCAACTGTAGTAGATTCATGAAAAGATGCCATTAATGCCAGATTCATTAATTTAATTAGGGTCCCACCAAGTGAGCTCAACATCCTGAGATCACCCTGACCATTTGTAGCTTGGAGCATGGACGTCATTAGGATAATAGAGTCAGCCGTACCCAATGGACACCACTTCATTTTGGTCGCCATAGACTATTTCACCAACTGGGTCAGAGCTACTTCTCACAAGTCAGTAACGAAGGAAATGGTAGCAGACTTTATATGAAATAATACCATATGTCGATTCGGCATCCCATAGTTGATTATAACTGATAATGAAGCAAATATGAACAACCATCTGATGAAGGATATTTGTGAACAATTCTGCATAACTTATCAGAATTCTACCACTTATAGGCCATAAATGAACGGAGCCGTAGAGACCGCCAACAAGAATATTAAGAGGATACTGAGGAAGATGACTAAAAACTACAAAGATTGGCATGAATAGTTGCCCTATGCATTGTTGGGATATAGAATAACAACTAGGGCCTCAATAGGAGCAACTTCATACTTACTGGTGCATGGTACTGAAGTAGTGATACTAGCCGAGGTAGAGATATTGTCACTCGGAATCATACAAGAAGCAGAGCTGGACAACGCAGAGTGGGACCAGAAAAGATACAAGCAAGTGGCTCTAAATGACAAGAAAATGATGGTCGATGTATTTCACAATCAACTATACCAGCAAAAAATGGCACGCGCCTTGAACAAGTGAGTTAGTGCCCGAATATTTTAGATAGGACAATTGGTACTCAAGCGCGTGTTTCCATACCAAGTCGAGTACAAAGAGAAATTTGCACCCAACTTGCAAGGGACCTACATGGTTCACAAGGTACTACTAGGAGGAGTTGTGATCCTAGCAGAGATGGACGACCAAGAGTGGCCCAAAGCAATCAAGAGATATTCCGCGTGAAGACACACCTTTTAAATTTGTAATTGCATTTCTTTGCTTGTAATCACTACACAATACCTATATCTTATGGCAGAGATACGTAGAAACATTCTCATCGAATTTTGTTTTTTCTTCTTCTATAATAGAAAAACCAAATGACATTTCCTTATAATATGAACTACGTGATGACCTAAGGTAGGATACATAAGTAGTCCACTTAGGAATCAATCACATTATTTTTAAAATCAACTATCTTTGTTTCGAACTATGTTAGACCTGATTCCTTCTATGACAGGATGTGTAGGCACTCTATGAGCTTGGTCGCACTAAACAAAAAACAAAAGAAACCCCTAGGAAGCCTCTGAGACAGATTCAATATCACCTCACATTCCCTGGACCCCCAAACTTGCAACCGGGGAAATTTTTTGGAGAGGATCTCAAAAGTTCCACCGACAAATATGATATAAGAGTCAGCCGGTCTTAAACCTTCAACTGGGGAAAATTTTTTGAGGGGTCTCAAAAATTTCACCAGGATGGAGAAGGAGCATACTCGAACCACCAAGGATGCTCAAAGAACCTCACTCAAAGTGTATAAGTCATGATAATGAGATAGTAGATTTTAATAGACAAAAGCGTTGTAGTATAAAAATTATTTAAACTTTATGATCAACATTTTCTAAAATACGCTTTCAAATCATTGTTTAAATTCATTTCTCGTAATACCGAGCCTAAGAGGATCAATATTGAAAAATAGAGAAATGACATAACATGAGCCGAATGGGTCGATCTTATAAAAATTAACAAATTTTATATGGTTGCAGGGTCCCAAAACACCGTCAGAAGGACGACAGTTTATTTCACTAACATGTTTGTTTATGATGAAACATGTATAGAAAAGAAGAAGCTCTGACACTCGAATGACATAATCTAGCCATGAGAGCCATGAAAAGAGTAAAGCTCTAATAGGATGGCACAATCCAGCCATGAGAGCCACAAAAAGAGCAAAACGTCATAGTGGTGGCACCATCTGGCCATGAGGGCCATGAAAAGAGCAAATTGCCACAAGGGCAGCATAATCCATCCATGAGAGCCGCAAAAGGATGAAAAAGGATAATCTGGCCATGACAACCATAAAAGGACAAAACAACCATCTGATCGAGATGGTCACAGTTGACAAAAGAATGAAAGAAAGACAATCAAGACGAGAGGGCCATTCATATAAACTATATGTCGAGAGAGGCATTCATATAAACTGCATGCCGAGAGGGCCATTCATACAAACTGCCGAGAGGGACATTCATATAGACAACAAGTTGAGAGGGCCATACATACAAACTGCCGAGAGGGCCATTTATATAGACTACTTATTAAGAGGGCCATTCATATATAAGTCGAGAGGGCCATTCATATAAACTGCATTCCTAGGGGGTATATAAACTGTCAAAATGACCATTCATATAAACTATATGCTGAGAGGGCTATTCATACAAACACTGCTGAGAGGGACATTTATATAAATATCGCCGAGAAGGCCATTATTCATGGTATACATCCACACGAGCCAGATAGTGTCAGAGGTGGCATTCTCTAAATAAATACACATGATCCAGACAGCGTCGGAGTTGGAATCCACTCAAGTAAATACATTCACATGAGATAGACAGTGTCATAGGTGACATCCACTTAATAAATACACATGATCCAGATGGTGTCGGAGGTGACATTCGCTCAAGAAAATATATTCACACGAGCCAGACTGCGTCGGAGGTGGAATCCAGCTAAGAAAATACATTCATACAAGCCAGGCAGTGTCGGAGGAGGAATCTTCTCAAACCAGCACATTCAATAGAATTATACGAGCTAGATGGTGTCAGAAGAGGCATCCGCTTGAACAACATTCAACCAAAGAAATCATCCGAGCTAGATGGTGTCGAAGGTGTAACCCACTCAGAACAGTCACCCAAGAGGCCACAATAAACACATCCATATAGGTATGGCAAAATAAAGAATCAAACACACCATTATCCCAACAAACAAAAACTGGTTAAAAGCTATCGGAGGGGGAAAGCCAGCGTACCAGATCCAGAAGCATGCGGAGCGAACGTGGAACTTTTTCTTGGACATCCCGTCGAAATAGTGTACCAATGAGAGTCTAGCTCTCTGGACTTGGGCTTGAAAATTACTCCACAATGCACTCAATCACAAGAGAATTCTTTAATATTTGAAACCTCGCAACCGGTCGGGTGCATACCGAAAAGGTTTTTCAAAATCGTCAAAGATACTCCCGCATAAGGAATACCTCTTTCACTAACCGAGTCAAACTATAAGTGACCTGATTCCCAAAAACCGGGATATGTAGGCGGAGACAATATCCGAGGATCGGTCACATTCCAACAAAATCCCAGAACTTTTAATTATGCGATTTTTCTTTGTTTTATTGTTTTCTAGAAGTTTAATTGAGTCTACTGCAAAAGGCTTGAATTATCATACAACCTAAGATATGTACCCATAGACTAGGTTCCGACCACAATTTTAAAAAATTGCATAAAAATGAAAAGTATTTTTCAATTTATCGGCTAAAAACTAGGGTGGTCAAATTTTGCCGCTTAGGGATGGTCTTTCTATCCCCGAACAATGAAGCGGCAGTTGTTGATACTTAATTTTTATCCTCCAATAATATTTTTTAATTATTCAAGATTTTTGAGTCATAGACGTAACAAAATATACCTTTTACAAAATGAAATTTATTTTACAAAATTATTTCAGAGATATTTTATCACTTTATCTGACAATATATCATCCTATATATGTATTGTATATTATATATTATTTTTACATTTATATTGATTATGTATAGTAAGTGATTATTATTAGTTAAAGAATAATTTGATGCTAATATGAGCTTTAATGATTTAATTTACTTATGATACATGTTTATCTGTGTGCATAGTCAAGAATATGAAGCTTGTCTCCCTGTATTTTTTTTTTGTATTTATTTTAAGATGGATTTTAGTGGTTGTTGTATTTGATATGGTCATGAATCTGTTTGAAGTAATACTAAGGGGATAATAAATGAACACTGAAATAGTTTATTAGCATATAGGACTTTGCAAAGTATAAACTGGTCAAAAATGGCTTAGGACACCTATTTTTGATAATTCTGGGAAATATTAGTCTATATAAGTTCTGATGAATACCTATTAAGTTAAAGGGACTGTATAGTTAGAATATGGATTTAAGAGGGTTGTTTAATCAACCTTAGTGGTCCCATACTACTTTTAGAAACATAAAAGGTTAGCATGAACTCAAGGTGTCTGCCTTGTATGACTATTTTGATTTGTAATGTATTCATGTTTGTGCCTAAAAATGACCTATTTGGTTCTTGTATGATGTATGGGATATCTTAATGTCTATTTGATTCATGTTATAGCTTGGCTTGTCTACATTAGTTAGTTGATACTAGAAATATAGATAGAAATGACATCTCTGGAGTGTTTTTAGTCTTGATATATATAAAAATCTGAGTTTGTATGTGTCATTCCTTATCTTCCCATAGTCATAAGTACATGTGTTTTGTCTTGAAACATGAATGATCACACACTAGAATCTGCTTGAGTTTATCCATGTTCTACTTTGGATTTATAACTGGTAGTCTTAGACTACACCATCTTGCATACGAACTGGGATCTTTGTTGTTCTTTCATAAGTCATGTCTTATGTTTTGAGTCACATACTTGAGTTAAGATACCGTATAGTCTTGTCGCGATCATATTCCCGTGGGCTTGTCTGTGTGATATGTCATTCCCTCTTGTCATGTATTCATAATGGATTTGTAAAGTCTTGGCCTTCCAATTGAACATTTAGTAAAAATGGGAATTTAAACCTAAGAAGGCTATAGGTTAAGTCTGAATGTCCAGTTTAGCTCAACTTGTGTTTGGTTTTTACACTCCCCGTGATAAAACAAAGTGATGTGGTTATCCATCTGTTGAAATATTGTGTCAGGTATGTATAATCTATCTTGTTCATTTGAAAGGTTAATTTGAACCTTGATTTGGGAATTTAACAGTCTGTATAGAGAATTCAGTCTAGTATGTTCCACATCTGTTTAAATGCAAACTCCAAGTTTGGTTTTGTCAACCTGTTTCCTCCCATGACATGCTATGTATATGACTTCTCACTGTTAATGTTGATATATAATGACCTTAGCATGAACACCTTACACACACATGTTGAGAACTGCTATGCCTATGTGAATTCTTGGTATGTGTTTCACTTGTGGATTAAGTCATCAAAATTGGGACATTTGATTAAAATTGAGTCGTTGAGGCTTCTTGCATACCCTTATGATGGTTGATATCGAATTAGCATACATGTTTGAATTGTCTTGTGTCAACTTGAAAGATGAATGTCTACCTACTAGTGTGTGTGCCAAGGTGCTTGATATATAATTGCTTGGCTGAAAATTGAATCACATGAATGTCTACCTTATGCAACTTCTAGATCATGTTCTGTGTCACTTTTTGAATTCTAAAACAATTAGGCATCCCATAGGAGGCCAATTGTCATACCCCAGCCTTGGGGGGTGTGGCCGACACCCTAAGGGCTGAGTGTACTGATGCTGATACCTGTTAGATGTTCAACCATTCATGGGCAGATGAGGCCTCTAACACATACTCAACTGAATAACAACATAGTCACCTGTACTCAGAAAAGGCCCAAACCATACATATATATAACAAGGCCGACAAGGCCAACATAAACATAACAAATCTACTAGAGAGGCCAATAAGGCCATACACGACCGTTATACACAACATGATTATCTACAAGCCTCTAAAGCGTATACTGACAACAACTGGTCAGATAGGGTCCCGCTATACACAACTATACATATATGCATAATGGTCATACCTATCAGCCTACTAGACAACTCTAGAAGAAATGAGTGTAACAACCTTCAGCTGAGTCGAGTCACCTACTGTGATGAAATCATTTTCATCACTATTTGTACCTGCTGGGATGAAACACAATGTCTCCAAAAAGACATTGTTATTTTGCGGGAATGAAACACAATCATCTTCATCACTATCTGTAATGTTGAAACTGTAAATAGGTACAATGCTGTAAATAAAACATGTGCTTTAACTGTAACTGAAATGCATAATTATAAGATAGAGCAATAGAAAGACGTCATGTACCCTGAGTGCCTCTATGGGCCAGAATATACATAAATGAAATATAATCATGTATATATAACGTCGTAGGCCTCAAGGGGAAATATTATCTATATCATATCTGTATAAACTGTGCAATAACACCATAGGCCTCTGTGGCAAATATCATCAATATTATATCTATATCTCTGCGTATATAGCGCCATAGGCCTCTGAGGTCAATATATAAATATATATAATACATGCATATAATGACCTCTTTTAAGAATTACCGAATACTCTTTGAACTCATCGGAGTGACATAAGATCGTTACACCTCCGATTCCCTAGTGAGGGTTAACATTTCATCTGTTATTCTTTCACTGACTCTACAGAACCCACAAATCACATTGTGAGCTTAAATTTTAGGCGAGAATAATGAGTCAACCTTTATATACATGAAAATAGTAGAGTACTTCATTCCAAGGGTTTTTGAAATCAGTTCCTCTAGAAGACAACAATTCCTACGATGATCACGGGGTTTCTCACGTAATGCTTGTGGATTTTAGCTGTGATTTCGACTTGGGATGTTGGGGTATGATGGGGAGGAATTGGGAGATGTTTTGGAACTGATTTGGGTGTGAAATGATGGTTCCAAGTCAATATACACAATATAAATCCGTCAAAAATTCTACACCATCTTAACTTGATGGTTCATTTGACGGACTGTCAAACTTTTGACTGTTTGTCAATCTTCCCATAAAACTACAAGGAAAATTGACGGTTCAGGGTTGGAAATTTGATGGTCCATCAAACATTTAACGGTGTGCCAAACATTTGACAGTCCGTCAACCTTCATGTCAAGTTGCCCAGTTTCTTATTTTAATCGAAATGTACTTTCTTCGATCCGTTTAACTTCCAAAAACTCTGGTACTTCTACAAACAAGTTTGAAACCTTAATTATCCTTTCTTAAGGTCGTACCTCTTCTCGGGACTTTTGTAATCATTAATGACAAGGCAGAACACGAGGCTACAGGGTGTAACATCCTTCCCCCCTTAGGAACATTCGTCAGCAAATGTTGAGAATATTCTAACTTTCAAGTTTCTTAAAAATTTTGGCAGAGTTTCCTTTGTAAACAGGACTATCCAAAATATGTCAAGCAACCCAAACATATATCCAATGCCACACAGGGCACAACAATAATAAAACAATATCTATCGGCCTCACACGCCCGCTTATGCTTATCAAATTTAAAGAGAGCTTAGCCATTGCTTACCTTGGCTTTCCATTGCTAACATTTGAGTTGTATCTAATATATCTATTTCAAAATTATGGTCTATTTAATATTCATGGTCTACCGTCGATTAACTGAATAGGAATAGAGAGGTTGTATTGCATGAATGCTAACATGAAGCTAGGATCTAAATTATTCTAATAAATAAATTCTTTACGTTTCATGACCTTTCTTGATAGTTTTCGTGCGGCCCAAAGAATATCTTATCCTATGGTTCAATTAGATTACACTAACATACATGGTTGATATATCCTTAACTTTCACATAGTTGTACTTTTCTTTATACCTTGCATGAGTTGTTGTATTCTGACGTTCGAAGTAATGAATTCTGACATTTGAGCCATGTCCTTCCTTTCTGCGTTATGATTTTCATCTTATGATGGATTTTAGGTGATAGACTTCGTAGGCACGAAACATATGTAAGATGATGATGATGAAAGATTGGGGCGCGATGATCACCAAGATTGAAGATGTGAAAACAATAAGGTTATCCGAATCCACTTCTTTCTATGCTTTTTTTCCCACTTCTCTATGGTATCCTTGTACGACATAGAAGTTCTGAGCAACTTACTAGTCTTAAAATAACTTTCATCGAAAATTCTCTTATTTGGAGTATCTCTTAAATGAACGTCTCCAATTGGGACAATACTCTGCTTGTTGGTTACTACCTTTCTCATATGATTTTGGTATTATAATTTTGGATATGCTTAGATGGAGTCTTTCTTCCATGTTAAGTTGATCTTGTTGGTCTAAATATTTCTATATACTTCTTCCCTCAAATCTTGTATCGTTACTTTCGGTTCCTTTATTTTCTTGTGACATTGATAAGAGTTCTATTCTTTTGCAGTGTATAACTCTTTATTCACTGATCTATCAATATGCCTTTTACTAGCCATCAATCATTATTTCAAACTTCTTCCAAACTCTATGCATTCACCTCGGCTTAAGTCCGATATTCTGACCGGAACCCCTCATTGGTCACCTTAGGATAGGACAACGGAAATTATGAATACTCAGGGCTTCTTTTAAACTAGTCCTTTGATTATTGGTTGTCTTAATGATCGATCGTACAACGGCTTGAGATAGTCTTCAAAATAAACCTTTGATCATTACCGTGCAGACTGACGAGTCACTTTGGCATTAATATTCGGATTACATAATGGTCCTTAATGATCCCCGGTTCACTAATAATCCATACGTAATACCTCAACTTCAAAAGATACTCTTCTTCGAATGCCGCTACTTGATACTCTTAATCCTTGGATCTGGATAAGGTTCCCATTATTATCTTTACTCCTTCTCATAATACTTGTTGAAGGGGATTTAGATGGGGTGCCTTGTCTTGATGCTCCTCAATTCCCAATATAAGGAAGAACTTGTATACCTATAGCTCCAAGGGGGTATCACCTAGTTTCTATTACGGTTGGCCACCAATTATCTTTTTTGGGCAGCCTTTTTTTGTGACTTCCTTAGTGACTCTCATTGTTCAACGGTACATGAACCTATGGTCCATTACCTTCATTCTCTTTACATTTGATTATCTTACTTATCACAACGTCTCGAGTTCAAATACTTATTTGGCGATGCTATGTATTCCAAAATAGACTCATCATCTCCTTAGTTATACCCCATATTTGCTCGAGTATCCTCTCTCGATTTATATCGTTCATCAATTATTTAAAAAAAACATTTTCTCTTTTTCGACGTTGTCCTTATTACTAGAGCATCTACTATACTCACTGATTCTGGATTTATGATCTTCCAAAAATAATATCTATTTCATACTAAGAGTGCGTACTTGCCCCTTGTAACTTCAAAATCCCTTATACTTCACATGCAACTGTTCATTCATTGGGTATTTCATGTACACCTATTTCACTAAACTAAATCTTTGACATCCTTAGGTTATTTTTCAATATTGCTCATGCTAGGGGTTGTCTTACCGCATTTTTCATTGAAGGATTTACTTTTTCAAGGTGTTGCTCTTGCTTTCTCCCTTCGTGGTTATCGCACTTGAGCCCATGCTGCTATCTTTATTTCTCGGTTTCAGTCTCATTTGTAACTGATGTCCTTATCATTATGACCATTACATTATCTTTCTTGTAAGGTTCCTAGTTTACTCGGCCGTCCAAATTTACTATCACTTGCTTGCTCATATCGTGTTCCTTTACTCTTATTCTTTAGCTCTTTCCTTATCGTTTATTTTAAACCATTTCTTTGTTACCCCGTTATATACTCTCATCGAGTTTCAGTCGTCCTCACTCCCACTCATATATTTTTAGACACCTTATCGATATTTTCGACCAACCTAGGGCTTGACATAGCCAAATTGGAGTAGTAGCCGGATTCATTCTTGTTGCTAATTTCAGGTTTTCCCCCGAAATTGGTTTTAGAATTCTTTTATATCCACTGTCCGATCACTCAACTTGGAGATTACCGATTCGAATTTCTTCAAAGATTCCTCGTCTTACCCTACTTCTGGTACCGTCATCCACAAACATTATAATCTACATTTTTCAGCTCGGAAGCTTGAATCACTTCTTTACTTAAGCCTTTATCTTTTATTTTATGTTTTATTGGTACTCTTGTTTCTTATAGGTCTCACTCCAAGAACTTATCGATATTCTTACCATTACCGGCTTTCCATCAGTTTATTTGTGTGTGACATGTTCCCTGACTTTGTTAAGTTGCCATAATACTTTTACACACGTTTACCAAACACCCGTGTATCATTTGTCGCGACCTCTCTGTTAATCATGCATTTATCGCAATTTATCTCCACTAAATGTCGAGAATCTTGTCGTCTTTTGTGGTGAAAAAGGCATATCGCTTGCCTTTAATTGACAAAACTTATCTCATTCTATGGTTTTTTTCCTAAATAGCTTAACCCTTACGAAGGGATTGAGGTTACTAATTTATGTATATATTTTCACTTCCTTTTCTTCCTTCAATTGTCTTCTGAACAAAGCTTAAGGTAACTTGTTCCTGGAAATCCATTTCCCTTGTTACTCTTCTGTGGTTTCCCTAAATTCTTTAGACCCGTGAATGGCTTTTATTCCAAGTAACATGTTCATTTACTTTTTGTGTCCCAGTACTACTCACACTGCAAAATCTAGGGGTGCTGGATACATATATAATCAATAAAAGGTTGATTCCTAAATCATCTTTGCTTCGCGTGATTTGGGTCGTGACAAAAATAGACAAGGAGGCCCCTCAGGTCAGCTCCTATTTTGAGGAAAACAATTTTGGGGAAAGATGAGATAATTTAGGGCTTATTTAAAAATTCTTGATCTACTGTGTAAACAACATGGCTTATTCAGCTTATTGAATTGCTAGTAATAGGATTATGTGGTGTCAACTTGGTATTTATCTTTGATCGCGTAGCTTCTGTCGTTGTCGGCCTATGATGTCTACGGGGGTACATTGTGTACTCTTGCTACACTTGCTGCATCTTTTCTGAATGCAGGTATTCGGACTATCAGGTTGCAGTTTGGAGCACGAAAAGCTGAGGCAGACTACTCTATTTAGTGGCCTTAGTTTCTATCATATGTAAATTATTCCCTTCATTTGGGTAGTATTTTTATACTCCGCATTCAAACATTGTATAGTAGAGTCCTTGTATAAGTCTGAAAAGGTTCTAGAAAAGGAAGGATGTTGTACGAATCTGTGGTTCTTATGTTTTTGTATGAATTTCTTTTGGATTGTAACTATATTCTCTTCCGCATATATTTTTAAAACTTTTTAAAAACTGTTTGGAAAATTGGTTCGCCTACTAGGAGGATTGTGTAGGTGCCAGCACGATGCCTGTGATTTAGGTCATGACAAAGTTGGTATCAGAGGTATAGGTCCACCGATCTCATGAATACAAGGACATTATGTAGTAGAGTCTCGCAGATTGGTATGATGACGTTCGTATCAATCCTCGAGAGGCTATGAAGCATTTTTAGAACTATTCCCTTCTTTCACTACTATCGTGCTCCCTTGTATAAATTCTATACATGGTTCATTCAAATTGGTATCTAGTCGATCCCAATTGGTACCTAATCCCGACACCCTTCTGGGTGGATCGTGTGTGGAAATCGTGTCCGCAGGCTAGTGCGAAGTCTGAGACTACTTAAATGGATTTCTATTCTGATTCAGGGGTTCCGCCATAGCAAAAATATATTTGTACCTGTGAATCCGCACCAGCGAATGGTGGGTTACGAGAGCGAGTGCCTTATTATTTTCCTAGATCAACCTTGGTGAAATGTTCTCCGCCATAGCGAGAGAATGTGCATGTGGAATATGTTCCTCCGCATCGAGCATCAGTACCCTATTTAAAATCCGCCCTTGCGAGCATCCTTCTGCTGAGGTAAGTCCTCCCTAGCGGATATCGTTTTCTCGCCAGCGGAATCACTGGGCAGAAACCCGTGAATTCTGCCTCTGTTTTCCATTTTCACCTGTGCATTTTCAAATACTACCAAGACCGTTCAAAATAATAGAGAAAACTAACAAGAAGAATTTAGATAGACAAATACACAAACATCTGATAATTCTCCACCAAAACATAAATGAGAAACTAGCTACAAATATGCCAATCATCCAAAACATTCATTAAACCAAAGAAAACAGATATAAAACAAGAAAAGTCAAACCAAAACAAATGATCCGAACATCCAACAATGCTCCAAAAAATTAAAATTGTTTTGAAACAAAGCCCAACATGGGCTAACACCCAATACCAAGCATGGGCTCAATCATGTCTCTTTGATCTAGCCACCATATCACTTTTCTCAGTGATGCTGCCGCTATCTCCACCATTAGAATTGCACAGGAAATAGTAGTCCTCATCGTCATCAACTAGGAGAGGATCATTGTAATCCAAGTTTTTAAACAAGCCCTTGATACATCTCCACATCTTCACGAGAAGTTTGCCCCATGACTTGTTGTTCTTCTTCTGCTCTTTTTTAAAGCTCGCATTGAGATCACTTTAATCCTTGGCCAGACCCTTGTATGCCATATTCAAAGTACCAACTGAGGTCTGTAGGGCTTTCTGCGACCCAAGGTACTCTTTCATCTCCTTATGGGAGAAGTAGTCGGCAGACACCCAAAGAACTAGCTCCGATAAAAGGCCTAGAAAGTCTAGCAATCAAGTCCCTATTCTTCTAAAATTGGGAACCCATGGAACCAATTGGCCCCTACCACTGTGACCCATCATCAACACCATCATTGCTCACGTTCAAGTCTACCTTCCTTTTCTTACTTTTCACAAGTATACCAACCCCTAACACTTTCAAAGGGTGGAATACCCCCTCAAGATTTATCCAGTCATCGTCAGGATTATCCGTCACACCCGCCCTCTGGCACAACTCAGTAATAAGGAAAGAAACATTAAGCTCGACCCTATTTTATGAAGATAGTCCTTCCAATTCCAGATGATACGACATCCCACATTTACATGGACATCATCTAGAATACAAGCTACCATGAGAGCGCAAATGTACATATAGTCAGATTTTTACTTGATGGATGTACCCTGCAAGCAATGATGGTATGCCCCCTCTTGCCCTCGGGGTGACGCATTTCTAGCATGTTTGCACCAAGCGGTTATAAAAGTCAGGAAGAAGCTCTTCCACACTGGTCTAGGCGATTCCTTTTTTCATTCTATATCTTTTTGTCCCTTAAATTTTCATAATAACGGTTCTGGAAGTCTCTGGACATGAACCTAACTGCATCCTAGCCACCCGCAGGCTCTTTATCAATAAGTCCAGAGTTTTGGGGAGGTTTTCCATTGAATCTTGATTTGTTTTCTCCAAATACACTTGAAATTATAAATTCTATGTCAGTTCAGTGATGGAATCATATGTATCATGTTATTATGAGTGTAATGAGAAAAAGAAACAAATGAATATAGACCCGAGTTAGCCAATGTAAAGCTACTATTTTGGTATAGCTATTGTCCTATTTTTGCTTTGGCGGAAGGAGTGTCGCTGGAGCAAATTTGCTCATGCGGAAAACCCTAGTTACCCTACCCTTTTTGCTTTGGCGAAGTTATCCTACGCCTCAGCGGATCCGCTGTAGCAGAAGGCAATCCGCTGGAGCGAGATCGTCATCTCTGACCGAACCTAGCTGGAAACATCAAAAAGTTTACCGCATTTTCATCCAGAAAACCCCTCTCTTTAGTTTTTATGCGAACATGCATACTTTATAGACTATGTTTAACCTATTGTGTTACTTGATCTATGGATCTATCCCAACAACAACTACCCCCAAAATTGTGAAGTTTTTATGGAAGATTCTCCACCCACCACTAGATTTCTACTCTATTATATGAAGCTATAGTGTGTAATACAAGTTTTAGGACTTACCAGGTGGTGAACCTAAGTTATTGAGTGTTGTGGGGGGTTTGTTGTGTGCCTCGTTGAGTGCGTTATCCGGGTTCAACTCCAGTGGACTAAGTGGATGAGGTAGTGCGTGTATAAGTAGCGTGTGAGGGGGAGAGAATAATGTGTGGGTAGAGTTTGTGGGGGAGTACTTGAAGTAGTAATTGGGAGTTGGAAGTGATTTTGGAAGTGGTTGGGGTGCTTGAAAGTTAAGAAAGTGGGAGAAGTGGGGGGACCAATCAGTTTTGGGGGAAATATTTTTGAATTCTATGTATGTCCGCTTCGCCGAACTCCTTTCTTCCCCAGCGCATCCGCCGGAGTGGGTTATTGTGCCTCTCCAGTGAGGTTTATCTTTTCCTAGTTCTTCGCTTCGCAATATTGTTTTCGCATGAGCGGAAGCGCTCCAGCAGATGAATGTTTCGCTATAGCGGAGTCCCCTGATTTAAGTTTACTGCGTGTGTGATATTATTCAGAAGAAATATTTCTCTTGACAACCATTGGTCCCATCTGTTTGTATGATAATCTCACTTTTAGTCTTTGTATAATTCTTACGATGCGTGAGTCCCCTGTTGTTCTTGCATACCATGTATTCCTTGACCAAGACTAATTAAATGAGCCTGCATGAATGGATGATGTTACGTATCCAGTATTACCTATTATGATAACGTGTTGTGACATACGATATTATGACCGATGACATGGTACTGTGCTGTGAATTCTTGAAGCCGAAAGTTCTGTGTAAGTATTTCTTTCTTTATAGTGTGGTTATAATAAGTGGTTTCCATTGACCAGTCCAAAATGTCTGTGACGAGGCCTGTGCTAGACCAAGTTGGTAATGTGGTGTCTTAGTTATGTTGCATGACGTTGTTTTCTATCCTTACTGTAAGAAATAATAAGACTCTTGTGTGGGACTAGGTCCTAAGTTCAGTCTATTATTTATAACACCCTCAATATTTACCCCATTCGAAGACAAATGATTGTTTAATTTGTATCTGATGTAATGACCCATTCGGCCGATATAAACTTTCCGCCTAATTTCTGTTATAACCCTCCTTCGGGTATTCACTGATGAAGTTACTAGTGGAAATTATGAGTTAAGTGACTCCTATGGATTAGAAAGAAGATTGATCGAAGTGAAGTGTTGCTTAAAAGAGTTATTCCACCCCGATGAAATCGAGTCTACCCTAGAGGATAAAGGAAGTCTGCTCTATTAAAACTTTGTTATGCCCTACGATGAGGCGAGGTGTCAAGTGCCTCTACCTCTGAGGTCTCACACTCTATTGCAGCATATTCACTAGCTGATTCATGTTTTCTGCGGTGGAAACACTAACAGTCCAGTGAAATAAATGCCCTAAAAATATTCCACTTTCCCAAAACATGTATCTCGAGTCGGGGGCTGCACTAAAGAGTTTTTCCTGCATTCTTGGCGTAGGACCCTTCATGAAAGGTAAACCCTTCTCCTTTTTTGATACTTTTCTATGTTATAGTGTTTTGGGTAAAACATGCAATGCGAGGAATAAGTTGAAGATTCTTTAATAGTTGAAAATGATAAATTCAAGGGTTTATAATGTAAAAGGAATGGGAAAAGGCTGATTTCTTCAAAATAAGTGATGGTGTGGTTAAATTGATCATGTTGTAATGATTAATTTGATTATAAAAATCCTTTTCTTAATTGGGGAATAACCTAGGGTTGTTGATTGGGGTTTCCATGGAATTATGTAATTGAAGGTCTAAATGAAGTTGTTTTTCAAATTAACTTCAGGCCATACCTAATAATCATGTTTAAAGCCTTTTTGAGTATTAAAGTATGGATTTTGACACCGTGGGCTGGGATGGAGGTGTGGATGTCTTATGTTTGGTTGAGGACAAAGTCCTCGTGTGCTTGCCTTGATATTAATATGTAGAGTTCACGTATTATACTAAAGTTTGCTATGAGGAGTCCTGACGAGTCAGAAATGCACACTGAGGAACGATCGTTCATGGCTCCTGCTCGGCATTGAGGTAGGATACGATTTAGTTTTTTGAGACTTTAATAAAAGTATGTAATTAGTTAAAAATATTAATGGGGTATTGGGCGTGTTTGGGGGTCCCACTCAAATGACATTGATGAATGTCTTAGTGGGAGCTGTGTTGAATTGTGATGATGTGGTTTGGGGAATCAACCTCATGCCTGTTCCGACTGCTTATTTTTGGGCTTGTCACCGTATATGGGCTTATTTCCATAGTTGCTTGATATGTTTACTCATCACACATGCTTTTAGTATAGACATCTTGGATTGTACTTGAATTGTGTATGTGTATTGAATTTTTGAAAGCATGTGATATTTCTTCTCTTATTTGGTTGCATCTCATTGTATCATGATATCTTGCAGTAAATTGTCATTTGCATTCATATACTCAAGGCATTGTGATATTGATATTAGAGTGGTATGATTATGATGTGGGTCTAAGGGACCGAAAAAGGTAAGAACATTGTTGAGATTATGGCAACAGTGAGATGATATTGATACGCGGGGAGCGGAGCGGAGGTGTATATGGAGTTTGCAGGTCCCCTATAGGTCACTTTTATATGGAAAACATGTGTAAAGTGTGTATACCAGATTGAGAATGGTACCTTGACTATACATTGCATCCTCATTTATACACCCATTCATACATTGATTACTTGTAGTGTAATAACGTGACTTGGATTGGTAACTGGAACTAGGGGTGATTTACTCATATATGAGATCATTGATCGAATCGATTATGTTACCTATGTTGATCTTAGTTTTTTATATGGATTCATTGGCTTGTGATTGCTTAGTGGGCGACTGTGTTAATGGTTGAGCGTCTAGCATGGATTGTGGTATAATTGTGGGGTTAGGTTGTGTGTCTGGCTTAATGATGTCTAATGTGTAATTGATGTTGGCCGGTAAAGGTAAGGGTTAGGAAACTACTTGTTAATTGCGATAAGAGTCTGATGTACTAAAAGGGTGTTTTGCTTGTAATTGGATTTGGCTACACCTAGGTTTAAGACTAGTGGTATAATTGTAAACAAGGTGTTCTTTATCCAAAGGGTTATATTGTGCAAGGTCTAAGGAAATGGAACAATGAACCGTGCATCTGACTTACTTATATTATCAAACCCTTGAAGTAAGGTTTAATATGATTTTCCGCATTACTAAGTCTAGGTGTGAGATTAGAGAAATACTAGAAAATATGATTGTATATATAATTATGTGATTTATGACCTAGTTTAGGATTTCTAGCTACGTGACTTGTATAACATGATGTGTGTGGTTCCAATATGAAATGGTAGACTTACGTGTTGTAAATCCTACGTGCTTAGTGAACCTTTATATGATTAGGCTTATTTCAAAATTCATGATCTACTGTTTAAACAACATGACTTATTCAGCTTATTGAATTGCTAGTAATAGGATTATGTGGTGTCAACTTAGTATTTATCTCTGATTGTGTAGTCTCCATCGTTGTCGGCTTATGATGTCTACGGGGGTACGTTATGTACTTATGCTACACTTGCTACATATTTTCTGAATGCAAGTATTAGGTCTATCATGTTGCAGTTTAGAGCAGGGAAGCTGAGGCAGACTACTCTATTCAATGGCCTTAGTTTCTATCATATGTAAAATGTTCCCTTCATTCGTGCAATATTGTTATATTCTGCATTAAGACATGGTATTGCAGAGTCCTTGTATAAGTCGGACCAGTTTCTGAAAAAGGTAGGATGTTGTACGAATCCGTGGTTCTTATGTTTTTAAATGAATTTCTTTTGGATTGTAACTTTATTCTCTTCCGTATTTATTTTTGAACCTTCTTATGAACTATTTGGGAAGTTGGTTCGCCTACTGGGGGATTGTGTAGGTGCCACCACAAAGCCTGTGATTTGGGTCATGACAAAAATGGACAAGGAGGCTCCTCAGGTTAGCTCCTATTTTGAGGAAAGCAATTTTGGGGAAAGATAAGATAATTCAGGGCTTTTAAAACAAACTGGTTATCAGTGCTTCCGTCGCGGTGGACTCGATTCCGCGTGTAGTGAAGAATAGAACTGCTGAGGTGATGACCCTTGATACCTCGCCTAAGAGCAGGGAAGAAAGATGCTATGCTGGAGTGGACTCGACTCAGAGTTTCCACAAATAAAGTCATCCGTGAATGCCAAGAGGAAAGTTATAACAAGAAATTGGGCAAAAGGCTCATAACAATCGAACGGGTCATTATAGTAAGCCACCTACACAAATAACCAAATAATTAGCGGATAAATGAATGATGACATGCAATGCAATGAAATATGTTCCGTATACACATAACGCTCCACCAAATTGTATTGGAGATGTGACACATAGGGGACTGCTAAGTCCATATATAAAATTGTTGCACGCGTGCAACCTGAACCAACCATAATATAATCTGTTGCAGGTATACAACCTGAGCCAACCATGATACAACATGCGTGCAACCTGAGCCAACCATGATACAACAATCGTGCAACCCGAGCCAACCATATGAAAATGCATTATACAACATGTAAGAGAATGAACATCTCAAATTTAGACTTAATAGCGAATAAGTTCAGGTGTTTTGATCAATAATCTAGACCCAATAGCCGATACATTTATTAGAATCTTTATCACAAGTGAACGAGATTCCTTACCGCACCAAATACAATTGAATAGTCAACTACAAGACAAGTAGCACATAACAGCTAATGCCCAGATGTATTGGCATTCCTGGGTTGTGGTCCAAAACTACATAGTACACTAACACCTATATCATGTCACCGATACTCGTACCAATGCATATCACATCATAGGTACGAGACCCCCTGTTATGCCCTTACTTCTTATTAATAAGCTTATTTTACTATCTATATCAAAAACATACCCCAAGCAAAGTCAGAATCTTAACATACCTGAAATGCCGAGAAAATGTTCCATGAACCTTAAGAATCACCTTTCTTTTTCTCAAAGTCTCGGACCATTCCTAATATGTCAAATACGCGGCGTATGTAAGATAACGAGTTCGTAGACATCCAGATTGCTAGACTTATATATACTAAGCCCAAAGAGTCACCCAAAAAGTCAAACCCGAGCTTTCAAGGGATAAAATTGAATATTATTAAAAACATTGGTTGACCCATGACTTAAGTCTAGATCTAGAAAATTAGCCAAATCCAACCTCAAATCGAAGAAATTCATATTCTTAATTTTGGGGCTAAAGCCCCCCAATTTCCCACCCAAAATCGTGGATTAAATCGCTAATTGATGGAAGCAATAAGGTGGAAAAATCAAAATACGAGTTAGAGTCTTACCCCTCTTTGAAACCAACAAAATAGCCTCTAAGATCGCCTTATTCAAAGCTCTAGAACTCCAACAATGATGAAATAATCCTCAAGTCTTGTACTGTCCATATTTATCACTAAAAGCTCATTTAACACGATCGCGGTGGCCTATCGCGATTATGCTAAACACAAAAAACCTAAGCTAGTGCAATCGCACAGGACGAACTCCCTCCATTAAGCATGATTGTGCTAACTAACTTTCCTTCCTTCAATGAGATCGTGCTCACACCAGATACCAAAAAATTATAGTGTGTTTAATATTTTAATTAACACCCGAAACTCATCCGGAACCCTCCGGACACAAATCATATATGCATTTCAGTCATAAAATATGCTACAAACATGATCGTGCTCTCAAATATCAAAACGTATCATCTTGACCCGATGTTAACCATGATCAACTCTACTATTTAAACTTAAATAATTTCTAACCAAGGGTCCAAATAACTCCCGAGCCCCTCGGGATGTATGCCGACTCCTCAACGAAGTCATTAATCACGGTCTAGACCTAATGAAATTGATGAAACTCCAGTACAGACCCATTAATCTCTTATGTTTACTTTAGTCAAACTGCCTCATTTTCTTAATTTAACAACTTTAAATTTTACCATTTCTTGTATGATACTCATCTGATTACCTCGGGAATGGCACCATCCATCTCCGCTTGTCATAAATACCAAAAAACCTACGAGAAGGGTATCTTGGGTATAAAAGGTCAAAAAGCTCAATGCGACCAAGTAGGTCATTACATCATAAACTATTTGAACAAACGTTCATCCTGGACTGGTATTACACCCCATTTTTTCATGCTAGTCTTCATTGTAAGTAAAGTAGCGTAAGCCCGGTGAGGATAAGATCTCATATTTGGATGAGAATGAGTTTAAACAAGTGTTAAGTAAGGTTCATGAGAGTTTGAGGATAAACGGATTAAAGAAAGTAAGTTCGTTGAAAGTCGGGATTGATTGAAGCATTTCACGGTCCGTGAAATGGATTCATCGCTCGTGAAAATGGTTGTGCTCCTCCGTGAACCCTTGGAAAATCCTAGGAAATAGTTGGACATTTCACAGTGACCGTATACGGACCGTACCACCTTTTCACAGTGGCAAGTCCACCGTAAAACATATATACGGGGCGTGAAAGTCACCGTAAAAGTTGAGGCGATGAACGCTTATCCACTTATATAAAGGTGGTGCAACCCCTTCTTCACTTATTTGCTCTACCAAACAGACCCAATACTCTCTAAATTATCTCTAATGGTTCCCATGGGTTCCTAAGAAAATCCCAAGGTGGGATATATAAATCAAGTATGGGAAGTCTCACATACGCTTGTTTCCCGTATCGTGGTTGAGTTGTATGTTGCTTCAAGGTGAAGAAATGTTTCTCTAAGGGTTAAAGCTATTGTTTGAGGTAAGAAGTACCCTCATTTTCATGGATTTGAGTAGATCTAAGTCGTAGCTAAGTCCTACAGGCTAGAACCTACGAATAAGCGGCTGAAAAATCATATATGTTCTAAGGTGTGTTGTCGACTGTTTTGAGGTATGTTCTTGATATGTTCATGGATACAAATCATGGCTAAGTAAGATGCACATGTTGTGCTTGTTAAATTCTATCTTGTGGAAAGAAGAAGTATAGAAAATATGAGATGTTAGTAAATAGTCAAGCTTGTTGCTCGTTATAGCTTATTCTAGTGTTCTGTTGGCCCGAAGATACTGTTATTTTTGCTATTGTAGATTGAAGTGCTACACAACTTGTGTACTTTGTGTCAATGAGTAGACCGATGAGAAGTACGTAATTTCTATCCCTAATCTCTCTATGACATGAATCTATACCTAAAACGGTACTCATACGAGTTATACAAAAGAAGTATTCATAAAAGGCTTGTGTCTCGTATTGTTATATACTTCACATGACATTGTGTGTTGTTTACACCTAATTTTGACCCTCCAATAATTTTATTTAATTATTCAAGGTTCATGAGTCACAGACGGAGTGAAATATAATTTTTACCAGGCAAATATGATTTTACAAAATTATCTCAGAAATATTTAATTATTTTATTTGACAAAATATCATCCAATATATTTATCGTATGTCATATCTCATTCTTGTATATTTTAAATTATAATAATCAATTTCAAAATCAAATAGTAAGAAAAAACAATTATATAATTAATTGTTTAAAGTCATTCACAGTTGAATGATAAAATATTCTAATCCATCAAAATGGGGAAATTTAGTTAGTTAAATAGATAATTAATTTACACCTCAACTTTATGTCATTTTAAGTTTAATTGAAAAAGTTTACATGTTTTGCTACAATTGAAATGGTTTTATTTCAATTAATGCCAAATTGGTCTTTAATTGAAATGTCTTTCATGGATTCGATGATATTTGAAATTTATGGTCAATTTTATAATTTAATTAATGACCACATTTGAAAAATGTGACCATTCTTATATTAACTCCTTTTATTTCACGAATTGGGCCCTTTTATTTTAAAAATATAGCCAAGCCCAATCCAAAATGACCGGACCCAGCCTATGATTTTCATTAAATGGACAAAGGCCTTATACCCTTGCCATTTAATTGATTTGCAAGATAGGGTATTGAAAACCCTAGCCGCCATGGTCCCCCATCTCTCTCTGCGTCATGTTGTCGAAAATGGTAACGGTGTAGAGCTCGTTGCTTTGTGTCAGTCGTGGTATGGATAAAACAGGTAAGATATGTTAATTCTCTTTCCCTTTCTCATATATACCCATTGTAGTACCACCACCACCCCATTAGGTGAGGTTTCCCCTCTCTTATCGCATTTTCTGCGATTTCTTAATGGTTTTTGTCTATTTTTTTATTTCAAACTCCAAATTCTTATTGGCTATTCGATTAATGGAGGGATTTTTCCCTCATATTTTACTTGTCCCACATCGGGTCCGATTGAAAATGCTAGGGTTTCTAGGTCCTATAAAAGGAACTATATCCCTCATTGTCAAGGAATTCGAAATTCAGGCTTTTGCATTCAAGAGCCATTTATTTGACAAACGCTTGACCGATTTAAGTTTATTTGGGATACAAGGACTTTGGAGGAACCCTACCAAACATAAATTAGTCTCCTAGTTCTAAAACCTTTTTTCTCTATTTGTGTGCGAGTGTTCGATATGTGAAGTGGTGTTCAAGCCCCATACTCGACCTTAGGCTGCCTCACAAGAACGTATTTTGCCCTCCTTTTAGCATTTCTTTTCGTTTCATAATTCTTGTCTATGTGTTTGTGTGATAATGAATCTGCTTAGCTTATTTATATATACAATGTGTTTACTATAGATGATTTAGGTCTGATGTAGGCTTTGATACATGTCTTAGTTTTACATATGATCACATGCTTGCTAATAATGGTCTGTGTATTCATTTAGTGTCTCTTTGACTACTTAAATATATGTGTGGACTGTCAAGGATAGTTTCATATATGTGTAAGTTACTCATACATGATTTATGTTCATTTGTTGATAATTTAGACCAGATGACTAATTTATCTATCCTGCTGATGTCTTTGTCATATTCATATACACATTTGTCTTTAAGTTAGATTGTGTGTGTTTGCCTTTGTGTTCTATGTGAACATACAATGCCTCTATTGTGTGGAATTGAATTTTGCTAGATGGTACACTTGCATCTTGGTCTAGGTTAATGAATACTAGACTTTAGGAACTTTGAACAATGTTTAATCTCTGTTATTACACCATCTTCATGTCTACCTTATTCTCTATGTGTCTAGGTGAAACTGTTGGTTTGGAGTCAAAATGTAATGCCCCAAAGCATGTCCTGGCCGATACACGACAGTCGGTGCCTGATTGCATGTAACCAAGCGAACCACATGACTTGCTAATCAACATGGGCATCAAACATGTACTAATAATTTTTAAAACATGTAAAATATAATACTGAAAATATAGTCTGAGATATAATAGTGGAAATATCTGAATATAACATGATAGTTTGAAATAACACTAACATGACTGACATGACATGCTAACTAGTCTAGTCTATGAAACCTCTTGAACATGAGTCTGGCTGCAAACTGGTTACTAGGACAAGGTCCTAGCATACCTCTACTATACATGACATGTAGAATAAGTTACTAAACACCCCGAATGACATGGGGCACACCATTAGCGATACTATGGCAAATCCTAGCGAGCAGATCCATCTTCCATAAAATCAGTACCTGCACCGTGAAGTGCAGGCCCCGGGAAAAGGGAATTTTAGTACATTTGAATTATACTATATGTAAAGAAACAGAAAGAATAAGCAGACACATGATAATAATAGAAACATGAAACTGAAATTAAACAATGAACATGTGCATGATCTGACATGAGTATAATAACATGTGTAAAATCAGTATAGTCATATATCTGTATTTCTGTGGGAAGAGCATTAGTATAACCGAATGTAACCACCATGCATGAACAAGGTGATCTCTGTCGGATCAGCTAATCCATCTCGTACCTTGCTGAGGTATGAGGCATGAACATGACATGATGGATCCAATAATCCCATAAAGTGGTAACATGAAGGTATCATCCTCTGGGCGGAGCGATCCTTACCCTACGTTGGCATACATAGTGTTCAGGTTGTCTGAGCCTTCCCGGTAATTGGCGCAACTCCCAAAACATGAATGTTAAAATAGTTGGCCTGTAAGCCCATGAATTTCAAAATAGAACTTGTAAAACATGATTCGTGATTATACTTTAGCATGAAAATAAATATATAATATAACTTGTGTAAAACGTGAAAACATGTATAACTTCATGGAACTGAGTAACAATAACTTGTGTTAAAGAACTCATGGAATTCAAAGCATGTGTTCATGGATTACGGATAGGTTCATAACAATCATAATGACCTATCATGAATACAATTGACAAATTTATAATATGGACATGACGTATAATATTACATGTATTAGAGTTATCATAATAATAGAAAAACCTAAACTTATGAAGAATTCATGTTTCATTAAAAAATGTGGCATGGGGAAGAAAATGGATATTTTCACATGTGGATAGAAGCTCTACATACATTATTCACTCCAATACTTGTATTAAAATATATACTTTGGAGAGGAAACCCAAAGCTTGAACCTTGAAACCTTGAAACCTTGAAACCTTGGGATGGGTTTATCTTGAAAACCCTAGGTTAGGAACAATGAATTTTACTTAAAATAAATGAGAATTACATTAGAATCACTTAGAATTACGTGAAAAAGGCTTACCTCAATGTGGGAGACGGCTGGGAAGAGAGAACCTTTGTTCTAGGGCTTGGAGATTGTAAAAACTGAATTTTCAAGACTAAGCTGTGTATTTATGCTATTCCTATAGGAGGGATTCTACGGCTAAATTCGACGGTCCATCGAATTTTATACGGTCTGGTCATGGACCGTATATTTTTTCCAAGTGTGAAGTCATTGTGTTCCATCAATTTCAAAAGCATGATTTATTGTACATTTTTACGGTCTGTAATACTTATACAGTCCGTAAAAGCTGGGCGTAAAATTGGGTCTGTAGAACTGAAACTGGTTTTTCAACTTAACTTCCCATCATGGTTTTTTACGCTCCTTAATCATGAACATGGCTTGGATTGAAGGTACGAGGTGTTATAATATCTCCCTTTTGGGATCATTCATCCTTGAATGATGGGTCATGGTCAAGAATTAGATTGGGCATGGCATGAGTACATGAACATGAAGAAACATGGGAACTGAACTGACATGGTCACATGAAAATATGAATATGGGGACATGAGACATGAGTACTGAATACATGAATGTGGAATATGAGACATGAATACGCAAGGGACATGCCATGAATACTAAAGGCATTTACCTTGTTCACTTTCTGCTTGCTCTTAAAATAAATATGGATAACTGGACTTCATGTCCTCTTCGGCTTCCCATGTAGCCTCCTCGACTTTCTGACTTCTCCATAACACTTTCACTGAGGTGACTTCCTTAGTTCTCAACTTGCGAATCTAATGATCCAAAATAGCCATATGGACCTCCTCGTAGGTCAGTCCATCCTTAATTGTAATGGATTCGATAGGGACAACCAACGATGGGTCTCCCACATACTTTCTCAACATGGATACATGAAACACTAGATGCACAACAATTAAGTCTTGTGGCAATTCAAGATCATAAGACACTTGGCCAATTCTTCTCAAAATCCTGTATGGTCTGATATATTTGGGACTAAGCTTTCCCTTCTTTCCAAACTTCATAACACCTTTCATAGGTGAAACTTTCAGAAACACCCAATCATCAACTTGAAACTCCAATCTCTACACATCACATCCGAATATGACTTTTGGCGACTCTTGAGCCATTTTCAAACGCTCCTGAATTGACTTTACTTTTTCCCTAACCCGATGGACCTAGTCTGGTCCTAACAACGCTATTTCACCAACTTTGAATCAATCAATTGGCAATCTACACCTTTTCATATACAGAGAATCAAATGATGCCATCTGGATACTAGCATGGTAACTATTATTATAAGCAAATTCAATGAGAGGATAATCCTCTACCTGGCCATCTATCTGAGGATGAAAAGTTGACCTGAGGTTTACCTTGGTACCCAATCCTTTCTGGAAAGTCTTCCAAAAGTGCATTGTGAACTGAGTACCACCATTCGAAATACTGGACATTTGGGTCCCATATATGCTGACAATTTCTCGGATATACAACTTAGCATAATCCTCTGTTGAATCTGTGGTCTTAACTCGAGAGAAATAGGCTGATTTGGTAAGTCATTCCACAATCACCCAAATCGAATCATGTCTCCGGGATGAGCGAGGTAGACTTGTTATGAATTCCATGTTTATCATCTCCTATTTCCAAACAGGAATATCGATATTCTAAGCCAACCTACCGGGCCTCTAGTGCTCGGCTTTCACTTGCTGATAATTCGAACACTTGGCTGCAAAATCTGCCACATTCCTTTTCATATCATTCCACCAATATATCTTCTTAAGATCATGAAACATATTTGTAGAACCTGGGTGAATGGAATACCTGGAATTGTGAGATTCTGCCATGATTCGCTCTCTAAGTCCATCCACATCTGGAACACATAACCTACATCGGTACCTCAAAGTACCATTATCTTACCCTCGTTCAAAAGTCGTAGTCTTATGCTTGTGAATTCTCTATTTCAGTTGTAACAAATAGGGATCATTAAACTATTTCTCCTTTACTTCGGCTACTAAGGAGGACTCAGACCAGTTCTGGACAACAACACCACCATCTTCGGGGTCCAAAAGTCAAACTCCTAGACTGGCTAGTCGGTGAATTTCCTTCTCCATATTTCTCTTCTCTTCTTTAACATGAGCTAATCTCCCCATAGATTGGCGACTGAGAGCATCGGCCACAACATTTGCTTTCCCCAGATGATAGAGAACATCCACATCATAATCCTTTATCAATTGAAGCCTCCTCTATCTAAGATTAAACTCCCGCTTCTTGAAAATATACTAAAGGCTCTTGTGATTTGTGAAAATGTCAATGTGAAAGCCATACAAATAGTGGCGTCGTATCTTAAGCGCAAAAATCCTAGCTGCCAATTCTAAGTCATGAGTCGGATAGTTCTTTTCATGAGGCTTAAGTTGTTTGGATGCATAAGCTATAACCTTACCATGCTGCATTAAAATATACCCAAGACCAACTCCTGAAGAATAACAATATATAATGAACCCCTCGGTTCCCTCTGGAAATGTTAACACTGGAGCAGAAGTCAATCTCATTTTCAGGAGATGGTGACCAATTCCACAAGGTCAAGATTATGGTTGCTAAGTACAAGCCCGTGAAATATCCAAGTGAGGGTGGTCGGAATCCCTTTTAGTAACTCGAAGCTTAGGCTAGGTTGGTCCACACAGTTCCAACGTTAGCTTACCACTAAGGGGGTTCCTCGAGCGTGGGTATTGATTAGGTCACACAGTCCTAACGAAGACTTGAACCAAAGGGAAACCTTAGCTTGGGTTTAACTAGGTCACACAGTCCTAACTTCAACTTACACCAATGGGTTTTGCTCACACAAGAATCAACTAAGATAAACAACACACAAGTTGAATAACTTAGCAACTGAGTAAAACTCAAGTTTATATCTCAATCAACTCTGAATATTTACAATTTCTAAGGGTCCTATTTATAGTAGAAAATTGACCATTCTAGAAGACAAACTAAAGGACACAAACTCTAACTACTTTCTCGGCCTAGTGGGAACAAATGGGAATGAGTTTGGGTTTACTTGGGGACCAAGGGTGTTTCGACCAAACCAAGACAATGGGAAAGGTCTTCGCTTTTCTTTCGGAAAAAGAATGAATCTTTCACACTCCCTTTGTGGACACCAAGTAGAAGACTGGATGGATTTGATTTCTCAAGACATCATCTTCTTGGAACTAGTTTAGAAGCTTCCATCTTGATTTTGGAGTGCCTTGGCCGAATGGAGAAAGGAGTATTTAGACCATCCCTTCATCTTCTTGGTGTATCCAAATACATGGATGAATTATCCTCTTGGAATATTCATCTTCTAGACCATCATTTTCCTTGCCAACTTGTTCTCCAACTCACGGCCTAGTCATCTCATTGGAAGACTCTCGGATTTGTCATCCTTTACATGGCCTATTAATTGTGTCCCAAGGTAGTTATTACATGTCATAATATGTCCTAAGCTAAGAGCTAAAAGCTAAGCTAAGAAATAAATACAAGCTAAAATAAAACATGGTCTTCGGCCAAGACCTACATACAAAGCCAAAAATAAACATGCTTCTCAGATTAAATCACCCATTGTTCCAGTTACATGGTCTTTGACCCATGCTTCTCACAACACATGTAATCGATGTATGAATGAATATATGAATAAGTATGCAATGCATATGCAAGGTACCTTTCGCAATCCGGTATACACACTTTATAGGGGTTTGCATTATAAAAGTGACCCATAGAGGAGCCGCAAACTCCATATACCCCTCCGTTCTGGAATAAATTGTTGGATCATGGAGCCCAACACTTGGATGTAATAATATCATGTTATAGGCGTGCAACTCCGCTCCCCATGTATCAATAGCATCTCAGTGTTACTCTAATCTCAACAATATTCTTACCTTTTCTGGTCACTTAGACCCAAAGCATCATCATACCACTCCAATATCAATATCACAGTGCCATGAGTGTATGAATGCAAATGAAAATTTAAGGCAATATATCATGATACAATGAGGTACAACCAAATAAGAGATGAAATATCACATGCTTTCAAGAATTCAATACACATACACAATTCAAGTACAATTCAAGATAAAATATTGAAAGCATGTGTGATGAGTAAACATATCAAACAACTATGGCGACAAGCCCACATACAATGACAAGCCCAAATAAGCAGCAGTCAGAACCAGCACGAGGATGATTCCTCAAACCCTATCATCCCAGTTCAACATCGGTACCCACTTAGATGTTCATCACAACCGTTTGAGTGGGACCCCCAAACACGCCTAATACCTATCAATGCCGAGCAGGAGCCATGAACGGTGAATCCCAAGAGTGCTTTTCTGACTCGTTAGGACTATTCTAGAGGAATTTAGTCTAACACGTAAACTCTACATATTAATACCAAGGGAAGCACACAAGGACTTAGTCCTCAATCAAACATAAGACATACACACCTCCATACCGACCCACAATGTCAAAATGCACACTTTAATACTCCAAAAGGATTTAAACATGATTCCTCGATATGACCCAAAGTTAATTTGAAAAAAAACTCCATTTAGACCTTCAATTACATAATTACATGGAAACCCCAATTTACAACCCTAGGTTCTTCCCCAATTTAATAAAAAGTTTTCTATAATCAAATTAATCATTAAGACATGATCATTTTATCTACACCATAACTTATTTAAAGGAAATCAGCCTTTTTTCCATTCCTTTTATATTATAAACCCTTGATTTTATCATTTTCAAGTATTAAAGAATCTTCAACTTATTCCTCTCATTACATGCTTTACCCAAAACACTATAACATAGAAAACTATCAAAATAGGAGGAAGGTTTACCTTCCATGATGGGTCCTATGCAAAGAATGCAGGAAAAACTCTTTAGGGCAGCCCCCAACTCGAGATACATGTTTTAGGAAAGTGGGCTATTTTTAGGAAATTTATTTCACTAGACCGTCAGTGTTTCCACCGCGGCGCACACGATTTCTCTGGTGTGGATACACTGCAACAAAGTATGAGGCCGTTGAGGTGGAGGCACTTAACACTTCGCCTCAGTGTCGGGGCAGAAGAAAGCTTCGCTGGAGTGTACTTCCCTCGTCCGCTGATGCGGACTCGATTCACCGAGGTAGAATGGCTCTTTTTGCAACATTTCACTTTAATCAATCTTTTTCCCAATCCGTATGAGTCACTTAACTCATAATTTCCACTAGTAATGTAATTGGTAAATGCCCGGAGGAGGGTTAGAACATAAATTGGGTGAAAGTTCATAATGACTGAATATGACATTATAATTTCTCCAAAAATCCATCTTGGAAAGTAATATTTCCTTCGTTATGGTTGTTATTATATGTTAATGTTGTTTGGGGTAAAGCATATAATGGGAAACATGGATTGAAGAATCTCTTTTCATAGACAAAATTGATAAATCAAGAGTTTATGATGGAAAAGAAGTGGGTAAAATCTTATTTCTTTCAAAGTAAGTATTGTGTTGATAAAATGACCATGTTGCAATGTTTAATTCAATTATAAAACACCTTTTCTTAACTGAGGAAAAACTAGGGTTATGAATTGGGGGTTCTTTGGTAATGAGAAATTGATGGTCTAAATAAGTTCGCTTCTCAAATTAACTTTGGGTTATACCTAGTAATCACGTTTAAAGTCTTTTTGAGTAATAAAGTATGGATATATCCTCATTTTATTAGAGAACTGGGGTCTATCATTGTTGAATCTCTCTTTGATTAATCAATGTGTGATATTCTGAATCCTATTTGACACCGTGGGCCCGGGATGGAGGTGTAGATGTCTTATATTCGGTTGTGGGCTAAGCCCTTGAAAATGCTTGTTTGATATTAATATCTAGAACTTATGTGTTAGACTACGTTCGCCATGAGAAGCCCCATGGAGTTGGAGATGCACACTGAAGATTGACCGTTCATGGCCCCTGCTCGACATTAAGGTAGGTTATGGTTTAATTTTTTGAGATATCGATAGAAGTGCGTAATTAATTATAAATATTGAGGGGTATTGGGCATGTTTGGAGTTCACATTTTAACAGTTTTGATGAACATTTGAGTGTGTACCGGTGTTGAACTGTGATGATGGGGTTTGGGGAATCATCTTCGTGTTGGTTTCAACTGCTGATTATTGGGATTGTCACCTTATGTGGGATTATTGCCATAGTAGCTTGATATGTTTACTCATTACACATGATTTCGATATGCTATCTTGGATTGTACTTGAATTGTGTATGTGTATTGAATTCTTGAAAGCATGTGATATTTCATCTCTTATTTGGTTGCATCTCATTGTATCATGATATCATGCCTTAGATTATAAGTTGCATTCATACACTCATGGCCTTGTGATATTGATAATGTAGTGACATGATTATGTCGTGGTCCAAGGAACCGGATAAGGTAAGAACATTGTTAAGATTTGTTAAGCTTAATAGTTCAACGTTTAGCCACGCTGTTGATTGGTACCGGCATTTCGGGGAGTGATGTGACCTTGAGGAAGGATAGGGAAAGTTTATCGATTGTTCATGGAATTATCGGAGTGTATAGAAGTAAGCACATCGAAAAAAATATGTTTTGGCAAAAATCTGCAGAATGGCATTTTGACGGTCAAAAGGAAGGACTGTAAATTTTTTATGGGCCATCAAAATATGGAACCTCATCATATTTATTTTGGGCACATTATAGGGTCCAAATTAATGGACCGTACAAAATTGTATAGCTGACTTAACTTCCGGTTAAATTGATATTTGGGTCATTTTCGACCCAATTCCAATCAGACCTCCCCCAAACCCTCCAACCGATTTCAATGGCTACAAAGTAATTTCTAGATGATTACACTATAATTCTTCATCGGAAAGTTAGGACAAGTAAAGAGAAACCATTCTATGAAATTGTCATGCACTTGAAGGTTGTTCTTGAAGCTAATGAGATTGGATTCAAGGGTATTTTTCTAATTAAGGTGAGAATTGTATTTTCTTTCTTTTGACTATGCTTATAAATATACAAGTTAGAACCCTAAATGACAAAGGATGTTGTTGTTTAGATTTTGGATTGTTGGAGGCTAAGTATATGACTTTTTATGACTAGAAACTATGGAATATAACTTGATTATGCTGTAAATACTGTTGTGTTGCTTGTCTAAAGAGTTGATCTAAATAGTGGAGTTTCAAGCTATAAGGAGAAATAACTAGAAGACATGTAAGGATTGTTCTTGTCATTATTAACTTATGTTTGGACTTTTGATTAGGATTGAGCTTGGTATTAAGTTGTTGAATTTTGTTAATAAGTTGAAGTAGGAAGGAAGGATGCTAGAAAGAGCTAGAATGCATTCCGATATTGAATGGCCATTGACAAAGAGATGAGAAATCCAGTACATCAAGTGTTTGATAAAGTATCGTAATGAAACCATCTTTAATTTATCATCTTGATATTGATCGAATTTCCTTTATTACGTAGGGTGTCATTCGAGGAGTGACCGAAAACTTGTAAGCTAGTATTGTCATAAAAACAAAGGTATGTAAGTCTCTCTTCTTTCTTATTGGCATGATTTGTATAAAAATGACTTTTACAAAGTGAAATCCGGTAAGCACTCTACTTTGAATTGTAAAGAAAGTACTTGTGATTCTCCTTCAAATGTGTTGTGATGTATTACTCATTCATCATCGAGGTAACATCCTCATTCCAAGGAATTCTTCTAATGTTAATAAGAGTTGGTCCCTTATTATTTCTTGAAAGTTAATCCAATAATGTGATCTATAATTCTTAAGAAAATCAATTGCTAGAGTAATATGTGGTATGTTAACTCTCATAAGAGAGTCAGAGGTGTAACGACTCTAGATCACTACGATGAGTTCAAAGAGTGTCTGATAATCCATACAGAGGTTATTATATGTATTATATATCTATCTTTCCCTCAGAGGCCTATGGCGTTATATACATGCCTATACTGATATGAGATTAAAGATATTGCCCCAGAGGCTTGTGGCGCTACTCGCACAATTTATATAGATGATATTATTAGTAATACTCATAGAGGCCTATGGCATTATATACGTGATTATATTTCATTTATGCATATTCTGGCTCATAGAGGCACTCAGGTTACATATTGTCTTTCTATTGCTCTATCTTACCATTATGCATTTTAGTTATAGTTTCAGCTTATGCTTAATTTATAGTGGTGTGCTTATTTATAGCTTCAAACTTACATATTCAATACATATTTCATACTGATGTACCTTTCTGGGGCACTGCGTTTCATGCATATAGATACAGATAGAGATGTAGATGATTCCTCACAGTAGGTGACTCGACTAGCTAAAGATTGTAATGCTCCTTTCTTCTGGATCTGTCTAGTGAGACGATAGGTATGATCGGTGTGAATATGTATATATTTGGGTATAGCGGGGCCATGTTCTGACAAGTTGTTATTGATATACTCTCTAGAGGCTTGTAGACAGTCGTGTTGTGTATTATGGTTTGTGTGACCCTGTCAGCATTCTCAGTAAATTTATTTTGTTTATGTCGACCTTGTCGGTCTGGTTGTATATATATGTATAGATTGGGCCTTTTCTACCTGCAGCTGATTGTTTCTCTGCTCAGATATTCATTTATCAAATGTCATGTCAGCTTAAATGTTGTTGAGCATATCACAGATATCAAGACTGGTATGCTTAGGCATTAGGGTGCCGGCCACACCCCTAAGGTTAAGGTGTGACAAACTTGGTATCTGAGCAGGTCAGTCCTAGGGATGTCTACATGTCGTGTCTAGTAGAATCCTGCTTATGGGTGTGTTGCGCGCCACACTTATAAAAATGAGGCTACAGGGCATTTAAGATGTTGCTTTTTTTTGAAAAATCTAGATCACGCGTTAGAAGCGAAGTCGTAAGTAATTGAAACCCTATCTTCTCACCTTGGTTCTCTTTTTCAGTAATGTCATGATCAAAGGAATGTACTAATAGCAGGAATTATGTCAAAAATATGGGTGAAAGTACTAGCCGACTGCCACCCCTTAATATGGATCCAAGGAATACAAGGACGCTAGAGAGGAATGTGAGTTATTCTATGAAAGAAGATCCATCTATGGAGGACAGTCAATCTATGGAAGAGGACACTTCTGAAGATTCATCTATGGAGGAGGACCCATCTGAGGCCCCAGAAGAATCGCCCTTCCAGGTGCTATCAATTTCAGTGGTGTTGCCCGATTATAGGAGTGACATAAAATACAAAAAAGCATCATCATAGCGGTCATTTTCGGTTGGTTAGGTGTGAGTTGTACCATACACGCAACAATGACTTCTGTTATTTTCTGAGAGCAAGGTCATGTCTAGATGCCTACACCGGTTAGGCCTTTTGAGGGATTAAGAATCCCATTGCCATGGAAGTCACTTTACCAAGGTTAGCCAGTAACGAGTATAAGTGAGGAAGAAGTGACCAATAGATAGATCGGAATATTTAGAATGGAAATAGGTAACAAAGGATTAGTGTTATGAGATGTGTTAGATCAAAGCTCATGGGTAGTACTCAAGTAAGCATAAGAAGACGCTGGTAGTATCAAACAACGTTGTTAGCAATGTAGGAGGAGGCATGATGGATCATGTTTATCCGATGTCGAGTTATGTTTTGGATGCAAAGCCTTGAGCCATAGGGCCAGAGAATGCACCGAGACATTTCAGTCTGCACCTACCAAATCAGTGTCAAATAAAGGAAGAAAGTTCTATTCCATTTCCGCGACTCGTTAAATATGTATGCATATAGAGGTAAAAACACCTTTAGTTGTTTGATATTGGGTTTTTGTTCAATGTACAACCTTCTTTTACTATCACTATTCCCCCTTCTTATTTTTCTGTCACTATTCCCCCTTCTCTTTTCTATCACTATAGGGTAGGATTACCTCGAATACATAGGGTAGGATTATAGCCTTTCTTATATTTGACTTTTCAACCTGCCCAAAATGCATATAGAGGTAAAACCACCTTTAGTTGTTTGATATTGGGTTTGTGTTCAATGTACAACCCTCTTTTACTGTCACTATTCCCCCTTCTTATTTTTCTTTCACTATTCCCCCTTCTCTTTTCTATCACTATTCCCTCCTTACCTCGAATACATAGGGTAGGATTACAACCTTTCTTATATTTGACTTTTCAACCTGCCCTATTCACTATAATATAAAATATAAAAGGCAGGTTGAAAAGTCAAATATAAGAAAGGTTGTAATCCTACCCTATGTATTCAGGTAATCCTACCCTATGTATTCGAGGTAATCCTACCCTATAGTGATAGAAAAGAGAAGGGGGAATAGTGACAGAAAAATAAGAAGGGGGAATAGTGATAGTAAAAAAAGGTTGTACATTGAACACAAACCCAATATCAAACAACTAAAGGTGTTTTTACCTCTATATTTTGTTTTGTTCCATTACTATGAGCAAGTACATTATGGGCAATAACTGGGTGATGTTGAGGAATGTTATTGGTGTGGAAGTAGAAGCCTTAGAGTATAAAGGTGCCCGAGGTTGAGTCAGGAGCAATAGCAAATTTGGATGTTACACAGAATTATGCAACTAATCAGGTATGTTAATAATTTTATGAAGGATAGATGTGTTTATACTCATGATCGGTCTGTTATCATTGATGTAGAAAGCGTGTCATAGAGATACATATAGACCGTAAATGTGATGACCCATTTGTCCATCACGGAAAACTCCTTCACCACGTGACCAAATCATCGTAGACCAGTTGTACCCGATAGTTTTACTCAGGGAAATTTCTGTTAAGTGGACAATTAGATGAATTACAGAGTGTTTCAAGAACCAGATTAGCACAAATAAAAAATGTGAGACTCACCCCAGCAGGGGATAGGCTGCGCCAGCGGTGCCGCCCTGGTGAATCCTTCTCTCGCAATGGTAGAGGAAGAGATCATCCAGTGTTTGCGCCTGCGGGCAAACACATGCTGCAGCGGTGTCTGCCTCAGCGGTGTCTGCCTCAGCAGACCCAATCATCCCCAAAGAGTACAGCGGACCCAGTCTGCCCCAACGAGAAAGTGTTGGGCAGACCTAGTAGTTAATGCCCATTTTTGGCATTTTGTCTCATTTTCACCCAACACACTTTTCCAGCCGACTATAGGGCCAAAAATGAAGAGAAGCCCCATAAAATCTTGGATAAGGTAATTTTTAGAACCCCAACAATTTCTTTTCCTTTAACTGATTTCTTCACCTAGTAGTGTGTGGTTTTAGGGTTGATAAATTGGAAGTACTTAACTTGGAAAATCATAAATAGCGGTAGTATGTGGAGTCTTGAGCTTGTAGGTTTGGGAATAACGGTAATATTGACTTGTGGAAATTAATGGACCTTAAGGTTAGGATGTTCATCAATGGTGAAAACCTAGAAGACTAGATATAGGAAATGGGTTTAATTGTTTAGCTCACTACTCGACATTTAATGGTTAAAAATGGATACTACAATTGGATTGGACTAGTGTAAGCTTGTAAATCACCTAGATATTAACCTATGGGTTGAGTCCTCCATTATAGTTGAGAAATTGATTATGGGAAGTTACAGTTTTGGTCTAGATTGGGGATTTCACATTGTTAGAAAAATTGCTCAAATACCTAAGCAAAATTAGCATGTGGGGAGTAGATGTGAACCTCTAGAACGTTGGATTAAATAACTCGCTATTAAATGACTGTTTTACCCTTTTTCTAAGGTTGGGTTAGAATTAAGAAGTAGTCAAAATATATGGGTCTCGTTGTGTCCGTTCTAACTAAGATTCTATCATTGGCTAGACTTAGTACTACCATGACATTCAGAGAGCCAAGGCTCAAGTGTGATCGTTGTGAGTTTCGCTCGGCATTCCAGGTAGGTTACGACTTACCTTTTGGTTAGACTTCGATTAGCAAAGAGTATGTGTAGTTAGAATATGTTAGACAAAGTATGTAAGCCTCTAGGTATGGAGTTGGGATGGAATACTTAGGTTGGTTAGTGATGACTGATATGACTTGTTGATTCTTTATGATACTGGTCTTGTATGTAATACTACATCGTATTTTTTATGTAGTTGTATCTAACTTATCTTGGCATGTTCATGTATAAAGGAAAGGACTTAGTGTAATACTGACTTTATGATAAATGTCCTTATGTGGCACAACTAGAAAGTGATATGTCGCACCTAATATTACCACTACATTTCGTATAATCTCATTTCCATGACATATTGATGTGATCTTGTTGTTGGTGTGACGGTGATAAATGAGAAGGGGAGTACTTATGATTCATATGACATATTATATTGTGTATCCATCTGTATGTTGTGTGATACTGAGTGTCTAGCGAGGTGTTTGGTGGAAGAGTCATCTCTAGGCTGTGTGATACGGAGTGAGTGGTACATGAACGTCGTGAGTCCCCCATGGGTCATGACTGATAGGAAGATGATATATTATGCTTGGACCATGTATGTACGAATATTACATTTGGCCATTACATTGCATTGCATATGCATTCATTCTCATCATCTCATTTAAAATTAAGGATCAAAATTGTTACTTGTACTTGCATTTGTGATTAATTTGAGGAACCTAGGAAAAATTGACCAATTTGGGTTTGGGTGCTTTACCATAGGGTATGACTTTGGCTAATGATCTTCTTTACATGGGTAGTTATTCTTGGACTAGGGTATTACTTATACTTGATTACGAGCATGTCTATCTTTCAGTTCTTTCTGTGCATATGTTAACTAACTGTTGTCGGCCAATGATATCTACTGGTACATAGTATTTGTATAGATACTACCTTGTTGCATTCTTTTATGAGTGTAGAGTTCATGATGGTGTATACTTCACGTTCCCCTTGTCAATTCTGGTGGCTTGCTACGAAGTATCCAAAGCGAGTTCATGGGCGGATGCACAGTCTGGGTTCCCCTTTTAGTACTTGTCTCATTTGTTCCTGAGGCAGTACTGTACTTATGTTTTAATTCTTCTTGTAATATAGTCAACTTAAATCTTGTATATAGTAGCTCTTGTAACTCCTTAGACCAAACTCCTTGGGTAGTATTTGTATTTCCACACTTATGATTATTTATGAATTAGATCTTCTTTTCTTTACTTATGATTGTTGATTTAAGGATTAGGGGGAAGGGTTCGCCTACCGAGGTGGGAAATGGTAGTTGCCCTCACGACTATGCGAATTTGGATCGTGATAAATTGGTATCAGAGCTCTAGGGTACCCGGTCTATAAAGTACAAGAGCAATGTCTAGTAGAGTCTTGTGGAATAGTACATACACATATGTACCCGTCCGCGAAAGGCTATAGGGCATTTGGGAAACTTCTTCTCTTTCTTCTTATCGTGCCACTTCAGTCAAATTGGTATCTGGATGTGTCCAATTGGTATCTGGGTGATTCCAATTGGTATCTAGAGATATCTCCATCATGAAATTTTGGAAGGCATCAGAAATTTTTTGTTAACTGCAGCACCTCCCTACTATTTCAGGGAGTCTCGCTACAGCGAGTTTCACTCACACCTGCGGTCTTATGCCCGTAAAGGGTAGTCCACTGAGGCGGACTCTTGTCATGTCAAGGATCGTACCTGCGGAACCATTTCTGCAGGAGCGCGTCTTCCTTAGCGATGGGTCAACTGCTGGAGCGGACCTTGTACATCTTCTCTTGTCCACACCTGCAGTCATATTCTCACCCTGGCTTGTCTGCCGCAGCAGGAACTAATTTTGCTGCAGTGGATAGGCATTTTCTGAACTAGTAATCTCTGCTCAATAGTTCAAACTTGTCCCAAACTCAAAATTTCATTCAAGCAACATTCCAAAATACGAAATCCAAATATGTAAAATCCAAAGCCCAACGAGGGCACAATTTACCTACTAAACAAAGAGTTGTCCATCAAAAGCAAACTAATGAAAAAAAAAAACAGGAAAAAAACAAATCGTCTCCAAGTCACCAAGACAAACTGAACCATTGTCTAGAAATATGAAGCCCTACAAGGGCTAAAACCATGACTTTATAAGGGGAAAGGTGGAAACCGCTACTGCTGCTACTTGCTGGTTAGCTCATCACCTCCATCATTAGAACTGCTAGCATCACCAATAACGTTAGGCTCGGTCAGGAATGAATATCAGTTTGTTTCATCCTTTTCCTCAACCAGAAATGGGTCATTTGGATACATCTTCTTGAACAAACCCTTGAAGCCTCTCCAGCCCTTCAATATCAACTTACTCCGAGACTTGTTCTTCTTCTTTTCCCTATCGAAGTCATTAATGAGCTGTCCTTCAGCCTTAGCCATTGTAGTGTAGGCTGTCTCCAGTGAGTTAATCATAGTCTTGATCTCTCCCTACTCTTTTAGGTATTTCTCCATCTCTTTCTTGGTGCAAAAGCTAGTAGCAGCACCGGATGGGCCTGCCTCGTTGGGAGGTCTAGGAAGCCCAAGAATTAGCCCCCGCATCTCCTCCATCTGGGAACCCAACATCTCAAAGGTCCCCATAGGCCATCTGGGTGAAGTACCACTCCACCCTCTCACTGTCTCACATCCACATCGATCTTCCTTTTCTTGCCCTGAACCACAGTACCTTGGCGCTTCATTTTCAGAGGGTTGAAGCTAACATCTCAATGGACCATCTCATCTATACCCCTCATTGGTACCTTCGCCTTCTTGCGTAAGGCGGTAATGAGGCAAGAAAACATCAGACTCAAAACAGGATCCGCTACAAACTCCGCCCACTCCCTTACAACATGGTGAACCACATTCACCAGAATATCATCTAAAATGCATACAATTATGAGGGACTAGGTGTTGGTAATATTGGTAGTGTTGCTCGAGGGGTGTACCCGTTAAGTGATGACGTGCAGCCACCTCTTGGCCTCTACGGTAAAATATGTGCTCCTATTCGTCGGCTTCTTATTGACCTAATCAATAGAAGCCCTATCTTCCTCAGCAATTAGTTTTGACACTATCCAAGCCTTGTTACCGCAATGATCCTTATCCACCATGGAACTCACTGGGTGGTTCGGCAAGACATAATGAGCATTGATCACCTCGGGCCTAATTTTCACCACTTTTCCCTAAATTATGATTTCAGGATCAGGAACAGACAAGTCCACCATCTCAATGTGAGCATAGAACTCTCTAACCCAACTCTTATTCGCCTTGCCAAGGCTGTCACAAAGCAATTCCACCCCATTATGTTAATTCGTGCAAAGAACTCCAGAGCCTGCTGTTCCACGTTGTTCATTTTGATTGCTCGCTCAAATAGCAACCCCTTACCTATATGCTCCATGAAGCGGCACTTACACTCCGGAGTTAGGAAACGGGTATAATTTTGAATTCCTCCACCACCTTCGTTCTATGCCATAATTCCAAAAATTATACCTGCAAGATTCATGTATTTTAGTTTTGGCAATTTCATCAAGTGTGGGAATAAAATACATATCGTTTAAGCAAAAAAAAATGGCGAAAACACCTCGGACAAACTAGTGAGGCTACTAGTTCTGACCATGCAGGGTCAGCTGTAGCAGAAGAGGAGTCGTTGCAGTGAGACTGTTGTTGCAGACAATGGCCCGCGGGGGTGGATGGTTTTGTAGTAGCGAGCAACAGCACCCGCACCCATGCACATACCTCATACTCCATAGAGTGCGCGCATGCGTATTCTCTTTCTCCACGGCAGTGTTGCACTTGCGGAAGCGTCCGTAGGGGTGGACAATCCCCTTTAGAAGACCAGCCCTAAAAATTTTAAGGGTTTACTCCGTTTTGACAAAAAATCAGTATATTTCTCCTAGATCAGGTAATATTCTAGCATGCATGACCCCCAGGCTGAATTACAAGCATCAAGCACATCAACAATTCTGAGAAATCGGAACTCACCACCCTAAATGACCACTCAATGTCCTTCGAACTTTCCACCCAAAATATGAGAGTTTCTAGAGTGTTACTTCATGATAAGCCTATTTTACGGCCAAGACACTAACCAACTCCATATTCTCCCAACCACTCACTCGAAACCTCATCAACAAAAATTTCAAATTTTACCCCCTACTAGGCGAAATTTAGCCAAGAAAATTTTAGATTCATGACTCTAAGTCTATCGTAGATTTGTTAGAAGCAATTACGTACGTTAGTGTGATGACTTAAAGGAGAATTGCGATGCAAAGAAACCCTATGTGTCTTGAACCTTACTTTCTTGTTGTGGGAAGTGTGGAAGGGGAAATAATAGTAAGAGGACTTGAAGGAATATGGAGGGGAAATGATTTTATGTGTAATGGGACGAGTTGGATAGTAGTGTAGTTGTGGGAAGAGGTTTAGGTTTTGGGTGAAGGGGGGAAAGTTTTGTGTGGGTGTGGTAGATGAGGGGTTACACCTCTTTTACTTTCTGATCTCCCTAGCGTGCACGACAGCGAGCTTACCCACCGCAGCAAACCTGCATTTGCTGATGGTGTCCGCCCCGATGAACTTTCCCTTTCTCCAGGACCGCCGCAACGTCTCAGAGCCCACGCCAGTGACTAGCGCCCCAGCAGATGGCATTCCACATGGGTGGATTATATTAGTGTCGCCCTTTCAACATTTCTAACCAATTATTGCATCCTGGTGTAATTCGAGCTTATTTCCTACATGATACCTTCCTAGTAATCCTTGTAAGTCCTTGAAAGGTGGTATATTATGGTCCTACCAAGTTTAGTAAGATCTCTAGTACCGGTATCCTAGTGGGATGGACTACTAAATTTCATCTGGACATGCATGGTCCCTTCCTTCCATATATAAGACGTGATTAGTAAGCGAAGCCTAGTGTTGTTAAGTCCCAATACGAATTGAGGTGTCAACCCCTTAGGTTTGACATTATGAGTTGTATCATATTTGTTAATCTCTTTTTCATCGTCTGTCGTTCAAGGACGAATGATTGTTTAACTAGTATCTAATGTGATGACCCATTTGGCCGTCACGGAAAACTCATTCACCGCATAACCAAATAATTCTACACCATTTGTACTCGGTAGTCGTACGTGGGGAAATTCCCGTTAAGTGGACCATTAGTTGAGTTACGGAGTGTTCAAAGAATCAGATTAGTGTAAATAAAAAAACCTGAGACTCGCCCCAGTAGGGGTTGGATCGCGCCAGTGGTGTCTCCCAGGCAAATCCTCCACTTGCAACGGCAGAGGAAGGGATCCTCCAGTGTTCATGCCTGTGGGCATACACGCGCTGCAGCGGTGTCTTCTATAGTGGACCCAGTTTTCCCCAACGAGAAAGTGTTGGGCAGACCTAATAGTTAATGCCCATTTTTGGCATTTTGTCTCATTTTCACCCAACACACTTTTCCAGCCGACTATAGAGCCAAAAATGAAGAGAAGCCCCATAAAATCTTGGATAAGGTAATTTTAGAACCCCAACAATTTCTTTTCCTTTAACTGATTTCTTCACCTAGTAGTGTGTGGTTTTAGGGTTGATAAATTGGAAGTACTTAACTTGGAAAATCATAAATAGCGGTAGTAGGTGGAGTCTTGAGCTTGTAGGTTTGGGAATAACGGTAATATTGACTTGTGGAAATTAATGGACCTTAAGGTTAGGATGTTCATCAATGGTGGAAACCTAAAAGACTAGATATAGGAAAATGGGTTTAATTGTTTAGCTCACTACTCGACATTTAATGGTTAAAAATGGATACTACGATTGGATTGGACTAGTGTAAGCTTGGAAATCACCTAGATATTAACCTATGGGTTGAGTCCTCCATTATAGTTGAGAATATGATTATGGGAAACTACAATTTCGGTCTAGATTGGGGGTTTCACATTGTTAGCAAAATTGATCAAATACCTAAGCTAAATTAGCATGTGGGGAGTACATGTGAACCTCTAGAATGTGGGATTACCTAACTCGCTATTAAATGACCATTTTACCCTTTTTCTAAGGTTGGGTTAGATCAAGAAGTAGTATAAATGTATGGGTCTCATTGTGTCCGTTCTAACCAATATTCTATAATTGGCTAAACTTAGAGTACTACTGCAACATTCAGAAAGGCAAGGCTCAAGTATGATTGTTGTGACATCCGATTGGCGTTCCATGTAGGTTGCAACTTACCTTCTGGTTAGACTTCAGTTAGCGAAGCGTATATGTAGTTAGATTCTGTTGGAGAAAGAATGTAATCCATAGGGTATGAAGTTGGGATGGAATACTTAGGTTGGTTACTGATGACTGATATGACTTGTTTAGTTTTGTGGTACTAGATTTGTATGTAATACTACTTTGTATTTATGATGTAGTTGTATCTCACTTATCTTGGCACATTCATGTATAAAAGAAAGGACTAGAATGACCAAAAAGTTATATATTGCACCTGATATTATCATTGTATTGCATACAATCTCATTTCCATGATATATTGATGTGATCTTGCTATTGACGTGACAGTGATACATGAGAAGCGGAGTACTTATAATTAATATGACATACTATATTGTGTAGCCATCTCTATGATGTGTTATGCGGAGTGGCTAGCAGGTTGTTTATTGGAAGAGACATCTCTAGGCTGTGTGATAAGGAGCGACTGGTAGATGGACGTCGCGTGTCCCCCATGTGTCATGACTATTGGGACGATAATATATTCTGATCGGAGCATGTATGTATGGATATTAAATTTGTCCAGTACATTGCATTGCAGATACATTCATTCTCATCATCTCATTTAAAACTAAGGATCAGAATCGTTACTTGTACCTGCATTTGTGATTAATTGAGGAACATAGAAAAATTGACCAATTTGGATTTGGCTGCTTAACTATAGGGTATGACTTGGCTAATGATATTTTATACTTAGGTAGTTATTCTTAGACTAGGGTATAGCTTGTACTTGATTGCGAGTATGTCTATATTTCAGTTCTGTCTATGCATACGTTAACTAATTGTTGTCGGCCAATGATATCTACTGGTACATAGTATTTGTACGGATACTACCTTGCTACATTTTTTTATGAGTGTAGAGTTCACGACATTGTCTACTTCACGCTCTCTTAGTCGATTCTGGTGGCTTGCTATGAAGCGTCCAGAGCGAATTCACGGGCGGATGCTCAGTCTGGGTGCCTCTTTTAGTTACTTGTCTCATTTGTTCCCCAAACAGTACTGTACTTATGTTTTTATTCTTCTTGTTATGTAGTCAACTTAAATCTTGTATATAGTGGTTCTTGTACGGCCTTAGACATGTCTCCTTGGGTAGTATTTTATTCCGCACTTATGATTATTTATGAATTAGATCTTCATTCCTTTTAATTATTACTTATGATTGTTGATTTAAAGATTAGGGGATGGGTTCACCTACCAAGGTGGGAAATGGTACGTGCCCTCATGAATATGCGAATTTGGGTCGTGATAGTAAATGGATAATAGAAGTGGTTTTGCCTACTAAGGTGGAAAATGGTAGGTGCCCTCACGACTATGTGAATTTGGGTCGTGACAGTAAATGGATAATAGAAGTGGAAGGTGATAAGTGAAACTACAGTTATGTTCAAAGTTCTAAGTAAAATGATTGAGGAACCAACCATTTCTTAGCTACATACATATCCAACACTCAAGTTTTGTAGCGTGTGTGATATTGGAAACAAAAGGTATACGAATACACGAATTAAAAATGAGTACTCTCAAGTCCGAGGAATTAAGGGAAACCTCAGAAGAATGATAAGGAAAAATGGACTTTCGAAGTTATGTTACGTGAAGCTTTGTCTTGGGAAGCAGTTAAAGAAAAGAGGCATGAAATATCATGCCCAAAAAAGTAAACCCCCTACTCCTCCATAAGGATTGAACTATTTATGAAGGTCATGACACACGATAAGCTTTGTTAGTTAAAGACGAGCGACACACTTTCTTTATAATAAAAGATAGCAGATTTTTTTATACTAACTGATGGGATTTTTGAATTATATGAAGTAGTTTTAAAAGTCGATCGGGCCGGAATGACTGGTTGGAAATAGTTTGCGATAAAGGTTTGAGTTGACAGTAAAATGACGATAAGTGTTAAATAAGAGTCTGGTAAACATAAGTGAAAGTGTTGTGACAACGTAATGAGGCTAAAGGTTGTTTTTCACCTAAATAGATAGACGGTAATGGTAAGAATATCGATAACAGGACTAGAATGAGACCCAAAGCTACATAATTACCATTAAAAGATAAAGTTAGTAGTAAATAAGTGGTACTTAAACTTTTTGAGCAAAAAATATAATATCTGAAGTCCATAAATGATGGTACTAGGAATACACTAAGACAAGGAATCTTTAAAGGAATTCAAACTGGTAAGGTATAAGCTGATTGGATGAATGACAGATAAAGGACTCTAATACCAATTAAGGGAAGAAAACTCAAATCTAGGGCAATATTGAATCCAGTCATGACTTGAGTTTGAATACATCAAGCACTAGTTCTTTCATGAACATCGAAAAGAAATTTAAGAATATGTAAGTGGAAGTAAGAGCAAACGAAGTCCGATGTAAGCATATGACGAGGTGATAAATAAATGGTCTAAGATAAACCATAAGGATAAATGCTAAAGAATAAGAGCGAGGGAGCATATAGGTGGGCAGATGAGTAATGTTAAATTTTAGTTTGCCAAATGAACCTAAAATTCCATGAGAAATACAATGCAAGGGTCATAAGGTTAAGGACATTGGTTGAAAAGGAAGTCGAAATCGGGAAATACAGGTAGAAGTGTTAACTCAAGTATGGTGACCATGATGGGATCAAGTAGATCAACGCCTTGAAAAGGCAATTCCTTCGGTGAAAAAGGGGATAGGATGACCCCTTGTATGAGCATGTAAAAGGCTTACTTTTGGGGAAAAGGTGCAAGAGATACTTAGTGAATGAATAGTCGAATATGGCGTATAAGGGATCTCAGAGTTACAATGGTCAAGTATACTCTTTTAGTATGAAGAAGATGCTATTATCAGAAGAACATAAGTTTGGAGCCAATAAATATAGTAGACGCTCAAGAAATAAGGTCAACAAGAAGAGAAACAATGTCAAAAAGGAGAGGATGTCCTTTTTTAAGTATTTAACGAAAAGGAAAATTAAGATAAATTAAAAGGGAATGATACGAATCAAAAAAGTATATTTAAGCCAATGTGGAGTACAACTAAGGAATGATGAACCTATCTTGGGATACATAACATCGTTGATGAAGCATGTAAATTTGAGACGTTATGAGAAGCAAAACTTTCTGATGTAATTAACAAGAAGATAATGGACCATAGGATCGTGTACCATTGAAGAACGAGGGCCATTAGGGGAGCTACATGAAGGAACTACCCCAAAGAAGTAACAAGTGGCCAGCCGTAATAGAAATCAGATGATACCCCCCTCCCCTCTTGAATCTGTAGGTAAATGATTTTTTCCTTATATATGGCATTTGAGGAGCATCAAGACAAAATACCCCATCTAACACACATTGAAAGGTATTATGATATGGAATACAGGTAATAGCAGGAACATTATCAAGATCCATAAATTGAGTATATGGACAAATAGCACTTAAGAAGATTCTCCCTTGATGTTGAAGCATTACATAAGAGGTATTAATCGGTCCAGGGATCGTTGTGGACCATCTCTTTACCAGTGAAAACTATTCTGGTTCAGAAGAGTAATGCCTAACTGACTCATCAATTTGCGTCGTGAATTGAGACAGCCTACGACCAAAGTATGATTGAAAATTTATTTTGAAGTTATCTTAAAACATTGTAAAATTGTTCTTTATGATGAACAACTATTGAATGAACCAGTTAAAAGAGGCTCTAAAACATAACCAATAAAAACTAAGGTTCAGACCACCGGACACCGACCGAGAATGAATGTTTGGGGACTGGAAGAATTGTGGAATAAGGATCGATAACTATTAAGCAATATATTATTAGATCAATAAATGAGGAGTTTTACCTGATAAGGGAATAAGACTTTCATCAGATCATGAAAAGGAAAGGGACCGAAGTAACAATATCGGATTTGATGTAATAGGTAATAAGGAAATGCTTGAAATAATGTGGATATATTTTAATAAATTGGGTATTAGGAGGAAGACATAACTTGATAAAGAAAGAATATATCGTCTGAAACGTTCGCGATCATAATACCGAACTTGGTTGAGAAAGGAAGTAACCAACAAATAAAGTATAATCCCAACCAGGGACGCTTATTGGAGATTCACATGAAGTAAATATGGAAAGGAATTTACCGTTGGAATAAATTTTAAGACCAGTAAACTGTTTCATACTTATGTACCGTATAAGGATACTATAAAGAAATGAAGAAAAATAGCAGAGGAAGAAATGGACTTAGATAACCCTATTATTCTCACATCCTCGACTTTGACGATATTCGTGCCACAATATCTCATCATCATCTTACTTATGTTCCATGCCTAAATTCCATTATGAGACGAAAATTGTAACACTAAAAGGAAATACATAGCCCAGATGTCAAAATTCAATAGCTCAGATAATTTACAACCACCAAGCAATTGTGTAAAATAAATGTACGACCGTATGGAGATTGATGATGTGTCAACAATGTAATGTTAGTGCAATTTAATTGAACAACAAGTGGGGATAGTCCTTGGACCGAATGAATGGTCAAAGAACCTAAGACTCGCTATACTTGAAGGTTTCAAACATCAACTTCATATTGATATTCGTGCGATACGATCCTTTTATTCCTATTCCTTTTACCAAAATTGATCCATATACCTTATTTAGATGGTGTTGTTGAAACAATGTAACAGGTACAACTCAGATGGTAGCAGGTGAATGCTAAGGTATGTTATGGCTAAACTTTCTCAAGCGTATAATAAGTATAAGCGGTCGTGTGAGGCTTATTTGGTATTATTTTGTTATTATATCACCCTGTGTGGGATTGGATAAGTATTTGGACTGCTTGACAGGTTCTGGATAGTCCGGTTTATAAGGGAAACTCTACTGAAATTTCTGGAAAATTTGAGAGTTAGAATATCTTCAACATTCGCAGACGAATGATTCTAAGGGGGGAAGGATGTTACGCCTTATAGTTCTACGTTTAGCTGAATTGTCAATTGGTACCGGAATTCCGGGGAGAGATGTGACGGGAAAGTTTATCGGTTGTTCATGGAAGTATCAGAGTGTATAGAAGTAAGCGAATCGAAGAAAATACATTTTGGCAAAAATCTGAGGAATGTCATTTTTATGGCCAAAGTGATGGACCGTACAAATTTTATGGCTTATCAAAATATGTACCCTCACCGTATTTTTTGGGTAGATTATACGGTCCAATTGACGGACCGTAAAAAATTGTATGGACCGTTAAATTTGACGGTGGCAAACTAAACTTCAGGTTAAATTGATTTTTGGGTCATTTTTTACCCAATTTTAATTAGACCTCCCCCAAACCCTCTCTCTAATCCTACCAACTAATTTCAATGGCTACAAAGTAATTTCTAGATGATTACACCATAATTCTTCATCAGAAAGTTAGGATAAGTAAAGAGAAACCCTTATATGGAATGTCATGCACTTGAAGATTGTTCTTGAAGCCAAGGAGATTGATTCAAGGGTATTTTCTGAGTAAGGTGAGAATTACATTTCCTTTCTTTTGACTATGCTTATAAATATACAAGTTAGAACCCTAAATGACAAAGGATGTTGTTGTTTGGATTTTGGATTGTTGGAGGCTAAGTATATGACTTTTTGTGACTAGAAACTATGGAATATAACTTGATTTTGTTGTAAATATTGTTGTGGTGCTTGTCTAAAGTGTTGATCTAAATAGTGTATTTTCAAGCTATAAAGAGAAATACCTAGAAGACATGTAAGGATTGTTCTTGTCATTCTTAACTTATGTTTGGACTTTTGATTAGGATTGATCTTGGTATTAAGTTGTTGAATTTTGTTAATAAGTTGATGTAGGAAGGAAGGAATCTATAAAGAGCTAGGATGTATTCCGATATTGAATGACCATTGACAAAGAGATGAGAATTCCAGTACATTAAGTGTTTGATAAAGCATAATAATGAAACCATTTTTAGTTTATCAACTTGATATTAATCGAATTGCCTTTAATACGTAGGGTGCCATTCGAGAGCGACCGAAGAGCTGTAAGCTAGTATTCTTAGAAAAACCAAGGTATGTAAGTTTCACTTCTTTTTGTTGGCATGATCTATATAAAAATGACTTTTACAAAATGAAATCTGGTAAGCACTCTACTCTGAATCCTAAAGAAAGTACTTATGATTCTCCTTCAAATATGTTGTGATGTATTACTCATTCATTGTCGAGGTAACATCCTCATTCCAAGGCATTCTTGTAATGTCAATAACATTTGGTCCCTTTTTGTTTCTTGAAAGTTAATGCAATAATGTGATCTATGATTCTTAAGAAAATCAATTGTCAGAGTAATAGATGGTATGTTAACCCTCATAAGAGAGTCGAAGGTTTAATGACCCTACGTCACTCCGATGAGTTCAAAGAGTGTCTGGTAATCCTTACAGAGGTCATCATATGCATATATTATATATCTATCTTTCCCTCAAAGCTGTCTTGTGAGCCGATAGGTATGATGGGTGTACATATGTATATAGTTAGGTATGGCGTGGCCCTGTTACGACCAGTTGTTGTTGATATACACTCTAGAGGCTTGTAGAAAGTCATATTGTGTATTATGGTTTCTGTGGCCTTGTCGGCCTCACCAATAGATTTATTGTGTTTATGTTAGCCTTATCAGTCTGGTTGTGTGTGTGTATATATATCGATTAGGCCTTTTCTGCGTACAGGTGATTGTGTTTTTGCTCAGATACTTATTTATTAGAGGTCATGTCGGCCTATATGTTGTTGAGCATATCATAGATATAAGGACTGGTACGCTCGAGCCTTAGGACATCGGGTGTAGGCCACACCCCCCAAGGTTGGGGTGTGATAAGATTATGGCAACACAAAGATGATATTGGTATGCTGGGAATGGCGTCGCATGCCTGTAATAGGATATTATTATAGCTAAGAGCTGGGCTCCGTGATCCGATCAGTTATTCCAGAGTGGAAGGGTATATGGACTTTGCGGGTCCCTATGAGTCACTTTTATATGGAAAACCCATGTAATGTGTGTATACCAGATTGAGAAAGGTACCTTTCATATGCATTACATCCTCATTCATACATTGATTACCTATGGTGTGATGACGTGACTTAGATTGGTAACTGAAACTAGGGGTGGTTTACTCTTATATGAGATCATTGATTGAATCAATTATGTGACCTATTTGGTTGACTATTGGCTTGCTCTCTGTGGATTGGTTGTGTGGCTACTCTTAGGTGTCTGGTAGTCGATGTTGAACTTATCTGTGTTAGTGAATTCATTGGCTTCTGATTGCTTAGTGGGCAATCGTGTCAATGATTAACTGTCTTGCATGAATTGTGGGTATAACAGTGGGCTAGGGTTATGTGCTTGGCTTAGGGATGTCTAATGAGTAATTGATGTTTGCCGGTAAAATTAGAGGTTAGGGAACTACTTGTTAATTGCGGTAAGAGTCTAATAAACTACTTGTTAAGACTAGTGGTATAATTATAATCAAGGTGTCTTTATCCTAAGGGTCGTCTCGTTGAAGGTCTAAGGGAATAGAACAATGAACCGTATGTCTGACTTACTTGTGTTATCAAACCAATGTAGTAAGGTTTAATATGATTTTTGGCATGACTAAGTCTAAGTGTGAGATCAGAGGACTACTGGACAATATGAACATATTTGTACTTAAGTGTTTCATGACATGTTTGAGGATTGTTAGCTACATGACTTATATAGCATGATGTGTGTGGTTCCATTATAGAATGGAAGACATACATGTTGTGAAACATACATGCTTAGTGAATCTTTATATGATTAGGTTGACTTGTTGATTCTTGATCTTCTGTGTAAACAACTTGACTTATTCGGCTTATTGAATTGCTAGTGATATGATTATATGGTGTCAACATTGTATTTATCTCTAATTGCGTAGCTTCCGTCGTTGTCGACCTATGATGTCTACAGGGGTACATCGTGTACTCATGCTACATCTTTTCTGGACGCAGGTATCTAGTCTATCAGGTTGTTTTTTGGTGCACAGAAGCTGAGGCAGACTACTCTATTCAATGGCCTTAGTTTCTATCTTATGTAAAATGTTCCTTTATCTGGGCAGTATTGTTATTTTTTGCATTCAGTTGTTGTATCGTAGAGTCTTTGTATAATTTAGACCAGGTTCTGGGGAAGGAAAGTTTGTTGTATAAATCCGTTGTTATTATGATTAAATGAGTTTCTTTTCGATTGTCATTTTATTCTCTTCCGCATTGTTTAAAAACCTTTTAAAAGACTATTTTGGGAAAATGGTTCACCTACCAAGAATATTGTGTAGGTGCCACCACAACGCTTGTGATTTAGGTTGTGTTAAAGTTGGTATCAGAGCTCTAGGTTCACCGATCTCACTAATACAAGGATAGTGTGTAGTAGAGTCTCAAGGATTGGTACAATGATGTATGTACCCATCATCGGTTATTCCCTTCTTTCACTTCTTTCTCCTCGTTTAATTCTACTCTTGGTTGATTCAAATTGGTATTTGGTTTATTTCAATTGGTATCTGATATTGACACCCTTCGGGGTGGATCGTGTGTGTAAATCATGTCCAAAAACTATTGCGAAGTCTAAAATTGTGTGAGTTAAATTCTATTCTGATACATGGGTTCCTCCCTTGCGAGAATATATCCGCACATGTGAATTTGCACCAGGAAATGGTGGGTCCTGGGAGCGAGCACCATATTGTTTTCCTGAATCCGCCTAGGAAAAATGTTATTAGCCATGGTGAGATCGCACCTGTGGAATATCTTCCGACGCAGTGAGAATCAGTTCCCTATCTATAGTCCACCCTTGCGACCATTCTTCCGTATAAGCGGGTCTGCCCCAACAGATATTGTTTCTGCGCCAAATACCTAAACAACAGATATCAAATACAACATGATAATCCATAATACAGAGAAAATTAGCAAAGAAATTCACAAAGCCAAATACCTAAACATTCGATGATTTAAATGCAAAACAGAAATGAAAAACTATCTACAGATATCTGAAATGTCCAAAGCATTCACCACCCAGAGCAAAGCAGAAATAAAAGCAAGCAAGCCAAAAAAAATCATTCAGAACATTCAACAAGCACCAAAAAATTAAAATTGTTTGAAATAAAGCCCAACACGGGTTAACAACCAATACCAATCATGGGCTCAATCCTGTCTCTTTGAGCTGGCTACCTCATCACCTCCCTTCGTGTTGATGTCGCTGTCTACACCATCAGCATTGTGCAGGAAAGAGTAGTCCTCATCATCATCTTCATTTTTAATCGGCAGGGGGTCTTTGTACTCCAAATTATTGAAGAAGCCCTTGATACCTCTCCACATTTTCACGTGAATTTTTCCTCGGGACTTATTCTTTTTCTTCTCCTTTTAAAAGCTCATGCAGAGATCACCATGGTCCTTGGCCAAACCCTTGTATGCCATCTCCAAAGTACTAACCGAGGTCTATAAGGCCTTCTGTAACTCAAGATACTCTTTCATCTCATCGCAGGAGAAATAGTTGGTAGAGACACCTAAAGAACTAGCCCCGAAGGAAGGACTAGAATGTCTAGCAACCAAGTCTCTAATCTCCTACAACTGTGAACTCATGACACTAAGCGGCCCTTATGACTGCGATTGTGACTGTGACTGAGACCCATCATCATCTTCACTATTACCACTCACGTTCATCTATACCTTCCTTTTCTTACTCATTACCAATATACCCTCTCCTGACACTTTCAGTGGGTGGAATACCCCCTCAAGCTCGATCCAGTCATCATCAAAAATATCCAGTATACCCGCCCTCCGACACAACTCAATAATTAAATAAAGAAACATCAAACTCAACCCTACCTTAGCAGATAGTCCATCCACTCCCAGATGGTATGATAGCCCACATTTACCAGGAAATCATCCAGAATGCAAGCTACCATGAGAGCGCGAATGTATGCACAGTCAGATTTGTTACTTGAAGGATGTACCCTGCTATAAATCATAATGTGCCATCTCTTGGCCTCGATAGTGAAGTATTTGTTCATAATTCCAGATTTCTTATTAGCCCGTGTGATTTTGTTCATGTGCTCCTCCGCCACCAATTGTGACACTAACCATGCCCTATTAATACAATCATATTTGGTGTCCATAAGCGCTGGGGGATGGTTTGACAGCCCAAAGAAATCATTTATTACCTCGGCTATAATTGGTACCATCTTGCCCCGAATCTTTATCTACGGATCTGTCTTCGACAATCTCACCCATTTCAAATTGGCATAAAACTCTCTTACCCAATATTATTAGCCTTGTAGGGGTTCGGGGAAAAGAACGTCATCTTGTTTGCACCAGTCGGTTATAGAAGTTAGAAATACGCTATTCCACGCCAGTCAAATCAATGCCTCTCACTCCGCAGCTTTTTGTCCCTTAAATTTGCATCATAGACACCTGCAGGCTCTTAATCAATAAGTCTATATTTTAGGGCAACGTTGTCCATTTGATCTATTTGTTTTCTCCAAATACACCTGCAATTATAAATTCTATGTCAGTACAGTGATGGAATCATATGTTCCATGTATTTGCATGTCTATTTAGCTAAAGGAACCAACAAAAATTGACCCGAGTTAGCCAGTGTGAAGATACTATTTTAGTACAGTTGTTGTTCTATTTTCGCTTCGGCAAAGTTGGTGTCACTAGAGAAAATCCTCTCCAGCGAGGATCATATCCGCTTCAGCGGAAAATCCTATTTTTCTGTCTTTCTCTTTGGTGAAGTTATTTTGTGCCCCAGTAGATCCTCTCCAATGGAAGGCTATCTACCAAAGTAAGATCGTCGTCTCAGACTAAACCTAGCCAAAAATTCAAAACTTTTACCCCGACTTTGGTTGGAAAATCCCTCCGCGTGGTTTGTGTGCTAGTTTATATGAAGTGTAGAACCCTTTTACACCCATATTTTACTCGATCTATGGATCTATCCCCACAACAACTACTACCCCAAAATTTTTAAGTTTGCATGAAAGATTCTCCACCCACTACCATGTTTCTACCTTATTCTATGAAGCAAAGGTGTGTAATATGAAGTTTAGAACATACCGAGTGGTGAATTGAGTGGTTACATGTTGTGAGAGTTTCAATGCATTGATGTACGTGCTGTCGTCAATTTACTCTGGTGTATCAAAAATGAGCTGGGGCAGTGGGTGTGTGGAGCTGTGTCTGAGAGGGAGAGAGTTATTTGTGGGGGTAGGGTTTGTAGGGATTATTTTACTAGAGTAGTAGGAGAGTCTATGAATAGTTTGGAAGGGAAAGAGTTTGAGGAAGAGTGGGGAAAGTGAGGGGATCAATCTATTTTTAGGGAGCTTGTCTAGTTCTATGTATTTCGCCCCGACGAACTCGTAATTATGCTTCCCCTGTGAGGTTTGTGTCTTTTCTAGTTATCCACCTCGGCGGTGCTATTTGCGACGGCGGAAGCGCTATAGTGCCCAAATCTTCTACTGTAGAGGAATCCCCTTATTTTGTTGAAATTGTCGCGTGTGTGATATCCTTGAAATAAGTTTTACATGATAAATAATTGCTTCCCCTGTGGAGAATGAAAACCTACCTCTCGAGCCTAGTTTATCTCTTGCAAGCGTCAGGCCTCGCCTTCCTTGTATATCCCATATACCTTGTCCAATAATTAATTAAATTAGCCTTATGGGTCTAGAGTGTCACGAACCTAGCAGTACTGATATAAATAATGTGTTATGATGTGCGATAATGTAATCGATAGCATGATGTAATACAACGAATCCTTAAAGTCAAAATCTTCTAAATGAATAATTCTTTTCTAAATTTTATGGGTATGGTGAGTGGCCTCCATCGACCAGTCCTAATTATCGATAACAAAATCCATGTTATAAACCAGAGTTGGTGACGTGGAGTCCTTATTATGATTGCGTGATGTTTTTTCCTATTTGTGTTGTGCAAAATCGATAAGAACCTTTTTTGGGACCAGGTCCCGAGCCCTGTCTTCTGTACTCACCATTTTCTGTTGTTCCCCATTTGAGGATGAATATTTGTTTAATTGGTATCTGATGTAACGACCCATTCGGTTATTATGGGCCTTCCGCCTTATTTCATGTTAAAACATTCATCTAGGCATTCGCCGATGACTTTATTTATGGAAATTTTGAGTTCAAGTGACTCCTACGGTTCGGGAAGAAGATTTACCGAAGTGAAGTGTTGTTGAAAGATCTATTTCCTCCCCAGTGAAATTGTGTCCGTGCCAGCGGACCAGGGGAGTCCGTTCTAGCGGAGCATCTTTCTGCCTCTGCACTAAGGCAAGGTGTGAAATGCCTTCACCTCAGTGGTTCCATTCTTCCCCTCAGCGCATTCGCGCCAGAAAAATTAAGTCCGCCGCGCCGGAAGCAGGACAGTCAGTTTGTTTAAAAAGCCATAAATTATCTCATTTTTTTTCAAAATTGTTTTCCTTGAAATGAGAGCTGACCTGAGAAGCCTCCCTATCATTTTGCCAAAAATCCCTCTTGGAAGGTAAACTTTCGTTCCATATGGTTGTTATTATATGTTTCTGGTGTTTGGTGTATAGCATGCGATGGGAAACATGGATTGAAGACTCTATTTTCATAGATGAAATTGATAAAATAAGAGTTTATGATGTAAAAGAAGTGGGTAAAATCTTATTTCCATCTATGTAAGTATTGTGGTTATAACATGATCATGTTGTAATGTTTAATTCGATTATAGAAACCCTTTTCTTAACTATGCAAAAACTAGAGTTATGAATTGGGGGTTCTTTGGTAATAAGAAATTAATGGTCTAAATAAGTTCGCTTCTCAAATTAACTTTAGGTTATACCTAGTAATCACGTTTAAAGATTTTTTGAGTAATGAAGTATGGATTTTGACACCGTGAGTCCAGGATGGAGGTGTAGGTGTCTTATGTCTGGTTGTGGGCTAAGTCCTTGAAAATGCTTGTTTGATATTAATATGTAGAACTTACATGTTAGACTACATTCATAACAAGAATCCCTACCGAGTTGGAGATGCGCACTGAAGATTGACCGTTCATAGTCATGTTCGGCATTGAGCTAGGCTACGGTTTAGTTTTTCAAGACTTCGATAGAAATGTGTAATTAGTTATAAATATTGAGGGGTATTGGGCGTGTTTGGGGGTCCTACTCAAATAGTTGTGATGAACTTTTGAGTGGGTACTGGTGTTGAACTGTGATTATGGAATTTGGGGAATCAGCCTCATGCTGGTTTCGACTGCTGATTATTGGGCTTGTCTCCATAGTTGCTTGATATGTTTACTCATCCCACATGTTTTAAATATATTATCTTGGATTGTACTTGAATTGTGTATGTGTATTAAATTCTTGAAAGAATGTGATATTCATCTCTTATTTGGTTGTATCTCATTCATGATATCTTCCCTTAAATTGTTATTTCCATTCATACATTTATGTCTCTGTGATATTGATATTGGAGTGGTATTATTATGTAATGGGTCCAAGGGACTGAAAAAGGTAAGAACATTGTTGAGATTATGGCAACATGGAGATGATATTGACACGAAGGGGAGCGGAGTTGCACGCATGCAATAGGATATTATTACAACCAAGAGTTGGGCTCCGTGATCCGATGACTTATTGTGGAGCAGAGGGTTATATGGACTTCGTGGGTCTCCCATGAGTTACTTTTATATGGCAAACCCCAGTAAAGTGTGTATATATGTAACGACCTGTTTGGTCAATTAGGAATTTTATCCTTTTACCCCAATTAACCCTTTCCTTAGCATCATTAGAGTGTATTTGACTTACGAGGATAGGTGGAGCGATTCTTGAGACTTTCAGAGGATTTTTAGATAAGGAAAAGGATGTTTTGGAAATCCTTAAGTTAAGAAATGAAGAAGTTTGACCAAAGTCAACATCGGGGGCAAATTCATTTTTTATGTTTTGTCTATTTTATTAGCTCCGGAACGTGATTTATGACTTAGTCAAGTGAATGGTTTGATTCCTTAGGGGTTCGGATGTGATTAAGCTGGTTGATTGAGAAACTAGATTTTGAGATGATTTGGAGTTGATCACGATCAACATCGGGTCAAGACTGATCCGTTTTGGTGTTTTGAGAGTTCTCGCAACTTTCTATGATCATTTTTTACTTGTAGAAACTTTTGGAATTGGAATTAAACTTCGTTTGGTCAAGTATAGGTGCTTGAGTCATTGGCATAAGTCTCTCACCTCCAACGCTTCAATATACCATTATATTCATTTGATGGTGGAATTGTGTTTTGATTGTTAGAATAGATTCATATCGAAAATTGTGATCCATAGCAACTTGAATCGTCCATTTCTAACACAGTATGAGGGAGGTTTTCCAATTTTAGTTTTAGAAAAATTGCTAGTTCCTGGTGTCCGCCTGGGCGGACTTCCGAACACCGAACACCGAAGCGGATCCAGCGGGGCGGAAATTAGTCCACCAAAGCGGAAATGTCTGTGTATTAAAAATCAAACTGCATCCATTTAGTATTTTACACATAACTTTAGTTCTAGAGCTCCTATTGAGGTGATTTTTACGGTGTTGTTCTCGTCTCAACAAAGGGGTAAGTATCCAACCTTTATTTTGAGATTTTTTTAAGATTATTTTCATTGGCTATCAATTTTATCCACGTTTGATTGGGGAAAATTGTGGGTTTTAAACCTTAAGGTGAAATTTGAGTTTTCTTCAATTAATTATGGTTGGATTTGTGTAATTTCTAGGTTTTTGGATTGTTTAAACGTTGGGTAAACTATTTCTAATATAAATTTTGATTTGAATCTAGATTTTGCAAACTTTCAATTTATGGGTTTTGACACAAAGAGGGTATTGATAAAGTGATAAAATTGGAGGCTCAATTGTAGTTAGAATTTCATAAAACTTTAGATTATGACTATTTAGATTATGGGTAACGTGCATCTAATTTAAATTTGGATTTCGGACTAAAGTATAGGAATATGGGTGTTGTTAGATTCGTATGAACCCATAGAATACTATTTTAATAATATTGAACTCAGATTCTCACTAACATTACCATTTTTACCCTTGGGGTCCGGGGTGATGTTTTAGGTTTACTTTTGACCCTGAGTTCCTTACAATACTTGTTTGGTATCATTAGAATCATGTATAATGTAGAATTGGAACTTATGTGTTTATTGAATGTGTGTGGTAATATAGAAACTTCATGTCTTTGTTGAACTACGATAGTCTGATATTCAATCGGAAAGACTTGTGGATTAGAAGTTTGTGGTTCTTGCTCGGCTTTAAGGTATGATACGGTTTAGTTTTTTTAGACTCTGATATAAATACGTAGTATTTATAAATGTTGATGGATATTGGGTATTTTAGGCGTCCACTCAAACGGTTGTTATGGACATTTGAGTGGGTACCGGTGTTGAACTGTGTTGATGGGTGATTTGGAGAATCAACCTTAAGTTGATTCCGACTGCTATTTTATGGGCTTGTCACCATTATTTGGGCTCATCTCCATATTTGATATTATCTTGTTTATTCAGCACACATGCTTTGATATGATATCCGGATTATACTTGGATTATTGTGGTTGGACTGCTTAATATTATATCTTGATTGTACTAGGATTGTTATGAATGGGTTGTTGATAGGATATTCGGATCGTACGTGTGTTACTTGTTGCTGAATTCTGAAATCATGTGATATTTATCTCCTATACTTGGTTGCATCTAATACATTGCGATTCATGTCCTGTAACGTCATTTACATTCATACTCTCATGGTTCTGATGATACTGATATGAGAGTGTTATGAAAATGCAGTGGGTCAAAGAGACCGGAAAGGTAAAGACTTATGAGATTATAGCAACATTGGGATGATGACGATATAGATGGCCCGGGTTGCATGCTGCAACGGATATAATGATACGCGGGGATCGGAGTTGCACGCCTGCAACATGACATTATTATAGACAAGAGCTAGACTCCGTGATCCGATGAGTTATGGACTTCGGGTCCCCCATTCGTAACTTTTATATGGAAAACCCTTATAAAGTGTGTATACATGTTGATTGAAAGGTACATGTCATTTGCATTGCATTCATATCATATACACACATCTCATTTCCTTGATTATTTGTTATTTTGTAATGTGGATCGATTGTTTTCCATGATTGAACTTGTCTCTGTGGCTACCTAGATAATTGGATCTGTGAATAGTTGGATAAATATTGAATTGGTTTCCATGTGTTGCTTGATTTATTATGCATGGGTATTGTGGTAATAATTTGTAAGTCTAAGTATTTGTTGTCTATTGCTACTGTGATCAGAAGTGTCAATATGTCAGGATTATTATCTAGATCTAGAGAGAATATATGCATTGTGTGTTGTCTATTAATTGACCATGTGATTGGGTACCTAGTCTAGTAAGGAACCTCTATTAAGTGTTTCTATGAGGAATGTAAACATTGAATGATCTATGTGTGTCATATTGTAATAGTATAAAGACTTAACTAAAGCTAAAGCGAAGAAATACAAAGGAGTTAATGTATTCATGGCTAGCCTAAGTATAATACTCTTGAAAAGTGTCAAAAATGGGTTGTTGTGATCTAAGTGTTGACTTGTTTATTGATGTGTTAAGGTTGGGGAAGTGGGATTAAGATTGAATATGCCTTGGATAAGAGAGTACTAGTCGGTGGGTACTATGATAGTAAGGTCCCTGTATATGTGAACGGATTGATTGTACTTGATTGTGAATGGAACCTTATATGAACATTGTGACTTGTTGAATTAGTGTATTGACATGTGTACAACCTGCCTTTTATGGGCTACTGAACTCTCTAGTATAGGCTTATCTGGTGTCAACTTGATATTTATCTCTATTACATATCTTTTGACGTTGTCGGCCTATGATGTCTACAAGGGTACGTTGTGTACTCATGCTATGCTTGCTGTATCTTTTTTATGTAGATACAGGTTCCTCTACTAGTTCACAAACTCGATTTTGAGCCGGGGCAGGTGGATTCAGCGTTGCAGGGTGAGGATGCTTCTTCGGCATGCCTTGGATGCCTCTTCTCTTGCTATGTATTTACATTTGGATTTGAAAGATATAGTTAGGCATTTGATTATGTTATTCATGTTTTGCCCTTGTTGTCTTCCTTCATATTTGTATTCCGCATTAGTGCTCTTGTATTACAGACCAAATTTTAGGGGTGTATTAATGTTTTCCACATTTCTTTCATATTATTTCATTTGTATGGGAAGCGGTTTTCCTACTGGTGGGAATGTGTAGGTGTTTCCATGATTCCTGAAAAGGGGTCATGACAAAGTTAGTATCAGAGCTTTAAGTTAAACGGTCTTAAATACAAGAGCAATGTCTGGTAGAGTCTTGCGGATTGGTGCGAAGACGTCCGTACTTATCTTTGAAAGGCTATGGGATATTTAGGAAACTTCACTTTCTTCATTCCATTCGTGCTAAGTTGAATGAAATTGGTATTTGAACTTCTTCTTCCTATTATATCACCGATGGTGGTAACACACTCTTAAATTCGTGTGTGAGTGGTTTGACATGATATCGCATGGTAGGGTATGAGTTATGCTATCATGATACGGGTATGTGACCAAGTTTAGCCGCCAACATGATTTGAGGGTACAGTTGATTGGGGTTAGGTTTGTGACTTTTCTGTTTAGTGGTATCTTTGGAAAGTGGGAATGACAATTCAGAGATGCAAGAGAAAGAATTTAGATGGTTCAATCTACGTTGTATGAAGGAAAAATTTAGAATCGGGCGTGTTTGTTGGGACAAGTTTCAAGGTGTATGAGGGTGGATGTCATATATGTTATGAGGTGCTATGTAGGCTTCGACTTGATAGAATTATGATAGCAGGGTAGAATTAGTGGTTGTGAGTTCTTTCAGGGAATAGCCTTCTGTTCGAGATTGGGTGGCAATGTTATTTGTGATGAGTGAAGCTTAAGGGAATAGACCGTGGCGTTTCTTTACCTACGAGGGTGTTCATGGGTTCACAGGGCATTTTGAGGTTAGTGACCCCATGGGAGTTATTAAAACTAAGAGATTGTTGATTTGTGGGTTATTTGGATGGTTTTAGTATCGAGTGAGTGTAAGAAGTCGTGTATGCGTTGGTATGTTGGACTCGTCGTAGGCTATTGGGAGCCAGTGATCGTCTAATAGGAAGGACTTTAGTGCTGGACAAGTGTGGATTTCTAGTTGTGGGATTATTGTGTGTTGCATTTAGTTTTTGGATAAGATTCGTGGGCATGGTATATAAAGGTTAATACTTGGGAAGTCCTTTAGTTATTTGTATATTTACCTTAGAGATGACTGAAGGATAGGGAAATTGCACAGTTAATTAGATAGGATATGGTTTGGGAAAAATAAGGAAAAGATTGGTTTTTTGCGGGCAAACATCGTAAAGACTCTCGAATAAGGTGTTGGCAATAGGAATATTCATGGTTATGGGTTGACGATGGTTTGATCTAATTCTAGTTGAAAGTATTCGAGTATCAATGATCGGCTCAGCGAATGCATGGACTAGTATAGAAAGAGGATTATTTCGGTTAAGGATTTTTATCAAGGCTATTTCGACAAAACTATATGACAATGTAAGCAGAAATGTATGTTTGGTAACATATCAGTTTAGTGATGGTTCGGGTTATCGTTTGGGTATTAAATGATTGTTGGTCAGATTAACCAGAGTAGGTCAGTACTTTTTCTAGTGGATTATTTCTATAAGGATTGTACATGGAATGTGTCGGATAGGGAGGAGCTTCTAGTTTAAAGGTTCGAGTGAGATGAGGGAAACTCTATGTTGTGGAGTATGCGATGTCCTATAATTCCAGGATCGGTTCAGTATGTTGCGAGGCCTATGATATTTCAATACGCTCTGGAACATGTTTGAGTAATGATCAGTTGTTAGTGGTGAATATGATTGAAATGAAAGGTGGAAATATGAGGATTTTAATAAATGTGTGGTTGATCTAATTTGGAATAAGTAAGGTGACTCTTCGAGATAGGGTAGGATTTGGATTTGGGACAATGGAAATTCTTGGCTTAGATGTAGATTATGGTGGCATTATTTTTGCATCTTTCAAATCGGGTGAAATTATTTGATAAGGCTAGTAAACAACGACATATGACAGATAGAGGTTCGATGAGGTGTCCAGAGTTGTGGGCGAGTTAAGAGAGAATACAAGAAAGATTTGAGGTGTTTAGAGATATGGGGTTCTACCAGACTTGCATATCGTTTAGAAGTTAAGGAACTTAGAGATTATAATCGAGTGTATGGTTCATCGATGCTAAGTTGATGACTTGGATAGAATCTAGCTTTAGAAGTTGTGGGTGACGACACGTGATTGATTATTCATGAGAAAAGAGATGGAAGAGGTCATAACATGATTATAGAAAGCTTACTGGCTAATTTGAAATCATTTCGGGCGGCTATCGATAAGTTAGATATTGAGCATTTTATTTCGGGTCAGAGTTGTTCATTTGAGGTTGGGTGGCTTGTGTTTCTATTGCGTGAAGGACTTATGGTATTCTAGTAAACCACCGATAGGGATTCGATGTACTTTGATTCAGAATGGAGGTATAAAAATGTTACTGGTTCTTATAGAAATTGCAAGTAAGATTGATGATGTTCTTCAAATGATAACAAGTTAGACAGTTCTAATGGTTTGCACTAGTAGTTGGTATGTATTGAGGAGGTACAAATGGTTATGGGAAGTCTTCAGAGTGATCAGTTGATTTTCTACGGATCTGGCACGACAAGGTAATTAGTAGGTATGCTTATAGTATGGTGATTTGGAGATTTCAAGAGAATTGGGCTTGTGATGTATGTCTATGTGGATTTTAAGGGATTTTGGTATAATGATGGCATTGATAGTTGAGGGGGAAGATTAGTAGAATCAAACTATGTTATCAGTACATGTTGGACTATGGTTGTGGCTACAACTAAGGGATGATGGTGGTTATTGTGATAATTCGTGGATTCAATTGGATGCGGATCAAATTATCGCTATGATCAAATCAGGGAATTCGAGTGGAGTTAGTTCGTAAATTTGAGAATTAACTGTGAAAGAAATTTTGGTTGAAGGAATAGAGATATAGGGTATTGAGGTAAGTTATAGTAGCTTCTAATGGTTAAATGAACAAGCGGTATTGTCAGTATATTTCTTGTTATTGTGGATATTCCTTGATTACTCGTGGGCTTTCATACTTTCCTTTTTTCCGTTCAAGGACAAACGTTTGTTTAATTAGTATCTGATGTAACCGTTGTTGACCCTTCCCCTAGCATCGTTAAAGTGTATTTGACTTGCGGGGATGGGTGGAGCAATTCCCGAGACTTTTAGACGAGTCTTGGATAAGGAAAAGAATATTTTGGAAATTCTTAAGTTAAGAAATGAAAAAGTTTGACCAAAGTCAACATCGGGGGCAAGTGCATCTTTTTCTAAGTTTTATCAATTTCATTAGCTTCGGAACGTGATTTATGACTTAGTCTAGTCATTGGTTTGATTCCCGAGAGGTTCGGATGTGATTAAGGTGGTTGGTTGAGAAACTAGCTTTTGAGATGATTTGGAGTTTACCACGGTCAACATCGGGTCAACACGGATCCATTTGGGTTTTTTTTAGAGTTCGAGCAGTTTTGTATGATCATTTGTGACTTGTAGGAACTCTCAGAATTTTAATTGGACTTTGTTTGGTCAAGTTTAGGTGCATGGGTCGATGGCATAAGTTGCTCTCCTTCGACGCTTCAATATACCATTATATTCATTCTATGTTGGAATTGAGCTTTGATTGTTGGAATAGATGCGTATCGAAATTTGTGATTCATAGCCACTTGAATCGTCAAATTCAAACAATGTATGAGGGAGTTATGCCCATCTTAGTTTCGGGAAAAATTATTGGTTCATGGTTTCCGCCTAGGCGGACTTCCGGGCGCCAAAGCGGATCCGCCGGGGTGGAAATTGGTCCGCGGAAGCGGAAACGTCTGTGTAAATATCATATTGCGTCCTTTTAATATTTTTCCCATAGCTTGAGTTTTAGAGCTCCGATTGAGGTGAATTTTGTGGCGTTGTTCTCGTCTCAACAAGGGGGTAAGTATCCAACCTTTATTTTGACATTTCGTTAAGATTATTTTCATTGTCTATCAATTTTATCCGCGTTTGATTCGGGAAAATTGTGTGTTTTAAACCCTACGGTGAAATTTGAGTTTTATTCAATTAATTATGGTTGGATTGGAGTAATTTATAAGTTTTTGGATTGTTTAAACCTTGGGTAAACTATTTCTAATATAAATTTTGATTTCAATCTAGATTTTGCAAACATTCGATTTATGGGTTTTGACACAAAAAGGGTTTTGACAAAGTCATAAAATTGGAGGCTCAATTTGGATTAGAATTTCATGAAACTTTAGATTATGACTATTTAGATCATGGATAACGTGCATCTAACTTAAATTTCTGATATTTCCCTTGTGGGTCCGAGGTCAATTTTTGGATTTCGGACTAAAGTATAGCAATATGGGTGTTGTTAGATTCGTATGAACCCGTAGAACACTATTTTAATAATATTCTTCCGATTGAACTCAGTTTCTCACTAAAATTATCATTTTATCCTTGGGGTTCGGGATGAGGTTTTAGATTTACTTTTGACCATGAGTTCCTTACAAGACATGTATGGTATCATTAGAATCATGTATAATGTAGAATTGGAATTTATGTGTTGATTGAATGTGTGTTGTACCATAGGAACTTCATGCTCATGTTTGAATAACGATCATCTAATATTCGCTCGGGAAGACTTGTGGATTAGGAGTTCGTGGCTCTTGCTCGACTTTGAGGTAGGCTACAGTTTAGTTTTTCGAGACTCTGATAGAAGTACGTAGTAGTTATAAATGTTGAAGCGTATTGGGCGTGTTTGAGGGTCCTACTCAAATGGTTGTGATGAATATTTTAGTGAGTACCAGTGTTGAACTGTGCTAATGGGTAATTTGGGGAATCAGCCTTAACCTGATTCCGACTATTGTTATGTGGGCTTGTCGCCATTATTTGGGCTCGTCTCTATATTTGATATTATCATGTTTATTCTCACTTTCGGAGTTCGCTAGACCTTTTAGGATAGTGATAGCCAATTCGAGGTTCCTAAGGAAGGAGGAGCACTTGTTAACTTTCCATAGTTCAGTGGCTAAGACTCAGATAGACTTTTTGGTCCTTAGGAAGGTTGACAACGGCCTGTGTAAAGACTGTAAGGTTATTCCGAGTGAGTATCTTACAACTCGACATAATCTTTTGGTGATGGATTTGGAAATCAAGATGGATAAGAAGAGCAGTGTTGTGGATGACAGGCTCATAACCAAATGGGGCAGTTTGACCATGGCTAGTGCAAAGGAGATGGAGGAGAGGTTGATGGCCAGGGGGCATGGAGTAGTAGTGGGGATGCGATTGGTATATGGGATAGGACCACTAGTTGCATTTAGTATGTAGCTAGAGAAGTGTTAGGTGTCTCGCGGGGTATCCATAGTGGACATTAAGGGGACTTGTGGTGGAATGGTAAAGTTCAAAAGAATGTGGAAGCAAAGAAAATGGCGTATGCGAAATTGGTAGAAAGCAAGGATGTGTTGGAAAAGTGGACGAATAGGAAATTGTATAAGATGGCAAGGAAGGAGGCAAAGCTAGCGGTTATGGCGGCGAAAATGATAGATTTTGAATGCCTATATGTGGAATTAGAGGAAAAAAGCGGGGATAAGAAGTTGTATAGACTATCCAAGGTGAAGGAGAGAAGGACCCGTGACATAGATTACGTGAGGCGCATGACGAATGATTACGGCAAAGTACTGGTAGAGGATGCTTGTATTAGATGGAGGTGGCAGTCTTACTTCTATAAACTCTTAAACAAACAATGAGATAAAGACATGGTATTGGGAGATCTAGAGCAATCCGGAAGGTACCGAGATTTTAGATATTGTAGAAGTATTAAGGTTGAGGAGGTTAAGGGTGTTGTTCGTAGGATGCGCAAGGGACGAGCGACCGGGCCTGATGAGAGCCCAATTGAATTTTGGAAGAGCGCAGGCAGGGCAGGTTTGGAGTGGCTGACTGAGTTATTTAATGTCATATTTAACACAGCAATAATGCTCAAAAAATGGAGGTGGAGTACAATTATTCCTTTATACAAGAACAAAGGTGACATTCAGAGTTGCAACAGCTATAGGGGTATCAAGCTGCTAAGCCACACTATGAAAGTTTAGAAAAAGGTTGTGGAGATGAGGGTGAGAAGAGGAGTGTCTATTTTTGAGAACCAGTTTGGATTCATGCTGGGGCATTCGACAATAGAAGCCTTTTATCTTATTAGGAGGTTGGTGGAGAAATATAAGGATAGGAAGAGAGACTTATATAGTTTTCATCAATCTCAAAAAAGAATACAACAAAGTTCCTACGGAGGTTCTATGGATATGTTTAGAGGTTAGAGGTGTACATGTGGTGTACACTAGGGCAGTCAAGGATATATATGATGGAGTCAAGACCAGGGTACCAATAGTAGGAGGAGACTCAAAGCATTTTCCATTGATAATGGGGCTGCACCAGGGATCAACTCTTCGCCCTTTCTTATTTGCCTTGGTGATGGATGGACTGATGCGCCAAATTCAAGCGGAGGTGCCATGGTGTATGTTATTCACAGATGACATAGTTCTGGTTGATGAGACTCGCAGTGGAGTGAATGCTAAGTTAGAGGTTAGGAGATAGATTATGAAGTCTAAAGGGTTCAGGCTGAGTAGGATAAACATAGAATACTTAGAGTGCAAGTTCAATAATGGGAGTGACCATGAGACAGGCATGGAGGTGAGGCTTGGTACTCAGGTCATTCCAAATAAAAAAAGCTTCAAGTATCTTCGGTCTATTATCCAAGGAAATGGAGAGATTGATGATGATGTCACATATCATATTGGTTCAGGGTGGATGAAACAGAGGCTCGCATGTGGAGTCTTATGCGATAAAAAGGTGCCACCAAAACTTAAAGGCAAGTTCTATAGGGTGATGGTTAAATCGACTATGTTGTATGAGGCAGAGTGTTGGCCAGTCAAGACTTCGCATATCTAAAAGATAAAAGTTGTGAAGATGAGGATGTTGAGATGGATGTGTGGGCATACAAGGAGGGATAGGATTAAAAATAATGATATCTGGGATAGAGTGGGAGTGTCCTTGGTAGAGGATAAGATGCGAGAAGTGAGGTTGAGATGGTTCGAGCATGTGCAGGGGAGAGGCACAAATTCCCCAATGCGGAGGAGTGAGAGGTTGGCTATGTATGGGTTCAAAGGGGTAGAGGTAGGCCGAAGAAGTATTAGGGAGAGGTGATTAGATGGGATATGACGCAGGTACAACTTATTGAGAACATGACCTTAGATAGGGGTTTGTGGAGGACATGGATTAGGGTAGAAGGGTAGTAGGTAGTTGAGCGTAGTCCTACTTACGCTTTTGTACTAGTAGTTGTAGTGTTGTTATTGTAGCCCTGCTTAGCCTATTATACTAGTAGGCACAGTATTGTTTTATAGTCCCCTGTCCTTTGATTTCTGATGTTGTATGTTCTTTCGTGTACTTTATTTATCTTATTTACCTACGTTAGTTACTGCTTCTTTTTTCAGAATGCTTTATCATGGCTTATTCGCTTTTGTTACTTTAATTTTCATACAACTTTAAATTTCTTATTCGGGTCTGACCATTTCTCTTGCTTTGCTTGTGCCTATGCATTGTCTTGAGTCAAGGGTCTTTCGGAAATAATATATCTACTTACCAAGGTAGAGTTAAGGTTTGCATACACTCTACCCTCCCCAGACCTCACGTTGTGAGACTTCACTTGGTATGTCGTTATTGTGTTCATCATACATGTTTGATATGATATCCTGATTGTACATGGATTATTGTAGTTGGACTGCTTAATATGATATACTGATTGTACTTGGATTATTATGAATGGAATGTTGATATAATATCCAGATTGTACGTGGGATACTTCTTGTTGAATTCTGAAAGCATGTGATATTCATCTCCTATACTTCATTGCATCTCATACATTATGTTTTTTGCCCTATAATGTCATATGCATTCATACACTCATAGTTCTGATGATATTGATATGAGAGTGGTATGAAAATGTTATGGGTCCAAGAGACCAGAACGGCAAACTACTTATGACATTATGGCAACATTGGGATGATGATGATATAGATGGCTAAGGTTGCACACCATAATAGATATGATGATACGCAGGGATTGGAGTTGCACGCCTTCAATATGAAATCATTACAGCCAAGAGTTGGGTTCTGTGAACCGATGAGTTATTCCATAGTAGATGGGTATATGGACTTCGCGAGTCCCTTATGGGTCACTTTTATATGGCAAACCCTTGTAATATGTGTATATCGGTTGATGGAAAGGTACTTGACATTTGCATTGCATTTATATTGTACAGACACATCTCATTTCCTTGATTATATATTATTTGGTAATGTTGATCGGTTGTTTTCCATGATAGAACTTGTCTCTGTGGATACCTGGATAATTAGATCTCTGAACACTTGGATAAATATTGAATTGGTTGCCATGTATGGCTTGATTTCTTATACATGGGTCTTGTGGCTAGCCTAAAAAGGTCATGGGTATCATGGCTAGCCTAAGTATAATACTCTTGAAAAGCATCTTAAAAGGGTTGTTGTGATCTAAGTGTTGACATGCTTATTGATATGTTAAGGTTGGGTAAGTGGGGTTAAGCTTGAATATAAATTGGAAAAAAAAATACTTGTCGGTGGGTACTATGATAGTAAGGTCCCTGTATATGTGAATGGATTGATTATACTTGATTATGAATGGAGACTTATGTGAATATTGTGACTTGTTGAATCAGTGTATTGACATGTATACAACGTGACTTATATGAGCTACTAAACTGTCTAGTATAGGCTTTTCTGGTGTCAACTTGATATTTATCTTTGTTACGTATCTTCCGTCGTTGTCAGCCTATGATGTCTACGGGGGTATGTTATGTACTCATACTACGCATGCTGTATTTTTTCTGATGCAGATGCATGTCCCTCTGCTAGTTCGCGAGCTCGAGTGTGAGTTCAGACAGGTGGATTCAGCATTCCAGGGTGAGGATGCTTCTTCGCATTCCTTAGATGCATATTCTCTTTCTATGTCTTTACATTTGGATTCGAAAGACGTAGTTAGGCATTTGATTATGTTATTCATGTTTTGGCCTTGTTGCCTTTCTTCAAACTTGTATTTCGCATTAGTGCTCTTGTATTGCAGTCCAGATTTTAGAGGTATATTGATGTTTTGATAATATTTCCGCATTTCTTTCATATTGTTTTGTTTGTATAGGAAGTGGTTTGCCTACCGGTGGGAATGTATAGGTGGCACCACGATTCTTGAAAAGGGGTCGTGACAATACCAAATTGAGAAAGGTACCATGCATATGCATTGCATCCTCATTCATACATTGATTACTTGTGGTGTGATAACATGACTTGGATTGGTAACTGGAACTATGTGTGATTTACTCATATATGAGATCATTGATTGAATTGATTATGTGACCTATTTGGTTGCCTATTGGCTTGGTCTCTGTGGATTGATTGTGTGGCTACTCTTAGGTGTCTGGTAGTCGATGTTGAACTAATCTGTGTTAGTGGATTCATTGGCTTGTGATTGCTAGTGGCTGACCGTGTCAGTGGTTAAGGGTCTAGCATGGATTGTGGGTATAACGGTGGGGTTGGGTTATGTGTCTGGCTTAAGGATGCCTAATGAGTAATTGATGTTTGCCGGTAAAAGTAGACGTTAGGGAACTACTTGTTAATTGCAGTAAGAGTCTAATATACTAAAAGAGTGTTTTGTTTGTAATTGGATCTGGCCACGCTTAGGTTTAAGACTAGTGGTATAACTGTAGTCAAGGTGTCCCTATCCTAAAGGCTATCTCGTTGAAGGTCTAAGGGAATGGAACAATATACCGTGCGTCTGACTTACCTGTGTTATCCAACCAATGTAGTAAGGTTTAATATAAATTTTTGGCATGACTAAGTCTAGGTGTGAGATTAGAGGACTACTGGAAAATATGAATGTATTTGTAATTAATTGTTTCATGACATATTTGAGGATTGTTAGCTACACGACTTATATAACTTGATGTGTATGGTGCCATTATAGAATGACAGACTTAGGTGTTGTAAAACCTACGTTCTTAGTAAATCTTTATATGATTAGGCTGACTTGTTAATTCTTAATCTACTATGTAAACAACATGACTTATTCGGCTTATTGAATTTCTAGTGATAGGATTATATTGTGTCATCATTGTATTTATCTCTAATTGTGTAGCTTCCGTCGTTGTAGACCTATGATGTCTAAGGGTACGTCGTGTACTCATGCTACACTTGCTGCATCTTTTCTGGACGCAGGTCTTCAGTCTATCAGGTTGCCGTTTGGTGCACGGAAGCTGAGGCAGACTACTTTATTCAATGGCCTTAGTTTCTATCTTATGTAAATTGTTCATTCATCTAGGCAGTATTGTTATTTTCCCCATTCAGTTGTTGTATCGTAGTCTTTTTTTAAATACTTGATACTTGATTACTCTTTTCTTAGTACCTGTTGGATATTAATTTAGTTTAAGGAACGGTTTCCGGATAAGGTAGGTTGGTAAAGTCATGGGAGACTTTTTTTAAATACTTCATCACTTCTTTAGTCGAGACTATTCCGAAGATTGTGATGTTACACCCCGTAAATTTACACATCGAATATACCCTAAGTTAAGAAACCTAAGATAAGGAAGAAGGTTCTATTGGACGAGTTAAGGAATGATCGAGTTAAACCCGAAGAAGTTATGACATTTTAAAAGAGTTGTTATGCCCTTCATGCTTAGAATCCTTATGGTGAGCGCATTGTATTAAGCCGATGTAAGATGAAAATAGTATAATGGCCATTAAAATGGATGAAGGCCTTGGATAAAAGTTGGAAGCATATCCAAAGGATTTCGAGTTATACTAGTCGTTTCGCGCCCGTTTGAGAACCCGATTAACCAACTTAAGTTCCGACAACTCGAGCCCTGTTCTGAGGTTCATTTATGACATAAATGGATGTTAAGAAGGTTTATGGATGGTTATAAGTCATTGAGATCCAAGTAAATATAACTCGACGAAGATTGAAGAAGTTTTGACGATACGCCATGAGTTTTGTGTCGCGGATGCCCTTCCGCCTCGTGGATGTGGCCGTGGATCAGTGAAAATTTTTAACCACCTCACTGCCACCATATTCGGTGGAGTATTCTGCAGTATATATTCGTATGACCCATATACAGGGTCGCTATGAGAGACGGTTGGGTTGGCCATTTAAGGCTGAAAGTCGGTGAATTTCTTTCCCAACCTCATTTTCGATCCCACAAGTCCCAAACCCTTACCAAACACTCTTTAAGCCCCATCTTACCATTAAAGAATAATCTTACAAGTATCCAAAGTGATTTCTCCCTTTAAGAATCAAGAAACACCTCGGAATCTTCGTTAGCTAGCTCGGCAAGTCACAGACTACTTTGAGATTGAGTTAAAGATTGTTGTAGAGGGCTTCTTAGAAGATTAAGGTAACGTTTCATATCCTTTCATGCGTCCTTTATATCTCTCAACTTGTCTTGATTGGTTGGTGGAGATAACCTATGAATTATGAAAGTATAGTAGGTATAATCTTGAAGAACACCTCTTATGGTATGAAGTTATGTTAAACTTGTTGTTTGGTATTGTTGGATGAGATTAACAATAGATATTCGTATTGACTTATGTTGGTAAGGTTGTGAAGTTGAGGAATTGAATTAGGGATGATGATGGTGTTAAATTGAATGAGAATCTATGGTAGTATAGCTCTAGAACTTCACGCATACAAGTTGTTCGACAAATTTCCTAAATGAAATCTCTTATAAGGTTTGAGCTCGATATTCATACAAATCCCTCATTTAATGTAGACAATCATTCACACCACATGTGAGGCTCCTTAGAACTTGGGCAGCTTCATCGATGAGGTATGTAAGGCTCACTCCTACATTTTTTTGGCATGATCCATGAGTAAACAAAACCATAATGATGTCACTTCAAAAGAGAAGGTATAGTCGGCGGGGTATGGAACTTATTTGTGCAAACCACTAAAGTTGGTTTTGATATTACCGAGTCCCACGTCTAGGTCAGATATGACCAAGTCCTCATTGAGGCCGGATATGATATATATATATTATGATATGATTTTCCCCACAGAGAGGCTAGATATTACATATATGGCCCCGATGAGTGGCTTGATTGTTACAAACATGCATACATACCCATACTTGTGACAAGTAGGTCTTCAGAGGCTTATTATGAGTTTCAAGTTGACTTATGTACCCTTATCTCTTATGTTATATCTTTTATCTACATTTGTTATTTGCCTTATATATTCAGTACATATTTCGTACTGATGTCCCTTTCAGCGATATTGTATTTCACGCCCGTAGGTACAGATAGACATGCATATAATTCCTTACAGTAGGTGACTCAACTCAGCTGAAGGTGGTCACGCTCCTTTATTCTGGAGCTATCTAGGGAGCTTATACGTATGATGGTTGTACATAGTTGGGTATGGCGGAGCCCTGTCCTGACCAGATGTTGTCGTTATACTCTTTAGAGGCCTGTAGACAGTCGTGTGATGTATTATGGTTTTGTGTGTGTCATTGTCGTCCTCTCCAGTAGACTTGTTATGTTCATATTGGCCTTGTTGCACATACATCTATATAGGTTGAACCTTTTCTGCGTGTATGTATTTATGTCCTGTTCAGTCATCATTCATCATAGGTCTTCTTAGCCTATGTGTTGTTGAAATATACCACAGGTATCAAGACTGGTACGCTTGGGCAATTGGGCGTCGTATGCCATCCATACACCCCGAGGTTAGGGTGTGACAAACTTGGTATCAGAGTAGGTCTGTCCTAGGAATATCTACAAGATGTTTCTAGTAGATTCTTGCTTATGGGCGTGTTGCGCGCCACACTTATAAACAGGATGCTACATGACATTTAGGATGGTTTCCTTCTTTCTTGATCTAGATCGTGCACTAGAGCCGAGATGTATGTACCTCTTTCCTAATCTTGTTGTATTTACAATTTTAGGAATGTCCTTTTCAAGAGATACATCTTCTATCGAGACTGACCTATCAGAATATATGAGCAGACTACCTCCCCACTAGTCTTTGACCTTGATACGATTAGGGGCACCGAAGGAGACCCCATACCATTAGATATACATTTTGATATACCCTCAGCACCGTCCGAGAAGATGTTAGGAGGGCAGTTCAGGTATTAACCCTTTTGGTTGCCTCACAGGCATGATACCGCCTTGGTATGATTGACAGTGATAGACCCTTGGAAGGGTCAGGAAGGTCATAGCCCAGGGAGCCCATTCGACATAGCTGATTCATCTGGAGCTAGGGAAAGGACTAAGAGGGTTAAAGTGGTTAGTGATTATCGGAGGAAATTGAATGAAGAAGGATTTCGGATGTATGACCATCATGACAGATGTTTTCGATAGACCAGGTACGATTAGAGTTCTCGGGTAAGGCCGAGGTAGAGGTCACAACCCTCTATACTGTAGGATCAAAATAGGAGTGGTTCAGACTGAACGGGGCCATCTAGGCCATATTGTGAGATATGTGGATGAATGTATGTGGGACCTTGTTGTAAGGAAATAGGAGTTTGTTATTAGTATGGTAATCAAGGACACAAGATACGAGAGTGTCCCGAGCTGTCCTATAGGAGAAATGAGGAGAGCAAAGACGTAGCCTCGAGTTCTGATGCTACTCGGGGAGAGAGGACGAGCGTAGGTACTATACTGATTTATGTATTCATCTAGCTACCCTCTACATACGCGACATGGACTTGTTTTATACTCTAGAAGAGTGACAAATAGTTTGGTAAGAAAGAATTGTGGAAGTAGAGATACAAACTGAAGAAGAAAACTTCTAGTCCAATGGATGGTTAAAGTTACATATGCATATTGTAAGTAGAATGGATGTGGAGACCCAACATGACCTAGTGTTGAAGTGTGTGGCATATTTTTAAACGAATATACTAGATAAACTCATAATTCATGGTAACGTATTATCTGATGATTATATGAAAATCCAAGGCTCTAGGGGATGAACGACAAATAGAAATAAGGACAAAAGAAAATGTAAATGAAAAAGGATTGTTGGGAAGTTTGGAGTGTCCTGAGAATGTTTCTCATTTCTTACTGACTTACGTCTTTTGAATTTGAAGAATATGCTATGAATACGTGATTTACAAGGGTCAGCCAAAATAAGATCGAAAGGGAATGCAAATCAAAAAGGGGTATCGTATAGTTTGAAGCACTTCAAGAATGTTTTTCACCCCTTAGTGGATTACGTCTTTTTAAATATGAGAGTTTCCAATGAATGCCTGATTTAAATAGTAACCCCGGGACAGAGGAATGAGACGGGAATAAATTTTTGAAATCAAGTACATAGAGCTTCTTTTCAGAAGGTGGTTAAAGAAAAAGAGGCGTAGAATGTTATACCCAAACTAGTGACCCCAATCCCCCCATAAGGATAGGACAATGTGTGGGGGATGGAAATAAGATAAGTTACATTGATTGAAGAAAAACAGTATACCTCATCTGATGTGAACAAATTTGTCCATGGGTGGCAGCAAAATATTATATATTTCAAACGATGGATGATGAAGGCTTCAAGTTCTGTGGTGTGATTTTTATGAGCCGCCCGAGTAAGAACACGGACTATGCTTTGAACCTTGGATATGTCAATCACTAGTTTTGTTCTGAATATTAGTAAGACGAGGGGAGACAGTTAAGGGAAAGTAATGGTGAATAAAGGCCTAATGTGGGCATATAACGGAAGGGTAAGATGATTGGCGAACCTCAAAGAGCCCAAAGTAGATATTAAGGAAAAGAGTTAAGGAGTAGGGATGATCGAATAAGGATAAAACAAGCAAATAATGGTAAATCTTGGATTTAGCAAATTGACTGGAAACTCCATGAAATGGATGATATGATTAACGTGAGGTTTAAAGACATGGGTTGTAACAGGAACCTGAGCCAATCTATAAAGATGAAAGCATTAACTCAAGTACGGTAATGGTGGTGAATTCGACAGATCATCGCCTCATAAACATAAATCCCTCGATGGAAAGAGGGTAGGATGATCCTTAGCATGAATAACACCAAAGAACAGTACGATTACGTAAAAGGTTTCCTCCAGATAAAGTATATGTGACATGCCCGATAAAAGAATAGTCGAATGCGGCGATTAACAAATCTTGAAATCACCAAAGTTCAGTATTGTGCTCTTAATATTAGGTTAATGTTTCTCTCTAAGGGGCACGACTCCAGAGCAAGAAAAAATGGTGGATACCTAAGGAATAAGGCTAACAAAAGGGAAAAATACATCATGGAGGAAAAGTGTCCAGTCTTTAATATGTAAAGAAAAGGGAAAGTAAGGTGAATAGTAAGGGAATAATACACATGGAGACTTGAATAATAATGGGGCATGACTAAGGAGATGAACCCATTTTGGATTAGTCATTTATAGAATATCCGAATTTGAGAGTTTATGAGAAATAAGAGATTTCAATGTAATAGACAAGGATGCAGTTGACGATATAGTCGAGCATTGCTAGTAGGAAGAGAAATATCATGATTTAAAAGGGAATAATAGGGTAACAAGTAGCCAGCAGAAATAGAAGCCAAGTGATGAAGATTCCCTGAAGCAAAATACAGGAGAATTATCGTGTATTGAGAATAGAAGGAACATCGAGATGAAGAATGTTGTAGCAATCCACACATCTACAATATACGGAGGTATAGCGTGGCGTGAAGTAAAGGTTATAACAAAAAAACTTAGTAAAATCATAGATTGATGGTCGATAGATAAGAGGACGCACACTCAAAGCAGGAAAAGTTAAATAAGGATTGTTGAGGGGCATGAGAGTTGCCAAAGTTTATCCCGTTATCATCGTAAAACCTTTCTGATTTGAAATACTGACATATAAAGTGACTTGACAGCTCGCATCATAGTCTTCAGGACCGTCTACAAGGTCAAAGGTTGGCTAACAATTCATACTAAGGAAAATATCTATTTCCGGAGGTAACATTGAATCATTGCACAGACACCAAAGAGGACCTGGGGCATTCAGATCCGATATACGTATTGGACTTTAAATAATGGTGACAATTGCCGTGGAACTAGCATGTCAAAACATAAGGTTTGTGTAAGAAAGATGGACAAGGCTCCTATTGAATACTGAAGAAGCAAGCGATTCATGGTTGTGGTAGTAAATGAGATACATTAAAGAAGATGGAAGACTTGACGATAAGAGAGGGAAAATTAGAAAGAATGAAAGACATAATTCGAGACGTTAACTATTATAGTACCCAAATTTGACCAAGTAATGTAACGATAGACCGACCCACCTATCTAGTTCTTACATTAGATACTAAGAGCAATTATTGGGTATCCCCTTCAAATTTCACCATGGTAGTAATGTGAAGGTAAAGAAGAGGTTGTTGAATGAAATGATTATATCCTTAAGTGTGATAATATGACTAAGGTAATAAAGGAATGTAGAAGAACATGGGATAAATATGGGGAAAAAATACTAGAAGAAGAAATGAATGCAGATAACCATATTGTTTTCAAAAATTCTTGACCTATGACGATCATCACGCAACGTCTTATCATTATGATTTTACCTATGCTCCTCACCCATGAACTACTATCACACAAATCCTATCGTGCGACAAAACTTGTAACAACGAAATGAAGGCAATGAAAGACATAGTTAAAATGTCAGGATTCAGCGGTTTGGGTAAATTACAGTTATTAAATGATATCGTAAAAGAGATGTAAGACTAGGTGGGGTCGATGATGTACCAATAATATCATGTTTGTGTAACCCTATGAGGTGATGGTTATGGTATTTGATTGCGCGACAGGCTGAGATGGCCCTATGTACAAAAGAAACTCTGCCAAAGTTATCGAAGGATATGAGAGTCGCTATCCCCATGTAATAATGTCTAAACGGTTACCTATGCTCTACACTTATGAACTCCTATCACACAAATCCTATCGTGCGACAAAACTTGTAACAAGGGAATGAAGGCAATGAAAGACATAGTTCAGATGTCAGGTTTCAACGATTTGAATAAATTGCAACTGCTAAATGATATCGTAAAAGAGATGTATGACCGGGTGGGGTCAATGATGTACCAATTATATCATGTTTGTGTAACCCTATGAGGTAACTATTATGGAATCTGATTGCGCGATACGCTAAGATGGCCCTATGTACAAAAGAAATTCTGCCAAAGTTGTCGAAGGATATGAGAGTCGCTATCCCCGAGTAATGATACCTCAACATTCGAGGACGAATGTTCTTAAGGTGGAAGGATGTTACACCCCATAAATTCTCACATTGAATATACCCTAAGTTAAGAAAACTAAGATAAGGAAGAAGGTTCCATTGGAAGAGATAAGGAATGGTCGAGTTGAACCCGAAGAAGTTATGAGAGTTTAAAAGAGCCGATAAGCCCTTCGTGCTTACAATCCTTATGTTGAGTGTGTCGTATTAATATGATGTAAGATGAAAATAGTATAATGACCATTAAAAGGGATGAGGAAGGCATTGGATCAACTTTGTAAGCATATCCAAAAGATTCCGAGTTATACTCGTCGTTTTACATCCATTTAAGAAACCGATCAAAACATTTAAGTTTTGATGACTCGAGCCTCGTTCCGAGGTTCACTTATGACATAAATGGATGTTAAAAAGGTTTATGGATAGTTATAAGTCATTGATATCCAAGGAAATATAACTCGATGATGATTGACAATGTTTTGATGATACGCTATGAGTTTTGTGTCGCGGATGCTCTTCCACCTCACGGATATGGTCGCGGATCAGAGAAATATTTTAGGAACTTCACTACCACCATATGCGGTGGCATATGCTGCAGCATATGTCCATATTCCCCATATATGGGGCCTCTATGAGAGGCGGTTGGGTTGGCTATTTAAGGCTGAAAGTCGGCCAATTTCGCTCCCAACATCATTTTTTATCCCACAAGTCCCAAACCCTTCCCAAACACTCTTAAAGCCCCATCCTACCATTAAATAACAATCCTACCAGTATCCAAAGTGATTTATTCCTTTAAGGATCAATAAACACCCCGAAATCTTCATTAGCTAGCTCGGCAAGTCATGGACTACATTGAGATTGAGTTGAAGATTGTTGTAGAGGGATTCTTGGAAGATTCAGGTAAATTTTCATATCATTTTTATGTGTCCTTTAGATCTCTCAACTTTGCTTGATTGGTTGGTGGAGATAACCTATGAATTATGAAAGTATAGTAGGTATGATCTTGAAGAACACCTCTTATGGTATAAAGTTATGTTAAACTTGTTTGGTATTGTTGGATGAGATTAAGAATAGATATTGTTATTGAATCATATTGGTAAGGTTGTGAATTTGAGGAAGTGAATTAGGGATGATGATGGTATTAAATTTAATGAGAATACATGGTAGTGTAGCTCTAGAACTTCACGCATATAAGTTGTTCGACAAATTTCCTAAATGAAATCTCTTATAAGGTTTGAGCTCGATATTGATACAAATCCCTAGTTTAATGTAGACAATCATTCACACCATGTGCGAGACTTCTTAGAACATGGGCAGCTTCATAGATGAGGTATGTAAGGCTCACTCCTACATTCTTTTGGCATGATCCATGAGTAAACAAACCCATAATGACGTCACTTCAAACGAGAAGTCTAATATTGAGATTAAAGCTTATGAACTTCATTGTTTAGTATTGATATATGTTTTAACGCTCTTATTGTGTTCTTTGTCAGAAACACCTCTCTCCATGATTGTTTTTAAATTTTTATATCCTTTTATGATCCTTGCGAACTCCTGGACAATTGACACATAAACCATTCCATACCGATTATAAGAGGATAATGACATTGAGTCACTCCGATTGGATTCATAAGGCCCTCCAGAGTCATTGTTTGCATTACACTTATATATGAATCTATTTTCTTACCAAGTCGCGCTATATTTGGCCGGGTACGACACCTATTTGTGCACACCACTGTAGTTGGTTTTGATATTACCGAGTCCCACATCTTGACTGGGTACGAATGAGTCCTCATTGAGGCTGGATAAGATATATATATATATTATGATATGATTTTCCCCACAGAGATGTTGGATATTACATATATAGTCTCGATGAGTGGCTTGATTTTTACAAACATGCATACATACCTATACTTGTGACAGGTAGGTCCTCAGAGGCTTGTTATGAGTTTCAGGTTGACTTATGTACCCTTATCTCTTAAGTTATATCTTCTGTCTACATTTGTTATATTTCTTACATATTCAGTACATCATTCGTATTGTTGTCCCTTTGAGGGACATTATGTTTCATGCCCGAAGGTACAGACAGAGATGCAAATGATTCCTCACAGTAGGTGACTCGACTCAGCTGAAGGTGGTCATGATCATTTCTTTCAGAGTTGTCTAGTGAGTTGATGGTATGATGGTTGTATATAGTTAGGTATGGCGGGGCCCTGTCCCAACCAGATGTTGTCTTTATACTCTTTAGAGGCTTGTAGATAGTTGTGTGATGTATTATGGTTTTGTGTGTGGCCTTGTCGGCCTCTTCAGTAGATTTGTTGTGTTCATATCGGCCTTTTCAGCCTTGTTGCATGTACATATGTATAAATTAGGGATTTTTTTCGTGTAGGTGATTATGTCTTGATATGTCATCATTCATCAAAGGCTTTGTCAGTCCATGTGTTGTTAGAATATACCACAGGTATCAGGACTGGTACCTCGGGCCTTCAGGCGCTGGGTATTAGCCACATCCCCTGAGGTTGGGGTGTGACATGTGGTAAGATGTCTGGTTGTCCCGCAACACCCTTCTCCCTTCATCATTAATGATTTATGTCTTTATTTTATTCAGACAGTGTATTAGTGTATTTTAAACTTGTACTTTTTCTATTCGTAGAGACTCTTGTACTTATGACACCAGTGTGTTTTGGTTGCTTCCATAATTCTTTATAAAGACTTAGTATTATGGATATTCATCGTTTCTCTTACTTTCCACTTATTTATGTTATTGAATTAGATTATGGTTCGGTTGGCTTACCTATCTGTTAGGAATAGGTGCCATCACAATTTATGATTTTTGGGTCGTGACATGAATATTAAATGCATTTCAATATAACCATGAAATCGTGCATGAATACACCTCTAGCTTGATAATCACAAGTAAGTGGTTTAATTGAGTTATAGATGCACATAACAAACAAATCAGGTCAACTAACTACCAGCTAATGTCCACATGCTCAGTATTCTCAGATTTCAATCCGTAACTACACAATTACATAATTTCCCATACATAACACTAGTACTCATACCAATGTCTGTTACATGAAGGGTACAAGACTCCCTTCTTACGCACTTACCCCTTATCGTTATCATTTTTAATCTTAACTAAACACAAACGTCCTTCAAACGAAGTCTTGAAAGTCTTAACATACCTCAAATGTTGAACAAACGTGTCATGAACCTAAAGATAACGCATTTCCTTACCTCAAATCCTCAGAACATTCTCAATCTATCAAATATGTGATGAACATAAGATAATGAATCTGTTAGACACTCATATTGTTATACGTATAGCCCAGGCCCAAAATTCACCCCAAAAAATTAAACTCAAGCCCCCAATGCATAAAAGGAACTTTATTTTAAAATTCATTTATCCATAACTCAAGGAACCTAAATCCCAAAAATCACCTAAAAGGAATCGACATCCAAATCCATGATTTTTATTCTCTTAAGCTTAGGGCTCAAATTTCCAATTAAATCAACCCAAACACGGAATAAGACATTATAATATGACGAGAATCATGGGGAAATACTAAAATCAATATTAGAATCTTACCTCTCTTCAAAAATGAGTTGATAGCCTTCGAAATTGTCTATATTCGAGATCTAAAACTCCAAAAATCAACATTTGAAATGTCATTCCAAATTTGGGAATTTAAAGTCTGCCCAAGCATTTCCTTCTACGCGATTGCGGGACCATCATCGTGAACGCGTTGACCACTGACCTATCGTGAACGCAAGACTCTCTTCACGAATGTGAGTTATGTGTTGGCTCCACCACCTTCCCGAACGCGCCGATCAAGTCGCAATCATGGTGCCATAGCTTCTAACTCTTCATTGCTAACGCGATGCTTCCTTCATGATTACGAAGAGAAATAGCTGGTACCAGAAAACCAACAACCTTTTTCTCAAACTTTAATTTAACACTCGAAATTTTTCTACAACCTTACGGCCACAAATCAAATATGTGTTTTGATTATAAAATACGCTATGGACCTGCTCGTACACTCAAAACATTGAAACGGGATCGTCTTGACCCAATTTGACGATGTTCAATCCAAATCCATTACTTAGGTAGTTCTCAACCAAAGGTTGAAAACACAATCAAGCCCCTCAAAATCCGAATTAACTACTCTACTAAGTCATAAATCACATTATGAACTTCATGAAATTTCAATTCAAGTTCACTAACCTATGATGTTGACTTTGGTCAAACATTTCCATTTTCTTAACTAATGAAAGTTTCAAAATTTATCAATTCTTCTCCTATACTTGTCGGATTTCTTTGGGAACCATGTCACCCATCCCCACAAGTCAAGAATACTATTTTACAGCTACGGGTAAGGTATTTTAGGATAAACGAGTCTAAAATTTCAAAACGTCCTAGATATCATTACACCATTTCCAGTCCCTCCTAAGGCTCGGTTCCTAATATCCTCTTAGGTCCATCTCCTTTCATCCTGTCCTCTTGGATAGTCATAATTGCAAGTGAGAAAAGTCAGAAATTTACTCTCATTTCATCTTGGACCACAAAAGAAAAGTTTTATTTCTTTATATTTATTCCAAATTATTTATTCATAAAATGGTTTCACCAAAATCACAATATTTATACTTTTATAAAAAGTTTGGGGAGAAAATAAGACTTTTAAAAGTCTGTAGTAACTTGTAGAAAACCCTAGTCCCTTGCCCCTCATTTCATTTTGTACTGTTCATTTACGTCTTGCTGCTTGAATGAGCTATCTCTTGAAACTTGTAGAAAACCCTAGTCCCTAACCCATAGGCTATAGTTTGATGACTCCATATGTGTCGCATCCGTCATCTAGTACTCCACTTTCATCCAGTCCAGCTGGATTACAACTATCTTCATGAGTCACTCCATCATTTTGTTTTGCAGATCTTCGCCTTCGAGAAAGTTGTTTTGAGCTCGACATAGTCTATGACTTGCTTTCTTCTCAAAGTTAGTAGCAATCTTCCTTTCATGGTTGAGAAGTAAAGTACTATCTTTCAGAAAGGAAATTAAATGTCTAACACTATGAATGAATTTTCAGAAGTATAGTGCTTGAACTAAAACTATAAATTCATATATACCTTAAATTCATTGAGAATTTTATGCTTGAGCGGCTATGGAATATCACTCCAAATTGGGTACGCGACATCATAAAAGAACATCAATGACATTTGTAATGATCTTCGTAGTGTACGGGCTTGGATTGAACCTAAAATATAACAATTAAAATGTTTGAGAGGTTAAATTCAAGAATTAACAGATAAAACAATCATATGTAAAAATAGATAAATCGTACCTATACCCCTTATGTTCTATGATTAGCGACAGATAACTGTCAATTTGCTCAGGTTGTGGAGCACCTTGATCCTGTGCAGGTGATGATGCATAGTAGGAATGTCGGACTCAGAACTACTATCTTGAAGAAAAATACTTGAAAGACGAAATGATGGAATGACTGATGAAGATTGTTGTGATCCAACTGGACTAGATGAAAGTAGAATACTATATGACATATGCGATGCATAGGGAGTCATCGAATTATAGCTTGTGGGGTAGTATAACCCAACGTAGGAATGAAAGGGCCATAGCCAGATTCCTCTACCCGCCCCTTTAATTTCAATACCAGGTTATACTAACCCATAGGCTATAGTTTGATGACTCCATATGTGTCGCGTCCGTCATCTAGTACTCCACTTTCATCCAGTCCAGCTGGATTACAACAATCTTCATGAGTCACACCATCATTTTGATTTTCAGATCTTCGCCTTCGAGAAAGTAGTTTTGAGCTCGACATAGTATATGACTTGCTTTCTTCTCAAAGTTAGTAGCAATCTTTCTTTCATGGTTGAGAAGTAATGTACTCTCTTTCTGAAAGGAAATTAAATGTCTAACACTATGAATGAATTTTTCAGAAGTATAGTGCTTGAACTAAAACTATAAATTCATATATACCTTAAATTCATTGAGAATTTTATGCTTTAGCGGCTATGGAATATCACTCCAAATTGGGTATGGGACATCATAAAAGAATATCAATGACATTTGTAATGATCTTCGTAGTCTCCGGGCTTGGATTGAACCTAAAATATAACAATTAAAATGTTTGAGAGGTTAAATTCAAGAATTAACAAATAAAAACAATCATATATAAAAATAGATAAATCGTACCTAGACCCCTTATGTTCTATGATTAGCGATCGATAACTGTCAATTTGCTCAGGTTGTGGAGCACCCTGATCCTGTGCAGGTGATGATGCATAGTAGGAAAGTCGAACTCATAACTACTATTTGAACAAAAAGACTTGAAAGACGAAATGATGGAATGACTGATGAAGATTGTTGTGATCCAACTGGACTAGATGAAAGTAGAATACTATATGACAGATGCGATGCATAGGGAGTCATCGAATTATAGCTTGTGGGGTAGTATAACCCAATGTAGGCATGAAAGGGCCATAGCCAGATTCCTCTACCCGCCCCTTTAATTTCAATACCAGGTTATACTAACCCATAGGCTATAGTTTGATGACTCCATATGTGTCGCGTCCGTCATCTAGTACTCCACTTTCATCCAGTCCAGCTGGATTACAACAATCTTCATGAGTCACACTATCATTTTGTTTTTCAGATCTTCGCCTTCGAGAAAGTAGTTTTGAGCTCGACATAGTCTATGACTTGCTTTCTTCTCAAAGTTAGTAGCAATCTTCCTTTCATGGTTGAGAAGTAATGTACTCTCTTTCTGAAAGGAAATTAAATGTCTAACACGATAAATGAATTTTTAGAAGTATAGTGCTTGAACTAAAACTATAAATTCATATATACCTTAAATTAATTGAGAATTTTATGCTTGAGCTGCTATGGAATATCACTCCAAATTGGGTATGGGACATCATAAAAGAACATCAATGAAATTTGTAATGATCTTCGTAGTCTCCGGGTTGGATTGAGCCTAAAATATAACAATTAAAATGTTTGAGAGGTTAAATTCAAGAATTAACAGATAAAAATAATCATATGTAAAAATAGATAAATCGTACCTAGACCCCTTATGTTCTATGATTAGCGATCGATAACTGTCAATTTGCTCAGGTTGTGGAGCAGCCTGATCCTGTGCAGGTGATGATGCATTGTAGGAATGTCGGACTCAGAACTACTATCTTGAAGAAAAATACTTGAAAGACGAAATGATGGAATGACTGATGAAGATTGGTGTGACCCAGCTGGACTAAATGAAAGTAGAATACTAGATGACAGATGCGATGCATAGGGAGTCATCGAGCTATAGCTTGTAGGGTAGTATAACCCAATGTAGGCATGAAAGAGCCATAGCCAGATTCCCCTACCCGCCCCTTTAATTATAATACCAGGTTATACTAACCCATAGGCTATAGTTTTATGATTAGCGATCGATAACTGTCAATTTGCTCAGGTTGTGGAGCACCCAGATCCTGTGCAGGTGATGATGCATAGTAGGAATGTCGAACTCAGAACTACTATCTTGAACAAAAAGACTTGAAAGACGAAATTATGGAATGACTGATGAAGATTGTGTGATGCAACTGGACTAGATGAAAGTAGAATACTATATGATAGATGCGATGCATAGGGAGTCATCGAATTATAGCTTGTGGGGTAGTATAACCCAATGTAGGCATGAAAGGGCCATAGCCAGATTCCTCTACCCGCCCCTTTAATTTCAATACCAGGTTTTACTAACCCATAGGCTATAGTTTGATGACTCCATATGTGTCGCGTCCATCATCTAGTACTCCACTTTCATCCAGTCCAGCTGGATTACAACAATCTTCATGAGTCACACCATCATTTTGTTTTTCAGATCTTCGCCTTCGAGAAAGTTGTTTTGAGCTTGACATAGTCTATGACTTGCTTTCTTCTCAAAGTTAGTAGCAATATTCCTTTCATGGTTGAGAAATAATGTACTCTCTTTCTAAAAGGAAATTAAATGTCTAACACTATAAATGAATTTTTAGAAATATAGTGCTTGAACTAAAACTATAAATTCATATATACCTTAAATTCATTGAGAATTTTATGCTTGACCGGCTATGGAATATCACTCCAAATTGGGTATGGGACATCATAAAAGAACATCAATGAAATTTGTAATGATCTTCGTAGTCTCCGGGCTTGGATTGAGCCTAAAATATAACAATTAAAATGTTTAAGAGGTTAAATTCAAGAATTAACAGATAAAAATAATCATATGTAAAAATAGATAAATCGTACCTAGACCCCTTATGTTCTATGATTAGCGATCGATAACTGTCAATTTGCTCAGGTTGTGGAGCACCCTGATCCTGTGCAGGTGATGATGCATAGTAGGAATGTCGGACTCAGAACTACTATCTTGAACAAAAAGACTTGAAAGACGAAATGATGGAATGACTGCTGAAGATTGTTTTGATCCAACTGGACTAGATGAAAGTAGAATACTATATGACATATGCGATGCATAGTGAGTCATCGAATTATTGCTTGTGGGGTAGTATAACCCAATGTATGCATGAAAGGGCGATAGCCAGATTCCTCTACCCGCCCCTTTAATTTCAATACCAGGTTATACTAACCCATAGGCTATAATTTGATGACTCCATATGTGTCGCGTCCGTCATCTAGTACTCCACTTTCATCCAGTCCAACTGGATTACAACAATCTTCATGTGTCACACCATCATTTTGTTTTTCAGATCTTCGCCTTCGAGAAAGTAATTTTGAGCTCGACATAGTCTATGACTTGCTTTCTTCTCAAAGTTAGTAGCAATCTTCCTTTCATGGTTGAGAAGTAATGTACTATCTTTCTGAAAGGAAATTAAATGTCTAACACTATAAATGAATTTTTAGAAGTATAGTGCTTGAACTAAAACTATAAATTCATATATACCTTAAATTCATTGAGAATTTTGTGCTTCAGCTGCTATGGAATATCACTCCAAATTGGGTATGGGACATCATAAAAGAACATCACTGAAATTTGTAATGATCTTCGTAGTCTCTGGGCTTGGATTGAGCCTAAAATATAACAATTAAAATGTTTGAGAGGTTAAATTCAAGAATTAACAGATAAAAATAATCATATGTAAAAATAGATAAATCGTACCTAGACCCCTTATGTTCTATGATTAGCGATCGATAACTGTCAATTTGCTCAGGTTGTGGAGCGACCGATCTGTGCGGTGATGATGCATTGTAGGAATGTCGGACTCGAACTACTATCTTGAAGAAAAATACTTGAAAGACGAAATGATGGAATGACTGATGAAGATTGTGTGATGCAACTGGACTAGATGAAAGTAGAATACTATATCATAGATGCGATGCATAGGGAGTCATCGAATTATAGCTTGTGGGGTAGTATAACCCAATGTAGGCATGAAAGGGCCATAGCCAGATTCCTCTACCCGCCCCTTTAATTTCAATACCAGGTTATACTAACCCATAGGCTATAGTTTGATGACTCCATATGTGTCGCGTCCATCATCTAGTACTCCACTTTCATCTAGTCCAGCTGGATTACAACAATCTTCATGAGTCACACCATCATTTTCTTTTTCAGATCTTCGCCTTCGAGAAAGTAGTTTTGAGCTCGACATAGTCTATGACTTGCTTTCTTCTCAAAGTTAGTAGCAATCTTCATTTCATGGTTGAGAAGTAATGTACTCTCTTTTTAAAAGGAAATTAAATGTCTAACACTATAAATGAATTTTTAGAAGTATAGTGCTTGAACTAAAACTATAAATTCATATATACCTTAAATTCATTGAGAATTTTATGCTTGACCGGCTATGGAATATCACTCCAAATTGGGTATGGGACATCATAAAAGAACATCAATGAAATTTGTAATGATCTTCGTAGTCTCCGGGCTTGGATTGTGCCTAAAATATAATAATTATAATGTTTAAGAGGTTAAATTCAAGAATTAACAGATAAAAATAATCATATGTAAAAATAGATAAATCGTACCTAGACCCCTTATGTTCTATGATTAGCGATCGATAACTGTCAATTTGCTCAGGTTGTGGAGCACCCTGATCCTGTGCAGGTGATGATGCATAGCAGGAATGTCGGACTCAGAACTACTATCTTGAACAAAAAGACTTGAAAGACGAAATGATGGAATGACTGCTGAAGATTGTTGTGATCCAACTGGACTAGATGAAAGTAGAATACTATATGACATATGCGATGCATAGGGAGTCATCGAATTATTGCTTGTGGGGTAGTATAACCCAATGTAGGCATGAAAGAGCCATAGCCAGATTCCTCTACCCGCCCCTTTAATTTCAATACCAGGTTATACTAACCCATAGGCTATAGTTTAATGACTCCATATGTGTCGCCTCCGTCATCTAGTACTCCACTTTCATCCAGTCCAGCTGGATTACAACAATCTTCATGAGTCACACCATCATTTTGTTTTTCAGATCTTCGCCTTCGAGAAAGTAGTTTTGAGCTCGACATAGTCTATGACTTGCTTTCTTCTCAAAGTTAGTAGCAATCTTCCTTTCATGGTTGAGAAGTAATGTACTATCTTTCTGAAAGGAAATTAAATGTCTAACACTATAAATGAATTTTTAGAAGTATAGTGCTTGAACTAAAACTATAAATTCATATATACCTTAAATTCATTGAGAATTTTATGTTTGAGCGGCTATGGAATATCACTCCAAATTGGGTATGGGACATCATAAAAGAACATCAATGAAATTTGTAATGATCTTCGTAGTCTCCGGGCATGGATTGAGCCTAAAATATAACAATTAAAATGTTTGAGAGGTTAAATTGAAGAATTAACAGATATAAATAATCATATGTAAAAATAGATAAATCGTACCTAGACCCCTTATGTTCTATGATTAGCGATCGAAAACTGTCAATTTGCTCAGGTTGTGGAGCACCCTGATCCTGTGCAGGTGATGATGCATTGTAGGAATGTCGGACTCAGAACTACTATCTTGAAGAAAAATACTTGAAAGACGAAATGATGGAATGACTGCTGAAGATTGTTGTGATCCAACTGGACTAGATGAAAGTAGAATACTAGATGACAGATGTGATGCATAGAGAGTCATCGAATTATAGCTTGTGGGGTAGTATAACCCAATGTAGGCATGAAAGGGCCATAGCCAGATTCCTCTACCCGCCCCTTTAATTTCAATACCAGGTTATACTAACCCATAGGCTATAGTTTGATGACTCCATATGTGTCGCGTCCGTCATCTAGTACTCCACTTTCATCCAGTCCAGCTGGATTACAACAATCTTCATGAGTCACACCATCATTTTGTTTTTCAGATCTTCGCCTTCGAGAAAGTAGTTTTGAGATCGACATAGTCTATGACTTGCTTTCTTCTCAAAGTTAGTAGCAATCTTCCTTTCATGGTTGAGAAGTAATGTACTCTCTTTCTGAAAGGAAATTAAATGTCTAACACTATAAATGAATTTTTAGAAGTATAGTGCTTGAACTAAAACTATAAATTCATAAATACCTTAAATTCATTGAGAATTTTATGCTTGAGTGGCTATGGAATATCACTCCAAATTGGGTATGGGAAATCATAAAAGAACATCAATGAAATTTGTAATGATCTTCGTAGTCTCCGGGCTTGGATTGAGCCTAAAATATAACAATTAAAATTTTTGAGAGGTTAAATTCAAGAATTAACAGATAAAAATAATCATATGTAAAAATAGATAAATCGTACCTAGACCCCTTATGTTCTATGATTAGCGATCGAAAACTGTCAATTTGCTCAGGTTGTGGAGCACCCTGATCCTGTGCAGGTGATGATGCATTGTAGGAATGTCGGACTCAGAACTACTATCTTGAAGAAAAATACTTGAAAGACGAAATGATGGAATGACTGCTGAAGATTGTTGTGATCCAACTGGACTAGATGAAAGTAGAATACTAGATGACAGATGCGATGCATAGGGAGTCATCGAATTATAGCTTGTGGGGTAGTATAACCCAATGTAGGCATGAAAGGGCCATAGCCAGATTCCTCTACCCGCCCCTTTAATTTCAATACCAGGTTATACTAACCCATAGGCTATAGTTTGATGACTCCATATGTGTCGCGTCCGTCATCTAGTACTCCACTTTCATCCAGTCCAGCTGGATTACAACAATCTTCATGAGTCACACCATCATTTTGTTTTTCAGATCTTCGCCTTCGAGAAAGTAGTTTTGAGCTCGACATAGTCTATGACTTGCTTTCTTCTCAAAGTTAGTAGCAATCTTCCTTTCATGGTTGAGAAATAATGTACTCTCTTTCTGAAAGGAAATTAAATGTCTAACACTATAAATGAATTTTTAGAAGTATAGTGCTTGAACTAAAACTATAAATTCATATATACCTTAAATTCATTGAGAATTTTATGCTTGAGCGGCTATGGAATATCACTCCAAATTGGGTATGGGACATCATAAAAGAACATCAATGAAATTTGTAATGATCTTCGTAGTCTCCGGGATTGGATTGAGCCTAAAATATAACAATTAAAATGTTTGAGAGGTTAAATTCAAGAATTAACAGATAAAAATAATCATATGTAAAAATAGATAAATCGTACCTAGACCCCTTATGTTCTATGATTAGCGATCGATAACTGTCAATTTGCTCAGGTTGTGGAGCAGCCTGATCCTGTGCAGGTGATGATGCATTGTAGGAATGTCGGACTCAGAACTACTATCTTGAAGAAAAATACTTGAAAGACGAAATGATGGAATGACTGATGAAGATTGTGTGATGCAACTGGACTAGATGAAAGTAGAATACTATATGATAGATGCGATGCATAGGGAGTCATCGAATTATAGCTTGTGGGGTAGTATAACCCAATGTAGGCATGAAAGGGCCATAGCCAGATTCCTCTACCCGCCCCTTTAATTTCAATACCAGGTTATACTAACCCATAGGCTATAGTTTGATGACTCCATATGTGTCGCGTCCATCATCTAGTACTCCACTTTCATCCAGTCCAGCTGGATTACAACAATCTTCCTGAGTCACACCATCATTTTGTTTTTCAGATCTTCGCCTTCGAGAAAGTAGTTTTGAGCTCGACATAGTCTATGACTTGCTTTCTTCTCAAAGTTAGTAGCAATCTTCCTTTCATGGTTGAGAAGTAATGTACTCTCTTTCTAAAAGGAAATTAAATGTCTAACACTATAAATGAATTTTTAGAAGTATAGTGCTTGAACTAAAACTATAAATTCATATATACCTTAAATTCATTGAGAATTTTATGCTTGACCGGCTATGGAATATCACTCCAAATTGGGTATGGGACATCATAAAAGAACATCAATGAAATTTGTAATGATCTTCGTAGTCTCCGGGCTTGGATTGTGCCTAAAATATAATAATTAAAATGTTTAAGAGGTTAAATTCAAGAATTAACAGATAAAAATAATCATATGTAAAAATAGATAAATCGTACGTAGACCCCTTATGTTCTATGATTAGCGATCGATAACTGTCAATTTGCTCAGGTTGTGGAGCACCCTGATCCTGTGCAGGTGATGATGCATAGCAGGAATGTCGGACTCGAACTACTATCTTGAACAAAAAGACTTGAAAGACGAAATGATGGAATGATCTGAAGATTGTTGTGATCCAATTTGGACTAGATGAAAGTAGAATACTATATGACATATGCGATGCATAGGGAGTCATCGAATTATTGCTTGTGGGGTAGTATAACCCAATGTAGGCATGAAAGAGCCATAGCCAGATTCCTCTACCCGCCCCTTTAATTTCAATACCAGGTTATACTAACCCATAGGCTATAGTTTAATGACTCCATATGTGTCGCGTCCGTCATCTAGTACTCCACTTTCATCCAGTCCAGCTGGATTACAACAATCTTCATGAGTCACACCATCATTTTGTTTTTCAGATCTTCGCCTTCGAGAAAGTAGTTTTGAGCTCGACATAGTCTATGACTTGCTTTCTTCTCAAAGTTAGTAGCAATCTTCCTTTCATGGTTGAGAAGTAATGTACTATCTTTCTGAAAGGAAATTAAATGTCTAACACTATAAATGAATTTTTAGAAGTATAGTGCTTGAACTAAAACTATAAATTCATATATACCTTAAATTCATTGAGAATTTTATGCTTGAGCGGCTATGGAATATCACTCCAAATTGGGTATGGGACATCATAAAAGAACATCAATGAAATTTGTAATGATCTTCGTAGTCTCCGGGCTTGGATTGAGCCTAAAATATAACAATTAAAATGTTTGAGAGGTTAAATTCAAGAATTAACAGATATAAATAATCATATGTAAAAATAGATAAATCGTACCTAGACCCCTTATGTTCTATGATTAGCGATCGAAAACTGTCAATTTGCTCAGGTTGTGGAGCACCCTGATCCTGTGCAGGTGATGATGCATTGTAGGAATGTCGGACTCAGAACTACTATCTTGAAGAAAAATACTTGAAAGACGAAATGATGGAATGACTGCTGAAGATTGTTGTGATCCAACTGGACTAGATGAAAGTAGAATACTAGATGACAGATGTGATGCATAGAGAGTCATCGAATTATAGCTTGTGGGGTAGTATAACCCAATGTAGGCATGAAAGGGCCATAGCCAGATTCCTCTACCCGCCCCTTTAATTTCAATACCAGGTTATACTAACCCATAGGCTATAGTTTGATGACTCCATATGTGTCGCGTCCGTCATCTAGTACTCCACTTTCATCCGGTCAACTCGGATTACAACAATCTTCATGAGTCACACCATCATTTTGTTTTTCAGATCTTCGCCTTCGAGAAAGTAGTTTTGAGATAGACATAGTCTATGACTTGCTTTCTTCTCAAAGTTAGTAGCAATCTTCCTTTCATGGTTGAGAAGTAATGTACTCTCTTTCTGAAAGGAAATTAAATGTCTAACACTATAAATGAATTTTTAGAAGTATAGTGCTTGAACTAAAACTATAAATTCATAAATACCTTAAATTCATTGAGAATTTTATGCATGACTGGCTATGGAATATCACTCCAAATTGGGTATGGGAAATCATAAAAGAACATCAATGAAATTTGTAATGATCTTCGTAGTCTCCGGGCTTGGATTGAGCCTAAAATATAACAATTAAAATTTTTGAGAGGTTAAATTCAAGAATTAACAGATAAAAATAATCATATGTAAAAATAGATAAATCGTACCTAGACCACTTATGTTCTATGATTAGCGATCGAAAACTGTCAATTTGCTCAGGTTGTGGAGCACCCTGATCCTGTGCAGGTGATGATGCATTGTAGGAATGTCGGACTCAGAACTACTATCTTGAAGAAAAATACTTGAAAGACGAAATGATGGAATGACTGCTGAAGATTGTTGTGATCCAACTGGACTAGATGAAAGTAGAATACTAGATGACAGATGCGATGCATAGGGAGTCATCGAATTATAGCTTGTGGGGTAGTATAACCCAATGTAGGCATGAAAGGGCCATAGCCAGATTCCTCTACCCGCCCCTTTAATTTCAATACCAGGTTATACTAACCCATAGGCTATAGTTTGATGACTCCATATGTGTCGCGTCCGTCATCTAGTACTCCACTTTCATCCAGTCCAGCTGGATTACAACAATCTTCATGAGTCACACCATCATTTTGTTTTTCAGATCTTCGCCTTCGAGAAAGTAGTTTTGAGATCGACATAGTCTATGACTTGCTTTCTTCTCAAAGTTAGTAGCAATCTTCCTTTCATGGTTGAGAAGTAATGTACTCTCTTTCTGAAAGGAAATTAAATGTCTAACACTATAAATGAATTTTTAGAAGTATAGTGCTTGAACTAAAACTATAAATTCATAAATACCTTAAATTCATTGAGAATTTTATGCTTGACTGGCTATGGAATATCACTCCAAATTGGGTATGGGACATCATAGAAGAACATCAATGAAATTTGTAATGATCTTCGTAGTCTCGGGCTTGGATTGAGCCTAAAATATAACAATTAAAATTTTTGAGAGGTTAAATTCAAGAATTAACGAGATAAAAATAATCATATGTAAAAATAGATAAATCGTACCTAGACCCCTTATGTTCTATGATTAGCGATCGATAGCTTGTCAATTTGCTCGGGGTGTGGAGCACCACGATCTGTGCGGGTGATGATGCATTGTAGGAATGTCGGACTCGAGAACTACTATCTTGAAGAAAAATACTTGAAAGACGAAATGATGGAATGATCGATGAAGATTGTTGTGACCCAATTTGGACTAAATGAAAGTAGAATACTAGATGACGGATGCGATGCATAGGGAGTCATCGAATTATAGCTTGTGGGGTAGTATAACCCAATGTAGGCATGAAAGGGCCATAGCGATTCCTCTACCCGCCCCTTTAATTTCAATACCAGGTTATACTAACCCATAGGCTATAGTTTGATGACTCCATATGTGTCGCGTCCTTCATCTAGTACTCCACTTTCATCCGGTCAACTGGATTACAACAATCTTCATGAGTCACACCATCATTTTGTTTTTCAGATCTTCGCCTTCGAGAAAGTAGTTTTGAGCTCGACATAGTCTATGACTTGCTTTCTTCTCAAAGTTAGTAGCAATCTTCCTTTCATGGTTGAGAAGTAATGTACTCTCTTTCTGAAAGGAAATTAAATGTCTAACACTATAAATGAATTTTTAGAAGTATAGTGCTTGAACTAAAACTATAAATTCATATATACCTTAAATTCATTGAGAATTTTATGCTTGAGCGGCTATGGAATATCACTCCAAATTGGGTATGGGACATCATAAAAGAACATCAATGAAATTTGTAATGATCTTCGTAGTCTCCGGGATTGGATTGAGCCTAAAATATAACAATTAAAATGTTTGAGAGGTTAAATTCAAGAATTAACAGATAAAAATAATCATATGTAAAAATAGATAAATCGTACCTAGACCCCTTATGTTCTATGATTAGCGATCGATAATCGTCAATTTGCTCAGGTTGTGGAGCACCCTGATCCTGTGCAGGTGATGATGCATAGTAGGAATGTCGGACTCAGAATTACTATCTTGAACAAAAAGACTTGAAAGACGAAATGATGGAATGACTGCTGAAGATTGTTGTGATCCAACTGGACTAGATGAAAGTAGAATACTATATGACATATGCGATGCATAGGGAGTCATCGAATTATAGCTTGTGGGGTAGTATAACCCAATGTAGGCATGAAAGGGCCATAGCCAGATTCCTCTACCCGCCCCTTTAATTTCAATACCAGGTTATACTAACCCATAGGCTATAGTTTGATGACTCCATATGTGTCGCGTCCGTCATCTAGTACTCCACTTTCATCCAGTCCAACTGGATTACAACAATCTTCATGAGTCACACCATCATTTTGTTTTTCAGATCTTCGCCTTCGAGAAAGTAGTTTTGAGATCGACATAGTCTATGACTTGCTTTCTTCTCAAAGTTAGTAGCAATCTTCCTTTCATGGTTGAGAAGTAATGTACTCTCTTTCTGAAAGGAAATTAAATGTCTAACACTATAAATGAATTTTTAGAAGTATAGTGCTTGAACTAAAACTATAAATTCATAAATACCTTAAATTCATTGAGAATTTTATGCTTGACTGGCTATGGAATATCACTCCAAATTGGGTATGGGACATCATAGAAGAACATCAATGAAATTTGTAATGATCTTCGTAGTCTCCGGGCTTGGATTTAGCCTAAAATATAACAATTAAAATTTTTGAGAGGTTAAATTCAAGAATTAACAGATAAAAATAATCATATGTAAAAATAGATAAATCGTACCTAGACCCCTTATGTTCTATGATTAGCGATCGATAACTGTCAATTTGCTCAGGTTGTGGAGCACCCTGATCCTGTGCGGGTGATGATGCATTGTAGGAATGTCGGACTCAGAACTACTATCTTGAAGAAAAATACTTGAAAGACGAAATGATGGAATGACTGATGAAGATTGTTGTGACCCAGCTGGACTAAATGAAAGTAGAATACTAGATGACAGATGCGATGCATAGGGAGTCATCGAATTATAGCTTGTGGGGTAGTATAACCCAATGTAGGCATGAAAGGGCCATAGCCAGATTCCTCTACCCGCCCCTTTAATTTCAATACCAGGTTATACTAACCCATAGGCTATAGTTTGATGACTCCATATGTGTCGCGTCCTTCATCTAGTACTCCACTTTCATCCAGTCCAGCTGGATTACAACAATCTTCATGAGTCACACCATCATTTTGTTTTTCAGATCTTCGCCTTCGAGAAAGTAGTTTTGAGCTCGACATAGTCTATGACTTGCTTTCTTCTCAAAGTTAGTAGCAATCTTCCTTTCATGGTTGAGAAGTAATGTACTCTCTTTCTGAAAGGAAATTAAATGTCTAACACTATAAATGAATTTTTAGAAGTATAGTGCTTGAACTAAAACTATAAATTCATATATACCTTAAATTCATTGAGAATTTTATGCTTGAGCGGCTATGGAATATCACTCCAAATTGGGTATGGGACATCATAAAAGAACATCAATGAAATTTGTAATGATCTTCGTAGTCTCCGGGATTGGATTGAGCCTAAAATATAACAATTAAAATGTTTGAGAGGTTAAATTCAAGAATTAACAGATAAAAATAATCATATGTAAAAATAGATAAATCGTACCTAGACCCCTTATGTTCTATGATTAGCGATCGATAACTGTCAATTTGCTCAGGTTGTGGAGCACCCTGATCCTGTGCAGGTGATGATGCATAGTAGGAATGTCGGACTCAGAATTACTATCTTGAACAAAAAGACTTGAAAGACGAAATGATGGAATGATCGCGAAGATTGTTGTGATCCAACTGGACTAGATGAAAGTAGAATACTATATGACATATGCGATGCATAGGGAGTCATCGAATTATAGCTTGTGGGGTAGTATAACCCAATGTAGGCATGAAAGGGCCATAGCCAGATTCCTCTACCCGCCCCTTTAATTTCAATACCAGGTTATACTAACCCATAGGCTATAGTTTGATGACTCCATATGTGTCGCGTCCGTCATCTAGTACTCCACTTTCATCCAGTCCAGCTGGATTACAACAATCTTCATGAGTCACACCATCATTTTGTTTTTCAGATCTTCGCCTTCGAGAAAGTAGTTTTGAGATCGACATAGTCTATGACTTGCTTTCTTCTCAAAGTTAGTAGCAATCTTCCTTTCATGGTTGAGAAGTAATGTACTCTCTTTTTGAAAGGAAATTAAATGTCTAACACTATAAATGAATTTTTAGAAGTATAGTGCTTGAACTAAAACTATAAATTCATAAATACCTTAAATTCATTGAGAATTTTATGCTTGACTGGCTATGGAATATCACTCCAAATTGGGTATGGGACATCATAGAAGAACATCAATGAAATTTGTAATGATCTTCGTAGTCTCCGGGCTTGGATTGAGCCTAAAATATAACAATTAAAATTTTTGAGAGGTTAAATTCAAGAATTAACAGATAAAAATAATCATATGTAAAAATAGATAAATCGTACCTAGACCCCTTATGTTCTATGATTAGCGATCGATAACTGTCAATTTGCTCAGGTTGTGGAGCACCCTGATCCTGTGCGGGTGATGATGCATTGTAGGAATGTCGGACTCAGAACTACTATCTTGAAGAAAAATACTTGAAAGACGAAATGATGGAATGACTGATGAAGATTGTTGTGACCCAGCTGGACTAAATGAAAGTAGAATACTAGATGACAGATGCGATGCATAGGGAGTCATCGAATTATAGCTTGTGGGGTAGTATAACCCAATGTAGGCATGAAAGGGCCATAGCCAGATTCCTCTACCCGCCCCTTTAATTTCAATACCAGGTTATACTAACCCATAGGCTATAGTTTGATGACTCCATATGTGTCGCGTCCTTCATCTAGTACTCCACTTTCATCCGGTCCAATTTGGATTACAACAATCTTCATGAGTCACACCATCATTTTGTTTTTCAGATCTTCGCCTTCGAGAAAGTAGTTTTGAGCTCGACATAGTCTATGACTTGCTTTCTTCTCAAAGTTAGTAGCAATCTTCCTTTCATGGTTGAGAAGTAATGTACTCTCTTTCTGAAAGGAAATTAAATGTCTAACACTATAAATGAATTTTTAGAAGTATAGTGCTTGAACTAAAACTATAAATTCATATATACCTTAAATTCATTGAGAATTTTATGCTTGAGCGGCTATGGAATATCACTCCAAATTGGGTATGGGACATCATAAAAGAACATCAATGAAATTTGTAATGATCTTCGTAGTCTCCGGGATTGGATTGAGCCTAAAATATAACAATTAAAATGTTTGAGAGGTTAAATTCAAGAATTAACAGATAAAAATAATCATATGTAAAAATAGATAAATCGTACCTAGACCCCTTATGTTCTATGATTAGCGATCGATAACTGTCAATTTGCTCAGGTTGTGGAGCACCCTGATCCTGTGCAGGTGATGATGCATAGTAGGAATGTCGGACTCAGAATTACTATCTTGAACAAAAAGACTTGAAAGACGAAATGATGGAATGACTGCTGAAGATTGTTGTGATCCAACTGGACTAGATGAAAGTAGAATACTATATGACATATGCGATGCATAGGGAGTCATCGAATTATAGCTTGTGGGGTAGTATAACCCAATGTAGGCATGAAAGGGCCATAGCCAGATTCCTCTACCCGCCCCTTTAATTTCAATACCAGGTTATACTAACCCATAGGCTATAGTTTGATGACTCCATATGTGTCGCGTCCGTCATCTAGTACTCCACTTTCATCCAGTCCAGCTGGATTACAACAATCTTCATGAGTCACACCATCATTTTGTTTTTCAGATCTTCGCCTTCGAGAAAGTAGTTTTGAGCTCGACATAGTCTATGACTTGCTTTCTTCTCAAAGTTAGTAGCAATCTTCCTTTCATGGTTGAGAAGTAATGTACTATCTTTCTGAAAGGAAATTAAATGTCTAACACTATAAATGAAATTTTAGAAGTATAGTGCTTGAACTAAAACTATAAATTCATATATACCTTAAATTCATTGAGAATTTTATGCTTGAGCGGCTATGGAATATCACTCCAAATTGGGTATGGGACATCATAAAAGAACATCAATGAAATTTGTAATGATCATCGTAGTCTCCGGGCTTGGATTGAGCCTAAAATATAACAATTAAAATGTTTGGGAGGTTAAATTCAAGAATTAACAAATAAAAACAATCATATATAAAAATAGATAAATCGTACCTAGACCCCTTATGTTCTATGATTAGCGATCGATAACTGTCAATTTGCTCAGGTTGAGGAGCACCCTGATCCTGTGCAGGTGATGATGCATAGTAGGAAAGTCGAACTCATAACTACTATTTGAACAAAAAGACTTGAAAGACGAAATGATGGAATGACTGATGAAGATTGTTGTGATCCAACTGGACTAGATGAAAGTAGAATACTAGATGACAGATGCGATGCATAGGGAGTCATCGAATTATAGCTTGTGGGGTAGTATAACCCAATGTAGGCATGAAAGGGCCATAGCCAGATTCCTCTACCCGCCCCTTTAATTTCAATACCAGGTTATACTAACCCATAGGCTATAGTTTGATGACTCCATATGTGTCGCGTCCGTCATCTAGTACTCCACTTTCATCCAGTCCAGCTGGATTGCAACAATCTTCATGAGTCACACCATCATTTTGTTTTTCAGATCTTCGCCTTCGAGAAAGTAGTTTTGAGCTCGACATAGTCTATGACTTGCTTTCTTCTCAAAGTTAGTAGCAATCTTCCTTTCATGGTTGAGAAGTAATGTACTCTCTTTCTGAAAGGAAATTAAATGTCTAACACTATAAATGAATTTTTAGAAGTATAGTGCTTGAACTAAAACTATAAATTCATATATACCTTAAATTCATTGAGAATTTTATGCTTGAGCGGTTATGGAATATCACTCCAAATTGGGTATGGGACATCATAAAAGAACATCAATGAAATTTGTAATGATCTTCGTAGTCTCCAGGCTTGGATTGAGCCTAAAATATAACAATTAAAATGTTTGAGAGGTTAAATTCAAGAATTAACAGATAAAAATAATCATATGTAAAAATAGATAAATCGTACCTAGACCACTTATGTTCTATGATTAGCGATCGATAACTGTCAATTTGCTCAGGTTGTGGAGCACCCTGATCCTGTGCAGGTGAAGATGCATAGTAGGAATGTCGGACTCAGAACTACTATCTTGAACAAAAAGACTTGAAAGACGAAATGATGGAATGACTGCTGAAGATTGTTGTGATCCAACTGGACTAGATGAAAGTAGAATACTATATGACATATGCGATGCATAGGGAGTCATCGAATTATAGCTTGTGGGGTAGTATAACCCAATGTAGTAATGAAAGGGCCATAGCCAGATTCCTCTACCCGCCCCTTTAATTTCAATACCAGGTTATACTAACCCATAGGCTATAGTTTGATGACTCCATATGTGTCGCGTCCATCATCTAGTACTCCACTTTCATCCAGTCCAGCTGGATTACAACAATCTTCATGAGTCACACCATCATTTTGTTTTTCAGATCTTCGCCTTCGAGAAAGTAGTTTTGAGCTCGACATAGTCTATGACTTGCTTTCTTCTCAAAGTTAGTAGCAATCTTCCTTTCATGGTTGAGAAGTAATGTACTATCTTTCTGAAAGGAAATTAAATGTCTAACACTATAAATGAATTTTTAGAAGTATAGTGCTTGAACTAAAACTATAAATTCATATATACCTTAAATTCATTGAGAATTTTATGCTTGAGCGGCTATGGAATATCACTCCAAATTGGGTATGGGACATCATAAAAGAACATCAATGAAATTTGTAATGATCTTCGTAGTCTCTGGGATTGGATTGAGCCAAAAATATAACAATTAAAATGTTTGAGAGGTTAAATTCAAGAATTAACAGATAAAAATAATCATATGTAAAAATAGATAAATCGTACCTAGACCACTTATGTTCTATGATTAGCGATCGATAACTGTCAATTTGCTCAGGTTGTGGAGCACCCTGATCCTGTGCAGGTGAAGATGCATAGTAGGAATGTCGGACTCAGAACTACTATCTTGAACAAAAAGACTTGAAAGACGAAATGATGGAATGACTGCTGAAGATTGTTGTGATCCAACTGGACTAGATGAAAGTAGAATACTATATGACATATGCGATGCATAGGGAGTCATCGAATTATAGCTTGTGGGGTAGTATAACCCAATGTAGTAATGAAAGGGCCATAGCCAGATTCCTCTACCCGCCCCTTTAATTTCAATACCAGGTTATACTAACCCATAGGCTATAGTTTGATGACTCCATATGTGTCGCGTCCATCATCTAGTACTCCACTTTCATCCAGTCCAGCTGGATTACAACAATCTTCATGAGTCACACCATCATTTTGTTTTTCAGATCTTCGCCTTCGAGAAAGTAGTTTTGAGCTCGACATAGTCTATGACTTGCTTTCTTCTCAAAGTTAGTAGCAATCTTCCTTTCATGGTTGAGAAGTAATGTACTATCTTTCTGAAAGGAAATTAAATGTCTAACACTATAAATGAATTTTTAGAAGTATAGTGCTTGAACTAAAACTATAAATTCATATATACCTTAAATTCATTGAGAATTTTATGCTTGAGCGGCTATGGAATATCACTCCAAATTGGGTATGGGACATCATAAAAGAACATCAATGAAATTTGTAATGATCTTCGTAGTCTCTGGGATTGGATTGAGCCAAAAATATAACAATTAAAATGTTTGAGAGGTTAAATTCAAGAATTAACGAGATAAAAATAATCATATGTAAAAATAGATAAATCGTACCTAGACCCCTTATGTTCTATGATTAGCGATCGAAAAGTGTCAATTTGCTCAGGTTGTGGAGCACCCTGATCCTGTGCAGGTGATGATGCATTGTAGGAATGTCGGACTCAGAACTACTATCTTGAAGAAAAATACTTGAAAGACGAAATGATGGAATGACTGCTGAAGATTGTTGTGATCCAACTGGACTAGATGAAAGTAGAATACTATATGACAGATGCGATGCATAGGGAGTCATCGAATTATAGCTTTTGGGGTAGTATAACCCAATGTAGGCATGAAAGGGCCATAGCCAGATTCCTCTACCCGCCCCTTTAATTTCAATACCAGGTTATACTAACCCATAGGCTATAGTTTGATGACTCCATATGTGTCGCGTCCGTCATCTAGTACTCCACTTTCATCCGGTCCAGCTGGATTACAACAATCTTCATGAGTCACACCATCATTTTGTTTTTCAGATCTTCGCCTTCGAGAAAGTAGTTTTGAGCTCGACATAGTCTATGACTTGCTTTCTTCTCAAAGTTAGTAGCAATCTTCCTTTCATGGTTGAGAAGTAATGTACTATCTTTCTGAAAGGAAATTAAATGTATAACACTATAAATGAATTTTTAGAAGTATAGTGCTTGAACTAAAACTATAAATTCATATATACCTTAAATTCATTGAGAATTTTATGCTTGAGCGGCTATGGAATATCACTCCAAATTGGGTATGGGACATCATAAAAGAACATCAATGAAATTTGTAATGATCTTCGTAGTCTCCGAGCTTGGATTGAGCCTAAAATATAACAATTAAAATGTTTGAGAGGTTAAATTCAAGAATTAACAGATAAAAATAATCATATGTAAAAATAGATAAATCGTACCTAGACCCCTTATGTTCTATGATTAGCGATCGATAACTGTCAATTTGCTCAGGTTGTGGAGCACCCTGATCCTGTGCAGGTGATGATGCATTGTAGGAATGTCGGACTCAGAACTACTATCTTGAAGAAAAATACTTGAAAGACGAAATGATGGAATGACTAATGAAGATTGTTGTGACCCAGATGGACTAAATGAAAGTAGAATACTAGATGACAGATGCGATGCATAGGGAGTCATCGAGCCATAGCTTGTAGGGTAGTATAACCCAATGTAGGCATGAAAGATCCATAGCCAGATTCCCCTACCCGCCCCTTTAATTTCAATACCAGGTTATACTAACCCATAGGCTATAGTTTGATGACTCCATATGTGTCGCTTCCGTCATCTAGTACTCCACTTTCATCCGGTCCAGCTGGATTACAACAATCTTCATGAGTCACACCATCATTTTGTTTTTCAGATCTTCGCCTTCGAGAAAGTAGTTTTGAGCTCGACATAGTCTATGACTTGCTTTCTTCTCAAAGTTAGTAGCAATCTTCCTTTCATGGTTGAGAAGTAATGTACTCTCTTTCTGAAAGGAAATTAAATGTCTAACACTATAAATGAATTTTTAGAAGTATAGTGCTTGAACTAAAACTATAAATTCATATATACCTTAAATTCATTGAGAATTTTATGCTTGAGCGGCTATGGAATATCACTCCAAATTGGGTATAGGACATCATAAAAGAACATCAATGAAATTTGTAATGATCTTCGTAGTCTCCGGGCTTGGATTGAGCCTAAAATATAACAATTAAAATGTTTGAGAGGTTAAATTCAAGAATTAACAGATAAAAATAATCATATGTAAAAATAGATAAATCGTACCTAGACCCCTTATGTTCTATGATTAGCGATCGATAACTGTCAATTTGCTCAGGTTGTGGAGCACCCTGATCTTGTGCAGGTGATGATGCATAGTAGGAATGTCGGACTCAGAACTACTATCTTGAAGAAAAATACTTGAAAGACGAAATGATGGAATGACTGATGAAGATTGTTGTGACCCAGCTGGACTAAATGAAAGTAGAATACTAGATGACAGATGCGATGCATAGGGAGTCATCGAGCTATAGCTTGTAGGGTAGTATAACCCAATGTAGGCATGAAAGAGCCATAGCCAGATTCCCCTACCCTCCCCTTTAATTTCAATACCAGGTTATACTAACCCATAGGCTATAGTTTGATGACTCCATATGTGTCACGTCCGTCATCTAGTACTCCACTTTCATCCAGTCCAGCTGGATTACAACCATCTTCATGAGTCACTCCATCATTTTGTCTTTCAGATCTTCGCCTTCGAGAAAGTAGTTTTGAGATCGACACCCCTACTAAGCATCACTCTCATACTCGGGGATGCTCCACAACCTGAATATTTTGACAATTATCGGAGGCTCATCATTGAACTTAAAGAGTTTAGGTATGATTTATCTATTTCTACATCTTATGATTATTTTAATTTGTTAATTTTTGAATTTAACCTCTCAAATATTTAAATTATTGTATTTCTAGATTAATTCAGGCCTGGAGACTACGGAGATCATTATAGATTTTATTCACGATCTTAAAATAATTTTTTAATTAATTCAATTATTTTGTTTGCACGAAAATATGAGAAGAAGCTTACTCAAGATGAGTTATTCAAGGCCACTCGTGTAAGCAAGAAGAAAAACAACACAGATCCAGATATGTGGATCGAGTCACGAGCTGAGACTACCTACAAAAGACTCAACATTAACTAGAAACACTAATTACTATTTTTTCCTAATTTATATTCTAATTTTATCTTTTATATTTAGAATTGATCTAAATTGGAGGAGTCTGTCGGAGTCGGCCAGCCGGTGATCAAGGCGAGCCAACACAAATTTCAGACGAGGATAGTGAGAAAATTTAGTTGGAGACTATCTGTGGCTCAAGAAAGGGCAGGGCTTGTGGTCATTCACCGCTATCAAACTGGATTGCAAGGCATAGGATTTTCTAGGGGTGGGGGAAAAACCCGGAGAACCGAAAAAACCTAACCGAACCGAAATTCGGTTCTGTTTTTTCTCATTTTTTTTTTTAAAAAACCAATTTTTTGAAAAACCGAACCGAATCAGAATTTAGTGATTCGGTCCGGTTTTTAAATTTTGGATACGAATCGAACCGAAAAAACCGAATTAAATATATAAATATTCTTATTTTTTATTTTAGGCTACTATTATCTCTTGAATCATAGCAATTGAAGTCAATCTATGAAGCTTTTATGGAAGTCGAATATGACATGAACTTGATTAACATATCACAGAAGCATTGACATAAAATCTAGGGAGAAAAAGTAGTTGTATATTGGTGAAACTTTAAATGGCCATAACTCTGTGCTCGGATGTCCGTTTTACCCGATTATTTTTTGATTTTGGGTATTATTTCGAGACGGGGTCGGCTCAAACTCCCGCAAGGCAGTTTGGCGCAACCAATTTTAACGAAAACATCCATTTCCCCAATCAATTTGTGTTTTCCCCCAAATCGGTTTCTAATTTTCCTTTTTCTTTAGTAAACATCTCACGATACACAATAGATTTCAACGTCGAAATTTCATAGTAGTGTAGGTGTGAATGTCAATTTCAGTTTTGGAAATTCAATTTTTTTTAAAAAATAAAGAATTTCTCGACCCGGCCCACTAGAAAAAACCGATATAATCCGATACGTTCGGCGATATAAACCGAGCATATCGTTTTTTTTTAAAAAAAAAATAATTGTATTCGGTTTTATTTTTAAAAAAACTGATTTTTATTCGGTTCATATTTTTTGGATACAAAACCAAACCGAATCGATATATGTCTACCCTACTTACAAGTCGAGGCAATGAATAGGACGACCGTGATAGTTATGGAGCAGAAGATATCTTAACATAACTAGGCCCACAGGATTATAATTCATTTTCGTTCTTTTCTCAAGCCCATTTGGATTTTCCTGTTTCCGACTAGATTTTTGGATAAATTTATGAAGTGTGGATTGTCTAGAAGTAGAAGAAGCAAAAGGGTATTTGTGGGATTCCTTAATTTGGTAATTTGAATTAGAAGTAAAAGAAAAAATGGATGAAGATGATCTGTTGGAAATAGGGGGAAAATTTGGTAATTTGAATTAGAAGCATGCTAACGTAAAAGAATATATACAGGGCAATCTTGTCTTAAAGACATAGAGTCATCTCTCGACTCAACCACAGTTGTAACAATCCAAATTTAGTGTTTCTTGATTTCAGGTTATCAAAATTCAAGACTCAACAATCTTGCGGCGATTATAATATTGGCTGTTTGTTTATCCTTTCGAACACTTGCAATATTTATTTACTTCCCGTACTGCAATTATATGCAACAAAACGTGTACACAAATATTATTTGTACACTAGCCCCTAAGAGACTAGTAGTATATAAAAAGGGTAATTCATTTGTAACTCATCAAGCAAATCATTCTGGTCTTGAGCAATATAAAAGCTTCATTTCGCGAATCTCTTTTGTCTTGCTTATCAAGCGTTTCTTTAGCGATCTTGAGTGTAGTAAGATTGACTTAACAAAAGGCGTGAGTCGTATAAGATTGTTATTGAGTTGTCAAGTGCCACACGATGCACTTAATCATGAACATCACAAAGTTCATGTTGTTTTGTGAGCCAACTTATAATGAACTGCAGAATAAAACACAAACAAGAATAACGCACTAGGCTAATCAAGAAGTTATCTGCATTAATCTACAAATCAGAGAAATCCAAAAGAAAGCTACTTCCTCTGTCCTAAAAGATTGACCTGTTTTTCTTATTAGTTTGTTCCAAAAAGATTGACACATTTTTATATTTAGAAACAATTTAACTTTATGAGATCATTTGCAGTCACACAAATATCTAAGATTTATTTTCGACCATATATTTCAAAAGTCTTCATTTATTTCTTAAACACCATGTCAAATCAAACTAGACCAATCTTTTTGGTGACATGTCAGAATTCAGATATGGAAGAACTCAATACAACAATATACTCAGTGAAATGCGACAACATATGTAAGGACTCAATATGATAAAAAAATATTTCTAATAAAATGCACCACGCCGATAGCTCTGTAGGAATCAGAGAAAAGTGAACATTGAGGACTAGAAATGAGGAGTCTAAAGATTAAATATTTACAATGGAAATATTAAATGCAAATTGATATTCTTCACAACTGGCCATTTGGTCTAGTGGTATGATTCTCGCTTTGGGTGCGAGAGGTCCCGAGTTTGATTCTCGGAATGCCTCTTTTTTAATTATTAAAAGAACAATTTACTTTAACATCTCACAAATTGAAATTCCTCGGTTCTTTATTGTTTATCATTATTTTCTCGAAAAGAGATTGAATACACAATAAACAAAATTATTAGTTGTTTCTCATAAAAGAAAATCTAACTTCACAAATGAAGCAATACGACATTATTCATCTAAAAAGAATACATACTCAATACCCTATTTAATGTGGTAGGTTTGAGCAAAAATGTGACTTTACCTACCGGTACTACCGATCCTCAAAAGAAAAAGAAGGCAGCCCGATGCACTAAGCTCCCGCATGAGTGGGGTCCGAGGAAGAGCCGGACCGCAAAGATTTATTATACGCAACCTTATCTTACATTTCTGTCAGAGACTGTTTTTACTGAAAATAGAGATATGATCCTAAGTCAACTCATGATATTAAATTTTTAAAGAGGGATGAAATAGTGGAGTATGTCCTCCTTTGTTTTACTATTAGCTCTTCATTCTTTTATTTTTAAACTTCAAATGCAGAATTCAATGAAAAAAGTCAAAGAGTATCTGATGTAACTTATGTAAGGATGACAGACTGCACAACTAATTCCTTTAACTAGCATATATCAGTATAGTCAGCATTTATTCAAGTTAGGTAGGAAGGCGCTTCTGTGAGGGGTTGGACGAGGTTGTGAGGAGTATCCCACAGATCGAGAAAATATTGTTAGGAAAGAGATTTTAATGGTCACATAGAGAGCACTTCAAGAAGATATGCCGATGTCATGGTGGTTTCGTCTTTGGTGATAGAAATGAAGGAGGAGTCTTACTTTTAGACTTTCCAAAACTTGTGAGTTTGGTCATAGCAAACTCAAGCTCCCAGAAGATGGAGGAGCACTTGGTGACCTTCACTAGTGAGGTTGCTAAGACTAAGCTAGATTACTTGCTCCTTATGAAGGGTGACAGAGGTATTTGTAAGGAATACAAGGTTATTCCTGTTGGAAATATTAATGTGGGCCCTTGACAATATCATAGGGCACAAAGATATTAAAACTCCACTCTTACATCATAACATTACAAAGGGGTTTATATAGGTTCCAATAGTCTTCTCGACTCACACATACATTTGAACCTAACCACATTAATAATATAAAAGTCACCTAGATAATACAAAAGATCATGCACTTGGGATAACTAAAAGATATATAAATTTAGACACTTAGGGGTCATTTGGTAGATGTATAAAAATAGTGTTGAATAGAGTGTATTAGTAATGTTGGCATTAGTTATGCTAATATTATTAGTTCTTATCCATTGTTTGATTTGATGTATTAAAACATTGCATAATTTCTAAAAAAAATATTTCTTTTAAAAAAAAACCTCGACATTCTTTAGCTTTGTACACTATTTATATTTTTTTTATCAGATATGAAACCTATGATACAGACTATGGGGGTTGAAAATTCTCCAGTTAAATTTGGTCTAGTATCTTCCAGTATTGGCTTTGATTGCTGCCACATCAGTAGATAAAGGGTGAAAATTCACTCAAGATAAGACAAGTTTAAGAGCAAAAAGAAATTAAACCAAAAAAAAAAAAATACAAAAGTGAAAAAATCGTTAACTTTGTTTTATGGAAAAGATCAAAGCATTACATTAATTCAAAACTAGTGGCGTACAGGGAAAATCAGAGCTTCTAGTGAGCTCTTGAGAATGCATCTAGCTACACTTTACAAAGTACAGTATGTTCTTCGCAATGATGTAAAAAATCGTTAACTGAAGCAATACTATTAGAAGCAGAAATCATTTTTAACAATCAAGAAATTCATTAAACCGTTAAATTATAAAATCATTACTAAGACAGATTTAAAAATTCTTATTACTGGGATAATATCCTAATACTACCACAACAACAACAAAACAAGTGAAATCCCACAACGCGCTAGGAAGGGTAGAATGTACGCAGACCTTACCTCCATCTTGGTAGGTAGAGCGGTTGTTTCCGGGAGACCTCCGGCTCAAGACAAAGCATAATCACAAGCAAAGCAAAGCAAGAGAAACGGTCAGACTCATACAGGGAATTAAAGCAGTATGGACAATATGAACATGTTGATAACACAATCGAAATACGCCATGGTAACGCATTCTAACAACAGGAACTTTACACAATTCCCCTTATGAAACAATGAAGATACAAGATAAGACATCATTCATCTAAAAGAATACCTACCCAATGCCCTATTTAATGTATTAAACTTCTACAGGTACAAAAGTAGTACAAATGTGGTAGGTTTGAGCAAATATGTAATTTTACATATGGCTAGCACCTAGCAGTTCTAGAGGTGCTCAATAAAATTACCTGACTAGATAGTACTAGAGATATGATCAGAAGTCAACCATGATATTAAATTTTTTTAAAATGACCAAATCGTGGAGTCGAGTTATCCTTTGTTTTACTATCAGCTCTTATTCCTTTTTTAATTCAAATGCAAAGCTCCATGAAAAAGTCAGAATATCTGATATAACTTATGTAAGGATGTATTTTATAATTCAAAGACAGCTAACTAGCATATATCAGTATAGTCAGCATTTATTCAAGTTAGCTAGAAATTTTATGGCCAAATAGCAATTACCAAATAAGATATTAATGAGTAATGACACAAAGCAATACTGACAGTTATGACAACTCACAGATCTACAGAGTTATATAGTAATGACGCAAAGAAAAATTAAGCAAGCTAGAGATGGAACATAAAGTAAAGATGGATCAGATAGGGGAGAAAATAATTCAACACCAGGGCATTTGGTCTAGTGGTATGATTCTCGCTTAGGGTGCGAGAGGTCCCGAGTTCAATTCTCGGAATGCCCCGTTTTCACAACTTGACCTTTTAATATGTCCTACTTAGTAATACCATATGTGAGCAAAAAGTTAAGAGCACAATTTCAAGAGTTATTTTTCTAACGCTGGTCGCGGTACCGAGCAACTCTATTCACCAATATTTATGCAAATAGAAAGAAATCAGTTAATGTCTTTTGTCTCTTCTAGGATTTGAACCCTAGTCTCACATGGTTTTCACTCACTTCATTGATTGCTAGGCCACACCTTTGGATGCAAGTTAAGAGGACTAATTGATAGTTAAAACTAAGAAACAACAACCAATTTGTTAAGAGCGCTTTAACAAAGTATACGCGTCGCCCAAGACTCAAATTAGTAAAACCAATGAATGTCATTAATATCAGTTATGCATCAAATACACTAGAGAAAGAATATAACAAATCAAAATTCAGGCAAATAATGTTTATGCATCAAAAATAGAAAGGTGGTGGGAAACAGTTTTAGTTCATAAGCAGGAAAAGTATCTTAGCTTAGAACTAAGAACACTGGAAACTGTAGCTGGAGGAGAATTATGAGAAAATCCAAAGGCTTCAAGTAGTAATTAAGGATGCTTGAGGCGGATTGTGAAGAAAATCCTACCAGTATAACAACTGCTTCATAAAGAAAATAGTGCAACATTATCATTTTCACCCCATTGCAAGTCAAGAAGGGAAGTGAAAATGAACTGCAACAAGTCCAATACCCAGTCCACTCAAAGACCGTCTATACGTACGTTCTTATGACAAGTTCTTTTTAGCATTTTGTTGGTTGCCTTCGTAACTACTGTAAATTTGTATCCTTGCCTTTGTATAATAATCTGATGATTCCTCCCGAAAAAATAACTTATATCTTCCGGACAATAGAAATGTCAAACTTCCAGCTATCATTACGATTGTCTCTGAGGGACCATCAACAGCTGGGCATTTGGTCTAGTGGTATGATTCTCGCTTTGGGTGCGAGAGGTCCCGAGTTCGATTCTCGGAATGCCCCCAGTTTTTTACAACAACATACCCAGTGTAATCCCATAGGGTGGGGCTCCCCCAATTTTTTATTTAACTATTTTTAATCCTGAAATTCTGACAGCAATAACTATTCCAAGGATAACATATTATTCTTATTTAATAGTTTACGGAAACAATCACACTTGAGATTGATGTTTTGGAAACTGCAGAAAGCACATTGGGCATTTAAGGTATTAGGACAGATAAAACCTTAGTCTTGTATATACAATTCAATTGAACTGGATGAATTTCTTTATTTCAAGAAATAACAAAAAAAAGGCAACTTTTGCATGTAAACTGTAATATGTATTTTTTAATCCAAACTGTCAATGCAGACAACCAAGAGTTAATTCTTCTTTGAATATACACACTATTCAACTTCAGAGGTTTTTTTAATTTTTTTTCCCTGTTCAGAATACTTTGTCGGTCATCGTAAGTCAACTAATTTTTCAGCCAAATTTCATTTTTAATATCTCACCATGTAAGATGAGATTCCTCCTACTCTCAAACAAAACTAGGTCAACTCATCTGGATCTAAAAGTTAAAAAATAAATAAATAAAACATGAAGAGACCAACTAAGGCAAATTTATGTGGATCAGAATTGTGCTCACCTGCAACTTTACCAGATATGAAAGTCCAAAATCAAACATAGAACTCCTAAGTGATCCCTAAGACACGAAGGAATTGATTAGCACAACAAGTGAAAGTCTTGAAATACATAGCTTTGCATTTGTTTTCAATTTCAGAGAGCAAAATGAAACTGAGAAGTGATAATCAGAAAATGTATGCCATTACAGTTTAATATTTGTTTTCAAATGGAGAAAGTAGGTAAAACTAAGTGACAGTTAGCAAATATATTTGTCCTTCAGCAACGCTTAATAGACAAGGTTCATTTTTATGGATCTGGGAGGTAAGAAATGATAGCCGAAATTATCAATCAATGGCAGAAAACTGTTTCCAAAAATCAAGGATTACTCTAGTGGTATGTTCTCTGTTTGGCGTAAGAGCTCAGACTAATAGTATGAGTTGACAAATCATTCGATCATTTTTACTTAAGCAATGAAGCATGAATATAATAATGTTAATATTTTTTTGTGAGCGAACTTGCTTATAATGAGCTGCGGACTACAACACAAACAAGAATCACAGACTAGATTAATCAAGAAGGTATCTAAAATAAACTAGAAATCAGAGAAAAACAAAAGCAAAGCAAATGTTTTCTTCTTTATCATTCCTAAAATTAGGTGTTCTACTTAAGTGTGACTTCAACTCAAATTTCCTAAAATTAGGTGTTCTACTTAAGTGTGACTTCAACTCAAATTATGGGGCAAAAATATGATGCAATTAAATCATCTAATGCCAGAAATCTTATTTCATCACCTATAATAGTTCTTTGCAACATGTCTGAATCCAGCTATCCCGAGGACTTCATTTGATAAAAATGAATTCTAATAAAATATACCACGCTGATAGGTCTGTAGGACTCAGAGAAAATGAACACTAGAGGAAAGGCTGCAAAAGGAGAAGAGTTAAGAACTCTCTACTTATACTGACACTATCCTAATGACAATGAGACCAAACTGAATTCCTCGGAAAATCTTCAGGTAAGCAAATGCAGATCAAATACGTCTGTGAGAAATTATGGGAGAAAATATATTATTGAATTATTGTATCTACATTATTACATTGAGCCTTATTTATAGATGTATGTAATATATTATTGGTGCATACAAGTCATATGTACCGAACTTGTTACAGATGTATGTAATACGCGGACGACTGAGTGACTTGGTGAAAATATCTGCTGATCACTCGACTTTACAAATTTAGTAACAATATATACGGAGAGTATCTTTTCCCTAACAAAGTGACGAGTCAATCTCAATGTGCTTAGTCCTCTCATGAAATAGCGGATTTGATGTGATATGAAGGACCGCTTTGTTATCACACACAAGTTCCATTTGACTGATTTCTCCAAATTTTAGTTCTCTGAGCAACTGCTTAATCCAAACTAGCTCACAAGTTGCTACAACCATTGCTCGATACTCTGATTCAGCACTAGATCGAGTAACGACACTGTTTCTTACTCTTCCGGGACACCAAGTTACCTCATATTAACACATAATATCCGGATGTAGAACGTCTATCGGAGGGTGATCCTGCATAATCAGCGTCTGTATATCCAACGATTTGCTCATGGCCTCGATCTTCAAAAAGCAGTCCTTTACCTGGAGCTGACTTAATATATCGCAAAATGCGGATAACTGCATCCCAATGACTATCACAGGGAGAATCCATAAACTGACTTACAACACTCACAGGAAACAAAATGTCAGGTCTAGTTACTATGAGATAATTCAACTTACCAACCAACCGCCTATATCTTCCAGGATCACTGAGTAGCTCCTCCTGTCCTGGCAAGAGTTTAGCATTCGGATCCATAAGAGTGTCAATGGGTTTACAACCCATCATTCCTGTCTCCTCAAGAATGTCTAAGGCATACTTGCGTTGCGAAATAACAATATCTGACATGGATTGAGCAACCTCAATACCTAGAAAATACTTCAGTCTGCCGAGATCCTTAGTCTAGAAATGCTGAAAGAGATGTTGCTTTAAATTAGTGATACTATCTTGATCATTGCCAGTTATAACGATATCGTCAACATAAACCACCAAATAAATACTCATATCTGGAACAAAATGTCGATAAAACACATAATGATCTGCTTTACTGCGAGTCATACCAAACTCTTGAATTACTGTGCTGAATTTACCAAACCAGGCTCGTGGAGGCATTTCGGACCATAAAGTGACCGACGCAGTCGACACACCAGATGATTAGATTCCCCCTGAGCAATAAAACCGGGTGGTTGCTCTATATAAACTTCCTCCTCAAGATCACCATGGAGAAAAACATTCTTAATATCCAATTGATAAAGAGGCCAATGGCGGATAACAACCATGGATAGAAAAAGACAAACATATGCTATTTTAGCCACGGGGGAGAAAGTATCACTATAATCAAGCCCAAATATTTGTGTATACCCCTTCGCAACAAGGCGGGACTTAAGCCGATCAACTTGGCCGTCCGGACCAATTTTGACTGTATAAACCCAACGACAACCAATAATAGATTTACCTGAAGGGAGAGGAACAAGCTCCCAAGTACCACTCATGTGTAAAACAGACATCTCGTCAATCTTAGCCTGTCGCCATCCAGGATGAGAAGGGGCTTCACCTATAGACATAGGAATGAGGACAAAGAACAATGATGATACAAAGGCACAATAGGATGATGATAGACGATGATAACTTAAAAAGGTATAATATGGGTTAGTATTATGAGTGGACATGTTACCTTTCTGAAGTGCAATCGGTTGATCAGGAGGAGACAAGTCCGCATTAGGCGCAGGGTCTGACGCATGACATGAATCATCTGGGCCTAATATGGGGTCAGATGTTGGACGCGGTCGACGATGATAAGTCAGAAGTGGTGGCACTATGACTGGAGATGTAGAAGCAACTGTAGATTCCTCAAAGGTCGGTGTAGGTAAAACCTGAGGTATAGGTAAGACCTCAGAGATATCAGGATAATCAGAAGGAGACCTAAAGTAAGGTTGAGACTAAAAAAATGTGACATCAGCACATATAAGATATCGACAGAGATCAGGTGAGAGGCAACAATACCCCTTTTGAACTCGAGAATAACCAAGAAAGACACATTTAAGAGAGCGAGGGGCTAATTTATCTATCCCCGGAGCTAGATTATGCACAAAACATGTGCTCCCAAAAACACGAAAAGGAAGAGAGTATAGAGATGACCGAGGATATAATATGGAATATGGAATCTTATTCTGAATAGATGATGAGGGCATTCGATTAATTAGATGGCAAGCTGTGATGACTGCATCGCCCTAAAAGTGCAGCGGAACATGGTATTCAATGAGAAGAGTGCGAGCAGTCTCAATGAGATGTCTATTCTTTCGTTCTGCGGAGGGGTGTACAGACAAGATGTTTGATGAATAATTCCTTGGTGAGTCATAAACTACTGAAACTGGGAGGATTTGTATTCTAAGGCATTATCACTGCAAAAAATACGAATAGAAACACCAAATTGATTTTGTATTTCAGCACAAAAACTCTTGAATTTAGAGAATAACTTAGAACGATCTTTCATTAAGAATAGCCAAGTACATCTGGAAAAATCGTCAATGAAACTAACAAAATAACGAAATCCTAAAGGTGAACTGACTCTACAAGGGCCCAAATATCAGAATGAACTATTGAAAATATAGACTCTGAACGACTCTCAGCACTACGTGGAAAGGTAGTGCGAGTGTGTTTCCCAAGTTGACACGACTCACAATCTAATTTGGACAGACTAGACAAACTAGGCACCATCTTTTGCAGCTTGGACAGACTCGGATGTCCCAATCGTTTATGGATTAAGTCCGGATGATCTGTAATGGAGCATGCTGTGGAGGAATTAGGAGAGGTAAGATAGTAGAGGCCTTGTGATCCATATCCTGCACCAATCACCTATCCCGTACTGCGGTCCTGCATAACAAAAGAATCATAAAAAATATTATGGCACAATTTAGGGCACGTGTCAAACGACTGACAGATGCAAGATTAAAGGGACAACCAGGGACATAAAGAACGGAGTTTAGAGTGACAGAAGATAGGGGATTAGCTTGTCCAACCCCTTTTGGTTTTGTTTGGATCTCATTGGCTAAAGTAACTGGAGGAAGGGACTATGAATAAATAATATTTGACAAAAGTGATTTGTTACCAGAAATATTATCAGAAGCGCCTGAGTCAAAGACCCACGATGGACGGATACTAGATTGTGAAACACAAACGAAGGAATTACCAACGACAAAAGTATTAGGTTGAGAATCCGTGGCTACTTGTGGAGACGTCTGCTTACTTGCTCGATACCGAAGGTACTCATTGTATTCTCCTTCAGACAAAAGCCTCGGATTTCCTGTAGTGTCAGTCTGAGCAACATGAGCATTGTTAGGTCATTGACCATGCAGAACACGACATATGTCACGTGTGTCCAAACTTATGACAATGACTGCACTGAACATTATTGGGTAGTGGACCATGTAGAGCACGACATACCTCACGAGTGTGTCCAAACTTATGACAATAACTACACTTAGTTCAAGATTTTTCAAAACGACCTCCTCTTCGTCGATTATCCATAGACTGAGATGTTCGATTCGCTATGGTTTGAGATGTGAGAACAAAAGAGTCAACAGTTGGTGATGGAACCACTGTGTGATTAGGAGGTGCAGCAAGACGAAGCAAACAAGAAAATAGTTCATTAATTGTAGGAACCGTAGGACTAGCCAAAATCTGATCACGCACCGAATCAAGGTCAGTAGGAAGTCCAGCAAGTGTAAAAACTAGAAACAATATTTGTCTTTGCTTTTGTTATTTTTCAACATTTGTAGTGATTGGCATCAACTGTTCGAATTCCTCCATGACTGCTTGTACCTGTCCCAAGTAAGTAGACATATCTGATTCCTGGTTCTTTAAGTTGGTCATCCGAGATATCACATCATAAAATCAGATGTCATTAGTGTATAAAGCGCGAGCCTTTTCCCAAAATGAATAACATGCCTGGAAGCAACGAAACAAGGGTATCAACTTGGGATAAATAGATCGCCACAGAAGACTACATAATTGAGCGTCAACTTTCTCCCACTGTGCTTTGGTCTTTTCTGTCTCACTGGCCTCTGCTTTTTCATTAATCACAATAGTCTTTTGCGTTAAGTGATCTTTAACACCTTGACCCTTGCACCACAACTCAACCGAAGAAGCCCAAGCTAAATAGTTTGAACTTTCCATTAATGGTTCGGAAGTAATCATAGGGCTTGAAGTTCCAATTCCCGTGTTTTTTGGGATTAAAACCATCAAATCCGAGAGACATGGTTCAAAAACTTTAAGAAAATTTGAGCAAAAGAAAAACACGAAGCTTCGGCTTTAAGAGGGACTCCTGAGGTGATGAAACAGGGTTGAAGACGCCGGAACAGTACCCTGAAGGTGGTGCAGTCGCCGGAAAAGTGAAAAGTGATTGGAACTTCAAGAAAATTGTATGGTTGTGCTCGGAAAAGGATGGCGACTCTAATAGAAAAAAGAACTGCCCGGAAAAGTTCGCACGCGCCGACACGTAGGGTTGACTCGCTGCAAGCGTAGGTCCTCCCGGAGGCGTATGACAACGCATGGGGATCTATTTGCTGGAGCGGTTAACTGGGGTTTTCTCGCCTGAGCCTGATCTAAACTGTGGTGGTGTTGGATTTTGCACAACTCCCCCATAAGCTGAGATGGACGTAGGCAGCCCTAGAAAGTCGCCGGAATTTGACTGAATTTTCTTTCTCAGATTTCTCACCAATGCTCTGATACCATGTGAGAAATTTTGGGAGAAAATATATTATTGAATTGTTGTATCTACATTATTACATTGAGCCTTATTTATATATATTACATCTCAATCCTTTTTCATGTAGGATACTATATACAAATCCTATTCCTACTCCTATTCTAACAACGTCAAATAAAGAGTTGGATTCTGTATTTTCAAGGAATGATATATTATGATCCAGTTATTGTTGACATGGAGAATAACAACACATTGATCATGAGTTATGACATTCATCAACAACTGGGCATTTGGTCTAGTGGTTTGATTCTCGCTTTGGGTGCGAGAGGTCCCGAGTTCGATTCTTGGATGCCCCCAAATATTTTAGGAACTATTTTTAATCCTGAAATTCTGACAACAATAACTATTCCAAGGATAACGTAGGATTCTTATTTATAGTTTACAAAAATAATCACATTTGAGGTTGATGTTTTGGAAACTGCAGAAAGCTTATCAGACATTTAAGGTATTAGGAAATATTAAACCTTAGTCTTGTATATACAATTTAATTAAACTACATAAATTTCTTTATTTCATGAAATAACAAAAAGAATAGGCAACTTTTACATGTAAACTGCGATATGTATTTTAATCCAAATTGTCAATGCAAACAACCTAGAGTTAATTCTTCTTTGAATATACGTACTGTTCAACTTTCAGAGCTTTTTTTTCCTGTTCATAATGCTTTGTTACGAAAAAAAAATGCTTTGTCAATGTAAGTGAACTAACTTTTCAGACAAATTTCATTTTTAATATCTCACCATGTAAGATGAGATTCCTCCTACTCTCAAACAATACTAGGTAACTCATCTGGATCTAAAACCTAAAAATTAAAAAATTATAAATAAAGAGTTAGTGGTCAAAAACCCAAGAATTTCTTAGGGTAAAAGTGCTCAGCCTTGATTTTTTTCCACATTAACCTTCAATGTCAGAGCGAATTATTGTTTAGCTTTTGGTTTTGGTCAAAAAATCTAGGGTTCTATAAAATTCTAGGATTGTGTCAAATTTTAGGGTTCATTGTGGGATTGTATAAAATTCTAGGGTTCAGGAAGAAATGAAGAAGGAAAAAGGGGAAGAAAATTTGAGAAATGAACAAGAAGAAAGGGGAAGAAAATCTGAGAAATGATGGAAAAGTGAAGAAAGCAAAAGAAGAGAAGATTTAAAGGAAAGTAGAAAAGATGTTTTCCTTAAAAAAACTATTCAGCTCAATTAGTTGTTATAGATGCCATGTGGACTGATTTTTATGGGGGTTTTAAGCCCCCACGCGACTATTATCGAGTGATTTCAAATATTTGGCCAACTCAGCAACGGGGTGTGTCTTAATACAAAAGGTTCGATAGTTTAGGTAGGAAAAAGAAACAATGGATAGTAGAGGTATGAAACTCGCGAAAAATTGATAGTTTAAGTGTGTTTTTTACCATTAACTCAAAAATATAACATGAAGAGACCAACTAAGGCATTTATGCGAATCTAAAAGAAAAAAAAAATATTATTCAGTCAAGCCAGCGGATTTATGCTCACCTGCAACTTACCAGATATGAAAGTCCAAAATCAACATAGATCTCCTAAGTGATCCCTAAGACACAAAAGAATTGATTAGCATAAGGGGCATCTCAACTATGAGTCTATGACAAGTGAATGTCTTGAAATGCACAGTTTTGCATTTGCTTTCAATTTGAGAGCAAAAAGAAACTGAGAAGTGATAATCAGAAAATGTATGCCATTTGCAGTTTTACATTTGCTTTCAATTAGAGAAAGTAGATAAAAAAACTAAGTGACTGTTAGCAAATATATATGTCCTTCAGCAATGATTAATAGACAAGGTTCATTTTTATGGATCAGGGAGGTAAAAAAATGATAGCTGAAATTATCAATCAATGGCAGAAAAGTGTTACCAAAACTCAAGGATTGCTCTAGTGGTACGTTCTCTATTTGGCGTAAGAGTTCAGATTAATAGTATCAGTTGACGAATTATTCGTTCATTTTTACATAAGCAATGAAGCATGAACATCACAAGGTTCATGTTTTTTTGTGAGCCGACTTACTTATAATGCGCTGCATACTAAAACACAAACAAGAATCACAGACTAGATTAATCAAGAAGGTATATACAATAAACTAGAAATCAGAGAAACTCAAAAGCAAAGCCAATGTTTTCCTCTTTATCATTCCTAAAATTAGGTGTTCTACTTAAGTAGTGACTTCAACTCAAATTATGGGGCTAAAGTATGATGCATTAACCATCTAATGCCAAAATATTATTTCATCACCAATAACAGTTCTCTGCAACATGTCCAAATTCAGATAACCCAAAGACTTGATATGATACACAATGATTTCTAATAACATATACCAGGCTGATAGGTTTGTAGGAATAAGACGAAATGAACATTAGAGCAGAAGAGTTAAGAACTCTCTCTACTTATAGTGACACTATCCTAAAGAGAATAAACTGAATTCCTCGGAAAATCATCAGATAAGCAAATGCAGATCAAAGACGTCAAGTAAAGAGTCTAGGATTCTATATTTTCAAGGAATGATATATTACGATCTAGTTATTTCTGATACAGAAAATAACAACACATTGATCATGAGTAACGACATTTTTCAACAACTGGGCATTTGGCCAAGTGGTATGATTCTCACTTTGGGTGCGAGAGGTCCCATGTTCGATTCTCGGAATGCCCCATTTTATTTCATCAGATACATAACTAATCAATTATTCCTTGTATCTTTTAAAATAAAATTAACCTTAAATCTGATAAATCGAAATAACGTTCTTTTAAAAAACGGTTGTAACACAATTGTTTAATTATCTGTTGTTTCTTTTAATAGAAAATTTAACGTTACAGCTGACTCCCCCATATGAATCAAGTGCAGAGGTAAGAGAGTAATTATCTAAAAGAATTCCCACTCAGTGTACATATTGCTACGATATTAAAATATAAAAGAGGGATGAATTGGTGGAGTTTAATTATCCTTTGGTTTACTTCAAATGGAAAGATTCCGCAAAAAGTAAGTGAATACTGACATAACTTATGTAAGGATGTATTTTAAATTCAGAGAGAGCTAATTCCTATGACTAGCATATATCAGTATAGTCAGCGTCTATTGAAGTTATACTAGGAATTTCATGGCCAGATAGAAAACTATGAAATAAACATATTGATGATACAAAATTACAAAGCAATACTGAACCTGTTCTGACAGTTATGACACCTCAGAGATCTACAGAGTTATTGATTGACTTATCATGATGCAAAGGAAAATTAAGCAAGCTAGATATGCATAAAACAAAATGAATTATATAGGAAAGAAATTGAATTCAACAACAGGGCATTTGGTCTAGTGGTATGATTCTCGCTTAGGGTGCAAGAGGTCCCGAGTTCAATTCTCGGAATGCAAACTTGACATTTTAACACAACATTTTCTTGCTCAGTTATACCATCTGTGAGAAAAAGTAAGAGTACTAATTAATAGTTAAGACAAAGAAACCACAACCATTTTGTCAAGAACACTTTAACTAACTACACCCTCAAGACTCAAATTAGTAAAACCAATGATTGTCTTTAATGGGAACCATATGTAATCAGTTAAATACACAAGAGAAAGGATCAAACAAACCAAAATTCAAACAAATAAAGTTCATGCATAAAAAATGGTATGATGTTGTGAAACAGTTTTAATTCATAGCAAGAAAAGAATCTTGGCTCAGAACTTAGAACACTATAGGAACTATAGCTGGAGGAGTATTATGAGAAAATCCAAAGGCTTCAGCTTCTAATTAAGTATGTTTGAGGCAGATGCTGAAGCAAAAGTCTAACAGTATATTCAGTCTCTACCTCGTCTATTTTCAACAAGGTGTCTTGCGAACATTATAATATGGTCACCACTAGCCAAAGAAGTCATTTTAAAAGAAAAAACAACCTAGCCAGAATCAGTATATCAACTGCTTCATAAAGAGTAGTACAACTTCATCATTCACCCCTTTGCAAGTCAAGAAGGGAAGTGGAAATGAACAGCAAAAAGTGAACCAGCTCATTCGAAGAACATATATAGGTTCTTGTAACAAGTCCTTTGTCGCAATTTGTAGGTCAATTTGTTGGCTATGTCTTTGTAACTACTGTAATTTTGTATCCTCGGCTTTTTATAAATAATCTCTGATGATTCGTCCTCGCCACCCCCAACCCCCCCTCCCCCAATAAAAACAAAGAATTGGGTTATTTATTCTTCTAGACAACAAAGTGTGAATTTGTTTTTATAACTATGGTGTCCGGGCCAAGCTTGCGCGCACCTCGACTAATTCCACGGGATACTTGCCACCTCCCACCAGCAATATGTACCAAATAACTGTCCACCAAGGCTAGGATAGATGAGAAGAAATAACCTAGTGTTTTTTTCTCTGCTAGAATCTAAACCTGAGACCTCATGGTTCTCAACCCACTTCATTGACCACTAGGCCACACCCTTGAGTGCAATGTGAAACTTCAAGCTATCAACATCTGGGCATTTGGTCTAGTGGTATGATTCTCGCTTTGGGTGCTAGAGGTCCCGAGTTCGATTCTCGGAATGCCCCCATTTTTTGAGTTACTCTTTTCACACCTTAAATTCTGACAGCAATAAGGTATTTCCAAGGATAAGGTAGGGTTCATAGTTAATAGCTCCCTAGAACAATCTACATTTTGAGACTGGTGTTCCGAAAACTGCAGAAATCTAATCAGACATTCATGATACAGGGATGGAATTTCCCTCAGAGTCATGTATGTACAACACAGTTAAACTGGATACAATTCATTAGTTTATAAAATAATAAAAAGTCAGCAACTTTGACAAGCAAACTACAACATATATTCTTAATCCAAACTGTAATGCAGAAGAGAACACCTAAGGTGAACTCATCTGGATATAAAAGACAAATAATAAATCTTGACTCCGCCAAACATGTTCACCTGCCAGTTTACCACTTAGCTGATCTGTAAGTCAAAAATACAACACAGAACTCTCAAGTGATCCCAGATACTGTGTTGACAGAACAGCACAAGGAGAATCTCAACTATGATAAGTGAAGGTTTTGAAGGTTTTGAAGCTTTACAGCTTTACCTTGGTTTATTTCAAAGAGCAGGCAAAATGAGAAGTGACAATGAGCATATGGTTTCGTCTTTGCAGTTTTGGCTTTATTTTCAATTAGAGGAAGTAGGAAATCCGAGAAATGACAATTAGCTAATATATTGTACTTCGGCAAAGATTCATCAACAAGGTTCATTTTCATGGATCATGGATGTCAACAATGATAACTAAAATTATTGATCAGAAGGAAGATTGCTAACCCAGCCGATGAATCATTTAATGTTTATATGAGCAATGAAGTATGAACATCACAAGGTTCATGTTGTTTTGTGACAAAACTTACATACAGTGAGCAAGCAGACTAAAAAACAAACAAGAAGAACACACTAGATCAATCAAGAACGTATCCAAATAATCAGGAAATTAGAGAACACAAAAAGGAAAGCTCAAGTTTCCTCTTTATATTCCTAAGCTTGGTATCCTCTACTTAAGATGTGACTTCAACACAAATTATGGGGTCAAAACATGAAGCATTAAACTTCTCCAATTATAGTTCCTTGTGACATGGACAAAAGGATTGAGTATGATAAAAAGGAATGTAGATATTATGAACCACAAACAATCAAAGCTGATGGCTCTTTAGGAATCAGAAAAAGGTGAACATCAGAGGGAAGGGTGCTAAACAGGAGTTCAAAACACTCTGTTTATCCACTAAATATTATTCTAATGGGAGTCAACATAAGTTCTTAAAAAAGATTCCCAGTAAGTAAATGCCGATCAACAGGTATGGAATAAGAAGCCGAAAGGTTATATATTTGCAATGAACAATGCATTCCTTGGAGGTAAAGTTGCTTCCATGTGATCAGGAGGTCATGGGTTCAAGCCGTGGAAACAGCCTCTGGCAGAAATGCAAGGTAAGGTTGTGTACAACAGACCCTTTTGGTCCGGCCCTTCCCCGGACCTCGAGCATAGAGGGAGCTTAGTGCACCGGGCTGCCCTTTGCCCTTTATGGCATTTATAGTCAAGTTGTTGCTAAACGTTGGAAAAATACATTGATCATGAGTCAAAATGACATTCTTCAACAACTGGGCATTTGGTCTAGTGGTATGATTCTCGCTTTGGGTGCGAGAGGTCCCGAGTTCGATTCTTGGAATGCCCCATTCTTTTTTTATTTATTTATTTAAAAAACATCTCACTTTTCCTTTTTATTCTAAAAAAAATAACTTTAAAATATGATAATCAAAATGCCCCCTTTCTTTTAAAAGAAAACTTAGCCTTAAATCTGACTGCCCTTTATGAAACAACTACAGATACAAGGGAAGATTGTTTTATTTGAAAGAATTCCTACCCAGTGCCTTGTTTAGAATTGAACTTCTAATGGTAGGAGAAAAATAAATGTCGTATGTTTGAACTACAGATCAATAGGGATTAACTGAAATTAGCTTACTAGTATCAGATATCAGATCCAAAACCAACTATGACACTAAAATAAAAACAGGAATTAATCTGTGGAATTTAGTTATCCTTTTTCCTCTTTATTAATTTTGCTTTTTCTTTTGTGCTATAAAAGTGTAAATCAACAAAAGTCAACAGACTGTTTGCCACCTAACTTCTGTAAGGATGTATTTTCGATTAAGATAAACTAATTTCAACAACTTGCATATGTCATTATATCCAGCGCTTCTTCATGTTAAACGAGGAATGTTAAGAGTAAAAGATGAAGACAGCATGTTTAGAGTTCATAAACTCTCTACAGGAATGGAGTCTCTTTTTTGTACAATTGAGATCCCTTCTTTTTGTTTTAATTTTTTTATATAGGGGATCTCAGATATTGTAACTCACAAGCAGTGTCTTTGTGCTTGGCTGTTGACTTTTATAAAATCATCTTTTACCAGTTTCAGTAGACTAGTAATTTTTCATGGCCAAATAGAAAACTATGAAATAAACAAATTGATTATCAGAGTGGTAACAATACAGAGACCTAGAGAATGTTCAATGTATATATCCATTATGCATAGAAAAAAATAAGCAAACTAAGGAAGGAATCATAAGCACGGAGAAATTACATAAGGAAGAGAATAGAACATAACAACAGGGCATTTGGTCTAGTGATATGATACTCGCTTAGCTGACAGGTTAGTAGAAGTCAGAGGAAAGGAATGTCTAAGAACTCTCATTGTTTATCTACTAACGTTATTCTAATGGGAGTCAGCAGAAGCGCACGAAAAATTTCTAGGTAAGTAAATGCAGATCAGTAGGTGTGAAATAAGAAGCCTAAAGCTCCTATTTTTGCGACTTAGCAGTGACATTTATGATTGAGGTACTGCTGATCTTCGGAAAAACACAGCGATCATGAGTCAAAATGGCATTCATCAACAACTGGGCATTTGGTCTAGTGGTATGATTCTCGCTTTGGGTGCGAGAGGTCCTGAGTTAGATTCTCGAAATGCCCCATTCTTTTTTTTGAATGAATATGCATCTCAATATTCCTAATTTCTTTTAAGTAAATTAACCTTAAAATCTGACAAGTCAAAATGCCCCATATTGTTTTCATTGAATGCACCATCAACCTACCATTCTCTGTTCCTTTTAAAAGAATATTTAACCTTAAATCTGACTCCCACTTGTGAAACAAGTGCAGATACAATTTAAGTATTAATCTGCAAGAGTTCCTAGCCCATGCTCTATTTAGTGCATTAAACTTCTAAAGGTAGAAGCAACACAAATTATGTACATTTTTACCAAGAACGTACCTTTCTATATGGCATGCAGTTCTATAGCGGTTAAGAGAAATTACTTAACAGTATCAGAGATCTGATCCAAAGTCAACTTTGACACATATATGAAATAACAAAAATTAGGCAACTTCTACAAGCAAACTACAACATATATTTTTAATCCAAACTCCCAATGCAGACAACCTCTAATTCTTCCTTTTATATACATAGTTCTCAATTTTCAGAGCTTTCTATATTTTCTGTTCGGTATGAACTTTAATTGTAAGTCAACTAAGACTTTCAGCTAATGTACATTTTCATTATACAGCATGTAAACGGACTTCTTCCTTGTTACACCCCGTACTTTGTATGTCGTTCCATCGTAAGTTACCCGACATAGGCTTGGAGAGGGTGAGATCCCTCCACAGTTATAGATTTATTAGGATAAGTAATTCAGCATCTCTTTATATTTACTAGGATTTCATAGCCAAATAGAAAAGTATGAAATAAATAAATTGATCACCACAGTAGTGACAGCACAGTGACCTACAAGTTGCTTAGTACATATAAAGATGATGCATATAAAAAATAAGCAAGCTAAGGAGGACACATAAGCAAAGAGAAACTAACAGGGAAGAGAACAAAACACAAAAAATTGGGCATTTGGTTCTAGTGGTATGATTTCGGTTGCAGAGGTCCCAAGTTCAATTCTCGGAATGCCCCACTTTCCAGAACCTGATATTTTTAACCTAAACATTTTCTTCCTCGGCTACACAATCTAGAAACAAACATTAAGAGCACTAATAAGGAAAAGAATTAGTAAAACCAATAACTGTCATAGTTTTAACTGTTGGTTTTAGTATTGAGACTTGGACCTTTTCTTGGTTTTTCTTCTTCTTTTTATCAAAATACAAAGTAAAAGCCAAAGCCTCAAATTAGTAAAACCAATGACTGGCTTTACTGAGAATCACATTCCACCAGTGGGACATGCAAGAAATACACAAGAGAAAGGATAACCGAAATTTAGGCAAATTAAGTCCATGCAACCAAATAGCACGGTATTGGAGATAGTTTTAGTTCATACAGCAAATAAATAAATTGTCTCAGAATTAAGGCCTCAAGACGTCGTAGCTGGAGCACTACTATGAGAAAATCAAAGGCTTCAACAACAACAACAACAATAACATACGCAATATATTCCCACAAGTGGGGTCTGGAGAGGGTGGGGTGTACGCAGACCTTACCCCTACCTTTGTAGGGTAGAGAGGTAGTTTATGATAAACCCTTGGCTCAAACAAATCGTTTTTCAGAAAAAAGTATGAAAGAAATGTAAGAGTATAAAGCTAATAAGATGAAAACATTGAAGAAAGAAAAGTACTGACAGTACAAATATTAGGTTTAAGCAAAGTAAAAGAAACAACAACATACCAAGTGAAATCCCACAATGTGGGATCTGGGGAGGGTAGAGTGTACACAGACTTTACATCTACCTTGGTAGGTAGAGCGGTTGTTTCCGGGAGACCCTCGGCTCAAGATAAAGCATAATCACAAGTGAAGCAAGCACAACAACGTAAGAGAAATGGTCAGACCCAGACAAGAAATTAAAGCAATATGAACATGCTGATAACAAAATCGAATACGCCATGGTAGCTCATTCTGGCAAGAAGAAGCAGTAGCTAACTTAGATAAATAGTATCAACAAAGTACACTAGGGAACATATAGCAGCAGAAATCAAACTACAAGGGAGTATAAAGCAATATTGTGCCTATAAGTGTGATAGGCTAATCGGGCCTACAGTAATAACATTACAACTATCATTTTGTAAGCGTAAGTAAGACTACGCTCGACTACCTACTACCCTTCTACCCTAATATGTGTCCTCCACAACCCCGTATCTAAGGTCATGTCCACAGTAAGTTGCACGTGCGCCATATCCCGTCTAATCACCTCTCCCCAATACTTCTTCGGTCTACCTTTACCAACCTCTACCTACTTCTACCCCTTCTGAACCCGTCCATAGCCAACCTGTCACACCTCCGCACTGGAGCATATGTGTCTCTCCTCACCTCCACGCCTGTCTCAGGGTCGCTCCCGTAAAAGAAACAACAGTAGTAATAAAATCAAAGCATAAATAATGCTAGTATAATAGTAATATTACTAGTAAGGGAATAGACCGACGCTCTAGACTAGAACCTTGCTCTACTACTGTGATGAGAAAATGCTCTACTACTTACTAATTGTCTATCCTAATCCTCGACCTCCATGCTTTCCTATCTAGGGTCATGTCCTCGGTGAGTTGCTTATGTGTCATGTCCTATCTAATCACATCTCTCCAGTTCTTCCTCGGTCTACCTATACCTCTACCTCTACCTCTCCTAAAACCTATGACAGCCAATCTCTCGCACCTCCTCACTGGGCCATCTGTGCTCCTCCTCTTCACATGCCTGAACCATATCAGCCTCACTTCGCGTATCGTGTCCATCATGGCAGCTACTCCTACCTTGTCTTGTATATCTTTGTTTCTAATCTTGTCTCTTCTAGTATGCCCACACATCCATCTAAAGATCCTCATTTCTGCTACCTTTATCTTCTGAACGTGTGAATTCTTGATTGGTCATCACTCCACCCCGTACAACATACTTGGTCTAGCAAGCACTCTATAGAACTTACATTTAAGTCTCAGTGACACATTCTTATCACATAAGACACCGGACGTGAGTCTCCATTTCATCCACCCCGCTCCAATACGATGTGCAACATCCTCTTCGATTTCCTTGGATTATAAACCAAAGATACTTGAAGCTTCCTCTCTTAGGGATGACTTGTATAACAATCCTCACTTCCCCATCCGCCTCCTATGATGCGACACTCAGCTTGCACTTCATGTACTCTCTTTTAGGCCTGCTCAGCCTGAAGCCTTTAGATTCTAGGGTCTGTCTCCATATTTCTAGTCTATTGTTAACTCCGCCTCCAGTCTCATCGATCAATACTATGTCTTCTGCAAAATACTTGAGGCAAATGCTGAAGAAAAAGTCTAAAAGCATATTATGGTTCCTTTACAACATGAGGAATGCCCATCTCGACTTTGATGGAGTTATTAAAACTATAATCTTCACAACTTTCCATGTTGCTTCTCCCTAAGACTAAACAAAATTTGGCGCTTTAGAACAAATTTATTTTAAACTAATATCTCATTCATGATGACTAGGAGATAAAAAGATTGTTGAAAAATGTCTGACTAGAACTTCCAGCTACCAAGAGACGAAAAGCTATGTGAAGTAAAAGAAGATAAGGTAGCTAATTGCTACTAAGAACCTAACAAAACTCTCCACATGTGGGTTAAAATACCACTTGTAGGTCGGGGTTGAGAATTGGGGTCGCGCCCTACCTCGTCAGCCTAAGCCTTGTTACGAGAACTGATAGTTTCTAACTCTCTACAAGGAGCTCTATCCCTACTTCAATTAAAAGTCGCCCCTCACCCCCCCCCCCTTTTTTTCCCTCTAAAGGCCCTTGCTCCACACATTTTTGGTTTTCTAATCAGACAAAATAAAAATAGGGTAAAGATGATACCAAAAAGCAAGAACGGAGATACATGAATAGGTATGAACTAGTGGTATGATTCTCAAGTAGGGTGCAATAGGTCCCAGTATTTCCTGGAGTGGCCTATAAGTCAATTCAATCACCTAGCCCTAACATTTTTCAGCTCTATATGTCTTTGGTCTATGACTGAGTGGAGGGTTAATACTCTTCTCAGCAGAAAGAAATGATACTACTCAAGTGCACATTTACTCTATTCATAAGCAAAGTGTTAGCACCCTCGACAGAGTAATTAGCATACAACTGTCTGGAAATTAGTGGTAAGTTCTGAATCATGACTTGGTAACCAATATTAAATAATACCACAAAGAAAACAGGACTATAGCAGCATAAAACTAGTTAATCTGATCCTACTAGCTCGAACCAGAACAATAAAATTAGAGGATCAGGATGAGAAAGTCTAAAAGGTTCAGCAGTGCAGAGTATTCCACCTAGATGATGAATCAATGACAAATAGAAAAAATCAGTTGTAAGTTCTGATTCATACCCACTTACTCAGTAATAAGTACTATCAAATAGTACCATACAGAGGAGACCGGGGTTGAAACCCAACAAAAGCCAGCTGAAATTTTTTTTGGTGATTTCTTCCTATATGCCTAAACCTCAACCTCAGTAGGCGAGTTACCCGATACTTATGCGGGTGATAGGTAGCAAGCTGGCTGTTATAAACAAAACAAAGAAAAGAATATTCGAATTTTTGAGCAGGAGATGCTTCCCGGTCTTTCCTCTCCCGAGCGGAGAAAACGTCAAGGTGCGAAGCGACAAACAATTCCCGAGAAAATGTAAACTTTCACAACAACAACAACATAACCAGTGTAATCCCACAAGTGGGGTTTGGCGAGGTTAGTGTACCGTACCTTATGAAGATAGAGAGGTTGTTTCTAATAGAAACTCTGCTCAGTAAAGCATATCAAAATTAGTAATAAAAGGAAATACAGTAATAAAACAGTTATGTAGAAAATAATAGAGAAAAGAAGACTAGCAACAAGAAATAATATAGTAATACATAATCGAAGCAAAGAAAACAACAGGTAATAATAAAATCAACAATCCAACAGGTTGAGTAGTGCAATTAAGGATGCCAAAATAGATGATTAAGCAATGCAAAATGAAACTTCTAAAGGAGTTCAAGTGACTAAAAAGTATTATTAGTACTAATAAATGAAACTTGAGAGCTGACAGAACTCAGAGTACTAAGTACTAACCGGGAAAACTCAAGGGGCGGGCACTTCCGGAAGCAGAGAATGTTAGTTGCAGAGAAAGAATTTTTGAGCATTTAACAAATATATTTTCCCTCGGAATTGTAACCAAGCGGGCGAATATTATTAGTTACTAATTAAAAGTAGAAATTATTCATGTTTGAAGGAAATTAAATAAAGGCAATCCAATCCGGAACAAAAAAAATTGGATGTGTGCAGGTCGAACCCGGGTCTATTGCTTGGAAGGCATTATCCTAACCGTTGGACTACAAACGCTGTTATCTTTGACTGCCAGACTAATTCTTATATTAAGTTTGCGCTTATTTTTAAATTAATCTAATCAATCGGTTAACCAATAGGCTAATATATTTTGTTTTGTATCATAATTGGAAAACGGAAAGAACTTTCTTTGTCTTGGACAAAACAAGAGAATCATAACATTAGTTAAAGTAACCTCAACATTAACAATAAATAAATGTGCTGGATAAAAAAAGAATCAGCGAATTTCTTAGGTTCCAAATTGGTATTGAAGAAGTAATGATCAGATATCATCAAATTAATTGATTAATATTTAATTATTCATAAAATCACTCAATCAATGATCAAATATCGTCAAATAAATAGGTTAATGTTCAAATATTCATAAAATCACTTGATTGACATTCAATTTCAATAGATTAGTGTATAAATTATGATGAAATCAATAGGTTAATATTTAAATTATGATCAAATCAATAAGTTTATATTGAAACATCCTTTGAGAAGTTTAAATGCATGTTAGAAGTATCCTTATAGAAGTTTAAACTTCTCGAAGGATGTACACCATAATTGAAGGTGTAAAAGAACATAAAACAACAAGTAGGATAACTAACTATTTGACACAACATTGATGATGTTTAGCTAAGCTCAAATTAGTTTCGATGATTAATTTTTTTTAAAGTACATAAGAATCAGGTTCTTAGCAGGTCTCTTGGAGGAACTGGTTATGCTGACAAGTAGGTTAAATAAATATTATGCAGACATTGAAGAACCAGGTTCTTAGTAGACAATTGAAGCCTACTATTGATCAGAAGTTGTGCAGCAGATTTCAAGTGCAAGAAGGATTCCTTGAGAAATTGAATTTATGGATTAAACGCGTGGATCAAATAATACAATTTCTACATGGAAATATCGCTACACTTGCATATATGGGTAGAGCTTTAGAATTGGGAGTGAACCGTGTGAAGGTCAAAACAAATAAGGAAACCAAGTCAAATAGTATTGAATTTCTTTAAAAAAATTGGAGATCGAAGTCAAAAGAAAGCTGACCATTACTACTCCTATATAAAGCACCACATTGATTCTATTATCTATTATGCTATTCACACAGATACAGATATAGTCATGACAAATATCAGTCATTGTGATGACTGCTTTGAGAGAGTCAAACTTTTCAACGAGAGAACCTGTTTCAGAGGAAGCTACTGCTTAGTTCTTGTGTTGTTAGGCTTGAGCCTTTTGTTCTTGAGTTGTAACCTATTTAATTTACTAGAAGTATTGTAATAGGTATTCATTTCTAAGGTTGTTTAAATCTTTCTAGACTAGGGTATCAGTCTTGAAAGGGATAGCTACAATTAGGTGAATTATATGAGTGAAATGTACTAAGTTTATAATCCCTTTGATTATTGGTTTGTAACAAAAAATTGCTTAAGTTAGCAATGTTTTAGGGGGAAATCCTACTGAGGTAGGTCGTGGTTTTTCACTTCCTTGAGCAACGAGTTTTTCACGATAAAAATCTTATGTGTTATATTACGCAATTTATGTCTTGCTAAGTGACTGAAGAATCTGATTCTCCAGTACAATAGGTGATAGCTAAAATAACATATGACAATAGATATTTATGTTAAAAAATAATTTTTTGTGTACAAATCTAAACATGAAATAGAAACAACATCGACATCAAACTCCCAATACAGTAGAACAACTTCATAAAGTTATAGTACAATGGCTTGCTCCTACCGTAGTAGCGCATGTAGTTCTTTTGTGGCCAATCTTTTTTCATGTGGAGCATTTTATTTTTATTTTTTTAAATACTTCCCCGACTTCTGACATTTACTTTGTCTTCCTTCTTTCTTTTGTAGTCTTCCTATAAGGTGGAGTACTTTTCTCTCAACAAGCTTAAGAGAAATCTCTCAAAAATCTTCAGAATGCACCAGGCGGACTGTTACAATGTATTCATTCGGTATGATTCAACCTCATATATGAAGAAGTGTAATAAGAAATCCTCTTTCCATATTCAACTCCAAACTCAATTCTAGGGGCGGTGATCACGCCTAACTCTAGTCCTAAAAAAGAGAAGCGGTCGCTGCAAATATAATTCAATCTAAAAGTCTGAAGTCGAATCCCACAGAGAACTAATGTTAGCTATAATTTTTCAATATTACTAAGAAAATAAGTCCGAACAATATTCTGGAATATAACGATTAAGATTTCTATTAAAATTAATTAACTAATAAATAATAAAGCAGTAAAAATTATCAACTAAAGAGGAATGGGTTGGATTCAATATTAAGGAGGCCTAGGGTTATGATTTTCCCAATTATCGAAATCCTTCTTGCGACGTTATCTATAATCTCGCTGATTTATTGTCTACAGATCGTGAACACTTAACTTATCGCAATTATCTCTCAATCAATTGTAGTATTTTTCTAGGGTTATTCTCTCAAACTAACCCTAGCTAGCAATTTCTCACATCTCACTATGACTACGTCAAAGCTTCGTAATCTCTAAACCCACTTTTAAACCCAAAATATTGATCTCTCATATACCTAGGGAGTGACGTTGTTCAACAACTACCTAAGTATGAATTCTCTCTCGAGTAACATATAATAAATAGGCATAGCTAATAGATGGCCATTCAATCAACTGAAATAAACATGTAGTTGAACAAGTAGAAAATCCAATGGCTCAATTATATAAAAACGTAATAAGAATTCATCATACAAAAGGTTCCATCAAAACCCTAGATATAGAATTAGCTACTCATAAAAGTATGTGAAAACATGATACTAAAATTCATAACAAACAATGGAAAATAGGAAGAAGAAAGGAAAAACTCATTGCCGGATATTTCTCCTTACTCCACGACGGCTTCTTACTTTGCTTCGGTTGAATCCTAAAAAATAATGTGTCTTAGTATGTATTTATATGACCTAGAATGTGTAGGGAGTCAAATAAACCACTTAAAATTTGTTTGGAAAACGTTTCTTGGCTCGCCTGAACTCTCGCTTCGCGAGGATCACAGGCGAGCCCAGCCAGCTGTAAATTTTCTCTTATTTATTGGCTCGTCTATGGGCTCGCTTAGGCGAGGATGTTGACGAGCCCTCTTAGATACATTTTTGACCTGGCTTGACAACTTACTTGGATTTTCCTTCGCTTCGCTGTTTTGTGCTAGTGATTAAACTTATTGACTCGTCAAGCTACTGACAAAGCGAGCATGATAGGCGAGCTCGGGCATTCTCTGATCTTTCTTTTCTTATTTAAACTTGCATCAAATAAGTTCTTTTCCAATTGCTTTCGACCAACAATCTTCCTACTCATACAAAACATGTAATAAGCTCAAGGCAATATAATTTATACTCAAACGACGATAAAAGTACTAAGAAGTGGGCAAAATAATGAATAAATATATGCATTTTTAGCCGAACATCACCACCCACACTTAGACTCTTGCTCTTCCTCGAGAAGTTCAAAAAATCATATCATGGAAAAGAACAACTCTTGAGCATGCTCGTGCATCACAACTAATGACAATGACTTATATTGACATTTAGAAACTAGCATATGAATATAAACACCTTTATTTATTCTTTTCACGCCAAGACTATTTAAAATTTTCAAATGATCTCTTCTAACATCCTAGCCTCGAAAATTGACTTTCCTCCTATCTAATTCATGACCTGCTTTTCTATGCCAACTTAAGAACCTAGTATCTAACCAATATTTTGTGAATCATGTACCCTCACCAATCAAACCAAGAGAGAAATCAGTACACACAGTCAAATAAAATTTAAATGTATTTTAAGGACTCACATATAGAAAGAATTCACTCTCTCTCACAAAGAAAAAAATCATGTGTCTCCCAAGGTCGTTGTAACATCCCGGAATTTTGGACAATGATTTGAGCACCTAAGAATAATAAGTAGACTCGAGCCTTGGGGATTTTATGTGGTATCACGTATGCTAATAAAGAGTTTAGCACATAAAAAGATAAAATCCCGAAATAATTTTGGACGTAAGAAGTGTGATGACAGGGAGCAGAAATAAATTTGGTCCGTGCATAAAGAGGTTATGGACTAGTGTCATATCACAAAATTATGACATCAAGTATACGAGTTTTATAAGTCATCAAGACTTAAGTGAATTGGGATCAAGAACTAATTATGTGTATAAATGATAAGTGGTTAAATTGAGGATTGTAGTGGAAGACACATAATTAATTGAAAACTAATGAATAGTTATTATGTGGGCTATTTAATAGGGGACAGCCAAAGAATATTAGTATACATGCATTTATGGTGAAGTGTCAATTTGTAGTAAAGAGGTGCCTAACTTTTCGTACGTGTAAAGTCCCTTTAACAGTTAATGAATTTCACATCCTTGGCTATTTTACTTTGAGAATTGACATTTCGCTTAGTGTACTCTCCTTTCATTTTTCAACAATGTCCAGTAACAATCTATTAGACATCAAGATATGTCTAAGCAACATAGTCTTTCAGTCGCCAAACGATGTCAAAACATTGTCAAAATGCTCTTTCGATTTCGCATAAATTAGAGCTAAAAACTGGAATAAAAACTTGCTTATTTAGGCATAGCACATGTATATTACTCTACTGTTAAGCGTGCCTTGGAGATTATGATTTAAAGGGAGATTAACCCGTCATAGTTATTTCCAAGATCGTGAATCGAGGTATGTTAAGACAGATTATTTCTTTCTTTTGGCATGTTCCATGTAACGAAATATAACCGTGATATTGCTCCATAATTTATTCTACTCCTAAAAGTTATGATTGTTCATGTTATTGATTCCTATGCTAAAAGCATGTCTAAATATGTTCCTAAGTCCTTATTGAGGCATACGGAAAAGATGTTGATGTTTACAGTGTTAGCCGAAGGTACAAGGATATTGTGTCACCCAGGATGTGCTATTGTTATACATGCATTTTCATTTGCATTGCATTCATGTTTTACCCGAGACCGTATATTGGGGACGGGAAACGGGATACGCAGACCACTTGATCAGCTGGGATATTATAATGATAAATCATGTGTGGCTTAATGAAGGAAGATGCCTGATTAAGGGCCAATATATATATTTATATATATATATATATGTTGTGGGGAGGAAGATGTCTTGTGTGGCCAGTATATATGTATTTACCACATTATGCATGACATTTAGACATATTATGCCCATAGAGGCCGACATGAAATGATGCCCACAGAGGCTGTTATGTTAAGAAAGATGCCCAATGGTGTCGATGTATATGTATACCGCATTGTGCATGACATTTAGGCGTATGTGTTAGGGCCCCCAGAGGCATTTACCGTTGGTCAGTTGTTTCAGTTTCAGTTATTGGTATATTCCTGTTATGCTATTATTCATGCCTGACATACTCAGTACATCAGTCGTACTGATGTCCCTTTTGTCGGGGGACGCTGCGTTTCATGCCCGCGGGTTCAGTTAAAGAGGGTGACGGTTCACGCTAGTAGGTTGCTGGTTCAACTGATATTCGAGAACTCTATTTGTTTTAGAGTTGCAGTCTGGTTGTGGTACAGTATTTTTGCATACGCATATGGGTATGGCGGGGTCCTGTCCTGTCCTTATGATGTCATGTATTCCTTAGAGGCTTGTAGACAGGTGTCCTATGGTTAGTTGTCATGTGTGGCCTTATCGGCCTTTTGTATGGGTATGTATATATGAAAATTGGATTTCTGGTTAAGATTTTCTATAATCTTTTTCGGCTTAGTCCGTATTCAATTGTGATTAGAAGTAGGTTGTACGATTAGCGATACCCGACAGGCGGGATCCGGGTGCCTGTCGCAGCCCTCCGGTTTGGGTCATGACAGTCATACCATAGGCTCGCCCATAGTGTAAGACTCCATTAATATAAGCCTGTCAAATCTAGGATCAAACAGGGCTTCCATAGGTTGTAATCTATGCTAAGGGACATGTAGGATGTGTTTAGGGAAATAGTGACTCCACCCTCCTAAGCACTTTAATATAAGACAATTATTTTCACTTTCGAGTGCATACTTCTCATAGTCTTCATTCAGTTTCTTACTATACAAATGCATCAAACGAATTCCTTTGTTTTCTGCCCAACACATTGTAGCAATTTCACTAGTTAAGAACAAATTTTTTATTCATTTTGTCATTTTTTTTTCTACTTCATTCTTTTCTTTTATTTTCTTTTTTATTTCAATCAAATTTTTTTCCAGCTAATGAAACTATTCTTTTCTTCACTCCTTTTCATTAGTTCCGCTAAAAAGTTATTCATATTTCCTACTTACTTTTTTCTAGCGCTTATTCTTGTAAATTAAGTTCTTTCAGAGGTAAAGGTTAAAAAAGAATCAATTAAGAATAAAAAGATATAGACTTGTAATGTGGGTGACAACAAAAAGGCTTATAGGCTCAAAATGGCTGACGAGGGATATTGTTAACATTGGTACGCAAAAAGGATAAAAGGGCTAATCAAATAAATGCCTATGTCATCTCCTAGATTTTCCACGACCTATTTGCTTCGCTTGGATCACACACAAGGCAAGTTACAAACTAATAAGAGACAACACAGATTATCATCTAAACCTCACTTCACACAATGTACATGATCCACTCCAGATAGTTCAGTCATGACTCTCAAGCTAAAGCAATAGGGCACAGTCAATAAATATAATTCAAGCATATGAGGTAATAATAAAAGTCAAAACTCGAGCCTCAAGAGTAAACAAAATCAGAAAAATTCTCAAGGCATCTAAAGACTGTATACAATACACATGTTTAGCCCTAAACCCCAACATAAAATATGTCACACAGTTTACGATACTAGAGCTCTTTCTTTCCTCACTTACTTGTTCATCCTAAAGACTAATCCCCTAACTAAAATAGTATAAGAAATCACCAAACAATTCCTCCATCCACACTTAAAATTGTGCATTATCCCCAATGTATAGTATAAATAGAAGATGGTAAAAGAGACTACCTGGTAAGCCAAAGTCCGTAGAATAACAACGTCCGGGGTACTCAAACTTCCCCCAATATGATATGGTCCTTTGTGCGGGTACCTCACACTTAGTTCCAACTTTGTGGCTTTCTTTTGCATCATTCCAATGGCTTTATTTCCATGCTCAAACTCCTAAAAAAATAAAATAACACTACAAAAAAAATAATAAATAAAAATAATAAAGTTGAGTTGCCTTCCAACAAACACCTAATTTAACATCGCGGCACGACTAAAATAAGTTTTTGCCTCCATTTAGAACTTATGAATTGTACCCCATTTTTGATTCAGCTTTTATGAATTGCTCTTTGGGTAGTACAAATTATTGCAAGCCAAAAATTAAATAATTTCGTATGCACTCTTTGGCTTTTAACTGAGGAGTATCACATTGTCCATATGGCCTTGAAAATTTCCGAATATATGGCTCATCTACCTCATCATTTAATTTTTGTATTGGCTCATATAGATCAACTTCCATATCCCCTTCCGAACATAATGTCGAAAAATGGTTTGCGTGAAGACCAATGCGCTCAAACTGAAAATTCAACTTATTTTCGACCCCCTCTTCTTGACACAAACTAGAGTCAATTAAAATTGCATCTGTAAGGTCCTTTGTTGATTCTAGTATCACTTTTTCAACATCCGCATCATCAAATTATGATTGGTTAGATTGTTGGTATTCTACTTTGAACTCTTCTTGGCTACAATCGACACTATTAGCCTATTGAGTTGTAAAAGCTTCAACCAGTTGACTCACTTGAGCCTCCAACTTGCGAATAGTTGTCTCTTGCCTTTGTATATGTAACTATTTCTCATCATCTTTCTCCATAAGGCACTTTAACATATCCTTGATCTCCTTCATATCAACATCCCTTGGTTTTTTATTTCTATTAACTTCACAAGAAAAAGTAGAACCATCATACTAAGGTGTTGGGGGAGGGGATACAAAATATAAGCACCATAAAAGTGACCATCTTGAACACCACACGTACCACACACATTCCACACATAAGATTGAGTTGGTGCACATAACTCGACCCCGGGAACATTTTGATAATTTTGTCTCGGGTGGTTTCCTCCACAATATGCATAAGGACTATACAACAACAACATACATAGTGAAATTCCACAATGTGGAGTCTGGAGAGGGTAAGTGTACGCAGACCTTACCTTTACATTAGTAGGTAGAACAACTGTTTATGAGAGACCCTCGGCTCAAGAAAGAGCATATGCACAAGAAAAGCAAGAGAAAAGAAAGATAAACGGTCAGTATGAAAATGCTGATATCAAAAGTGAATAAGCCATGATTGCGCATTCTGAAAAAAGTAAGCAGTAACTAGCGCAGGTAAATAAGCAATACAAAGTACACTAGAGAACACATAGTAGAATAAATCAAACTATAAGGGATTACAAAGCTATACCACGCCTATTAATATGATAGGCTAAGCGGACCTACAATAATAACACTACAACTATCAGTTTGCAAGCATAAGTAGGACTACGCTCGGCTACCTACTACCCTTCTACCCTAATCCGTGTCCTCCACAACCCCCTATCTAAGGTCATGTCCTCAGTAAGTTGCACCTGTACTATATCCCATCTAATCACCTCTCCCCAATACTTCTTCAACCTACTGCTACCCCTCATAAACCCATCCACAGCCAACCTCTCACACCTCCACATTGGGGTATTTGTGTCTCTCATCTACACATGCCCAAACCATCTCAACCTCGCTTCTCGCATCTTATCCTCCACTGAGGCCACTCCCACTTTGTCCCGGATATCATCATTTTTAATCCTATCCCTCCTTGTATGCCCACACATCCATGTCAGCATCCTCATCTCTGCAACTTTCATCTTTTAGATGTGCAAAGTCTTCACTGTTCAACACTCCGCCCCATACAATATAGTCGGTCTAACCACCACCCTGTGGAACTTGCCTTTAAGTTTTAGTATCCCATTTTTATCGCACAAGACTCCATATGCGAGCCTCTATTTCATCCACCTTGCCCTAATACAGCGTGTGACATCGTCATCAATCTCTTCATCCCCTTAGATAATAGACCTGAGGTACTTGAAACTTCCTTTCTTTGGAATGACCTAAGCACCAAGCCTCACCTCCACGCATGTCTCAAGGTTTCTCCCATTACTGAACTTGCACTCCAAGTATTCTGTCTTGGTCCTACTCAGCCTGAACCCTTTAGACTCCAAAGTCTATCTCCAAACCTCCAGTTTAGCATTCACTCCACTGCGAGTCTCATCAATTAGGATTATGTCATCTGCGAATAACATACACCATGACACCTCTTCTTAGATTTGTCAAGGTAGTCCATCTATCACCAAGGCAAATAAGAATGGGCTAAGAGTTAATCCTTGGTGCAGCCCCATCATCACTAGGAAGTGCTTCGAGTCTCCTCCTATTGTCTGTACCCTGGTCTTGGCTCCAGCATACATATCCTTGATCGTCCTAGTGTATGCCACAAGTACACCTTTAACCTCCAAACATCTCCGTAGAACCTCCCTAGGGACTTTGTTGTATGCCTTCTCGAGGTCGATGAAAACCATATGTAAGTATCTCTTCCTCTCCATATACTACTCCACCAAACTCCTATTAAGATGAATGGATTCTACAGTCAAACACCCCGGCATGAATACAAATTGGTTCTCTAAAATTGACACGCCTCTTCTCACCCTCATCTCTGCGACCCTTTCCCAAACTTTCATAGTGTGGCTTAGCAGCTTGATACCCCTATAGTTGTTGCAACTCTGGATATCATTGTAATCCACCTCCATTCTTCGGAAATTCTCGCCATCATAAAAATGACGTTAAACAACTCAATCAGCCATGACATATTTTTTAGAAATAAATAAAAAATATAATGTTCAAACTTAAAACATAGCAATATTTACAACTATAACTAAATTGTTAGTTCTCCGGCAACTGCGCCAAAATTTGATCACGCCCAACTCTAGTCCTAAAAGGGATAAGTGGTCGTTGCAAATATAATCCGGTCTAAAAGTCACACAGAACTAATATTAGCTATAACTGTTCAATATTTCTAAGAAAATAAGTTCAAACAATATTCTGGAATATAACGATTAAGATTTCTATTTAAACTAATTAACTAATAAATTATAAAGCAGTAAAAATTATCTACTAAAGAGGAATGGGTTAGATTCAATATTAAGAAGGCCTAGGGTTATGATTTCCCCAATTATTGGAATCCTTCTCGCTACGTTATCTATAATCTCGCTAATTTATTCTCTACGGATCGTGAGCACTTAACTTATCGCAATTATCTCTCAATCAATTGTAGTACTTTTCTAGGGTTATTCTCTCAAACTAACCCTAGCTAGCAATTTCTCACCGCTCACTATGACCACGTCAAAGCTTCGTAATCTCTAAACCCACTTTACACCCATAATATTGATCTCTCATATACCTAGGGAGTGATGTTTTTCAACAACTACCTAAATATGAATTCTCTCTCGAGTAACACATAATAAATAGGTATAGCTAATAGATGGCCATTCAATCAACTGAAATAAGCATGTAGTTGAACAAGTAGAAAATCCAACGGCTCAATTATATAAAAACGTAACAAGAATTCATCCTACAAAAGGTTCCATAAAAACCCTAGATATAGAATTAGCTACTCATAAAAGTATGTGAAAACAGGATACTAAAATTCATAACAAACAATGGAAAATGGGAAGAAGAAAGGAAAAACTCGTTCCCGGATCTTTCTCCTTGCTCCACTACGGCTTCTTACTTTCCTTAGGTTGAATCCTCAAAAATAATGTGTCTTAGTATGTATTTATATGACCTAGAATGTTGATGGAGTCAAATAAACCACTTAAAATTTGTTTGAAAAACTTTTCTTGGCTCGCCTAAACTCTCGCTTCGCGAGGATCACAGGCGAGCCCAGCCAGTTTTAAATTTTCTCTTATTTCTTGGCTCGTCTATGGGCTCGCCTAGGCGAGGATGTTGACGAGACCTCTCAAGCATATTTTTAGCCTGTCTCGTCAACTTCCTTGCCTTTTTCTTTGCTTCGCTGTTTTGTGCTAGTGATTAAACTTATTGGCTCGTCAAGCTACTCGCAAGGCGAGCATGATAGGTGAGCTCAGACATTCTTTGATCTTTCTTTTCTTAGCTAAACTTGCATCAAAAAAGCTTTTTTTCCAATCGCTTTTGTCCAACGATCTTCCTACACATACAAAACTCATCCTATTTTAATTTGAGCAAAAAATAATGCTATAATTGTCGAAAATGGCCATTCTATTCCAATTTGAGGTTATGGTTCTACTAAATTGTCACCACCTAACCCACCACTAATTTTACAGAATGTCCTTCATGCTCCACAATTAATCAAAAATATGGTGTCTATTAGAAAATTTACTACTGATAATTAGGTGTCTGTTGTTTTTAACCCTTTCGGATTTTCCGTGAAGGCTTTTAGACGGGGACACTTCTCATGAGATGTGATAGTCAAGGGGAGCTCTATCCAATTACATCACCAAACCAACGAACCAAGTTACCTTCCACTTTTGCTGCTTTTGCACCTTCGTTATGGCATGGACGTTTGGGTCATCCGGGGGCACCTGTTTTAGCCTCTCTCAAATAAAATAATTTTATTTCATGTACTCAAACATGTAATTCTAATATGTGTCGTTCATGTCCACTTGGAAACACATGTTCAATTGCCATTTGTTTCATCTAATTCGTGCACACTTATGCCATTTGATATTATCCATTGTGATATTTGGAGATCACCCATTTTGAGCTCTTCGGGCCATAAATATTATTTGTTATTGCTAGATAACTAGACTAATTTTTGGGGAAATTTCCCTTGTCAACAAAATCACAAGTCTTTTTCACATTTCTCATTTTTAGAGCATTCATCCGGAAACAATTTGAACGGAATGTTAAAAATATTCAATGTGATAATGGTAGGGAGTTTGATAATAGGCATTTTTGGGATTTTTGAATTCAAATGGTTTGAATTTCTGTCTTTCATGCTCACACACATCCTCACAAAATGGGAAGGCGAAATGAAAAATTCAAACCATCAATAACATTATTAGAACATCCATTGCCCATGCCACACTACCTCAACCCTATTTTATGAAGATAGTCCTTCCAATTCCAGATGATACGACAACCCACATTTACATGGACATCATCTAGAATACAAGCTACCATGAGAGAACAAATGTACATATAGTCAGATTTTTTACTTGATGGATGTACCCTGCAAGCAATGATGGTATGCCACCTGTTGCCCTTGGGGTGACGCATTTCTAACATGTTTTCACCAAGCGATTATAAAAGTCAGGAAGAAGCTCTTCCACACTGGTCTAGGCGATTCCTTTTTCATTCTATATCTTTTTGTCCCTTAAATTTTCATAATAACGGTTCTGGAAGTCTCTGGACATGAACCTAACTACATCGTAGCCTCCTGCGAGCTCTTTATCAATAAGTCCAGAGTTTTGGGGAGGTTTTCCATTGAATCTTGATTTGTTTTCTCCAAATACACCTGAAATTATAAATTCTATGTTAGTTCAGTGATGGAATCATATGTATCATGTTATTATGAGTGTAATGAGCAAAAGAAACAAATGAATATGGACCCGAGTTAGCTAGTGTAAAGCTACTATTTTGGTATAGCTATTGTCCTATTTTTGCTTTGGCGGAAGGAGTGTCGCTGGAGCAAATTTGCTCTTGCGGAAAACCCTAGTTACCCTGCCCTTTTTGCTTTGGTGAAGTTATCCTACGCCTCAGCGGATCCGCTCTAGCAGAAGGCAATCAGCTGGAGCGAGATCGTCATCTCTGACCGAACCTAGCTGGAAACATCAAAAAGTTTACCGCAATTTCATCCAGAAAATCCCTCTCTTTTGTTTTTATGCGAACATGCATACTTTATAGACTATGTTTAGCCTATTGTGTTACTCGATCTATGGATCTATCCCAACAACAACTACCCCCAAAATTATGAAGTTTTTATGGAAGATTCTCCACCCACCACTAGATTTCTACTGTATTATATGAAGCTATAGTGTGTAATACAAGTTTTAGGACTTACCAAGTGGTGAACCTAAGTTATTGAGTGTTGTGGGGGGTTTGTTGTGTGCCTCATTGAGTGCGTTATCCGGGTTCAACTCCAGTGGACTAAGTGGATGAGGTAGTGGGTGTATAAGTGGCGTGTGAGGGGGAGAGAATAATGTGTGGGTAGAGTTTGTGGGGGAGTACTTGAAGTAGTAATTAGGAGTTGGAAGTGATTTTGGAAGTGGTTGGGGTGCTTGAAAGTTAAGAAAGTGGGAGAAGTGGGGGGACCGATCAGTTTTGGGTGAAATATTTTTGAATTCTATGTATGGCCACTTCGCCGAACTCCTTTCTTCCTCAGCGCATCCGTCGGAGTGGGTTATTGTGCCTCTCCAGTGAGGTTTATCTTTTCCTAGTTCTTCGCTTCGCAATATTGTTTTCGCATGAGCGGAAGCGCTCCAGCAGATGAATGTTTCGCTATAGCGGAGTCCCCTGATTTAAGTTTACGTGTGATATTATTCAGAAGAAATATTTCTCTTGACGACCATTGGTCCCATCTGTTTGTATGATAATCTCACTTTTAGTCTTTGTATAATTCTTACGATGCGTGAGTCCTCTGCTGTTCTTGCATACCGTGTATTCCTTGACCAAGACTAATTAAATGAGCCTGCATGAATGGATGATGTTACGTATCCAGTATTACCTATTATGATAACATGTTGTGACATACGATATTATGACCGATGACATGGTACTGTGCTGTGAATCCTTGAAGCTGAAAGTTCTGTGTAAGTATTTCTTTCTTTATAGTGTGGTTATAATAAGTGGTTTCCATTGACCAGCCCAAAATGTCTGTGACGAGGCATGTGCTAGACCAAGTTGGTAATGTGGCGTCTTAGTTATGTTGCATGACGTTTTTTTCTATCCTTACTGTGAGAAATAATAAGACTCTCTTGTGTGGGACTAGGTCCTAAGTTCAGTCTATTGTTTATAAAACCCTCAACATTTACCCCATTCGAAGACAAACTATTGTTTAATTTGTATCTGATGTAATGACCCATTCGGCCGATATAAACTTTCCGCCCAATTTCTGTTATAACCCTCCTCTGGGTATTCACTGATGAAGTTACTAGTGGAAATTATGAGTTAAGTGACTCCTATGGATTAGAAAGAAGATTGATCGAAGTGAAGTGTTGCTAAAAAGAGTTATTCCATCCCGATGAAATCGAGTCTACCCTAGAGGATAAAGGAAGTCTGCTCTATTAAAACTTTGTTATGCCCTACGATGAGGCGAGGTGTCAAGTGCCTCTACCTCTGAGGTCTCACACTCTATTGCAACATATTCGCCAGCTGATTCATGTTTTCTGCGGTGGAAACACTAACAGTCCAGTGAAATAAATGCCCTAAAAATATTCCACTTTCCCAAAACATGTATCTCGAGTTGGGGGCTGCACTAAAGAGTTTTCCTGCATTCTTGGCGTAGGACCCTTCATGAAAGGTAAACCCTTCTCCCTGTTTGATAGTTTTCTATGTTATAGTGTTTTGGGTAAAGCATGCAATGAGAGGAATAAGTTGAAGATTCTTTAATAGTTGAAAATGATAAATTCAAGGGTTTATAATGTAAAAGGAATGGGAAAAGGCTGATTTCTTCAAAATAAATGATGGTGTGGTTAAATTGATCATATTGTAATGATTAATTTGATTATAAAAATCCTTTTCTTAATTGGGGTTTCCATGGAATTATGTAATTGAAGGTCTAAATGAAGTTGTTTTTCAAATTAACTTCAGGTCATACCTAATAATCATGTTTAAAGCCTTTTTGAGTATTAAAGTATGGATTTTGACACCGTGGGCTGGGATGGAGGTGTGGATGTCTTATGTTTTGTTGAGGACAAAGTCCTTGTGTGCTTGCCTTGATATTAATATGTAGAGTTTATGTATTATACTAAAGTTCGCTATGAGGAGTCCTGACGAGTCAGAAATGCACACTGAGGAACGATCATTCATGGCTCCTGCTCGGAATTGAGGTAGGATACGATTTAGTTTTTTGAGACTTTAATAAAAGTATGTAATTAGTTAAAAATATTGATGGGGTATTGGGCGTGTTTGGGGGTCCCACTCAAATGACATTGATGAATGTCTTAGTGGGAGCTGTGTTGAATTGTGATGATGTGGTTTGGGGAATCAACCTCATTCCTGTTCCGACTGCTTATTTTTGGGCTTGTCACCGTATATGGGCTTATTTCCATAGTTTCTTGATATGTTTACTCATCACACATGCTTTCAGTATATATATCTTGGATTGTACTTGAATTGTGTATGTGTATTGAATTTTTGAAAGCATGTGATATTTCTTCTCTTATTTGGTTGCATCTCATTATATCATGATATCTTGCAGTAAATTGTCATTTGCATTCATACACTCAAGGCACTGTGATATTGATATTAGAGTGGTATGATTATGATGTGGGTCTAAGGGATCGGAAAAGGTAAGAACATTGTTGAGATTATGGCAACAGTGAGATGATATTGATACACGGGGAGCGGAGCGGAGGTGTATATGGAGTTTGCAGGTCCCCTATGGGTTACTTTTATATGGAAAACACGTGTAAAGTGTGTATACCAGATTGAGAATGGTACCTTGACTATACATTGCATCCTCATTTATACACCCATCCATACATTGATTACTTGTAATGTAATAACGTGACTTGGATTGGTAACTGGAACTAGGGGTGATTTACTCATATATGAGATCATTGATCGAATCGATTATGTTACCTATGTTGATCTTAGTTGTTTATGTGGATTCATTGGCTTGTGATTGCTTAGTGGGCGACTGTGTCAATGGTTGAGCGTCTAGCATGGATTGTGGTATAATTGTGGGGTTAGGTTGTGTGTCTGGCTTAATGATGTCTAATGTGTAATTGATGTTGGCCGGTAAAGGTAAGGGTTAGGAAACTACTTGTTAATTGCGATAAGAGTCTAATGTACTAAAAGAGTGTTTTGCTTGTAATTGGATTTGGCTACACCTAGGTTTAAGACTAGTGGTATAATTGTAAACAAGGTGTTCTTTATCCAAAGGGTTATATTGTGCAAGGTCTAAGGAAATGGAACAATGAACCGTGCATCTGACTTACTTATATTATCAAACCCTTGAAGTAAGGTTTAATATGATTTTCCGCATTACTAAGTCTAGGTGTGAGATTAGAGAAATACTGGAAAATATGATTGTATATATAATTATGTGATTTATGACCTAGTTTAGGATTTCTAGCTACGTGACTTGTATAACATGATGTGTGTGGTTCCAATATGAAATGGTAGACTTACGTGTTGTAAATCCTACGTGCTTAGTGAACCTTTATATGATTAGGCTTATTTCAAAATTCATGATCTACTGTTTAAACAACATGACTTATTCGGCTTATTGAATTGCTAGTAATAGGATTATGTGGTGTCAACTTGGTATTTATCTCTGATTGTGTAGTCTCCATCGTTGTCGGCTTATGATGTTTACGGGGGTACGTTATGTACTCATGCTACACTTGCTATATCTTTTCTGAATTCAAGTATTAGGTCTATCATGTTGCAGTTTGGAGCAGGGAAGCTGAGGCAGACTACTCTATTCAATGGCCTTAGTTTCTATCATATGTAAAATGTTCCCTTCATTCGTGCAGTATTATTATATTCTGCATTAAGACATGGTATTGTAGAGTCCTTGTATAAGTCAGACCAGTTTCTGAAAAAGGTAGGATGTTGTACGAATCCGTGCTTCTTATGTTTTTAAATGAATTTCTTTTGGATTGTAACTTTATTCTCTTCCGCATTTATTTTTGAACCTTCTTATGAACTATTTGGGAAGTTGGTTCGCCTACTGGGGAATTGTGTAGGTGCCACCACAAAGCCTGTGATTTGGGTCATGACAAAAATGGACAAGGAGGCTCCTCAGGTTAGCTCCTATTTTGAGGAAAGCAATTTTGGGGAAAGATAAGATAATTCAGGGCTTTTAAAACAAACTGGTTATCAGTGCTTCCGTCGCGGTGGACTCGATTCCGCGTGTAGTGAAGAATAGAACTGCTGAGGTGATGACCCTTGATACCTCGCCTAAGAGCAGGGAAGAAAAATGCTATGCTGGAGTGGACTCGACTCAGAGTTTCCACAAATAAAGTCATCGGTGAATGCCAAGAGGAAAGTTATAACAAGAAATTGGGCGAAAGGCTCATAACAACCGAACGGGTCGTTATAGTAAGCCACCTACACAAATAACCAAATAATTAGCGGATAAATGAATGATGACATGCAATGCAATGAAATATGTTCCGTATACACACAACGCTCCACCAAATTGTATTGGAGATGTGACACATAGGGGACCACTAAGTCCATATATAAAATTGTTGCACGCGTGCAACCTGAACCAACCATAATATAATCTGTTGCAGGTATGCAACCTGAGCCAACCATGATACAACATGCGTGCAACCTGAGCCAACCATGATATAACAATCGTGCAACCCGAGCCAACCATATGAAAATGCATTATACAACATGTAAGAGAATGAACATCTCAAATTCAGACTTAATAGCGAATAAGTTCAGGTGTTTTGATCAATAATCTAGACCCAATAGCCGATACATTTACTAGAATCTTTATCACAAGTGAACGAGATTCCTTACTGCACCAAATACAATTGAATATTCAACTACAAGACAAGTAGCACATAACAGCTAATGCCCAGATGTATTGGCATTCCTGGGTTGTGGTCCAAACCTACATAGTACACTAATACCCATATCATGTCACCGGTACTCGTACCAATGCATATCATATCACAGGTACGAGACCCCCTGTTATGCCCTTACTTCTTATTAATAAGCTTATTTTACTATCTATATCAAAAACATACCCCAAGCAAAGTCAGAAGTCTTAACATACCTGAAATGCCGAGAAAATGTTCCATGAACCTTAAGAATCACCTTTCTTTTTCTCAAAGTCTCGGACCATTCCTAATATGTCAAATACGCGGCGTATGTAAGATAACGAGTTCGTAGACATCCAGATTGCTAGACTTATATATACTAAGCCCAAAGAGTCACCCAAAAAATCAAACCCGAGCCTTCAAGGGATAAAATTGAATATTATTAAAAACATTGGTTGACCCATGACATAAGTCTAGATCTAGAAAATTATCCAAATCCAACCTCAAATCGAAGAAATTCATATTCTTAATTTTGGGGCTAAAGCCCCCCAATTTCCCACCCAAAATCATGGATTAAATCGCTAATTGATGGAAGCAATAAGGTGGAAATATCAAAATACGAGTTAGAGTCTTACCCCTCTTTGAAACCAATAAAATAGCCTCTAAGATCGCCTTATTCAAAGCTCTAGAACTCCAACAATGATGAAATAATCCTCAAGTCTTGTACTGTCCATATTTATCACTAAAAGCTCATTTAACACGATCGCGGTGGCCTATCGCGATTATGCTAAACACAAAAACCTAAGCTAGTGCAATCGCACTGGACGAACTTCCTCCATTAAGCATGATTATGCTAACTAACTTTCCTTCCTTCAATGAGATCGTGCTCACACCAGATACCAAAAAATTATAGTGTGTTTAATATTTTAATTAACACCCGAAACTCATCCGGAACCCTCCGGACACAAATCATATATGCATTTCAGTCATAAAATATGCTACAAACATGATCGTGCTCTCAAATATCAAAACGTATCATCTTGACCCGATGTTAACCATGATAAACTCTACTATTTAAACTTAAATAATTTCTAACCAAAGGTCCAAATCACTCCCGAGCCCCTTGGGATGTATGCCGACTCCTCAACGAAGTCATTAATCACGGTCTAGACCTAATGAAATTGATGAAACTCCAGTACAGACCCATTAATCTCTTATGTTTACTTTTGTCAAACTGCCTCATTTTCTTAATTTAACAACTTTAAATTTTACCATTTCTTATATGATACTCATCTGATTACCTCGGGAATGGCACCATCCATCTCCGCTTGTCATAAATACCAAAAAACCTACGAGAAGGGTATCTTGGGTATAAAAGGTCAAAAACCTCAAAACGACCAAGTAGGTCATTACATCATAAACTACTTGAGCAAACGTTCATCCTGGACTGGTATTACACCCCATTATTTCATGCTAGTCTTCATTGTAAGTAAAGTAACGTAAGCCCGGTGAGGATAAGATCTCATATTTGGATGAGAATGAGTTTAAACAAGTGTTAAGTAAGTTTCATGAGAGTTTGAGGATAAACGGATTAAAGAAAGTAAGTTCGTTGAAAGTCGGGATTGATTGAAGCATTTCACGGTCTGTGAAATGGATTCATCGCTCGTGAAAGTGGTTGTGCTCCTCCGTGAACCCTTGGAAAATCCTAGGAAATAGTTGAACATTTCACAGTGACCGTATATGGACCGTACCACCTTTTCACAATGCCAAATCCACCGTAAAACATATATACGGGGCGTGAAAGTCACCGTAAAAGTTGAGGCGATAAACGCTTATCCACTTATATTAAGGTGGTGCAACCCCTTCTTCACTTATTTGCTCTACCAAACAGACCCAATACTCTCTAAACTATCTCTAATAGTTCCCATGGGTTCCTAAGAAAATCCCAAGGTGGGATATATAAATCAAGTATGGGAAGTCTCATGGTACTAACATACGCTTGTTTCCCGTATCGTGGTTGAGTTGTATGTTGCTTCAAGGTGAAGAAATGTTTCTCTAAGGGTTGAAGCTATTGTTAGAGGTAAGAAGTACCCTCATTTTCATGGATTTGAGTAGATCTAAGTCGTAGCTAAGTCCTACAGGCTAGAACCTACGAATAAGCGGCTGAAAAATCATATATGTTCTAAGGTGTGTTGTCGACTGTTTTGAGGTATGTTCTTGATATGTTCATGGATACGAATCATGGCTAAGTAAGATGCACATGTTGTGCTTGTTAAATTCTATCTTGTGGAAAGAAGAAATATAGAAAATATGAGATGTTAGTAAATAGTCAAGCTTGTTGCTCGTTATAGCTTATTCTAGTGTTCTGTTGGCCCGAAGATACTGTTATTTTCGCTATTGTAGATTGAAGTTCTACACAACTTGTGTACTTTGTGTCAATGAGTAGACCGATGAGAAGTACGTAATTTCTATCCCTAATCTCTCTATGACATGAATCTATACCTAAAACGGTACTCATACGAGTTATACAAAAGAAGTATTCATATAAGGCTTGTGTCTCGTATTGTTATATACTTCACATGATATTGTGTGTTGTTTACACCTAATTTTGACCCTCCAATAATTTTATTTAATTATTCAAGGTTCATGAGTCACAAATGGAGTGAAATATAATTTTTACCAGGCAAATATGATTTTACAAAATTATCTCAGAAATATTTAATTATTTTATTTGACAAAATATCATCCAATATATTTATCGTATGTCATATCTCATTCTTGTATATTTTAAATTATAATAATCAATTTCAAAATCAAATAGTAAGAAAAAACAATTATATAATTAATTGTTTAAAGTTATTCACAGTTGAATGATAAAATATTCTAATCCATCAAAATGGGGAAATTTATTTAGTTAAATAGATAATTAATTTACACCTCAACTTTATGTCATTTTAAGTTTAATTGAAAAAGTTTACATGTTTTGCTACAATTGAAATGGTTTTATTTCAATTAATGCCAAATTGGTCTTTAATTGAAATGTCTTTCATGGATTCGATGATATTTGAAATTTATGGTCAATTTTATAATTTAATTAATGACCACATTTGCAAAATGTGACCATTCTTATATTAACTCCTTTTATTTCACGAATTGGGCCCTTTTATTTTAAAAATATAGCCAAGCCCAATCCAAAAGGACCGGACCCAGCCTATGATTTTCATTAAATGGACAAAGGCCTTATACCGTTGCCATTTAATTGATTTGCAAGATAGGGTATTGAAAACCCTAGCCGCCATGGTCCCCCATCTCTCTCTACGTCATGTTGTCGAAAATGGTAACGGTGCAGAGTTCGTTGCTTTGTGTCAGTCGTGGTATGGATAAAACAGGTAAGATATGTTAATTCTCTTTCCCTTTCTCATGTATACCCATTGTATTACCACCACCACCCCATTAGGTGAGGTTTCCCCTCTCTCATCGCATTTTCTGCGATTTCTTAATGGTGTTTGTCTATTTTTTATTTCAAACTCCAAATTCTTATTGGCTATTCGATTAATGGAGGGGTTTTTCCCTCATAATTTACTTGTCCCACATCGGGTCTGATTGAAAATTCTAGGGTTTCTAGGCCCTATAAAAGGAACTATATCCCTCGTTGTCAAGGAATTCGAAATTCAGGCTTTTGCATTCAAGAGCCATTTATTTGACAAACGTTTGACCGATTTAAGTTTATTTGGGATACAAGGACTTTGGAGGAACCCTACCAAACATAAATTAGTCTCCTAGTTCTAAAACCTTTTTTCTCTGTTTGTGTGCGAGTGTTCGATATGCGAAGTGGTGTTCAAGCCCCATACTCGACCTTAGGCTGCCTCACAAGAAGGTATTTTGCCCTCCTTTTAGCATTTCTTTTCGTTTTACAATTCTTGTCTATGTGTTTGTGTGATAATGAATCTGCTTAGCTTATTTATATATACAATGTGTTTACTATAGATGATTTAGGTCTGATATAGGCTTTGATACATGTCTTAGTTTTACATATGATCACATGCTTGCTAATAATGGTCTGTGTATTCATTTAGTGTCTCTTTGACTACTTAAATATATGTGTGGACTGTCAAGGATAGTTTCATATATGTGTAAGTTACTCATACATGATTTATGTTCATTTGTTGATAATTTAGACCAGATGACTAATTTATCTGTCCTGCTGATGTCTTTGTCATGTTCATATACACATTTGTCTTTAAGTTAGATTGTGTGTGTTTGCCTTTGTGTTCTATGTGAACATACAATGCCTCTATTGTGTGGAATTGAATTTTGCTAGATGGTACACTTGCATCTTGGTCTAGGTTAATGAATACTAGACTTTAGGAACTTTGAACAATGTTTAATCTCTGCTATTACACCATCTTCATGTCTACCTTATTCTCTATGTGTCTAGGTGAAACTATTTGTTTGGAGTCAAAATGTAATGCCCCAAAGCATGGCCTGGCCGATACACGACACTCGGTGCCTGACTGCATGTAACCAAGCGAACCACATGACTTGCTAATCAACATGGGCATCAAACATGTACTAATAATTTTTAAAACATGTAAAATATAATACTGAAAATATAATCTAAGATATAATAGTGGAAATATCTGAATATAACATGATAGTTTGAAATAACACTAACATGACTGACATGACATGCTAACTAGTCTAGTCTATGAAACCTCTTGAACATGAGTCTGGCTGCAAACTAGTTACTAGGACAAGGTCCTAGCATACCTCTACTATACATGACATGTAGAATAAGTTACTAAACACCCCGAATGACATGGGGCACACCATTAGCTGATACTATGGCAAATCCTAGCGAGCAGATCCATCTTCCATAAAATCAGTACATGCACCGTGAAGTGCAGGCCCCGGGAAAAGGGAATTTTAGTACATTTGAATTATACTATATGTAAAGAAACTGAAAGAATAAGCAGACACATGATAATAATAGAAACATGAAAATGAAATTAAACAATGAACATGTGCATGATCTGACATGAGTATAATAACATGTGTAAAATCAGTATAATTATATATCTGTATTTATGTGGGAAGAGCATTAGTATAACCGACTGTAACCACCATGCGTGAACAAGGTGATCTCCGTCGGATCAGCTAATCCATCTCGTACCTTGCTGAGGTATGAGCCATGAAAATGACATGATGGATCCAATAATCCCATAAAGGGGTAACATGAAGGTGTCGTCCTCTGGGCGGAGCGATCCTTACCCTACATTGGCATACATAGTGTTCAGTTTGTCTGAGCCTTCCCGGTAATTGGCGCAACTCCCAAAACATGAATGTGAAAATAGTTGGCTTGTAAGCCCATGAATTTCAAAATAGAACTTGTAAAACATGATTCGTGATTATACTTTAGCATGAAAATAAATATATAATATAACTTGTGTAAAACGTGAAAACATGTATAACTTCATGGAACTGAGTAACAATAACTTGTGTTAAAGAACTCATGGAATTCAAAGCATGTGTTCATGGATTACGGATAGGTTCATAACAATCATAATGACCTATCATGAATACAATTGACAAATTTATAATATGGACATGACGTATAATATTACATGTATTAGAGTTATCATAATAATAGAAAAACCTAAACTTATGAAGAATTCATGTTTCATTAAAAAATGTGGCATGGGGAAGAAAATGGATATTTTCACATGTGGATAGAAGCTCTACATACATTATTCACTCCAATACTTGTATTAAAATCTAGACTTTGGAGAGGAAACCCAAAGATTAAACCTTGAAACCTTGGGATGGGTTTATCTTGAAAACCCTAGGTTAGGAACAATGAATTTTACTTAAAATAAATGAGAATTACATTAGAATCACTTAGAATTACGTGAAAAAGGCTTACCTCAATGTGGGAGACGGCTGGGAAGAGAGAACCTTTGTTCTAGGGCTTGAAGATTGTGAAAACTGAATTTTCAAGACTAAGCTGTGTATTTATACTATTCCTATAGGAGGGATTCTACGGCTAAATTCGACGGTCCATCGAATTTTATACGGTCTGGTCATGGGCCGTATATTTTTTCCAAGTGTGAAGTCATTGTATTCCATCAATTTCAAAAGCATGATTTATTGTACATTTTTACGGTCTGTAATACTTATACAGTCCGTAAAAGCTGGGTGTAAAATTGGGTCTGTAGAACTGAAACTGGTTTTTCAACTTAACTTCCCATCATGGTTTTTTACGCTACTTAATCATGAACATGGCTTGGATTGAAGGTACGAGGTGTTATAATATCTCCCTTTTGGGATCATTCATCCTTGAATGATGGGTCATGGTCAAGAATTAGATTGGGCATGGCATGAGTACATGAACATGAAGAAACATGGGAACTGAACTGACATGATCACATGAAAATATGAATATGGGGACATGAGACATGAGTACTGAATACATGAACATGGAATATGAGACATGAATACGCAAGGGACATGACATGAATACTAAAGGCATTTACCTTGTTCACTTTCTGCTTTCTCTTAAAATAAATATGGATATCTGGACTTCATGTCCTCTTCGGCTTCCCATGTAGCCTCCTCGACTTTCTGACTTCTCCATAACACTTTCACTGAGGCGACTTCCTTAGTTCTCAACTTACGAATCTAATGATCCAAAATAGCCATATGGACCTCCTCGTAGGTCAGTCCATCCTTAATTGTAATGGATTCGATAGGGACAACCAACGATGGGTCTCCCACATACTTCCTCAAAATGGATACATGAAACACTAGATGCACAACAATTAAGTCTTGTGGCAATTCAAGATCATAAGACACTTGGCCAATTCTTCTCAAAATCCTGTATGGTCTGATATATTTGGGACTAAGCTTTCCCTTCTTTCCAAACTACATAACACCTTTCATAGGTGAAACTTTCAGAAACACCCAATCATCAACTTGAAACTCCAATCTCTACACATCACATCCGAATATGTCTTTTGGCGACTCTTGAGCCATTTTCAAACGCTCCTGAATTAACTTTACTTTTTCCGTAACCCGATGGACCTAGTCTGGTCCTAACAACGCTACTTCACTAACTTTGAATCAATCAATTGGCAATATACACCTTTGCATATACAGAGAATCAAACGATGCCATCTGGATACTAGCATGGTAACTATTATTATAAGCAAATTCAATGAGAGGATAATCCTTTACCTGGCCATCTATCTGAGGATGAAAAGTTGACCTGAGGTTTACCTTGGTACCCAATCCTTTCTGAAAAGTCTTCCAAAAGTGCATTGTGAACTGAGTACCACCATCTGAAATATTGGACATTAGGGTCCCATATATCCTGACAATTTCTCGGATATATAATTTAGCATAATCCTCTGTTGAATCTGTGGTCTTAACTGGAGAGAAATAGGCTGATTTGGTAAGTCATTCCACAATCACCCAAATCGAATCATGTCTCCGGGATGAGCGAGGTAGAATTGTTATGAATTCCATTTTTATCATCTCCTATTTCCAAACAGGAATATCGATATTCTAAGCCAACCTACCGGGCCTCTAGTGCTCGGCTTTCACTTGCTGACAATTCGGACATTTGGCTGCAAAATTTGCCACATTCCTTTTCATATCATTCCACCAATATATCTTCTTAAGATCATGATACATATTTGTAGAACCTGGGTGAATGGAATACCTGGAATTGTGAGATTCTGCCATGATTCGCTCTCTAAGTCCATCCACATCTGGAACACATAACCTACATCGGTACCTCAAAGTACCATTATCTTACCCTCGTTCAAAAGTCATAGTCTTATGCTTGTGAATTCTCTATTTCAGTTGTAACAAATAGGGATCATTAAACTATTTCTCCTTTACTTCGGCTACTAAGGAGGACTCAGACCAGTTCTGGACAACAACACCACCATCTTCGGGGTCCAAAAGTCAAACTCCTAGACTGGCTAGTCGGTGAATTTCCTTCTCCATATTTCTCTTCTCTTCTTCAACATGAGCTAATCTCCCCATAGATTGGCGACTGAGAGCATCGGCCACAACATTTGCTTTCCCTAGATGATAGATAACATCCACATCATAATCCTTTATCAATTGAAGCCTCCTCTATCTAAGATTAAACTCTCGCTTCTTGAAAATATACTAAAGGCTCTTGTGATTTGTGAAAATGTCAACGTGAAAGCCATACAAATAGTGGCATCGTATCTTAAGTGCAAAAATCCTAGCTGCCAATTCTAAGTCATGAGTCGGATAGTTCTTTTCATGAGGCTTAAGTTGTTTAGAAGCATAAGCTATAACCTTACCATGCTGCATTAAAATAGACCCAAGACCAACTCCTGAAGAATAACAATATACAATGAACTCCTCGGTTCCCTCTGGAAATGTTAACACTGGAGCAGAAGTCAATCTCATTTTAGGCGATGGTGACCAATTCCACAAGGTCAAGATTATGGTTGCTAAGTACAAGCCCATGAAATATCCAAGTGAGGGTGGTCGGAATCCCTTTTAGTAACCTGAAGCTTAGGCTAGGTTGGTCCACACAGTTCCAACGTTAGCTTACCACTAAGGGGGTTCCTCGAGCATGGGTATTGATTAGGTCACACAGTCCTAACCAATACTTGCACCAAAGGGAAACCTTAGCTTGGGTTTAACTAGGTCATACAATCCTAACTTCAACTTACACCAATGGGTTTTGCTCACACAAGAATCAACTAAGATAAACAACACACAAGTTAAATAACTTAGCAACTGAGTAAAACTCAAGTTTATATCTCAATCAACTCTGAATATTTACAAGTTCTAAGGGTCCTATTTATAGTAGAAAATTGACCATTCTAGAAGACAAACTAAAGGACACAAACTCTAACTACTTTCTCGGCCTAGTGGGAACAAATGGGAATGAGTTTGGGTTTACTTGGGGACCAAGGGTGTTTCGACCAAACCAAGACAATGGGAAAGGTCTTCGCTTTTCTTTCGAAAAAAGAATGAATCTTTCACACTCCCTTTGTGGACACCAAGTAAAAGACTGGATGAATTTGACTTCTCAAGACATCATCTTCTTGGAACTAGTTTAGAAGCTTCCATCTTGATTTTGGAGTGCCTTGGCCGAATGGAGAAAGAAGTATTTCGACCATCCCTTCATCTTCTTGGTGTATCCAAATACATGGATGAATTATCCTCTTGGAATATTCATCTTCTAGACCATCATTTTCCTTGCCAACTTGTTCTCCAACTCACGGCCTAGTCATCTCATTGGAAGACTCTCGGCTTTGTCATCCTTTACATGGCCTATTAATTGTGTCCTAAGGTAGTTATTACATCTCATACTATGTCCTAAGCTAAGAGCTAAAAGCTAAGCTAAGAAATAAATACAAGCTAAAATAAAACATGGTCTTCGGCCAAGACCTACATACAAAGCCAAAAATAAACATGCTTCTCAGATTAAATCACCCATTGTTCCAGTTACATGGTCTTTGACCCATGCTTCTCACAACACATGCAATCGATGTATGAATGAATATATGAATAAGTATGCAATGCATATGCAAGGTACCTTTCGCAATCCGGTATACACACTTTATAGGGGTTTGCATTATAAAAGTGACCCATAGAGGAGCCGCAAACTCCATATACCCCTCCGTTATGGAATAAATTGTTGGATCATGGAGCCCAACTCTTGGATGTAATAATATCATGTTATAGGCGTGCAACTCCGCTCCCCGTCTATCAATAGCATCTCAGTGTTACTCTGATCTCAACAGTATTCTTACCTTTTCTGGTCACTTAGACCCAAAGCATCATCATACCACTCCAATATCAATATCACAGTGCCATGAGTGTATGAATGCAAATGACAATTTAAGGCAATATATCATGATACAATGAGATACAACCAAATAAGAGATGAAATATCACATGCTTTCAAGAATTCAATACACATACACAATTCAAGTACAATTCAAGATAAAATACAGAAAGCATGTGTGATGAGTAAACATATCAAACAACTATGGCGACAAGCCCACATACAATGACAAGCCCAAATAAGCAGCAGTCAGAACCAGCATGAGGATGATTTCTCAAACCCTATCATCCCAGTTCAACATCGGTACCCACTTAGATGTTCATCACAACAATTTGAGTGGGATCCCAAAACACGCCTAATACCTATCAATGCCGAGCAGGAGCCATGAACGGTGAATCCCAAGAGTGCTTTTCTGACTCGTTAGGACTCCTCTAGAGGAATTTAGTCTAACACGTAAACTCTACATATTAATACCAAGGGAAGCACACAAGGACTTAGTCCTCAATCACACATAAGACATACACACCTTCATACCGACCCACAGTGTCAAAATGCACACTTTAATACTCCAAAAGGATTTAAACATGATTCCTCGATATGATCCAAAGTTAAATTGGAAAAAACTCCATTTAGACCTTCAATTACATAATTACATGGAAACCCCAATTTACAACCATAGGTTCTTCCCAAATTTAATAAAAAGTTTTCTATAATCAAATTAATCATTACGACATGATCATTTTATCTACACCATAACTTATTTAAAGGAAATCAGCCTTTTCCCATTCCTTTTATATTATAAACCCTTGATTTTATCATTTTCAAGTATTAAAGAATCTTCAACTTATTCCTCTCAATACATGCTTTACCCAAAACACTATAACATAGCAAACTATCAAAATAGGAGGAAGGTTTACCTTCCATGATGGGTCCTATGCAAAGAATGCAGGAAAAACTCTTTAGGGCAGCCCCCAACTCGAGATACATGTTTTAGGAAAGTGGGATATTTTTAGGGAATTTATTTCACTAGACCGTCAGTGTTTCCACCGTGGCGCACACGATTTCTCTGGTGTGGATGCACTACGACAAAGTATGAGGCCGCTGAGGTGGAGGCACTTAACACCTCGCCTCAGTGTCGGGGCAGAACAAAGCTTCGCTGGAGTGGACTTCCCTCGTCCGCTGATGCGGACTTGATTCACCGAGGTAGAATGGCTCTTTTTGAAACACTTCACTTTAATCAATCTTTTTTCCAATCCGTATGAGCCACTTAACTCATAATTTCCACTAGTAATGTAATTGGTAAATGCCCGGAGGAGGGTTAGAACATAAATTGGGTGAAAGTTCATAATGACCGAATATGTCATTATAATTTCTCCAAAAATCCATCTTGGAATGTAATATTTCCTTCGTTATGGTTGTTATTATATGTTAATGTTGTTTGGGGTAAAGAATATAATGGGAAACATGGATTGAAGAATCTCTTTTCATAGATAAAATTGATAAATCAAGAGTTTATGATGGAAAAGAAGTGGGTAAAATCTTATTTCTTTCAAAGTAAGTATTGTGTTGATAAAATGACCATGTTGCAATGTTTAATTCAATTATAAAACACCTTTTCTTAATTGAGGAAAAACTAGGGTTATGAATTGGGGGTTCTTTGGTAATGAGAAATTGATGGTCTAAATAAGTTCGCTTCTCAAATTAACTTTGGGTTATTCCTAGTAATCACGTTTAAAGTCTTTTTGAGTAATAAAGTATGGATATATCCCCATTTTATTAGAGAACTGGGGTCTATCATTGTTGAATCTCTCTTTGATTAATCAATGTGTGATATTCTGAATCTTATTTGACACCGTGGGCCCGGGATGGAGGTGTAGGTGTCTTATATTCGGTTGTGGGCTAAGTCTTTGAAAATGCTTGTTTGATATTAATATCTAGAACTTATGTGTTAGACTACGTTCGCCATGAGAAGCCCCATAGAGTTGGAGATGCACACTGAAGATTGACCGTTCATGGCCCCTGCTCGGCATTAAGGTAGGCTATGGTTTAATTTTTTGAGATATCGATAGAAGTGCGTAATTAATTATAAATATTGAGGGGTATTGGGCATGTTTGGAGTTCGCATTTTAACAGTTTTGATGAACATTTGAGTGTGTACCGGTGTTGAACTGTGATGATGGAGTTTGGGGAATCAACTTCATGTTGGTTTCAACTGCTGATTATTGGGCTTGTCGCCTTATGTGGGATTATCGCCATAGTAGCTTGATATGTTTACTCATTACACATGATTTCGATATGCTATCTTGGATTGTACTTGAATTGTGTATGTGCATTGAATTCTTGAAAGCATGTGATATTTCATCTCTTATTTGGTTGCATCTCATTGTATCATGATATCATGCCTTAGATTATAAGTTGCATTCATACACTCATGGCCTTGTGATATTGATAATGTAGTGGCATGATTATGTCGTGGTCCAAGGAACCGGATAAGGTAAGAACATTGTTAAGATTTGTTAAGCTTAATAGTTCTACGTTTAGCCACGCTGTTGATTGGTACCGGCATTTCGGGGAGTGATGTGACCTTGCGGAAGGATAGGGAAAGTTTATTGATTGTTCATGGAATTATCGGAGTGTATAGAAGTAAGCACATCGAAAAAAATATGTTTTGGCAAAAATCTGCAGAATGGCATTTTGACGGTCAAAAGGAAGGACTGTAAAATTTGTATGGGCCATCAAAATATGGAACCTCATCATATTTTTTTTGGGCACATTATAGGGTCCAAATTAATGGACCGTACAAAATTGTATAGCTGACTTAACTTCCGGTTAAATTGATATTTGGGTCATTTTCGACCCAATTCAAATCAGACCTCCCCCAAACCCTCCAACTGATTTCAATGGCTACAAAGTAATTTCTAGATGATTACACCATAATTCTTCATCGGAAAGTTAGGACAAGTAAAGAGAAACCATTCTATGAAATTGTCATGCACTTGAAGCTTGTTCTTGAAGCTAATGAGATTGGATTCAAGGGTATTTTTCTAATTAAGGTGAGAATTATATTTTCTTTCTTTTGACTATGCTTATAAATATACAAGTTAGAACCCTAAATGACAAAGGATGTTGTTGTTTAGATTTTGGATTGTTGGAGGCTAAGTATATGACTTTTTATGACTAGAGACTATGGAATATAACTTGATTATGCTGTAAATACTGTTGTGTTGCTTGTCTAAAGTGTTGATCTAAATAGTGGAGTTTCAAGCTATAAGGAGAAATAGCTAGAAGACATGTAAGGATTGTTCTTGTCATTATTAACTTATGTTTGGACTTTTGATTAGGATTGAGCTTGGTATTAAGTTGTTGAATTTTGTTAATAAGTTGATGTAGGAAGGAAGGATGCTAGAAAGAGCTAGAATTCATTCTGATATTGAATGGCCATTGACAAAGAGATGAGAAATTCAGTACATCAAGTGTTTTATAAAGTATCGTAATGAAACCATCTTTAGTTTATCATCTTGATATTGATCGAATTTCCTTTATTACGTAGGGTGTCATTCGAGGAGCGACCGAAAAGTTGTAAGCTAGTATTGTCATAAAAACAAAGGTATGTAAGGCTCTCTTCTTTCTTGTTGGCATGATTTGTATAAAAATGACTTTTACAAAGTGAAATCCGGTAAGCACTCTACTTTGAATTGTAAAGAAAGTACTTGTGATTCTCCTTCAAATGTGTTGTGATGTATTACTCATTCATCATCGAGGTAACATCCTCATTCCAAGGAATTCTTCTAATGTTAATAAGAGTTGGTCCCTTATTATTTCTTGAAAGTTAATCCATTAATGTGATCTATAATTCTTAAGAAAATCAATTGCTAGAGTAACATGTGGTATGTTAACTCTCATAAGAGAGTCAGAGGTGTAACGACTCTAGATCACTACGATGAGTTCAAAGAGTGTCTGATAATCCATACAAAGGTTATTATGTGTATTAAATATCTATCTTTCCCTCAGAGGCCTATGGCGTTATATACGTGCCTATACTGATATGAAATTAAAGATATTGCCCTAGAGGCTTGTGGCACTACTCACACAATTTATACAGATGATATTATTAGTAATACTCATAGAGGCCTATGGCTTTATATACATGATTATATTTCATTTATGCATATTCTGGCCCATAGAGGCACTCAGGTTACATATTGTCTTTCTATTGCTCTATCTTACCATTATGCATTTTAGTTATAGTTTCAGCTTATGCTTCATTTTATAGTGGTGTGCTTATTTATAGCTTCAAACTTACATATTCAATACATATTTCATACTGATGTACCTTTCTGGGGCATTGCGTTTCATGCATATAGATACAGATAGAGATGTAGATGATTCCTCATAGTAGGTGACTCGACTAGCTAAAGATTGTAATGCTCCTTTCTTCTAGATCTGTCTAGTGAGCCGATAGGTATGATCGGTGTGAATATGTATATATTTGGGTATAGCGGGGCCATGTTCTGACAAGTTTTTATTAATATACTCTCTAGAGGCTTGTAGACAGTCATGTTGTGTATTATGGTTTGTGTGACCTTGTCAGCATTCTCAGTAAATTTATTGTGTTTATGTCGACCTTGTCGGTCTGGTTGTATATATATGTATAGATTGGGCCTTTTCTATGTGCAGCTGATTGTGTCTCTGCTCAGATATTCATTTATCAAAGGTCATGTCAGCTTAAATGTTATTGAGCATATCACAAATATCAAGACTGGTATGCTTAGGCATTAGGGTGCCGGGTGCCGGCCACACCCCTAAGGTTAAGGTGTGACAAACTTGGTATCTGAGCAGGTCAGTCCTAGGGATGTCTACATGTCGTGTCTAGTAGAATCCTGCTTATGGGTGTGTTGCATGCCATACTTATAAAAATGAGGCTACAGGGCATTTAAGATGTTGGTTTTTTTTGAAAAATCTAGATCACGCGTTAGAAGCGAAGTCGTAAGTAATTGAAACCCTATCTTCTCACTTTGGTTCTCTTTTTCAGTAATGTCATGATCAAAGGAATGTACTAATAGCAGGAATTAAGTCAAAAATGTGGGTGAAGGTACTAGCCGACTGCCACCCCTTTATATGGTTCCGAGGAATACAAGGACGCTAGAGAGGAATGTGAGTTATTCTATGAAATAAGATCCATCTATGGAGGACGGTCTATCTATGGAAGAGGACACTTCTGAAGATTCATCTATGGAGGAGGACCCATCTGAGGCCCCAGAAGAATCGCCCTTCCAGGTTCTATCTATTTCAGTGGTGTTGCCCGATTATAGGAGTGACGTACAATACAAAAAAGCATCATCATGGCGGTCGTTTTCGGTTGGTTTAGGTGTGAGTTGTACCATACACGCAACAACGACTTCTGTTATTTTCTGAGAGCAAGGTCATGTCTAGATGCCTCCACCGGTTAGGCCTTTTGAGGGATCAAGAATCCCATTATCATGGAAGTCAGTTTACCAAGGTTAGCCAGTAACGAGTATAAGTGAGGAAGAAGTGACCAATAGATAGACCGGAATATTTAGAATGGAAATAGGTAACAAAGGATTAGTGTTATGAGATGTGTCAGATCAAAGCTCCTGGGTAGTACTCAAGTAAGCACAAGAAGACGCTGGTAGTATCAAACAGCGTTGTTAGCAATGTGGGAGGAGGCATGATGGATCATGTTTATCCGATGTCGAGTTATGTTTTGGATGCAAAGCCTTGAGCCATAGGGCCAGAGAATGCACCGAGATATTTCAGTCCGCATCTACCAAATCAGTGTCAAATAAAGGAAGAAAGTTCTATTCCATTTCTGCGACTCGTTAAATATGTATGCATGTAGAGGTAAAAACACCTTTAGTTGTTTGATATTGGGTTTTTGTTCAATGTACAACCTTCTTTTACTATCACTATTCCCCCTTCTTATTTTTCTGTCACTATTCCCCCTTCTCTTTTCTATCACTATAGGGTAGGATTACCTCGAATACATAGGGTAGGATTATAGCCTTTCTTATATTTGACTTTTCAACCTGCCCAAAATGCATATAGAGGTAAAAACACCTTTAGTTGTTTGATATTGGGTTTGTGTTCAATGTACAGCCTTCTTTTACTGTCACTATTCCCCCTTCTTATTTTTCTTTCACTATTCCCCCTTCTCTTTTCTATCACTATTCCCTCCTTACCTCGAATACATAGGGTAGGATTACCTCGAATACATAGGGTAGGATTACAGCCTTTCTTATATTTGACTTTTCAACCTGCCCCTATTCACTATAATATAAAATAAAATGTAAAATATAAAAGGCAGGTTGAAAAGTCAAATATAAGAAAGGTTGTAATCCTACCCTATGTATTCAGGTAATCCTACCCTATGTATTCGAGGTAATCCTACCCTATAGTGATAGAAAAGAGAAGGGGGAATAGTGACAGAAAAATAAGAAGGGGAAATAGTGATAGTAAAAGAAGGTTGTACATTGAACACAAACCCAATATCAAACAACTAAAGGTGTTTTTACCTCTATATTTTTTTTTTGTTCCATTACTATGAGCAAGTACATTATGGGCAATAACTGGGTGATGTTGAGGAATGTTATTGGTGTGGAAGTAGAAGCCTTAGAGTATAAAGGTGCCCGAGGTTGAGTCAGGAGCAATAGCAGATTTGGATGTTACACAAAATTATGCAACTAATCAGGTATGTTAATAATTTTATGAAGGATGGATGTGTTTATACTCATGATCGGTCTGTTATCATTGATGTAGAAAGCGTGTCATAGAGATACATATAGACCGTAAATGTGATGACCCATTAGTCCATCACGGAAAACTCCTTCACCACGTGACCAAATCATCGTAGACCAGTTGTACCCGATAGTTTTACTCAGGGAAATTTCTGTTAAGTGGACAATTAGATGAATTACAGAGTGTTTCAAGAACCAGATTAGCACAAATAAAAAATGTGAGACTCACCCCAGCAGGGGATGGACTGCGCCAGCGGTGCCGCCCCGGTGAATCCTTCTCTCGCAATAGTAGAGAAAGAGATCATCCAGTTTTTGCGCCTGCGGGCAAACACGTGCAGCGGTGTCTGCCGCAGCGGACCCAATCAGCCCCAAAGAGTACAGCGGACCCAGTCTGCCCCAACGAGAAAGTGTTGGGCAGACCTAGTAGTTAATGCCCATTTTTGGCATTTTGTCTCATTTTCACCCAACACACTTTTCCAGCCGACTATAGAGCCAAAAATGAAGAGAAGCCCCATAAAATCTTGGATAAGGTAATTTTTAGAACCCCAACAATTTCTTTTCCTTTAACTGATTTCTTCACCTAGTAGTGTGTGGTTTTAGGGTTGATAAATTGGAAGTACTTAACTTGGAAAATCATAAATAGCGGTAGTAGGTGGAGTCTTGAGCTTGTAGGTTTGGGAATAACGGTACTATTGACTTGTGGAAATTAATGGACCTTAAGGTTAGGATGTTCATCAATGGTGGAAACCTAGAAGACTTGATATAGGAAATGGGTTTAATTGTTTAGCTCACTACTCGACATTTAATGGTTAAAAATGGATACTATGATTGGATTGGACTAGTGTAAGCTTGTAAATCACCTAGATATTAACCTATGGGTTGAGTCCTCCCTTATAGTTGAGAAATTGATTATGGGAAGTTACAGTTTTGGTCTAGATTGGGGATTTCACATTGTTAGAAAAATTGCTCAAATACCTAAGCAAAATTAGCATGTGGGGAGTAGATGTGAACCTCTAGAACGTTGGATTAAATAACTCGCTATTAAATGACTGTTTTACCCTTTTTCTAAGGTTGGGTTAGAATTAAGAAGTAGTCAAAATATATGGGTCTCGTTGTGTCCGTTCTAACAAAGATTCTATCATTGGCTAGACTTAGTACTACCATGACATTCAGAGAGCCAAGGCTCAAGTGTGATCGTTGTGAGTTTCGCTCGGCATTCCAGGTAGGTTACGACTTACCTTTTGGTTAGACTTCGGTTAGCAAAGAGTATGTGTAGTTAGAATATGTTAGAGAAAGTATGTAAGCCTCTAGGTATGGAGTTGGGATGGAATACTTAGGTTGGTTAGTGATTACTGATATGACTTGTTGATTCTTTATGATACTGGTCTTGTATGTAATACTACATCGTATTTTTTATGTAGTTGTATCTCACTTATCTTGGCATGTTCATGTATAAAGGAAAGGACTTAGTGTAACACTGACTTTATGATAAATGTCCTTATGTGGCACAACTAGAAAGTGATATGTCGCACCTAATATTACCACTACATTTCGTATAATCTCATTTCCATGACATATTGATGTGATCTTGCTATTGGTGTGACGGTGATAAATGAGAAGGGGAGTACTTATGATTCATATGACATATTATATTGTGTATCCATCTGTATGTTGTGTGATACTGAGTGTCTAGCGAGGTGTTTGGTGGAAGAGTCATCTCTAGGCTGTGTGATACGGAGTGAGTGGTACATGAACGTCGTGAGTCCCCTATGGGTCATGACTGCTAGGAAGATGATATATTATGCTTGGACCATGTATGTACGGATATTACATTTGGCCATTAAATTGCATTACATATGCATTCATTCTCATCATCTCATTTAAAATTAAGGATCAAAATTGTTACTTGTACTTGCATTTGTGATTAATTTGAGGAACCTAGGAAAAATTGACCAATTTGGGTTTGGGTACTTTACCATAGGGTATGACTTGGCTAATGATCTTCTTTACATGGGTAGTTATTCTTGGACTAGGGTATTACTTGTACTTGATTACGAGCATGTCTATCTTTCAGTTCTTTCTGTGCATATGTTAACTAACTGTTGTCGGCCAATGATATCTACTGGTACATAGTATTTGTATGGATACTACCTTGTTGCATTCTTTTATGAGTGTAGAGTTCATGATGGTGTCTACTTCACGTTCCCCTTGTCAATTCTGGTGGCTTGCTACAAAGTATCCAAAGCGAGTTCATGGGCGGATGCACAGTCTAGGTTCCCCTTTTAGTACTTGTCTCATTTGTTCCTGAGGCAGTACTGTACTTATGTTTTAATTCTTCTTGTAATATAGTCAACTTAAATCTTGTATATAGTAGCTCTTGTAACGCCTTAGACCAAACTCCTTGGGTAGTATTTGTATTTCCACACTTATGATTATTTATGAATTAGATCTTCTTTTCTTTACTTATGATTGTTGATTTAAGGATTAGGGGGAAGGGTTCGCCTACCGAGGTGGGAAATGGTAGTTGCCCTCATGACTATGCGAATTTGGGTCGTGATAAATTTGTATCAGAGCTCTAGGTTACCCTGTCTATAAAGTACAAGAGCAATGTCTAGTAGAGTCTTGTGGAATGGTACATACACATATGTACCCGTCCGCGAGAGGCTATAGGGCATTTGGGAAACTTCTTCTCTTTTTTCTTATCGTGCCACTTCAGTCAAATTGGTACCTGGATATGTCCAATTGGTATCTGGGTGATTCCAATTGGTATCTAGAGATATCTCCATTATGGTGTCGTGTGGGTTGGATTAGTATGCAAAGGACAGTTGATGAGTGCTTGGGCTGATTAAAATTTTGGAAGGCATCAGAAAATTTTTGTTAACTGCAGCACCTCCCTACTATTTCAGGGAGTCTCGCTGCAGCGAGTCTCACTCACACCTGCGGTCTTATGCCCGTAAAGGGTAGTCCACTGAGGCGGACTCTTGTCATGCCAAGGATCGTACCTGCGGAACCATGTCCACAGGAGCGCGTCTTCCTTAGCGATGGGTCAACCGCTGGAGCGGACCTTGTACATCTTCTCTTGTCCACGCCTGCAGTCAAATTCTCACCCTGGCTTGTCTGCCGTAGCAGGATCTAATTTTGCTGCAGTGGATAGGCATTTTCTGAACTAGTAAGCTCTGCTCAACAGTTCAAACTTGTCCCAAACTCAAAATTTCATTCAAGCAACATTCCAAAATACTAAATCCAAATATGTAAAATCCAAAGCCCAACGAGGGCATAATTTACCTACTAAACAAAGAGTTGTCCATCCAAAGAAAACTAATGAAAACAAAAAACAGGAAAAAAACAAATCGTCTCCAAGTCACCAAGACAAACTGAACCATTGTCTAGAAATATGAAGCCCTACAAGGGCTAAAACCATGACTTTATAAGGGGAAATGTGGAAACCTCTACCGCTGCTACTTGCTGGTTAGCTCATCACCTCCATCATTAGAACTGCTAGCATCACCAATAACGTTAGGCTCGGACAAGAATGAATATCAGTTTGTTTCATCCTTTTCCTCAACCAGAAATGGGTCATTTGGATACATCTTCTTGAACAAACCCTTGAAGCCTCTCCAGCCCTTCAATATCAACTTACTCCGAGACTTGTTCTTCTTCTTTTCCATATCGAAGTCATTAATGAGCTGTCCTTCAGCCTTAGCCATTGTAGTGTAGGCTGTCTCCAGTGAGTTAATCATAGTCTTGATCTCTCCCTGCTCTTTTAGGTATTTCTCCATCTCTTTCTTGGTGCAAAAGCTAGTAGCAGCACCGGATGGGCCTGCCTCGTTGGGAGGTCTAGGAAGCCCAAGAATTAGCTCCCGCATCTCCTCCATCTGGGAACCCAACATCTCAAAGGTCCCCACAGGCCATCTGGGTGAAGTACCACTCCACCCTCTCACTGTCTCACATCCACCCCGACATCCACATCGATCTTCCTTTTCTTGCCCTGAACCACAGTACCTTGACCCTTCACTTTCAGAGGGTTGAAGCTAACATATCAATGGACCATCTCATCTATACCCCTCATTGGTACCTTTGCCTTCTTGCGTAAGGCGGTAATGAGGCAAGAAAATATCAGACTCAAAACAGGATCCGCTACAAACTCCGCCCACTCCCTTATAACATGGTGAGCCACATTCACCAGAATGTCATCTAAAATGCATACAATTATGAGGGACTAGGTGTTGGTAATATTGGTAGTGTTGCTTGAGGGGTGTACCCGTTAAGTGATGACGTGCAGCCACCTCTTGGCCTCTACGGTAAAATATGTGCTCCTAATCGTCGGCTTCTTATTGACCTAATCAATAGAAGCCCTATCTTCCTTAGCAATTAGTTTTGACACTATCCAAGCCTTGTTACCGCAATGATCCTTATCCACCATGGAACTCACTGGGTGGTTCGGCAAGCCATAATGAGCATTGATCACCTCGGGCCTAATTTTCATCACTTTTCCCTAAATTATGATTTCATGATCAGGAACAGACAAGTCCACCATCTCAATGTGAGCATAGAACTCTCTAACCTAACTCTTATTCGCCTTGCCAAGGTCGTCACAAAGCAATTCCACCCCATTTTGTTAATTCGTGCAAAGAACTCCAGAGCCTGTTGTTCCATGTTGTTCATTTTGATTCCTCGCTCAAATAGCAACCCCTTACCTATATGCTCCATGAAGCGGCACTTACACTCCGGAGTTAGGAAACAGGTATAATTTTGAATTCCTCCACCCTATGCCATAATTCCAAAAATTATACCTGCAAGATTCATGTATTTTAGTTTTGGCAATTTCGTCAAGTGTGGGAATAAAATACATATCTTTAAGCAAAAAAAAATGGCGAAAACACCCCGGACAAACTAGTGAGGCTACTAGTTCTGACCAGGAAGGGTCAGCTGTAGCAGAAGAGGAGTCGTTGCAGTGAGACTATTGTTGCAGACAATGGCCCGCGGGGGTGGATGGTTTTGTAGTAGCGAGCAATAGCACCCGCACCCATGCATATACCCCATACCCCATAGGGTGCGCACATGCGTATTCTCTTTCGCCACGGCAGTGTTGCACTTGCAGAAGCGTCCGTAGGGGTGGACAGTCCTCTTTAGAAGACCAGCCCAAAAAATTTTAAGGGTTTACTCCGTTTTGACAAAAAATCAGTGTATTTCTCCTAGATCAGGTAATATTCTAGCATGCATGACCCCCAGGCTGAATTACAAGCATCAAGCACATCAACAATTCTGAGAAATCGGAACTCACCACCCTAAATGACCACCCAATGTCCTTCGAATTTTCCACCCAAAATCTGAGAGTTTCTAGAGTGTTACTTCATGATAAGCCTGTTTTACGGCCAAGACACTAACCAACTCCATATTCTCCCAACTACTCACTCGAAACCTCATCAACAAAAATTTCAAATTTTACCCCTTACTAGGCGAAATTTAGCCAAGAAAATTTTAGATTCATGACTCTAAGTCTATCCTAGGTTTGTTAGAAGCAATTACGTACCTTAGTGTGATGACTTAAAGGAGAATTGCGATGCGAAGAAACCCTATGTGTCTTGAACCTTACTTTCTTGTTGTGGGAAGTATGGAGGGGGAAATAATAGTAAGAGGACTTGAAGGAATATGGAGGGGAAATGATTTTATGTGTAATGGGACGAGTTGGATAGTAGTGTAGTTGTGGGAAGAGGTTTATTTTTTGGGTGAAGAGGGTAAAGTTTTGTGTGGGTGTGGTAGATGAGGGGTTACACCTCTTTTACTTTCTGATCTCCCTAGCGTACACGACAGCGAGCCAACCCACCGCAGCGAATGGTGTCCGCCCCGATGAACTTTCCCTTTCTCCAGGACCGCCGCAACGTCTCAGAGCCCACGCCAATGACTAGCGCCCCAGCAGATGGCATTCCACAGGGGTGGATTATATTAGTGTCGTCCTTTCAATATGTCTAACCAATTATTGCATCCTGGTGTAATTCGAGCTTATTTCCTACACGATACCTTCCTAGTAATCCTTGTCAGTCCTTGAAAGGTGGTATATTATAGTCCTACCAAGTTTAGTAAGATCTCTAGTACCGGTATCCTAGTGGGATGGACTACTAAATTTCATCTGGACATGCATGGTCCTTTCCTTCCATATATAAGACGTGATTAGTAAGCGAAGCCTAGTGTTGTTAAGTTCCAATACGAATTGAGGTGTCAACCTCGTAGGTTTTACGTTATGAGTTGTATCATATTTGTTAATCTCTTTTTCATCGTCTGTCGTTCAAGGACGAATGATTGTTTAACTAGTATCTAATGTGATGACCCGTTTGGCCGTCACGGAAAACTCATTCACCGCATAACCAAATAATTCTACACCATTTGTACTCGATAGTCGTACGTGGGGAAATTCCCGTTAAGTGGACCATTAGATGAGTTACAGAGTGTTCAAAGAATCAGATTAGTGCAAATAAAAAAACCTGAGACTCGCCCCAGTAGGGGTTGGATCGCGCCAGTGGTGTCGCCCAGGCAAATCCTCCACTTGCAACGGCGGAGGAAGGGATCCTCCAGTGTTCATGCCTGTGGGCATACACGCGCTGCAGCGGTGTCTTCCACAGTGGACCCAGTTTTCCCCAACGAGAAAGTGTTGGGCAGACCTAGTAGTTGATGCCCATTTTTGGCATTTTGTCTCATTTTCACCCAACACACTTTTCCAACCGACTATAGAGCCAAAAATGAAGATAAGCCCCATAAAATCTTGGATAAGGTAATTTTAGAACCCCAACAATTTCTTTTCCTTTAACTGATTTCTTCACCTAGTAGTGTGTGGTTTTAGGGTTGATAAATTGGAAGTACTTAACTTGGAAAATCATAAATAGCGGTAGTAGGTGGAGTCTTGAGCTTGTAGGTTTGGGAATAACGGTAATATTGACTTGTGGAAATTAATGGACCTTAAGGTTAGGATGTTCATCAATGGTGGAAACCTAAAAGACTAGATATAGGAAAATGGGTTTAATTGTTTAGCTCACTACTCCACATTTAATGGTTAAAAATGGATACTACGATTGGATTGGACTAGTGTAATCTTGGAAATCACCTAGATATTAACCTATGGGTTGAGTCCTCCATTATAGTTGAGAATATGATTATGGGAAACTACAATTTCGGTCTAGATTGGGGGTTTCACATTGTTAGAAAAATTGATCAAATACCTAAGCTAAATTAGCATGTGGGGAGTACATGTGAACCTCTAGAATGTGGGATTACCTAACTCGCTATTAAATGACCATTTTACCCTTTTTCTAAGATTGGGTTAGATCAAGAAGTAGTATAAATGTATGGGTCTCATTGTGTCCGTTCTAACCAATATTCTATCATTGGCTAAACTTAGAGTACTACTGCGACATTCAGAGAGGCAAGGCTCAAGTATGATTGTTGTGACATCCGATCGGCGTTCCATGTAGGTTGCGACTTACCTTCTGGTTAGACTTCGGTTAGCGAAGCGTATATGTAGTTAGATTCTGTTGGAGAAAGAATGTAATCCATAGGGTATGAAGTTGGGATGGAATACTTAGGTTGGTTACTGATGACTGATATGACTTGTTTAGTTTTATGGTACTAGGCTTGTATGTAATACTACTTCGTATTTATGATGTAGTTGTATCTCACTTATCTTGGCACATTCATGTATAAAAGAAAGGACTTAATGTAATACTGACTTTATGATAAGTGCCCTTGTGTGGAACGACCAGAAAGTTATAAATTGCACCTGATATTATCATTGTATTGCATACAATCTCATTTCCATGATATATTGATGTGATCTTGCTATTGATGTGACAGTGATACATGAGAAGCGGAGTACTTATAATTAATATGACATACTATATTGTGTAGCCATCTCTATGATGTGTTATGCGGAGTGGCTAGCAGGTTGTTTATTGGAAGAGACATCTCTAGGCTGTGTGATAAGGAGCGACTGGTAGATGGACGTCGTGTGTCCCCCATGTGTCATGACTATTGGGATGATAATATATTCTGATCAGAGCATGTATGTATGGATATTAAATTTGTCTAGTGCATTGCATTGCAGATACATTCATTCTCATCATCTCATTTAAAACTAAGGATCGGAATCGTTACTTGTACCTGCATTTGTGATTAATTGAGGAACATAGAAAAATTGACCAATTTGGATTTGGCTGCTTCACTATAGGGTATGACTTGGCTAATGATATTTTATACTTAGGTAGTTATTCTTAGACTAGGGTTTAACTTGTACTTGATTGCGAGTATGTCTATATTTCAGTTCTGTCTATGCATACGTTAACTAATTGTTGTCGGCCAATGATATCTACTGGTACATAGTATTTGTACGGATACTACCTTGCTACATTCTTTTATGAGTGTAGAGTTCACGACATTGTCTACTTCACGTTCCCTTGGTCGATTCTGGTGGCTTGCTATGAAGCGTCCAGAGTGAATTCACGGGCGGATGCTCAGTCTGGGTGCCTCTTTTAGTTACTTGTCTCATTTGTTCCCCAAACAGTACTGTACTTATGTTTTTATTCTTCTTGTTATGTAGTCAACTTAAATCTTATATATAGTGGTTCTTGTACAGCCTTAGACATGTCTCCTTGGGTAGTATTTTATTCCGCACTTATGATTATTTATGAATTAGATCTTCATTCCTTTTAATTATTACTTATGATTGTTGATTTAAAGATTAGGGGAAGGGTTCACCTACCAAGGTGGGAAATGGTACGTGCCCTCATGAATATGCGAATTTAGGTTGTGATAGTAAATGGATAATAGAAGTGGTTTTGCCTACTAAGGTGGAAAATGGTAGGTGCCCTCACGACTATGTGAATTTGGGTCGTGACAGTAAATGGATAATAGAAGTGGAAGGTGATAAGTGAAACTACAGTTATGTTCAAAGTTCTAAGTAAAATGATTGAGGAACCAACCATTTCTTAGCTACATACATATCCAACACTCAAGTTTTGTAGCGTGTGTGATATTGGAAACAAAAGGTGTATGAATACACGAATTAAAAATGAGTACTCTCAAGTCCGAGGAATTAAGGGAAACCTCAGAAGAATGATAAGGAAAAATGGACTTTCGAAGTTATGTTACCTGAAGCTTTGTGTTGGGAAGCAATTAAAGAAAAGAGGCATGAAATATCATGCCCAAAAAAGTAAACCCCCTACTCCTCCATAAGGATTGAACTATTTATGAAGGTCATGACACACGATAAGCTTTGTTAGTTAAAGACGAGCGACACACTTTCTTTATAATAAAAGATAGCAGAATTTTTTATACTAATTGATGGGATTTTTGAATTCTATGAAGTAGTTTTAAAAGTCGATCGGGCCGGAATGACTGGTTGGAAATAGTTTGCGATAAAGGTTTGAGTTGACAGAAAAATGACGATAAGTGTTAAATAAGAGTCTGGTAAACATAAGTGAAAGTGTTGTGACAACGTAATGCGGCTAAAGGTTGTTTTTCACCTAAACAGATAGACGGTAATGGTAAGAATATCGATAACAGGACTAGAATGAGACCCAAAGCTACATAATTACCATTAAAATATAAAGTTAGTAGTAAATAAGTGGTACTTAAACTTTTTGAGCAAAAAATATAATATCTGACGTCCATAAATGATGGTACTAGGAATACACTAAGACAAGGAATCTTTAAAGGAATTCAAACCGGTAAGGTATAAGCGGATTGGTTGAATGACAGATAAAGGACTCTAATACCAATTAAGGGAAGAAAACTCAAATCTTGGGCAATATTGAATCCAGTCATGACTTGAGTTTGAATACATCAAGAACTAGTTCTTTCATGAACATCGAAAAGAAATTTAAGAATATGTAAGTGGAAGTAAGAGCAAACGAAGTCCGATGTAAGCATATGACGGGGTGATAAATAAATGGTCTAAGATAAACCATAAGGATAAATGCTAAAGAATAAGAGCGAGGGAGCAAATAGTTGGGCAGATGAGTAATGTTAAATTTTACTTTGCCAAATGAACCTAAAATTCCATGAGAAATACAATGCAAGGGTCATAAGGTTAAGGACATTGGTTGCACAGGAAGTCGAAATTGGGAAATACAGGTAGAAGTGTTAACTCAAGTATGGTGACCACGATGGGATCAAGTAGATCAACGCCTTGAAAAGGCAATTCCTTCGGTGAAAGAGGGGATAGGATGACCCCTAGTATGAGCATGTAAAAGGCTTACTTTTGGGGAAAAGGTGCAAGAGATACTTAGTGAATGAATAGTCGAATATGGCGTATAAGGGATCTCGGAGTTACAATGGTCAAGTATACTCTTTTAGTATGAAGAAGATGCTATTATCAGAAGAACATAAGTTTGGAGCCAATAAATATAGTAGACGCTCAAGAAATAAGGTCAACAAGAAGAGAAACAATGTCAAAAAGGAGAGGATGTCATTTTTTTAGTATTTAACGAAAAGGAAAATTAAGATAAATTAAAAGGGAATGATACGAATCAAAAAAGTATATTTAAGCCAATGTGGAGTACAACTAAGGAATGATGAACCTATCTTGGGATACATAACATCGTTGATGAAGCATGTAAATTTGAGACGTTATGAGAAGCAAAACTTTCTGATGTAATTAACAAGGAGATAATGGACCATAGGATCGTGTACCGTTGAAGAACGAGGGCCATTAGGGGAGCTACATGAAGGAACTACCCCAAAGAAGTAACAAGTGGCTAGCCGTAATAGAAATCGGATGATACCCCCCTCCCCTCTTGAATCTGTAGGTAAATGATTTTTTCCTTATATATGGAATTTGAGGAACATCAAGACAAAATACCCCATCTAACACACATTGAAAGGTATTATGATAAGGAATACAGGTAATAGCAGGAACATTATCAAGATCCATGAATTGAGTATGTCGACAAATAGCACTTAAGAAGATTCTCCCTTGATGTTGAAGCATTACATAAGAGGTATTAATTGGTCCATGGATCATTGTGGACCATCTCTTTACCAGTGACAACTATTCTGGTTCAGAAGAGTAATGCCTAACTGACTCGTCAATTTGCGTCGTGATAATTGAGACAGCCTACGACCAAAGTATGATCGACAATTTATTTTAAAGTTATCTTAAAACATTGTAAAATTGTTCTTTATGATGAACAACTGTTGAATGAACCAGTTAAAAGAGGCTCTAAAACATAACCAATAAAAACTAAGGTTCAGACCACCGGACACCGACCGAGAATGAATGTTTGGGGACTGGAAGAATTGTGGAATAAGGATCGATAACTATTAAGCAATATATTATTAGATCAATAAATGAGGAGTTTTACCCGACAAGGGAATAAGACTTTCATCAGATCATGAAAAGGATAGGGACCGAAGTAACAATATCGGATTTGATGTAATAGGTAATAAGGAAATGCTTGAAATAATGTGGATATATTTTAATAAATTGGGTATTAGGAGGAAGACATAACTTGATAAAGAAAGAATATATCGTCTGAAACGTTCACGATCATAATACCGAACTTGGTTGAGAAAGGAAGTAACCAACAAATAAAGTATAATCCCAACCAGGGACACTTATTGGAGATTCACATAAAGTAAAAATGGAAAGGAATTTACCGATGGAATAAATTTTAAGACCAGTAAACTGTTTCATACTTATGTACCGTATAAGGATACTATAAAGAAATGAAGAAAAATAGCAGAGGAAGAAATGGACTTAGTTCCCTATTATTCTCACATCCTCGACTTTGACGATATTCGTGCCACAATATCTCATCATCATCTTACTTATGTTCCATGCCTAAATTCCATTATGAGATGAAAATTGTAACACTAAAAGGAAATACATAGCCCAGCTGTCAAAATTCAAGAGCTCAGATAATTTACAACCACCAAGCAATTGTGTAAAAGAAATCTACGACCGTATGGAGATTGATGATGTGTCAACAATGTAATGTTAGTGCAATTTAATTGAACAACAAGTGGGGATAGTCCATGGACCGAATGAACGGTCAAAGAACCTAAGACTCGCTATACTTGAAGGTTTCAAACATCAATTTCATATTGATATTCGTGCGATACGATCCTTTTATTCCTATTCCGTTTACCAAAATTGATCCATATACCTTATTTAGATGGTGTTGTTGAAACAATGTAACAGGTACAACTCAGATGGTAGCAGGTGAATGCTAAGGTATGTTATGGCTAAACTTTCTCAAGCTATTATAAGTATAAGCGGTCGTGTGAGGCTTATTTGGTATTATTTTGTTATTATATCGCCCTGTGTGGGATTGGATAAGTATTTGGACTGCTTGACCGGTTCTGGATAGTCCGATTTATAAGGGAAACTCTACTGAAATTTATGGAAAATTTGAGAGTTAGAATATCTTCAATATTCACAGACGAATGTTTCTAAGGGGGGAAGGATGTTACGCCTTATAGTTCTACGCTTAGCTGCATTGTCGATTGGTACCGGAATTCCAGGGAGAGATGTGACTGGAAAGTTTATCGGTTGTTCATGGAAGTATCAGAGTGTATAGAAGTAAGCGAATCGAAGAAAATACATTTTGGCAAAAATCTGAGGAATGTCATTTTGATGGCCAAAGGGATGGACCGTACAAATTTTTATGGCTCATCAAAATATGTACCCTCACCGTATTTTTTGGGTAGATTATACGGTCCAATTGACGGACCGTAAAAAATTGTATGGACCATCAAATTTGACGGTGGCAAACTAAACTTCAGGTTAAATTGATTTTTGGGTCATTTTTTACCCAATTTCGATTAGACCTCCCCCAAAACCTCTCTCTAATCCTCCCAACTGATTTCAATGGCTACAAAGTAATTTCTAGATGATTACACCATAATTCTTCATTAGAAAGTTAGGATAAGTAAAGAGAAACCCTTATATGGAATGTCATGCACTTGAAGATTGTTCTTGAAGCCAAGGAGATTGGATTCAAGGGTATTTTCTGAGTAAGGTGAGAATTACATTTCCTTTCTTTTGACTATGCTTATAAATATACAAGTTAGAACCCTAAATGACAAAGGATGTTGTTGTTTGGATTTTGGATTGTTGGAGGCTAAGTATATGACTTTTTGTGACTAGAAACTATGGAATATAACTTGATTTTGTTGTAAATATTGTTGTGGTGCTTGTCTAAAGTGTTGATCTAAATAGTGGATTTTCAAGCTATAAAGATAAATAGCTAGAAGACATGTAAGGATTGTTTTTGTCATTCTTAACTTATGTTTGGACTTTTGATTAGGATTGATCTTGGTATTAAGTTGTTGAATTTTGTTAATAAGTTGATGTAGGAAGGAAGGAAGCTATAAAGAGCTAGGATGTATTCCGATATTGAATGACCATTAACAAAGAGATGAGAATTCCAGTACATTAAGTGTTTGATAAAGCATAATAATGAAACCATTTTTAGTTTATCAACTTGATATTGATCGAATTGCCTTTAATACGTAGGGTGCCATTCGAGAGCGACCGAAGAGCTGTAAGCTAGTATTCTTAGAAAAACCAAGGTATGTAAGTTTCACTTCTTTTTGTTGGCATGATCTATATAAAAATGACTTTTACAAAATGAAATCTGGTAAGCACTCTACTCTGAATCCTAAAGAAAGTACTTATGATTCTCCTTCAAATATGTTGTGATGTATTACTCATTCATCATCGAGGTAACATCCTCATTCCAAGGCATTCTTGTAATGTCAATAAAATTTGGTCCCTTTTTGTTTCTTGAAAGTTAATGCAATAATGTGATCTATGATTCTTAAGAAAATCAATTGCCAGAGTAATAGATGGTATGTTAACCCTCATAAGAGAGTCGAAGGTTTAATGACCCTACGTCACTCCGATGAGTTCAAAGAGTGTCTGGTAATCCTTACAGAGGTCATCATATGCATATATTATATATCTATATTTCCCTCAAAGCTGTCTTGTGAGCCGATAGGTATGATGGGTGTACATATGTATATAGTTAGGTATGGCGTGGCCCTGTTACGACCAGTTGTAGTTGATATACTCTCTAGAGGCTTGTAGAAAGTCATATTGTGTATTATGGTTTCTGTGGCCTTGTCGGCCTCACCAATAGATTTATTGTGTTTATGTTAGCCTTATCAGTCTGGTTGTGTGTGTATATATATATCGATTGGGCCTTTTCTGCGTACAGGTGATTGTGTTTTTGCTCAGATACTTATTTATTAGAGGTCATGTCGGCCTATATGTTGTTGAGCATATCATAGATATAAGGACTGGTACGCTCGGGCCTTAGGACATCGGGTGTAGGCCACACCCCCCAAGGTTGGGGTGTGCTAAGATTATGGCAACACAAATATGATATTAGTATGCTGGGAATAGTGTCGCATGCCTGTAATAGGATATTATTATAGCTAAGAACTGGGCTCCGTGATCCGATGATTTATTCTAGAGTGGAAGGGTATATGGACTTTGCGGGTCCCTATAAGTCACTTTTATATGGAAACCCCATGTAATGTGTGTATACCAGATTGAGAAAGGTACCTTTCATATGCATTACATCCTCATTCATACATTGATTACCTATGGTGTGATGACGTGACTTGGATTGGTAACTGAAACTAGGGGTGAACTACTCTTATATGAGATCATTGATTGAATCAATTATGTGACCTATTTGGTTGACTATTGGCTTGCTCTCTGTGGATTGGTTGTGTGGCTACTCTTAGGTGTGTGGTAGTCGATGTTGAACTTATCTGTGTTAGTGAATTCATTGGCTTCTGATTGCTTAGTGGGCAATCGTGTCAATAATTAACTGTCTTGCATGAATTGTGGGTATAACAGTGGGCTAGGGTTGTGTGTTTGGCTTAGGGATGTCTAATGAGTAATGGATGTTTGCCGGTAAAAGTAGAGGTTAGGGAACTACTTGTTAATTTCGGTAAGAGTCTAATAAACTACTTGTTAAGACTAGTGGTATAATTGTAATCAAGGTGTCTTTATCCTAAGGGTCATCTCGTTGAAGGTCTAAGGGAATAGAACAATGAACCGTATGTCTGACTTACTTGTGTTATCAAACCAATGTAGTAAGGTTTAATATGATTTTAGGCATGACTAAGTCTAGGTGTGAGATTAAAGGACTACTGGACAATATGAACATATTTGTACTTAAGTGTTTCAGGACATATTTGAGGATTGTTAGCTACTTGACTTATATAGCATGATGTGTGTGGTTCCATTCTAGAATGGAAGACATACATGTTGTAAAACATACATGCTTAGTGAATCTTTATATGATTAGGTTGACTTGTTGATTCTTGATCTTCTATGTAAACAACTTGACTTATTCGGCTTATTGAATTGCTAGTGATATGATTATATGGTGTCAACATTGTATTTATCTCTAATTGCGTAGCTTCCGTCGTTGTCGACCTATGATGTCTACGGGGGTACGTCATGTACTCATGCTACATCTTTTCTGGACACAGGTATCTAGTCTATCAGGTTGTTGTTTGGTGCACAAAAGCTGAGGCAGACTACTCTATTCAATGGCCTTAGTTTCTATCTTATGTAAAATGTTCCTTTATCTGGGCAGTATTGTTATTTTTTGCATTCAGTTGCTGTATCGTAGAGTCTTTGTATAAGTCAGACCAGGTTCTGGGGAAGGAAAGTTTGTTGTATAAATCCGTTGTTATTATGATTAAATGAGTTTCTTTTCGATTGTCATTTTATTCTCTTCCGCATTGTTTAAAAACCTTTTAAAAGACTATTTTGGGAAAATGGTTCACCTACCAAGAATATTGTGTAGGTGCCACCACAACGCTTATGATTTAGGTTGTGATAAATTCACCGATCTCACTAATACAAGGATAGTGTGTAGTAGAGTCTCAAGGATTGGTACAATGATGTATGTACCCATCCTCGGTTATTCCCTAGTTTAACTTCTATCATGTCTCCTCGTTTAATTCTACTCTTGGTTGATTCAAATTGGTATTTGGTTTATTTCAATTGGTATCTGATATTGACACCCTTCGGGGTGGATCGTGTGTGTAAATCATGTCCAAAAACTATTGCGAAGTCTAAAATTGTGTGAGTTAAATTCTATTCTGATACATGGGTTCCTCCCTTGCGAGAATATATCCGCACATGTGAATTTGCACCAGGAAATGGTGGGTCCTGGGAGCGAGCACCATATTGTTTTCCTGAATCCGCCTAGGAAAAATGTTGTTAGCCATGGTGAGATCGCACCTGTGGAATATCTTCCGACGCAGTGAGAATCAGTGCCCTATCTATAGTCCACCCTTGCGACCATTCTTTCGCAGAAGCGGGTCTGCCCCAACAGATATTGTTTCTGCGCCAAATACCTAAACAACAGATATCAAATACAACATGATAATCCATAATACAGAGAAAATTAGCAAAGAAATTCAGAAAGCCAAATACCTACACATTCGATGATTTAAATGCAAAACAGAAATGAAAAACTATCTACAGATATCTGAAATGTCCAAAGCATTCACCACCCAGAGCAAAGCAGAAATAAAAGTAAGAAAGCCAAAAAAAATCATTCAGAATATTCAACAAGCACCAGAAAATTAAAATTGTTTGAAATAAAGCCCAACACGGGCTAACAACCAATACCAATCATGGGCTCAATCCTGTCTCTTTGAGTTGGCTACCTCATCACCTCCCTTCGTGTTGATGTCGTTGTCTACACCATCAGCATTGTGCAGGAAAGAGTAGTCCTCATCATCATCTTCGTTTTTAATCGGCAGGGGGTCTTTGTACTACAAATTATTGAACAAGCCCTTGATACCTCTCCACATTTTCACGTGAATTTTTCCTCGGGACTTATTCTTTTTCTTCTCCTTTTAAAAGCTCATGCGGAGATCACCATGGTCCTTGGCCAAACCCTTGTATGCCATCTCCAAAGTACCAATCGAGGTCTATATGGCCTTCTGCAACTCAAGATACTCTTTCATCTCCTCGCAGGAGAAATAGTTGGTAGAGACACCTAAAGAACTAGCCCCGAATGAAGGACTAGGATGTCTAGCAACCAAGTCTCTAATTTCCTACAACTGTGAACTCATGGCACCAAGTGGCCCTTATGACTACGATTGTGACTGTGACCCATCATCAGCTTCACTATTACCACTCACGTTCATCTATACCTTCATTTTCTTACTCATCACCAATATACCCTCTCCTGACACTTTCAGTGGGTGGAATACCCCCTCAGGCTCGATCCAGTCATCATCAGGAATATCCAGTATACCCGCCCTCCGACACAACTCAATAATCAAATAAAGAAATATCAAACTCAACCCTACCTTAGCAGATAGTCCATCCACTCCCGGATGGTATGATAGCCCACATTTACCAGGAAATCATCCAGAATGCAAGCTACCATGAGAGCGCGAATGTATGCATAGTCAAATTTGTTACTTGAAGAATGTACCCTGCTATAGATGATAATGTGCCATCTCTTGGCCTCGACAGTGAAGTATTTTTTCATAATTCCAGATTTCTTATTGGCCCGTGTGATTTTGTTCATGTGCTCCTCCGCCACCAATTGTGACACTAACCATGCCCTATTAATACAATCATATTTGGTGTCCATAAGCGCTGGGGGATGGTTCGACAGCCCAAAGAAATCATTTATTACCTCGGCTATAATTGGTACCATCTTGCCCCGAATCTTTATCTCCGGATCTAGCTACGACAATCTCACCCATTTCAAATTGGCATAAAACTCTCTTACCCAATATTATTAGCCTTGCAGGGGTTCGGGGAAAAGCACGTCATCTTGTTTGCACCAGTCGGTTATAAAAGTTAGAAATACGCTATTCCACGCCAGTCAAATCGATGTCTCTCTCACTCCGCAACTTTTTTTCCCTTAAATTTGCATAATAGGGGTTCTAGAAATCTCTCGACATGAACATGACTGCATCATAGCCACCTGCAGGCTCTTAATCAATAAGTCTATATTTTAGGGCAACGTTGTCCATTTGATCAATTTTTTTCTCCAAATACACCTGCAATTATAAATTCTATGTCAGTACATTGATGGAATCATATGTTCCATGTATTTGCGTGTCTAGTGAGCTAAAGGAACCAACAAAAATTGACCCGAGTTAGCCAATGTGAAGCTACTATTTTAGTATAGTTGTTGTTCTATTTTCGCTTCGGCAGAGCTGGTGTCACTAGAGAAAATCCTCTCCAGCAAGGATCATATCCGCTTCAGCGGAAAATCTTATTTCTCTGTCTTTCTCTTGGGTGAAGTTATTTTGTGCCCCAGTAGATCCTCTCCAATGGAAGGCTATCTACCAAAGTAAGATCGTCGTCTCAGACTAAACCTAGCCAAAAATTCAAAACTTTTACCCCGACTTTGGTTGGAAAATCCCACCGCTTGATTTGTGTGCTAGTTTATATGAAGTGTAGAACCCTTTTATACCCATATTTTACCCGATCTATGGATCTATCCCCACAACAACTACTACCCCAAAAATTTTAAGTTTGCATGAAAGATTCTCCACCCACTACCATGTTTCTACCCTATTCTATGAAGCAAAGGTGTGTAATATGAAGTTTAGAACATACCGAGTGGTGAATTGAGTGGTTACATGTTGTGAGAGTTTCAATTCCTTGATGTACGTGATGGTCGTCAATTTACTCTGGTGTATCAAAAATGAGGTGGGGCAGTGGGTGTGTCGAGTTGTGTCTGAGAGGGAGAGAGTTATTTGTGGGGATAGGGTTTGTAGGGATTATTTTACTAGAGTAGTAGGACAGTCTATGAACAGTTGGGAAGGGAAAGAGTTTGAGGAAGAGTGGGGAAAGTGAGGGGATCAATCTATTTTTAGGGAGCTTGTCCAGTTCTATGTCTTTCGCCCCGACGGACTCTTTTTCTGCCCCAGCGCATCCGCAGGAGTGGGTAATTATGCTGCCCCTACGAGGTTTGTGTCTTTTCTAGTTATCCACCTCGGCGGTGCTATTTGCGACGGCGGAAGCGCTATAGTGCCCAAATATTCTACTGTAGATGAATCCCCTTATTTTGTTGAAATTATCGCGTGTGTGATATCCTTGAAATAAGTTTTACCTTGATAAATAATTGCTTCCCCTGTGGAGAATGAAAACCTACCTCTCGAGCCTAGTTTAGCTCTTGCAAGCGTCAGGCCTCGCCTTCCTTGTATATCCCATATACCTTATCCAATAATTAATTAAATTAGCCTTATGGGTCTAGAGTGTCATGAACCTAGCAGTACTGATATAAATAATGTGTTATGATGTGCGATAATGTAATCGATAGCATGATGTAATACAATGAATCCTTAAAGTCAAAATCTTCTAAATGAATAATTCTTTTCTAAATTTTATGGGTATGGTGAGTGGCCTCCATCGACCAGTCCTAATTATCGATAACAAAATCCATGTTATAAACCAGAGTTGGTGACGTGGAGTCCTTATTATGATTGCGTGATGTTTTTTCCTATCTGTGTTGTGCAAAATCGATAAGAACCTTTTTTGGGACCAGGTCCCGAGCCCTGTCTTCTGTACTCACCATTTTCTGTTGTTCCCCATTTAAGGATGAATATTTATTTAATTGGTATCTGATGTAACGACCCGTTCAGTTATTATGGGCCTTCCGCCTTATTTCATGTTAAAACATTCATCTAGGCATTCGCCGATGACTTTATTTATGGAAATTTTGAGTTCAAGTGACTCCTACGGTTCAGGAAGAAGATTTACCAAAGTGAAGTGTTGTTGAAAGATCTATTTCCTCCCCAGTGAAATTTTGTTCGTGCCTGCGGACCAGGGGAGTCCGCTCTAGCGGAGTATCTTTCTGCCTCTGCACTAAGGCAAGGTGTGAAATGCCTTCACCTCAGTGGTTCCATTGTTCCCCTCAGCGCATCCGCGCCAGAAAAATTAAGTTCGCCGCGGCGGAAGCAGGACAGTCAGTTTGTTTAAAAAGCCATAAATTATCTCATTTTCTTTCAAAATTGTTTTCCTTGAAATGAGAGCTGACCTGAGAAGCCTCCCTATCATTTTTCCAAAAATCCCTCTTGGAAGGTAAACTTTCCTTCCATATGGTTGTTATTATATGTTTCTGGTGTTTGGGGTATAGCATGCAATGGGAAACATGGATTGAACTCTATTTTCATAGATGAAATTGATAAAATAAGAGTTTATGATGTAAAAGAAGTGGGTAAAATCTTATTTCCATCTATGTAAGTATTGTGTTGATAACATGATCATGTTGTAATGTTTAATTCGATTATAGAAACCCTTTTCTTAACTATGCAAAAACTAGAGTTATGAATTGGGGGTTCTTTAGTAATAAGAAATTAATGGTCTAAATAAGTTCGCTTCTCAAATTAACTTTAGGTTATACCTAGTAATCACGTTTAAAGATTTTTTGAGTAATGAAGTATGGATTTTGACACCGTGAGTCCGTGATAGAGGTGTAGGTGTCTTATGTCTGGTTGTGGGCTAAGTCCTTGAAAATGCTTGTTTGATATTAATATGTAGAACTTACATGTTAGACTACATTCATAACGAGAATCCCTACCGAGTTGGAGATGCGCACTGAGGATTGACCGTTCATGGTCATGTCCGGCATTGAGCTAGGCTACGGTTTAGTTTTTCAAGACTTCGATAGAAATATGTAATTAGTTATAAATATTGAGGGGTATTGGCCATGTTTGGGGGTCCTACTCAGATAGTTGTGATGAACTTTTGAGTGGGTACTGGTGTTGAACTGTGACTATGGAGTTTGGGGAATCAGCCTCATACTGGTTTCGACTGCTGATTATTGGGCTTGTCTCCATAGTTGCTTGATATGTTTACTCATCACACATGCTTTAAATATATTATCTTGGATTGTACTTGAATTGTGTATGTGTATTAAATTCTTGAAAGAATGTGATATTCATCTCTTATTTGGTTGTATCTCATTCATGATATCTTCCCTTAAATTGTTATTTCCATTCATACATTTATGGCTTTGTGATATTGATATTGGAGTGGTATTATTATGCAATGGGTCCAAGGGACTGAAAAAGGTAAGAACATTGTTGAGATTATGGCAACATGGAGATGATATTGACACGAAGGGGAGCGGAGTTGCACGCGTGCAATAGGATATTATTACAACCAAGAGCTGGGCTCCGTGATCCGATGACTTATTGTGGAGCAGAGGGTTATATGGACTTCGTGGGTCTCCCATGAGTTACTTTTATATGGAAAACCCCAGTAAAGTGTGTATACATGTACCGACCTGTTTGGTCAATTAGGCATTTTATCCTTTTACCCCAATTGACCCTTTCCTTAGCATCATTAGAGTGTATTTGACTTACGGGGATAGGTGGAGCGATTCTTGAGACTTTCATAGGATTTTTAGATAAGGAAAAGGATGTTTTGGAAATCCTTAAGTTAAGAAATGAAGAAGTTTGACCAAAGTCAACATCGGGGGAAATTCATTTTTTATGTTTTGTCTATTTTATTAGCTCCGGAACGTGATTTATGACTTAGTCAAGTGAATGGTTTGATTCCTTAGGGGTTCGGATGTGATTAAGATGGTTGATTGAAAAACTAGATTTTGAGATGATTTGGAGTTGATCACGATCAACATCGGGTCAAGACTGATCCGTTTTGGTGTTTTGAGAGTTCTCGCAACTTTCTATGATCATTTTTTACTTGTACAAACTTTTGGAATTGGAATTAGACTTCGTTTGGTCAAGTATAGGTGCTTGAGTCATTGGCATAAGTCTCTCACCTCCGACGCTTCAATATACCATTATATTCATTTGATGGTGGAATTGTGTTTTGATTGTTAGAATAGATTCATATCGAAAATTGTGATCCATAGCAACTTGAATCGTCCATTTCTGACACAGTATGAGGGAGGTTTTCCAATTTTAGTTTCAGAAAAATTGCTAGTTCCTGGTGTCCGCCTGGGCGGACTTCCGAACACCGAAGCGGATCCAGCGGAGCGGAAATTAGTCCACCAAAGCGGAAATGTCTGTGTATTAAAAATCAAACTGCATCCATTTAGTATTTTACACATAACTTTAGTTCTAGAGCTCCTATTGAGGTGATTTTTACGGTGTTGTTCTCGTCTCAACAAGGGGGTAAGTATCCAACCTTTATTTTGAGATTTTTTTAAGATTATTTTCATTGGCTATCAATTTTATCCACGTTTGATTGGGGAAAATTGTGGGTTTTAAACCTTAAGGTGAAAGTTGAGTTTTCTTCAATTAATTATGGTTGGATTTGTGTAATTTCTAGGTTTTTGGATTGTTTAAACGTTGGGTAAATTATTTCTAATATAAATTTTGTTTCAATCTAGATTTTGCAAACTTTCAATTTATGGGTTTTGACACAAAGAGGGTTTTGATAAAGTGATAAAATTGGAGGCTCAATTGTAGTTAGAATTTCATGAAACTTTAGATTATGACTATTTAGATTATGGGTAACGTGCATCTAATTTAAATTTGGATTTCGGACTAAAGTATAGGAATATGGGTGTTGTTAGATTCGTATGAACCTATAGAATACTATTTTAATAATATTGAACTCAGATTCTCACTAACATTACCATTTTTACCCTTGGGGTCCGGGATGATGTTTTAGGTTTACTTTTGACCTGAGTTCCTTACAATACATGTTTGGTATCATTAGAATCATGTATAATGTAGAATTGGAACTTATGTGTTGATTGAATGTGTGTGGTAATATAGAAACTTCATGTCTTTGTTGAACTATGATAGTCCGATATTCAATCGGGAAGACTTGTGGATTAGAAGTTTGTGGTTCTTGCTTGACTTTAAGGTATGATACGGTTTAGTTTTTTTAGACTCTGATATAAATACGTAGTATTTATAAATGTTGATAGATATTGGGTATTTTAGGCATCCACTCAAACGGTTATTATGAACATTTGAGTAGGTACCGGTGTTGAAGTGTGTTGATGGGTGATTTGGAGAATCAGTCTTAAGTTGATTCCGACTGCTATTTTATGGGCTTGTCGCCATTATTTGGGCTCATCTTCATATTTGATATTATCTTATTTATTCAGCACACATGCTTTGATATGATATCCGGATTATACTTGGATTATTGTGGTTGGACTGCTTAATATTATATCTTGATTGTACTATGATTGTTATGAATGGGTTGTTGATAGGATATTCGGATCGTACGTGTGTTACTTGTTGTTGAATTCTTAAATCATGTGATATTTATCTCCTATACTTGGTTGCATCTAATACATTGCGATTCATGTCCTGTAACGTCATTTGCATTCATACTCTCATGGTTCTGATGATACTGATATGAGAGTGTTATGAAAATGCAGTGGGTCAAAGAGACCGGAAAGGCAAAGACTTATGAGATTATAGCAACATTGGGATGATGACGATATAGATGGCTCGGGTTGCATGCTGCAACGGATATAATGATACGCGGGGATCGGAGTTGCATGCCTGCAATATGACATTATTATAGACAAGAGCTAGACTCCGTGATCCGATGAGTTATGGACTTCGGGTCCCCCATTCGTCACTTTTATATGGAAAACCCTTATAAAGTGTGTATACATGTTGATTGAAAGGTACATGTCATTTGCATTGCATTCATATCATATACACACATCTCATTTCCTTGATTATTTGTTATTTGGTAATGTGGATCGATTGTTTTCCATGATTGAACTTGTCTCTGTGGCTACCTAGATAATTGGATCTGTGAATAGTTGGATAAATATTGAATTGGTTTCCATGTGTTGCTTGATTTATTATGCATGGGTATTGTGGTAATAATTTGTAAGTCTAAGTATTTGTTGTCTATTGCTACTGTGATCAGAAGTGTCAATATGTCAGGATTATTATCTAGATCTAGAGAGAATATATGCATTGTGTGTTGTCTGTTAATTGACCATGTGATTGGGTACCTAGTCTATTAAGGAACCTCTGTTAAGTGTTTCTATGAGGAATGTAAACATTGAATGATCTATGTGTGTCATATTGTAATAGTATAGAGACTTAACTAAAGCTAAAGCGAAGAAATACAAAGGAGTTAATGTCGTCATGGCTAGCCTAAGTATAATACTCTTGAAAAGTGTCAAAAAGGGTTGTTGTGATCTAAGTGTTGACTTGTTTATTGATGTGTTAAGGTTGGGGAAGTGGGATTAAGATTGAATATGCCTTGGACAAGAGAGTACTAGTCGGTAGGTACTATGATAGTAAGGTCCCTGTATATGTGAACGGATTGATTGTACTTGATTGTGAATGGAACCTTATATGAACATTATGACTTGTTGAATCAGTGTATTGACATGTGTACAACCTGACTTTTATGGGCTACCGAACTCTCTAGTATAGGCTTATCTGGTGTCAACTTGATATTTATCTCTATTACATATCTTTTGTCGTTGTCGGCCTATGATGTCTACAAGGGTACGTTATGTACTCATGCTATTCTTGTTGTATCTTTTTTATGTAGATACAGGTTCCTCTACTAGTTCACAAACTCAATTTTGAGCCGGGGTAGGTGGATTCAGCGTTCCAGGGTGAGGATGCTTCTTCGGCATGCCTTGGATGCCTCTTCTCTTGCTATGTATTTACATTTGGATTTGAAAGATGTAGTTAGGCATTTGATTATGTTATTCATGTTTTGCCCTTGTTGTCTTCCTTCATATTTGTAATCAGCATTAGTGCTATTGTATTACAGACCAAATTTTAGGGGTGTATTAATGTTTTCCACATTTCTTTCATATTATTTCATTTGTATGGGAAGTGGTTTTCCTACTGGTGGGAATGTGTAGGTGTTTCCATGATTCCTGAAAAGGGGTCATGACAAAGTTAGTATCAGAGCTTTAAGTTAAACAGTCTTAAATACAAGAGCAATGTCTGGTAGAGTCTTGCGGATTGGTGCGAAGACGTCCGTACTTATCTTTGAAAGGCTATGGGATATTTAGGAAACTTCACTTTCTTCATTCCATTCGTTTTAAGTTGAATGAAATTGGTATTTGAACTTCTTCTTCCTATTATATCACCGATGGTGGTAACACACTCTTAAATTCGTGTGTGAGTGGTTCGACATGATATCGCATGGTAGGGTATGAGTTATGCTATCATGATACGGGTATGTGACCAAGTTTAGCCGCCAACATGATTTGAGGGTACAATTGATTGGGGTTAGGTTTGTGACTTTTCTGTTTAGTGGTATCTTTGGAAAGTGGGAATGACAATTCAGAGATGTAAGAGAAAGAATTTAGATGGTTCAATCTACGTTGTATGAAGGAAAAAATTAGAATCTGGCGTGTTTGTTGGGACAAGTTTCAAGGTGTATGAGGGTGGATGTCATATATGTTATGAGGTGCTATGTAGGCTTTGACTTGATAGAATTATGATAGCAGGGTAGAATTAGTGGTTGCGAGTTCTTTCAGGGAATAGCCTTCTGTTAGAGATTAGGTGGCAATGTTATCTGTGATGAGTGAAGCTTAAGGGAATAGACCGTGGCATTTCTTTACCTACGAGGGTGTTCATGGGTTCACTGGGCATTTTGAGGTTAGTGACCCCATGGGAGTTATTAAAACTAAGAGATTGTTGATTTGTCAGTTATTTGGATGGTTTTAGTATCGAGTGAGTGTAAGAAGTTGTGTATGCTTTGGTATGTTGGACTCGTCGTAGGCTATTGGGAGCCAGTGATCGTCTAATAGGAAGGACTTTAGTGCTGGACAAGTGTGGATTTCTAGTTGCGGGATTATTGTGTATTGCATTTAGTTTTTGGATAAGATTCGTGGGCATGGTATATAAAGGTTAATACTTGGGAAGTCCTTTAGTTATTTGTATAATTACCTTGGAGGTGACTGAAGGATAGGGAAATTGCACAGTTAATTAGATAGGATATGGTTTGGGCAAAATAAGGTAAAGATTGGTTTTTTGTGGGCAAACATCGTAAAGACTCTCGAATAAGGTGTTGGCAATAGGAATATTCATGGTTATGGGTTGACGATGGTTTGATCTAATTCTAGTTGAAAGTATTCGAGTATCAATGATCGGCTCAGCGAATGCATGGACTAGTATAGAAAGAGGATTATTTCGGTTAAGGATTTTTGTCAAGGCTATTTCGACAAAACTATATGACAATGTAAGCAGGAATGTATGTTTGGTAACATATCAGTTTAGTGATGGGTATTAAATGATTGTTGGTCAGATTAACCAGAGTAGGTCGGTACTTTTTCTAGTGGATTATTTCTATAAGGATTGTACATGGAATGTGTCGGATAGGGAGGAGCTTCTAGTTTAAAGGTTCTAGTGAGATGAGGGAAACTCTCTGTTGTGGAGTATGCGATATCCTATAATTCCAGGATCGGTTCAGTATGTTGCGAGGCCTATGATATTTCAATACGCTCTGGAACATGTTTGAGTAATGATCAGTTGTTAGTGGTGAATATGATTGAAATGAAAGGTGGAAATATGAGGATTTTGATAAATGTGTGGTTGATCTAATTTGGATTAAGTAAGGTGACTCTTCGAGATAGGGTAGGATTTGGATTTGGGACAATGGAAATTCTTGGCTTAGATGTAGATTATGGTGGCATTATTTTTGCATCTTTCAAATCAGGTGAAATTATTTGATAAGGCTAGTAAACAATGAGATATGACAGATAGAGGTTCGATGAGGTGTCCAGAGTTGTGGGCGAGTTAAGAGAGAATACAAGAAAGATTTGAGGTGTTTAGAGATATGGGGTTCTACCAGACTTGCATATCGTTTAGAAGTTAAGGAACTTAGAGATTATAATCGAGTGTATGGTTCATCGATGCTAAGTTGATGACTTGGATAGAATCTAGCTTTAGAAGTTATGGGTGATGACACGTGATTGATTATTCATGAGAAAAGAGATGGAAGAGGTCATAACATGATTATAGAAAGCTTACCGGCTAATTTGGAATCATTTCGGGCGGCTATCGATAAGTTAGATATTGAGCATTTTATTTCGGGTTAGAGTTGTTCATTTGAGGTCGGGTGGCTTGTGTTTCTATTGCGTGAAGGACTTATGGTATTCTAGTAAACCACCGATAGGGATTCGATGTACTTTGATTCAGAATGGAGGTATAAAAATGTTACTGGTTCTTATAGAAATTGCAAGTAAGATTGATGATGTTCTTCAAATGATAACAAGTTAGACAGTTCTAATGGTTTGCACTAGTAGTTGGTATGTATTGAGGAGGTACAAATGGTTATGGGAAGTCTTCTGAGTGATCAGTTGATTTTCTACGGATCTGGCACGACACGGTAATTAGTGATTTGGAGATTTCAAGAGAATTGGGCTTGTGATGTATGTCTATGTGGATTTTAAGGGATTTTGGTATAATAATGGCATCGATAGTTGAGGGGGAAGATTAGTAGAATCAAACTATGTTATCAGTACATGTTGGACTATGGTTGTGGCTACAACTAAGGGATGATGGTGGTTATTGTGATAATTTGTGGATTCAATTGGATGTGGATCAAATTATCGCTATGATCAAATCAGGGAATTCGAGTGGAGTCAGTTCATAAATTTGAGAATTAACTGTGAAAGAAATTTTGGTTGAAGGAATAGAGATATAGGGTATTGAGGTAAGTTATAGTAGCTTCTAATGGTTAAATGAACAAGCGGTATTGTCAGTATATTTCTTGTTATTGTGGATATTCCTTGATTACTCGTGGGCTTTCATACTTTCCTTTTTTCCGTTCAAGGACAAACGTTTGTTTAATTAGTATCTGATGTAATGACATGTTTGGTCATTTAGGCATTTTATCCTTTTACCGTTGTTGACCCTTCCCCTAGCATCGTTAAAGTGTATTTGACTTGCGGGGATGGGTGGAGCAATTCCCGAGACTTTTAGAGGAGTCTTGGATAAGGAAAAGAATATTTTGGAAATTCTTAAGTTAAGAAATGAAAAAGTTTGACCAAAGTCAACATCGGGGGCAAGTGCATCTTTTTCTAGGTTTTATCGATTTCATTAGCTTCGGAACGTGATTTATGACTTAGTCTAGTCATTGGTTTGATTCCCGAGAGGTTCGGATGTGATTAAGGTGGTTGGTTGAGAAACTAGCTTTTGAGATGATTTGGAGTTTACCACGGTCAACATCGGGTCAACACGGATCCGTTTGGGTTTTTTTAGAGTTCAAGCAGTTTTGTATGATCATTTGTGACTTGTAGGAACTTTCAGAATTTGAATTGGACTTTGTTTGGTCAAGTTTAGGTGCATGGGTCGATGGCATAAGTTGCTCTCCCTCGACGCTTCAGTATACCATTATATTCATTCTATGTTGGAATTGAGCTTTGATTGTTGGAATAGATGCGTATCGAAATTTGTGATTCATAGCCACTTGAATCGTCAAATTCAAACAATGTATGAGGGAGTTATGCCCATCTTAGTTTCGGGAAAAATTATTGGTTCATGGTTTCCGCCTAGGTGGGCTTCCGGGCGCCGAAGCGGATCCGCCGGGGTGGAAATTGGTCCGCGGAAGCGGAAACGTCTGTGTAAATATCATATTGCGTCCTTTTAGTATTTTTCCCATAGCTTGAGTTTTAGAGCTCCGATTGAGGTGATTTTTGTGGCGTTGTTCTCGTCTCAACAAGGGGGTAAGTATCCAACCTTTATTTTGACATTTAGTTAAGATTATTTTCATTGTCTATCAATTTTATCCGCGTTTGATTTGGGAAAATTGTGTGTTTTAAACCCTACGGTGAAATTTGAGTTTTATTCAATTAATTATGGTTGGATTGGAGTAATTTATAAGTTTTTGGATTGTTTAAACCTTGGGTAAACTATTTCTAATATAAATTTTGATTTCAATCCAGATTTTGCAAACATTCGATTTATGGGTTTTGACACAAAAAGGGTTTTGACAAAGCATAAAATTGGAGGCTCAATTTGGATTAGAATTTCATGAAACTTTAGATTATGACTATTTAGATCATGGATAACGTGCATCTAACTTAAATTTCTGATATTGCCCTTGTGGGTCCGAGGTCAATTTTTGGATTTCGGACTAAAGTATAGCAATATGGGTCTTGTTAGATTCGTATGAACCCGTAGAACACTATTTTAATAATATTCTTCCGATTGAACTCAGTTTCTCACTAAAATTATCATTTTATCCTTGGGGTTCGGGATGAGGTTTTAGATTTACTTTTGACCATGAGTTCCTTACAAGACATGTTTGGTATCAATAGAATCATGTATAATGTAGAATTGGAACTTATGTGTTGATTGAATGTGTGTGGTACCATATGAACTTCATGCTCTTGTTTGAATAACGATCATCTAATATTCGCTCAGGAAGACTTGTGGATTAGGAGTTCGTGGCTCTTGCTCGGCTTTGAGGTAGGCTACAGTTTAGTTTTTCGAGACTCTAATAGAAGTACGTAGTAGTTATAAATGTTGAAGTGTATTGGGCGTGTTTGAGGGTCCTACTCAAATGGTTGTGATGAATATTTTAGTGGGTACCAGTGTTGAACTGTGCTAATGGGTGATTTAGGGAATCAGCCTTAACCTGATTCCGACTATTGTTATGTGGGCTTGTCGCCATTATTTGGGCTCGTCTCTATATTTGATATTATCATGTTTATTCTCACTTTCGGAGTTCGCTAGACCTTTTAGGATAGTGATAGCCAATTCGAGGTTCCTAAGGAAGGAGGAGCACTTGTTGACTTTCCATAGTTCAGTGGCTAAGACTCAGATAGACTTTTTGGTCCTTAGGAAGGTTGACAACGGTTTGTGTAAAGACTGTAAGGTTATTCCGAGTGAGTATCTTACAACTCGACATAATCTTTTGGTGATGGATTTGGAAATCAAGATGGGTAAGAAGAGGAGTGTTGTGGATGACAGGCTCATAACCAAATGGGGCAGTTTGACCATGGCTAGTGCAAAAGAGATGGAGGAGAGGTTGATGGCCAGGGGGCATGGAGTAGTAGTGGGGATGCGATTGGTATATGGGATAGGACCACTAGTTGCATTCAGGAGGTATCTAGAGAAGTGTTAGGTGTCTCGCGGGGTAGCCATGGTGGACATTAAGGGGACTGGTGGTGGAATGGCAAAGTTCAAAAGAATGTGGAAGCAAAGAAAATGGCGTATGCGAAATTGGTAAAAAGCAAGGATGTGTTGGAAAAGTGGACGAATAGGAAATTGTATAAGATGGCAAGGAAGGAGGCAAAGCTAGCAGTTATGGCGGCGAAAATGATAGATTTTGAACGCCTATATGTGGAATTAGAGGGAAAAAACGGGGATAAGAAGTTGTATAGACTATCCAAGGTGAAGGAGAGCAGGACCCATGACATAGATTACGTGAGGCGCATGACGAATGATTATGGAAAAGTACTGGTAGAGGACGCTCGTATTAGATGGAGGTGGCAGTCTTACTTCTATAAACTCTTAAACAAACAATGAGATAAAGACATGGTACTGGGAGATCTAGAGCAATCTAGAAGGTACCGAGATTTTAGATATTGTAGAAGTATTAAGGTTGAGGAGGTTAAGGGTGTTGTTCATAGGATGCGCAAGGGACGAGCGACCGGGCCTGATGAGAGCCTAATTGAATTTTGGAAGAGCGCAGGCAGGGCAGGTTTGGAGTGGCTGACTGAGTTATTTAATGTCATATTTAACACAGCAATAATGCTCAAAAAATGGAGGTGGAGTACAATTATTCCTTTATACAAGAACAAAGGTGACATTTAGAGTTGCAACAGCTATAGGGGTATCAAGCTGCTAAGCCACACTATGAAAATTTAGAAATAGGTTGTGGAGATGAGGGTGAGAAGAGGAGTGTCTATTTTTGAGAACCAGTTTGGATTCATGCTGGGCATTTGACAATAGAAGCCTTTTATCTTATTAGGAGGTTGGTGGAGCAGTATAAGGAGAGGAAGAGAGACTTACATAGTTTTCATCAATCTCAAAAAGGCATACAACAAAATACGGAGGTTCTATGGATATGTTTAGAGGTTAGAGGTGTACATGTGGCGTACACTAGGGCAGTCAAGGATATATATGATGGAGTCAAGACCAGGGTACCAATAGTAGGAGGAGACTCAGAGCATTTTCCATTGATAATGGGGCTGCACCAGGGATCAATTCTTCGCCCTTTCTTATTTGCCTTGGTGATGGATGGACTGATGCGCCAAATTCAAGAGGAGGTGCCATGGTGTATGTTATTCACAGATGACATAGTTCTGGTTGATGAGACTCGCAGTGGAGTGAATGCTAAGTTAGAGGTTTGGAGATAGATTCTGAAGTCTAAAGGTTCAGGCTGAGTAGGATAAAGATAGAATACTTAGAGTGTAAGTTCAATAATGGGAGTGACCATGAGACAGGCGTGGAGGTGAGGCTTAGTACTCAGGTCAATCCAAATAAAAAAAAGCTTCAAGTATCTTCGGTCTATTATCCAAGGAAATAGAGAGATTGATGATGATGTCACATATCATATTGGTTCAGGGTGGATGAGACAGAGGCTCGCATGTGGAGTCTTATGCGATAAAAAGGTGCCACAAAAACTTAAAGGCAAGTTCTATAGGGTGATGGTTAAATCGACTATGTTGTATGAGGCAGAGTGTTGGCCAGTCAAGACTTCGCATATCTAAAAGATAAAAGTTGTGGAGATGAGGATGCTGAGATGGATGTGTGGGCATACAAGGAGGGATAGGATTAAAAATAATGATATCTGGGATAGAGTGGGAGTGGCCTCGGTAGAGGATAAGATGCGAGAAGTGAGGTTGAGATGGTTCGAGCATGTGCAGAGGAGAGGCACAAATTCCCCAATGCGGAGGAGTGAGAGGTTGGCTATGTATGGGTTCAAAGGGGTAGAGGTAGGCCGAAGAAGTATTGGGGAGAGGTGATTAGATGTGATATGGCGCAGGTACAACTTATTGAGAACATGACCTTAGATAGGGGGTTGTAGAGGACATGGATTAGGGTAGAAGGGTAGTAGGTAGTTGAGCGTAGTCCTACTTACGCTTTTGTACTAGTAGTTATAGTGTTGTTATTGTAGCCCTGCTTAGCCTATTATACTAGTAGGCACAGTATTGTTTTATAGTCCCCTGTCCTTTGATTTCTGATGTTGTATGTTCTTTTGTATACTTTATTTATCTTATTTACCTACGTTAGTTACCGCTTCTTTTTTCAGAATGCTTTATCATGGATTATTCGCTTTTGTTACTTTAATTTTCATACAACTTTAAATTTCTTGTTCGGGTCTGACCATTTCTCTTGCTTTGCTTGTGCCTATGCATTGTCTTGAGTCAAGGGTCTTTCGGAAATAATATATCTACTTATCAAGGTAGAGTTAAGGTTTGCATACACTCTACCCTCCCCAGACCTCACGTTGTGGGACTTCACTTGGTATGTCGTTATTGTGTTCATCATACATGTTTGATATGATATCCTGATTGTACATGGATTATTGTAGTTGGACTGCTTAATATGATATACTGATTGTACTTGGATTATTATGAATGGAATATTGATATAATATCCAGATTGTACGTGGGATACTTCTTGTTGAATTCTAAAAGTATGTGATATTCATCTCCTATACTTCATTGCATCTCATACATTATGTTTCTTGCCCTATAATGTCATATGCATTCATACACTAATAGTTCTGATGGTATTGATATGAGAGTGGTATGAAAATGTTATGGGTCCAAGAGACCAGAACGGCAAACTACTTATGACATTATGGAAACATTAGGATGATGATGATACAGATGGCTAAGGTTGCACACCATAATAGATATGATGATACGCAGGGATTGGAGTTGCACGCCTACAATATGAAATCATTACAGCCAAGAGCTGGGTTCTGTGAACCGATGAGTTATTCCGTAGTAGATGGGTATATGGACTTTGCGAGTCCCTTATGGGTCACTTTTATAAGGCAAACCCTTGTAATATGTGTATATCGGTTGATGGAAAGGTACTTGACATTTGCATTGCATTTATATTGTACAAACACATCTCATTTCCTTGATTATATATTATTTGGTAATGTGGATCGGTTGTTTGCCATGATAGAACTTGTCTCTGTGGATACCTGGATAATTAGATCTCTGAACACTTGGATAAATATTGAATTGGTTGCCATGTGTGGCTTGATTTCTTATACATGGGTCTTGTGGCTAGCCTAAAAAGGTCATGGGTATCATGGCTAGCCTAAGTATAATACTCTTGAAAATCATCTTAAAAGGGTTGTTGTGATCTAAGTGTTGACATGCTTATTGATATGTTAAGGTTGGGTAAGTGGGGTTAAGCTTGAATATGAATTGGAAAAAAAATACTAGTCGGTGGGTACTATGATAGTAAGGTCCCTGTATATGTGAATGGATTGATTATACTTGATTATGAATGGAGACTTATGTGAATATTGTGACTTGTTGAATCAGTGTATTGACATGTATACAACGTGACTTATATGAGCTACTAAACTGTCTAGTATAGGCTTATCTGGTGTCAACTTGATATTTATCTTTGTTACGTATCTTCCGTCGTTGTCAGCCTATGATGTCTACGGGGGTATGTTATGTACTCATACTACGCATGCTGTATCTTTTCTGATGCAGATACATGTCCCTTTGCTAGTTCGCGAGCTCGAGTGTGAGTTTAGACAGGTGGATTCGGCGTTCCAGGGTGAGGATGCTTCTTCGTCATTCCTTAGATGCATATTCTCTTTCTATGTCTTTACATTTGGATTCGAAAGATAAAGTTAGGCATTTGATTATGTTATTCATGTTTTGGCCTTGTTGCCTTTCTTCAAACTTGTATTCCGCATTAGTGCTCTTGTATTGCAGTCCAGATTTTAGAGGTATATTGATGTTTTGATAATATTTCCGCATTTCTTTCATATTGTTTTGTTTGTATAGGAAGTGGTTTTCCTACCGGTGGAAATGTATAGGTGGCACCACGATTCTTGAAAAGGGGTCGTGACAATACCAAATTGAGAAAGGTACCATGCATATGCATTGCATCCTCATTCATACATTGATTACTTGTGGTGTGATAACATGACTTGGATTGGTAACTGGAACTATGTGTGATTTACTCATATATGAGATCATTGATTGAATTGATTATGTGACCTATTTGGTTACCTATTGGCTTGGTCTCTGTGGATTGATTGTGTGGCTACTCTTAGGTGTCTGGCAGTCGATGTTGAACTGATCTGTGTTAGTGGATTCATTGGCTTGTGATTGCTAGTGGCTGACCGTATCAGTGGTTAAGGGTCTAGCATGGATTGTGGGTATAACGGTGGGGTTGGGTTATGTGTCTGGCTTAAGGATGCCTAATGAGTAATTGATGTTTGCCGGTAAAAGTAGACGTTAGGGAACTACTTGTTAATTGCAGTAAGAGTCTAATATACTAAAAGAGTGTTTTGTTTGTAATTGGATCTGGCCACGCTTAGGTTTAAGACTAGTGGTATAACTGTAGTCAAGGTGTCCCTATCCTAAGGGTTATCTCGTTGAAGGTCTAAGGGAATGGAACAATATACCGTGCGTCTGACTTACCTGTGTTATCCAACCAATGTAGTAAGGTTTAATATAAATTTTCGGCATGACTAAGTCTAGGTGTGAGATTAGAGGACTACTGGAAAATATGAATGTATTTGTAATTAATTGTTTCATGACATATTTGAGGATTGTTAGCTACACGACTTATATAACTTGATGTGTATGGTGCCATTATAGAATGGCAGACTTAGGTGTTGTAAAACCTACGTTCTTAGTAAATCTTTATATGATTAGGCTGACTTGTTAATTCTTAATCTTCTATGTAAACAACATGACTTATTCGGCTTATTGAATTTCTAGTGATAGGATTATATTGTGTCAACATTGTATTTATCTCTAATTGTGTAGCTTCCGTCATTGTCGACCTATGATGTCTAAGGGTACGTCGTGTACTCATGCTACACTTGCTGCATCTTTTCTGGACGCAGGTCTTCAGTCTATCAGGTTGCAGTTTGGAGCACGAAAGCTGAGGCAGACTACTTTATTCAATGGCCTTAGTTTCTATCTTATGTAAATTGTTCGTTCATCTAGGCAGTATTGTTATTTTCCCCATTTAGTTGTTGCATCGTAGAGTCTTTTTTTAAATACTTGATACTTGATTACTCTTTTCTTAGTACCTGTTGGATATTAATTTAGTTTAAGGAACGGTTTTCGGATAAGGTAGGTTGGTAAAGTCATGGGAGACTTTTTTTAAATACTTCATCACTACTTCTTTAGTTGAGACTATTCCGGAGATTGTGATGTTACACCCCGTAAATTTACACATCGAATATACCCTAAGTTATGAAACCTAAGATAAGGAAGAAGGTTCTATTGGACGAGTTAAGGAATGATCGAGTTGAACCCGAAGAAGTTATGACATTTTAAAAGAGTTGTTATGCCCTTCATGCTTAGAATCCTTATGGTGAGCGCATTTTATTAAGCCGATGTAAGATGAAAATAGTATAATGGCCATTAAAATGGATGAAGAAGGCCTTGGATAAAAGTTGGAAGCATATCCAAAGGATTCCGAGTTATACTTGTCGTTTCGCGCCCGTTTGAGAACCCGATTAACCAATTTAAGTTCCGACAACTCGAGCCCCATTCTGAGGTTCATTTATGACATAAATGGATGTTAAGAAGGTTTATGGATGGTTATAAGTCATTGAGATCCAAGTAAATATAACTCGACGAAGATTGAAGAAGTTTTGACGATACGCCATGAGTTTTGTGTCACGGATGCCCTTCCGCCTCGTGGATGTGGCCGTGGATCAGAGAAAATTTTTAACCACCTCACTGCCACCATATTCGGTGGAGTATTCTGCAGTATATGTTCGTATGACCCACATATAGGGTCGCTATGAGAGACGGTTGGGTTGGCCATTTAAGGCTGAAAGTCGGTGAATTTCTTTCCCAACCTCATTTTCGATCCCACAAGTCCCAAACCCTTACCAAACGCTCTTCAAGCCCCATCCTACCATTAAAGAATAATCTTACAAGTATCCAAAGTGATTTCTCCCTTTAAGGATCAAGAAACACCTCGGAATCTTCGTTAGCTAGCTCGGCAAGTCACAGACTACTTTGAGATTGAGTTAAAGATTGTTGTAGAGGGCTTCTTGGAATATTAAGGTAACGTTTCATATCCTTTCATGTGTCCTTTATATCTCTCAACTTGTCTTGATTGGTTGGTGGAGATAACATATGAATTATGAAAGTATAGTAGGTATAATCTTGAAGAACACCTCTTATGGTATGAAGTTATGTTAAACTTGTTGTTTGGTATTGTTGGATGAGATTAACAATAGATATTCGTATTGACTTACGTTGGTAAGGTTGTGAAGTTGAGGAATTGAATTAGGGATGATGATGGTGTTAAATTGAATGAGAATCTATGGTAGTATAGCTCTAGAACTTCACGCATACAAGTTGTTCGACAAATTTCCTAAATGAAATCTCTTATAAGTTTTGAGCTCGATATTCATACAAATCCCTCATTTAATGTAGAAAATCATTCACACTACATGTGAGGCTCCTTAGAACTTGGGCAGCTTCATCGATGAGGTATGTAAGGCTCACTCCTACATTCTTTTGGCATGATCCATGAGTAAACAAAACCATAATGATGTCACTTCAAAAGAAAAGGTATAGTCGGCGGGGTATGGAACTTATTTGTGCAAACCACTACAGTTGGTTTTGATATTACCGAGTCCCACGTCTAGGTCAGATATGACCAAGTCCTCATTGAGGCCGGATATGATATATATATATTATGATATGATTTTCCCCACAGAGAGGCTAGATATTACATATATGGCCCCGATGAGTGGCTTGATTGTTACAAACATGCATACATACCCATACTTGTGACAAGTAGGTCCTCAGAGGCTTATTATGAGTTTCAGGTTGACTTATGTACCCTTATCTCTTATGTTATATCTTTTATCTACATTTGTTATTTGCCTTATATATTCAGTACATATTTCGTACTGATGTCCCTTTCAGCGATATTGCGTTTCATGCCCGTAGGTACAGATAGACATGCATATAATTCCTCACAGTAGGTGACTCAACTCAGCTGAAGGTGGTCACGCTTGTTTATTCTAGAGCTATCTAGGGAGCTTATACGTATGATGGTTGTACATAGTTGGGTATGGCGGAGCCCTGTCCTGACCAGATGTTGTCGTTATACTCTTTAGAGGCTTGTAGACAGTCGTGTGTTGTATTATGGTTTTGTGTGTGTCCTTGTCGTCCTCTCCAGTAGACTTGTTATGTTCATATCGGCCTTGTTGCACATACATCTATATAGGTTCAACCTTTCTGCGTGTATGTAATTATGTCTTGTTCAGTCATCATTCATCATAGGTCTTCTTAGCCTATGTGTTGTTGAAATATACCACATGTATCAAGACTGGTACGCTTGGGCAATTGGGCGTCGTGTGCCATCCATACACCCCGAGGTTAGGGTGTGACAAACTTGGTATCAGAGTAGGTCTGTCCTAGGAATATCTACAAGATGTTTCTAGTAGATTCTTGCTTATGGGCGTGTTGCGCGCCACACTTATAAACAGGATGATACATGACATTTAGGATGGTTTCCTTCTTTCTTGATCTAGATCGTGCACTAGAGCCGAGATGTATGTACCTCTTTCCTAATCTTGTTGTATTTACAATTTTAGGAATGTCCTTTTCAAGAGATACATCTTCTATCGAGACTGACCTATCAGAATATATGAGCAGACTACCTCCCCACTAGTATTTGACCTTGATACGATTAGGGGCACCGAAGGAGACCCCATACCATTAGATATACATTCTGATATACCCTCAGCACCGTCCGAGAAGATGTTAGGAGGGCAGTTCAGGTATTAACCCTTTTGGTTGCCTCTCAGGCATGATACCGCCTTGGTATGATTGACAGTGATAGACCCCTGGAAGGGTCAGGAAGGTCATAGCCCAGGGAGCCCGTTCGACATAGCTGATTCATCTGGAGCTAGGGAAAGGACTAAGAGGGTTAAAGTGGTCAGTGATTATCGGAGGAAATTGAATGAAGAAGGATTTCGGATGTATGACCATCATGACAGATGTTTTCGATAGACCAAGTACGATTAGAGTTCTCGGGTAAGGCCGAGGCAGAGGTCACAACCCTCTATACTGTAGGATCAAAATAGGAGTGGTTCAGACTGAGTGGGGCCATCTAGGCCATGTTGTGAGATGTGTGGATGAATGTATGTGGGACTTTGTTGTAAGGAAATAGGAGTTTGTTATTAGTATGGTAATCAAGAACACAGGATACGAGAGTGTCCCGAGCTGTCCTATAGGAGAAATGAGGAGAGCAAAGATGTAGCCTCGAGTTCTGATGCTACTCGGGGAGAGAGGACGAGCGTAGGTACTATTTTGATTTATGTATTCATCTAGCTACCCTCTACATACGCGACATGGACTTGTTTTATACTCTAAAAGAGTGACAAATAGTTTGATAAGAAAGAATTGTGGATGTAGAGATACAAACTGAAGAAGAAAACTTCTAGTCCAATGGATGGTTAAAGTTACATATGCATATTGTAAGTAGAATGGATGTGGAGACCCAACATGACCTAGTGTTGAAGTGTGTGGCATATTTTTAAACGAATATACTAGATAAACTCATAATTCATGGTAACGTATTATCTGATGATTGTATGAAAATCCAAAGATCTAGGGGATGAACGACAAATAGAAATAAGGACAAAAGAAAATGTAAATGAAAAAGGATTGTTGGGAAGTTTGGAGTGTCCTGAGAATGTTTCTCATTTCTTACCGACTTACGTCTTTTGAATTTGAAGAATATGCTATGAATATGTGATTTACAAGGGTCAGCCAAAATAAGATCGAAAGGGAATGCAAATCAAAAAGGGGTATCGTATAGTTTGAAGCACTTCAAGAATGTTTTTCACCCCTTAGTGGATTACGTCTTTTAAAATATGAGAGTTTCCAATGAATGCCTGATTTAAATAGTAACCCCGGGACAGAGGAATGAGACGGGAATAAATTTCTGAAATCAAGTACATGGAGCTTCTTTTCAGAAGGTGGTTAAAGAAAAAGAGGCGTAGAATGTTATACCCAAACTAGTGACCCCAATCCCCCCATAAGGATAGGACAATGTATGGGGGATGGAAATAAGATAAGTTACATTGATTGAAGAAAAATAGTATACCTTATCTGATGTGAACAAATTTGTGCATGGGTGGCAGTAAAATATTATAGATTTCAAATGATGGATGATGAAGGCTTCAAGTTCTGTGGTGTGATTTTTATGAGCCGCCCGAGTAAGAACACCTGGTTAAATACTGTTTACAATAAAGATCACGATATAGCAGGGGTGTGACTAAGAGGGCTAGATGGATGTTTGGAAAGTGTAAGCAGAATGTTATGACATGCTACTAAGGCCACTGGGTATTCCTCGTAAGGACAGACGAGCGAAAGGATTTTTAAATGGTAAGGGTACCAAAGATGAGACCATGAGGGAACCCATGACAGTAAGAGCACTTTGAGATAACAACCTTGGCAAATAGATGATATGCTGATCATCCCAACCTAAGAATAGAACCCCAATGCAGGGGAGCGATAAGTATAAAGGGATACATCAAATCAAGGGTCTTTTAAAGAATTCAAGTCGGAAATGTAAAGAATAAAGGATCAAGTGGCGGTTTAAGAGAATATCTAATACCAAGTAAGGGGGAAGCCCGTGGGAGTAGTAAATGGAACTCGGACTATGATTTGAACCTTGGATATGTCAATCACTTGTTTTGTTCTGAATATTAGCAAGACGAGGGGAGACAGTTAAGGGAAAGTAATGGTGAATAAAGGCCTAATGTGGGCATATAACGGAAGGGTAAGATGATTGGCGAACCTCAAAGAGCCCAAAGTAGATATTAAGGAAAAGAGTTAAGGAGTAGGGATGATCGAATAAGGATAAAAGCAAGCAAATAATGGTAAATCTTGGATTTAGCAAATTGACTGGAAACTCCATGAAATGGATGATATGATTAACGTGAGGTTTAAAGATGTGGGTTGTAACAGGAACCTGAGCCAATCTATAAAGATGAAAGCATTAACTCAAGTACGGTAATGGTGGTGAATTCGATAGATCATCGCCTCGTGAACATAAATCCCTCGATGGAAAGAGGGTAGGATGATCCTTAGCATGAATAACACCAAAGAACAGTACGATTACGTAAAAGGTTTCCTCCAGATAAAGTATATGTGACATGCCCGATAAAAGAATAGTCGAATGCGGCGATTAAAGAATCTTGAAATCACCAAAGTTCAGTATTGCGCTCTTAATATTAGGTTAATGTTTCTCTCTAAGGGGCACGACTCCAGATCAAGAAAAAATGGTGGATACCTAAGGAATAAGGCTAACAAAAGGGAAAAATACATCATGGACGAAAAAGTGTCCAGTCTTTAATATGTAAAGAAAAGGGAAAGTAAGGTGAATAGTAAGGGAATAATACACATGGATACTTGAATAATAATGGGGCATGACTAAGGAGATGAACCCATTTTGGATTAGTCATTTATAGAATATCCGAATTTGAGAGTTTATGAGAAATAAGAGATTTCAATATAATAGACAAGGATGCAGTTGACGATATAGTCGAGCATTGCTAGTAGGAAGAGAAATATCATGATTTAAAAGGGAATAATAGGGTAACAAGTAGCCAGCAGAAATAGAAGCCAAGTGATGAAGATTCCCTGAAGAAAAATACAGGAGAATTATCGTGTATTGAGAATAGAAGGAACATTGAGATGAAGAATGTTGTAGCAATCCACACATCTACAATATACGGAGGTATAGCGTGGCGTGAAGTAAAGGTTATAACAAAAAATATTAGTAAAATCATAGATTGATGGTCGATAGATAAGAGGACGCACACTAAAAGCAGGAAAAGTTAAATAAGGATTGTTGAGAGCCATGAGAGTTGCCAAAGTTTATCCCGTTATCATCGTAAAACCCTTCTGATTTGAAACACTGACATATAAAGTGACTTGACAGCTCGCATCATAGTCTTCAGGACCGTCTACAAGGTCAAAGGTTGGCTAACAATTCATACTAAGGAAAATATCTATTTCCGGAGGTAACATTGAATCATTGCACAGACACCAAAGAGGACCTGGGGCATTCAGATCAGATTTACGTATTGGACTTTAAATAATGGTGACCATTGCCGTGGAACTAGCATGTCAAAACATAAGGTTTGTGTAAGAAAGATGGACAAGGCTCCTATTGAATACCGAAGAAGGAAGCGATTCGTGGTAGTGGTAGTAAATGAGATACATTAAGGAAGATGGAAGACTTGACGATAAGAGAGGGAAAAAGTTAGAAAGAAGGAAAGACATAATTCGAGACGTTAACTATTATAGTACCCAAATTTGACCAAGTAATGTAACGATAGACCGACCCACCTATCTAGTTCTTACATTAGATACTAAGAGCAATTATTGGGTATCCCTTTCAAATTTCACCATGGTAGGAATGTGAAGGTAAAGAAGAGGTTGTTGAATGAAATGATTATATCCTTAAGTGTGATAATATGACTAAGGTAATAAAGGAATGTAGAAGAACGTGGGATAAATATGGGAAAAAATACTAGAAGAAGAAATTAATGCAGATAACCATATTGTTTTCAAAAATTCTTGACCTATGACGATCATCACGCAACATCTTATCATTATGATTTTACCTATGCTCCTCACCCATGAACTACTATCACACAAATCCTATCGTGCGACAAAACTTGTAACAACGAAATGAAGGCAATGAAAGACATAGTTAAAATGTCAGGATTCAGTGGTTTGGGTAAATTACAGTTATTAAATGATATCATAAAAGAGATGTAAGACCAGGTGGGGTCGATGATGTACCAATAATATCATGTTTGTGTAAGGTGATGGTTATGGTATTTGATTGCGCGACAGGCTGAGATGGCCCTATGTACAAAAGAAACTCTGCCAAAGTTATCGAAGGATATGAGAGTCGCTATCCCCATGTAATAATGTCTAAACGGTTACCTATGCTCTACACTTATGAACTCCTATCACACAAATCCTATCGTGCGACAAAACTTGTAACAAGGGAATGAAGGCAATGAAAGACATAGTTCAGATGTCAGGTTTCAACGATTTGAATAAATTGCAACTACTAAATGATATCGTAAAAGAGATGTATGACCGGGTGGGGTCAATGATGTACCAATTATATCATGTTTGTGTAACCCTATGAGGTAACTATTATGGAATCTGATTGCGCGATACGCTAAGATGGCCCTATGTACAAAAGAAATTTTGCCAAAGTTGTCGAAGCATATGAGAGTTGCTATCCCCGAGTAATGATACCTCAACATTTGAGGACGAATGTTCTTAAGGTGGAAGGATGTTACACCCCATAAATTCTCACATTGAATATACCCTAAGTTAAGAAAACTAAGATAAGGAAGAAGGTTCCATTGGAAGAGATAAGGAATGGTCGAGTTGAACCCGAAGAAGTTATGAGAGTTTAAAAGAGCCGGTAAGCCCTTCGTGCTTACAATCCTTATGTTGAGTGTGTCGTATTAATATGATGTAAGATGAAAATAGTATAATGACCATTAAAAGGGATGAGGAAGGCATTGGATCAACGTTGTAAGCATATCCAAAAGATTCCGAGTTATACTCGTCGTTTTACGTCCATTTAAGAAACCGATCAAAAAATTTAAGTTTTGATGACTCGAGCCTCGTTCCGAGGTTCACTTATGACATAAATGGATGTTAAAAAGGTTTATGGATAGTTATAAGTCATTGATATCCAAGGAAATATAACTCGATGATGATTGACAATGTTTTGATGATACGCTATGAGTTTTGTGTCGCGGATGCTCTTCCACCTCGCGAATATGGTCGCGGATCAGAGAAATATTTTAGGAACTTCACTGCCACCATATGCGGTGGCATATGCTGCAGCATATGTCCATATTCCCCATATATGGGGCCTCTATGAGAGGCGGTTGGGTTGGCTATTTAAGGCTGAAAGTCGGCCAATTTCGCTCCCAACATCATTTTTTATCCCACAAGTCCCAAACCCTTCCCAAACACTCTTAAAGCCCCATCCTACCATTAAATAACAATCTTACTAGTATCCAAAGTGATTTATCCCTTTAAGGATCAATAAACACCCCGGAATCTTCATTAGCTAGCTCGGCAAGTCATGGACTACATTGAGATTGAGTTGAAGATTGTTGTAGAGGGATTCTTGGAAGATTCAGGTAAATTTTCATATCATTTTTATATGTCCTTTAGATCTCTCAACTTGGCTTGATTGGTTGGTGGAGATAACCTATGAATCATGAAAGTATAGTAGGTATGATCTTGAAGAACACCTCTTATGGTATAAAGTTATGTTAAACTTGTTGTTTGGTATTGTTGGATGAGATTAAGAATAGATATTGTTATTGAATCATATTGGTAAGGTTGTGAATTTGAGGAAGTGAATTAGGGATGATGATGGTATTAAATTTAATGAGAATACATGGTAGTGTAGCTCTAGAAGTTCACGCATATAAGTTGTTCGACAAATTTCCTAAATGAAATCTCTTATAAGGTTTGAGCTCGATGTTGATACAAATCCCTCGTTTAATGTAGAAAATCGTTCACACCATGTGCGAGACTTCTTAGAACATGGGCAGCTTCATAGATGAGTTATGTAAGGCTCACTCCTACATTTTTTTGTCATGATCCATGAGTAAACAAACCCATAATGACGTCACTTCAAACGAGAAGTCTACTATTGAGATTAAAGCTTATGAACTTCATTGTTTAGTATTGATATATGTTTTAACGCTCTTATTGTGTTCTTTGTCAGAAACACCTCTCTCCATGATTGTTTTTAAATTTTTATATCCTTTTATGATCCTTGCGAACTCCTGGACAATTGACACATAAACCATTCCATAACGATTATAAGAGGATAATGACATTGAGTCACTCCGATTGGATTCATAAGGCCCTCTAGAGTCATTGTTTGCATTACACTTATATATGTATCTATTTTCTTACCAAGTCGCGCTATATTTGGTCGGGTACGGCACCTATTTGTGCACACCACTGTAGTTGGTTTTGATATTACCGAGTCCCACATCTTGACTGGGTATGAATGAGTCCTCATTGAGGCCGGATAAGATATATATATATTATGATATGATTTTCCCCACAGAGATGTTGGATATTACATATATAGTCTCGATGAGTGGCTTGATTTTTACAAACATGCATACATACCTACACTTGTGACAGGTAGGTCCTCAGAGGCTTGTTATGAGTTTCAGGTTGACTTATGTACCCTTATCTCTTACGTTATATCTTCTGTCTACATTTGTTATATTCCTTACATATTCAGTACATCATTCGTATTGTTGTCCCTTTGAGGGACATTATGTTTCATGCCCGAAGGTACAGACAGAGATCTAAATGATTCCTCACAGTAGGTGACTCGACTCAGCTGAATGTGGTCATGATCATTTCTTTCAGAGCTGTCTAGTGAGTTGATGGTATGATGGTTGTACATAGTTAGGTATGGCGGGGCCCTGTCCCAACCAGATGTTGTCGTTATACTCTTTAGACGCTTGTAGATAGTTGTGTGATGTATTATGGTTTTGTGTGTGGCCTTGTCGGCCTCTTCAGTAGATTTGTTGTGTTCATATTGGCCTTGTCATCCTTGTTGCATGTACATATGTATAAATTGAGGATTTTTTTCGTGTAGGTGATTATGTCTTGATATGTCATCATTCATCAAAGGCTTTGTCAGTCCATGTGTTGTTAGAATATACCACAGGTATCAGTACTGGTACGTTCGGGCCTTCAGGCGCTGGGTATTAGCCACATCCCCCGAGGTTGGGGTGTGACATGTGGTAAGATGTCTGGCTGTCCCGCAACACCCTTCTCCCTTCATCATTTATGATTTATGTCTTCATTTTATTCAGACAGTGTATTAGTGTATTTTAAACTTGTACTTTTTCTATTCGTAGAGACTCTTGTACTTATGACACCAGTGTGTTTTGGTTGCTTCCATAATTCTTTATAAAGACTTAGTATTATGGATATTCATCATTTCTCTTACTTTCCACTTATTTATGTTATTGAATTAGATTATGGTTCGGTTGGCTTACCTATCTGTTAGGAATAGGTGCCATCACAATTTATGATTTTTGGGTCGTGACATGATTATTAAATGCATTTCAATATAACCATGAAATCGTGCATGAATACACCTCTAGCTTGATTATCACAAGTAAATGGTTTAATTGAGTTATAGATGCACATAACAAACAAATCAGGTCAACTAACTACCAGCTAATGCCCACATGCTCAGTATTCTCAGATTTCAATCCGTAACTACACAATTACATAATTTCCCATACATAACACTAGTACTCATATCAATGTCCGTTACATGAAGGGTACAAGACTCCCTTCTTACGCACTTACCCCTTATCGTTATCATTTTTAATCTTAACTAAACACAAACGTCCTTCAAACGAAGTCTTGAAAGTCTTAACATACCTCAAATGCTGAACAAACGTGTCATGAACCTAAAGATAATGCATTTCCTTACCTCAAATCCTCAGAACATTCTCAATCTATCAAATATGTGATGAACATAAGATAATGAATCCGTTAGACACTCATATTGTTATACGTATAGCCTAGGCCCAAAATGCACCCCAAAAATTAAATTAGAGCCCCCAATGCATAAAAGGAACTTTATTTTAAAATTCATTTATCCATAACTCAAGGAACCTAAATCCCAAAAAATCACCTAAAAGGAATCGACATCCAAATCCATGATTTTTATTCTCTTAAGCTTAGGGCTCAAATTTCCAATTAAATCAACCCAAACACGGAATAAGACATTATAATATGACGAGAATCATGGGGAAATACTAAAATCAATATTAGAATCTTACCTCTCTTCAAAAATGAGTTGATAGCCTTCGAAATTGTCTATATTCGAGATCTAAAACTCCAAAAATCAACATTTGAAATGTCCTTCCAAATTTGGGAATTTAAAGTCTGCCCAAGCATTTCCTTCTACGCGATTGCGGGACCATCATCGTGAACGCGTTGACCACTGACCTATCGTGAACGCAAGACTCTCTTCACGAATGTGAGTTATGTGTTGGCTCCACCACCTTCGCGAACGCGCCGATCAAGTCACAATCGTGGTGCCTTAGCTTCTAACTCTTCATCGCTAACGCGATGCTTCCTTCATGATTAGGAAGAGAAATAGCTAGTACCAGAAAACCAACAACCTTTTTCTCAAACTTTAATTTAACACTCGAAATTTTTCTATAACCTTACGGCCACAAATCAAATATGTGTTTTGATTATAAAATACGCTATGGACCTGCTCGTACACTCAAAACATTGAAACGGGATCGTCTTGACCCAATTTGACGATGTTCAATCCAAATCCATTACTTAGGTAGTTCTCAACCAAAGGTTGAAAACACAATCAAGCTCCTCGAAATCCGAATTAACTACTCTACTAAGTCATAAATCACATTATGAACTTCATGAAATTTCAATTCAAGTTCACTAACCTCTGATGTTGACTTTGGTCAAACATTTCCATTTTCTTAACTAATGAAAGTTTCAAAATTTATCAATTCATACTTGTCGGATTTCTTTGGGAACCATGTCACCCATCCCCACAAGTCAAGAATACTATTTTACAGCTACGGGTAAGGTATTTTAGGATAAACGAGTCTAAAATTTCAAAACGTCCTAGATATCATTACACCATTTCCAGTCCCTCCTAAGGCTCGGTTCCTGATATCCTCTTAAGTCCATCCCCTTTCATCCCTTCCTCTTGGATAGTCATAATTGCAAGTGAGAAAAGTCAGAAATTTTACTCTCATTTCATCTTGGACCAAAAAAGAAAAGTTTTATTTTTTTATATTTATTCCAAATTATTTATTCATAAAATGGTTTCACCAAAATCACAATATTTATACTTTTATTAAAAGTTTGGGGAGAAAATAAGACTTTTAAAAAGTTTGTAATAACTTGTAGAAAACCCTAGTCCCTTGCCCCTCATTTCATTTTGTACTATTCATTTATGTCTTGCTGCTTGAATGAGCTATCTCTTGAAACTTGTAGAAAACACTAGTCCGTAACCCATAGGCTATAGTCTGATGACTTCATATGTGTCGCGTCCGTCATCTAGTACTCCACTTTCATCCAGTCCAGCTGGATTACAATCATCTTCATGAGTCACACCATCATTTTGTTTTTCAGATCTTCGCCTTCGAGAAAGTAGTTTTGAGCTCGATATAGTCTATGACTTGCTTTCTTCTCAAAGTTAGTAGCAATCTTCCTTTCATGGTTGAGAAGTAATGTACTCTCTTTCTGAAAGGAAATTAAATGTCTAACACTATGAATGAATTTTCAGAAGTATAGTGCTTGAACTAAAACTATAAATTCATATATACCTTAAATTCATTGAGAATTTTATGCTTGAGCGGCTATGGAATATCACTCCAAATTGGGTATGGGACATCATAAAAGAACATCAATGAAATTTGTAATGATCTTCGTAGTCTCCGGGCTTGGATTGAAGCTAAAATATAACAATTAAAATGTTTGAGAGGTTAAATTCAAGAATTAACAGATAAAAACAATCATATGTAAAAATAGATAAATCGTACCTATACCCCTTATGTTCTATGATTAGCGACCGATAACTGTCAATTTTCTCAGGTTGTGAAGCACCCTGATCCTGTGCAGGTGATGATGCATAGTAGGAATGTCGGACTCAGAACTACTACCTTGAAGAAAAAGACTTGAAAGACGAAATGATGGAATGACTGATGAAGATTGTTGTGCTCCAGTTGGACTAAATGAAAGTAGAATACTAGATGACGGATGCGATGCATAGGGAGTCATCGAGCTATAGCTTATAGGGTAGTATAACCCAATGTAGGCATGAAAGGGCCATACAAATATTACTCTACCCGCCCCGTTAATTTCAATACCAGGTTATACTAACCCATAGGCTATAGTTTGATGACTCCATATGTGTCGCGTCCGTCATCTAGTACTCCACTTTCATCCAGTCCAGCTGTATTACAACAATCTTCATGAGTCACTCCATCATTTTGTTTTTCAGATATTCGACTTCGAGAAAGTAGTTTTGAGCTCGACATAGTCTATGAGTTGCTTTCTTCTCAAAGTTAGTAGCAATCTTTCTTTCATGGTTGAGAAGTAATGTACTCTCTTTCTGAAAGGAAATTAAATGTCTAACACTATGAATGAATTTTCAGAAGTATAGTTCTTAAACTAAAACTATAAATTCATATATACCTTAAATTCATTGAGAATTTTATGCTTTAGCGGCTATGGAATATCACTCCAAATTGGGTATGGGACATCATAAAAGAACATCAATGACATTTGTAATGATCTTCGTAGTCTCCGGGCTTGGATTGAACCAAAAATATAACAATTAAAATGTTTGAGAGGTTAAATTCAATAATTAACAGATAAAAACAATCATATGTAAAAATAGATAAATCGTGCCTAGACCCTTATGTTCTATGATTAGCGATCGATAACTGTCAATTTGCTCAGGTTGTAGAGCACCCTGATCCTGTGAAGGTGATGATGCATAGTAGGAATGTCGGACTCATAACTACTATCTTGAACAAAAAGACTTGAAAGACGAAATGATGGAATGATGATGAAGATTGTTGTGATCCAACCTGGACTAGATGAAAGTAGAATACTAGATGACAAATGCGATGCATAGGGAGTCATCGAATTATCGCTTGTGGGGTAGTATAACCCAATGTAGGCATGAAAGGGCCATAGCCAGATTCCTCTACCCGTCCCTTTAATTTCAATACCAGGTTATACTAACCCATAGGCTATAGTCTGATGACTTCATATGTGTCGCGTCCGTCATCTAGTACTCCACTTTCATCCGGTCCAATTTGGATTACAACCATCTTCATGAGTCACTCCATCATTTTGTTTTTCAGATCTTCGCCTTCGAGAAAGTAGTTTTGAGCTCAACTTAGTCTATGACTTGCTTTCTTCTCAAAGTTAGTAGCAATCTTCCTTTCATGGTTGAGAAGTAATGTACTCTCTTTCTGAAAGGAAATTAAATGTCTAACACTATGAATGAATTTTCAGAAGTATAGTTCTTAAACTAAAACTATAAATTCATATATACCTTAAATTCATTGAGAATTTTATGCTTTAGCGGCTATGGAATATCACTCCAAATTGGGTATGGGACATCATAAAAGAACATCAATGACATTTGTAATGATCTTCGTAGTCTCCGGGCTTGGATTGAACCAAAAATATAACAATTAAAATGTTTGAGAGGTTAAATTCAATAATTAACAGATAAAAACAATCATATGTAAAAATAGATAAATCGTGCCTAGACCCTTATGTTCTATGATTAGCGATCGATAACTGTCAATTTGCTCAGGTTGTAGAGCACCCTGATCCTGTGAAGGTGATGATGCATAGTAGGAATGTCGGACTCATAACTACTATCTTGAACAAAAAGACTTGAAAGACGAAATGATGGAATGACTGATGAAGATTGTTGTGATCCAACTGGACTAGATGAAAGTAGAATACTAGATGACAAATGCGATGCATAGGGAGTCATCGAATTATCGCTTGTGGGGTAGTATAACCCAATGTAGGCATGAAAGGGCCATAGCCAGATTCCTCTACCCGTCCCTTTAATTTCAATACCAGGTTATACTAACCCATAGGCTATAGTCTGATGACTTCATATGTGTCGCGTCCGTCATCTAGTACTCCACTTTCATCCAGTCCAGCTGGATTACAACCATCTTCATGAGTCACTCCATCATTTTGTTTTTCAGATCTTCGCCTTCGAGAAAGTAGTTTTGAGCTCAACTTAGTCTATGACTTGCTTTCTTCTCAAAGTTAGTAGCAATCTTCCTTTCATGGTTGAGAAGTAATGTACTCTCTTTCTGAAAGGAAATTAAATGTCTAACACTATGAATGAATTTTCAGAAGTATAGTGCTTGAACTAAAACTATAAATTCATATATACCTTAAATTCATTGAGAATTTTATGCTTTAGCGGCTATGGAATATCACTCCAAATTGGGTATGGGACATCATAAAAGAACATCAATGACATTTGTAATGATCTTCGTAGTCTCCAGGCTTGGATTGAACCTAAAACATAACAATTAAAATGTTTGAGAGGTTAAATTCAAGAAATAAAAGATAAAAACAATCATATATAAAAATAGATAAATCGTACCTAGACCCCTTATGTTCTATGATTAGCGATCGATAACTGTCAATTTGCTCAGGTTGTGAGGCACCCTGATCCTGTGCAGGTGATGATGCATAGTAGGAATGTCGGACTAATAACTACTATCTTGAAGAAAAAGACTTGAAAGACGAAATGATGGAATGACTGATGAAGATTGTTGTGATCCAACTGGATTAGATGAAAGTAGAATACTAGACTACAGATGCGACGCATAGGGAGTCATCGAGCTATAGCTTGTGCGGTAGTATAACCCAATGTAGGCATGAAATGGCCATAGCCAGATTCCTCTACCCGCCCCTTTAATTTCAATACCAAGTTATACTAATCCATAGGCTATAGTTTGATGACTCTATATGTGTCGCGTCCGTCATCTAGTACTCCACTTTCATCCAGTCCAGCTGGATTAAAACCATCTTCATGAGTCACTCCATCATTTTGGTTTTCAGATCTTCGCCTTCGAGAAAGTAGTTTTGAGCTCGACATAGTCTATGACTTGCTTTCTTCTCAATCTTAGTAGCAATCTTCCTTTCATGGTTGAGAAGTAATGTACTCTCTTTCTGAAAGGAAATTAAATGTCTAACACTATGAATGAATTTTCAGAAGTATAGTGCTTGAACTAAAACTATAAATTCGTATATACCTTAAATTCATTGAGAATTTTATGCTTTAGCGGCTATGGAATATCACTCCAAATTGGGTATGGGACATCATAAAAGAACATCAATGACATTTGTAATGATCTTCGTAGTCTCCGGGCTTGGATTGAACCTAAAACATAACAATTAAAATGTTTGAGAGGTTAAATTCAAGAAATAAAAGATAAAAACAATCATATATAAAAATAGATAAATCGTACCTAGACCCCTTATGTTCTATGATTAGCGATCGATAACTGTCAATTTGCTCAGGTTGTGAAGCACCCTGATCCTGTGCAGGTGATGATGCATAGTAGGAATGTCGGACTCAGAACTACTATCTTGAACAAAATGACTTGAAAGACGAAATGATGGAATGACTGATGAAGATTGTTGTGATCCAACTGGACTAGATGAAAGTAGAATACTAGATGACAGATGCGATGCATAGGGAGTCATCGAATTATTGCTTGTGGGGTAGTATAACTCAATGTAGGCATTAAAGGGCCATAGCCAGATTCCTCTACCCGCCCCTTTAATTTCAATACCAGGTTATACTAACCCATAGGCTATAGTTTGATGACTCCTTATGTGTCGCGTCCGTCATCTAGTACTCCACTTTCATCCAGTCCAGCTGGATTACACAAATCTTCATGAGTCACTCCATCATTTTGTTTTTCAGATATTCGACTTCGAGAAAGTAGTTTTGAGCTCGACATAGTCTATGAGTTGCTTTCTTCTCAAAGTTAGTAGCAATCTTTCTTTCATGGTTGAGAAGTAATGTACTCTCTTTCTGAAAGGAAATTAAATGTCTAACACTATGAATGAATTTTCAGAAGTATAGTGCTTGAACTTAAACTATAAATTCATATATACCTTAAATTCATTGAGAATTTTATGCTTTAGCGGCTATGGAATATCACTCCAAATTGGGTATGGGACATCATAAAAGAACATCAATGACATTTGTAATGATCTTCGTAGTCTCCGGGCTTGGATTGAACCTAAAATATAACAATTAAAATGTCTGAGAGGTTAAATTCAAGAATTAACAAATAAAAACAATCATATATAAAAATAGATAAATCGTACCTAGACCCCTTATGTTCTATGATTAGCGATCGATAACTGTCAATTTGCTCAGGTTGTGAAGCACCCTGATCCTGTGCAGGTGATGATGCATAGTAGGAATGTCGGACTCAGAACTACTATCTTGAACAAAAAGACTTGAAAGACGAAATGATGGAATGACTGATGAAGATTGTTGTGATCCAACTGGACTAGATGAAAGTCGAATACTAGATGACAGATGCGATGCATAGGGAGTCATCGAATTATAGCTTGTGGGGTAGTATAACCCAATGTAGGCATGAAAGGGCCATAGCCAGATTCCTCTACCCGTCCCTTTAATTTCAATACCAGGTTATACTAACCCATAGGCTATAGTCTGATGACTTCATATGTGTCGCGTCCGTCATCTAGTACTCCACTTTCATCCAGTCCAGCTGGATTACAATCATCTTCATGAGTCACACCATCATTTTGTTTTTCAGATCTTCGCCTTCGAGAAAGTAGTTTTGAGCTCGATATAGTCTATGACTTGCTTTCTTCTCAAAGTTAGTAGCAATCTTCCTTTCATGGTTGAGAAGTAATGTACTCTCTTTCTGAAAGGAAATTAAATGTCTAACACTATGAATGAATTTTCAGAAGTATAGTGCTTGAACTAAAACTATAAATTCATATATACCTTAAATTCATTGAGAATTTTATGCTTGAGCGGCTATGGAATATCACTCCAAATTGGGTATGGGACATCATAAAAGAACATCAATGAAATTTGTAATGATCTTCGTAGTCTCCGGGCTTGGATTGAAGCTAAAATATAACAATTAAAATGTTTGAGAGGTTAAATTCAAGAATTAACAGATAAAAACAATCATATGTAAAAATAGATAATTCGTACCCAGACCCCTTATGTTCTATGATTAGCGATCGATAACTGTCAATTTGCTCTGGTTGTGGAGCACCCTGATCCTGTGCAGGTGATGATGCATAGTAGGAATGTCGGACTCAGAACTACTATCTTGAAGAAAAATACTTGAAAGACGAAATGATGGAATGACTGATGAAGATTGTTTTGATCTAGCTGTACTAAATGAAAGTAGAATACTAGATGACAGATGCGATGCATAGGGAGTCATCGAATTATAGCTTGTGGGGTAGTATAACCCAATGTAGGCATGAAAGGGCCATAGCCAGATTCCTCTACCCGCCCCTTTAATGTCAATACCAGGTTATACAAACCCATAGGCTATAGTTTGATGGCTCCATATGTGTCGCGTCCGTCATCTAGTACTCCAGTTTCATCCAGTCCAGCTGGATTACAACCATCTTCATGAGTCACTCAATCATTTTGTCTTTCAGATCTTCGCCTTCGAGAAAGTAGTTTTGAGCTCGACACCCCTATTACGCATCAATCTCATACTCAGGGATGCTCCACAACCTGAATATTTTGACAATTATCGGAGGCTCATCATTGAACTTAAAGAGTTTAGGTATGATTTATCTATTTCTACATCTTATGATTATTTTAATTTGTTAATTTTTGAATTTAACCTCTCAAATATTTAAATTATTGTATTTCTAGATTAATTCAGGCCTGGAGACTACGGAGATCATTATAGATTTCATTCACGATCTTAAAATAATTTTTTAATTAATTCAATTATTTTGTTTGCACAAAAATATGAGAAGAAGCTTACTCAAGATGAGTTATTCAAGGCCACTCGTGTAAGCAAGAAGAAAAACGACACAGATCCAGATATGTGGATCGAGTCACGAGATGAGACTACCTACATAAGACTCAACATTAACTAGAAACACTAATAACTGTTTTTTCCTAATTTATATTCTAATTTTATCTTTTATATTTAGAATTGATCTAAATTGGAGGAGTCTGTCAGAGTCGGCCAGCCGGTGATCAAGGCGAGCCAACACAAATTTCAGACGAGAATAGTGAGAAAATTTAGTTGGAGACTGTTTGTGGCTCAAGAAAGGGCAGGGCTTGTGGTCATTCACCGCTATCAAACTGGATTGCAAGGCATAGGATTTTCTAGGGGTGGGGAAAAAATCCGGAGAACCGAAAAAACCTAACCGAATCGAAATTCGGTTCTGTTTTTTCTCTTTTTTTTTTTAAAAAAACCGATTTTTTGAAAAACCGAACCGAATCAGAATTTAGTAATTCGGTTCGGTTTTTTAATTTTGGATACGAATCGAACCGAAAAAACCGAATTAAATATATAAAATTCTTATTTTTTATTTTAGGCTACTATTATCTCTTGAATCATAGCAATTGAAGTCAATCTATGAAGCTTTTATGGAAGTCGAATGCGGCATGAACTTGATTAACATATCACAAAAGCATTGACATAAAATCTAGGGAGAAAAAGTAGTTGTAAATTGGTGAAACTTTAAATGGTCATAACTCTGCGCTCGGATGTCCGTTTTACCCAATTATTTTTTGATTTTGGGTATTATTTCGAGACGGGGTCGGCTCAAACTACCGCAAGGCGGTTTGGCACAACCAATTTTTACGAAAACATCCATTTTCCCAATCAATTTGTGTTATCCCCCAAATTGGTTTCTAATTTTCCTTTTTCTTTAGTAAACATCTCACGATACACAATAGATTTCAACGTCGAAATTTCATAGTAGTGTAGGTGTGAATGTCAATTTCAGTTTTGGAAATTCAATTTTTTTTTAAAAATAAAGAATTTCTCAACCCGGCCCACTAGAAAAAACCTATATAATCCGATACGTTCGGCGATATAAACCGAGCATATCATTTTTTTTTTAAATAATTGTATTCGGTTTTATTTTTAAAAAAACTGATTTTTATTCGGTTCATATTTTTCGGATACAAAACCAAACCGAATCGATATATGTCTACCCTACTTACAAGTCGAGGCAATGAATAGGACGACCGTGATAGTTATGGAGCAGAAGATATCTTAACATAACTAGGCCCACAGGATTATAATTCATTTTCGTTCTTTTCTCAAGCCCATTTGGATTTTCCTGTTTCCGACTAGATTTTTGGATAAATTTATGAAGTGTGGATTGTCTAGAAGTAGAAGAAGCAAAAGGGTATTTGTGGGATTCCTTAATTTGGTAATTTGAATTAGAAGTAGAAGAAAAAATGGATGAAGATGATCTGTTGGAAATAGGGGGAAAATTTGGTAATTTGAATTAGAAGCATGCTAACGTAAAAGCATATATATAGGGCAATCTTGTCTTAAAGACATAGAGTCATCTCTCGACTCAACCACAGTTGTAACAATCCAGATTTAGTGTTTCTTGATTTCAGGTTATCAAAATTCAAGACTCAACAATCTTGCGGCGATTATAATATTAGCTGTTTGTTTATCCTTTCAAACACTTGCAATATTTATTTACTTTCCGTACTGCAATTATATGCAACAAAACGTGTACACAAATATAATTTGTACACTAGCCCCTAAGAGACTAGTAGTATATAAAAAGGGTAATTCATTTGTAACTCATCAAGCAAATCATTCTGGTCTTGAGCAATATAAAAGCTTCATTTGGCGAATATCTTTTGTCTTGCTTATCAAGCGTTTCTTTAGCGATCTTGAGTGTAGTAAGATTGACATAACAAAAGGCGTGAGTCGTATAAGATTGTTATTGAGTTGTCAAGTGCCACACGATGCACTTAATCATGAACATCACAAAGTTCATGTTGTTTTGTGAGCCAACTTATAATGAACTGCAGAATAAAACACAAACAAGAATAACGCACTAGGTTAATCAAGAAGTTATCTGCATTAATCTACAAATCAGAGAAATCCAAAAGAAAGCTACTTCCTCTGTCCTAAAAGATTGACCTGTTTTTCTTATTAGTTTGTTCCAAAAAGATTGACACATTTTTATATTTAGAAACAATTTAACTTTATGAGATCATTTGCAGTCACACAAATATCTAAGAATTGTTTTCGACCACATATTTCAAAAGTCTTCTTTTATTTCTTAAACACCATGTCAAATCAAACTAGACCAATCTTTTTGGTGACATGTCAGAATTCAGATACGAAAGAACTCAATACAACAACATACTCAGTGAAATGCGACAACATATGTAAGGACTCAATATGATAAAAAAATATTTCTAATAAAATGCACCACGCCGATAGCTCTGTAGGAATCAGAGAAAAGTGAACATTGAGGACCAGAAATGAGGAGTCTAAAGATTAAATATTTGCAATGGAAATATGAAATGCAAATTGATATTCTTCACAACTGGCCATTTGGTCTAGTGGTATGATTCTCGCTTTGGGTGCGAGAGGTCCCGAGTTTGATTCTCGGAATGCCCCTTTTTTAATTATTAGAAGAACAATTTACTTTAACATCTCACAAATTGAAATTCCTCGGTTCTTTATTGTTTATCATTATTTTCTAGAAAAGAGATTGAATACACAATAAACAAAATTATTAGTTGTTTCTCATAAAAGAAAATCTAACTTCACAAATGAAGCAATACGACATTATTCATCTAAAAAGAATACATACTCAATACCCTATTTAATGTGGTAGGTTTGAGCAAAAATGTGACTTTACCTACCGGTACTACGGATCCTCAGAAGAAAAAGAAGGCAGCCCGGTGCACTAAGCTCCCGCATGAGCGGGGTCCGAGGAAGAGCCGGACCGCAAAGATTTATTATACGCAACCTTATCTTACATTTCTGTCAGAGACTGTTTTTACTGAAATTAGAGATATGATCCTAAGTCAACTCATGATATTAAATTTTTAAAGAGGGATGAAATAGTGGAGTATGTCCTCCTTTGTTTTACTATTAGCTCTTCATTCTTTTATTTTTAAACTTCAAATGCAGAATTCAATGAAAAAAGTCAGAGAGTATCTGATGTAACTTATGTAAGGATGACAGACTCCACAACTAATTCCTTTAACTAGCATATATCAGTATAGTCAGCATTTATTCAAGTTAGGTAGGAAGGCGCTTCTGTGAGGGGTTGGACGAGGTTGTGAGGAGTATCCCACAGATCGAGAAAATATTGTTAGGAAAGAGATTTTAATGGTCACATAGAGAGCACTTCAAGAGGATATGCTGATGTCATGGTGGTTTCGTCTTTGGTGATAGAAATGAAGGAGGAGTCTTACTTTTAGACTTTCCAAAACTTGTGAGTTTGGTCATAGCAAACTCAAGCTCCCAGAAGATGGAGGAGCACTTGGTGACCTTCACTAGTGAGGTTGCTAAGACAAAGATAGATTACTTGCTCCTTATGAAGGGTGACAGAGGTATTTGTAAGGAATACAAGGTTATTCCTGTTGGAAATATTAATGTGGGCCCTTGACAATATCATAGGGCACAAAGATATTAAAACTCCACTCTTACATAATAACATTACAAAGGGGTTTATATAGGTTCCAATAGAGTCTTCTCGACTCACACATACATTTGAACCTAACCACATTGATAACATAAAAGTCACCTAGATAATACAAAAGATCATGCACTTGGGATAACTAAAAGATACATAAATTTAGACACATAGGAGTCATTTGGTAGATGTATAAAAATAGTGTTGAATAGAGTGTATTAGTAATGTTGGCATTAGTTATGCTAATATTATTAGTTCTTATCCATTGTTTGATTTGATGTATTAAAACATTGCATAATTTCTAAAAAAAATATTTCTTTTAAAAAAAACCCTCTACATTCTTTAGCTTTGTACACTATTTATATTTTTTTTATCAGAATACAGACTATGGGGGTTGAAAATTCTCCAGTTAAATTTGGTCTTGTATCTTCCAGTATTGGCTTTGATTGCTGCCACATCAGTAGATAAAGGGTGAAAATTCACTCAAGATAAGACAAGTTTAAGAGCAAAAAGAAATTAAACCAAAAAAAAAAAAATACCAAAGTGAAAAAATCGTTAACTTTGTTTTATGGAAAAGATCAAAGCATTACATTAATTCAAAACTAGTGGCGTACAGGGAAAATCAGAGCTTCTAGTGAGCTCTTGAGAATGCATCTAGCTACACTTTACAAAGTACAGTATGTTCTTCGCAATGATGTAAAAAATCGTTAACTGAAGCAATACTATTAGAAGCAGAAATCATTTTTAACAATCAAGAAATTCATTAAACCGTTAAATTATAAAATCATTACTAAGACAGATTTAAAAATTCTTATTACTGGGATAATATCCTAATACTACCACAACAACAACAAAACAAGTGAAATCCCACAACGCTAGGAAGGAAGGGTAGAATGTACGCAGACCTTACCTCCATCTTGATAGGTAGAACGGTTGTTTCCGGGAGACCTCCGGCTCAAGACAAAGCATAATCACAAGCAAAGCAAAGCAAGAGAAACGGTCAGACTCATACAGAGAATTAAAGCAGTATGGACAATATGAACATGTTGATAACACAATCGAAATACGCCATGGTAACGCATTCTAACAACAGGAACTTTACACAATTCCCCTTATGTAACAATGAAGATACAAGATAAGACATCATTCATCTAAAAGAATACCTACCCAATGCCCTATTTAATGTATTAAACTTCTACAGGTACAAAAGTAGTACAAATGTGGTAGGTTTGAGCAAATATGTAATTTTACATATGGCTAGCACCTAGCAGTTCTAGAGGTGCTCAATAAAATTACCTGACTAGATAGTACTAGAGATATGATCAGAAGTCAACCATGATATTAAAATTTTTAAAAATGATCAAATCGTGGAGTCGAGTTATCCTTTGTTTTACTATCAGCTCTTATTCCTTTTTTAATTCAAATGCAAAGCTCCATGAAAAAGTCAGAATATCTGATATAACTTATGTAAGGATGTATTTTATAATTCAAAGACATCTAACTAGCATATATCAGTATAGTCAGCATTTATTCAAGTTAGCTAGAAATTTTATGGCCAAATAGCAATTACCAAATAAGATATTAATGAGTAATGACACAAAGCAATACTGACAGTTATGACAACTCACAGATCTACAGAGTTATATAGTAATGACGCAAAGAAAAATTAAGCAAGCTAGAGATGGAACATAAAGTAAAGATGGATCAGATAGGGGAGAAAATAATTCAACACCAGGGCATTTGGTCTAGTGGTATGATTCTCGCTTAGGGTGCGAGAGGTCCCGAGTTCAATTCTCGGAATGCCCCGTTTTCACAACTTGACCTTTTAATATGTCCTACTTAGTAATACCATATGTGAGCAAAAAGTTAAGAGCACAATTTCAAGAGTTATTTTTCTAACGACCAGCGGTACCGAGCAACTCTATTCACCAATATTTATGCAAATAGAAAGAAATCAGTTAATGTCTTTTGTCTCTTCTAGGATTTGAACCCTAGTCTCACATGATTTTCACTCACTTCATTGACTGCTAGGCCACACCTTTGGATGCAAGTTAAGAGGACTAATTGATAGTTAAAACTAAGAAACAACAATCAATTTGTTAAGAGCGCTTTAACAAAGTATACGCGTCGCCCAAGACTCAAATTAGTAAAACCAATGAATGTCATTAATATCAGTTATGCATCAAATACACTAGAGAAAGGATATAACAAATCAAAATTCAGGCAAATAATGTTTATGCATCAAAAATAGAAAGGTGGTGGGAAACAGTTTTAGTTCATAAGCAGGAAAAGTATCTTAGCTTAGAACTAAGAACACTGGAAACTGTAGCTGGAGGAGAATTATGAGAAAATCCAAAGGCTTCAAGTAGTAATTAAGGATGCTTGAGGCGGATTGTGAAGAAAAATCCTACCAGTATAACAACTGCTTCATAAAGAAAATAGTGCAACATTATCATTTTCACCCCATTGCAAGTCAAGAAGGGAAGTGAAAATGAACTGCAACAAGTCCAATACCCAGTCCACTCAAAGACCGTCTATTCGTAACTACTGTAAATTTGTATCCTTGCCTTTGTATAATAATCTGATGATTCCTCCCGAAAAAATAACTTATATCTTCCGGACAATAGAAATGTCAAACTTCCAGCTATCATTAAGATTGTCTCTGAGAGACCATCAACAGCTGGGCATTAACTCCATCTTTTCAGATCATTTTCATATAAAATGCGCGTGTCATATATATAACTTAATTGTAAAGGTTGGTCTATCACTTTTTCAAGACATTCTTAGTAAAATACAATTTGCTATAAACTTTATTTTTAAAAGTAATAGAGTACAACGAAGAAAAGAATATAAAAAAATTTGTCAGGATTGTCGACCACCTTATAGAAAAATTCCAGAAGAAGTATCCACTAGGTGGAATTCTTTATACGAGCAACTACTTGTTGCTTATGACTATAGAAAACCTATAACTTTATTTTTTAACTCTCATAATCAAAATCCAGCTGATATGGTTGTAGATAGTGATTGGGTAAAAATTTCCGAACTTATTGTATTTTTAGAGAAATTTTTTCAAGCAACAAAAGAATTTTCCGGTATATATTATCCTACTATTTCAACTATGTTGTTTTATATAACTCTAATATTTTTATTACTCGGTGAATATATGAAAAAACCAAGCTTATATAACGACTATTAAATAATTGTTTATCAAAATAAAAAAATATTTTATTTCTAATTCCACTATTTATATTATTGGTGTTGTATTAAATCCAACTATTAAAATAGACGGTACTAAATCACTAATTGAAACTATTTACGATTGTATAGAAGTACTACCACCTCCAAGTCCCAAAAATCTAAATCATCCACCACCTATTGAACAAACTTAAGAAGAAGTGTCTAGCGTAGAAGACCAATGCAAAAAAAAATATAGGTTTTACCAACAAGAAAATGCTAGTAACTTACCGGCTTCCGTACCATCTTCTTCATCTTCAACAAAAACTCACAAAAGACATGCTGTTTCTGCGGCTAGTATTGAAAGCCTCAGAAATAGAATGTGCGGCCGTACCGCTACTAACCAAATTAGCGAGTTGGATATTTCTGTTTTGCAGGGTTCTATACCGTACCAAGAAGTTATCAATGAAGATGGACATGAAGACTTGCTGAAATACTGAGGGGGAATGAGAAGACCTTTCCGACACTTTCAATGATGGCCCGAGATGTTTTGAACATTCAAGCGTCATCAACTGCGTCTGAAAGCGCTTTTTCTGCCGGCAGATATCAAATAGGAGACCACAGACACTCATTAGCCGGAGACAACTTGGAAATTGTAGTATTATTCAGAGATTGGATACGAGAGGAGCGGAGAAGGTGCGGTCAGCCGGAGATCAACGAAGAAGAAGACGAAAACTACAACGAAATCTTATCCGAAGATAGTGGAAGCGACATGGATCAATTTGACCAACAAATACCAATTCCAACCGAAGAACCATAGGAAATTATTAAGCAATTAGAACAGGTTTTTTTAAGAATGTAATTTTTTTAATTGTAATTTATTATGTAATTTGCAACTTTTGGACAATACCACAAAGTTGCAGTTTAGACAATTGTATTTATATTACAAAAAAATCATATGTCTATTAAATAATATAAGAGGTTCAATCTTAACATAACTAGGCCCACAAGATTATAATTCATTTTCGTTCTTTTCTCAAGCCCATTTGGATTTTCCTGTTTCCGACTAGATTTTTGGATAAATTTATGAAGTGTGGATTGTCTAGAAGTAGAAGAAGCAAAAGGGTATTTGTGGGATTCCTTAATTTGGTAATTTGAATTAGAAGTAGAAGAAAAATTGGATGAAGATGATCTGTTGGAAATAGGGGAAAATTTGGTAATTTGAATTAGAAGCATGCTAACGTAAAAGCATATATACGGGGCAATCTTGTCTTAAAGATATAGAGTCATCTCTCGACTCAACCACAGTTGTAACAATCCAGATTTAGTGTTTCTTGATTTCAGGTTATCAAGATTCAAGACTCAACAAGCTTGCGGCGATTATAATATTGGCTGTTTGTTTATCCTTTCGAACACTTGTAATATTTATTTACTTCCCGTACTGTAATGATATGCAACAAAACGTGTACACAAATATTATTTGTACACTAGCCCCTAAGAGACTAGTAGTATATAAAAAGGGTAATTCATTTGTAACTCATCAAGCAAATCATTCTGGTCTTGAGCAATATAAAAGCTTCATTTGGCGAATCTCTTTTGTCTTTCTTATCAAGCGTTTCTTTAGCGATCTTGAGTGTAGTAAGATTGACATAACAAAAGGCGTGAGTCGTATAAGATTGTTATTGAGTTGTCAAGTGCCACACGATGCACTTAATCATGAACATCAAAAAGTTCATGTTGTTTTGTGAGCCAACTTATAATGAACTGCAGAATAAAACACAAACAGGAATAACGCACTAGGTTAATCAAGAAGTTATCTGCATTAATCTACAAATCAGAGAAATCCAAAAGAAAGCTACTTCCTCTGTCCTAAAAGATTGATCTGCTTTTCTTATTAGTTTGTTCCAAAAAGATTGACACATTTTTATATTTAGAAACAATTTAACTTTATGAGATCATTTGCAGTCACACAAATATCTAAGAATTGTTTTCGACCACATATTTCAAAAGTCTTCATTTATTTCTTAAACACCATGTCAAATCAAACTAGACCAATCTTTTTGGTGACATGTCAGAATTCAGATATGAAAGAACTCAATACAACAACATACTCAGTGATTATGCGACAACATATGTAAGGACTCAATATGATAAAAAAATATTTCTAATAAAATGCACCACGTCGATAGCTCTGTAGGAATCAGAGAAAAGTGAACATTGAGGACCAGAAATGAGGAGTCTAAAGATTAAATATTTGCAATGGAAATATGAAATGCAACTCTATCCACTCAAAGACCGTCTATACGTACGTTCTTATGACAAGTTCTTTTTAGCATTTTGTTGGTTGCCTTCGTAACTACTGTAAATTTGTATCCTTGCCTTTGTATAATAATCTGATGATTCCTCCCGAAAAAATAACTTATATCTTCCGGACAATAGAAATGTCAAACTTCCAGCTATCATTAAGATTGTCTCTGAGAGACCATCAACAGCTGGGCATTTGGTCTAGTGGTATGATTCTCGCTTTGGGTGCGAGAGGTCCCGAGTTCGATTCTCGGAATGCCCCTAATTTTTTACAACAACATACCCAGTGTAATCTCACAGGGTGGGGCGCCCCAATTTTTTGACAGCAATAACTATTCCAAGGATAATATATGATTCTAATTTAATAGTTTACGAAAACAATCACACTTGAGATTGATGTTTTGGAAACTGCAGAAAGCTCATCGGGCATTTAAGGTATTAGGACAGATAAAACCTTAGTCTTGTATATACAATTCAATTGAACTAACAAAAAATTTCTTTATTTCAAGAAATAACAAAAAAAAAGGCAACTTTTGCATGTAAACTGCAATACGTATTTTTTAATCCAAACTGTCAATGCAGACAACCAAGAGTTAATTCTTCTTTGAATATACACACTGTTCAACTTCAGAGGTTTTTTTTATTTTTTTTCCCTGTTCAGAATACTTTGTCAGTCATTGTAAGTCAACTAATTTTTCAGCCAAATTTCATTTTTAATATCTCACCATGTAAGATGAGATTCCTCCTACTCTCAAACAAAACTAGGTCAACTCATCTGGATCTAAAAGTTAAAAAATAAATAAATAAAACATGAAGAGACCAACTAAGGCAAATTTATGTGGATCAGAATTGTGCTCACCTGCAACTTTACCAGATATGAAAGTCCAAAATCAAACATAGAACTCCTAAGTGATCCCTAAGACACGAAGGAATTGATTAGCACAACAAGTGAAAGTCTTGAAATACATAGCTTTGCATTTGTTTTCAATTTCAGAGAGCAAAATGAAACTGAGAAGTGATAATCAGAAAATGTATGCCATTACAGTTTAATATTTGTTTTCAAATGGAGAAAGTAGGTAAAACTAAGTGACAGTTAGCAAATATATTTGTCCTTCAGCAACGCTTAATAGACAAGGTTCATTTTTATGGATCTGGGAGGTAAGAAATGATAGCCGAAATTATCAATCAATGGCAGAAAACTGTTTCCAAAAATCAAGGATTACTCTAGTGGTATGTTCTCTGTTTGGCGTAAGAGCTCAGACTAATAGTATGAGTTGACAAATCATTCGATCATTTTTACTTAAGCAATGAAGCATGAATATAATAATGTTAATATTTTTTTGTGAGCGAACTTGCTTATAATGAGCTGCGGACTACAACACAAACAAGAATCACAGACTAGATTAATCAAGAAGGTATCTAAAATAAACTAGAAATCAGAGAAAAACAAAAGCAAAGCAAATGTTTTCTTCTTTATCATTCCTAAAATTAGGTGTTCTACTTAAGTGTGACTTCAACTCAAATTTCCTAAAATTAGGTGTTCTACTTAAGTGTGACTTCAACTCAAATTATGGGGCAAAAATATGATGCAATTAAATCATCTAATGCCAGAAATCTTATTTCATCACCTATAATAGTTCTTTGCAACATGTCTGAATCCAGCTATCCCGAGGACTTCATTTGATAAAAATGAATTCTAATAAAATATACCACGCCGATAGGTCCGTAGGACTCGAGAAAATGAACACTAGAGGAAAGGTGCAAAAGGAGAAGAGTTAAGAACTCTCTACTTATACTGACACTATCCTAATGACAATGAGACCAAACTGAATTCCTCGGAAAATCTTCAGGTAAGCAAATGCAGATCAAATACATCTGTGAGAAATTATGGGAGAAAATATATTATTGAATTATTGTATCTACATTATTACATTGAGCCTTATTTATAGATGTATGTAATATATTATTGGTGCATACAAGTCATATGTACCGAACTTGTTACAAATGTATGTAATACGCGGACGACTGAGTGACTTGGTGAAAATATCTGCTGATCACTCGACTTTACAAATTTAGTAACAATATATCTGGAGAGTATCTTTTCCCTAACAAAGTGACAGTCAATCTCAATGTGCTTAGTCCTCTCATGAAATAGCGGATTTGATGTGATATGAAGGACCGCTTTGTTATCACACACAAGTTCCATTTGACTGATTTCTCCAAATTTTAGTTCTCTGAGCAACTGCTTAATCCAAACTAGCTCACAAGGTTCTACAACCATTGCTCGATACTCTGATTCAGCACTAGATCGAGTAACGACACTCTGTTTCTTACTCTTCCAGGACACCAAATTACCTCATATTAACACATAATATCCGGATGTAGAACGTCTATCGGAGGGTGATCCTGCATAATCAGCGTCTGTATATCCAACGATTTGCTCATGGCCTCGATCTTCAAAAAGCAGTCCTTTACCTGGAGCTGACTTAATATATCGCAGAATGCGGATAATTGCATCTCAATGACTATCACAGGGAGAATCCATAAACTGACTTACAACACTCACAAGAAACAAAATGTCAGGTCTAGTTACTGTGAGATAATTCAACTTACCAACCAACCGCCTATATCTTCCAGGATCACTGAGTAGCTCCCTCTGTCCTGGCAAGAGTTTAGCATTCGGATCCATAAGAGTGTCAATGGGTTTACAACCCATCATTCTTGTCTCCTCAAGAATGTCTAAGGCATACTTGCGTTGCGAAATAACAATATCTGACATGGATTGGGCAACCTCAATACCTAGAAAATACTTCAGTCTGCCGAGATCCTTAGTCTAGAAATGCTGAAAGAGATGTTGCTTTAAATTAGTGATAACATCTTGATCATTGACAGTTATAACGATATCGTCAACATAAACCACCAAATAAATACTCATATCTGGAACAAAATGTCGATAAAACACATAATGATCTGCTTTAATGCGAGTCATACCAAACTCTTGAATTACTGTGCTGAATTTACCAAACCAGGCTCGTGGAGACTGTTTCAGACCATAAAGTGACCGAGCAGTCGACACACCAGATGATTAGACTCCCCCTGAGCAATAAAACCGGGTGGTTGCTCTATATAAACTTCCTCCTCAAGATCACCATGGAGAAAAGCATTATTAATGTCCAACTGATAAAGAGGCCAATGGCGGACAACAACCATGGATAGAAAAAGACGAACATATGTTATTTTAGCCACGGGAGAGAAAGTATCACTATAATCAAGCCCAAATATTTGTGTATACCCCTTCGCAACAAGGCGGGCCTTAAGCCGATCAACTTGGCCGTCCGGACCAATTTTGACTGTATAAACCCAACGACAACCAACAGTAGATTTACTTGAAGGGAGAGGAACAAACTCCCAAGTACCAGTCGTGTGTAAAACAGACATCTCGTCAATCTTAGCCTGTCGCCATCCAGGATGAGAAGGGGCTTCACCTGTAGACATAGGAATGAGGATAGAGGACAATGATGATACAAAGGCATAATAGGATGATGATAGACGATGATAACTTAAAAAGGTATAATATGGGTTAGTATTATGAGTGAACCTGTTACCTTTTTGAAGTGCAATCGGTTGATCAGGAGGAGACAAGTCCGCAGTAGGCGCAGCGTCTAACGCATGGGCCTGATATGGGGTCAGATGTTGGACGCGGTCGACGATGATAAGTCAGAAGTGGTGGCACTATGACTGGAGATGTAGAAGTAACTGTAGATTCCTCAAAGGTCGGTGTAGGTAAAACCTGAGATATAGGTAAGACCTCATAGATATCAGGATTATCAGAAGGAGACCTAAAGTAAGGTTGAGACTCAAAAAATGTGACATCAGCAGGCATAAGATATCGATGGAGATCAGGTGAGAAGCAACAATACCCCTTTTGAACTCGAGAATAACCAAGAAAGACACATTTAAGAGAGCGAGGGGCTAATTTATCTATCCCCGGAGCTAGATTATGCACAAAACATGTGCTCCCAAAAACATGAAAAGGAAGAGAGTATAGAGATGACCGAGGATATAATATGAACTATGGAATCTTATTCTGAATAGATGATGAGGGCATTCGATTAAGCAAGCTAGATATGCATAAAACAAAATGAATTATATAGGAAAGAAATTGAATTCAACAACAGGACATTTGGTCTAGTGGTATGATTCTCGCTTAGGGTGCAAGAGGTCCCGAGTTCAATTCTCGGAATGCCCCACTTTTTTGGAACTTGACATTTTAACACAACATTTTCTTGCTCAGTTATACCATCTGTGAGAAAAAGTAAGAGTACTAATTAATAGTTAAGGCAAAGAAACCACAACCATTTTGTCAAGAACACTTTAACTAACTACACCCTCAAGACTCAAATTAGTAAAACCAATGATTGTCTTTAATGGGAACCATATTTAATCAGTTAAATACACAAGAGAAAGGATCAAACAAACCAAAATTCAAACAAATAAAGTTCATGCATAAAAAATGGTATGATGTTGTGAAACAATTTTAATTCATAGCAAGAAAAGAATCTTGGCTCAGAACTTAGAACACAAGGAACTATAGGTTGGAGGAGTATTATGAGAAAATCCAAAGGCTTGACTTCTAATTAAGTATGTTTGAGGCAGATCTTTGAAGCAAAAGTCTAACAAGTATATTCGGTCTCTACCTCATCTATTTTCAACAAGGTGTCTTGCGAACATTATAATATGGTCACTACTAGTGTTTTTTTCTCTGCTGGAATCTAAACCTGAGACCTCATGGTTCTCAACCCACCTCATTGACCACTAGGCCACACCTTTGAGTGCAATGTGAAACTTCAAGCTATCAACAATCGGGCATTTGGTCTAGTGGTATGATTCTCGCTTTGGGTGCGAGAGGTCCCGAGTTCGATTCTCGGAATGCCCCCATTTTTTGAGTTACTCTTTTCACACCGAAATTCGACAGCGATAAGGTATTTCCAAGGATAAGGTAGGGTTCTTAGTTAATAGCTCCCTAGAACAATCTACATTTTGAGACCGGTGTTCCGAAAGCTGCAGAAATCTAATCGGACATTCATGATACGGGGATGGAATTTCCCTCGAGTCATGTATGTACAACACGGTTAAACCGGATACAATTCATTAGTTTATAAAATAATAAAAAGTCGCAACTTTGACAAGCAAACTACAACATATATTCTTAATCCAAATCGTAATGCGAAGAGAACACCTAAGGTGAACTCATCGGATCTAAAAGACAAATAATAAATCTTGATTCCGCCATACATGTTCACACTGCCGGTTTACCACTTAGCAGATCCATAAGTCAAAAATACAACACGAGAACTCTCAAGTGATCCCGATATCGTGTGTTGACGAACAAAGACAAGGAGAATCTCAACTATGATAAGTGAAGGTTTTGAAGGTTTATTGTTGTATAGCTTTACCTTGGTTTATTTCAAAGAGCAGGCAAAATGAGAAGTGCCAATGAGCATATGGTTTCGTCTTTGCAGTTTTGGCTTTATTTTCAATTAGAGGAAGTAGGAAATCTGAGAAGTGACAATTAGCTAATATATTGTACTTCGGCAAAGATTCATCAACAAGGTTCATTTTCATGGATCATGGATGTCAACAATGATAACTAAAATTATTGATCAGAAGGAAGATTGCTAACCCAGCCGATGAATCATTTAATATTTACTTGAGCAATGAAGTATGAACATCACAAGGTTCATGTTGTTTTGTGACAAAACATACATACAGTGAGCAAGCAGACTAAAAAACAAACAAGAAGAATACACTAGATCAATCAAGAACGTATCCAAATAATCGGGAAATTAGAGAACACAAAAAGGAAAGCTCAAGTTTCCTCTTTATCATTCCTAAGCTTGGTATCCTCTACTTAAGATGTGACTTCAACACAAATTATGGGGTTAAAACATGAAGCATTAAACTTCTCCAATTATAGTTCCTTGTGACATGGCCAAAAGGATTGAGTATGATAAAAAGGAATGTAAATATTATGAACCACAAACAATCAAAGCCGATGGCTCTTTAGGAATCGAAAAAGGTGAACATCGAGAGGAAGGGTGCTAAACGGGAGTTCAAAACACTCTGTTTATCCACTAAATATTATTCTAATGGGAGTCAACATAAGTTCTTAAAAAAGATTCCCAAAGTAAGGAAATGCCGATCAACAGGTATGGAATAAGAAGCCGAAAGGTTATATATTTGCAATGAACAATGCATTCCTTGGAGTAACAGTAAAGTTCTTTGCCATGTGATCGGGAGGTCATGGGTTCAAGCGTGGAAACGACCTCGCGTAAATGCAAGGTAAGGTTGCGTACAACATACCCTTGTGGTCCGGCCCTTCCCCGGACCCCGCGCATAGAGGGAGCTTAGTGCACCGGGCTGCCCTTTGCCCTTTATGGCATTTATAGTCAAGTTATTGCTAAACGTTGGAAAAATACATTGATCATGAGTCAAAATGACATTCTTCAACAACTGGGCATTTGGTCTAGTGGTATGATTCTCGCTTTGGGTGCGAGAGGTCCCGAGTTCGATTCTCGGAATGCCCCATTTTTTTTTTTATTTAAAAAACATCTCACTTTTCCTTTTTATTCTAAAAAAATAACTTTAAAATATGATAATCAAAATGCCCCCTTTCTTTTAAAAGAAAACTTAGCCTTAAATCTGACTCCCCTTTATGAAACAACTACAGATACAAGGGAAGATAGTTTTAACTGAAAGAATTCCTACCCAGTGCCTTGTTTAGAATTGAACTTCTAATGGTAGGAGAAAAATAAATGTCGTATGTTTGAACTACAGATCAACAAGGGTTAACTGAAATTAGCTTACTAGTATCAGATAGCATATCCAAAACCAACTATGACACTAAAATAAAAACAGGAATTAATCTGTGGAATTTAGTTATCCTTTTTCCTCTTTATTAATTTTGCTTTTTGTTTTGTGCTATAAAAGTGTAAATCAACAAAAGTCAACATACTGTTTGCCACCTAACTTAAGTAAGGATTTTCAATTAAGATACAACTAATTTCAACAACTTGCATATGTCATTATATCCAGCGCTTCTTCATGTTAAACTAGGAATGTTCAGAGTAAAAGATGAAGACAGCATGTTTAGAGTTCATAAACTCTCTACAGGAATGGAGTCTCTTTTTTGTACAATTGAGATCCCTTCTTTTTGTTTTATATAGGGGATCTCAGATATTGTAACTCACAAGCAGTGTCTTTGTGCTTGGCCGTTGACTTTTACCAGTTTCAGTAGACTAGAAAGTTTTCATGGCCAAATAGAAAACTATGAAATAAACAAATTGATTATCAGAGTTGTAACAATACAGAGACCTAGAGAATGTTCAATGTATATATCCATTATGCATAGAAAAAAATAAGCAAACTAAGGAAGGAATCATAAGCACGGAGAAATTACATAAGGAAGAGAATAGAACATAACAACATGGCATTTGGTCTAGTGATATGATACTCGCTTAGCTGACAGGTTAGTAGAAGTCAGAGGAAAGGAATGTCTAAGAACTCTCATTGTTTATCTACTAACATTATTCTAATGGGAGTCAGCAGAAGCGCACGAAAAATTTCTAGGTAAGTAAATGCAGATCAGTAGGTGTGAAATAAGAAGCCTAAAGCTCCTATTTTTGCGACTTAGCAGTGACATTTATGATTGAGTTACTGCTGATCTTCGGAAAAACACAATGATCATGAGTCAAAATGGCATTCATCAACAACTGGGCATTTGGTCTAGTGGTATGATTCTCGCTTTGGGTGCAAGAGGTCCTGAGTTAGATTCTCGAAATGCCCCATTCTTTTTTTTTGAATGAATATGCATCTCAATATTCCTAATTTCTTTTAAGTAAATTAACCTTAAAATCTGACAAGTCAAAATGCCCCATATTGTTTTCATTGAATGCACCATCAACCTACCATTCTCTGTTCCTTTTAAAAGAATATTTAACCTTAAATCTGACTCCCACTTGTGAAACAAGTGCAGATACAATTTAAGTATTAATCTGCAAGAGTTCCTAGCCCATGCTCTATTTAGTGCATTAAACTTCTAAAGGTAGAAGCAACACAAATTATGTACATTTTTACCAAGAACGTACCTTTCTATATGGCATGCAGTTCTATAGCGGTTAAGAGAAATTACTTAACAGTATCAGAGATCTGATCCAAAGTCAACTTTGACACATATATGAAATAACAAAAATTAGGCAACTTCTACAAGCAAACTACAACATATATTTTTTAATCCAAACTCCCAATGCAGACAACCTCTAATTCTTCCTTTTATATACGTAGTTCTCAATTTTCAGAGCTCTCTATATTTTCTGTTTGGTATGAACTTTAATTGTAAGTCAACTAAGACTTTCAGCTAATGTACATTTTCATTATACAGCATGTAAACTGACTTCTTCCTTGTTACACCCCGTACTTTGTACGTCGTTCCATCGTAAGTTACCCGACATAGGCTTGGAGAGGGTGAGATCCCTCCACAGTTATAGATTTATTAGGATAAGTAATTCAGCATCTCTTTATATTTACTAGGATTTCATTGCCAAATAGAAAAGTATGAAATAAATAAATCGATCACCACAGTAGTGACAGCACAGTGACCTACAAGTTGCTTAGTACATATAAAGATGATGCATACAAAAAATAAGCAAGCTAAGGAGGACACATAAGCAAAGAGAAACTAACAGGGAAGAGAAAAAAACACAAAAATTTGGGCATTTGGTTCAAGTGGTATGATTTCAGTTGCAGAGGTCCCAAGTTCAATTCTCGGAATGCCCCACTTTCCAGAACCTGATATTTTTAACCTAAACATTTTCTTCCTCGGCTACACAATCTAGAAACAAACATTAAGAGCACTAATAAGGAAAAGAATTAGTAAAACCAATAATTGTCATAGTTTTAACTGTTGGTTTTAGTATTGAGACTTGAACCTTTTCTTGGTTTTTCTTTTTCTTTTTATCAAAATACAAAGTAAAAGCCAAAGCCTCAAATTAGTAAAACCAATGACTGGCTTTACTGAGAATCACATTCCACCAGTGGGACATGCAAGAAATACACTAGAGAAAGGATAACCAAAATTTAGGCAAATTAAGTCCATGCAACCAAATAGCATGGGATTGGAGATAGTTTTAGTTCATACAGCAAATAAATAAATTATCTCAGAATTAAGGCCTCAAGACGTCGTAGCTGGAGCACTACTATGAGAAAATCCAAGGCTTCAACAACAACATCAACAATAACATACGCAGTATATTCCCACAAGTGGGGTCTGGAGAGGGTGGGGTGTACGCAGACCTTACCCCTACCTTTGTAGGGTAGAGAGGTAGTTTATGATAAACCCTTGGCTCAAACAAATCATTTTCAGAAAAAAGTATGAAAGAAATGCAAGAGTATAAAGCTAAGATGAAAACATTGAAGAAAGAAAAGTACTGACAGTACAAATATTAGGTCTAACCAAAGTAAAAGAAACAACAACAACAACAACATACCCAGTGAAATCCCACAATATGGGGTCTCGGGAGGGTAGAGTGTACACAGACCTTACCTCTACCTTGATAGGTAGAGCGGCTGTTTCCGGGAGACCCTCGGCTCAAGACAAAGCATAATCACAAGTGAAGCAAGCACAACAACGTAAGAGAAACGGTCAGACCCAGACAAGAAATTAAAGCAATATGAACATGCTGATAACAAAATCGAATACGCCATGGTAGCTCATTCTGGCAAGAAGAAGCAGTAGCTAACTTAGATAAATAATATCAACAAAGTACACTAGGGAACACATAACAGCAGAAATCAAACTACAAGGGAGTATAAAGCAATATTGTGCCTATAAGTGTGATAGGCTAATCGGGTCTACAGTAATAATATTACAACTATCATTTTGTAAGCGTAAGTAAGACTACGCTCGACTACCTACTACCCTTCTACCCTAATATGTGTCCTCCACAACCCCGTATCTAAGGTCATGTCCACAGTAAGTTGCACCTGCGTCATATCCCGTCTAATCACCTCTCCCCAATACTTCTTCGGTCTACCTCTACCAACCTCTACCTACCTCTACCCCTTCTGAACCCGTCCATAGCCAACCTGTCACACCTCCGCACTGGAGCATATGTGTCTCTCCTCACCTCCACGCCTGTCTCAGGGTCGCTCCCGTAAAAGAAACAACAGTAGTAATAAAATCAAAGCATAAATAATGCTAGTATAATAGTAATATTACTAGTAAGGGAATAGACCGACGCTCTAGACTAGAACCTTGCTCTACTACTGTGATGAGAAAATGCTCTACTACTTACTAATTGTCTATCCTAATCCTCGACCTCCATGCTTTCCTATCTAGGGTCATGTCCTCGGTGAGTTGCTTATGTGTCATGTCCTATCTAATCACATCTCTCCGTTCTTCCTCGGTCTACCTCTACCTCTACCTCTCCTAAAACCTATGATGACCAATCTCTCGCACCTCCTCACCGGGCCATCCGTGCTCCTCCTCTTCACATGCTCGAACCATATCGCCTCACTTCGCGTATCTTGTCCATCATGGCAGCTACTCCTACCTTGTCTTGTATATCTTTGTTTCTAATCTTGTCTCTTCTAGTATGCCCACACATCCATCTAAAGATCCTCATTTCTGCTACCTTTATCTTCTGAACGTGTGAATTCTTGATTGGTTATCACTCGACCCCGTACAACATACTTGGTCTAGCAAGCACTCTATAGAACTTACATTTAAGTCTCAGTGACACATTCTTATCACATAAGACACCGGATGTGAGTCTCCATTTCATCCACCCCGCTCCAATACGATGTGCAACATCCTCTTCGATTTCCTTGGATTATAAACCAAAGATACTTGAAGCTTCCTCTCTTAGGGGTGACTTGTATAACAATCCTCACTTCCCCATCCGCCTCCTATGATGCGACACTCAGCTTGCACTTCATGTACTCTCTTTTAGGCCTGCTCAGCCTGAAGCCTTTAGATTCTAGGGTCTGTCTCCATATTTCCAGTCTATTGTTAACTCCGCCTCCAGTCTCATCGATCAATACTATGTCATCTGCAAAATACTTGAGGCAAATGCTGAAGAAAAAGTCTAAAAGCATATTATGGTTCCTTTACAAGATGAGGAATGCCCATCTCGACTTTGATGGAGTTATTAAAACTATAATCTTCACAACTTTCCATGTTGCTTCTCCCTAAGACTAAACAAAATTTGGCGCTTTAGAACAAATTTATTTTAAACTAATATCTCATTCATGATGACTAGGAGATAAAAAGATTGTTGAAAAATGTCTGACTAGAACTTCCAGCTACCAAGAGACGAAAAGCTATGTGAAGTAAAAGAAGATAAGGTAGCTAATTGCTACTAAGAACCTAACAAAACTCTCCACATGTGGGTTAAAATACCACTTGTAGGTCGGGGTTGAGAATTGGGGTCGCGCCCTACCTCGTCAGCCTAAGCCTTGTTATGAGAACTGATAGTTTCTAACTCTCTACAAGGAGCTCTATCCCTACTTCAATTAAAAGTCGCCCCTCACCCCCCCCCCCCCCCCCCCCCCCCTTTTTTTTTTTCCCTCTAAAGGCCCTTGCTCCACACATTTTTGGTTTTCTAATCAGACAAAATAAAAATAGGGTAAAGATGATACCAAAAAGCAGGAACGGAGATACATGAATAGGTATGAACTAGTGGTATGATTCTCAAGTAGGGTGCAATAGGTCCCAGTATTTCCTGGAGTGGCCTATAAGTCAATTCAATCACCTAGCCCTAACATTTTCAGCTCTATATGTCTTTGGTCTATGACTGAGTGGAGGGTTAATACTCTTCTCAGCAGAAAGAAATGATACTACTCAAGTGCACATTTACTCTATTCATAAGCAAAGTGTTAGCACCCTCGACAGAGTAATTAGCATACAACTGTCCGGAAATTAGTGGTAAGTTGTGAATCATGACTCGGTAACCAATAGTAAATAATACCACAAAGAAAACAGGACTATAGCAGCATAAAACTAGTTAATCTGATCCTACTAGCTCGAACCAGAACAATAAAATTAGAGGATCAGGATGAGAAAGTCTAAAAGGTTCAGCAGTGCAGAGTATTCCACCTAGATGATGAATCAATGACAAATCGAAAAAATCAGTTGTAAGTTCTGATTCATACCCACTTACTCAGTAATAAGTACTATCAAATAGTACTATACAGAGGAGACCGGGGTTGAAACCCAACAAAAGCCAGCTGAAATTGTTTTTGGTGATTTCTTCCTATATGCCTAAACCTCAACCTCAGTAGGCGAGTTACCCAATACTTATGCGGGTGATAGGTAGCAAGCTGGCTGTTATAAACAAAACAAAGAAAAGAATATTCGAATTTTTGAGCAGGAGATGCTTCCTGGTCTTTCCTCTCCCGAGCGGAGAAAACGTCAAGGTGCGAAGCGTCAAACAATTCCCGAGAAAATGTAAACTTTCACAACAACAACATAACCAGTGTAATCTCACAAGTGGGGTTTGGCGAGGTTAGTGTACCGTACCTTATGAAGATAGAGAGGTTGTTTCTAATAGAAACTCTGCTCAGTAAAGCATATCAAAATTAGTAATAAAAGGAAATACAGTAATAAAACAGTTATGTAGAAAATAATAGAGAAAAGAAGACTAACAACAAGAAATAATATAGTAATACATAATCGAAGCAAAGAAAACAACAGGTAATAATAAAATCAACAATCCAACAGGTTGAGTAGTGCAATTAAGGATGCCAAAATAGATGATTAAGCAATGCAAAATGAAACTTCTAAAGGAGTTCAAGTGACTAAAAAGTATTATTAGTACTAATAAATGAAACTTGAGAGCTGACAGAACTCAGAGTACTAAGTACTAACCGGGAAAACTCAAGGGGCGGGCACTTCCGGAAGCAGAGAATGTTAGTTGCAGAGAAAGAATTTTTGAGCATTTAACAAATATATTTTCCCTCGGAATTGTAACCAAGCGGGCGAATTTCGAGGTACAAAATTATTCATGTTTGAAGGAAATTAAATAAAGGCAATCCAATCCGGAACAAAAAAAATTGGATGTGTGCAGGTCGAACCCGGGTCTATTGCTTGGAAGGCATTATCCTAACCGTTGGACTACAAACGCTGTTATCTTTGACTGCCAGACTAATTCTTATATTAAGTTTGCGCTTATTTTTAAATTAATCTAATCAATCGGTTAACCAATAGGCTAATATATTTTGTTTTGTATCATAATTGGAAAACGGAAAGAACTTTCTTTGTCTTGGACAAAACAAGAGAATCATAACATTAGTTAAAGTAACCTCAACAATAACAATAAATATATGTGCTGGATAAAAAAAGAATCAGCGAATTTCTTAGGTCCCAAATTGGTATTGAAGAACTAATGATCAGATATCATCAAATTAATTGATTAATATTTAATTATTCATAAAATCATTCAATCAATGATCAAATATCGTCAAATCAATAGGTTAATGTTCAAATATTCATAAAATCACTTGATTGACATTAAATTTCAATAGATTAATGTAGAAATTATGATGAAATCAATAGGTTAATATTTAAATTATGCTCAAATCAATAAGTTTATGTTGAAACATCCTTTGAGAAGTTTAAATGCATGTTAGAAGTATCCTGATAGAAGTTTAAACTTCTCGAACCACGTACACCCTAATTGAAGGTGGAAAAGAACACAAAACAACAAGTAGGATAACTAACTATTTGACACAACATTGATGATGTTTAGCTAAGCTCAAATTAGTTTCGATGATTATTTTTTTTAAAAAGACATAAGAATCAGGTTCTTAGCAGGTCTCTTGGAGGAACTGGATGCTGACAAGTAGGTTAAATAATTATTATGCAGACATTGAAGAATCGGGTTCTTAGTAGACGATTGAAGACGACTGTTGATAAAAAGTTGTGCAGCAGATTTCAAGTGCAAGAAGGATTCCTTGAGAAATTGAATTTATGGATTAAACGCGTGGATCAAAGAATACAATTTCTACATGGAGATATCGCTACACTTGCATATATGGGTAGAGCTTTAGAATTGGGAGTGAACCGTGTGAAGGTCGGAACAAATAAGGAAACCGAGTCAAATAGGATTGAATTTCTTTAAAAAATTGGAGATCGAAATCAAAAGAAAGCTGACCATTACTACTCCTATATAAAGCACCACATTGATTCTATTGTCTCTTATGCTATTCACACAAATACAGATATAGTCTTGACAAATATCAGTCATTGTGAGGAGTGCTTTGAGAGAGTCAAACTATTCAACGAGAAAACCTGTTTCAGAGGAAGCTACTGCTTAGTTCTTGTGTTGTTAGGCTTGAGCCTTTTGTTCTTGAGTTGTAACCTATTTAGTTTACTAGAAGTATTGTAATAGGTATTCATTGTTAAGGTTGTTTAAATCTTTCTAGACTAGGGTATCAGTCTTGAAAGGGATAGCTACAATTAGGTGAATTACATGAGTGAAATGTACTAAGTTTATAGTCCCTTTGATTATTGGTTTGTAACGAAAAATTGCTTAAGTTAGCAATGTTTTTGGGGAAAATCCTACTGAGGTAGGTCAAGGTTTTTCACTTCCTTGAGCAACGAATTTTTCATGATAAAAATCTTATGTTTTATATTACCCAATTTATGTCTTGCTAAGTGACTGAAGAATCTGATTCTCCAGTACAGTAGGTGATAGCTAAAATAACTTATGACAATAGATATTTATGTTAAAAATAAATTTTTGTGTACGAATCTAAACATGAAATACAAACAACATCGACATCAAACTCCCAATACAGTAGAACAACAACTTCATAAAGTTATAGTACAATGGCTTGCTCCTACCGTAGTAACGCATGTAGTTATTTTGTGGCCAATCTTTTTTCATGTGGAGCATTTAATTTTTCTTTTTTTAAATACTTCCCCGACTTATGACATTTACTTTGTCTTCCTTCTTTCTTTTGTGGTCTTCGTATAAGGTGGAGTACTTTTCTCTCAACAATCTTAATAGAAATCTCTCAAAAATCTTCAGAATGCACCAGGCGGATTGTTAGAATATATTCATACGGTATGATTCAACCTCATATATGAAGAAGTGTAATAAGAAATCATCTTTCCATATTCAACTCCAAACTCAATTCTAGGGGCGGTGATCACGTCCAACTCTAGTCCTAAAGAAGAGAAGCGGTCGCTGCAAATATAATCCAGTCTAAAAGTCCAGAATCGAATCCCACAGAGAACTAATGTTAGTTATAACTGTTCAATATTACTAAGAAAATAAGTCCGAACAATATTCTGGAATATAACGATTAAGATTTCTGTTAAAATTAATTAAATAATAAATAATAAAGAAGTAAAAATTATCAACTAAAGAGGAATAGGTTAGATTCAATATTAAGGAGGCCTAGGGTTATGATTTTCCCAATTATCGAAATCCTTCTCGCGACGTTATCTATAATCTCGCTAATTTATTCTCTACGGATCGTGAGCACTTAACTTATCGCAATTATCTCTCAATCAATTGTAGTAATTTTCTAGGGTTATTCTCTCAAACTAACCCTACCTAGCAATTTCTCACCGCTCACTATGACCACGTCAAAGCTTCGTAATCTCTAAACTCACTTTTAAACCCACAATATTGATCTCTCATATACCTAGGGAGTGACGTTGTTCAACAACTACCTAAATATGAATTCTCTCTCGAGTAACACATAATAAATAGGTATAGCTAATAGATGGCCATTCAAGCAATCAAAATAAGCATGTAGTTGAACAAGTAGAAAATCCAACGGCTCAATTATATAAAAACGTATCAAGAATTCATCCTACAAAAGGTTCCATAAAAACCCTAGATATAGAATTAGCTACTCATAAAAGTATGTGAAAACACGATACTAAAATTCATAACAAACAATGGAAAATAGGAAGAAGAAAGGAAAAACTCATTGCCGGATATTTCTCCTTGCTCCACGACGGCTTCTTACTTTCCTTCGGCTGAATCCTAAAAAATGATGTGTCTTAGTATGTATTTATATGACCTAGAATGTGTAGGGAGTCAAATAAACCACTTAAAATTTATCTAGAAAACATTTCTTGGCTCGCCTGAACTCTCGCTTCGCGAGGATCACAGGCGAGCCCAGCCAGCTGTAAATTTTCTCTTATTTATTGGATCGTCTATGGGCTCGTTTAGGCAAGGATGTTGACGAGCCCTCTCAGATTCATTTTTGACCTGGCTCGACAACTTCCTTGCATTTTCCTTCGCTTCACTGTTTTGTGCTAGTGATTAAACTTATTGACTGGTCAAGCTACTCGCAAAGCGAGCATGATAGGCAAGCTCGAACATTCTCTGATCTTTCTTTTCATATCTAAACTTGCATCAAATAAGTTCTTTTCCAATTGCTTTCGTCCAACAATCTTCCTACACATACAAAATATGTAATAAGATCAAGGCAATATAATTTATACTCAAACGACGATAAAAGTACTAAGAAGTGGGCAAAATAATGAATAAATATATGCATTTTTAGCCGAACATCACCACCCACACTTAGACTGTTTCTCTTCCTCGAGAAGTTCAAAAATTCATATCATGGAAAAGAACAACTCTTGAGCATGCTCGTGCATCAAAACTAATGACAATGACTTATATTGACATTTAGAAACTAGCATATGCATATAAACACCTTTATTTAATCTTTTCACGCCAAGACTAATTAAAATTTTCAAATGATCTCTTCTAACATCCTAGCCTCGAAAATTGACTTTCCTCTTATCTAATTCATGACCTGCTTTTCTATGCCAACTTAAGAACCTAGTATCTCACCAATATTTAGTTAATCATGTACCCTCACCAATTAAACCAAGAGAGAAATCAGTACACACACTCAAATAAAGTTTAAATGTATTTTAAGGACTCGCATATAGAAAGAATTCACTCTCTCTCACAAAGAAAAAAATCATGTGTCTCCCAAGGTCGTTGTAACATCCCGGAATTTTGGACAATGATTTGAGCACCTAGGCGTAATAAGTAGACTTGGGCCTCGGGGATTTTATGTGGTATCATGTATGCTAATAAAGAGTTTAGCACATAAAAGGATAAAATCCCTAAATAATTTTGGACGTAAGAAGTGTGACGACGGGGATCGGAAATAAATTTGGTCCGTGCATAAAGAGGTTATGGACTAGTGTCATATCAAAAAATTATGATATTAAGTATACGGGTTTTATAAGTCATCAAGACTTAAGTGAATTGGGATCAAGAATTAATTATGTGTATAAATGATAAGTGGTTAAATTGAGGATTGTAGTGGAAAACACATAATTAATTGAAAACTAATGAATAGTTATTATGTGGGCTATTTAATAGGGGGCAGCCAAAGAATATTAGTATACATGCATTTATGGTGAAGTGTCAATTTGTAGTAAAGAGGTGCCTAACTTTTCGTATAGGTAAAGTCCCTTTAACAGTTAATGAATTTCACATCCTTGGCTATTTTACTTTGAGAATTGACATTTCGCTTAGTGTACTCTCCTTTCATTTTTCAACAATGTCCAGTAACAATCTATTAGACATCAAGATATGTCTAAGCAACATAGTCTTTCCGTCGCCAAACAATGTCCAAACATTGTCAAAATGCTCTTTCGGTTTCGCAAAAATTAGAGCTAAAAATTGGAAAAATAAACTTGCTTATTTAGGCATAGCACATGTATATTACTCTACGGTTAAGCGTGCCTTGGAGATTATGATTTAAAGGGAGATTAACCCGTCATAGTTATTTCCAAGATCGTGAATCGAGGTATGTTAAGGAAAATTATTTCTTTCTTTTGGCATGTTCCATGTAACGAAATATAACTGTGATATTGCTCCATAATTTATTCTACTCCTAGAATTTATGAATGTTCATGGTATTGATTCCTATGCTAAAAGCATGTCAAAATATGTTCTTTAGTCCTTATTGAGGCATACGGAAAAGATGTTGATGTTCACAGTGTTAGCCGAAGGTACAAGGATATTGTGTCACCCAGGACGTGCAACTGTTATTCATGCATTTTCATTTGCATTGCATTCATGTTTTACCTGAGACCGTATATGCAAACCACCTGATCAGCTGAGATATGATAATGATAAAGCATGTGTGGCTTAATGAAGGAAGATGCATGATTAAGGGCCAATACATATATATATATATATATATGTTGTGGGGAGGAAGATGCCCTTGTGTGGCCAGTATATATGTATTTACCACATTATGCATGACATTTAGACATATTATGCCCATAGAGGCCGACATGAAATGATGCCCACGGAGGTTGTTATTGTAAGGAAGATGACCAATGGGGCCGATATATATGTATACCGCATTGTGCATGACATTTAGGCATATATGTTAGGGCCCTCCGAGGCATTTACTGTTGGTTAGTTGTTTCAGTTTCATACATTCTTGTTATGCTATTATTCATGCCTGACATACTCAGTACATCAATCAAGGGACGCTGCGTTTCATACTCACAGGTTCAGTTAAAGAAGGTGATGGTTCACGCTAGTAGGTTGCCGGTTTAGCTGATATTGGAGTACTCTATTTGTTTCAGAGTTTTAGTCTGGTCGTGGTACAATATTTTTGCATACGCATATGGGTATGGTGGGGTCCTGTCCCGTCCTTGTGATGTCATGTATTCCTTAGAGGCTTGTAGACAGGTGTCCTATGGTTAGTTATCATGTGGCCTTGTCGGCCTTGGTATGGGTATGTATATATGAAAATTGGATTTCTGGTTAAGATTTTCTATAATTTTTTTCGGCTTAGTCCGTATTCAATTGTGATTAGAAGTTGGTTGTACGATTAGCGGTACCCAGTAGGCGGGATCCGGCTACCCGACGCGGCCCTCCGATTTGGGTCGTGACAAACTTGGTATCAGAGCATGTTTGTCCTAGGGAGTCTACAAGCCGTGTCTAGTAGAGTCTTGTTTATGGGTATGTTGTGCACCATACTTATAAGCAGGAGGCTACCTGCCATTTAAGGATGTTTCTATTCTTTCATCTCATAAATCATGCGGTAGAGCTGAGTTTTAAGAATTAGAGCTTAACTCGTGCATGTTACAGTTTCAGTAATGCCGGTTACCAAAAAGACTTCGATTAATTTATACTCGTAGCCAGTAAATGAGCGATTTCTACCAAGACAGTTGATACGCTAGAAGGGCAGTATTATTGTTAAAATTCAAGATTATGAGAAGTTATCTCACTCATAGACGAAAGATGGAAGAAATAATGCAAGCCTGGAAAGCAAAATATTTAGTAAGGTAAATGAAGTACTTAGCATCGGAATGTAGGAGATTGTAAGGATTTTTCTTTGTAGACTTTATCATATTTACGATTAGAGCAGTACCTTCTTCTAGAAGGATTATGATTAGCAGGGAGATTGAAGTTGGACTAAGTGTATATACGAGTGTTATGTTGACCATTGAGGACGAAAAGTATGGCACAATCAAAGGATGGTGGTAGGGAATATGAAAACAGTTAATGGAATGATATGATTAAGTACCAAGGTAGAAATGTTTTCGCTCAGTAACGAATAGAATGAAGAATTACAACAAGAAGGATAAAGGTGAATGGGATTATGGTTATGCAGGTCTCACAAAGGTATGATTATTCTAGAATGACGTAAGGATCGATGGTGGAGGAGGGACAAAAGGAACACTTCAATCAAAGGTGGCGATTCTCGGGTGTTCATAAAGGGAGTATGAGAGGTCTGAGGTAGTGATGCAGTGGTGTATGAAGGTAGTTGTATTCGCTGGTTACACGACAAAGATCAGATATGTCACCCCAACATTCAAGGATGAATGTTTCTAAGGGGGAAAAGATGTAACATCCCGGAATTATGGACAATGATTTGAGCACCTAAGCATAATAAGTAGACTCGGGCCTCGGGGATTTTATGTGGTATCACGTATGCTAATAAAGAGTTTAGCACATAAAAGGATAAAATCCCAAAATAATTTTGGACATAAGAAGTGTGATGACGGGGAGCGGAAATAAATTTGGTCTGTGCATAAAGAGGTTATGGACTAGTGTCATATCACAAAATTATGACATTAAGTATACGGGTTTTATAAGTCATCAAGACTTAAGTGAATTGGGATCAAGAATTAATTATGTGTATAAATGATAAGTGGTTAAGACACATAATTAATTGAAAACCAATGAATAGTTATTATGTGGGCTATTTAATAGGGGTAGCAAAAGAATATTAGTATACATGCATTTATGGTGAAGTGTCAATTTGTAGTAAAGAGGTGCCTAACTTTTCGTACAGGTAAAGTCCCTTTAACAGTTAATGAATTTCACATCCTTGGCTATTTTACTTTGAGAATTCACATTTCGCTTAGTGTACTCTCCTTTCATTTTTCAACAATGTCCAATAACAATCTATTAGACATCAAGATATGTCTAAGCAACATAGTCTTTCCGTCGCCAAACAATGTCCAAACATTGTCAAAATGCTCTTTCGGTTTCGCAAAAATTAGAGCTAAAAATTGGAAAAACAACTTGCTTATTAAGGCATAGCACATGTATATTACTCTACTGTTAAGCATGGCTTGGAGATTATGATTTAAAGGGAGATTAACCCGTCATAGTTATTTCCAAGATCGTGAATCGAGGTATGTTAAGGCAAATTATTTTTTTCTTTTGACATGTTCCATGTAACGAAATATAACTGTGATATTGCTCCATAATTTATTATACTCCTAGAAGTTATGAATGTCCATGTTATTGATTCCTATGCGAAAACCATGTCTAAATATGTTCCTAAGTCCTTATTGAGGCATACAGAAAAGATGTTGATGTTCACAGTGTTAGCCTAAGGTACAAGGATATTGTGTCACCCATAATGTGTTATTGTTATTCATGCATTTTCATTTGCATTGCATTCATGTTTTACCCGAGACCGTATATTGGGGACGGGAAACGGGATACGTAAACCACCTGATCAGCTGGGATATGATAATGATAAAACATGTGTGGCTTAATGAAGGAAGATGCATGATTAAGGGACAATATATATATATATATATATATATATATATATATATGTTGTGGGGAGGAAGATGCCTTGTGTGGCCAGTATATATGTATTTACCATATTATGTATGACATTTAGACATATTATGCCCATAGAGGCCGACATGAAATGATGCCCACAGAGGTTGTTATGGTAAGAAAGATGCCCAATGGGGCCGATGTATATGTATACCGCATTGTGCATGACATTTAGACATTTGTGTTAGGGCCCTCAGAGGCATTTACTGTTGGTCAGTTGTTTCGGTTTTAGTTATTGGTATATTCCTGCTATACTATTATTCATGCCTAACATACTCAGTACATCAGTTGTACTGACGTCCCTTTTGTCGTGGGACGCTGCGTTTCATGCCCACAGGTTCAGTTAAAGAGGATGACGGTTCACGCTAGTAGGTTGCTGGTTCAGCTGATATTGGAGCACTCTATTTGTTTCAGAGTTGCAGTCTGGTCGTGGTACAGTATTTTTGCATACCCATATAGGTATGGCGGGGTCCTGTCCCGTCCTTGTGATGTCATGTATTCCTTAGAGGCTTGTAGACAGGTGTCCTGTAGTTAGTTGTCATGTGTGGCCTTGTCGGCCTTGGTATAGGTATGTATATATGAAAATTGGATTTCTGGTTAAGATTTTCTATAATTTTTTTCGGCTTAATCCTTATTTAATTGTGATTAGAAGTTGGTTGTACGATTAGTGGTACCCGGAGGGCGGGATCCGGGTGCCCGTCGCGGCCCTCCGGTTTGTGTCGTGACAGTCGTACCATAGGCTCGCCCATAGTGTAAAACTCCATTAATATAAGCCTGTGAAATCTAGGATCAAACAGGACTTTCATAGGTTGTAATGTAGGCTAAAGGACATGTAGGATGCATTTAGGCAAATAGTGACTCCACCCTCCTAAGCACTTTAATATAAGACAATTTTTTTCACTTTCGAGCGCATACTTCTCATAGTCTTCATTCAGTTGCTTATTATACAAATGCATCAAACGAATTCCTTTGTTTTCTTCCCAACACATAGTAGCAATTTCACTAGTTAAGAACAAAATTTTATATCTTTTTCTCATTTTTTTTCTACTTCATTCTTTTCTTTTCCTTTCTTCTTTATTTCAATCAATTTTTTTTCTATCTAATGAAACTATTCCTTTCTTCACTCCTTTTCATTAGTTCCGCTCAAAAGTTATTCATGTTTCCTACTTACTTCTTTCTAGCGCTTATTCTTGTAAATTAAGTTCTTTCAGAGGTAAAGGTTAAAAAAGAATCAATTAAGAATAAAAAGATATAGACTTGTAATGTGGGTGACAACAAAAAGGCTTATAGGCTCATAAGGGTTGACGAGGGATATTGTTAACATTGGTACGCAAAAAGGATAAAAGGGCTAATCAAAGAAATGCATATGTCATCTCCTAAATTTTCCACGACTTATTTGCTTCGCTTTGACCACACACAGGGCAAGTTACAGACTAATAAGAGACAACACAAATTATCATCTTAACCTCACTTCACACAATGTACATAATCCACTCCAGATAGTTCAATCATGACTCTCAAGCTAAAGCAATAGGGCACAGTCAATATATATAATTCAAGCATAGGAGGTAATAATAAAAGTCAAAACTCGAGCCTCAAGAGTAAAAAAAATCACAAAAATTCTCAAGGCATCTAAAGACTGTATACAACACACATGCTTAGTCCTAAACCCCAACATAAAATATGTCACACAGTTTACGATACTAGAGCTCTTTCTTTCCTTACTTACTTGTTCATCCTAAAGACTAATCCCCTAACTAAAATAGTATAAGAAATCACCAAAAACTTGTGCATTGTCCCCAATGTACAGTATAAATAGAAGATGGTAAAAGAGACTCCCTGGTAGGCCAAAGGCCCAACGTCCGGGGTACTCAAACTTCCCCCAATATGATATGGCCCTTTGTGCGGATACCTCACACTTAGTTCCAACTTTGTGGCTTTCTTTTGCATCATTCCAATGGATTTATTTCCATGCTCAAACTCCAAAAAAAAAAAACACTACAAAAAACATAATAAATAAAAATAATAAAGTTGAGTTGCCTTCCAACAAGAACCTAATTTAACGTCGCGACACGACTAAAATAAGTTTTTGCCTCCATTTAGAACTTATGAATTGTACCCCATTTTTGATTCAGCTTTTATGATTTGCTCTTTGGGCAGTACAAATTATTGCGAGCCAAAAATTAAATAATTTCGTATGCACTCTTTGGCTTTTAACTGAGGAGTATCACACTGTCCATATGGCCTTGAAAATTTCCGAATATATGGCTCATCTACCTCATCATTTAATTTTTGTATTGGCTCATATAGATCAACTTCCATATCCCCTTCCGAACATAATGTCGAAAAATGCTTTGCGTGAATTCCAATGCGCTCAAACTGAAAATTCAACTTATTTTCGACTCCCTCTTCTTGACACAAACTAGAGTCAATTAAAATTGCATCTGTAAGGTCCTTTGTTGATTCTAGTATCACTTTTTCAACATCAGCATCATCAAATTCTGATTGGTTAGATTGTTGGTATTCTACTTTGAACTTTTCTTGGCTACAATCGACACTATTAGCCTGTTGAGTTGTAAAAGCTTCAACCAGTTGACTCACTTGAGCCTCCAACTTGCGAATAGTTGTCTCTTGCCTTTGTATATGTAACTGTTTCTCATCATCTTTCTCCATAAGTCACTTTAACATATCCTTGATCTCCTTCATATCAACATTCCTTAGTTTTTTATTTCTATTAACTTCACAAGAAAAAGTAGAACCATCATAATAAGGGGTTGGGGGAGGATACAAAATATAAGCACCATAAAAGTGACCATCTTGACCACCACACGTATCACACACATTCCACACATAAGATTGAGTTGGTGCATATAACTCGACCCCGGGAACATTTTGATAATTTTGTCTCAGGTGGTTTTCTCCACAATATGCATAAGGACTATACAACAACAACATACCTAGTGAAATCCCACAACGTGGAGTCTGGGGAGGGTAAGTGTACGCAAACCTTACCTCTACATTGGTAGGTAGAACAACTGTTTATGAGAGACCCTCGGCTCATGAAAGAGCATAATCATAAGCAAAGCAAGAGAAAAGAAAGATAAACGGTTAGTATGAAAATGCTGATATCAAAAGTGAATAAGCCATGATAGCGCATTCTGAAAAAGTAAGCAGTAACTAGCGCAGGTAAATAAGCAATACAAAGTACACTAGAGAACACATAGTAGAATAAATCAAACTATATAGGATTATAAAGCTATACAACATCTATTAGTATGATAGGCTAAGCGGACCTACAGTAATAACATTACAACTATCAGTTTACAAGCGTAAGTAGGACTACGCTCGAGTACCTACTACCATTCTACCCTAATCCGTGTCCTCTACAACCCCCTATCTAAGGTTATGTCCTCAGTAAGTTGCACCTGCGCCATATCCCATCTAATCACCTCTCCCCAATACTTCTTCAGCCTACTGCTACCCCTCATGAACCCATCCATAGCCAACCTCTCACACCTCCGCATTAGGGTATTTGTGTCTCTCATCTGCATATGCCCAAACCATCTCAACCTCGCTTCTCGCATCTTATCCTCCACTGAGGCCACTCCCACTTTGTCCCAGATATCATCATTTCTAATCCTATCCCACCTTGTATGCCCACATATCTATGTCAGCATCCTCATCTCTGCAACTTTCATCTTTTAGATGTGCAAAGTCTTGACTGTTCAACAGTCCGCCCCATACAATATAGTCGGTTTAACCACCGCCCTGTGGAACTTGCCTTTAAGTTTTAGTAGCACATTTTATTGCACAAGACTCCATATGCGAGCCTCCATTTCATCCACCCTGCCCTAATACAGTGTGTGACATCGTCATCAATCTCTTCATCCACTTGGATAATAGACCTGAGGTACTTGAAGCTTCCTTTATTTGGAATGACCTAAGTACCAAGCCTCACCTCCACGCATGTCTCAAGGTCACTCCCATTACTGAACTTGCACTCTAAGTATTCTGTCTTGGTCCTACTCAGCCTGAGCCCTTTAGACTCCAGAGTCTATCTCCAAACCCCCAGTTTAGCGTTCACTCCGCTGCGAGTCTCATCAATCAGGATTATGTCGTCTGCAAATAACATACACCATGGAACCTCTCCTTAGATTTGTCAAGTTAGTCCATCCATCACCAAGGCAAATAAGAATGGGCTAAGAGTTGATCCTTGGTGCAGCCCTATTATCACTGGAAAGTGCTCCGAGTCTCCTCCTATTATCCGTACCCTGGTCTTGGCTCCAACATACATATCCTTGATCGTCCTAGTGTACGCTATGGACTTTGTTGTATGCCTTCTCGAGGTCGATGAAAACCATATGTAACTATCTCTTCCTCTCCCTATACTGCTCCACCAACCTCCAATTAAGATGAATGGCTTCTATAGTCGAACACCCCGGCATGAATCCAAACTGGTTCTCTAAAATAGACACGCCTCTTCTCACCCTCATCTCCACGACCCTTTCCCAAACTTTCATAGTGTGGCTTAGCAGCCTGATACCCCTATAGTTGTTGCAACTCTGGATATCACCTTTGTTCTTGTACAAAGGGATCATTGTAATCCACCTCCATTCTTCGGGAATTCTTGCCATCGTAAAAATGATGTTAAATAACTCAATCAGCCAAGACCTATTTTTTAAAAATATATAAAAAATATAATATTCAAACTTAAAACGTAGCAATATTTACAACTATAACTAAACTGTTAGTTCTCCGGCAACTGCGCCAAAATTTGATCACGCCCAACTCTAGTCCTAAAAGGGATAAGTGGTCGCTGCAAATATAATCCGGTCTAAAAGTCACAGAGAACTAATATTAGCTATATTTGTTCAATATTTCTAAGAAAATAAGTTCAAACAATATTATGGAATATAACGATTAAGATTTCTATTTAAACTAATTAACTAATAAATTATAAAGCAATAAAAATTATCTACTAAAGAGGAATGGGTTAGATTCAATATTAAGGAGGCCTAGGGTTATGATTTCCCCAATTATCGGATCATTCTCGCTACGTTATCTATAATCTCGCTGATTTATTCTCTACGGATCGTGAGCACTTAACTTATCACAATTATCTCTCGGTCGATTGTAGTAATTTTCTAGGGTTATTCTCTCAAACTAACCCTAGCTAGCAATTTCTCACCGCTCACTATGGCCACGTCAAAGCTTCGTAATCTCTAAACCCACTTTTAAACCCACAATATTGATCTCTCATATACCTAGGGAGTGACATTATTCAACAACTACCTAAATATGAATTCTCTCTCGAGTAACACATAATAAATAGGTATAGCTAATAGATGGCCATTCAATCAACTGAAATAAGCATGTAGTTGAACAAGTAGAAAATCCAACAGCTCAATTATATAAAAACGTAAGAAGAATTCATCCTACAAAAGGTTCCATAAAAACCATAGATAGAGAATTAGCTACTCATAAAAGTATGTGAAAACACGATACTGAAATTCATAACAAACAATGGAAAATAGGAAGAAGAAAGGAAAAACTCGTTGCCGAATCTTTCTCCTTGCTCCACTACGGCTTCTTACTTTCCTTCGGTTGAATACTCAAAAATAATATGTCTTAGTATGTATTTATATGACCTAGAATGTAGATGGAGTCAAATAAACCACTTAAAAATTATTTGAAAAACTTTTCTTGGCTCGCCCGAACTCTCGCTTCGCGAGGATCACAGGCGAGCCCAGCTAGTTTTAAATTTTCTCTTGTTTCTTGGCTCGTCTATGGGCTCGCCTAGGCGAGGATGTTGATGAGACCTCTAAAGCATATTTTTAGCTTGGTTCGTCAACTTCCTTGCCTTTTTCTTTGCTTCCCTATTTTGTGCTAGTGATTAAACTTGTTGGCTAGTCAAGCTACTCGCAAGGCGAGCATGATAGGCGAGCTCAGGCATTCTCTGATCTTTCTTTTCTTATCTAAACTTGCATCAAATAAGATTTTTTCTAATCGCTTTCGTCCAACAATCTTCCTACACATACAAAACACGTAATAAGCACTCAAACGACGATAAAAGTACTAAGAAGTGAGAAAAAATAATGACTAAATATATGCATTTTTGGCCGAACATCAGACAGTCATAGCATGTGGACAATTTATTTTGTTCAGGTAAAACTTTATATAAGTAGATGTTTTGTTGCTTAGATCGATCATTGAAATCGTACTATGACAATTCACTCTGAACACCCGTGGCTTATTTTATGGGTCAATAATTTGTTTTCTAGAGACACACTTGTCATTATCTTATTTTCAACTGAATGAACAGAGATGGTTGAAGTGTTGATGAACTTCATACACCTGTCATGTAATTGTTTTGCGAACCTATTATTTATAGTATTGAATAGGACTGTAATGAAGAATTCTCTTTGGTCCTTGAATATTGAGTTAACTAACTCGGTGATAGAATAATTATTAATTGATTGTAATTCGTAATTATTATAATTGATTTTAGAATATAAATGGTAGGTAAATTAGCAATTAAGGTGATATATTAAATGACATATAATTAGCCTAAGCATAACCTATTAGTAGTTATTAGTAGCATAATTAGAGCCTTAGATGTGGCTATTCTTGTTGTATATTTACCACCATTATGGAAGAATATCATGGAGAAAAATAAACTAATTATTCTTACATGGTATCAGAAGATTAGGGAAAAGATCCTACCCTAAATAATTTTATCTCCAAAAATTCGGCCATCCCTCCCCCTTCCTCCACCACCAGCCGACCACCACATTTTCTGCATATTTGTATTTTTTCCATTATTGTTCTTCATTTTCCGATCAACAATGTCTGACTCCAAATCCACATTCCATCCCGCCCTTATCGTTTCTAACATCAAAACACATATTTTTGTCACTCTTGAGATGGAAAAAATGTTCACTATGCAACTCGGTAGAGCTTTTTAAAATATGTTGCCGTTCCCACCTGGTTATTCATCACATAATCCCGCCGGCGACTGGTAAAGGAAAAGAGTTGAAAACCGATGATGAAAAAGAACTTTGGGAAACTCTTGATGCCACAGTTCTTTCATGGATTTATGCAACTATCTCTAGTGATTTGTTGCACATAATAATGGAACCCGATTCTACTGCAATGGAGGCTTCGAATCGTTTGCAGGATATTTTTCAATGCGTATAGTAGCGTGGGAACACTTATCCGACAAAGCAATCCTCTACCACTTTTTTATCAAGCTCATTAAATGCTTATTCTTAAAGAGGCAGGTTTGGCCAAAAAGGCCGCAACCATTTCAAATTCCACCATGATAGCCAATGACACTACCACCAACTTTGAGCCTCTACAATAAAATCGAGGACAAAAAGGACGGAATGGTGGTAAAAATCGGGTTGAAAATATCTGAAATGGCAAAAATAATGGCAACCAGAATTTTGGTGGAAGAGGAAACGGTGGGAGGAACAGCGGCACCGGCAGCCCCGGCCACAGTGGGGCGGCGACCCAAATCAGTGGGCCTGGCAGTGTCCTTGGGCTGTGCCACCTTGCCCTTACTCGTCGGGTAACTGGGCCAGGACTAGTCCAAGGCCTACTGGCCAGGGCACGGGTAACCAGCAGCCTAGTTTTGGGCCAAAATAATTTGGGTCGCGTAATAGTGCAGCCAACAATTCTAGCAGCTTTGGGTCACTACCTAACCAGTGGCAGGAGGCCCATTCAGCAGTGGCAAGCCCAACGGATATTGAGTCCACCATGCACACCCTTGGACTTAATTCGCCCGATGCAAATTGGTATATGAACTTCGGAGCGACGTCACATATGACGTCCTCCCAAGGTAATCTCTCGCCCTATTTTAATTTGAGCAAAAATAATGGTATAATTGTCAAAAATGACCATTCTATTCCAATTTGAGGTATGGTTCTACTATATTGTCACGACCAAACCCTCCATTAATTTTATAGAATGTCCTTCATGCTCCATAATTAATCAAAAACATGGTGTCTGTTAGAAAATTTACTACTAATAATTGGGTGTCTGTTGTTTTTGACCCTTTTGGATTTTCCGTGAAGGATTTCAGACGGGGACGCTTCTCATGAGATGTGATAGTCAAGGGGAGCTCTATCCAATTACATCACCAAACCAACGAACCAAGTTACGTTCCACTTTTGCTGCTTTTGCACCTTGGTTATGGCATGAACGTTTGGATCATCCGGGGGCACCCGTTTTAGCCTCTCTCAAACAAAATAATTTTATGTCATGTACTCAAACACGTAATTCTAATATGTGTCATTCATGTCCACTTTGGAAACATGTTCAATTGTCATTTGTTTCATCTAATTCGTGCACACTTATGCCTTTTGATATTATCCATTGTGATATTTGGACATCACCCGTTTTGAGCTCTTCGGGCCATAGATATTATTTGTTATTGCTAGATGACTACTCTAATTTTTTGTGGACATTTCCCTTGTCAAAAAAATCACAAGTCTTTTTCACATTTCTCATTTTTAGAGCATTCATCCGGAAACAATTTGAACGGAATGTTAAAAATATTCAATGTGATAATGGTAGGGAGTTTGATTATAGGCATTTTTGGGATTTATGCAATTCAAATGGTTTAAATTTCTGCCTTTCATGCTTTCATGCTCACACACATCCTCACAAAATGGGAAGGCGGAATGAAAAATTTGAACCATCAATAACATTATTAGAACATCCCTTGCTCATGCCACACTACCTCTATCCTTTTGGTATCATGCACTACAAATGGCTACGCATTTATTGAACATACTACCCCACAAAAAAATGTCCTATAAATCCCCATTAAAAATCCTATACTTACGGGATCCATCTTAGTCTCACTTACGGATATTTGGATGTTTGTGCTATCCTCTTTTTCCATCCACTACAATCAACAAACTACAACCCCGGTCTACTTCTTGTACTTTTTTGAGTAATCCTTCCAATCATCGAGGTTAAACATATTACAACCTCTTCTCCAATAAAATCATTGTGAGTTGTCACGTCTTTTTCGATGAAACCACTTTCCCATTTGAAAAATTGCATATGTCCGGACCACCTACGTATGATTTTCTAGAGGATGACATATCCCCGTATTTGACTCACCATCTATCAGGCCCCACAACCACTGTTTTGGCCAGCCCAAATTATTTGGGTGACTTGGGCCCAGAAACAGTGGACCAAAACCACCCCGTAGCCACTGTTTTGGCTGACCCAATGCACCCAAATAATTTGGGCTCCGAAATAGTGGCCCATTCTCAGAAATTACTTACCAGCGAACTGGGCCAGTTTTACCGACACTGGGCCCAGTTGACGCTGGTAGTTCTGGCCCAGTTTCTAGTATTCCACGCTTGGGCCCACTTCCATCCCTGTGGCCCATCACCCGTAGTCAACACGGCATTGTCAAACCCAAGGACTATTAGTTATGATAAAGAAGCTAAAGAAGAGAATCTTAAACAAATGCTAAAGCCTAAGAAAGAAAAGCTTGGAAAGATGAGTGACTCAGTAAATACAATAATAGGAAAGGATAAGGTAAGTTATAACGTCGGTTGAAAGACCGGGCGTGTGTCACAGTTGTCCTTCCCCGCACCGAAATATCGCTAAAAAAGATTTTTTATTACAGGTGTTATGAATTCGATTTGACGGTTCTCAAAAGCTTAAAGTTTGAATCCTCATTTTTGCTAGGGCCACGCGAACTATCTTTTCCCTTCATTTCAGCCCCTTTTCATTCGGTTGCCCTCTTTCAGTCCTTCTAGAAAAGAGTCGTTACCTGATTGTGACTTGCTTTTCTCAACAAGCTACTAATTTGAATGGATGCTTCCTAACCACCACACCGGTATCTAGATTAAGTCACGAAGGATACAACTGGGACTAAAAAGAGAATACAAAAGAGAATCTCTACGATCTCCAAAGCCGACTTCCGCTAGTGCCTCCAAAATATAGCATACTTACTCATGTCCCAAAATCACCATTGCCTCGTAATCCCGTGGCTGCTCTTAATGACCCGAATTGGAAATTGGCTATGGACGATTAATTTAATGCTCTTATTAAAAATAGGACGTGGGAGTTGGTACCACGTCCCTCTAATGCTAATATAATTCGGTCTATGTGGATTTTCAGTCACAAAGAAAAATCTGATAGTGCTTTTGAATGGAATAAAGCTCGTCTTGTAGGTGATGGGAAGACACAACAGGTTGGTGTGGATTGCAGTGAGATGTTTAGTCTAGTGGTTAAACCGAAAACTATCAGAACAATCCTTAGTCTGAGTTTGTCAAAGGCATGGCCACTTCATCAGTTAGATGTAAAAAATGCCTTTCTTCATTGACAACTACATTAAACTGTTTACATGTACCAGCCTTTGGGTTATAGGGACTAAATATCCAAATCATGTGTTCCTGCTCAAAAAATCATTATATGGGCTAAAGCAAGCATGGAACAAGAGGTTTGTCGATTTTGTCTCACATATTGGTTTTTTCAACAGCCGTTCCGATCACTCTCTGTTTATCTACCGTCAGGATAATAATATTGCTTATATTCTTTTATATGTGGATGATATTATACTAATTGTCTCATCAGATGCTCTTCGGAAGTCCATCATGTCACAACTGAGTTCTGAATTTGCAATGAAAGATCTAGGGCCACTACACTATTTTCTAGGTATAGCTGTGACACGTCATGCAAGTGGTTTATTTCTATCCCAAAAGAAGTACGCATATGAGATTGTTGAACGTGCTGGTATGTCCTCTTGTAAACCTTCGGCAACTCCAGTGGACACTAAATCTAAATTGAGTGCATCATCCGGCAAACCGTTTGCCGATCCAACACTATACCGCAGCTTGGCAGGGGCCCTGCAGTATTTGACATTCACCAGGCCAAATATTTCTTATGATGTGCAACATATGTGCCTTTTCATGCATAATCCAATGGATGATCATAAGCATTATCTAAAACGCATTGTGCGGTACATTCAGGGCACTCTCGAGTATGGCCTGCATCTATATCCATCACCGACATCCTCACTTGTCGCTTATACAGATGCTGACTGGGGAGGGTGTCCAGACAGCAGACGCTCCACGTCTGGTTATGGTGTATTTATTGGTGATAACTTGGTATCTTGATCCTCGAAATAGCAAGCAACCTTATCCAGATCCAGTGCTAAAGTAGAATACTGAGGTGTTGCCAATGTTGTGTCTGAATCATGTTGGCTTCGGAATCTTCTCTTCGAACTCCACTGCCCAATTCCGAAGGCCACATTAGTATACTGTAATAATGTTAGTGCCATCTACCTCTCTGGAAATCCGGTCAATCACCAACGCACTAAACATATTGAGTTGGATATCCATTTTTTCGTGAAAAGGTCTCACGCGGAGAAGTGTGTGTGTTACATGTTCTGTCATGCTATCAGATTGCAGATATTTTTACTAAAGGTCTTCCACAGGTTTTATTTGAAGATTTTTGGGACAGTATCAGCATACGTATGCCTCCCGCTTCGACTGCGGGGGAATGATAGAATAATTATTAATTGATTGTAATTAGTAATTATTATAATTGGTTTTAGAATGTAAATGGTAGGTAAATTAGCAATTAAGGTGATAGATTAAATGACATATAATTAGCCTAATCATATCCTATTAGTAGTATTAGTAACATAATTAGAGCGTTAGATGTGGCTATTCTTATTGTATATTTAACACCATTATGGAAGAATATCATGGAGGAAAATAAACTAATTATTCTTACACTCTGAAATATTTGTGATCATCACTTCATCCTGGAATATTAACATACAAGACTTGCTAAGAATCTGAAATAAAGAACAAAGGTCAAATATCGTGTAAAGTCCCAAAAAATTTCCTAATTAAACATGAGTTTAGAAGGTTAATCTAAATGACCTTGAAGTGCGTGTGACCTCACATGAGGGTAATGGAGCCATTGGAATACTTGAACGTGAGTGTTACATAGGGTGAACGTCTCTAAGTTGAGTGGCTAAGGGAATAACTCATGAATATTGAGTATAGGATGAGACTTAAAATGACTGAAGCATCCGTAGCCTCCATGCGTAGAAACAGATGGACTAATATTCAATTCAAAAGAGAAAGGATGTGGGGGAAGCTTCAACCATTGTAGCCACATTGGGATCTTCAGCCTGAATTCGTATCCATGTATAAATCTGTAGCCTTAATATGTAGCCATGGAAAAATCTGTTGCCTGAATTAGTTAGCTACATATGAACATATTTTAGCACATATTTATAAATACAAGTGAGGTCAGAAGATAAAAAATGAACCTCAATTTGAAGAGCAAGATTCTAGAGGACGAAGCTCTTACCTAAGGGCATTAAAATCTTTGAGGTAAGAATTTTTTGTGCATTCATGGTTGTATAACATCATTAAGTGCTAGAATTAATATATTTTTTTAATCAAAATTCATAGAATTTTCCGCAATCTACAAGGAGTCTCTCCAAGTCTTCAAGCTAGGATTTCAACCCCAAGAGGTAAAGTCTCTACCCAAATACACTTATGAAATAAGTATTAAGCCTATATTATGGAGTAGGAATCACCATTTTGTTAAGGAACAACACTAGTTTTTGAAATAGTATTGATGGACTAGGGTTCTTGAATAAGAAAAAAGATGAATAGCGACTTGGTGATTCTCATATTGTTGTTGGGTAATGATCTTAAGAATTTCAATAGCTTAAATATGAATAAGCATTGAATTACATAACATGAATTGGGACCAAAATTCAGCAATGATTATCTAGAGATTTTAAATTAAGTTTAAGACCTAAATAGGTCTTGTTGGTTATTAAAAGAAAATGAAAGAAAATTTGTCTACTTTAAATAATAGAAATATTTTAGAATTTCAGATTAAACTACTCAAATCTTCATTTTAGTAAATAAATTTCTTACAACAAGATTCAATATATTGTATTGCAAACACATGATTAACATCTTATTAGCTTGTAATATTTTTATGCCTTGTAAGAATACTAAACGTGATACTATTTTTCACATGTGTATACATATAAAATTATATTAAAAAATCGTAACACCTCTTATTAACATCTTATTAGGTTGGTAAGTTTTTCTTCAAACTGAAAAATATTAAATTCTGGTAAATTGCTCTAGGAGCATTTACACTCTAGGCTTCTCAACATCTTTTGATTTGGTCTTTCTGAGAGAGTTAGAGGTTGTTTTCCATCTCTAGAGGCACCATTACTCTCTAAATAATATACTTTCATTTCATTATTATTTTAACTAGTAGTTGACAATACAAATACAAGATTTAATATATTTTATTTTATTTTATTTTATTTTTAGGCAAGGTCTTTTCATGAAAGTTTCTTTTTGCTTTTTTTTTTTCAACAGTTTCTTTTTATACTAGAACGTATCTGGGTCGTAGCTTGAAGTTTTATTTATGAACTGTCCCTGTGCCATAAATTATTTTTTATTTTCATTTCAAGGATATTAGAAGAAATAAAAAATATCAAGTATTTTCTTTATCATAGATCATATTTATTATTATGTGTGTCTAGTTGCTTTTGTAACAACCAGTACTATATGTTAAGATTCTTTGTCATATATCCTAGCATGATTCTTATGTTTTAAAAACTGAAATTTCAAACAAACGGGGTGGTTACAGGATGAAGGAAAACAAGAAATAAGAGAATGTCTATGATTTCAGATTTTTCTCATCCCCGACTTTATCATCAGACTAATAATTCACCCTACATTCTTTTTTCCAATGAAGCTTATGTTATATCTCTTTCCTCTTCCTCCCCGCCCACCAGAGAGATCAGTTTGACCAGGGCTCAAATCAGACTTCACCGAGTAATGAAAAACTTAGGACCTAGGTACGTAAACTTGCTAGTCAAGCTCCATCATCAAATCTGGACCACTAGACAAATGATAGAGATAAGTAAACTTAAGAACTATTAAAAATGATTAAGCAAATTATGGAGAAATGCACCAGTCCCCTACCTCGGACTCGTAGAGGTGCCAACGAAAGCATGACGAATATTATAAGATATTCAAATTGTTCAAAGAATAGTAATTACAGAGTAAACGTTATTAACTTTTCAGCTTCCACTAGTCTGAAGATCCTGCACTAAAAATAATTGTAAGTTTAGGGGGGAGGTTTATTCGCGTTGACTTTGAGGCTCTAGCTCTTGATACTTTGTGCTTCCAGTTTTGTTTGGACTTGTAACCTCTGTTTATTTTAGGTTTTGGTCAATGAATAACAAGAAAATATTTGATTGCATGTTATTTCTAAAGAAAATACGCATATACGTATAGTGGTAAAGAATTTCTGTTGAACTTTTAAATTTTAACATGTTTGTGAGACAAAGAGAACATCCTTTATTCAAAGTTCATTTTCTATCTTACGACTTGGTTGATCATATACTCTTCAATGTCTCTCGATGTCTTCTTGCAATGATTTTCTTAAATCTGCCCCAATTTCTGACATGAAATTTTTGGAAAATTTCTACTTTAGTGAGACCAAACCCGATTGTAAGTTTCTTACGTATTCTGCTAAAAGAATTAGGTCAGAACCTAATTCGCATTACATAGAAAGACATTACGTGAAAATAAATAAAAGGCTTTTAGACGTAGTATCTCTTGACAACATTTGCATTGACAGATTTTGATCACACCTCGCCATCTATTTATGCTAGAATCAATGCTCTTACAGACAGTACTTATGAACCATGTAAGGCCTTTCTAGTTAGGTGCAAATTTTCCCTTAGCTTCATCTTGGTGCGGGAATATGCGCTTCAACACTAATTGCCTTATATGAATTATCTAGGTCTTACTTTCTTGTTGATAGCTTTTGTTATTCTATTATGATAAAGGTGTCTGTAGAAAACTACTTTATCATTTTTCGTCAATGATCATCAATTGTTCATATCGACTCTGTACCTATTGGCATCACCTAACTCAACTTCTTGATAATTCTCAAGGACGTTATCTCTACTTCAATTGATAACACAACAACTGTTTCATGGACCAAAAAAATGTGTTGCCCCAGTTGAGGTCCTAACTATGGTGCAATAACCAAGGAGGAAATATGGCAACTTTATCCGTCCGGTGCTTGTAATTATCAATCATCTTCTATAATATTCTTTTGATATTTTTGTTGTCCGCTTAAACTGTTCCATTCATCTGAGGTAGTTTCGGGTGGAATTGTGGTGATAAATCTTAAATGTCTCGCATATCTCATACATCTAATCACTATTAAGATTAGCTCTATTATATGTTATAATTGACTCATGAATTTCAAATCGGCAAATGATGTTACTGTGGATAAAATCTGCTACCACTTTCTTTATCAGTGACATATACCGAGATGCTTCTACCTATTTGTGAAGTAGCCAATAGCTATCAAGATGAACCTATATCTTTTGATGCATTGGCTCAATAAGACCAATGATATCTATGTCCCTACCTACAAATTGTCAAGGAGAATTCATCACATTAAGTTCATTTGGTAGAATCTGAATCAAATCGCCATGAATCTAACATTGATGACATATTTGCACAAAGTGAATGCAATTTTTCTCCATGGTCATCCCAAAAAGCCAACTCGTAGAATGTTCTTTGCTAGAGTGAAACCATTCATATGAGGCCCCCATGTACCCCTATGTATTTCTTCAACTAACGTGATTGCCTCTTTGGCATCAATACACCTTAACAATCCTAAATCTCTGAAGTATTCACCTATGAATATGGGTTACACCTTCTGGATAGTGTCCTGCCTTGAGATACCTTTTAATCTCGTGGTACCAAGTCTTCTATTCGGTTCTTCGTCTACATGGAAGCAATAGTCTAGTTGATCTTGTACATTCACTTTGATAGGGTCTATGTAATTCATATATGGATGTTGAATCATAGATGATAAGATTGTCAAATCATTTAAGAACTCATTTTGATCTCTTGGGACATGTTTGAATTCTACCTTGATGAATCTCTTTCATAATTCTTTCACGCAATACAGGTATGGAAGGATCTTTACATTCTTCATAATCCATTCACCTTGTACTTAGGAACCTATAAATATGAATCACATATAATCAATAATTGTGGTATTCTTATATCAATGACCATTCTAAATCCAAGAATACAAGCCTCATATTTCACTATGTTGTTAATGCACGGGAACCTAAGCTTGCTGAGATATAAACCTAACCTGATTCTTAAATCAATACTGCACTAACACCAAATCCTTTGAATTTCATAGCCCCATCAAAGAACATACTCCACTCTGGATATTCCTCTAAATTATCTTCTCCGACAATAAAAACCTCTTCATTCGGGACATACGTTTTAAATGGCTTGTATTTTTCATCCACGAGATTTTAAACAAGATGATCAGCTAATGCTTGCCCTTTGATGGCCTTTCGGGTAACATATATAATGTCAAACTCACTTAGCAAAATTTTCCATTTCGTTAGCTTACTAGACATAGGCTTCTAAAAGATTTACTTAAGCGGATTCATCCTTGAGATGAGATAAATAGTATATGTATACATGTAATGCGTCAACCTTTGTACAACCCAAGTCAAGTCACAACAACTGTGTTCCAATAAAATATACCGAGCTTCATAAGATGTGAAATTCTTGCTCAAGTAGTATGTATCTTGCTCCTTTCTAATTTCGTCATGTTGTCCCAACACATCCAAGTGCATTGTACGACATTGACAAGTAAAGCAACAAGGGTTTTTCAGGTTTTGGGGGAACCAAGCCAGGTAGATTAGACAGATACTTCTTGATTCTGTCAAAAGCTCGATGGCAATATTTTGTCCATTTAGTAGAAGTATCTTTCTTCAACAACTTGAATATTGGTTCACATATTACTATTGACTATGCTATGATCCGACTGATGTAGTTTAGACGATCAAGAAAACTATCATGTCCTTCCAACTCTTTGGAGTTGGAAAGTCTTAAATAGACTTTATCTTCGAAGGATCCAATTCTATATCATTCCTACTCATGATGAAACCCAACAGTTTCCCGATGAGGAAATCAAATGCACACTTTACGTGATTTAATTTCATATTGTACCACCTCAACCTATCAAATAACTTCTTCAAATCCATCAGGTGATTCAAACTTCTCCGTCACTTAATGACAATGTTGTCCACATAGAATTCTTTCTCTCTATAGATCATGTCATAGAAAATGGTAGTCATATCTCTCATATAGGTGACACCTGTGTTCTTGAGTCCAAAAGGCATCACCCGGTAACAATATACTCCTCATAGTGTACCAAATGTCATTTTCTTAGCGTCTTTTTTGTCCATCAAAATCTGGTGATAGCCTGTGAATAATTATAACTCATGCTTCACACAGTTATCAATAAGTATGTGAATGTTTCGGAGAGGAAAATCATCTTTTAGGCTAGCCTTGTTGAGATTCCGATAATCTACGCATATCCTGATTTTCCCATTTTTCTTTGGTATATGTATGATGCTAGATAACCAGGAAGGATACTTTGTGACTCGGATGACATTTGATTTAAATTGCTTGGAGACTTATTTCTTAATTCTTAAACTCAAATCTGGCTTGAACTTTCTTGGCTTTTGCTTCACTGTGGGACAAGAAATTGGTAACTTATGTGAAACGATGGCAGTGCTTAGCCCTAGTATATCATCATAAGACCACGTGAACATGTCCACATATTGTCTCAAAATATCAATCAGTTAACAAAGTCAAGTGGACGCTAATTCTTGTTTCTCTTATTACTTATGAATCTCACAAGTTTATCATCTTGTTTCATCCAAATTTGGTTTATGACTTACTCTAGAAATGTTCAATTTCTTTAGTCAACTCTTCACACTATATGTATTATTCAAGAAAAGTTGCACCACTCTTACACGACATTTTTAGATTTCTAAGCTATAAAGCATTTCATAACTGTCAAGAAGTATTTTGGAGCATTGCAACAAAGTTCCACTAACCTCATTCATTTCAAACTTCATATTTTCAACCTTGAGGACAAAATTCTCAAATGGGGATGGTTTGTCATGAATAAAGAAGACGTTACATTATGGGTACTGGTACATTGTGCTGATCTATTACCGGAAGGAGCTACATCTGAGGATTACCTGTTCATCATGTTCCAGCTTCCAAATTTTGAAGATCCTTGAGGGCAAGGTCTTTTCTAAGGAGGATGGATTGTCAAAAAAGCTTTTGTGACATGTTAAAAAATTAGTGAAGTGCACAGTAGTGCCATGAGGAGTGCTACATGTAGTTTTCTCTATTTAGTTGGTTAGTGGAGTTTGTTAGATGGTTAAGAGTTAGTTACAAGTTATTAATGTAATTAATAGGTGGTTAGAAGTATCTAGACATATAGATAGGAATGTGTATAAATATCCAAGTGTACCTGTTATTGGATGTATGGAAAATTACTTTCTTCTTCCTCACAATCATACCATTTTCTCTTATTCTCGAGCTCCTAGAGCTACTACATTCACATCGAACTGCCATTGTTCTTCCATAGCAGTCTTTGGCTTCTAATTACAGTTTTGGTTTCTTAATATAATAGTGTATCACATGGTATTAGAGCGGTGATGAGTTGACAAGGATTGAGGGAATTTATTTAACATGCAAGAAGGAATTCGAGGGATCTATACTTCTGACATAGAGAATTTGAGATCGAACAACTGAAATTGATGAGTAGCAGTTCAATTAGAACAAAATCTCATATATGTTACATTGTTTTCTTAGCTGATGATAGTGGTAATTCAAATCGAAATTTTGTGGAAAATATATAATGTATACTAATGGAGAAGAACTGTCGAGTGGAACTACTGCAATGACTATGAACATAGATCACAATCATTCTCTATATTTTTTTCCATCTGATGCACCAAGTTCATTATCTGTTTGGATTATATTGAATGGGATGTACAATTATACATTGTGGAGTAGGGCAATGAAACTAGCCCTATTAGGAAAGAACAAAATTTGATTTATTGATGGAACAGTGAAAATGGAGGCCTTCCATGGTGATTTGGCAAGATTGTGGGATAGATGTAATGCCATTGTAGTATCATGGCTGATGGGAAATGTGAGCAAAATCTTGCTCAGTGGGATGCTATTCAACTATGACTCACTCATCATCTGGGAAGAGTTGAGGGAGAGATTTAACAAGATAAATAGTTGTAGAGCAGTTCAGTTGCATAAGGAGATTTTTACATTGAGGCAGGGAACATTATCAGTTTCAATGTACTACTCCAAACTCAAGGACCTTTGGGATGAATATGATTCGATTGTACCACCATCTTCTTGTTGTTCTAAATCCAAAGAGTTTATAGATCACTTACCATATATACAATATTGTGTTGTCCACAATTCTGGCCGAGAGGCCCACTTCCGAGGCCCTAATCGGCCCTCTGCTTTGCTGCCTTGGCTGCTGGCCGAAGGCCCACCGCCGAGGCCCAATTGGCCCTCTCGCTTTTTCGTGCTTGCTATCCGCCGAAGGCCCACTGCTTTGTATATATGTGATATACACTGCTGTATATTCAGTGTATATCACATGTATATTGCTTTGTTTAACAATGTCATACTAAGTTGGCGTGGAACATATATAAATATGGATGTGTGGCTTAAGAAGATTCATCTATCAGGTTACCTAGGTGTTTCTCTCCTTTCACCAAATGGTAGAAGCTGGATTAGTAAATAATGACCTGCACAGTAAGAAAGCTATCTAGTTGATTCACTTATGATAAAACATGTCATTGTTGAGCAGCTATCATGTTTCTAGCAGGTTAATGTAGTTCTTATGAATGATAGCTGGTACATCTTTTATGAGCTAAAAACTTCTTTTTCTGTTTATGTTCTCTGGGTAATGTAATAGGCTATGTTTTTTCAAGTTAACTTAGGAAGTCTAGGTGATAAATATGCAATTTATTAGTGGGCATGCAATCAAGATTATACGTTTATGTACTCTTAAGGACATATTGCTCACATTATTTCTAGATTGTACATGGACAAGTATACCAAAGGAGTTGTTGGTTTTTAGCAGTTTGATCTAAGGCTCCCTCAAACCACCTATGTAATATGCAAAACCTGAGCCTGTCATAACCTAAAAATTCCTTTTTGGTTTGGCTACTATAACTGGTTTAAGGATCTTGACATAAAGGACTGACTTGCTTACCTGCTGCTTCGAGGAATTGAATTGGGTTTGTAAATGGGCAAAAAGGAAGTCTGGAAAGGGTGAAATCATTAGTGTCTTTGCCATGACTGTAGCATGCATATGGAGGGAGAGAAGTGGTATCAGGTTCCAGAAAAGTGTTTATAATTGTGATAAGCTGTGCAGGGAAATTGCAATCCATCTGCATATACAAGGGAGATCTACTCAGAAATGGCAAGCTTCATTGGTTCTGCTCAACTCCATCCCTTGACTCAGATGATAGCAGTACTTTATTTGTTTAGACCTTGTATTCCCTAATGTTTTAGCTTAGTCTTGGATGTTTTGAGTAGGTTTGGCAATTGTTGCAGATAGTTTGTTAGCTTAGAATTGTGGTAGCTATTTAAGCTTGTCATTTACTTTGAGAAAATAGGTGGTCTGCACCTATTCTGCTTTGTAATTCCCACTTTTGGTAATCAATAAAATTTGTTTATTTACCAAAAAAAAAAAAAGAGAAACTTGGCTCGCTTTCAAACTTTGCCCTCGTATATTATGTGCAGAGGGATAGGAGAACATCTGTCACAATATAACATTGTGACCAAGTCTGCTTACTTCAATTCAACCCTTAAAGTATTTACATAGTTCATTTTAGCCCTTACAAATTATATGTTCCCCAATAGTTATGTTAATTACATAAGTAGTACTCTAAGTTTACATGTTAAGCAATTCAGTGTAAGGCTATTAATAGCCACTATCTCTGTTCAGTCGAGCATCTATCAATATATAGAAAATTTCTCTTCTTTCTTTTCTTCTTTTTCTGTATTTTTGGTTACTATACTGTTACAAATGGTATAAGAGCCGGCTGGGCCGACGGTGCCACCACCAGAGATGTTGGGCTTACAAGAGGAGATGTGTGCTCTGAGAGCCCAGCTATCGACCTTCGTCAACAGCACCGGAAAGAGGTTGGAAGCCTTAGAAATCGGTTAGTTGCAGTTTCAATCGCACATGGAAGAGTCAAGAGAAACTAACAAAAAAATAGAGATGTTTTTTGTCGAAAATGTCAGCTCCGACGAGCTCAACTCCTCTGGGTAGCTCGAACTTTGGTTCTCCGACAACCCTAGGTGAAGCGGCAACCGCAAGGGAAACACCGGAAGGAACACCAACAAACCTCAGTCAGAGTTAAGTCGGACCATTTTCAGGCCTGTACCTAATGCTCAAGTTATCTACACTCCCTCGACCTTTCCCGGAAGGGGTTTGACATTCTCTCCAGCTCCACTTTTCTCGAGTCCACCCCTTTATCGAAACCCTAATTTTACCATGACAGCCCCAATATCACCCAACCAAATAACCAGTAACCATGACACAGTCAACAACAACAGAACCTTAAAACCTAAGATCAATTTTCCAGAGTTTGACGGAACTAACCCTAGAAGTTGGCTTAGAAATTGTGAGAAGTTCTTTGAGTTGTACAACATACCCGAGCATGAGAAATTGAGTTACGCATCCATTCATGTTAGAGAAAGGGCTGATGTGTGGTTGGATAGTTACATTGTGAACCACAAGGGAGTAATAACTTGGCCAAAATTCGGTGTTGAAGTGTGTAAGAGGTTTTGTAATATTAGGCCACAAGATATTGTAGATGAGTTCAACAAACTTATGCAAACTGGTAATGTCGACCAATACCATGATAGGTTTGAGGAACTCACTGGTTACATGACCCTCATCAACCCTCTACTGAATGAAATCCACTATGTAGCCAGCTTCATTAGTGGGCTAAAACCTGAATTGAAACCCCTAGTGAAGATGACTAATCCTACCACTGTTTTAGATGCTTATGAAGCTGCTAAGCTATGTGAGGAGTCCTTCAGGGCTCTTATACCATTCATCCCTCATAGAAGTGCTCAAAACAACAACACAAAAACCTTAACTATGCCTTACCCCAGAAACACACCTAATGTCATTAGTAGATACAACCTCACACTTGCTTACCAGCACCCACTTAGCATAACCTACCCTACCCAAAGAACACAAACCAAAGTCCCGTATAAGCCAAACACCCTTCCACCCAATCTAGAAGCTCTTAGAGAACAAGGGTTGTGCTATAAATGCAAGAAAAAATACTTCCCTGGACATCAGTGTAAAACAAGAGTAGTGAATGTTATGGAAGGAGTAGAAGGGGGAGAAGGAGGTAAAACCCAAGAAGTATTTGTGGATGTAGCTAAGACACTAGATGAACTAGAAGAGGAACATGCTGAGATATCAGTAAATGCATTACTAGGCTTAAGTTCCTCCAAATGACAGATTTCCACTATCAAAATCATAGGCTATGCTAGCAAGATCCCTACGACAGTTTTGATAGATAGTGGGTCCACACATTCCTTCATTGACTCATACATTGTTAAGAAGCTAAAGAAACATATGCAACCCATGAGGAAACCTTTTAGAGTAATTGTAGCTAATGGTCAAGAAATGGTATGCCAACTAGAGAGTCCTTCCTTTGGATTGAAAATGTAAATGAACAGTTCAACTTCAAATTCAGATTATTGAAGGTGGGAGGATGTGATATGATCTTAGGGATGGACTATATATATCAGGTGGCCCCAGTAATCTTGCATACTAGGTCACGTAGCATCAGTTTCATGTCTGAAGGGAGGATGATCACCTTGTATGGAGAAAAGGATGACCCTAGGGTAGCAACAATGAATTTTGAGGAGCTAAGAAGAACATTACAGTATGGCACTTGTGAAGTAGTGGCTGAACTGTCCCTGATTCAACCAGAGGTGATGTTTAAGGACATACAAACAATGCATCCTACTATTGGTAAACTGCTACAAAAATATCAAATCATTTTCCAAGAGCCTACTAAACTGCCACCCAAAAGAGAATGTGATCATACAATCAACGTTATCCCTGGAGCTCAACCCTTTAACTTAAGACCCTACATATATTCTTATGATCAAAAGAACACCATTGAGTCTATTATTTCAGACATGATCAAAGTTGCCATTGTAGTACCCAGTCAATCAGCCTTTGCCTCCCCTGCACTACTGGTTAAAAAGAAGGACTCTACCTGGAAAGTGTGTGTAGACTATAGGAGGTTAAATATCTAACTATTAAGAACAAGTACCTCATACCTATGATAGATGACTTACTAGATGAATTATTTGGGGCAAAGATGTTTTCTAAGGTTAACCTAAGGGCTGGATACCATCAAGTAAGGATGAGAGAAAGGGATGAGCACAAGACTGCATTCAGAACACACCATGGTCTCTGGGAGTTCAGGGTAATACCTTTTGGTCTAACAAATTCCCATGCAACCTTCCAATCCCTAATGAATTGTGTATTCAAAGAACAACTAAGAAAATTCATCTTAGTGTTCTTTGATGACATATTGGTTTATAGTAAGAATATGGATGACCACCTGGTACATCTGGAAACTGTCTTAAAAGTGTTAAATGAGAACAAATTATTTGCAAAGCAGAGTAAATGTGATTTTGGAAAATCTCAGGTGGAATACTTGGGACACATTATAAATGAAAATGAGTGAGTACTGACCTCAGTAAGGTGGTTGCCATGCTAGGTTGTCCCTATCCTAAGACTATAAAAGCATTGAGAAGTTTCTTGGGACTAACAGGGTACTATAGAAAATTTGTCAAAAGCTATGCACAGCTGAGCAAACCCCTAACCAACTTGTTGAAGAAGGGAGAGTTCTTATGGAATCCTGAAGCTGAAACAGCCTTCCATCAGCTTAAAATAGCTATCTCCAACACCCCTGTATTGGCACTCCCTCACTTCACTAAACCTTTTGTATTAGAGGTTGATGCATGCAACATTGGTATGGGTGTTGTGTTGATGCAAGACATGAGACCCTTGGCTTTTATGAGCCAGACTTTGAGTAAAAGACATCAGGGTATGTCCACTTATGAAAAAGAGTTGATAGCACTATTACAAGTTGTTGATAAGTGGAGACATTACTTGCACCCCCACCACTTCATAATTAAGACTGACCACTTTAGTCTAAAGTTCTTACAGGACCATAAAATCACCACTTCATTACAACATAAAGGGCTAACCAAACTGATGGGGTTAAGTTTTGAAATACAGTACAAAAAGGAGTAGAAAATATGGTTGTTGATGCCTTATCTAGAAAGTCTTAACTCTGCAAGGGATGACCACCAGGAAACAAATACCACACAATGTGCAGTGATCACACAAATACAACCTAAGTGGATTGAGAAAATTCTAGATAGTTATACAGGGGATCCAGAAGTGTCACAGGCTCTCACCACCCTTTGTACCAATCCTGACACTGAACTGAACATTTATGTACAATATGGAGTGCTGAGATACAAGGGAAAGGCTTGGGTGGGACAAAATGGATCTCTAAGGCAGCACTTGACTCAGACCATACACAGATCTGGATTGGGAGGGCATTCAGGGGTTTGGGTTACTTACCAGAGGCTGAAGGCAGTATTCTATTGGCCTGCCATTATTGAGCAGGTTAAGGCTGTAGTACAAGTATGTAAGGTATGTCAAAGATGCAAGGATGAGCAAGTGGCATATCCGGGCTTATTACAACCTCTAACTATTCCTGAAGGAGCTTGGGAACATATCTCAATGAATTTTATTAAAAGGCTGCCTAAAGCTGAGGGAAATGATACTATGTTAGTGATTGTAGACAGGTACAGTAAATATGCACACTTCATTGTCATTGCACATCCTTTCACTGCTTCACAAATAGCTAGGATCTTCCTAGACAATATTTACAAGCTACATGGACTACCCAAGAGTATAGTGTCAGATATAGAGATAGAGTGTTCATTAGCAGTTTTTGGAAGGATTTGTTTAAACTTCTACAAGTCCAGCTTTGTTACATCTCAACTTATCATCCACAGACAGATAGTCAAACTGAGAGACTCAATAGATGTTTGGAAAATTACTTAAGCTGCATGACTGGCCATAAACCTAAAGACTGACATAAATGGCTCTCACAAGCAGAGTTCTGGTACAATAGCAATCACCACACATCCTTAAAAATGACCCCTTTTAAAGTGTTGTATAGGTATGATCAACCCCAACTAACTTTTGAGCTCATTACCCAATCCAAAATAGAGAATGTGGATCAGATGCTTAAGGAAAGACAAATAATGGCTAAGGTGTTGACAGAAAACCTGGCTAAGGCACAAAATAGGAGGAAGACCAATACAGATAAGAAAAGAACTGAGAAGGAGTTCAATGTAGGAGATTGGGTATTCCTGAAGTTACAACCCTATAGGAAAACATCTGTAGCCATAAGAAAAAGTCTCAAGCTGGCATCAAAATTCTATGGTCCTTACCAGATTCCTTCAGAAAATTAAACCTGTGGCATACAGATTGGCCTTACCAGCTACTGCAAAGATACATCCAGTTTTTCAAATTTCTCAACTCAAGAAAAGAGTAGAAGATCACATTATGCCCTCTGTGGACCCTCCCTTTTGTTCAGCAGAAGGCCAACTACTGATGGAACCAATTGAAGTGTTAGATAGGAGGATGATCAAAAAAGGTAATAAAACTACCACTCAAATTTTGGTTCAAGGGGCTAATTTAATGCCAGAGGAAGCAAAATGGGAGGATTACCAGTTTATGAAATCACAGTTTCCGAACATAACTGACTTTTGAAAGAGAGAAGGTTCTCAAGGGGGATGGAATGTCACAATATAACATTGTGACCAAGTCTGCTTACTTCAATTCAGCCCTCAAAGTATTTAAATAGTTCATTTTAGCCCTTACAAATTATAAATTCCCCAATAGTTATGTTAATTACATAAATAGTACTCTAATTTCTCTTCAGTGTAAGGCTATTAATAGCCACTATCTCTGTTCAGTGCAGAAAATTTCTCTTCTTTCTTCCTTTTCTCCATTTTTGGTTACTATACTGTTACAACATCAGAGATAAAAAACTATTCAATGGGAAATGGGAATGAAGAGCACAATGTGAAGCTGACAAAGGCGCCCCACTTCATGTGTGGTCATTTATAGAAAGGTTAAAAGTTCATTGTGAACATTACAGGAGGATGATGACAAGGTCTTGGAAATAATTAGCTACATGAAAACCTAAAAAAAAAGAAACTAGCATCAGGGCATATCCAGGTATCATCTTTCCAGATTGGGGCTTTCTGAAACTGCTTCTGCTTGTATTGAACAGCGGTTATATCAAAGTCGTGAAATATTTTTCCCAGAAAACGCAAAGACTAAAAGTAACTTCTATTTTCAAAACACAACACTGTCATCAGCAGTTAACATAGCATCTATATAAACTACGAATGAGATATAAAGCTGTGATAACCATCACATCCTAAGTGGGGGATGGATTAAGAATTTGCCAGTGTAAACTTGAGGGAAATACTATTGACACAATGGCGCTCATCTGTTGGAGTAGGGAACCCCTCCCCCTTGAAAACATGACCAAGATGGCCACCACAAGCTGCACAAGTAATCTCGATCCTCCTGCCATCAGGGTCAGCCTGAAAAAGCACAATTATGTCACACATCAGCCGGTGCCACAAATGTCAAATCTATAAAAACTGCTAAGGAGGACCCAGGCAAAACATAGAAATTTGAAGAAGCAATCTCATTACCAAATACATTCAAGAAAAATCAACAGAATAACCCCATCTATGTCGACTGCCTTTTGAAAAATTTCAACAAGTAGTATAAATGTAAAAGGTTCAAACTAGAAAGAGTATGGAACAAAAATGTCGTTGAGTCTTTACTTTGTCAATTTTTAAAGGGGTCGGTGCTTTCTTTCTCAAAATTCAAAAAATCTAACAATTAAATAGCTTCAAGAATGACAAACAGATTGTCTTCACTTCTTACTCCAGTATCATTTGGAAACGGAAGAAAGAAAGAGAAACAATGGCAGGTAGCAAAAGGAAGTTAAAAGAAGGTGCTAACATAAGGAGGCAGGCCTCCCAAAATCTAAGGCTAGACTCTACTTTTGGTCTCAACGGCAAGGAGGGCATTCATATTAATGTTACCTCATATAAAACTCTATATTCTATCCCAGGAATTAAGGGGGAGTGATGACCCCTCCCAAGAACAATATAAAACGAGTATTATGATCTAAAGATTTTAAAAATGACAAAACCATATTGATCTGATGAGGAGGAAGCGAAGGAAGCTCACAGTGCGATTAATAGCTCCAGGAAGACCTTCAAAGAAAGCTGGCCAACCACAGCCTGAGTTGAATTTTGTTGTGGACTTGTAGAGGGGAGTGCCACATCCTGCACATTGGTAGACTCCTTCACCAAAAAGCTTGTCATATTCTCCAGTACCTGGATACCTGTGAAGTAATCCTTTATGGTAAGTTCTTCAATTTAATCAATTAATAAGCATCATGGTCATTCAACTATGTTATTTTTCCTTGTCGAGTATTTGAGTCTTGAAAGTAGAAGAAATAAAAATATATTGAACCAATTGGTGTTGAACTTCTATAAACAAACATGCTGAGCATACATAAGGAGAACAAATTCAAGCAACTCTCCTTGAAGAAGCTCTTATCAAATCATATCCAACTAGAAAGATGAGATTCTGAAAATTAGCATATAACATGCAGACTTAAACGTGATAAACTTAGATACAAGCGTTCTACAGCTAGGAGCTATGTCCTTGTGCATAGTCCTGTTGCTAAATGCTGAATGTAAGATATTGGCAATCTCCAGAATATGTGGCAGTGTTCATTTCAAAGGTAACATACAAATGAGTTAAATGTTAAGCATCACGAAATTGTCTTAATCCTCCTCACGCATAAGCGGTGAACAATTTCTCCACAATGCTTGTTTGGAGGGAGCTAAGAGCCATCTGGTAAGCAACATTAAACTGCAACATACACCACCTCTCTTCCTTCTCCCCCCCCCCCCCCCACACACACACACCCACACCCACACGTGTTAAGGGAAGAGATAGGAACAGAAAGAATGTCTAGGGAAAGCAAACATTGTATGAAGAACCCTCTGCAATTAATTATGTGACTCCTCTTATACACAAGACCCATCTGGTGCTCTTCGAGAAAAAATGATTCTCACGATGAGTTTTCATTTTCAAAGCAATTCATTTTTTTAATCAAGATCAAAGCGCAATTCCTTTTAGTAAATGTCATTTAAATTCTGACATTATTCAAGATTTCTTGTCATTTCAACAGGACATTGGGTGAATTCAGAAAGTAACTCCATAAACTTGCATTCAATCCTTAATTAAACTTGGTCAAGATACACACTTTTTCACTGACTTTACACAAATATTAGAACTGAGTTTCAAATTGTTCCGTGGAAATTATAGAAGATACTGACTGGAGTCAGTAAACCGCAGAAGCTCATCAAGGTATCTAGCATTTTAAAACAGTACAACAATTCTTGAAGGTATAAAATCCTTGAATGGGTCACTGACATCAATTTATAAGCTATTAAACTTGAAATAACAAGCATTTCTTATAATAATAAGTACAGCAGCTCCAGAAAACTTGAATCGATGAAAGAGAGAAAACAAAATTCAGCATGTAAAATGCACGCAAGGGTGTGGCCTAGTGGTCAATGAAGTTGGTTGAAAATAATGTGGCCTTAGGTTCAAATTCCAGCAGAGATAAAATATTAGGTGATTTTTTTCTATATGCCCTAAGTCTTGGGGGACAAAGTTACCTAATACCTGTTAAGGGTGGGAGGTAGCACACTAGGGGGTATCTCGTGAAATTAGTCGAGGTGCGCGCAAGGTGACCCAGACATCAGGTTTATCAAAAAACAAAATTCAGCATATAAATTAGGGCATGGATTTGGTAACAAACACCTAAACTGACCATCCATAACCCTCTACATTCAGAGAGTAAACCTAGACCTAAAGGTGTTGGAACACCATAAAATGAGCTTGGACTAACAGCAATAACTAATTTTGTCATCAGACAGTAGTTTTAGTAAACCAGAAAAATCTTATAAAGCTTATAACAAAGGCAGGATATGCACCCACTGATTAAAGAAGAAGAGGGAGAGAAAAGAGCATACTCAGTGCCTTTCTGTCTTAGAATACGGAATTGCTCAGGGGAGAGAATTGCACGCCAGTCTTCTTCTGACTTCTCAACGGAACCTGGTGCAGCCATGGCAACAATTCCACCTCTGAACCCTCTCAACAAACCCAGATGATGATAAAAAATCTGAATTGGGTCTTGGGATGGCAGACAACCCTTTTGGGGTGGTGGTGGCGTTGAAAATCAGAGGTCTTGAAGAAGCAAAAGGAGAGATTTTGAGAATCTGAGAGCCCATCCTAGTATTGTTTTATTTATTGCTGACCAATTCAAACCATTTGTCTAGTGATGCTTCACAAAGCTCACCATTAACCATTTGTAATTTTGACAAAACATAATATTATTAGTTTGTTCAAATTTTCTTATTTAATAATAATTTAATTTTAAATTTTATTTTTTATAATTAACGAGATAATTTATGATCACATAAATATATTTAATTTATTTTAAATTATAAAATTTTAAAATTTTATGGTCAATCAAAAGACAAAGGGAGTACACTATGAATACTGAAGTTTTTCCTTTTAATTTTGTGTGCTTTTTTTAAATCCAAAATTTGACTTTTGAGTGTCTTCTGTGAGAAGTGTATTACTTTATTCAATCTCATTTTATACGAAGGTGGTGTACTTGATACGGAGTTGTTAAAAGAAAAATTTATTTTAAAATTTATGGTCTAAAATAAAATATTAAGAAATGAATAGTTATAAATTATTTTATTAAGAATAAAATACAAATTTTTAATTTACATTATTACTAAATATAAAAAAATATAATTATTTTTTAAACGGACTAAAACAGGATATAAATTGAGTGGAGGAATTACAATTTTTGCTCTGTATAATACAAGTGTTTGGGTACGTATAAAAAGGATAATGCACATATGCTCTAGCATCAACGTGGAGTATTGTGGACGTCTAGAGTTTGGCGATATGTAGTGCAAATGTCAATTGAGTAAAAAGCGTGACAGGTACTTGGGCCAGTCCAGCATCTTTTGCTTTATTGTTGGATGTTTGGCCTAGAATTTGTTTATTAGGAAAATCAATTGAATTTACTCGAAACATGTTTAAAATAACGTAATTAATTGAAATTATATGAAATCTATGATTATGCAATTAAAGTAGTAAATTACGATTGAAATGATAAACCAAATAATAAGCAATAGTGAAGAATTCAATAGCAAAAGATAAAAATTATTGTCTGAATTTCTGGATCAGTTGACGAATATTATTGAAGAATTAGTATTGAACGATAGGAGCTTTTTAGTATTCATGGAAAAATAAGATGGGATGCAATCATGGGATATTGAGAGTCTTATACGATAAATTACTTTAATTAACTTCTTCAACCCTATGCATGTTCCAATTAAAGGTATTAAATGAGCAGTTCAAAATGACCTCAATTAATAAGGGACTTGACCAAAAGTTATTTGGGTTAAAAAGCGGGTCAAGCTTCAAACTGTTCAATTCTTACTAAATTTTAATTCTTCATTTGTTCTTTTATAATTTTTAAGTACCTAATATTTTTTTATCACTATGTATAACATATTAAATTTAGAAAATATTTTGACAAGGTTACTCATGGGTCAATTATGACTACATTCAATTTTAGGTGGGCTGAAAAAGATTGAGCTAAAATATACTGAGCTAATAAATGCACAAGTTAATTGAGAGTGTTGAAAAATATTTGTGAAATATCTAAAAAAGAATTATTAAGTGTTGCTCTGGTGAAGTAAATCTTGTGGTTAATGTTATATATTGAGTGTTAGAATAGCTTTGGTGCTACTAAGCATATTTGTGCTAGTAAAGTTAATTTTGTGTTCTACACCCAAGTTGAAAAAGAAGAATAATTTATTTATGTTGGTGATTCAATAACTTAAACTATTTAAGTTCGTGACTAGGGAAAAAAATCTTCTTAAACTCACTTTTGAAAAAAAATGGTATTAGCCATGGAGTGAACATTTTATTTGAGAATGATGAGGTTGCCTATTAAAAATAAATATACATATATTTTGTGAGAAATGAGTATTGTAACCTTGATTTATTTGTGCTCACTATTTTTTTTAATAGATGACGAACAAATACTAGTATTTGTACTTACATTTTCATACAACTTTCTTAAAATAATTATTGATGTGATGTGAGTGAATTTTTTACAAAATTATTTGGGTGAAGTTATATTATTTTGTTATTTATAAGATGAAATGTCTTGTGACAGATTAGTAATACTATTTATTAGTTATAAAAATATTATTTTCCTGTCTTAAAATAAATGAAATATGGGGGTTATGTATGAAAATATTATTTTTCTATCTTAAATATTTTTGAAATTATGGGGGGTCATGGTATCTTACTAGAGTTATATTGAGAGAAATTTCATAAAAGTGATAATATTTTACGTGATCTTATTGTTCAAAATAATTTTGAAAATGATAATTTGTGGAGAAGAATAAGTACATGGATAGAAAAATATTTTGACTAAAATTTTTATAATTATCTTGTTGATAATGATCCTAAAATATATTATGGTGTTATTTCTTCTCTTGGTGCATTATTATAAATTTGGAAAGAAGCAACTGTGAAAAAGTTATAGTGAATTAACTTTTATTATATTAGAGGGGTACAATGATTCTAAAGTGGATCTCAAAATCCATTAGTGGTTATGTGTTTATCCTATGTGGGTGGGGGGGGGGGGGGGGGGGGGGTTGTAATAATATAAAAATTATCCAAATAAAACCATAATGAATTTGAGTTTATGGTTTGGAGTTGGTTGTTAATGAGGCTAAGATACTTGTTAGTGAATATTGAGATTGAAATAAAACCTACGTGTTTATATATTGTGGTTGCCAAACAGCATTAGCTGAAGTGGAAAGATAAAATTTTGGGTGATAATAAAGCACATGTGTTTAAGACATTAAGTGATAGAACAACGTTGTTATGAGATGAAATTATATCCATAAATTATGTGAAGTCAGAAGTGGATTTGGCCAATCCTCTGACTAAAATTTTGGGAAGAAAATTAATAAATAAAGCTTCAATGGGAACGGGACATTTGTCAAGTTGTATATCGAACATGATGGTAACCAACCTATGTGCTTGGAGATCCTATGAAGCAGGTTCATATGAGTTATAACAAGTTATTGTTTGATCTTGTGCACTATAAAATGTGTCCCTTCCATGATCTATTATGGTGTGTATATAGTGCAAATCTGCAATGAAAGTGTGGCTGAGTTATAAACTCTTAATCCAATTCATATCCTTTATAGATGGTGTATTGGTCTGCAGAATACACTTGATGATTGGACCTATATGAGTGTGGAGTGGTGCCGCTCCTATGAAATTGTGACGGATTTCTAGAGCACTAATGAAAATCAGGACACACAGATAGCTTCTTAGCGCAAAACCGCGATAACGACAAAGATTGCACGAGTATAATGTGATAGATAAGAAGACATGTGCTTACAAAATAGTTCTTGGTTCATAGAAGTTTTAAACTTCACCAATTATTTTGTGAGTTTAAGCTTATTTTATCTAGGCCTGGTTCATAGTTTACGCGACATCAGATTCGATGCATTGTACTCATATGTGGAAACCCAGCAAAATGTTTTTTCTCCTTCGTTTCCTTTTGAGATATGTGAAAATAAAAAAACTTCTTATTTTATTTTATTATTTATTATTCTTTTTGAGTTAGTGGGGGATTTTGAAAAATATTTGTGAAATATCTCAAAAAGAATTATTAGGTCTTGCAATTACAATTGTAATTGATTGTTCTTTTAATGGCCTTCATTGTTGGAAGAATTAGTTGCCAGAAGTTTACTCTTTGAGTAGCCATTTATTGACCTTTATTTCTAGTTTATTTCTCTCAACGTTAGTCTTACCATAACAGACAATTTACTATCATTGAATTGCCATCAATCACCTCTTTATTTTCCATAATTATTCTTACCGTTGGAAGCATATTAATCCCTTCCCCATGAGATAGTTATTCACCTATATAATCTTCTTTGGCTTCCTTTGAAAAGAGAGAACAAGAGAATTTCTTTCTTCTATATCATATATATAGTGCGGCGTTTTCTTTCTATTAAATCTTTGTTATATTCTGGTTTCTAATTTTATATTAGAAGAGTTTGTTGAATTCTGAAAATACATCCACACCGGGTGAAATATTCTTAAGGACACTCTTTGAACACACCTCAAGCTTTCAAAAATTTCTTATTGTGTTCGTGATCGTTTATTTTTCGTAAAATTTCCAATAGAGACTTGGACATGTCATGTTTTAATGAATTGATTTGGCCATCCCTAGTTACATATGTTACTTGGGGCGGAGATCATGAAGTCTTAATGACGGTAAATGTGTGTGTGATCCTTTTACCAAAAATTGAAACCTTCCAGACGAACCTTCTAGGCTTTTGTTGACCCGGGGACGGACGGACGTGTCAGGTTATAGGGCGCGTAACAATCTGAAAACTTTTTAAATGAAAAGCGTTTGACTTGTTCAACGAACCTTCGCCCTATCTTTGTTCGCCACGAATTTAGTCAAAAAGTCTTCGACTATGCTGCATTTTCACCAATACTTTCTTTTAATTAAGCCATCCACCTCATGTGTTGCTGGGAGGTTATTCATTACCAAAGTAGAAGTACAAAAAAAGAGGGGGATAAAGAACCGCACCAAAAGGATACAGTGGTACAACACTATAGAACAGATCCTGTTCAAGTAATGTCATATTTTCACCAACACAGTTGTTAGTAAATTCATGTTTCTAGCATGTAATTAGGGTCCAAACACCTACCAAACCAGCTCTAACCAAATACTTTTTGTATATTTCCTCTGTCCCATTTTATGCCACATTGTACTTGGCTACAGGATCGCCCCCCCCCCCCCCCCCCCCCCCTCCTTTTTGTTGGTACCAATTCACGATATTCCTATTCCAATGCAAGCTAGTCGGATTGTGAGGAATATATTTGAGGCAAGAGCTCAGGTCGGTCAGTTGCAAGAAGAAACAAGAGCTAAACACAGTATGATAAGGCACTACTACATGAAGTGTCATAAGAGATCATGTTAAAGTAGAATGGACGTACTTAATCTTCAGGAATGAAGCAAGACCCAAAGCTACTCTTCACCCTATGGGTATATCTGTCGGAAATGGTAAAGCAGTACGGAAAGTAAATAAATATTACAAGTGTTCGAAAGGGTAAACAAATAAGCCAATGTTCAGAACTGACGCAAGCTTGTTGAGTCTTGAATCTTGATAACCTAAAATTAAGAAACACTAAATCTGAATTGTTACAACTGTGTGCTGAGTCGAGTGATGACACTCTGTCTTTAAGACAAGATTGCCCCGTATATATGCTTTTACGTTAACAGACAATAGTCTCCCAAGATTAAACAACACTTAATCAACACTACAAAGCAAATAGGTTGATTCTGACGAAGAAAACAAATACGAAACGACTTGTTGAAGAATGGAAAAGGAAGGAAGAGTTTCTGTTTTAGTCCCAATGTTTCTGGTCACGTTTTGGATTGAATTTCAGTTTCTCTTCTATTTGTCTCTGTGTATATATGTTGTCTCATTTTTGATGTCTTTTTGTGTGTTTTTTTGTGTTTTTTGTGTAACACAATTGAGCCAAAAAGCACAATATATAACATAAGGGAGGTTGTTCAACTGCCCAAGACATGACTGTTAATGGACATTAGTGAGGGCTGTTAATGGCAGGTTTATGGCCATTAGTGAGTGTTGTTAATGATAGGTTTATGGCCAATAAAGGAGGGCTGTTTATGGAGGAGTTAACAGTCAAGTAATGGCTGGTTAATGTTCCAAAAATCAGTCCAAAAGGTAGGCAGAAACTTCCTGCCTTCCGTTGTTGCCAAATTCATCTTTCCAGAAACTCTAGGGACCAAACTGTAAATATTAAACAATTTTGGGTCCAAAGAGATAATATCAGAAGAAGCCCACGACGGGACGGGACGGGCGGGCAGCGGCGACGCGCATGTGGGCTTAGCCTTGAACCCAAGCACATCTAGGTCCTCCCTCCTTTAAACACATGGGATACCCCTTGGGGTCCCAAACCCTTAGCCAATTTAGAGACTTATAAAGAAAGCAATTCTTCATTTTTCCACCGATGTGGTAGATTTGCCCCACATCATATTTCCATGCCTCAAACACCTTACTTCGTGGACCAATACCTCTTTCATTTCTCAATGAAATTTGACGATTCTTGGCCCTACGGTCATCTACTCACTTAGTAGATTATGCACGTGTGAAGAGATAAAGCCTCCAACATGCAGAACACTAGTGTTTAATTCATTAAATATGGGTGGACGCACCTCCCCACCAAAGACAAATTTCCAACAATATCTTCATGGCAATTTGAACAGTACTGCAAATAAGCTTGCCAAATGGAGTATTTTTGTGGAACCAATACGCATGCTAGCTATGCAAGGATTTACCAAAATTCAGTGATCATCTTTCCAGAGAACGTATATTCACTTACTCCATCCATCTAAAAAAGATTGTCCTAATTTGACTTGACACAAAATTTATGAAATAAAGAAAAACTTTTGAAATGTGTGGTCCAAAACAAGTCATAGATATGTGTGGTTGGAAATCATCTCATAAAGTTAAATTATTTCTAAATATAGAAATGTGTCAATCTTTTTGGGACAAACTGATGAAATATACGAGTCCACCAAACAGTGCAGAGAACCAGGTTCTCTAATTGTTCCCTTAGCTAAAGCAGTAAGTAAATAACACACGATATTTATGTGGAAACCAACTTGCTCGAGGGATTAAAACCATAACCTACGCTAGTAGGATTTTCCAAAACTTCACTAAGTACACGATATTTACGTGAAAACTACCTTGCTCGAGGGATTAAAACCACGACATACGCTAGTAGGATTTCCCAAAACTTCAGTAAGTACTGAGCAATGTTTAGATTACAACCTCTTGCAATCTAGGAATTAAACTATAATCTCTCACCCTTACAATAACTCTATTGCAAGCTCTCTACAATACCTCTATTGCAAAAACAAACCTTGACTAACTTTAGTCAAAACAAAGAGCTCAAGACTTGAGAAAAAAAACTACCTACAAACAGTTTCACACAAGAAGAGTAGGTTTACAAGTTTAAGAACAACAACACAAAGACTCGGAAAAACCTAAGATTTAGACATATTCATTTGTACGAGAACATGTCCTTCAGTTTGTTGCAACTTTGGATTTGTCTGAAGCTCTGATGAACTCGACGACTTGCAGATGACAATGAGAACAATTATGATTGTGCAAGATTAGGTTTTTCACCCCTTAACATGTTGTACATATATGAGAGATAAAAGATATGACATAACCTTAAACCTTGGACTAATAGAAAGCCCGCATCAACTCGCTGCAGTAGAGCTGCGACACTGTTGCTGTGTCACCATTTTACAGCTGTAGAGTTGACTTTCATCAACCTGAACTAGTCTCTCTAATAGCGAACCTGGTTCCTCGTATATGTTTGTCAAATCCTCAAAATAAGGCATAATGTACGTTATCAATTTTCCCCTTTTTGATGATGAGAAACCCAGAATTTAAGTTCCCTCTCAGATTCAGATCCCTTCTTGTTCCCCCTGAGACTCAGACCCTTGTGGTGGCACAAACTCATTAGCAATACATATGTAACATCCCTAACACCCTCTGCATATCTTCCCCCTTTTGACATCATAAAAAAAGTAAAGCAGTAACATGAGGAGAATGAATGATAGAAATGGTCACTCATGGCCACTAGGGCTACACTAACATGAGCAAAATCATATCTAACATGGTTAAGCATTATTGCAAAAATAGTAAGATATGTTTCCCAAGTTAATAATTAGAAACAAACATAGTAAATCCAAGAGTACCAGTAAAGTAAACAAACAAGCAGTGTCGAATGTCAATTACAACCTAAAAAGAGAGACTGAATAAATTCAAGGGTGAAGGAATGTAAGGAGTAGGGAGAAAGTAAGAAAGAGGCTGAAAAGGAGAAATGCTCATAATCTGGCTAGAATTTTATCAATTCACGCACATGCAACACTTTGATCACTGAGAATCTGTTCAGCCAGGTTCCTCACTTCTGTCCTCAAATCAGCTACTTTAGCTTTAAGCTGAGCATTTTCATTTTTCAGTTCCTATGAGGCATCTGGTCCTTCGTGTTCCTATGACTTCTCTTTAATCTCAGCTTTCTAGACAACAATCTAAGAGTCCCTTTGAGCCAAAAGCAGAGTCAACTTTGTAATTTCCTCAGTTGCCCTTTCTTGGGCCTCTATCAGATTGGAGATCATAAAGCTGCTTCCAACTCCTCCCTTTCTAGGCACACACTCATACTCTTCAAGGGTGGTAATTGTAAACATATGTTTCTTAGTGCCCATTGTTACTTTTTGAGCCTTGATCCTAAAGTACTGAAAGACCTTAATGAGAAGGAAATCGTAAGCCAACCTATGTTTGCCATCCTTAGCAGACACTATTTTTAACATGTGCTCCAATATCAGAGTAGGTAGATTGACTGGAGTGAAGGATGCCAGGGTTTTCATGAGAAACATATCAACAACATCAACCATCGATCTTCTTTCAGAGCGTGGTAACAATATTTTGTTAACCAATTCAAACAAAAGTTGAAATTAAAGGCTTTAGTTGTTTCTTGAAGACCCATTCCCCCTGCAGGTTCCCTCCCTGCTGGGCTATCATCTTCAAGAATTCCTTGGAGGCAGATCAGTTGGGACTTCCAAAATCCTCCAAAGTGTTTTTTCATCTAATGTGAAGTCAGTGCTATTCACATTGGAAATCAGTGTTGCACCACCATCAGTGACTAACAATGAACCATAGAACTCAGTTACTTCAGTTTCAAATAATAACGCCACTGAGGGCTGGAACAAATGACTTCACATGTATGCTTCGACTATTTCAAGAACCTCCCTCATCTCTGGTTGATTTGCAATATCAAAATCAAAACCCTTCATTTCAGGACCTTCTGAGACATCAGCATCTCTTTCCTTCCATTCTCGATCAACTCTCCCTTTTATTTCTTGGATGAGGATTCAGGTTCTTTATCCTCTACAATATTTCTCTTCCTTTTAGGATTAGGAATACCCTTCTTGTCTTTTGATCCCCAAGTTCCCCAATCTCAACATCCTTTTCTTTTCTCATAAGTTCTTTCCTATAGTTCTTCACAAGTGGAGTTTCCTCCACTAGGTACATTCTCACCACTATCAAGCACCACCACCTTAGTGGGAGAGACCTCATTCTCATCAATTAATATATGCATTAACCTTTTTCTTTTGACAAACTTTTTTTTATTTTGTTTTAAGGCAGAGTCCATTTGCGCTTTAAATTTGACTCTAGTGAGTGGTCATCTCGTAGAAATTTCCTTGTTTCTCTCTCTACCCATAGAGGATGACCTAGCTCTCCTTTTAAACACCAGATTTAGGGGCACCTGATTATCATCCATACTGACAGTTGGAGTGACAATTGTCGATGATTCACTAGCAAATATCTCCCCTAAAGGCACAGTAATAGCGGTAACTTGATGAGAACCGGGTGTCCTATCCCACTCGGGAGTAATTTTTTAAGAAGGGGATGTTTCTTCCCTCTGTGTGGGAGCACCCGGTCCCTTACTTGATCCCCCTCTTTTAATAATGATATTGCATCAAGAAAACCTCCCATAATCTCCTCTTGACTCTCTAGAATGGTTGGCCCACCCTTATCCCCTTCTGGAAGGTTTCCCTCAAACAAATGTTAGAATGAGTCCTCTGTCTAACTCACCAATCTCATTATTGACTAGAGTGGTAGAGTTACCTGGTTCAGTAGTCGTTCTGTCAGCTCTTTCCTTTTTTATTTTCGGAACCTGTTCCCTTGAAGTATTTTCCATCGAAACTTGTTGAACAACCCGAGCCTTACTAACTTTAGATCCAACTGTGTTTTCCCTTACTACACCCAATTTTTTACTAGAGACCTCGGATTCTTTATCATATTCTTCAATCTCCTCTGTGTCGCTGGAGATGTTGAACATTGACATAGAGTCATCGCTGACATTTGGAGTTGTGACTTCTTTAGGAGCAGAGGGTTCAGATTCTGGGACAAACTTCTGAGAAGTTGGGTTTTTACATTGATGAGGAGGAACAATTGTAAAAGGTAATGATAGAGGAGTGGAGGTGTGAGGGTCAGTAGATGATATGAATTTTTACAGTGAAGGGATGAGGTTTTGGTCAGACGTTGTTACGACGTCAGGAGAAGAGACAAGGGATGATGAGGGACTAGTTTGTAAAGTAGGTTCATATCGAGACAAGGTACTTTTTGGAAGATAGAACGAACAAAGGTAATGTTTGGGGGTTAGAGTTATAGTGGAGGAACTGGAATCCTGATAGTTGCAGATGAGAGAGAAAGGTGTGTGGGGGAGTGGAGAAGTAAATTTGGTAAAGTGGAACAGATATGCCGTGTGGAAATAAAAAGCTGATGTCTAAAAAAGTATGTCCACGATGACACATTTTGGAGAGTAGGTGGGAGAAGTTATAATGACATGACATTCTTAGCAAGTTCAAAAAGCATAGGTGCAAATAAAATTACTAACCTCAATAAATGAACCAGGTTCCTCAACAGTTTGAAGAAAAAGAAGGCAACATATTTGTAGAGTGCAATATCACTTATCATTGCATAGTCTTGACATTGCCATGCATGCATACCTGTAATAGTATAGAACTGAGTTAGACATTGCCAAAAATACACTCCCAACATAAATATGTCCTCTAGTCATAGCCAAACATGGAGAGATTCTGCAAGGAGATAATTAGTTTATCTTGATCAACCCCAGCTCTAGATTATTCTCTTCCAAATGTTCCCTGCTGAGTGCCTTTGTGAAGATATCAGCTACTTGGTCCTCCGTATTGCAGAACTTCATGAAAATCAACCCCTTTTCAATATTATCCCTTAAGAAGTGATGCATAACATCTATATTCTTAGTCATCCTGTGTTGAATTAGATTCTTTGCCATGTTAAGTGCACTTATATTGTCACACAACAAAGGCATACACTCAGTAAATACACCAAAATCCTCAAGTTGTTTTTTTATCCAAAGCAACTACATACTCAGCCTCAACAGTGGCAAGAGCCACAAAGTTTTATTGCTTTGTCCCCCATGAGATAAGACATGAACCTAGAAAGTGCGCCATACTAGAAGTGGTCTTTCTATCCACCAAGTAGCCAACATAGTCAGCATTAGCATAACTAACCAGATCAAAATTATCGCCTGAAGGGTAAAAGAGGACCATGTCTGGAGTTCCTTTAAGATACCTTATAATTCTCTTTGCAGCCTTCAGATGGGATTCCTTTGGACATGATTGAAATCTAGCACATAGACTAACACTATATATAATGTTAGGTCGGCTTGCTGTGAGATAGAGCATGGATTCTATGATACCCCTGTAAATGGTTTTATTTATGAGAGAACTAGGTTCATCTACATTAAGTCGAGTTGTAGTAGTAATATGAGTATCCATGACTTTAGTATTCTCCATTTCAAACCTCTTCCGCAGCTCATTGATGTACTTCTGTTGACTGATCATGGTTCCTTTTGATGTTTGTTTTACTTGTAAACCGAGAAAAAAGTTTAGCTCACCCATCATACCTATTTCAAACCCACTTCCCATGAGCTTTTCAAACTCCTCACAAAAGGGATAGTTAGTGGCACAAAAAATGATATCTTTCACATATACCTAGACGATTAATATGTTCTTTCCTCTTTTCTTAATAAAAAGAGTGTTGCCAATTTCCCCTATTTTGAAGCCATTTCAAGGATAAATTTTGACAGTCTCTCATACCAAGCTCTGGGAGTTTGCTTCAAGTCGTATAAGGCCTTGTCAAACTTGTAGACATGCTCAGAATGCTCATGATCTTCGAATCCAAGAAGTTTCTTAACAAAGACTTCCTCCTTCAAGTACCCATTTAAAAATACACTCTTTACATCCATCTGGAACAGTTTGATTTCCATATGAGATGCAAAATAAATGAGTATTCTGATTGCTTTTATTCTCTCCAATGGAGCAAATGTCTTATCATAATCAATTCCTTTTTCTTGATTGTACCCCTGAACCACCACTCTTGCTTTATTTCTGGTAGTGTTACCAAATCATCAAGTTTGTTTTGAAACACCCACCTAGTCCCTCTAATGGTCCTATTGGAAGGTCTAGATACCATAGGCCATACCTTATTTCTTTCAAATTGATGAAGCTCTTCTTGCATGGCTGTAATCCAATCAGTGTCCTTTAAGGCCTCCTTGATATTTTTTTTGTCTCAATTTGAGACAGAAATACAGAGTAGGCAAATATGTTTCTTGCTTTGAATCTGGTTTGAATACCAAACCCTAAAGGAGTAATCACATTATGCAAAGGATGAGATCCTTTGTGTTTCCAATTTGACACTTGTACCTTCGATTGATCACTACATTGAGGATTTGAAGAACCAGGTTCCCAGAATGTACTCTATCATTCTCTTCAATATTAGCTGGATCTTCATCATTGATTTGACCAGACCCAAGTGTACCCGACACAACTTTAGTGACCTGTCTTTTAGCTTCATAAGACATAACAAATGCATCGGGTTCTTGTGTGTCCCTTAGGGAATTTGCATCATCATCTTCCTTGACCTGACTCATAAGATATGTCTTTCCATTTGAGATCGCAATGGCCTTGTTCGGAACCTTTGAGTACTCTCCATCTTCAACTTTATCATCATCATCTTGCTTGCCTTTGTTGCCAAATACATTTGACTCATCAAAAATCACGAGCATACTTTCTTCAACACATTGTGTTCTTTTGTTAAACACTTTGTATGCCTTGCTATGTGATGAGTATACAAGGAAGATACCCTCATCATTTCTAGCATCAAATTTTTCCAAAGCCTCCCTACCATTGTTGAGGACAAAACATTTGCACCCAAAACTCATAGGTAGGTCAGCTTGGGCTTCCTTCCGTTCAACAATTTATATGGAGTTTTCTCAAGTAGGGACCTGATCATGCACCTGTTTATCAATAGGAGCATATGTGGATGCATCAACAGAGGGCGAATTCAACATCAAAAGCGAGAACAAGCTCGATCTTGGAGCTATATACATGGAGGAGATATCATCGAAGCTTCTAGATAGGGTTTCCTATTTTGAAACTATCCGTATTTCATGTTTGTTGTTTTATTTTTAGACTGGACCCGGGTTTGGCCCAGTCGAACCGAACCATTTCTTTTTTCTGTTAATAAATAAAAATCCCAAATGGGCGACATAATTAAAAATAAGATACAAATTATTAAAATCCCTATTAATAAATAGTTAGAACAATATTTAAAAAATTGTAAACTATTTTATTCCAACTTTTAAAAAATAATTCTATCAATCATCTTTTTAATCTTTTATCGATATAAATCAAATAAATGAAGATTTGATTTATAATTATAAGTGAAACATAGATTCAAAATATAGAGAGTCAAAATTTTAGGGTCAAGACCTAGTTTGAAAGTAATTAATTTGCATCCATTAGCAACCATACACAGTTAGCCAATTATTGTCTTCATCGTTTTAGCTTTTTATTTTATAGAAGTTAGTCTACTTTGTTAGTCCTTAATTGCATGAAAAAAAATTAGGTGATATTTATTTCTCCTTAGGTCAGAAATCCGCTCCCCGATGTCCAGAATTGAGATCTTGTTCTATTTGATTCATTGCAATCTTAAATATAATTCTCACTTTCGAGTTCAATTTAAGATTCACAGATACATTTACCTGTTAGTAAAGAAGTAAAATAATTACACTCGTGATTAAATAAATAATTCATACAATAAATCACATAAATATCAATCCAAAGTTATATGTCAACATTCATGTAGCTATCATAACCATAGAACTAGAGAGGTTAGCTATTCACGATTTGAATGTAACAACTAGAATTCATGAATAATACAAAAATGAAGAAGAAATGAGATAAATCCTGTGAAGAATCGTTCTAAGCCCTTGCTCTACTCCAAAATATGTCCAAAAAAAGGTTTCCCGTCAAAAGGTCCTATTTATAGATTATGGGGACACTTACGACTTTTAAGTCAAATCTCAAAAGTACCGGGAACACAGACCAGAAGAGCAATTAAACTTTCAAAGAAATATTTTTTGTGCGCCACCTTTGCGATGGATCTGTCATGTCAACTGAAAGAAATAATCTCTTCATTATTTTCATTAATGACAGAGTATATATACAATTTATAATTTTCCATAATAGTAAAATCATATTCCTATTCTACTCCCAAAATCCTATTCTAGTCCTTATTTTATTAGAATTACAATTGTACACACTATATATATTGTATTAATGAAAGGACTCCACTCAAGGAGATTTACACTATTCTACATTACCAACGGAGCAATCCTCACTTGTCGACTGACTTTTCTCTCAGACTGGTGTGCTTTTTAAATATTTTGCTATTACACCCATGACACGAATGCTTTACTTATTTGTTTTTGTTTTAAATGTCAGTATGTTAAGAATGTATATGACATTTATTTGTTTGATACTGATAGAATATAACACGTTACCGTGCTCAAATAAGATTAGGATTGTAATTAAACTATTGTACAAACTTACCATAGTTGTAGAATTTGTACAAGTATGATTAGGATTTAGAAGTATAGTATGAATATGATTTTCCATATTTGGCGATTGTAATATATATACCCCATTCATTAATGAAAATAATTAAGGAATTATTTTTTTCATCGTATCAGAAGTCTAGGTCTAAAATACCTTCCCCCAAAAACATTTATGCTCTTCTCGATTTCTGCTCGATTTTCGTGAACCCTTCCTCGGTTTTCGTGCACTTTTCCTCCTCTATTCTCAAATTTTCTTCCTAGTCCCTAATTCACCTATTGTTCTTTCATTATGTCTACGTCGACGAACATATTTCATCCTGCCCTTATAGTTTCCAACATCAAGAACCACATCCCTATTGTTCTTGAGATGGAAAACGTCCAATACGCGATGTGGGCGAAATTATTCAAAGTTCACGCACGCTCGCATCAAGTCCTCCATCACATAATCCCCTCAGTAATTAGCGAAGAGAATGTGCCTACCCCGATGATGATCCTACGTCATGGACAACCCTTGATGCTACCGTTCTCCAATGGATTTATTCCACAATCTCTACAGACCTCTTGGAGACGATTATTGAACCCGACGCTATGGCGATGGCTACTTGGAATAAGGTGTGTGATATATTCCAAGATAATAAAAATTCCCGTGCTGTCACTCTTGAACATAAATTTTCCCATGTCAACATGGAAGATTTTCCTAACGTCTCGGCCTATTGTAAAAGGATGAAAGAATTGGCGGACCAACTTCGCAACATTGGTGCACCTATTACCAATAATCGTCTTATTCTTCAAATGGTTGCAGACCTTTCTGAGGCCTATAATGGGATCGGAACAGTACTTCTTCAAAGTAATCCTCTGCCACCATTTTATCAGGCCCGTTCCATGTTCTCGTTAGAAGAGACCGGTTTGGATAAAAAGGCGGTTACCGAAGCACATTCCATTGTAATGATGACCACATCAGACGACAGTCACTCATTCTCCGAAAATTTGGGCCAAAACCATAACCACGGTGACGGCAAAAAGGGTACAAATCGTAAAAATAATGGCAAAAATAGTGGAAGCTACATCAATGGGCCTCAGAGCAGTGGACTGTAGGCCAATTGTCCCCAGCCATGGGCCCCCTGGTAGTGGGGCTGGGCCAGTGGCCATTGGCCCAACATCCCTTATTTTATGCCTGCTCCTTATCCGGGAAATTGGGGTCAGTTCCAGTAAAATTCTAGGCCCAGTTTCTGGGTCCCAAATAGTGGAATGCGTTACAGTAATGGGTCGAGACAGTAGGCAGGCCTGCTTATGCCTCGGCCCCCGCAGGCCTTCCATGTTGCGGGCCCAAATCTGATCCCGACGCCTACAAATATTGAAGCCGCAATGCATACACTTGGCTTAAATCCCCCGGACGTGAATTGGTATATAAACACCGGAGCCACTTCTCTTATAACGTCTAATCAAGGCACTCTCTTGTCTTATTCAAATTTGAGCAAAAATCGTGGTATAATTGTTGGTAATGACAACTCAATTCCAATTCGCGATTATAGACATACAACTTTGTCTCCCCCACATCCACCTCTAGTTTTGAAAAATACCCTTCATGTTGCTAACTTAATTGAAAATTTGGTGTCTGTCCAAAAATTAACCACTGATAATTGAGTTTCTGTTAATTTTGATCCCTTTGGATTTTCTGAGAAGGATTTCAAAATGGGGATACCTCTAATGAGATGCAATAGTAGGGGAGAACTTTATCCAATCACAACTACCACCACTTCCACGAGTCAAGCCATGCCGTCTACTTTTGCCGTCGTTGCTCCTTCCTTGTGGCATGCACATTTGGGTCATCCGGAATAATCTATTATTTCGTGTTTGCATAAAAACAATTTTATTTCTTGTAAGGGTACGCGTAGTACTCCACTTTGTTCTTCTTGTCCGTTATGGAAACATGTTCGATTACCATTTGTAGCCTCTAATTCTCGTACTTTGATGCCTTTTGACGTTATTCATAATTATTTATGGACATCTTCAATTTTAAGTTCTTTGGGCCATTGTTATTATGTCTTATTTTTGGATGATTGTTCTAATTTTTTGTGGACCATTCCGTTATCCAAAAAGTCTCAATTTTTTTCCACTTTCTTAAAATTTAGAGCATTCATCCATACCCAATTCGAACGGAAAATTAAAAATATTAAATGTGATAATGGCAAGGAATACAATAATGGATTATTTAGGGAATTTTGTGATGCTAATGACATAGTTTTTTCATTTTTCTTGTCCTCATACGTCCTCACAAAATGGAAAAGCCAAACGCAAAATTTGTGTCATTAATAATATTGTCCGAACTTTATTAGTCCATACTTCCGTACCCCCTTCCTTTTGGCATCATGCACTAGAAATGACTACTTACCTCCTTATCGTTCTTCCTATCAAAGGGTTAGCATATGAATCTCCCCTTAAAATTCTCTATAATAAGACTCATTCGTATTCACATCTTAGGTATTTGGGTGTTTATGCTATCCACTTTTTCCGTCAACTACAGTTAACAAACTTCAAGACCGTTCTACCGCTTGTATGTTTTTGGGTTATCCAGCTAATCATCGTGGTTACAAATATTTTGATTTATCATATAATAAAATCATAATTAGTCGCCATTTTTTTTTATGAAACCCAATTTCCGTTTGATAAAGTGAGTAGTCCCATTCCTAGTTTGTATAATTTTTTAGATGATGAGGTCTCACCATATATTATCCACCATTTATCGGACTTGTCCCGTGACCAAAATATGCCAGCAGGCCCACTGCCTACTGGCCCACAGAGTCCCGTTACCACTGTTCCGTCGATTTTTCCCAGTGGGCCAGAAACATGGCCCAGTACCGATCTCGGTACTATTCCAGTGTTCCAGCCCACTCTAGTATCGGCTTCTGCCCCTGCTGGCCAGTCCGTCACCGTCCCACACATTGCCCCAAATCCACCCAACTATACCTCGAGTCAAGGGCCCATTACTCGTAGTCAAATGGGTATTTTCAAACCAAAATAACATTTTAATCTCAATTCTAATGTCTCTAAATCCCCATTACCACGTAACCCTGTGCCTACACTACATGACCCGAATTGGAAATTGGCTATGACTGATTAATATAATGCTCTTATTGAAAATAAGACATGAGAGTTAGTACCCCATCCATCTGTTATTAATATTATTCGGTCTATGTGGATTTTTACTCATAAAGAAAATTCTAACTATTCTTTTGAGTGGCATAAGGCTCGTCTTGTAGGTGATGGTAAAACTCAACAGGTTAGCGTGGATTGTGGTGAGACGTTTATTCCGGTGGTCAAATCGGCTATCATTCGCACTATTCTTAGTTTGGCTCTTTCAAAAGCATGGCCTATTCATCAGTTGGATGTAAAAAATGTTTTCTTACACGGTGATCTTAAGGAGACAGTCTATATGCATCAGCCCTTGGGTTTTTGAGATTCCAATCATCCTCATCATGTATGTTTGCTAAAGAAGTCCTTATATCGGCTTAAGCAGGCCCTACGGGCTTGGTATAAGAGGTTTGCAGATTATGTATCTACTATTGGGTTTTCGCACAGCCGATCTGATCATTCTCTATATAGATATATCGTCGTGGTACTTATCTGGCATACATTTTATTGTACGTAGATGATATTATATTGACTGCTTCATCTGATAATTTGCGCAAGTCTATCATGTCACTTCTCAGTTCTGAATTTGCAATGAAAGACTTGGGACCCTTGAGTTATTTCTTGGGCATTGCTTTCACGCATCATTCAGGTGATCTATTTTTATCTCAAAGGAAGTATGCTGCAGAGATTATTGAGAGAGCTGGTATGTCATCTTATAAGTCTACTTCCACTCCGGTTGTTACCAAACCGAAGCTGAGTACTACGTCAGGCACACCACACGAGGATCCCACCCATTATCAAAGTCTTGCAGGGGCACTTCAGTATCTTACTTTCACGAGACCTGATATTACTTATGCAGTTCAGCAGATGTGTTTATTCATGCATGACCTACGGATTGAGCACATGCATGCGCTCAAACGCATTATACGGTACATCCAGGGCACACTTGATTATGGATTGCATTTATATACTTCTTCCGTCTCTACTCTTGTGTCATATACAGATGTTGATTGGGGTGGCTGTCCTGATACCAGACACTCGACATCTGGTTATTGCATGTTTCTTAGGGATAACTTGGTCTCATAGTCTGCGAAACGCCATGCTACATTATCGCGATCCAGTGTAGAGGCTGAGTATCAAGGTGTGGCTAATGTGGTATCTGAATCATGTTGGCTGCGTAATCTTTTATTAGAATTACACTTTCCTATTTAGAAAGCTACATTGGTCTATTGTGATAATGTTAGTGCAGTCTATCTTTCTGGCAATCCGGTCCAACATCAGCGCACAAAACATATCGAGATGAATATTCACTTTGTTCGCTAAAAGGTAGCTTGTGGATAAGTACATGTTTTACATGTGCCCTCCAAATACCAAATTGCTGACATCTTTACGAAGGGCCTTCCCTCAGTTCTATTTGAAGATTTTAGGGATAGTCTCAACGTACGACAACCACCCGCTATGACTGCGGGGGTGTGATAGAATATAGCACGGCACCGTGCTAATATAGGATTAGGATTGTAATTAAACTAGTGTACAAACTTACCATAGTTGTAGAATTCTTGTACAAAACTAGTGTACAAACTTACCATAGTTGTAGAATTCTTGTACAAAACTAGTGTACAAACTTACCATAGTTGTAGAATTCTTGTACAAGTATGATTAGGATTTAGAAGTATAGTATGAATAGGATTTTCCATATTTGGAAATTGTAACTTGTATATATACCTCATTCATTAATGAAAATAATCAAGGGATTATTTCTTTCATATACTTGTGTTTGTTTTAAATGTCAGCATGTTAAGATCGTAGAATTCATGTGTACGCGGGTGAAAACTATTATTGGCTGACAATTTCTTTGCAAACTCTTGCAAAGTGGAGGAATTGGGGGGGGGGGGGGGTAGGGGGTAGAATGGAAGGGTGATAGAGCTTGAAGATATATCTAGAGATGTAAATGGTACGGTTCGGTCGGTATTTTATAGAATTTATATCATATCAATTTTTTAGTTATTTTATTTTGTATAACCAAAATTAGAGTTTTCGAAACCTTTCCATTATCTCGATTTTTCTTCGGTATCGGTTCGATTTGGTTAATTTTCGGTATTTTAAAAGGTCTCCTAATGGCCAATGCAATTCCAAAAATAATTGAAGTTATGAATTAAAAAGTTATAAACAAACTGAAATGTAACATTATTGATAAATCTCACAAATGAATGTCACTAGTAAATATATACTTATACTTGTTACTTCTAAGAAAATATTATTATCATAAAAAAATGTCAAATAGAAGAACTATATTAATAAATTAAATTGGTAATCTTCCCACCAATCAGTTAATTTGAAATAGATGAACCAATTGATAAGTGATATTACCATAAATTAGAGTAATATTTGTGACCTTTTGTATGTTATTTTGATAGGGTAGAGTAGGTTTAGATTTTAATTGTAGCCCTCTCCATCTAAATTCAACTCAAGGCAAGGCTCAAAGTAAAAAAATATTCTATAAAATAAAAAACCTAACTTAATTTTCGATAGGGTTATAGATTTATATCGAAAATTTCGGCTTTATTAAAAAATACTTAAAAATGGTTCGATCGGTTCAACAATTTTTGAAAACAATTTACGCCCCTAGATATATCTATATATAAATGGAGAAGACAATCTTAGTTATCTAATTTTCCAATTACGAGTCTCTAGAGATTCTAAGGTGGCGTTTGTAGGAGTGTTGGGACTTCTACGAAAAAGCATTTGTTTGGTGAAAACTTTGATTTGGCAGTTTCAAAAAAGTAAAATCTTTGCGAGTTAATTCATGTAAGTTGAAGAACAATGTAAATAATTTAACTTTTTTTGAAAAATTTCACCAAAACAAACACTCTTTTGCAACAACAGTTACAACTATTTTTTGTTGCAAAAATGCCAAATACTAGTACAATGGCCATCTTAAAGCCTTCATGTGCTTAATTAGCCTTAATTATGGATGAATCTGATGCATTGCACATAGGACTTTAACTTGTCAATTTCCTCCTGTCATAATAGAAATGACAAAAAAATATTTTGGGTCTAACTCCACATCAAAAGGTAGTTCATAAGGACATGATAATCCAAGACGAATATAGGAAACTCAACATCCCTGACACGCCCACATTTGGAAGGTGAAAAATATCACATAATAGCTCAATTTTGGGTAAACCAAGAATTGAGATAGATCTTGTTCTGATATCAGGTTAAGAAATAGATTTTGAGTTTAACTCCACCTTAAAAGTTAGCTCATAAGGGAAGGATGTCCAAGCTCATATGAGAAGACAATAACTCATTCTCTCCATTAATATGGGACACTCAACGAGAAATATGTTAATTAGGTACTCCAATTACTATATAAACTAGTGAATATGGCCGCACTTTTGTACGGTCATGAAAAAATTAATTAAGTTTATCAAGAAATATTTTTTTAATTATTTAATATTGAAAATAATAAAACATAGGTTCTTGCAAACTTTTCAATATTAAAAATAATGGAAACATCCGTAGATAGGGCTTTTTCCGTCTAACAGGTTGGGTGAAAGAATGCTTTTTCCATCTCTTCTCTTTTTATTTTTCCTCCTTTCCTTCACTGTCGGTCTCCCCCCCTAAAGGCCTAAACCATTACATTCCTTCACTAAAATAAAATCTTTCCTTTTCTCCTCTTCATCAGCCTTTATAGTAATATTTGAAAAATCTGCATATTATACAGTTCATATACATATGAATAGACGCATTCATTTCATATGAAGGCACTTCTCCGTTCCACTTGTTATCTATTTTCTCTATTCTCATTCCCTTCAATTCTTTCTTAATAAAAGAATTTTATGCAAACACAACTGGGTAATTGACTTAGTGAATCGGCTCTGATGCTCTGCGTCCGTGGGATCAACTCCACCTTAAAGATCTTCCAGATCCGCAACTACAAGCTCGAGTGGGAACAGAATCTCCTACTGCTGATAGGTATGCAATCGAAGAATCTAGATCTGCGAGATATGGAGAGGATATGCTAGAACCGGACCGCATCTCGATTTGCATATGGATAATCTGCTGCCCCTTTCTTTGATTCCAAACTCGGTCGAATACGTCGTTAACCTTTGTGGTGGATCGACATAAACCTGCCGCTCAGCATTTTTATTTCATTACATCAGTTACTGCCTTTTACGGGCTATACATCTCCTCTGGCGTCCTTATCTGAACCATAAAACTTCTTTTTGCACATTTCACAATATTTTTCTATGAGGTTTTTTCCTCTGATTCCCTAGTAGTAAGAACTTTTATTAACACGAAACTCACAATAAGATGGTCGAATATAAGGTTGAAATTGTCAGATATTACATTGCTTGCTTGACTAAAGTTCACACAATTAGCCTCTCCCGAGAGAAATAACTTCTGTAATGAAGTTGACACATCAACCATTTCCCATTGCAGATGCATAACTTACTCTCCTATGTCTCATGGATTACATGGGATCTATTGTTCACATCCAATGAATCTACAGTTGGGATACAATTATTTCAGGGAACGGGAAGTAAGTAACTATTACAATGGCAAGAAAGGATAAAATAAATACTACAATAAACTGGAAATCAAGAACTTAACAAACTGTTTGTGTGATTTGTTGAGTCAAGTGATGACACTCTATCTTTAAGACAAGATTGCCCTGTATATCTTCTTTTACGTTGTCGGGAAATTGTCTCCCAAGATACAACAATAACTTAACAATTGAGCAAAGGAAACTCAAGTGTTACTCTTGAAGAACTTTGAGTATAGTAACTTTGCTAGAGAGGAAGAAGATGAATTCAGAAAATTCTGGAGTATTTTCTAAGTGTTGTGTAGTGTTCTTCAATTGAGCCAAAGACCTCAATTTATAGTGTAAGGAGAAGACCCCTCAACTAGCCAACTAATGGCCTTCAATAGACATGTAATGACACTTAATTGAGAGGTTACATTCAACCAAATAATGGTTGAATTCATGTGCCAAGTAATGGAGAATCAATGCTCCAAAATCAGCCCAAAGGTCAGAACTTTTCAACTTCCCGTCGCAGCATTCTACCTCCGAAGTGCCGCGGCTCTGTGAATTAGCGTCGCGGCTCCAGTAACTGACCCACCAATTAGCGTCACGGCGGCTGACGGGGTTGCGCCGCGGCCCTTCGCGGCTCCGCAGCGATTTCCAACTCGTTTCATCTTACACTTCTTCCTTATTTTACCAATGTGGAATACTTTGCAATTTCGCCAATAACCGTCCCTAATTCTATGTCTCAAACGTATTACATACGTACCAATATCTCTTTCACTAATAAAATTTACGATACTTGACGTGTGCACGTGTGTGGAAACGATGTTCCGACGTGCGGGCCCCAATTGTTTGAGTCATAAATTAATGGGATATACTCAATTCCACATTAGTAAATTTTCAACAATCCCCTCTTGAAAGAGATTTTGGCACACACACATGGTGCCTTTTCCAGCAATCTTTCAGCAGACCGATATTGCATCTGGATAGGTAGCATATGCTTTGAACCTTCCATAGTGGAATACCATCGGACTTACTTACTGCGCGGTGAATATGATGTCTTAAACCGTCAGTGTTTAGTGTAAGCCAAGTCAACGGTACCAACAACAACTTCCCTTACTCGGTTCTTCGTAATGTTTTGTCCGTTGTGGCCGTGGACACTTCTTGGATTCTTAAGTGCGTTCATTTGAGGCAGCCTGTCCTCGCACTTAAATAGGTGGTCTCCTACAAGGTATCCTGCTATACCCCACTTTACAGGTGTTAGGAACCATTAAAAGTTTCCCCAAACCTAACCTCAACCAGTGAGGATCATTAAGGTTTTGGAAACTTAACCTTTACCCACACTGCAGATAGCACTTATAGTTTATCGCGGAAACGACTTTGGATTTGGTGATTCTTTACAAAAATCACTATCCGAAGTGCTCATGCTTCCACCGAAGCACTCAACTGAACCTTTACAACTTAGTTTTCCCATTGAACCTAATTCCTGGGATCTCCAGTCAGTAAGGTTGGGTTACCACCGTATTGGTCCTTATACTTTGGGTTTTAGGCCCATTCCCCTAGACAAGCGGAACATCTGATCCTTGGGTAAGCCCTTTGTTAACGGGTCCGCTATGTTATCCTTTGACTTTATATAATTAATGGATATTATACCCGTGGTGATCAGCTGCCTAACAGTCTTATGTCTCCATCGAATATGACGAGACTTGCCATTGTACATAGCATTCCGTGCCTTTCCTAGAGCCGACTGACTGTCGCAGTGGATCATTATAGAAGGTACGGGTTTGTCCCAACAAAGAACATCCTCCAAGAAGTCATGAAGCCACTCAGCTTCTTTTCCTGCTTTGTCTAAAGCGATAAACTCTGATTCCATTGTGGATCGGGCGATACAAGTTTGCTTAGAGGATTTCCAAGACACGGCTCAACCACCAATTGTAAATACATATCCACTGGTGGACTTGGTGTTCTCTATGTCAGATATCCAGTTTGCATCACTGTACCCCTCTAGTACAACTGGATATCTCGAATAATGCAACCCGTAAGTTAGCGAGTATTTCAGGTAACGTAGTACCCGATCCAGCGCCTTCCAATGATCATTACTTGGATTACAGGTAAACCTAGCCAACTTGTTGACTGCATAAGCAATATCAGGTCGGGTGCAATTTATTATGTACATCAAACTACCAATCACCTGTGCATATCGCTCATGGCATACGGGTGCACCACGATTTTTATCAAGCTTTTGATTTCTATATAGTGGTGCCTTTATAAGCGAACTGTCAAACATCTCAAACTTTCTCAATACATCCTCGATGTAGTGAGACTGATACAAGACCAGTTCGTCAGACGTCTTAGAGATCTTTATCCCTAAGATGACATCTGTTATACCCATATCCTTCATGTCGAAGCATTGTTTCAACATGTTCTTAGTCTCTAGAATCAAACTAGGACTGTTTCCTGTGATCAACATATCGTATACATACAGGCATATAATGACGAACGAGTCAGAGTTACCTTTCATGTAGACACATTTGTCACACTCATTAATGGCGAAACCCTTCGATAATAGAGTACTATCAAATTTTTCATGCCATTGCTTCGGTGCTTATTTCAGCCCATACAGAGATTTGACAAGCCGATAGACTTTCTTCTCTTGCCCTGGAACCACATACCCCTCGGGTTGTTTCATATAGATTTCTTTTTCCAAATCACCATTTAGGAAGGCTGTCTTGACATCCATTTGATGTATCTCAAAGTCACACAACACTGTGATCGCAATGAATACCCGTATGGACGTCATCCGAGACACCGGGAAGTACGTGTCAAAGTAGTCAAGGCCTTCTTTCTGCCTATAGCCCTTGACTACCAACTTGACCTTGTACTTATCTATAGACCCATCTACTTTATACTTCCATTTGAGTATCCACTTACAACCCAACAGTTTATTTCCCGGAGGAAGATCAACCAACTCCCAAGTATGGTTATGCAGAATGGAGTCTATTTCATTCTCAATAGCTTCTTTCTAGAGCGGTGCCTCTGGAGTTGACAATGCTTCAGCAATTGTCCTTGGTTCATCATCAACCATATAAGCTACAAAGTCAGGACCAGAGGATTTATCCTTCCTGGGCCTTTTACTTCGCCTTAGTTCCATCTCTGGAGTCTCCAAGTTCTGAGAATCTGGAACACTATATTCCGGATATTCAGCCACGTCGAGGTCCACTAGATCTGATCCATCTAGATTCGGGACGTCAACGACTCCGGGTTCCTGACTCCCGGTTCCTGAGAGCTTTGTTCATAACTTCGTTTGAGAGATGTTATGTTTTTTTTCCTTTCTAGGAAAGATATGTTCAAAGAATTGAGTATTCCTTGATTCCATGATTGTACCCCCGTGGATATCTAGAATATCTGGCTTATGCACTAAGAAGCGATAAGTACTACAGTTATTTGCATATCCGAGGAATATGCAATCTACAGTCTTAGGCCCAGTCTTGACCTTTTTTGGCTTGGGTACTTCGACATTTGCCAAACAACCCCACACCTTTAAATATTTATAGGTGGGTTTCTTTCTCTTCCATGATTCATATGGAGTTTTTGTCCTTACCCTTATGTGGGACTCTATTAAGAATCGTATTAGCGGTAAGGACGGCTTCTCCCAACATGTTTTGGGGAAGACCGAATTGATAAGCAATGCATTCATCATTTCCTTCAATGTGCGATTCTTACATTCTGCCACACCGTTCGACTGAGGTGAGTATGGAGCCATCGTTTGATGAACAATGCCCGATTCGGCATAATATTCCTCAAATAGCGCTACATATTCTCCCCTTTTATCTCTATGAATGGATTTGATCTGCATGCTTAGTTGGTTCTCAACTTCTGCTTTGTAACGTCGGAATGCTTCAAAGGCTTCATCCTTACTTTTCAATATGTAAAGGTAACAATACCTTGTGCTATCATCAATGAATGTCACAAAGTACTTGTTCTCCCCCTAGTTTGTGCAAACTTCAAATCACATATATATGTGTGTGAATAAGTTCTAGAGGAGCGGTATTCCTTTCGACAGATCGAAAAGGAAGCTTTGTGAGTTTTGCCTCTACGCACACCTCACACTTATGTTGAGGGTTTACGTCGATAGACGGCAACAACTCCAACTTTACCAACCTTTGGATGGATTTGTAGTTGACATGTGCTAATCTATGATGCCATAAATTAGAGGACTCAAGCAAGTAAGAAGAAGAGGCTTCAATATTATTGCTTGTACGTAATACAGACATGGCGTTAACTTTGAAGAGGCCTTCACAAACGAATCCTCTTCCCACAAACGTTCGATTCTTAGTGATTACAAATTTATTAGACTCACACACTAGCCTAAAACCAACATTAACCAATAAATGACCTAAAATTAAATTTCTTCTAATCTCAGGAACATGCATCACCTCCTTCAGAGTGAGCTCCTTTCCAGAAGTTATCTTCAGGACTACCTTTCCTACCCCCAGCATGTCAGAGGAAGCGTTGTTTCCCATGAACAGCTTCTTGTTTGTAACCATTGTATAAGTGGAGAAGGCATCTCTATTAGAACAGATGTGTCTTGTATCACCTGTCTCTAACCACCATTGCATGGGATTCTCAACAAGGTTTTCTTCTAGAACTACCGCTGAGAACTCCTCAATCATTTCGTCTAGAAACTTGTCTTTGACGACGTTAACCTGTGCCTTGCCCTTAGCCTTGGTCTTCTCTTGTTGCTCAGTGTTGAGCTTGCGGCAGTCCTTGATCATGCGACGTTAACATGTGCCTTGCCCTTAGCCTTGGCCTACTCTTGGGTTCCCTTTGTCCTCAGCCAGATTTGCCTTTGCCTCAGCGGGTTGTTTACCCCTAGGTAAGGCCTTCTTATTATATTCATGAATTTAGAGTTTGATAATAAGTTCTTCAAAGGTCAAGTCCTTTGTTTTGAGATTTAAGTAACTCATAAATTAATTCCATGAGGGAGGTAAGTTTTTATCAGTGATGCAACCAAAAACTGCTCATTTGGTTTCATACCTTCCAAATCTAGGTGATGTAGAATCATTTGGAATTCCTGGACTTGGGACATCACTGTTTTACTATCCACTATTTGAAATTTCAGAAATTTCCCAATGATGAATTTGTTAGTACCTGCATCTTGTGCGTTGTTCTTCTTTTACAGTTTCTCCCACAACTCTTTGGCAGTTTCTACAGTGCAATACACCGTGTAGAGAGGGTCTGACAAGTAATTCAATATGTAATTCTTACACATGAAATCACTATGACTCCATGCATCAAGAACCATCTTCATACCATTAATGACATGGATACATTGGCCCCATTCAGCCGTTTCAGAAGGCGAAGGGTCCATTTCATCTCCAGTTTGTGGAGGATCTTCTGTTAGGAAACGTGTCATTCCCATAACAGTCAGATAGAATAGCATCTTCTGTTGCCATCTCTTGAAGTTTGAGCCCATGAACTTTTCAGGGCGTTCATGGTGGAATTCAGCGGGTGGAGGATCGACAACGTTCCCTTGAGCAGCAGTAAAGGCGTTGGATGAGCCTTGAGCAACCAGAAAGGCATTAGGTGGGCCTTGAGCAGTGGGGAAGGTAGAGAGATTGCCTTGAGTAGCAGCAGTAGCAGAATCAGAAGCAATTTGTTCTCTTCCAATCATCTTTTTAGGTACTTACAACAAATTCTTGTCTTAAAATTGTTGGGATACAATTGTTTCAGGGAATGAGAAGTAAGTAACTATTACAATGGTAAGAAAGGATAAACTAAATATTACAATAAACTGAAAATCAAGAACATAACAAACTGCTTGTGTGATATGCTGAGTCGAGTGATGACACTCTGTCTTTAAGACAAGATTGCCCCGTATATCTCCTTTTACGTTGTCGGGCAATAGTCTCCCAAGATACAACAACAACTTAACAATTGAGCAAAGGAAACTCAAGTGTTACTCTTGAAGAACTTTGAGTATAGTAACTTTGCTATAGAGGAAGAAGATGAATTCAAAAAATTCTGGAGTATTTTCTAAGTGTTGTGTAGTGTTTTTCAATTGAGCCAAAGGCCTCAATTTATAGTGTAAGGAGAAGACCCCTCAACTAGCCAACTAATGGCCTTCAATAGCCATGTAATGGCACTTAATTGAGAGGTTACATTCAGCCAAATAATGGCTGAATTCATGAGCCAAGTAATGGAGAATCAATGCTCCAAAACCAGCCCAAAGGTCAGAACTTTTCAACTTCCCGTCGCAGCATTCTGCCTCCGAAGCACCGCGACTTTGTGAATAGCACCGCAGCCGCGGCTCCAGTAACTGACCCACCATTTAGCGCCACGGCGCTGCCTGGGAGGCGCCACGGTGCTCCGGCGCCGCGGCCCTTCGCAGCTCCGCAGCGATTTTCGACTCGTTTCATCTTACACTTCTTCCTTCGTTTACCAACGTGAAATACTTTGTCATTTGGCCAATAACCGTCCATAATTCTATGTCTCAAACGTATTACATACGTACCAATATCTCTTTCACTAATGAAATTTATGATACTTGGCACTACGTGTGCACGTGTGTGGAAACGACATTTCCGACGTGTGGACCCCAATTGTTTGAGTCATAAATTAATGAGATATACTCAATTCCACATTAATAAATTTCCAACATCTACTCCCTCAGAATTTATGTGACACTTTTTGCTCCCTGAGAGATAATTTGACTTGTCTTTTGAAGATAAATTGGATTAGATCAAGTAAAAATTTTAAAATTAAAATTTGTATATGCAAAAAATATACGAAAAATATAATAAGTCGTAGTTATTCTCATGTCAATATGATGAACAAATACATTTTGCAATATTGGTCAAACTTTACATAATTTTAATATCAGAAAATGAAAAGTATAAATTGGCATAGAGGGAGTAATATTTACCTTAGTCGAAGAGTTGTTCAACATCTACATGAGTGAAAAATAAATATTGAAAGATAGTGAGGAGATATTATAATTAGGGAACATAATTCAAAGCTGACAAGTAAAAAAACACCTCAACCCAGCCTAACATAGACAGGTAAATCTAGAAGTTTACTGAAACATACTTCATACCTAATCCTGGAAAGAAGTTTGTAAGGACAAGCGGCACAACCATATAGACAAAAGGGAAGGCAACACCTTCTCCAGAAAAGTCAACTTGTCAAATAGAGAGGAGAGTTACATGTAGAAAAGTGCTAATTAGATGGCGTCCACAAATGATGTTGTCCGTAAATAGAAAATAGATTTGTAAATACATAGCATCATAAATAATGAATATTAAAATGAGATACAGTAATGGTCATTTTCGGAACCGCACAACGTACTGAATATGAAACGGTGTGTTAAACGAGGTAATATACCCGTGATATACACTGAATATACAACAGTATATATCACAGGTATATGTGAAAGTAAGTGGCCCAAAGCAAAGCGGTGGACAGTGGCCCAAGTCGCTGAGGCCCATCACGGGATTTGGCTCTCAAGCCCATCACGGGCAGTGGCTGGATTTGTAAATTAAGAAAGTATATTTTGTGTATATTGTAGTGTATTTGTTACCTAAGTTAGTATATACACTTACCATAATTAGGATATACACTTACCATAATTGTATAGTTAGAATTATGGTAGAATAAGGTTTTAGGAATAGAATAGGAATAGGATTCTCCTATTTTGTAACTTGTATATATATCTATTCAATTAATGAAAATAATCAAGGGGATTATTTCTTTCATGGTATCAAGAGACTAGGGTTTACAAAAAATTTCTCTCCCAAAAGTTTTGCCATTCTTGGCCGAGTACCCCCCCCCCTCTCGGATTTCTCTTCCGAAAGTCATCTTCCGCTCTCAAAATCTCTCTTACTTTTCCCAAATTTCCCCTCCTACTTTGTTCTTTCAATATGTCTAAGAACAATTTTCATCCTGCCCTCATGGTTTCTAACGTCAAGAACAGTATCCCTATTGTTCTTGAGATGGAAAACGTCCAATATGCGACGTGGGCGGAGTTGTTTAAAATCCACGCTATCTCCCATCAAGTTCTTCATCACATCATTCCTCCCGCTACACCTCTTCCCGTGGAGGATCCTCAGTTATGGATTACTCTTGATGCTACCGTTCTCCGGTGGATCTACGCCACTATTTTGGTGGACCTTCTAAAGACGATTATTGAGCCGGATACCACAACTATGGCTGCATGGAATAGATTGCGTGACATATTCCAAGACAACCAACATTCATGTGTCGTCACACTCGAGCAGGAATTCTCTCTAGTTCGAATGGATGAATTTCCAAACGTTTCTACATATTGCAAGAAACTCAAGGAGTTGGCAGATCAACTCTGTAATGTTGGCGCACCGATAACAAATAATCGTCTAGTTCTACAGTTGGTTGCCGGTCTTTCAGAGTCCTATAATGGTGTTGGAACTCTCCTTCGCCAAAGCAACCCTCTCCAAGCCCCGTCGTCATGGTGGCGTCCTCTCCAAGTTCTTTGGGTTTTGTTAATAATTCTAGCCAAAACCATAATCATGGTAGCGGCAAAAAATAATCGTAAGAATAATAACAAAAACCGCGGGGGCAAACGCGGAGGTTCTGGTGGCGGTTTCGGTTCTGGTGGCCAGCAAGCAGGCGGTGGGCCCCATCCACGGAACAGTGGCCCACCACCCCCTGGTCCCAGCAGTGGGGCCCATGGCAGTGGGGCTAGGGCAGTGGGCCGTGGTCCAGCAGCCCTTATAATCAAGCAGCCAATTCCAGCGGCCAGTGGGGGCGGCCGCGGTTCGAGCCCAACAACCAGCAGTGGCGGTCCACTGGCCAGTGGCCAACAGCAGCAGCTCCAGCAGCTACGGCCCAGCTCCATCACGGACATGAATTCTTGGGCCCCGACCTCCGCAGGCCCATCAAGCAGCAGGCCCCACTCAAACCGATATCGAGGCCGCGATGCACACATTGGGGTTAACTCAACCGGACCCAAATTGCTATATGGACACTGGTGCCACTACTCACATGACTTCCGAATCAGGTACTCTCTCATCTTATTCCAATTTGAGCACCCCTCGGGGGATAATTGTTGATAATGGCAGTTCTGTTCCAATTCTAGGGTATGGTCAGAAAACATTATCTCCCCCCAATCCATCCCTCCTCTTGAAAAGTATTTTACATGCTCCTAAATTGATTTAAAATTTAGTGTCTGTCCGAAAGTTCACAACTGACAATTTCATTTCCGTTGAATTTGATCCTTTTAGTTTCTCTGTGAAGGATTTCAAGACGGGGAGTCATCTCATGAGGTATGATAGTAGGGGGGATCTGTATCCTTTTATGCCCGGTTTCAGTCCATCGAGTCAAGCCTTGCCGTCAGTTTTTGCAGCCATCTCTCCTTCCATGTGGCATGCTCGCCTGGGTCATCCGGGATCGTCTATTTTATCAGTTTTAGACAAAAAAAACTTTATTTCTTGTAAGGGTACGAGTCATACTCTACTTTGTCAGTCTTGTTCATTAGGGAAAATTGTTAAGTTGCCATTTGTAGATTCCAATTCTCATACTTCAATGCCATTTGATATTATTCATAACGACTTATGGACGTCTCATGTTCTTAGTTCATTGGGTCATCGATATTATGTTCTCTTTTTAGATGATTATTCTAGATTTTTGTGGACGTTTCCAATTGCGAATAAATCACAAGTGTTTTCCGTCTTCATCAAATTTAGAGCGTTCATTCGTACTCAATTCGAAAGAGAAATAAAAAATATTCAATGTGATAATGGGAAAGAGTATGACAATAGGGAGTTTCGGGAATTCTGTGCTAATAATGGGATCAATTTTCGGTTTTCGTGTCCTCATACATCTTCACAAAATGGGAAGGCCGAACGCAAAATTCATTCCATAAATAACATTGTCCGAACTCTCTTAATTCATGCCTCCATACCTCCATATTTTTGGCATCATGCTCTACAAATGGCCACATATCTTCTTAACATAATTCCGTCTAAAGGTCTGACATATTCTTCCCCCCTCAAAATCCTATAAAATAAGAACCCTTCTTATTCTCACCTTAGGATTTTTGGATGCTTGTGTTATCCGTTGTTCCATTCCACCACAATTAACAAACTTCAGGCCCGGTCCACTCCGTGTGTGTTTTTGGGTTATCCGTCTAATCATCGTGGTTATAAATGCTTTGACTTATCCTCCAAGAAAATCATAATTAATCGCCACGTCATTTTTGATGAAACCCAATTTCCGTTTATGAAAGTTCATAATCCCGAGCCTAAGTCGTATAATTTTTTGGATGACCAAATATACCCGTATATTATTCGAAATTTTTCGGACATCTCCCGCACCCAAAATTCTCCAGCGGGCCCACTGCCCGCTGGCCCCACAGTTTCGTGCCCAGTTTCAGCCACTGGAACAGTTCCATCAATTAGGCCGGTCCGTGCCCCACCTCGGAACCGGTCCAAGACACGCCACAGTTTCCCGATTTGGGCCAGCAGGCCCACTGCCTGTTGGCCAGTCCGTCCCGAGTCCAGAAAATTCCCAAAATTCCATCAATTCTTCCTCAAGTCATAGACCGGTCACTCGTAGTCAGCGGGGTATTTTTACACCTAAAAGACATTTAAATTTATATTCTGATGTCTCTAAATCCCCCTTGCCCCGCAATCCTGTGTCCGCATTAAATGACCCTAATTGGAAAATTGCTATGACTGATGAATATAATGCTCTTATTGATAATAAAATGTGGGAGTTGGTGCCCCGTCCATATGGTATTAATGTTATCAGGTCTATGCGGATTTTTGCTCATAAGAAAAATTCAGATGGTTTATTTGCTCGACATAAGGCGCAACTTGTGGGTGATGGTAAGACTCAGCAGGTTGGGATAGATTGTGGGGAGACGTTTAGTCCGGTGGTCAAGCCGGCTACTATTCACACTGTGCTTAGCTTGGCTCTTTCGAAGACTTGGCCAATTCATCAGTTGGATGTCAAGAATGCTTTCCTACATGGTGATCTCAAGGAAACAGTCTATATGCATCAGTCGTTGGGTTTCAGGGATCCAAACCGTCCACATCATGTCTGTTTGTTGAAGAATCATTATATAGGCTTAAGCAGTCTCCAAAGGCCTGGTATACGAGGTTTGCTGACTTTGTTTCGACTATTGGGTTAACTCACAGCAGGTCAGATAATTCCTTGTTCATCTATCTTCGTGGTTCGTCCTTGGCCTACATTCTATTGTATGTGGATGATATCATTTTGACTGCTTCTTCCGATACCTTGCGCCAGTCTATCATGGCCATGCTCAGTTCCGAGTTTTCTATGAAAGACTTAGGGCCCTTGAGTTACTTTTTGGGGATTGCCGTCAAGGGTCATTCAGGTGGTTTGTTTTTGTCCCAACTAAAGTATGCAGCTGAGATCATCGAGAGGGTTGGGATGTCATCCTGTAAGTCCACTTCCACTCCAGTTGATGCAAAACCCAAGCTTAGTGTCGCGGCAGGTGCACCATACGAGGACCCAACCCGCTATCGCAGTCTCGCAGGGGCCCTCGAGTATCTTACCTTTACCAGACCGGATATTACGTATGATGTTCAGCAGGTGTGTTTATTCATGCATGATCCCAGAGTTGAGCACATGAATGCAATCAAACGCATCATTCGATATATTCAGGGGACACTGGACTATGTGTTGCACTTGAATCCTTCTTCTACATCCACACGTGTCTCGTACACAGATGCAGATTGGGGTGGTTGTCTGGACACCAGACGATCTACGTCAGGATATTGTATGTTCCTTGGCAACAACTTGGTCTCCTAGTCTGCAAAGCGTCAGGCGACGCTATCCCGCTCAAGTGCAGAGGCAGAATATCGAGGGGTAGCTAATGTGGTCTCAGAATCATGTTGGTTACGGAATTTGCTTTTAGAGCTTCATTGCCCCATTCAGAAGGCAACCTTATTATATTGTGATAATGTTAGTGTCATCTACCTCTCATGTAATCCAGTTCAGCACCAACGCACTAAGCATATCGAAATGGACATTCACTTTGTCCGAGAAAAGGTTGCTAGGGGTCACGTTCGCGTATGCCATGTCCCGTCTCGTTATCAAGTTGCAGACATCTTTACAAAGGGTCTACCCGCGGTCCTTTTTGAAGATTTTAGGGACAGTCTCAGCATTCGAAGACCGTCCGCTATGACTGCGGGGGTGTGTTAAACGAGGTAATATACCCGTGATATACACTGAATATACAACAGTATATATCACAGGTATACAGAAGAAGTGGCCCAGCAAAGCAGTGGACAGTGGCAGTGGACATGGCCCAAGTCACTGAGGCTCATCACAGAATTTGGCTCTCAAGCCCATCACGGGCAGTGGCTGGATTTGTATATTAGGAAAGTATATTTTGTGTATATTGTAGTGTATTTGTTACCTAAGTTAGGATATACACTTACCATAATTAGGATATACACTTACCATAATTGTATAGTTAGAATTATGGTAGAATAAGGTTTTACGAATAGAATAGGAATATGATTCTCCTACTTTGTAACTTGTATATATATCTATTCAATTAATGAAAATAATCAAGGGGATTAGTTCTTTCAGGATGTAACAACAATTAGTGGAATGACATAACTATAGATAAACATTAAATATTACAGTAATTCCATGAATGTATAACTTTTTTAGCAAGAAAAAGTAGAAAAAAGTAAAAAAATTGAGAAAAAAAAATATATTTGTGAATGCTGGCCAAAGAGAGGTGTCACATCACCTACTCTATTCCTAGCTTTAATAAATATATATATATTGACTTGTAAGGAACTCGAGTTTTTGTTGTAGATGCTTATATAAACCTTGATGAACTTTGTCCTTCTATCTTGTTTAAGAATGTCATTCATATAACCATCTTGTAGCTGTGGAGCTAGTTGAGATAGAGCAGAAGCTCTTAATCTGCTTTGTATTGCAGTTGTAGTCTGTTGCAATGTTGGAAATCATAACACTGAGATTAGTATCCCATTTTATTTTCACCCTTTGAGGGTGGGGGTGGATAATGGTGATTTTAATGAATAATTCATCAATGATTCGCAATAGAGAATTTACCCGAGCTTCATTGCACTTGATGATGTTTCATTCCTCTGTCCTTGTGGCTGGCTTAGCTGGAGATTGATAAAATCATATCTATAGCTCATCACGTGTGTAGCAGGAGCATTCTCATTTGCTTCATTTCTGCCTCCACCGCCACAGACCTGAAACCAATGTTTTTTTTTCTGTTTAGATTAATCCCAAGCACATCTATGCTTGTGGTAGAAGGGAAACAAAAGAAAAGGGCATCCCTGTGCACAAAGCATCCCACGTTTAGTAGGGTCCGGGGAAGGGTCGCACCCCAAGGGGGTGGTAGAAGGGTAACAGAAAACTATAATTCATGGCACATTTTTGTAAGTATAATAAGTTGAGACATATTCTTGAAATTAGTTACCTTTTTCTGCAACTCTCTGTTCTCTTGATAAGCGACATTCATCTTCTCATATGGTCCTATATTTTCTTGATGAATGAGATTACCCTGCAGTAGGAATACTAAAGTCATCTATATATTAGCTTAAAACACAATATAAGGGTAGTTCTGATAGTTTTCTAGTAAGACCTTCCGATTCAGTTCTTTGATTTCATCAGTTAAAACTTGCTCCTGTCACAGAAAGATTTTTACATTTAGGAACAGTATTGACTTGATTAACCAAATGTCCAGTAACCACAAAACTTTAAATGGTGTAGTCGTTACCTTTTTAATTCGGATGCTTCCCAAACTCATGTCAAGTTGGTTTTCCAGGTCTGTAAGATCTTTGATGCTGAGTCCAGAAAGCTTTTCACCCAAAAGCTGCCTTTGGTCAAATATCAGGTAAGGATAATTAAGGTTTGAATCCTTTACGTTTTGATCAACCTAATTTTGTTTGATAGAAGTACTGATCTATAATGAAGAAATTGTTTCCTCTGAATTAATAACATTGGAAGTTCGCTCAACTCTCTCTCTTGGTTACAATTCCGGTATACCTCCCTCTCCCTTTTAATTTCTTGTTTTAAATATTCATGATAGGCAAATAGCTTATACTGTCTAAGAATGCTCTGAGAATATGAATTGAATAAGTAAGGTTTTAGATTCAGGTTCCAAAGCAGTTCATATCACTGTGAGTCATGTTAATACTTGGGTAGGCTATCCTTAAAGATGATCGTACACTTGCTCATACCAGCCGCAGCCGTGGATAGGCGTTATGGCATTTTCTTGAGCTACAGTACAGGTCTTGTGGATAGCTAACATACTGGTATTGATAGGGTAAATCTTATGTGAACAGTACTGCTTAAGGCTTGAATTCTGGAGTAAATTCCTTACTTATTTCTTATTTCATGATAAGTCCTTACATTGAGTATTCATAAACTGGAAACAATCTCTTATGAGTGCTATGCAGTCAAGTTTAGCCTATGGTCCAGTATATTTTAATGTCAGACCCAATCTTACTTTATCTCTGTCTGATCCTAATATACTGCATGCTTTAACTTTATATGTGAAAGCTAATTGGTATAATTACATGCCTGAAACAGAAGTTATGAGTATCTGTTATCGTGTTTATTTCCGTGTTTTAGACACCATGAATCCCAACTGTAGGATCATGGATGACAAAAGAAATAGACAGACTGTCTTGATTGAGACTAATCTAGCCAAAAGGTCTAAAATTACTACCAGAAGACCTATAAGATGGGATGAAATTAATTATCCCGAAGATTGGCTAATAGAAAAGGCTATCCCGGTTCATCCCAGGATAGACTCCCAGACCGCTCATGTGGTCCAAACTACTGATGGCAGTATCCGCCTTCAGTTTTCTAAACAACCTAAATTAGGTAGATCTTTGTCATCTCATTATTATATATCTCCTTTGGATGACACTGCTGGCATGTCTACTGCTAGAGCTTCAACATCTCAAGTAGATGAAAACCTTTACAAAATCACCACCCCCTCAGAAATCTCTCAGGAGGAAAAGGTTGATAGAATAAAGGTTGAAAACCAGATTGCTGTCGAAATTCCGACAGACAACAGGAATACTGATTATTTCTGTGATGGCTGACAATTCTGTAATAGATTACGATAAAGTTTATTGTGGTCTTAATTATTGTCCTGGTTCTGGTTTACGCCAGATCATTAAGGATAATTTTAGTGGTCCTGATTATACGCCTTTCCAAAATTGGTTTTTTACTTTTTTCACGAGAAAAGAGCAAGAGGCGATCAAAGATCAATTTTATGATGAATTGCAGACCAAACAGACTTTCAAATATTTTGTTAGTTGGTTTGTAGAAGACTATGCTTTGCTCAATATCAATGTTATAGAAAGGCAGTGGCATTTGGACTCTAAGAAGGTCCTCAAGAGTCTTTATCCTCCGGATGAACCCTTTTCATTAAAAAAGGATAGCAGTAACAATGATTTACATGCTCAACCCTATTTGAAGTTATTACAGGGTATTCTCCTACATGGAGTTCAAGCTGATCATCTGAACAACCTTTTCAAACAGAATAATCACACCAATGTGTGTCTCAAAGTTCTTGGAGAACAGATGACTTTATTACATCATAAGGTCAACAAGCTCAGTTCCCTTATTGAAGAACAGAGAACTAAGATGACTGCTGAGAAGAAGCAACCTCCAAAGCCCTTGGAAACTTGTGCCAATATCCAGTCGCCTGCATCAATGGATGGGATAAACCTGGCAAAAGAGCAGACAAATTCAGTATCAAAAGATATTGAGGAATTATTGACACAATTTCGTGATAAAATGAAAGTATCACCTGATAAAGCATCGACCTCCAGGTCTATCATTGGTATGGTAAATACTAAAGATGCGGGAACCAACAGCGACAATTGTATTGCTGCCATGAAGAAAGGAAATAATTAGACTCCCAAGGTTACCTCGGAAAATTATTATTATCCAAGACCCACTCCGATGGACGTCTTGCTTGAGGAACAAGCATGGAAGAGTGATCTTGCTGCCTATACCGACACCGAGATCGTAGAGTGGAATATTGACGGTGGCGCCGAAAGTCAGATCTTCAGGACTTGCCACAAAATGCTGATGTATGCTGCAGCTGCCAAAGGCAATAATCAGTCTGAGGTGAGCATAACAAAAATGATTACTGTAGGATTTACAGGTCAGCTCAAATCATCCCAAAGAAAAGGACTATGAAAACCACTACCTGTTATGCATGTGGAGAAGTTGGTCATTACGCCAATCGGTGTAAAAAGAAAAAGATTGACAAGATCAAGGCACTTAAAATCGATGATACTATCAAAGATGCCCTGATGAAAATTATTATACCCTCTGATGATTCCGAAGATTCGGAAGAACTTATGAGTACGGATTCGGAAGATCCTTACTCATCCTCCTCTGAGGAAAGTGATCCTTGTGTGTGTACCTCTAGGAAATGTCAGAAGGAGGATAACACTGATGATGAGTTTTATAAACTCCAAGCTCAATTCTCCAGCTTCAATGTTAGCGTTATCAATGGAGAAGAAATTAATGATCTTCTTAAGGATATTCCAGAAGATGCCCAAAAGGCCAAGATCCTTGAAGCTTTGCTCAAAGCTCAGGAAAGGGATAGAATCCCTCGCAAGATCAAATCAAGAATTGATCCTCCGTACAATTTCTCGGAAATCTTGAGTGAGTTACAGAAGAAAAGGAGTGGTAATAATCCTTGGACTACTCAGCAATTGAAGGAAGAGATCCATGATCTCAAACTGGAAATAGCCTATCTTCATAAACACTATGGTGGATTAGAAAACAGAATTACTCTGTTAGAACAAATTTCCTATGAGGAAAAAGAGCCGGAAATTTCAGAACAATTAGGACATACTCCTATCATTGAACAGCCTAGTACTTCTAGTAAACCTGTCAATGAAGATCTCATGGGAGCTATCAGCATGATTTCTCGCCAGAGATGGATCACCCATATCAGTTTATTAATTGAAGGTGGAACCATTTTTAAAGATGTTCCTACATTAATTGATTCAGGAACAGATGTTAATTGCATCAAGGAAGGTCTCATTCCCACAAAGTACTTTACCAAGACCAACCGTAAAGTATCAGGAGCAGATGGAAGTAATTTTCAGGTCTCCTACAAATTATCTTGTGCATATATTTTCCATAACAAGGTTTGCATTAAACATTCCTTCACATTAGTTAAAAACCTTGCTAATGATATTATCTTAGGCATACCTTTTATTAATGGATTAATTCCTCTTAACAATGTTACAGAAAAGGGTTTTTCAGGAACTCATGAAGGAAAGGAAATCACTTTTCCATGGATAGCTTCATACAAAACTATCAGCTTTATTAACCTTGTGCAGAACAAGAAGCAGCATCTGGATTATCTGCAGCAAGAGTTAATGATTTACAATATTGAAAATCATCTTACTAATCCTAAATTGCAGGATAAGGTCAAAGGAATAGGATAGGATTTCGCTATTTCTATTTGCGATGATTTGCCGACAGCTTTCTGGAACAGAAAGAAGCACATCGTAAAGCTTCCTTATGAAGAGGACTTCCAGGAACACAACATTCCTACCAAGGCCAGACCTTGCCAGATGAGTATGGAATATCTGGAAATTTGCAAGAAAGAGATTGCTTCTCTAATAGAGAAAAAGTTGATTCGTCCCTCAAACTCCCCATAGAGTTGTACAACTTTCTATGTTAATAAACATGCTGAGCAGGAACGAGGTGTTCCAAGACTTGTTATTAACTATAAACCTTTAAACAAGGTTTTAAAATGGATTAGATATCCCATCCCTAATAGAAAGGATTTATTAGATAGATTATATCAATCTAACATCTTTTCAAAATTTGATTTGAAATCAGGTTTCTGGCAGATACAGGTTCATGAACCTGACAGATACAAAACTGCCTTCACAGTTCCATTCGGCCATTATGAATGGAATGTAATGCCTTTCGGATTGAAGAATGCTCCATCCGAATTCCAGCATGTCATGAATGACATTTTTACCCCTAATAGTGGTTTTATAATTGTCTATATTGATGACATATTAGTTTATTCAAAAACTATACAAGATCATATTAAGCATCTTGATATATTTAAGAAAATTATTATTTCAAATGGTTTAGTCATATCAAAACCAAAGATGAATATTTTTCAGACTAAGATTAGATTTCTTGGTCATAATATCGAAAAGGGAAATATTATCCCGATTCATAGAAGTATTGAATTTGCGTCTAAGTTTCCTGATGAGATTCTTGATAGAACGCAATTACAAAGATTCTTAGGGAGCCTTAATTATATTGCTCCTTATTATAAGGATTTATCTACCGATGCAGCTGTTGTATATGACAGACTAAAGAAATCTGCCAATCCCTAGACCAATGTTCATACTGAAGCAGTCAGAAAAATTAAGAAGAATGTTCAAGCTTTGCCATGTCTTATGCTTGCCAACCCAAATTGGGGAACAATTATCGAAACAGATGCTTCTGATATTGGTTATGGTGGAATTCTAAAACAGATAAATCCCAGACTAACCAGGAATATCTGGTCAGATATTATTCTGGAAAATGGACTAATAGTCAAAAGAATTATGCTACTATAGCCAAAGAAATTCTTGCTATAGTTAAGTGTGTCCTGAAATTCCAGGATGATCTTTATAATACTAAGTTCTTAATAAGAACTGACTGCAATGCAGCCAAATTCATGTTCCAAAAAGATTTTAAACATGATGTATCCAAACAAATGTTTGCTCGATGGCAGGCACATTTAGCCCCATTCGATTTTGATATTCAATATCTTAGAGGCGAAGATAATTCGCTCCCTGACTTTCTTACTCGTGAATCTTTACAGGGATAGACATGCATCCAGAATGGACAACACCTACCCCTTATAGGAGTAGAGGAAGAGGTCGCAGTGAATGTGGCCGAGGTCGAGGAAGAACTGACCCAAGGACTATTCCTAAGGTCAAGCTAGTAGAACAAGCTTCTTCTAGCCAACAGGGCTCATATGCCCAAAAACTCTTGCAGCAGGAGGAAGACTGAAACCAATATTTGGTTCGTCCCCATGAGGAGACTATTCTCCTATTGACTCATGAAGATAAAAATTATCTGAATGACCCCTGGGTTCTCATGAACCGATATGTAGAAAATTTCTACCACCCTTTCCAAAAAGGGAAAGACAGGATGTATTATGAATATATCCTCACAGCCACAAGCACGGCTGAAATCACTTCCTACCCGGAACATAAACCAGGGGTGGAAAAGAGCTATTCAAAGTTCTACTTAAAGAAGATCATATCTCCGTACGAATGGGGAATCAGCCCATTACGATCAAAGGAATTTATAATTCCAAGGACTGATATTAAGTTAGCCTTCAATTATTATGATTACATTGATGCATTTGTTTATGTTTTTTATTATGAAAACAAGAAGCATGGTCACACATGGTGGGTTAAATTAAATCCAGAGATATTCAAAAAAAACGACCGTAATGGATACGTTATTCGCTGAGTTGGATCTTCCCATGGTGGAATATTATTGGACCTGAAATTCAGATCTTACCAACCCCTTATATGAATTATTATAAGGAATGGATACAGCTGACACCATGTGTCTCTCCCGAAAATCCTTCTGACTATGTCAAAGGATCTGCATCACTAATGTTTTTTATGCAGACTGGAACCCCATGGATCTAGAAATGGATTCCTGAAGCAGGAAGAAACCCGCAAGGCATTCTATGCCTTAAGAGAAAATTTCTCTACAAGTTCTGGTCTAAATTATTAGACAAAGACACAGAAAACCCAACCCGCACATACGGATGGGAATTAGAAGGAGAAATTGCTTCTTTATTAAAAAGTCTAAAAACTATTCACAGGATTAAATCAGAATCCAAGGACGATGATTCCATTTTCTCTAAATTAGAGAAATCTATTAAAATGAAGAATCCTCAGGCCACAGAGGAAGAATTGATGACTGCTTATCTCTATAAGATAAAAGCAGACTTTGTAAGAAATTTTGCTAAAAAGATTGATAAAAGTCCTTATTCAGAAACATCAACTGCCTCCATGAGAGAAGCTCAGGACGACGGACTATTCCAAGACTCACAGGTGGAGGACTATTCTTACCATCCATCAACTAAAGACTTATTTGATGGCTTGATTGAAGCTGTCAAAGAAAAAGCCAGAGCCCGACAAGAAGACCAATCTTCACGGGGAAAAGAAAAGATGAAAGAATAAAGGGATCCATTATTGATCAATAATGGTATAACGACAAATGAAGGTCACATTCCGCCCCTATTAACTTTATTAAAAGTTTATTCCGACTTTATTAAAAGTCGTTTGTTTTATTTGCTTTTTTCTTTTCAGAAGATAAGAAGTCGCTATCTTCTTTTTCTTTTGTAAAGTTGTTTAACTTCTTGTAATAATGTAGATTCGTTTACTATTTAATTTTGTAAATCGTAATCTGTTTTGAAGTCCGCCTTCGTCTATAAAAGGGGACTATCATTCATTTGTAAAGATATCAGAAAAACGAGCACTGTAAATTTTCCTCTAAATTAATAACATTGGAAGTTCGCTCAACTCTCTCTCTTGGTTACAATTCCGGTATACCTCCCTCTCCCTTTTAATTTCTTGTTTTAAATATTCATGATAGGCAAATAGCTTATACTGTCTAAGAATGCTCTGAGAATATGAATTGAATAAGTAAGGTTTTAGATTCAGGTTCCAAAGCAGTTCATATCACTGTGAGTCATGTTAATACTTGGGTAGGCTATCCTTAAAGATGACCGTACACTTGCTCATACCAGCCGCAGTCGTGGAGAGGCGTTATGGCATTTTCTTGAGCTACAGTACAGGTCTTGTGGATAGCTAACATACTGGTATTGATAGGGTAAATCTTATGTGAACAGTACTGCTTAAGGCTTGAATTCTGGAGTAAATTCCTTACTTATTTCTTATTTCATGATAAGATCCTTACAGACCTACGCATCAGGTCTTATTGTGGTATCAGAGCCATATTTTATTGAGTATTCATAGACAGTATTTCATTAAAAATGAATATTTTCAGAAATTATAAACATAGTGTTAAGAACGCTAGAACGGAAGAATATGAACTTCCGCAACAGCTTGATGCTTTGAACAAATGGACTATACCATTTGTTGCTACAAAAGAAATTTATAATTTTGGTATTTTCGAAAACCTTCGAAATCGTCATATCATAAAGACGATCGAAGAATCTGTCCAAATGGATAACCAAGAAAAAACTATTCAGTTATTTTCTGATTCTGATATTGAAAGATATCAAAAAATGCATTACAACTTTCTGCATATTGGTTTAGTGCAAATTGTTTTTAAACCTTTAACCTTAGAAGGTTTGCCAGAATTATTGTGGTAGAGTGGCATGAGCAAGGGATGTTCGAACAATGTTATTGATAGTTCGGATTTTTCATTCTGCCTTCCCGTTTTGTGAGGATGTGTGGGGACATGAACGGCGAAAATGTAAACCATTAGAATTACTAAATTCCAAAAATGCCTATTATCAAACTCCCTACCATTATCACATTGAATATTTTTAACATCCCGTTCAAATTAATTTCGGATGAATGCTCTAAAAGTGAGAAATGTGGAGAAAATTTATGATTTTTTTGAAAAGGGAAATGTCCACAATCAACTTGTCAAATAGAGAGGAGAGTTACATGTAGAAAAGTGCTAATTAGATGGCGTCCACAAATGATGTTGTCCGTAAATAGCAAATAGATTTATAAATATATAGCATCATAAATAATGAATATTAAAATGAGATGCAGTAACGGTCATTTTCGGAACCGCACAACGTACTGAATATGAAAGGGTGTAACAACAATTAGTGGAATGACATAACAGTAGATAAACATTAAATATTATAGTAATTCCACGAATGTATAACTTTTTTAGCAAGAAAAAGTAGAAAAAAGTCAAAAAATTGAGAAAAAAAATACTTGTATTCCTAGCTTTAATACTTGCATCACCTACTCTATTCCTAGCTTTAATATATATATATATATATATATTGACTTGTAAGGAACTCGAGTTTTTGTTGTAGATGCTTATATAAAAAAGATAACAACCCATCCTCTTAACTAATGTGGGATACTCAACAAAAAACAGGTTAATTAGGCATTCCAATTAATATAGACTTTGATTGAACTTGAGGTTTTGCTGCAGAGATGCTTAATCAGCGTAGTCATCTGAATACCGCAATGTATCTTTTTTTCTTTCTTTTACATATTGGTACGTCACACTTTGTTTAGCTTTTTGCGAAGTGCTTTCTATGAGGCCTAGTTAGAAACATAAGTTTGATCAATCATTAGGATGCTGATAATATGTGGTAGTTTTTAAAACCTTTGTTAAATGGCTTTAAGGTAGCATACTATAGCCGTTCTTGATTTTCTTGAAGTCTGCAATTGTTTTATCACTTGAACTTTTAATGAGTGTTCTCCCAAAAACATGTAAGAATCTTCATAAGGATGAATTCCTCGTTTTTCCTGAGGGATGGTTTCTCAACATGGGCTAGTGAAAAGTATTTGCAAAGCACAAAAAGTGCTCTGAGCTTGATGTTGTACCCTGTATGGTTCACAAAACGGTTTCTGAATGCAAATCATGCTAACATCGGTGCCAAGAACAAGCTTGAATCATACAACCATTTTCATTCAACACCTGTGCACTACTGAAGCAAATACAGATAAACGTCATGATCCCATCTTTTATTTGGTCTCACATTACACTATATATATAAACTTCTGCCTGTTCATAAATATTGTAAAGTTATTCAATATACTGGCAGAGCCAAAGTTGATGCCTCTACCTTGATGAACTTTTTCCTTCTATCTTGTTTAAGAATGTCATTCATATAACCATCTTGTAGCTGTGGAGCTAGTTGAGATAGAGCAGAAGCTCTTAATCTGCTTTGTATTGCAGTTGTAGTCTGTTGCAATGTTGGAAATCATAACACTGAGATTAGTATCCCATTTTATTTTCACCCTTTGAGGGTGGGGGTGGATAATGGTGATTTTAATGAATAATTCATCAATGATTCGCAATAGAGAATTTACCCGAGCTTCATTGCACTTGATGATGTTTCATTCCTCTGTCCTTGTGGCTGGCTTAGCTGGAGATTGATAAAATCATATCTATAGCTCATCACGTGTGTAGCAGGAGCATTCTCATTTGCTTCATTTCTGCCTCCACCGCCACAGACCTGAAACCAATGTTTTTTTTTCTGTTTAGATTAATCCCAAGCACATCTATGCTTGTGGTAGAAGGGAAACAAAAGAAAAGGGCATCCCTGTGCACAAAGCATCCCACATTTAGTAGGGTCCGGGGAAGGGTCGCACCCCAAGGGGGTGGTAGAAGGGTAACAGAAAACTATAATTCATGGCACATTTTTGTAAGTATAATAAGTTGAGACATATTCTTGAAATTAGTTACCTTTTTCTGCAACTCTCTGTTCTCTTGATAAGCGACATTCATCTTCTCATATGGTCCTATATTTTCTTGATGAATGAGATTACCCTGCAGTAGGAATACTAAAGTCATCTATATATTAGCTTAAAACACAATATAAGGGTAGTTCTGATAGTTTTCTAGTAAGACCTTCCGATTCAGTTCTTTGATTTCATCAGTTAAAACTTGCTCCTGTCACAGAAAGATTTTTACATTTAGGAACAGTATTGACTTGATTAACCAAATGTCCAGTAACCACAAAACTTTAAATGGTGTAGTCGTTACCTTTTTAATTCGGATGCTTCCCAAACTCATGTCAAGTTGGTTTTCCAGGTCTGTAAGATCTTTGATGCTGAGTCCAGAAAGCTTTTCACCCAAAAGCTGCCTTTGGTCAATATCAGGTAAGGATAATTAAGGTTTGAATCCTTTACGTTTTGATCAACCTAATTTTGTTTGATAGAAGTACTGATCTATAATGAAGAAACTGTTTTATCTATCCGCGAATGCTGCTTTCTGGGCCATGCTTTAACAGACAACTTTCATTAACATTAGACAATTTCACGTAGTGATTTACTTGAACAACAAGCTGCATTTTATATAAATTCATCATATTAGCTAGTTTAGACATGGTTCATTCTTCTAGCTCTATGTGGAATATATTATAATCTCATGCCACTCATCATCAAATGAGCTGTAAATGACAATCTATGAAGATGTTACACGAAGAAGTGAATCCTCCATCTTTCTATATTGCCAAGTATGTCCTTTAGCCATTTATTTCTATATTTACAACTTGATCTGATTTTCTATAATTTTTATAACTACATTAATCTGATTTGAAAAGGTGGACATATTGTTTCTAATATTTGTAATAACAATTTTGTCTTACTTTGCTTAGGCTTGTGCTCTGGCTCAAGCCAAGGGGCTTTCGGAAACAACCGCTCTACCTACCAAGGTAGAGGTAAGGTCTGCGTACATTCTACCCTCTCCAAACCCACATTGTGGGATTTCACTGGGTATGTTGTATTTGTAATAACAATTAATTCATTTTCAACAATAATTTAACACCTCAAAGTCCATGCGTGCATTACTCTGTCATCACTAAATCTAGTGTAATGAGTGATCGTGAGACCCTTTATATAGAATTCTAATTAGTTTTAGTCATTTAAATCCAAAGCTGGGCTAGTCTGTCGCAGCTAAACGGTAGTCAGAAATGTGGATTCTACACTGCTTATTAGAATGAGCGATTATGACTCATGAGACCCTTCTTTTGGATTACTAAGTAGTATGTTTTTTATGTAAGCGCTGGTTATGAGTTAGAAATACTAGTGATATGCCTGTCTGCACTAGTTTTACTAAGGCCTATTACTGAGACACACTCAAAGTTTAGCATTAAACATGAAGCATTAAAGGATGTACTTCCAGATTTTGTTGTTGAATAGGGAGGAAATAGATGGACAATTAAGTTCAGAAGAAACTTTCTAGACTAGGATGTCTCACGGATAGTTCACTGTTTAGACTATGATGGACAATTATAGTAGCATAAGCATGTATCTTACTTTAAACATGTGTACCCATATATCCTTTTCTTTTTCTTTATTTGTATTCACTTCAAATTAGGTTTGAAGTTCATAGAATCTCTGGTGGATCTACATTCATATGAAACGGTTCATAGCTCTAAAAGTATATATGAATAGTGGCTGCAATACTGATCCAGTTACCTGTGGCTTTCTTGCAAGTAATGCAGCTGTTGTCTTAAGTTTACTGCTTCCCCTTGCCGAAACTAGCAACAGAAAAAAAAAGAAAAGATAAAGGAAGTTGTTTAGTTTAACTATTTTAACTTGGCAACTGTCATATTAGTTCTATAAGACAGTTAATAACAGAAGTTGATTCTTGACAATCTTAAGGTCTATAAGCAAGCAGATACACATATATCCAAATTTCACTAGACATGGGCTTTCTTGAGAACAGTTTGAACCTTGTGGAATTACAGAAAGCTAATAAATGCGTATCTTCGCCGTTGTGTTCTCAACCAGAATTCTCAGGTCTTCTATATATTTTGCAGTGAAGGTTCAGGATCAAATTTTCTGTGGTATAGATATCTTTGGAGAAGCTTCTCATTCTCAATATCTTAGGAGTAATAAGCAGTTAGTACCATGTGACTCTTTCAATTTTCAATATCATGATTCAAATGCTCTGAACTAAGATGATAGTTGCCTTATTACGTGCTTTATGCAAACAGATAGCATGACTAATTAGTTGAACAGATAAACTTTTGATGGCTTTCTTCTTTCTGTCGCAATTAATAACAGGACTTGATTCTTGACAATAAGCAAGCAGATACAAATTCCATTTTGTTAAGAATTTTCAGCATAAGTGATATGTGCTGAATTGTAATACTTCAATTCGTTAAAGGTGAGGGGTCAATGTGTGATACGGAGAAGTTCACACGGTGTCGTTTGAATAAGTGATCTGTTAAGTGACCCGTGCGACGTCGTTTAAAGCACGTGAGTCGGTTAGGTTGTTAGGGTTAGTTGAAGTCGTTATTTCAGCTGGGAATTGGGGGGAAATCGGTTTAAAGGGGCAATTTCCTTTGTACAGAAATTCATTCAATTGTGTTGGATCAAATGATATATCTCTCTCGTCTCTTTCTCTAATTTCTCTCTCTCGATCAGTTCTTGTGGATTTTCAGTAGCCTCTCAATTGGTTCCTTAGGAAGTCTTTCGTTTGATTTTAGTCCTTTTCCAAATTACGCTATATCAATAAGAAGAAATAATTTTTGAAGTAGGGACTCAAACCCTTGGCTCGAGTAAAATAACTTTCAGAGTAGATAGAATGAATTTTAGAGTAGAAACTCATACCCATGGCTCAGATAGAATTTATGGGTCAGAGAAGGACACGGTTGCGTAGAAAGTAGCAGCGTCGGTCACTAAAGAGATAGTGGCACCATAACAGTCGCTAGAGAGATGAATGATGCTTGAACATAGAGAGGAGCACCGATTGCTGGAGAGAGGAGCTGTGCTAGACACCGAGATGAAGAAGAAAAGAAGAAAATCATTGGCCAAGTAGGCAACACACATTCGTTGGCACCGCCTACGGGTAGCTGAAGTTATTTGAGTATCTACCAAGATCTTAGACACTCTGATACAATGTAAAGAGATAAAAGACTTGAAAATGAATCGCTTCTTTATTCTCTCAAGTATGTTTGGGTTTATATAATGTCTACAAGTAATCTTAAAAAGGAAAGGGAAGTAATTCATATTTCCTACTTACACAATTATTGGGATTTTACACCTTTCTTATACTTACAATACTGTAATAATGAAGAGGTTTGAAAATGAATTGCTTACTTATACTCTCAAGCATGTTCAAGTTTATATTGTGTTTACAAGTAATTCTAAAAAGGAAATGAGAGTAATTCCTATTCCTATTTACACAATTATATTAATTCTACACCTTTTCTATATTTACAAGGAGTAGGCTCTTGCTATATCAATAATAGCCTAAAGTATAATTGATACTCCAATGAAAAGAGAGTTATTTCCATATTGATAATATCCTAAAGTAGAATTGTTACTCCTATGGACCCGAACGTTAAGCTTGTTATTGGATGGGGGAGCCTTCAAAAGATCAAGGTTGTTATCGAAGACAAGTTGGCAAGCTCATTTATCATACAATCCAACGATCAAATATTTCATCTGATGTCGATATGGTTAGCCAATTTCTTCAGACTCTGTGTTACAATTATTGGAATGTAGTGATTCACATTTCAAGGTACATCAATGGTGATGTTGGACAAAGTCTATTGTATGAAGATAGATGGGACACGAGTATTATTGGTATTCTGATGCATATTTGGAAGGAACTCCTTCAAACAGACGGACAATTTTAGGCTATGTTGCTCAGATGTTCCAAAAATATTGTTATTCCGAGACGGATGCTCCAAGAATGCACTAGTTTTGGAGGTTCCACCATGCACCGGTGACATTTTGAAGAGTCTGGGCAACCTAGACTTCAGGGTACGATGTTCTAATTTGAGGAAACCTAGTATTTTGGAAAAGTAAAAAAGCAAGAATTAGTAGCTAGATCAAGTGTAGAGAAAGAACTAAATACCGAGCAATGGCTTTAGTTGTATGTGAGCTTATATGGCTAAAACATCTTCTCCAAGAGTTGAGGTGGGGTGGAAATGCACAAATAAAATTGATATGTGACAATCAAACTGCAATACGCATTGCTTCAAATCCGGTGTTTCATGACAGAATTAAACATAGAAGTAGATTGTCACTTCATTCGATAAAGATTGAATCAGGGTGCATTGTGACAGGTTTCGTCAACTCAAATGATAAGCTAGTTGATATTCTTACAATGCTTCGTGACTCCAGAATTGAGGATTTGTTTCGTGATTACTATATAACATATACACTTAATTTGAGGGGGACTGTTAAGAATTAAGAAATTATTAATATGGTAAAAGCCTATTCGTTGTAAATATAGGAAAGGTGTAGAATCCTTTAATTGTGTAATTAGGAATAAGAATTACTCTCCTATCCCTTTTTAGGATTATTTGTATGCATTATTTAAACCCCAACATGCTCAAGGGAAATAAGCAAGCAGTTCGTTCTCAAATCTCTTCTTTCTATACAATAATTGATGTTCTTTTCGACTGCATCTATTGAGTGTTCATGTACAGAGTTCTAAATACTCAGTCAAATGTGGTAATGTATGTAGAGGTTTTATTTGATTAGACGCACATCACGCGTTCGAACCCTAACACTAATTGAAGCCTGGTATTAAATGGGAGTTGAATGGGAGGGGCAGCCCATACCACCCCGTGTTTTGAATTTGTGAACATAATTAGGGTTGGGGAAGCTAACTCACATGAGATTTCGTAGTTATAGAAGTACGATAATAATCAACCAATTTTAAAACAGATCACTTTATGTCTCATTGTTTGAATCACATTGCTTCACTATGAGGTGATAATCCCATGCTTCACACAACTTTGTAACTTTAAGTGAAAAACAATGGTTAATATCACTATCAATAAATCGAACAAAACGAACAACAACAACAACATACTAGTGTGGTTTCACAAGAGGGGTCTGGGAAAGGTGGGGTGTACGCGGACCTTACCCATACCTTTGTAGCGGAAGAGATGTTGTTTCCGATAGACCCTCGGCTCAAGAGAAACAATTTTCAGAAACTGATTTTGAAAAAAATGCAAGAGTAAAAAAAGCTATGGCAAGTCTACCACGACCATAGCATAATGGAGCGGAAAATACTTGTTGGCACTGACAACGTGTATGCTTTGATGATTGACAAAATGAATGAACAAGATGAGTAAACCAAGTCTGTGGACTTAACTATCCAAGAGACATAAGCAAGATAAAGTGAATGAACCAGGTCCAAGAACATGTTTCAGCCCAGAGTCTTGCTGCGAGTAGGATTTGTGATTTATGGTAAGAATTTGGCGGACAAATTACAGGATTTCTTTCCATAGTTAGCAAGATACTTCTTACTATACCGCGTGAATGCAAAAAAACTCAAACCCTATTTCTCATAATGGGCCTCATCACGTAGGGTTTGTGTTTAGCCGACTTGATATACACCGAAAGCTATAAATAGTCATGTCATGCCATGAAGAACTTTACGAACTCACATAGAGAGAAAATCAGAAATTGAGCAAATATAGTCAATGCAATAATTGAGTGTTTTGATTCCTGAAGTGTGGCCTGATACAAAGAACAAGACTAAAGAACTTGTTTCAAAGAGTTATGCTTTACAGTCTTCGAGTCTAGAATCTTCTATTAGGATTGTTTAGCGAGTTGTACTTATCTACTTTGATAGAAGCAATTGTTATAGGAATAAACGATTGACAAATTCAGTTTCAAGTTGAGGGCAACTTGAAGTGGGCTTATTAGTCTAGGGAGATTAGTGAGATAGAAATTAGAGTTTAGTTCTAGGTTAGATAATTTGGACTTCCCGAATGACCGTACCGAGGAATTCTACCGTACTACGTGCAGCTATGGTTGTTGATCCTGCAGAGTCTACCCAAAGGTTCAATCCAGATTGTAGGAAGTGGGCGATACGTTTTTGTATTTCTATGAGAAGCTCGACGGAACCCAATTTGTAACTTGAATTTGCATAGACTCACAATTGTATTGGAGTTTTGGGGAAAATCTTGCAGAGGTATAGGTCGTGGTTTTTTCACCATTGTGAGCCAGATGGTTTCCACGTAAAAATTATGTGTCTTTACTTTTCGGTTCATTATTATTGTGCAAACGTTAGCTTGGAATAGGTAGAGTAATTTGGTCTATCCTATATGCAAAATAGGGTGTCACTTAAGGTAGATATTTGGTCGTGCAAATTATCAATACTAAAGAGAAGAGTAAAAATAGCAAAGATGACAAGAAAAATGCAAAATAGGTAAAATTATTACAAGGATCAGAAGGAAATTACCAATGTCAGAGTGGGAGAAGGAATTGGCGTCACATGAAGCTAGGGTTCGATCTTTAGGTTGGTGTAGAGAATGAACCTAGTGCATCCCCAAAATATAACACATGAGGTGAAGATTTTCTAAGACTATATAAGAAGATACCATTCCAATTCCTCCACCAATGTTGGACACTATGTCTCCCAGTACACGCTCTAGTTGGGCCCTGGGCGTGAGGGGGGGGGGTGTTAGAGTGGGTTAGAGTCCCACAACTAATGTGGAATGGACTGGTGGTTTGCTTATGTGGACTTGGGCAATCCTCTGCTCATGAGCTAGCTTTTGGGGGTGAGTTAGGCTTAGGTGTCATATCTTAACATGGTTTCAGAGCCAGATTCATCCATAGTTGGACTCTCGGTCCGTGCTCCAGTTAGGCCCTGTGCATGAAGGGGGGTTAAAGTGGGTTAGAGTCCCACATTGTTGGGAAATTGACTGGTGGTTTGCTTATATGGACTTCAGAAATCCTCCCCTCACGAGCTAGCTTTTGGGGTTGAATTACTCCAAATACCTTGTTCAATAGCATAATATCAGGATCCATTCACATTTGGGCTCCTGGTCCAGGCTCTAGTTGGGCCCTGGGCGTGATGGGGTGTTAGAATGGGTTAGAGTCTCATATTGTTTGAGGAATGGACTGGTGGTTTGCTTATATAGACTTGAGCAATCCTTCCCCATGAACTAACTTTTGGGGTTGAGTTAGGCCCAGATTCCATTTCTTAACACAAATAAAATAGACCATGGATTTAACCTAACCCCAAAAATTAGATCATAAGCGAGGATTTCCCAAAAGTACGTAAGAAGACAACTACCCAATCCGTTAAGTTATTTGAGACACTCTAATAGGGTTCTTAATGGATGGTGGAGATGATTATGTTGGGGTGGCAGGGGGAGAATGGTAGCATGGTGGGAAGAAGAGGCAAGATGAAGCCAGTGATTGGGGAAAGAGGGAGGGAGAAAGAAATGTATCAATTTGTGACTTACCTTTACGACCGCAATCCTGGATAAATCTTCATATCCCCTCTCAAACCCCTTCCTCAATAACGATTTATGTGGCCAAACTGGATTAATATTTCTATCAAATGGAGCATTAGGGGCGGATAAACTTTACTGGTGCATAATCCATAGACCAAATGACCTCTAATTGTTGAAAATGTTGGATAAGTTTGGAGTCATTAGAAATTAAATTTAGCATAACAATATGTTAAGAGGCGCCAATGATTTCAAGGAGCAAGAAATAAACCCTTATAATGAATGGAACCTGGTTTAAAATTTACCTCTTACCTCATATATAGATCTGCATCCTTGTGCTTCAGCAACTTAGGCTTTTGGGATATCTGGAGTTTCAACCAAGCATCTATTCTAACCTGAATTCCTATCACTCAAATTTCTATTATGACGCAAAACACCCCTTTTACATAAGATAGACTCCAGTGGTAACAAATTATGTAAATGATAGGCACAACATTCCGTCTTGGCATAATGATATAAAACAAAGCCTCAGAAGCTGACATCTCAAGATAGCCTACTCATGATTGGTAGAATAGATTTTTCCTTCAGGCCATTAGGGTGCAAATAGCATGCCCTTTCCTATTATGGATGTTGCTGATGGACCCCAAAGTAAGATTAAGTCTTGTAAGAACAAAGAGCAGTTTAAAAGCTCAAATATGCCAGCGCAATATCGGAAATGGTTCATTTATGTTCTTAATCAATAGTTTGGCTCATTTATGTCATTGCCGTTACCAAAATGACTCATCCATGCCATTTTTCGTTAACACTGGTGTCATTAAAAATCGGTATTATAAAACCGGCGTTAATGAAAATTGGCATGGATGATCCATTTTGGTAACGTCGATGGCATAAATGAGCCAAATTATTGACGAGTGACATAAATGAGCAATTTTCGATACTTCGATGGCATATTCGAGCTTTTTCCCTTGATTATATGATCTTGATATGCATGTTATTCTTTTCCCCCTGTTGTTCATGTGCTTTTACTTTCAGGTTTTTGGCTGAGATGTCAGTTTGAGCTTTTTGCAACCGCATTGAATTGTTCAGGCTTGTTAGCATGTCACTAAGGATGTTAGAGTTTCCTGACTCACATGCTCGTCACTAGCCTTGTACAGAAGAAGCTTGGTTCTCGTTGACATGTATATTGTACTTTGCATGAATCAGAGAGGCTATATTATTAAATAATCTTAAGAGGCATTTGTTGAACTCGGTCGCTGCTTTTTCTCGTGAAATTTGATGACTTTAGTGCTATCCTTATTGGCTGATCAGTAGAAAGAAAAGAAATGCGATTTGTCACCTTCTGCTGATGGTGATGAATGTGTTCATATGAGATATACACACTAAGATAGATGCTCACCTGAGAGCAGAAGACCAGGGACTCCACATCTGTGGTTTGATTAAGTATGTTAGTTTCTTAGGATTGAAGTATCACATGAATTTGACCTCTATGCTTAAATGTGAACTGTAGCTGCTAGATATAAAACAAAAGAAGCTAGCTATCTTTGGATGATTTAAACCATCCGCGCCGCACAAAGTCAACATGGATTTTCTCATGAAACTTTCATTTCTTATGCTTTTGAGAATTTTTGATCCAATGTAGTCGATATATATTTATTTAATAAAAATGTCTATGTAATTGATATGGGGAGCATTTAAATATTTCTTCACGGTGTTCCCTATTTTTAAATATTAATATAGCATGTGTCTAGGGGACCAAATAGGCAGGACCTAAGGCCAAGGATGTGAACAATTATACGTTATGGTTCTAGGGTAGGTCAAGGTATAAGAATGTGGTAGGAATTTTTATAAACAACGAGCTAAGGGATTATGTGGTAGAGGTTAGGAGAGTCAATGATAGGATGACGACAATTAAGTTGGTAGTTGGAGGGTTCACTATGAACATTATTAGTGCTTACGCGCCGCAGACGGGCTTGGACGAGGAGTAGAAGAGGCGCTTTTGGGAGGATTTGGACGAGGTTGTGGGAGGTATACCACCCACTAAGAAATTATTTTTAGGATGGGATTTCAATGGACATATCGGGTCACTTCCGAAGGGTTATAATGACGTACATGGAAGCTTTGGCCTCGGGGATAGGAACGGGGGGAGGCAATTCACTTTTGGAGTTCGCTAAAACTTTTGGGATGGTGATAGCCAATTCGAGGTTCATGAAGAAGGAGGAGCACTTGGTGACTTTCCATAGTTCAGTGGCTAAGACTCGGATAGAATTTTTGCTCCTTAGGAAGGTTGACAACGGTCTTTGTAAAGACTGCAAGGTTATTCCGAGCGAGTATCTCACAACCCTACATAAGATTTTGGTGATGGATTTGGAGATCAAGATGGAGAAGAAGAGGAGGAATATGGATGACAGGCTAAGAATCAATTGAGGGAGTTTGACCATGGCTAGTGCAAAAGAGATGGAGGAGAGGTTGATGGCCAGGGGGCTTGGGGGAGTAGTGGGGATGCGACCGATATGTGGGATAGGATGGCCAGTTGCATTCGGGAGGTAGCTAGAGAAGTGCTATGGGTCTCGCGGGGTAGCCATGGTAGGCATCGATGGGACTGGTGGTGGAATGGTAAAGTTCAAGAGAAGGTGGAAGCAAAGAAAGTGGCGTATGTGAAATTGGTAGAAAGCAAGGATGAGGTGGAGAAGTGGATGAATAGGGAATTATATAAGATGGTGAGGAATGAGGCAAAACTAGCAGTTACGGTGGAGAAAATGACAGTTTTTGAACGCATGTATGTGGAATTAGAGAAAAAAGAAGGGGGATAAGAAGTTGTACAAACTAGCCAAGGTGAGGGAGAGGAGGACCTGTGACTTGGATAACGTGAGGTGCATCAAAGACGAGGAAGGCAAAGTACCTGTGGAGGTCGCGCGTATTAAACGGAGGTGGCAATCTTACTTCCATAAACTCTTGAACGAAGAAGGAGATAAAGTCATTGTGCTGGGAGATTTGGAGCAATCCGGAAGGTACCGGGATTTTGGATATTGTAGAAGTATTAAGGTTGATGAGGTTAAGGGTGTTGTTCGCAGGATGCGCAGGGGATGAGCGCCCGAGCCTGATGAGATTCCAGTTGAATTTTTGAAGAGCGCAGGTAGGACAGGTTTGAAGTGGCTGACTGAGTTGTTTATTGTGTCTTAAGACGCAGGAATGCCTGAAGAATGGAGGTGGAGGACAATGATTACTTTGTACAAGAACAAAGGTGATATCCAGAGTTGCAACAACTATAGGGGTATCAAGTTGCTAAGCCACACTATGAAAGTGTGGGAAAGGGTCGTGAAGATGAGGGTGAGGAGAGGCATGTCTATTTCCGAGAGCTAGTTTGGATTCATGCCTGGACATTTGACTATAGAAGCCATTCATCTTATTAAGAGGTTGGTGGAGTAGTATAGGGAGAGGAAGAGAGACTTACATATGGTTTTCATTGACCTCGAGAACCATACGACAAAGTCCCTAGGGAGGTTCTATGGAGATGTTTGAAGGTTAGAGGTGTACTTGTGGCGTACATTAGGGCGATCAAGGATATGTATGATGGAGCCAAGACCAGGGTACTAACATTAGGAGGAGACTCGGAGCACTTTCTAGTGATGATGGGGCTGCACTAGGGATCAACTCTTAGCCCATTCTTATTTGCCTTAGTGATGGATGGACTGATGTGACAAATTCAATGGGAGGTGCCATGGTGTATGTTATTCGCATACGACATAGTCCTGATTGATGAGACTCGCAGCTGACTGAATGCTAAGCTGGAGGTTTAGAGACAGACTTTGGAGTCTAAAGGGTTCAGGCTGAGTAGGACCAAGACAGAATACTTGGAGTGCAAGTTCAGTAATGGGAGCGACTATGAGACAGGCATGGAGGTGAGGCTTGGTACTCAGGTCATTCCAAAGAAAGGAAGATTCAAGTATCTCGGGTCTATTATCCAAGGGAATGGAAAGATTGATAACGATGTCACACATCTTATTGGTGTAGGGTGGATGAAATAGAGTCTCGCATCTGGAGTCTTGTGCGATAAAGAGGTACCACCAAAACTTAAAGGCAAGTTCTATAGGTTGGTGGTTAGACCGACTATGTTGTATGGGGCAGAGTGTTGGCCAGTCAAGACTTCGCACATACAAAAAATGAAAGTTGCGGAGATGAGGATACCGAGATGGATGTGTGGGCATACAAGGAGGGATATGATTAGAAATGATGATATCCGGCATAGAGTGAGAGTGGTCTCAGTGGAGGATAAGATGCGGGAAGCGAGGTTGAGATGGTTCGGGTATGTGCAGAGGAGAGGCACAAATGCCCCAGTGCGGAGGTGTGAGAGGTTGGCTATGGACGGATTCAAGAGGGGTAGAGGTAGGCAGAAGAAGTATTGGGGAGAGGTGATTAGACGGGATATGACGCATGTGCAACTTACTGAGGACATGACCTTAGATAGGGGGTTGTGGAGGACACGGATTAGGGTAGAAGGGTAGTAGGTAGTTGAGCGTAGTCCTACTTACTCTTACATACTGGTAGTTGTATTGTTATTATTGTAGCTCTGCTTAGCCTATCATACTAGCAGGCGCTGTATTGCTTTATAGTCCCATGTCATTTGATTTCTGCTTCTGTATGTTCTTTCGTGTACTTTGTTTATCTTATTTACCAGTGATAGTTACTGCTTCTTTTTTCAGAATGATTTATCATGGCTTATTCGCTTTTGTTACCATAATTTTCATACAACTTTAGATTTGTTGTCCGGGTCTGACCGTTTCTCTTGCTTTGCTTGTGCTTATGCTTTGTCTTGAGCCGAGGGTCTTTCGGAAACAACCTTTCTACCTACCAAGGTAGAGGTAAGGTCTGCGTACACTCTACCCTCTCGAGACCCCACGTTGTGGGATTTCACTGGATATGTTGTTGTTGTTTAGTGTTCCCTCTTTTTCTAAATTTAGATATATGAATATTACTTACCTTTATTGACAGATCCTATATAATTTAGGTGGGGTTAAGACATCCTCCATCCTCTTGTGGATTTCCTTCTCTACTGGAATCTGCAATGTCAAAGCATTCTCTGTGAGACAGACGATCTATCTTTTAATGGGATTGTATTGAAAATATTGTCTCATCAGAACCTTCAATCTGGTAAGCAGATGTCTCTTTGGGAGTTCACTTCATTTCTCTACAAATGCAAAAAAATAGGCAGCAATGCAGGAAGAAACCAGATTTCACTATTTTGTCTTATCCATCTCAAAAGAAGCAGATTCCTTGTTTAATTGTGAACCGAATTATCTCATCTTGCAGGGAGTTTCTACCAGGTTATGTTCCCTAGTCAGGGAATTTATAGGAATACACTAAAATAATTAAGGTGATCATTGCTATCTTTTCATTCCACTAATTCTGGCAATAAACACCCAGAGTTCAGTCACAAAAACTGTTGCAGGGCCAAATGGTTTATCTGAAAGCAAGTTTTGAACTGGACTAATAGTCATTAATAAGGAATTTTCTAGTATGGAATTGATTTCATTAGTTGAGACTCCAACTTCATGCTTTATCCGAGTTTTCCCCGGCAATCTTTTCATGGCTAAAGATTCCGACTATCTCCCAAAACTTACCTGATTTTGGATAATTGTTCTGTGGTTTATTTAATTCCAAACACTGAAATAAGTGAGGCTACTGATGCGGCATCAAGCCTACATCTTTAACTATCCTTTAGACAAGATGAGCAGAAGCAAATAAGTGATAAGTTAAGCTGTTGAATCAGTTACCTCTTTGTTCTAAGAGTCTATAGAAATTTTATACTTACTAATTGTCATGGAGGTTTTGATAAAACATGTCGAAACCTGCTAATAGCATGCAGATAAGTACAGAGAGTGAAGCATAGTGGAAGATCAAGGATATTTACAATTTAGACCAAAGATTTTTATAAGTGGTCGTGGAACAAGGAGACAAATATGGGTTTAGACTTTAGGAAGAGATCAACATAGTTATTGTAGTCTACAATTATTATGTTGGAAGATTTACTCAATTTATTTGGAACCCATAAAAGGATAGTGTTAAGAAAATAGACCTTGAAGCTAACTTAAGCCGAAAAGTTAGCTAATGAGGTGAGAATTGTCCAAGACCATATAAGGAGATAACAATCCATTCCATCAATCGATGTAGGACTCAATAGCTAACTTAACCTGAAAAGTTAGCTCAATCATGTAGCTCTTTTATCTGTCATATCATGGCTTATGTATTGCAATTCTTAATGTAATGGATCCTTAGTACAACCTGAATGTAGAGAAGATCAAATTCCACCAGAAGTCAGCGAAGGAACTCCCAATCTTGGAATCCCACCCGGCTTCCCAAATCTTTCTATGATAAGCTTCCTTACAATTTCTAATAGCTTGAAAATACTAGCTGGTTTCCATTTCTAATTGAATGTTAGAGAGATAAATCCTGACAGAAGTTTCGCGAAGGAAGCTCCCAATTTGAGATAGACCCTGCTTCCCAAATCTTATCGAGACAGCTTCATTACCTTTTCAAATAGCTAGGAGACACTAGCCGCCGAGCCGGTTTCCATTTCTTTCATGAAATCTTTTAGGGCAATTAGATAGCAAATGACAAATAGAACATCCCCTCATGCAAGATTTCATAACATAAACCTCTCCATTGCTTTCTTAATGACTTCTTTACCAATTGCTTGTAGACCTTTTAATGGCAAAGGATGGCATTGATCGAAAGCAAATAGAGCAAGTTTATGAACATTATGTTGGAAATTTGCCTTTGCCGGGAGTTGCGACCGACCAACTTTAACGGCTTAAACACTAGTGTTACGCATATTGGAGAATTCGGTTCTTCACACATGCATGATCTACTAAGTACGTAGATAACCGTAGGGCCAAGAATCGTCAAATTTCATTGAGAAATGAAAGAGATATTGGTTCACGAAGTAAGGTGTTTGAAGCATGGAAAGTGTGGTATTGTGTGTAATTCTCCCTCATCGGTAGAGGAAGAAAGAATTGTTGTGTATATAAGATTCGAAATTGGTTTGGGGTTTGGGACCCCAAGGGGTATCCCATGTGTTTAAAGGAGGGAGGACCTAGATGTGCTTCGGTTCAAGGAAAGACCACACGCGCGCCGCCGCCGCCCGCCCGTCCGTTCCGGTCACGGGCCACGGGCTGTGGGCCTTCTGATATTATCTTTTTGGGCCAGAGAACTTTGCCAGAAGTACAGTTCATCCCAAAAGTTTCCAGATGTACAGTTTGATCCCTCAAGTTTCCAGAATCTGGACAGTCAAAGCAGTTGCCAAGCACTCAATTCAGCCATTTATTTTGGCTGAATTACTCCTCCTATAATGGCCAAATCCGTTGGTCTTTTCTCCATTTATGTTGGTGGCTTTACTACCTTCATAATGACCATTATTTGGCTGTTATGGAGGGCAGTAATCAGCCCCTCCCTCACCTATATAAACACCCCCTTACACCATTGTTGAGCACAAAAGGAGAACACCAAAAACAGTGCACGAAAATACACAACCGAAAACAGTTTTCTTCCTACAACTTCCAAGCATCATTTCGTTACTCAATATTCTTCACGGTAGCTCTTGAGTTTCCTTTGCTCAAGGGTTCCATTGCTGTTTTATCTTGGGAGACAAATTGTCCAGGACGTATAAAGGATACATACGGGGCAATATTATCTTAAGGACAGAGTGCTACACTCGACTCAGCAAAAACAATTTCCATTTTTCCATCTTCTACAAAACTGGAATTTCCATTTTTCTTGTGTAACTATTGTAATTTTCAGATTTCTAGTTGAATTATTGAATCTTTGTTTATCCTTTAGAATACTTGTAATAGTTATATACTTCCCGTACTGCATTATAAAGTACCATAGAGCAAAAACTCCCAACACATTAGTCCCCTAATTGCATCTGTTTCTTATCACGCTCACACTCAAAGGGAGTGGTATACTTCTGTAGGTAACTCCTCACAATTATCGAAGGGGTCAATAGACCAATAGTTGAATCATAATTTTGCGTTTGATGCAACCATGTGATCTGGTAATGTAAACCATAGAGGCTGTACATAGAAGAGGAGCGAAGAGAAAGTGAATGGAAAAAAGTGGATACTAATGGAAAGCAAATGATGCCATGTCTTATGTCGACAATTCCTAGGCCTTAAGAAAGTCAAACCAACCATTTGAGTATGCTTAGTTGAGGAGCGAGAATGGTTCTGGATTCATGCAAAAGTTCTCTCCTTCGCACATCATGGAAAATGCTGGCATCTGTAATTCTGTCAAACCTCCTCCACAAGCGATTACCTTTTGGGATATATGTTAATGATTGGTTCGAGATCTCATAGGAATTAACGGATGACCCACTCCATTTGTCTACTGCTCTTAAGTCTTAGTCACCCTTCACGCCCAGCTAGATGTGATACCTTTGATTAAGCAGAAGCTGAGTCTACAGATCTAGTTACTGCTTTGTCAAGAACAAATGTTCAAAATGGTGGTCAAAATAATGAATAATGTACTGCGACATGCATATTTGAAGAAATATGAATGTGCACCATTCAATAATATGGCTTCTACTGCTAAGCAATCAAAAGTACATTATCCTGATTTTGGTGCTGGCATGTTAAGGGTCAGACCTTGACAGTTCTAACCTCCAAGCTGATCTGCACAAATATGTTGCTGCTTCTTACACCTCAAAGGATCCACACTGAGTGGTAGAGTTTTTGCTAGGGTTGTACCTGGACTAGACTCTAGAATGACGAGACCAGCATGAGCTATGAAGTCTCAGAGGACGATAACAGAATGAGAAATCAAATGAGAGGCATTTCTCTACATACATAGATCATCGTGGATCGTATCACTATGTAGTACCTGACAGTTCAGTATGTAGCGCACATTGCAGCACTTATTGATCCTTACATGGTGGGATTAGTTCCCACATGGACTTGTTTTAGAAAGTTTATATGGTATTATCCTATCTCTTCAGAAATTACAGTATGGGGTGCCAATGAGTTGCAAAGGTAGGGGTTCAAGACATCATGGCTAGTGTGAAAATTATATTGTGGAAGTACTTAAGCAGGCTCAATCATCCTAACTCTTCCAGTTGAACCTTCTATACCTATGAGGCACAGAGAAATAACATGAGATACTGAGAAACATAACGCTTGGATAACATGGAAAACAACTTCAAATCCTCTTTGCTGTGAGAGTTCAAGAGCCATAAGACCAAAGTGTTTTGAGATCTCAGAAATGTTAGGGCATGTTATGGTGCAAATGCTCACCTGAAGGACTGATGTAATTGGTAATGTTGTAATCCAGAAGTTCAGTGAACATGGAACTCAGAGGAGGGAACCTGATGCTCCTGTTGCTGGTTTTAAAAATGTCTAGAAAGCTATCAACATCTATTGCTTATTGTAGGATCCATCTTCAGTTGAATTACTGAAACTTGAAATGGATATAGGCTAGTCTTAGCAGAATTATTGAGGATTGCCTCTGTATCCAGTGTTGGGATAGGAATAGCGTTTGCCTTATCAGGAGACTGATTTGCTACTTGAAGGATTATGAAGAAGCATGATCCAAAGAATGTGAAGTTAACTTTTCTTGACAAGTATAAGGGTTGTCATCTTCGATTAACCTAAGTAGCTGTTACATAGAAGATGAGGCTGACCGACATGTTTTGGTTGGGGCTGTTAGAGCTGCAATCATTGCTTATGGATTGAACAAGAGAAGTCGTGGGAAGAACACTAGTGTCTGTACCCTGGTTTTGTGATGGTGGGAAGTAAATGTCCTTAAGAACTTCAATGTAAATCACTGAGAAATTATGCTATTTCTCGCCATTATATGCTCATTCCTGTTCCCCTGCCTTAAATTATAGTGTTGAAAAGTCTAAACAGGGAAAGGTTAAAAAAAAATATACGTTGGAATATGTAAACTTAAAGCAAAAAAGAAAAAGAAAGACGTTAAATATAAATTTTAGTTGATGAAGATCCTATACCTTGACCTCTGACATAGGATTCATGAGATTATGATGTTCCTCCTTCACTTTGTTGTACCTCTCGATTACAGATCCCATGCTGCTAAAAGGTAAATTACAGCATTGTCACATATTTATTTGAACTGCAATTATATTAAACTTACGATGATGCGTGGGCTGTGTGCATTTGACAGTCCATCGGGTTGGCGCTTATCTTATATACCATCTAATGGAAGTATATTTACAAAAACATTAAGACAAAACATACTAACTTACGAGTCAAAAGAAAAATCCACTAAAATTGAATTAGCAAGTGCAAATCGATGCGTCAGAACAAGTTATTGTGCAAAGCATATTCAGATGAGAGGAAAGTAGACAATAATTGGAATAAAAACGTATGGTGAAATACGCTAGGAAAAAGATTAGACACGTGGCAAGGACGTAAGGCGGTGGACAAATAAGTCACAAGGGCCAGTAGGTCGTATCTCTCAAAGAAATTAAGATTTATGTATGTTAACTCATCCAATTAAAAGTTTCCCCTTTCGAGGGTACAACATACGATACATAAAATACATACAATTGTTTACAAGTTATGCAATTAAGGAAGTAATACTACTAATGTTATCCGCGCGGTCAACTGTACGACTAACAAATTTGTGATCCAACTCTTACAAGCCGGTTTACTTACTATTAACGATAATTCTATTGCGACGAATCAAATAAACACTAATAAACTTAGGAACAAACTTACAAATCACAAAACTCTCAACTGAACTATACACCTCTCAATTTCAAGGTAGCAAGAATGTCAACTACAAGAGTAGAGTACTTATCACCAATTACTTTTCGTAAATTTCCTAGTCCCCTTTGAAGAAATCTCTTATCCGCTTAAAGTAGGATAAAACGTTGTTGCTTGTCAAGAAGTACCAAGCAACGTTACTGATCGCATTGTGACACTTGTCGTTTGAGGTTTCAAAAAATGCTGTGAAGTTTGCCACTGAAGTACATCCTCCCATTTTCGGGCAATGGATGTCGAGATGATTTCGTCTTGGGAATTTGAGAGAAAAAGAAGCGTGTACAACGGTGATGCCTTGATATTCAAGAAATTACACCTGATCCCATTAAGAGTTCATGATTTCCACATCACTACATCAGTAATGGCTAAGACGTACGTAGGGTTAGGGAACTTAGTGTGGTCAATTCTATATCTGTTAGAGTAATTATGGGGATATCCCATAATTATCTCTCATTTATTATAATTGATAGTGTAATATATTGTAATTATTATAATTGTAGTTAGTATCTTATATTTTAGATAAGGTAGATTTGTCTTCCATTATTCAAGCGTAGGATGATTGTATATATGTTGTATCTTTGGGAGATTATGGATCAAGGAATCATTTCCTACATGATATCAATAGCCAAAGATCCTTTGCTCTAAACTCTTTTCTTTTCTTCCCTTAAGCCGATTTTCTCCTTCTTTTCTTACTATTATTTTTCAGCCAAAACCTAGGTTTAGTAGTCATAAACCCTAAACCTAACTACTTCCTAAACCCTAGCCGAATACAACCCCCCGCCCCCACTCTCTTGGCTAACACATACCCAAAAACCCTAAGGTTTTTTCACTCCTACACATCCACCTCTACTTCTCTTCTTCTCTAGTGTTTGATTTGTTGTGGAACCTATGACCGAAAAACAAACTTTTCATCCCGCTCTTGCCGTTAATAACGTCAAGAACTTCATCTCTATAACCCTTGAAAGGGAGAAAGGGCAATACACATCTTCGGCAAAATTGTTCAAAATCCATTGTCGTGCCTATGAGGTAATCGACCACATTATACCTCCGAATCATCCTCAGACGCCGGTTTGGTGGACAAAAAGCTATGGTCCTGGTTGGATGCTATTGTACTTCAATGGATTTATGGCACTATATCCAACGACCTCTTACATACTATTTTGGAGCCAAATTCTACGGTTCAACAGGCGTGGGAGCATCTACAAAATATATTTCAGGATAAAAAAGTTTCGAGAGCCGTTTATCTTGAACACCAGTTTACGAATGTTAAACTGGATGATTTTTCCAATATCTCCTCTTATTGTCAGGAATTAAAGATGCTTGCGGACCAACTATCCAACGTTGGTTCGCCCGTGACAAATCAACGGTTAGTCCTTCGGTTGATTGCCGGATTGAATGAACAGTATGATGGGGTTGCTATGTTCATTCAACAAAGTAATCCATTGCCTCCTTTCTATGAGGCTCGTTCGAGGTTAATTCTTGAGCAAACACGGAAGGCAAAATAAGCATCTTTTGGAGCATCCACCGCCAACACTGCTCTCGTCTTCACCAACTCATTTTCCACTAATTTGGAGTCCCAAAATTCTGGTTTAGGGGGAAATAATAATCGTCAAAATAATGGCCAAAAACGGGGTTGAAATCGTAACAATAACAAAGGAAAAAATAATGGTGGAAAGGGATGCGGACGGGGCAACGGACAACCTGTCGGCGGCAGTGGCCAGTCCGAGCAATGGCGGAAATCAGTGGGGGCAGTACCCACCATGGGCCTGGGCCCTACAATGGGCTACCCCGCCATGCCCAAATCCGACATCATCGTGGGCCTGACCTTCTCCTTCTTCAAATCGCCAACCCGGTATTCTAGGATCTCGTCCACAATATACATTTGTGGCCCAAGCACCATCTTCTGTCGGATGTGGACCCACGGACATTGAACAAGCTATGAACCACATGAATCTAAATATTCTAGATGAGTCGTGGTACATGGATACAGGGTCTACGTCACACACGACGACATCTCAAGGTAATCTTTCATCTTATTTTAATACGAGCAGTAAAAAAAATATTGTTATAGGCAGTGGGCAGGAAATTCCAATTCGTGGTGTTGGTCAGATAACACTACCCTCTCCCCACCCACCTTTATACTTGAAAAATGTCTTACATATACCAAAACCGATTAAAAACTTGATCTCTGTTAGACGTTTTACAATTGACAACAATGTATGTGAAATTTGATCCGTTTGGTTTTTCTGTGAAGGATATTCAGACAGGGATGCCGCTCATGAGATGTAATAGCACGGGGGACTTATATCCCATCACCTCTGTTTCCAACAATCGCATGGTCAAACCCTCCACCTTTGCGGCCATCTCTCCTACTATATGGCACAATAGGTTGGGACACCCAGGAGCTCCGGTTTTTAATCAATTTAGGAAGAATAATTTGTTTTCTTACAATAGACCTTTGGACTCTTCTGTTTGCCAAACCTGTGTTTGGTAAACATGTTAAGCTTCCGTTTTCTTCGTCTACTACTCATACTTTTATGCCATTTGATATTTTGCATTGTGATTTGTGGACATCATCCGTTTTAAGTGTTGCAGGTCATAAATACTATTTGCTCATTCTTGATGATTATTCGAATTTTTTATGGACCTTTCCCTTAGGACAAAAATCACAAACCTATAACATTTTGAAATAATTTAGTATGTTTATCAAAACTCAGTTTGAAAAATTCATTAAATATTTTCAACGTGACAATGGGGGGGAATTTATAAATGCCCAATTTAAGGATTTTTGTCACCAAAATGGGATGTCTGTACGTATTTCATGTCCACATACCTCTTCTCAAAATGGGAAAGCCGAAAGAAAGATTCGATCAATCAACAATATGACTCGCTCTATCCTTGTACATTCGTCCACAGCACCAAATTTTTTCCACCATGCCCTTCAAATGACTACATATCTTTTAAATATTCTTCCTAATAAACTAATCTCCAATGTGTTATACACTCAGGTATTATACCACCATCTCCCATCTGTTACACATTTACGGGTTTTTTAGTGTTTGTGTTATCCCTTGTTTCCATCCACTACCATTCACAAACTTCAGGCCCGTTATACTCTTTGCATGTTTTTGGGATACCCACAAAATCATAGGGGATATAAGTTCTTTGATATGCCAAGTGGGAAAATTATTATTTCTCGTCATGTCATCTTTGATGAATCCACCTGCCCGTTTACAACATCTCGAGCGGCATCTTCAACTTCATATGATTTTCGGAATGACAGAATTCATCCAATTTTGAGGTATCATCTAAACTCTCAAAATAATAGCGTAGGGCCATCACCAAACCCGCGGCCTCACAACATGACCCAACCATAAAATGTGAATGGGCTAAACCAAGCAACCGAGGCCATTGTCTCTCTTCCCTCGATCTTGGCCCAATTCACATTTGGTGGCAGGCCGGCCCAAAAAAGAGAAAACCCTACACCTCTACCCGTCATACAAACCCCATCATGTGACACTCTGGCCCAATCCAGTGGCCATACCGAGCCCACTGCCCCAGCCCAAAATCCCACAACCACACAGCTATCCAATGGTCCAACTATTCCACCACGTACCATGGAAACCCATGCAATGCACGAGATTTTTTGACCTAAACACCATTTTAATCTAACCACCTCAGTCCAACCATCACCAATACCAAAAAATCCCAAAGTTGCCTTATCCGACCCGAATTGAAAAACTGCCATATTAGATGAATTTACTGCTCTTATTCAAAATAAGACGTGGGATTTGGTACCATGTCCGTCTAATATGAACATAATTCGGTCTATGTGGATTTTTTTCCATAAAAAGAATTCTGATGGTTCTTTTGCGAGATACAAAGCTCATCTTGTTGGTGCTGGCATGTCTCAGCAGGTTGGAGTAGATTGCGATGAAACATTCAGTCCGGTAGTCAAGCCAACAACTATTAGGATTGTTCTTAGCCTGGCACTTCACAAATCTTGGTCCATTCATCAGTTGGATGTCAAGAATGCATTTTTACATGGCCACTTATAGGAAACGGTATACATGCATCAGTCGTTGGGGTTTCACGATCCTAACCGTCCAGATCATGTGTGCCTGTTGAGAAAATCCTTATATGGTCTGAAACAAACTCCTAGGGCATGGTATAATAGGTTTGCAGGATTTGTTTCCAAATTGGGATTCTCTCACAGCAAGTCCGATCAGTCACTATTTATTTACAGGAATGGCAATGACATGGCATAAATACTCATGTATGTTGATGACATTATTCTCACAGCATCATCAACTTCACTTCGTCAGTCTATTATGTCCCTTCTTGCGGCTGAATTTGCAATGAAGGAATTAGGTCTGTTGAATTATTTTCTTGGTATTGTTGTCACTCACTATGCAGGTGGTCTGTTTCTTAGTCGAAAGAAATATGCCGAGGAGATAATTGACAAAGTAGGGGTGTCTTCCTGCAAACCATCACATACTCCAGTTGACACTAAGGCGAAGTTGAGTAACGCTGCAAGTACTGATATTTCCTATGCAGTCCAGCAAGTTTGTTTACACATGCATGATCCGAAGGAAGAACATATGGGGGCTCTCAAGAGAATTCTGCGGTATGTTAAGGGTACTCTTCATTTCAGACTTCATCTGTATAAATCCTTCATTTCGAGTCTTTCTTCCTACACTGATGCAGATTGGGGTGGCTGCCCAGACACACGTCGTTCCACTTTCGGCTATTGTGTGTTCTTGGTAGACAATCTCATTTCATGGTCATCAAAATGTCAGTCAACACTATCTCGGTCAAGTGCAGAGGCAGAATACCGAGAGGTGGCCAATGATGTTGTTGAATCATGTTGGCTACATAATCTACTACTGGAGCTCCATTATCCGATTGAAAGGTCAACAGTGGTCTATTGTGACAATGTGAGTGCGATCTACTTATCTGGCAATCATGTTCAGCATCAACGCACGAAACACATTGAAATAGATATCTTATTTGTCCGAGAAAAAGTTGCGCGTGGTAAAGTCCGTGTTCTCCATGTACCGTCCCGTTATCAGATAGCTGACATCTTCACAAAAGGTCTTCCGCGCGTACTTTTTGATGATTTCAGGGACAGTCTCAACATCCGAGAACCTCCAGCTAAGACCGTGGGGGACTGTTAGAGTAATTATGGGGATACCCCATAATTATCTCTCATTTATTATAATTGATAGTGTAATATATTGTAATTATTATAATTGTAATTAGTATCTTATATTTTAGGTAAGGTAGATTAGTCTTCCATTATTCAAGCATAGGATGATTATTGTATATATGTTGTATCTTTGGGAGATTATGGATCAAGGAATCATTTCCTACAATATCAACCCCATTATCCCCTAATTGCGCGTCATCTAATTTTTCACCTGTAATACAATACTGCTCTCTATTGTTTTCTGCAAGCAAATTATTCTTCGAGCTTTCATTCGTCAAGCAATTTCCATTATTGTTCCAGGACCATCAAATAAGAATTTCTTTCCTTTTTATTATACAGTTCTTTATTTATTGCAAATTATTTTGCTTGTTATTTCAATTGTCATTCATTGCTTCAATGACTTAGTCAAAGGTTTAACGATATTTGGATTAATTGCGTTGATAAAGACCTCATTCAAACAAATTTAGCTGTTTTTTCTAGTAAATGAATTTTAGGCTAAACAGTTTGACATCCACTATAGGGCCTTAGAAATAATAATTATTCCAAGTTATTTTAATCCTTCATTTATTATGTGTTTGCAAGTAAAACAATGGCTGACGAACAACACTTGACTACTCTTCAAGATGCTGCTAAGGCACGTGATGCTGCTGAACTCTCAAACCCTGAGAAAACCCCGAAGGAGGATCACATTGATGTAGAAGGAGACTCTGATGATATTGGGGAATAGGAAAGGGGCGAATACCAAATTGAATCTGACCCTCGTGGTAACCGCACACCCCTTATGGAACAATGCATCGAATATGCTTCATAGCCGAACCACACTAATAAGGGTAAAGGAATAAAACAACCTACAATGGAGGAATATATGGCGTAGCAGCATGCCATGAACCAAAACTCGACAGTGTTCTGTCTTCCTTCGCTGCCGAACACAAGATCACTCACACAACCAAGGACAACCCCAGCCCAGGGCACGCCGAACCCTGCACCAGGAACTTCTTGTGTAGCAATTATTTCAGGTAATTCATGAGTCCTAGAGAACTCGGGGACTGACGTAGTGGCACAAGCAACTGTGGCTGGTATCGTTGTTGTTGAGACGCAAAATGCTCTCTTGGAGAAGATATTGAAATTATTGGACAAGCAGGGCGATCAGATCAATCAGATTCCTCAGGCTCCGCCGATAATCAAAGCAATCGACATGTAGATGTATTCTCAACATCTTTGGAAGCACCCCGCACTGTTTCCAAGAAATTCAGGATGCTAGATCTGGCAAAATATGACGGCACTACCGATCCCCGAGATCATATCATGTCCTATACGATCGAGATCAAGGGCAATGACCTTACTCAAGAGTAGGGGTGTTCATGGTTCGGTTTAGGTCCGTTTTTAGTTAAAACCAAAATAAAACCAATTTAGTGGATTTTTAAATTCTTAGAACCAAACCAAACCAAATATAATACACAACCATCAGTTTGGTTGTAGTTTTTCGGTTTTTTAAGAAACTTAATGATATTTTTCTCTTTTATTTTTCCTACAATTAAGAAAGAATTTTTCAACTTATAATTCGTTATTACCCTTCTATTGTGATGACTATAGTTTTCTTGGATTATTGAGAAAATGTCTTAAGATTTTCAAGTTTTAATCAAGTGAATAGAGTTTATAGAAAATATAAAAGAATTTTAGGTAAACTTTATAATTGTTTCTTTGAATAAATGAGTTTGGGTTCATGGCTTTCTTTTAATAAATGAGTTTAGTTAAGTTGTAATTTTATTAGCCTATTAGATATAAATAAAACTTTAATGAAGAAGTATACAAAATATTTGAAATTATTTAAAAAAATTAATATAATTTGTATGTATAATTATAAAAATTGGTATATAAGATTTTCCTTCGGTTTTGTTTTAATAAAAATCAAACCAAACCAAAAGTTATTGGTTTTTAAAATTTTAAAAGCAAACCAAATCAAAACCAAGTAAATATCGATTTCGTTTGGTTTTCGATTCGAATCGGTTTATAACCAAACCATGAACACCGCTACTCAAGAGGAAACAAAATCAGGACTGGTGAAGATTTTTGGAGAAAACCTAACTAAGGGAGTGTTGTCCTAGTATTCACTCTTTCCATTCAACTCCATCGAGTCTTTTGAAGATTTAGTTGATGTTTTCACGAAGGAACACAGGAAAGCTTAATGAGTGTAAAAGAGAATGGAGGACATCTTTGCAATCAATCTATTACACCATGTAGTTTCGCGTCCGCCATGACGTACGTCGATACCAAAGTCCCCGAAAGAGGTACGGCTTTACGAAAGGGGTAATGAAGGTTTACGGCTTATTGGTGGGAGTTCCGAAGTGTTTGGAAGTCAAACGGATCGGATAAAATATGCTTCGACGATATCGGAAAACTAGGCAGTTTGACAGCAGAGGTGACGAACCGTCAAAGTATTTGATGAACCGTCAAAGTGCCAACCCAGACCGTCAAAATCCATGCAGGTTTAAGATGCTCAGGAGGAAGATTTACGGTCCAGATTGACGGACCATCGAATGTTCGACGGTACCGTCAATCCCATAGTCAAACTACGACGTTGGAAATTTATTTCGGGTTATAAATGGGTCCTCATGATTTGGGGGCTCATTTGTTCATCAAAATCAATCCATAAATTCTCTCTAAACCCTCCCCAATATAGTATATCACCCCAAGACCAAATCCAAGCCGAATGACGCAAAATTTACGTGATAAACGCCGTGGTTATCGTTGGAGTTATTGTCTCCTTGAAGGATTAATTTTGGAAACCCTTGGATGATGAAGTAGTTGCTGTTTTAGTGGGATTTTGATACATAAAGGTAAATTCTATCCTCTAACTAGTTCTATGATTAATTGACGATTTGAAGCAAGCTATGAAAGGATTTTCGTAATCGAAACTCGTAAACATATGAAATTATAGTGATATGATTTGGGGGCTATTTTGTATGAATTGAATTAATAGATTAACTAATTGTTTATGTTGTGGAGCTAAGGAAAGTACGGATTAAAGGATGATGGGGCCAACTTGCATAAATAACCATCATAAAGAAGTCTAAGAACTTTATATGCGTAAGGTTGTCGATAAAGTGCCTAAGTGAAGTTCTATATAAATATTTGGATTCGATATTAATATCGACCCTTTCATTTTATAAAGATAACTATCCGTAAGGAGTGCGAGACTTGTAAGGAAATTGTAGCATCAAGGACAATGCATGTAATGGCTATTGCTTCTTTCAATTGACATGACTCAATAGAAAGCATATTTGTCAAGCAGAGTTAGGAAGCGTAATTGTCATAGGTATTCTAGTCTTTTAGTTGAAGTTAGTTTTACTATCGGTTGTATGGTATATAGTTGGATTGAGAGTGCGAGTTATTCTTAAGTTCCCTAACCTTTTATTTGATCTATTGCGCAAGTGTATACTTATAGTTGAAGTAGATGAATCGGCTCATTGGTCGGTGTGTCATTGAGCGGAATCTTCTCTAAATCATTAGATCTCTACTAGACGTCGTAGCATACGAGGTGACCATAAGACATTTAGAATCGTTAGTGTTTTCCTTAAAATAAGATCGAGTTTTATACTTGTTCGTTGCATAGTTGCTATGTTAGTTGCATTATTAGAAAGATCACCATAATTGTACACCTAGGTACTTGGTTGGAGATTTGAGGGGGAAGCTAGCAGTAGTTGTATCAATTGTGGTTAATTGTGCGCACTATAAAATATTTTTAGCAACGAGTAGGTAATGGGACTTGTAAGGAATGATGTTGCTTATGTCTTGAAATCTCAATAGTAAGCAATAGTTGTTGGTAGTGATAAGAGTCGAGGACCCCTAAGAATCCAATCTAAATACTAGTTAATAGTTTCCCTCGTCCATTACACTTGTAGCCCAGTCGAATACATATGCCTTCATATAGTTGTCTGCAGTAATGGTAGTAGTAGTTTCTACCTCTCTAGTTGGATGCGCATATATTTGGTTTGACTTAGAAGGTAAATGAGTCCTTAGTTGCATAAGTGAAAGGTAATTTGTTGGTAGGAATCCAATCTAGATACTTGTTGATAGTTTGACGTGTTAAATTGGACCCATTCCAGTTTAGTAACTTTCATTAGAAGATATGCCACTTGATGTGCCCGTATACAATAGTTGGAGTTATTATTTGTTATTCTAAAATGAAAGTCCACAGAGGTCGGGTGTAGTAGGCGTCGGGTTGCGTACTTGATAGTTGTATAGTTGCCCCCTATCAGTTTCACTAGTTGCTCGACTTCCCCAGTTAAATGTATATGCAATTGTATAGTTGTCAACGTTGGTTGCCTTAGTAGTTGTTACTCCTCCGATTGGAAGCTTGTGTACTTGGTTAAACTTCGAGGATAAGAGTCTTTAATTGCATTTCTGAAAAGTAATTATGGATAACAGGTTGTGTCGCCTTAGAAGGGGAACGGTAGTTGAACAAGTTGATGTATAAAGAACTTAGTTGAGTTGTGTGATACGATTCATTGGCCCTCGCGGTCTATTTGCCAGTTTGCGCCTCTTTCTAGACATTGAGCTTATTTGCTAGCCTTCGGGCTTATTTGCTGGCCATCGAGGCTTATTTGATGGCCACCAAGGCCTATTTGACGGTCTACATGACCTATTTGTCACCCTGAGCAGAACCTATTTTGTAACATCCCGTACTTTCGGGTCACGGTTTGAACAGCTAGGCGTATGTAAAATCGCTAGGCGTGTGCCCGAGCGTTGGGAAGATTTATGGTATATTTACGTATGCTAATAAAGAGATTAGTATATGAAAGGGATTAAACCCCAAAATAATTTTAGACATAACAAGTGTGACGACAGGAAGCGGAAATAAATTTGGTGCGTGCATAAAGAGGTTATGGACTAGTGTCATATCACAAAAATTATGACATTAAGTACATGAGAGTCTTATAAGTTATTAAGATTTAAGTGAATTGGATCACTGAATTAATTATGTGTGTCATTGATTAATTGATTTAAGTGAAGGGGATAAGATTAGTGGGGGTGTGTACGTATGGCTTTAAAAGAAAAGGTTCTAAATGACTAAGGTGTAGTACTAAGTGCTGGCAGCAAATCAGAGAAGCCAAAATGACTAAGTCTAAACAATTGAATGGAGGGCAGCTCATGAAATTGATAAGTGGGAGACCAAATCATAACATTCATTAATTTCTTTTAAGGCATCTTTTAAGAGGGAATTTATATCTTAGTTTTGGGGAAACAAATGAGAACGTCCACCAATTCTCCTTAGCATCCCATTTTAATATACCACCCAATTCTCCAGGTTGTAATTATTTCAGGAAGCAACAAATGAATCCAATATTTTTCCATTCTAAAAACCTACCAAACACCCACTTTTCGTTCCAGTAACAAGAAAAAAGAAATTGATCATCTGCACTGTTATAAACTCGATATGGTGTTCTGGGAATTAATGGCAGTGACTCGGGTTCTCCATTTTTAGATTTTTATGTGAAATTGTTCCAGCAAATTCAATACATGAGTTATTGAAAGGACAAAATTCGAGGTATGTCAAGGAAAATTATTTCTTTCTTTTGGCATGTTCCATGTAACGTAATATAACCGTGATATTGCTCCATAATTTATTCTACACCTAGTAGTTAAGAATATTCATGTTATTGATTCCTATGTTAAAAGCATGTCTAAATATGTTCCTAAGTCCTTATTAAGGCATACAGAAAAGATGTTAATATTTACGGCGTTAACCGAAGGTACAAGGAAATTATGTCATTCAGGATATTTTATTGTGATTCATGCATTTTCATTTGCATTGCATTCATGTTTTATCCAAGACCGTATATTGGGGATGGGAAACGGGAAACGCAGACCACTTGATCAACTAGTTATGATAATGATAAAACTTGTGTGGCTAACCTGTGTGTCTTAATGAAGGAAGATGCATGATTAAGGGCCAAGATATATATATATATATATATATGATGTGGGGAGGAAGATGCCCTTGTGTGGCTAGTATATATGTATTTACCGCATTGTGCATGACATGTAGACATATTATGCCACAGAGGCCGACATGAAATGATGCCCACAGAGGCTGTTATGGTAAGGAAGATGCCCAATGGGGCCGATGTATATGTATACCGCATTTTGCATGATATTTAGGCATATGTATTAGGACCCGCAATGATATGTACTATTGGTCGGTTGTTTCTGTTTTAGTGTTGTTATATCCCTGTTATACTATTATTCATGCCTGACATACTCAGTACATCAGTTGTACTGACGTCCCTTTTGTCGGGGGACGTTGCGTTTCATACCCGCAGGTTCAGTTAAGGAAGGTGACAATTCACGTTAGTTGATTTCGGATCCAGCGGATTTTTGGAGCACTCCCCTTGTTCGGAGTGTTGGTCTAATTTTGGTACGGTACTTTTGCTTGTATATATGGGTATGGCGGGGCCCTGTCCCGACCTTTGATGTTGCTACTCCTAGAGGCTTGTAGACAGGTGTCCTGTGGATAGTGGTCTTGTATGGCCTTGTCGGCCTTGGTATGGGTATGTGTATATATAAGATAGTTACCTGATTTTCATAATTTTCTTTCGGCTTAGTCCGTAATTAATTATGATTAGATGTTAAATATACGCATGGTGGTACCCGGCGAGTGGGATCCGGGTGCCCGTCGCGGCACTCCGGTTTGGGTCTTGACATATTTGGTAGACAAAGATTGACTAAATAAGTAGACAACACTTAGGCCTGCTGTTATACGTTCACGAGTATAATTGATAAGTGTTCTAGTAAGTGTCACCTACAGGTAAGTGACAATCCTCCTATACTTGTTGTTACTTGTTTACTTTAAGTTCCAGTGTTTATCATTTGCTTTATCCGCCTTACATACTTGGTGCATTATTCGTACTGGCGTTTCTTTTGCCGAGGGCGCTGCATGTCATGTTGCACGTCCAGGTTCGCAAGTGGAAAATTTGTGGGCAGATGCTCTAATTGATTATCAGAGTTTTGGTGAGCTCTACTTTATCCTAAAGTAGCCGAGTCGAGTCACTTGGGATATAGTTGTACATGCTAGTTGGGAAGGCTAGGGCCCTGTCCCGATCAAATTGTTTTGTCAAATATTCTTAGAGGATTTTGTAGACAGATGGACACCTGTGGTCAGTAGTGTTATGTAATGTTGTGTTATACAGTTGAGGCCTTGTAGGCCTACATATCTATATACTTATTTTGGGATCTTCCAGTTGTAGGTAATTGAACGTAGTAAACTACTTGTATTGTCGAGTACCCTACTTATATCGAGATGGTATTAGGTGCTCGACCACCCCACTAAGGTTGGGAGGTGACACAATCAAAGGCCGAATGAGATTTTGGATTACTTCCAGAGAGAATGAATGCTACCGCCATAGGTTCTGGATAACTAGGTCGCAATGGCTTTTACTGAAAACCTGAATATTGTAAGCTCGGAAGCTACAGGGAAACTCAACAAAAGTTTAAAGGAATTTCCCCTGACCACTTTGAATGATGTGTATAATCGTTACAACACAAAGCTTTGGGTGGAAGAAGATCTCAATTCATCAGTCATCATCTCCGACACGACTAGTAACGGTATGAAGATTATCCTGTACGCTCGACTAGGTGGCCAAAGATCGATGAAGGAATTTGTCAAACTGATATGATCCTTAGCAAAGCATGTCTCACATGGGACTGAAATAAAAGAAGAGTCCACTCGAAGACTATATAGAATTTGGCCACTAAGAAAACGCAGGATCATCCCAGCCAACTACACAATTGGGAGCCTCTAGACTAGCCAACCATTGTTTTGTCATTACGATACTAATGGTCAAGATAAAGATTTTGGGAAACAAGGTTAAGTGGCCAAAGGATATGATGCAAGACCCCAACAAAAGAAGTCAAGCATATTGTTGTTAATAGCATCACAAACACAGTCATACCACAAAGAATTATCGAGGACTTCAACTAGAAGTAGCCCACCTTTTGAACCAAGGCTACCTATGGAAGTTCCTTTATGAAAAAGAGAAACAAGTGTTTTCTAAGAGCTGGACGGGCGACGATTCGCCCCGACCTCCATCTCCAAAATGAGTTGTCAATTTTATTACTGGGAGCCAAGGTCAACGGGGTCTCAACTCATAAATACAGCAAGGTCTCAATTACATAGGGTAAAAGGAGTCGAGAAACCTTCGACAACATTTCCTATTGCGAGGGAGACACATACAGACTAATGTTATCACATGCCGACACATTGCTAGTAATATTATGTGTTTTGATACTGATGTTGAACGTGTTTTGATTGATCCAAGTAGTTCGATGAACCTCATCTATGCGTAAGTCCTAAAGGAAATGCAACTGGCCAACCATATTATCCCAGCGACTGTTGTTGAGGCTTAACAATTCCAGTGAGACTACGATTAGAGAATACATCTTGCCAACCATTTCCCTAAGTGTCACAAAAGTAACCCCTTTCAAGGTGATGTCCAGATAAATGGAATACAATATCACCACGAGGAGACCATGGATCTATGCCATGGAAGTTGTACCTTCTACCGTGCATCAAGTGATCAAGTTGCCCAACCAATAGGGAATCATAGAAATTTTGGAAGAACAAAGGGTGTTTCGAGAATGTTATTCAGTAGCCATGGCCAACGCTGTCACTCAGTAGAAACAATAACAACTACAACAACAGGGCCTCTTGAACGTCCCCAAGGCAGTTCACAAAAATCATTCATCTTGCACAAAAAATGCAGGATAATTCAAGGACTCCGAAAGAACCATCTTGACAAAACTGGGGACTTAGGAAGAACCTGTCCTAGAGAAATCAGTGTCACATGAAGGGCAATCAACAACAACTACAGAGGAGTTGGACATGGTCACTCTCTTATCTAACGCCCCTAAGAAGAAAATATATTTGGGTTTGGAAATGGACTCTACACTCATAGGTAAACATATTTCATTTTTAAAAGATAACATGTGCAGCTTTGCTTGGTCCTATAATGATATGCTAGGTATAGACCTAAAAGTCATTACACACAAGCCGAACGTTGATCCTTTCCACAAATCGGTCAAGAAAAAACTAAGACTGCAAGCTAGAATAAAATTCGAGGTCATCAAGGATGAAGTCAGCAAACTCCTTAAAAATGGTTCAATTCAAGAGGTAAAAGTACCAATATTGGCTGACCAATGCTATGGCAGTTCCCAAGAAGAATGACAATTGGAGGATGTGCATAGATTTCAAATATCTGAATAAAGCATGCCTGAAATATGCCTTTTAGTTTCCATATATCGATCAACTCATCGATGGTACCTCCCGCCATGAGATGTTGAGCTTCCTTGACACTTATTCTGGATATAATCAAATCCAAGTGGATCCGGATGACTCACAAAGGTACGTATTTCTATAAAGTAATACATTTTAGTCTTAAAATTATAGGGGCCAAATACCAACGACTAGTCAATATGATATTCAAAAATCAAATTGAAAAGACGATGAAAGTATACATTGATGATATGATGGTGACCCTCCGAGTAGAGGACCATCTGGAGCATCTAATGAAAATATTTGCAATCCTCATATAATATAACATGAAGCTAAACCCGGAGAAATGTGCATTCGGTGTTTCTTTAGGTAAGTTCCTAAGGTTCCTAGTTTCAAAGAGAGGGATCAAAGTCAACCTCGACAAAATAAAGGAGATTGAAGCAATACTAGATGTACTTTCATGCACTAAAGATGTTCAAAAGTTGACTGGTAAGATTGCAACCTTTAATAGGTTCATCTCTTGATTCTCAGAATATGCCACAAGTTTTTCTCGGTGCTAAAAAACATTAGAACTTTAAATGGAAACCAGAGTGTCAGCAGGTCTTGCGAGACATGAAGAGGTATCTTACCAACCCCCCAGTACTTTCAAAACTACACGACGACGAGTAATTGCTCATTTACTTAGGAGTCTCGAAATCCCCCCCCCCCCACCCCCCCACCCCAAGTGCAGTACTAGCTCAAGAGGAAAAAGGTACACAATTTTTAATTTACTATTTGAGTAACAACTTGCTCAGTGTTGAAACTAGATACCTCACCTAGAAAAGTTGACCTTGGAACTAGTTATGGCCTCACAAAAGTTAAGGCTTACTTCCAAAGCCATTCCTTTTCGGTTGTTCCAACCTTCCAATTACAGAATACTTTACATAAGTAAGAGTTCTCGGGACGACTTGACAAATAAGTTGTCAAACTTAGTGAATTTGATATTACTTACCATCCCCGTATGAAAATAAAGTGTCATGTAGGGATCCTTCCAAAAGCAAATAAAGAAGCTATACTGGCCTTCAGACCTAGCTCAGGGACTTGAACCTTGTACACAGACGAATCATCCAACGTGAAAGGGTCCAATATGAGAGTGGCATTAGTCAATCCTATTTGGGAAAAAAATTCATCTTGCTATTAAATGTCATTTCTCCACTAACAATGAAACAAAATATAAAGATATAATTGCAAGCTTAGAACTATCCTTTGAGCTCAAATTAGAAAATATTGAGTTGAAAGTGACTCACAACTAGTAATCATTCAGATCGTGGGACAGTACGGGGCAAGAGATGCCCGAATGCAAACATGCATAGCTAGGGTTATTATATTACAATCTTAGCTCTGGAAGGAAAAGCCATATAGATTCTCGAGGAAGAGAATGCTGAAACCGATGCTTTATCAAATCTGGCTTTTGCATTCGACCTTATAGGAGAAAGAAGGCAGCTAATATTCCACTTGCTCCACTCGGACATTGATAAGTATGTGGTAAACACCTTTCACCTGACCTAGGATCGATGTAATTAGTTTAGTAGATATTTGTAACATGGGACGCTAGCTGAGAACAAGAAAGTCGCAATGAAACATAAGATTAGAACACGTCGTTATTGCCTCATTGAAGGCGAGTTCTATAGAAAGACTTTTGCTCAATTGCTCGCACCAAGACAGAAAAAAGTGTAATGTTTGAGGTCCACGAAGGACATTATGTCAATCACTAGTGATATATTGCTAGTAAGGAAGCTTATTCAGGTTGGATATTATTGGCTCCTGATAGAGGATGACTCAAAAGAATATGTTAAGAAATGTGACAACTATCAACATGTACGCTAACTCGGTACATCAGCCTACCGAATCGCTACACTCCATACTAGAATATTGGCCCTCTATGAAATGGGGAATAAATATAGTTACATCCCTACCAACTACCCTAGGCTAGGTTTGATTCCTACTTATTTTGACTGATTACTTCTCCAAGTGCGTAGAAGTTGGAGCTTTCTCCAAAATCCGAGAGAGGGAAGTCATCAACTTCATAAGAAGGAATATTAATTGTTGGTATGGTGTCCTTAAGGAAATAGTCTGCGACAACGGGCTCCAGTTTGTTGGCTTGGTGACTAATTTTTCCTAAGGCTGAAAACTTAAAAGAATAAATTCAACACCGTACTATCCAAGAGAAAACAGACATGCAGAGTCATCAAACAAGATCCTGATCAACTACTTGAAAAAGAGGCTAGAAGAAGCTAAGGGCAGATGGACGGAGGAATTGCCAAGGGTCTTATGGTGTTACCAAATGACGACAAAGACGAGCAGTAGAGAAACTTTATTCTCACTTGTTTACGGAGCATAGGCACTTATCCTAGTCAAGGTCATTGAATCGAGTCTAAGGTACGCTTGTGCAACTGAAGACTCAAATGACCGACCAATGAGAATCGGGCTGGATCTCTTAAAAGGTCGTTGAGAGATTGCACTCATACGAATGGTTTTGAAGAAACAAAGGATTGAGATGTACTACAATGGAAGATCCAATTTCATGTATTTCAAACTCGGGGACTTCGTACTCAGAAAAGTGTTACTGAGGACCAATGGTCCTAATGCAGGCAAGCTCTGACCCAACTGGGAAGACCATATAGTGCCAAAGACGATGCCGAAAAATGAGCTTAATCAGCTTGTGACTATGGAAGGTGAACTTCTCCCATCTAACTGGAATGTTACTTACCTGAAGCGCTACTACGTATAATAAGGAAGATTCTAACGGCTCAATCTTTTCCTTTCTTTTCAATACTTTTACTTGCTTTAATTTTTACTAACCCTTTTTTAATGAAGGCTTAGTTGGCTCTAATGGTGACTACAGACTACCAGAAACTTATAAGAACACCATATGTTCCACACCGGGAATGTCTAAAAACGTTTGACTAAATGCTAGTGCCTCCTTTATATAAAAAGAACATTTACACCCTGTCCTTGTTATTTCCTCTTCAGGAACATAATCGAGGGAGAATACGCCAGAACCAAGTGTGATACCTGATGTCCAAGTAATAAGTTTGTCTCGAACGATAAGTCGCAAAGCTAGTGCCCAAGCCCTCACGCTTCAAGCTCGGACACTGGGGGGACTATATGGTGCAACAAGGCTAAGGAGCTCAACAAGGCCGAAGAGCTCAACAAAAGTTAAGGCTCGGTACAGTTTAGTAACAGAGTTATCCCTGTACACATCAAAAGCATTAAAATACTACATGTAAGGGCAAAGAGCATGTTCTAAGATTAGAGAGATTTCCATCTTATTTTATAATAACAATTCGGCAGTGGCCCAATTTACTTGAACTGACTCAAAAAACCTAATGAAACAACTTAAATTTGTAAAAAACCCTCATAAACAGCTAACTCTAAGTACAAACTAGTGCCTTTTGGATTTAAATATCACGTTGTGTGTTCAGTCTATTACATGACCATCAATTGTCATGATACAAAGTCCTTGAGACTCTTTATGTATTCTTGGATTCAATATCCCTTTAATTTGGTATAATAAACAAGAATGTTTACCATAATTTTGGACGCATTGTCCCTTCTTTACATGTCTCTTTACCCATCTAGATAATTAAGTATATAATACCTAAAGTGAGATGTCACTCTTCACAAGCATAAAACATTCTACAGGCCCGTACTTCAATTATTTTTTAGACAAACATAAAGGCCACCCTTTCAGGTAAGTCAGACACTAGAATGAAGGTGCAATATAATATAAATGCTCAGGAAATGTGAGCAAACTCTTTTACCAGTAAACATGTTAGAGCAATAAATCAAAGCTGTAGAATCCACAACAACACGTATCTGAGAGACATAAAAATTAAGAGGCAAATGTGTCTAAAGTCAAATGATACACATTAATAGTTCTTATATTTACAAGGACCAAAGGCAAGATGCAACACAAAATTCAGATGTAAGCTTGCATTAAGGTCCGAAAATCAAATGAAAGTTTGCCATCCTAAGGGGTGAGAGCACCATGATGAAGAAGACCATTAGAGTCCATGCTGAAAGAATTGGAGAAACCATCCACAATCGCATCCCTCTCCTTGTTGGTAATATGGGATTGATCTTCACCAAGGGTGATTTGAAAGAAATAAGTGCTCAATTTTCCCGCCAAGACCCGTATGATCTGATTGAAGGAGTAGAACCTAAATACGTAATAGGAGCCTAGGAGGAGGGTAAAACGTCCGAGTTCAGAGATACTGGTGAAGTAGATGAAGGATGCGCTGAGATACTCTCATCTCCCCGGACTAGAGACTCGAAGTCATTGTCATCCTTCTCCGAATTATCCAAAATGACATCGAGGAATGAAGCATTTATAAGCCACTGAGACTCGTTAATCTCATCCTCCATCGCCTTAAGAGAACATGGAAGGTCTGGAATCCTAGCATAAACATCGCAAAGAATACTCACCCAGATCTTTATCGTTTCCCAGATCTGATCCAACTTTTGTGAGTATCAGACTCCAAGAGTGACCACTCATTCTCCCACTCCCAGGTAACCTGTAACACCCCATACTTTCGGGCGATAATTTGAGCAGCTAAACGTATGCAAGTAGACCCGAGCCTTGGGGGATTGTACGCAAATGAAGAGCTTGGTATAGAAAAGATGCGGTCCAAAATAATTTAAGATTTTAAAAGTGTGACGACGGAGATTAATAATAATAGTTTGTATGTCCCAAAAAAGGTTATGGACTAATGCTCTATCACATAAGTATGATAATGAGTATGTGAAGTGTGTTAAAATGATTTTATATAGATATTATTATTACTGCTTTATGGGATACACCTTAATTTTATATATGACATGAGAAATTTTATAAATAAGATTTTATTTATCATATTAATAAACTTTATTTTCTCATAAGAAGAAATTATCTTTACCCATTTTGAGAATTAATAGTACAAAAAAATTGTACTCTTGATATTAGGTTGTATATATTAGAATTTGATAAGATATAATTTTTATCAATGTCTCAATCTTTATAAAATAATAGTATGTCTTAATTTCATAAAATACCTATGATTTATTGATAGTATAACTAGAACTGTAGAGATTTATTAATTAAGAAAATGATTTTTATAATATTAAAGTATCTATTTAAGGGATAATAATGTTTGTTTTTTTATCATTTTTATATCAAAGAATATGTGTCACAAATTGGGAACTCTCACCAACAAATCAAGACATGTAAATGCCATGTCATTTAGTGTTTATTCTCTTCATTATCTTTATTAAATATTATGTATACACACACTTTCATACAGGGGGAAGGCAACAAAACGTTGCAGGATTTTCTTATATAACAAAGGGGAGCAACATCTCTTATTAGTTTATCTAATTTCCTTAAGAACTTAGCAGCAACAACATATCTCATTCCATTCAAATAGAAACATTTTTTTAAAAGTAAATCGAAGGTTACTTCGTAGTGAAGTAAGGTTCGGGAAAGGATTGTTCTCGACATATAGGATTAAGGTGTTGTACGGGTGAATTCATTGTGGTTATTGAGCAAATCGACAAAAGGTATGTTAAGGAAAATCATTCTTTCTTTTGGCATGTTCCATGTAACGAAACGTGAACGTAATATTGTCCCATAAATGATTCTACTCTTAGTAGTTAAGGATGTTCATGTTATTCATTCTTATGTTCATAGAATTTCTAAATATGTTCCTATAACTTTATTGAGGTATATAGAAAAGATGTTAGTATTCATAATGTTAATCGGAGGTGAAGCGTCATTACATCACTCCGACAAACTTATAGTGTCTTATTATCATATCATTCATGCATTATATTCATGTATTACCCTTGACCACAAAGGAGTTATATACTCTACTATATGTATGCATTATATATGTATGGGGATGGGAAAAGGGAAGGCGTTATATACGCACCACCACCTGCAGCTGGTACAGATATACGATGATAATTATGCCCACAGAGGTTGATATGATATGATGGGATGCCCACAGAGGCTTGATGGAGTTATATACGCATATGTATATGTATGATCGCATTGTTCATGATATTTAAGCATATTATGGCCCTCAGAGTCATTCTGTAAAGGTATGACACTTATGCATATTATGGCCCTCAGAGGCATTCTTTACTGGTTGGTTGTTTCTTGTCACATGTTACTTTTAGGTCTCTATTATGCTATTCTTCATGCATGACATACTCGGTACATCATTCGTACTGACATCTCTTTTGTCGGGGGATGCTGCGTTTCATGCCCGCAGGTAGATAGGGTGACAGTCAGCACTAGTAGGTTGCCAGTTCAGCTGATATTGGAGCACTCCATTTATCTCGGGGTTGCGGTCTAGTCTTGGGATGATATTTTCGTTTGCGTATACATATGGGTATGGCGGGGTCCTGTCCCGACCTTATGATGTCACGTACTCTTTAGATGCGTGTAGTCAGTTGTCATGTATATAGTAATCGTGTATCGCCCTGTCGGCCTTGATGTATGTATACGTATATAGGTTGAGTCCTTCTGGTTGCAGGATTTTACCTAGTTTTTTTCGGTTTTCTATTTCCATACGTCAATAGGGTATCTCGTGGCGACCCTTGTGGGCTATGAGAAATTATGGTTGTATGCTAAATATATGATTAGTAGTACTCGGCAAGTAACGTTCGGGTGCCTGTCATGACCCTCCGGTTTGGGTCGTTAAAAATTTGGTATCAGAGCAGGTCTATCCTAAGGATGTCTACAAGCTGTATCTGGTAGTCTTGTTTATCGGTGTGTAGCGCATCACACTTATAAGAAGGAGGCTACAAGGCATTTAGGATTGTCTCCTCCTTTCATAACCTAGATCGTTCGATAGAGCCGAGTCGTAAGAAAATTTGTTCCTAATCCTATTTTTCCATTTGAAATTGCAGCTATATCTATGACGAGAGAGACCCTGTTAGTAAAAGTATGGGTATGGAGGTGAGGGAAGATACTAGACAGGTACCACATGCTGGTACGGGTTAGAGGGCTACGAAAGTAGTAAAAGAGACGTAAGTTACACGATTGAATCAGACCCGTCGGAGATCATGGTTTCTATTGAGGAGGATCCATCCGAGGATCCGTACGAGTCGCCCACTCGAACAGTTTTGGTTCTGCCAACAGAATATGGGGCAAGGGGAGTTTCAACCTCATCAAGGCCCTTAGTTTCAGTATCGGGCCCCGTTGATCATGGTGCGAGTGGAGCAGCCTAGGGATTGTCACAACCGGGTTCCCTTCAAGCTTAACACCATGTCAGGGTATTTATTTCATTTACGGACACAGACTCTTCTGAGGTTCCGGGAAGTTCACAATCTTGGGAGTCCGTTAATTAGGGCTCACAGTATATGCCATGAAATATGTGAAGGAAGAGGAAAGTAGGCAGGCCAAGAGGAGGTGAGTAGTTAGTAAGGATAGGAGTTCCCCTTCAAAGTGTATCTGATCGAGGTTCACTTATAGGACCAAGGTAGGACAGTGCAGGTACATTAACAAGATCACAACATTGTCCTAGCGCCTATCCTAATAGACCATAAGGTCCTTATATTAGTTACTTTTAAGCAGATCATGTATTGTGCTTAATCGATATGTGGTTGTATGTTTGGATTAATCGAAGAGGTAATTAGATTATGTATGTGGATTGATAAGATTGTTGTATAGTTTAGTGTTGTGAATATATGTGTCTATTTTATTTCAAATTGCTTGTGTATGCATGAATAACATACATATAAGCTAAGATGGTTGAAGAACTTAATTAGATCATAACATTGGTGTAGTTTCAACTATTTGTTTGAGTGGTCCATTTTGTTCACATGCTTGGTCTTTGTTGTCCAGTTGATAATTAAGAATGGACTAATATGAGTATGAAATAGCTAGTTTAAATAGATAGTTCTAATTTGGTTAAAGGATGTGTGTTAAAATTCAGTTTTCTTACCTAAACCTCTTTAGTGCAGTTGGGTTTCAAATGAGTAAGTTACTTGTCAAAAGGGTAGAAAATGTTCAGAGAATCATGTGTGGTCACTGTTTTGGTAGTGAGAAATGATTTGAATATGCTCTCTTTTGGTATTATTAAAATGAGGTAGAACAGTAGTTCAAAGATTGATAATGGTTTTCTCTTCCTTTAAGATTCAGTTGCAAATTTGAAATTCTACTTAAACTGATGCTTATTTATGTGCTTAAAGAAAATATGTCTTCCTAAGAAATTAGTAGTAATTTCTGCAACAAACTTATGAGTTCTGAGATAGTTACTTAGCTTCAGGACAATGCTAACTCTTAGAATGATATGTTACTCTTTTCTACAATGATTGAAGTTTTCTTAGTTTAAGAACTGTCTTGTTTGAGAGTTTCTGTCCAATTTCTTTATTGGTATTCACTTACAACTTTTGTTAAGTTTAGAACATTTTCAGCATCTTTAAAACTATCAATTTGATGTGATTTTCTTACTTGCATCTTCACTGCCTTTGTTATTATCTTACTGGTTGAAACCCAAAGCTTTCCTTAAAACGACACTAGTAAGATTTGTAAGGCAAGAAATACCCACCACAACTTGATATAGTATGTATGTATGTACATGTCCCTTCTGAGCACCCAAATGTCGTTAAGGATGCCATACTATGAGACGTATATCCCGACGAAAGTTAAGTTACAGGAATAAAATTGATGTGGGAGACAACAGTCTAAGAAGCTAAGGTGGTGACTACACTCACCAAATGAGGGGAGATATAAGGGAACATCCAAATACTCAGAAGGTAAAAGTAGCAAAAAAAAAGAGATGTTGACTTAAAAGAAGCTACTATGACTATGGAGGAAGGTAAATGGATTCAGAAGTTAGTAACATGCCAAGAAGGATCGAGATAGAGATGAGAGATTGCAGATGTTTTGGGAAAGAATGATAAAAAGGATATCATGTTCGGTTATCTAACTAACCACCTCCTGCATAAAGCGTGTCAACAGTCAACTCTATCAGATAAAGAATGGAATAAGTTCATAACAGAAGACTTCAAGACTGCCAATGCAAGGAAAAACGCGTGTAAGGTTCCGAGAAAGGTTACCTATGGCAAATACTATGGCGAGACCACGAAAAAAAGGGAGTACGATAAGTTACCCCATAACATCGGGTTTCGGAAATTGTGGGTACTCAAGACGGAGGCAAAGTATTAACATTATTGCTATTAAATATGTTGGTCAAGAATAAGGGAAAACGACGACATTGATACCACGCAAAAGAAGTTACAAGGCATATGGGTACTAAAACAACTTGTGTATGTATATAGAGAGTGTCAGCAAAAGGTCAAGGGTGGAAATCACTCAACGTATGGCGCTAAAGAAGGAACTAGAGAAGCTAGGTAAAATGAGAGCAGAGTCTGATCTATGAGGAAAAGTATAATACAAGTGCTTCCTGGATATGTAATGGCCATAGTAGTTGCAATATCGTATGACATATAGGTTGAAAATAGTATTTTGTGTAATCGGAACGGAGTCAAAGACAACCGGCAATCCAGACGAGGAGCCTAGAGGTAAGAGTGGTTGGTTCAGGGTAAGTTAAGGATTAAGAGCACATGAAATGACAAGAGATAAATTTCGCGTTGAGAGCCAAGAAGGAGCCGATTTATAGATATTAAGTGAGACTAGAATGAATTACCTAAGCTTAAATCAAAAGAATCGAGTATCGGAATGGAAGTAGCCATTGGTAGGTCCGCAGGTAAAGGGTATGGTGTGAGGACAAGTGTGATCATGAGAAAACTAGTCGTGGAAATCCCAACATTCGAGGACGAATGTTTCTAAGGGGGAAAGAATGTAACACCCCGTACTTTCGGGAAATAATTTGAGCAGTTAAACGTATGCAAGTAGGCCCGAGCCTTGGGAGATTTATGTCATATTCATGTACGCAAATGAAGAGCTTGGTATAGAAAAGGATGCGGCCCAAAATAATTTAAGATTTTAAAAGTGTGACGACGATGATTAATAATAATAGTTTGTATATCCCAAAAAGGTTATGGACTAATGCTATATCACATAAGTATGATAATAAGTATGTGAAGTGTGTTAAAATGATTTTATATAGATATTATTATTACTGCTTTGTGGGATACACCTTAATTTTATATATGACATGACAAATTTTATAAATAAGATTTTATTTATCATATTAATAAACTTTATTTTCTCATAAGAAGAAATTATCTTTACCCATTTCGAGAATTAATAATACAAAAAAAATCGTACTCTTGATATTAGGTTGTATATATCAGAATTTGATAAGATATAATTTTTATCAATGTCTCAATCTTTATAAAATAATAGTCTATGTCTTAATTTCATTAAATACCTATGATTTACTGATAGTATAACTAGAACTGTATAGATTTGTTAATTAAGAAAATGATTTTTATAATATTAAAGTATCTATTTAAGGGATAATGATCTTTTTTTTTATCATTTTTAAAACAAAGAATATGTGTCACAAATTGGGAACTCTCACCACCAAATCAAGACATGTGGAATTCCATGTCATTTAGTGTTTATTCTCTTCATTATCTTTGTTAAATATTATGTATACACACACTTTACAAGGGGAAGGCAACAAAACGTTGCTGGATTTTCTTATTTAACAAAAGGCAGCAACATCTCTTATTAATTTATCTAATTTCCTTAAGAACTTAGCAGCAACAACATATCTCATTCCATTCAAATAGAAACATTTTTTTAAAAATTTAAGTAAATCGAAGGTTACTTCTGTAACATCCCGTGCTTTCGGGTCACGGTTTGAATCGCTAGGCGTGTGCAAATGGACCCGAGCGTTGGAAAATTTATGTTATATTTACATATGCTAATAAAGAGATTAGTATATAAAATGATTGAAACTCGAAATAATTTTGGACGTAAGAAGCGTGACGACGGGGATCGGAAATAAATTTGATGTGCGCATAAAGAGGTTATGGACTAGTGTCATATCACAAAATTATGATATTGAGTACAAGAAGGTTTTTATAAGTTATCAAGATTTAAGTGAATTGGGATCACAGAATTAATTATGTGTGTGATTGATTAATTGTGCGTATAATTAATCTTAATGGGAGACAAGTCTAAGTGGAATTGTGTACGTGTAGTCAACCTAGTTAATCCTAAAATGACTAAGCCTAGGAACTAAGTGGTGTCATGTGTAGGGATTAAGTGGGTTAGGGGTCCCTAATGAAACTACACGTATTAGCTGGTATAGGATATATAGCATTTGGTATTTAAGCATTTCATGTTGTGCGATTAAGGCACTACCACCCCTTTACATTTAGGTGCACGCCATATCCTCTTTGGAGGAACAACAAAATTGTGCACACATAGCAACATTTCGTGAAAACCATTGGAAACTTCATGTTTTGTAGTCTATCCAAGCAAGTGTGTGTAATGCAATTGAGTTCAAAAAGGGTAACATGAGTTGGAAATTTTAAGCAATAACAGCCACGATTGTTTCTACTTTAACGAAACGGAGGTATGTTAAGACAAATTATTTTTCTTTTGTCATGTTCCATGTAACGAAATATAACCGTGATATTGTTTCATAAATTATTCTACTCCTAGTGGTTAAGAATATTCATATTATTAATTTCTATGTTAAAAGCATGTCTAAATATGTTCATAAGTCCTTATTGAGGCATACGGGAAAGATGTTGATATTCACAGTGTTAGCTGAAGGTACAAGGATATTATGTCATCCGATAAGTTCAGAATGTTTCATTGTCATTCATGCATTATACACTAACATATATTGGATTGGGTTGCACGTTCCGCAACACTAACATATATTGGATCGGGTTGCACGTCCGCAACACTAACATATATTGGATCAGGTTGCACGTCCGCAACACTAATATATATTGGATCAGGTTGCATGTTCCGCAACACTAACATATATTGGATCGGGTTGCACGTTCCGCAATATATATGCATATCTATACTGCATTGTGCATAATATTTAGGCATATGTATTAGTGCCCTCAGAGGAATTTACTGTTGGTCGGTTGTTTCTATTTCAGTTATTGTTATGTCCCTGTTATGCTATTATTCATGCCTGACATACTCAGTACATCAGTCGTACTGACGTCCCTTTTATCGGGGGCATGCCCACAGATTCAGTTAAAAAGGGTGAAGGTTCACGCTAGTAGGTTGCTGGTTCAGCTGATGTTGGAGCACTCTATTTATTTCAGAGTTGCAGTCTGGTCATGGTACAGTATTTTTGCATACGCATATGGGTATGGCGGGGTCCTATCCCGTCCTTGTGAGGTCATGTATTCTTTAGAGGCTTGTAGACAAGTGTCCTGTGTGTAGTAGTAGCCTTGTATGGCCTTGTCGGACTTGGTATATACATATAAGTTGGATTCCTGGTTTACTGTTTCCATAACCTTTTCGGCTTACTCCATGTTGAATTATGATTAGACGTTGAGTATACGATTGGTTGTACCCGGTGAGTGGGATCCAGGTGCCCGTCGCGGCCCTCCGGTTTGAGTTGTGACAATTTCGTAGTGAAGTAAGGTTCGGGAAAGGATTTTTCTCGACATATTGGATTAAGGTGTTGTACGTGTGAATTCATTATGGTTATTGAGAAAATCGACAAAAGGTATGTTAAGGTAAATCATTCTTTCTTTTGACATGTTCCATGTAACGAAACATGAACGTAATACTATCCCATAAATGATTTTATTCTTAGTAGTTAAGGATGTTCATGTTATTCGTCCTATGTTCAAAACATGTCTAAATATGTTCCTAAATCCTTATTGAGGTATATAGAAAAGATGTTAGTATTCATAATGTTAATAGAAGGTGAAGCGACATTACATTTCTCCGACAAACTTATAGTGTCTTATTATCATATCATTCATGCATTATATTCATGTATTATCCTTGACCTCAAAAGAGTTATTTATTCTACTATATGGATGCATTATATATGTATTGGGATGGAAAAGGGAAGGCGTTATATACGCACCACCACCTGCTGCTGGTACAAATATACGATGATGATTATTCCCACACAGGCTGATATGATATGATGGGATGCCCACAGAGGCTTGATGGCGTTATATACACATATGTATATGTATGACCTCATTGTGCAGGACATTTAGGCATATTATGGCCCTAAGAGGCATTCTGTACAGGTATGACACTTAGGAATATTATGGCCCTCAGAGGCATTCTCTACTGGTTGGTTGTTGCTTGTCTCATGTTACTTTTAGGTCTCTATTACGCTATTCTTTGTGCCTAACATACTCGGTACATCATTCGTACTGATGTCCCTTTTGTCGGGGGACGCTGCATTTCATGCCCGCAGGTAGATAGGGTGACGGTCAGCACCAGTAGGTTGCCAGTTCAGCTGATATTGTAGCACTCCATTTGTCCCGGGGTTGCAGTCTAGTCTTGGGACGATATTTTCGTTTGCATATGCATATGGGTATGGCAGGGCAAAATTCGTAGGAATATAATCAAGCTATCGGCATAACTATATCTCTCTTGAATCACTATCAAATAGAATGTCCAATTGTTCAGTTGGTTTAGAAAGATGATTCGTTTCAACTTCCTAATTCTCTGTCCCGACCTTATGATGTCACGTACTCTTTAGAGGCTTGTAGACAGTTGTCCTGTATATAGTAATCGTGTATGGTCCTGTCGGCCTTGATGTATACGTATATAGGTTGGGTCCTTCTAGTTGCAGAATTTTACCTAGTTTTTTTCAGTTTATTATTTCCATATGTCAGTTGGGCATCTCGTGGCGGCCCTTGTGGTGAGAAATTATGGTTGTATGCTAAATATATGATTAGTGGTACTCGATAAGTAAGGTTCGGGTGCCCGTCATGACCCTTTGGTTTGGTTCGTGACAAAACCTTTTTGGCTTCTAAGAGGACCCTCTTTAATATGGTATTGCCGACGGACAACATATTGCACTCTTCAACTATCTATTTCTCAGAACACTCTTTATGAGTGAGCAGTTCTTCTAGGGCTTGAATCCTTTGGGAGGCAGCAGATAACTTGAGATTGAGATCAATTATCTGATCTTCCAATCCCTAGTGAGCCTCCTCTAAATCCTAGGTGGCATTCTCAGCATTTTCCTCCAAAGCCATTTTTTGGCATAAAGTTGATCATTGTCCCCAGAGAGATGGGCCAACCGGGCATGCTCCTCCTGTTCTCTCTTTAAGTTGCCCTGCGAATGTATGAAAAGTCAGGATAGTTATGACTTTGAAAAAACTAACTGTAGGTTTTAAGTACGAGCATTTTTACCCGGAGATTCAAGTATAATACCCAAAAATATGGCTCCTCAGCCCTGTACCCTTTGAAACATTCCCTTTCGAGTGGACCAATCAAGTTGTCGAGGTACTACTCGGCCTGGTAGGGGATTCTCAGGAGATCTGTGTCACTAAGGATGGGGAATGTGATCACTCAATCGGGGAACTCCCGAAGGCTCTCCTTGTGGGTCAGTTTCTTGAGAAACAACCGCCTCATCAGGAGGAAAGAGAGCATGAGCATCAAGAGAAGCCCCCAGAATAGAGGATTCACCCTTTACGGTAGAAATGTTTTTGCCTCATGTAAGACTGCCCTACTGGCGTGGCCTCCGCCTTCACCTTCCCAAGCATCCAATACTGGAGGGGGTATAGTTTCTGCCTTATCCACCAACCGGTTGCGCACCACTCGGGGACTGTTCGAGAAATTACCTATATTCCTTCCAGTAGCACTTGTGCTTTTCTCAGCCTTCTTCCTTCTCTTGGTAGATCCTATTAGCGAATATTCTCAGAATATTCGTCGTATATTTTGTAATTATGATAAATGTATATTTAAGGTAACTTAGGATTCTAATTGTATTAGGAATCAACCTTTGTAAGGTAAGTTAGGATTCGTACCATATTAGGAATCAACCTTGTACAGCTATATATATTGTGAATAATGAAAGAAATTCCCAAGGAAAATTATTCTATCTTTCATGGTATCAAGAGCCTAAAACCTAAATCCTCATTCCCGGCCGAAATCAGATTTTTTTTCTTCTTTCACAGAAAAAAAAAAAAAAAATTTTTTTTTTTTTTCTGGTTTCTTCCTCCATATTTCGGCCAAACCAGAAAATTCCCTTCCCTCGACAGGCGGCAACCATGTCTTCCCCCACAAATTCCGTTTTATCCACTGGCACACTTGAAAACCCCTCTCAACGTTCAGTAACTTCTTTTCATCCAGCATTCGCCGTTAACAACATCAAGAATTTTATCCCTATAATTCTTGACCAAGAAGACTGTCAATATTCCATGTGGATGGAACTATTCTACATTCATGCATGTGCATACAACGTGCTCGATCACATTGACGAATCTGTTCCTCGTCCCACCGATGTTACAGACTCAATCGGCGTCGTCTTGACGCCATCGTCAAACAATGGATCTACGGCACCATCTCCAAAGATCCGTTATGCACTATCATGAAAACAGGTGCTACGGCACGTGAACTTTGGGTCCGGCTAGAAGAAATCTTTCGGGACAATAAAAATACTCGAAATTTGTGTATTTGGAAGAGCAATTCAACAATACCCGCCTCGAGAATTTTAACAACATGTCCGAATATTGTAAGCAACCGAAACTCATAACCGATCAACTATCCAACGTCGGGACTCTGTTTCGAAACCAAGATGGTGCTTCAACTTGTTGCGGGTTTACCGAAAGGTGAATATGACACACTCGCAACAATGATTCAACAAGCCGACCCTCTCCCAAGTTTCAACAAGGCACGTTCACAACTATTGTTGGAAGAAACTAGACGTGCTAAACAAGAGGAACATAATCAAAAGGCGTTAGCCGTTGACGGGATGGCAACACTGCGGCCAACGGCAACCGGCGAGCCCAGCGAAGCGAGCAACGAGAGCGGCGGAGGTCGTGGCGGCGAGAGGTCGCAACAACAAAGGCAAGGGCCGCGGAAAGGGCCAACGCAAGTGGACCGGACAACGACCGGACCACCGGACAGCGGCGGCGGTGGTCCAACCAGCGCAGCAGCGGTGGCCCAACCAGCGAACCGGGCCTCGCCGCATGCCCGTACCCGACCGCAGGGGCCCGGGCCCGGCAGCCTTGGTCGGCGGCTGTTGGGCCCCGCCCAGCCACCAGCAGCCCACCGGCGGCAGCAGCAGCAGCGGCAGCCCGGCGGCTGGCCTGGCCCCGACTGATTTGGGCCAGGCATACACCACCGTGAACCTTCAACAGCCCGACGACAATTGGTACATGGACACCGGAGCCACATCTCACCTCACCCGGTCGTCAGGTAACCTATCTCAACTACGTCGGTTAAAGTGTCCTCAATTTATTACTGTCGGCAATGGTAATCGCATTCCAATTGAAGGTTACGGTAACACACACACCAAACATCCACATCCACCTTTCTCCCTAAACCACGTCCTATACACACCTAACATCATTAAAAACTTAATCTCGTTAGAAAATTCACTAGCAATAATTACGTAATGTCGAATTTGACCCTTTTGGTTTTTCCGTGAAGGAACTCAATACGGGGAAAATTCTTACACGCTGCAATAGTGTGGGAGACCTCTACCCATTCACTCAATCTTCCGCTTTCAGACCGCAAGCACCTCTATCCCTTGCGGCGATCTCTCCCTCAACTTGGCACAACCGACTCGGACACCCCGGAGACCCAGTTTTTACTTTTCTTAGGACTTCTAAGCGTATTCAATGTAATAATGGGAAAATTGCCCAACACCGTTATTCTTGTCCACTAGGCAAACATACTCGTCTTCCCTTTATGTCATCAAACAAAGTGTTACTTTTTCTCCTTTTGATATTGTTCATGCTTTCGATTTATGGACATCTCCGATTGCTAGCTCTTTGGGTCATAAATTCTATCTAGTATTCTTGGATGATTTTTCACATTTTGTCCGGATTTATCCTTTGAAATTCAAATCGAAGTTTTCGCAAAATTCCTCGAGTTTCAAAAATTCATTAAGACACAATTTGAAAAACCTATTAAATCATTCCAATGTGATAATGGACGTGAATTTAATAACTCGGCATTTCACAATTTCTCGTTCTAAACAAGGCATGGTTTTCCGTTTTTCTTGTCCCTATACTTCTTCCCAAAACGGAAAGGTGAAAGAATTATACGTACCATCAATAACATGGTCCGCACACTTCGTTTCATGCACTGCCTACCACCGCCTTTTTGGGTCTATCTTTGTCAAAATGGTAGAATCCCTTCTAAATATTTTACCAATTAGCACACTCCAAAACAAAACCCCTACAGAAATCTTATACCGTAGGCAGCCATCATATGATCACATACGTATTTTTGGATGCTTATGCTACCCCAACATAGCCTCCACTGCACCCCACAAACTTGCCCCTCGCACTCTTCCATGTGTCTTCCTTGGTCTATCTCCTAATCATCGGGGCTACTTGTGCTATGACATTGCTACTCGAAAAATCATCGTCTCCCGTCATGTTACCTTTAACGAGACAACCTTTCCTTTTTCAAATCTCCGGAAATTTCAGACCACCGATTACATCTTTCTCGATGAACCGAGTTTGTCTCCGATCATCCAAAATCTGTACCGGCGAAGCAACTCACCTTTGTTCCGACGCCATCGCTCGCCTCCGGCAACAGTGTCATCTCGACCCTCCCGTAGCAATGCTACCACCCGATCCAGCTCCCACACCACCCATGCGCACCATGTTGAGTCTAATGCACCACCAACACCGCCTCCAGGTCCAGCAAATCCAACACCCTGTCGAGTCTCCGCCGCTTCGGCAACTCTGCTTGCCACCCCCCCGCGGCCCCAGTGCCTACCGATCCGAAGAACCGGTCCCGACCTCCCACTGCAGCCCCTCACCGCATGGAGACTCGTGCACAATACGGGATCTTCAAACCCAAGGTTCACTTCAATCTCTCCACACAAACCTTATCACCCATTCCAAAGAATCCAAAACTAGCTAAAGCTGGACCTCAATTGGAATGCGGCCATGTGCGAAGAGTTTAACGCTTTAACCAAGCGAGAACACTTGGGATTTGGTACCTAGACCATTTGGTGTGAATGTTATCCGGTGTATGTGGCTATTTCGTCACAAGTTCGAGACAATGGTGACTTAGAGAGGTATAAGGCAAGACTAGTTGCAAATGGCACTAATCGCAGGGAGGGTATTGATTGTGGTGAGACATTCATCCGGTTGTTAAACCGGCCACTATTCGGATTGTTCTCGGTATTGCTATGGGCTTGCATTGGCCGATTCATCGCTTGATGTCAAAAATGCGTTTCTTCATGGGGATTTGAAAGAGGCGTGTACATGCATCGCCCTCCGGTTTTGTTCATCCGGCGGCTCCACGGTTTGTGTGTCGTCTCGGGAAGTCATTGTATGGATTGAAACAGGCCCCCGCGCTTGGTATGATCGGTTCGCCGGGTATCTTACGCAAATTGGTTTTGTATGTAGCAGGTGTGATACCTCTCTCTTCACTTTTCACCGAGGTAGCAAAGACTTTGCATATTTGCTATTATATGTCGACGATATTGTTCTTACCGCCTCATCCGACGGGTTGAAGAATGAAATCATTGCTCTACTCAAAGCGAATTTGCTATGACTAACTTGGGGAAGCTAAGTTATTTTTTGGGTATATCGGTGACTAGATCCGCGCCAATATGTTCCCTGTGTCGGCGAAAGTATGCGAAGAGATAGTGTACGGGGCCAAGATGGCAAATTGTAAAATTATGCCAACTCCGGTGGACTCAAAATCCAAGCTTAGTGCCAATGACGGTGCGCCGATTTCGATCCCACTCTATATCGGAGTCTAGCGGGTGCTCTTCGCATCTTACATTCACTAGGCACGATATTGCATATGCCGTTCGGCCAGTGTGTCTGTTCATGCACGATCCCCGAGAGTCCCATTTTGCCGCCCTCAAACGTATTATCGGATATGTTAAGGGCACACTTGACTTTGGCTTACATCTATACCCCTCTCGCCCCAACCAAATTGCTAGCCTACACGGATGCGATTGGGCGGGATGCCCCGACACACGTCGCTCCACCTCCGGGTACTGTGTATTTCTTGGGGATAATCTTATCTCATGGTCCGCCAAGCGGCAGGCCACGCTGTCCCGTTCGAGTGCTGAAGCAGAATATCGCGGAGTTGCTAATGTCGTCGCTGAGATCTGTTGGCTCCGAAATCTTCTTTTGGAGCTCCAGTGTCCATTACGCAAGGCGTCTATAGTTTATTGTGACAACATATCTGCTATCTATATGTCTCATAATCCAGTCCAACATCAGCGAACTAAGCATATTGAGATGGATATCCACTTTGTGCGAGAGAAGGTTGCTCGTGGTCGGTCAAAATTTTACACGTGCCTTCCTCGTATCCGTATGCCAGATATTTTCACAAAGGGACTACCGCGACAGCTCTTCACCGACTTTCGATCCAGCCTTAGCATTCGGCCTCCTCCCGCTCCGTCTGAGGGGGAGTATTAGCGAATATTCTCAGAATATTCGTCGTATATTTTGTAATTATGATAAATGTATATTTAAGGTAACTTAGGATTCTAATTGTATTAGGAATCAACCTTTGTAAGGTAAGTTAGGATTCGTACCATATTAGGAATCAACCTTGTACAGCTATATATATTGTGAATAATGAAAGAAATTACCAAGGAAAATTATTCTATCTTTCAGATCCGATTGGTCGGGAAGATCTGGATCTCTTCCCATGAGAAGCCGAGAGAGAACCTCCGGGACTGAACTTGTCAGAGCTACCAAATCCCAAATCTATTGTTGTGAGCGTGAGAAAGAAAAAATGCCCTGGTTCTGGGAGCGTACTAACAATCTTGTGGAAAGTTCATGGTCAAAATCAGGTCCGTCTCAAACATTTTTGGGGCCCTGTTCTAATTCGTAAAAATGAACCCTTAATATAAGTACATATACGATTTAAATAATTAAATTGGACTAAGACCTGTGAACACCTGCGAATTATGGACATTTACAGTAAATTCTGGCTAATAATACTTAATAAAAAATGAAAAAAGGCCCCCCTAAAATTTTTCATTTTTCGGGCCCTGTGCGGTAGCACAGCTTTCACGGGCCCAAAAACGGCCCTGGTCAAAATAACTCTTATAAAATGAATATTGCATTAGACATATTTAAGAGGCTAGCACTTACCATTAGTCTTGGCTGTCCATCCTCGACCCGGAGCGATAGATTTCCATATTGATCTTGAGGATCTGTTGGAGGAACTCAGAATATTCCCTACCCAATCCTCAATATATTTCACCCCCTTGATGGTAACCTCCAAATATGTGTGCTGGGAAAGGTTGGAAAACAAAAAATAAATACGTAATGTAATGTAGAAAATGCCACTTACGGTTGGGATTTCTGGTTGAAGGAAGTGGGAGTTTTTCAGTTTTTTTGAATTCGCAATATCGGGGTGAAGACATATCTCTCGGGCCATCCCCAATCGTAATCATCTTCTGTGCTCATAATCAGGGCAGATCAGCCTCGAAGGTTCATTGTCATAATCTCCCCGGTAGAACTTTGGTGAGTAAAGATGTAGAAGGTGTTGGAGACTGAACGGTTGTACATTCATATCATCCAAATACCTTAAACATGTGATTGTTCTCCAAAACTAAGGGCCCACCAATGCTAAACATATCTGGTACTTCCAGCAGAACTCATCCACGGTGACATCTACCGAGAGTCTAAACCTTATGGTGAAGGGGTAAGTATAAACGAATGAATACCCTTCTCGGTGGCTAGTGATTCTCTCATCCTTCAAATGGCAAAATACATTCACTTTGCCCTCGTCCAAGTTGCAGTCAGCCCGAATTCTTGAAAGATGCTCTTGACAAATAAATGAAGGGAGATCATTAACTGGTTTATTTTAGTCGCTGGTGGTTTTTTCCTAGAGTCGGCAGTTGGAGACCAAGTCTAGCATTTGGGAATGATTTCAGAAATGGCTATACCTCTCTGTCAAGGCCCAAAATGGTTTCTATAACTTAGATGCCAGCTCGGCGACACTAGATTTCCTCTTCCCAAATACCATAACGATGTTACCACCACCACTTCAGTTCGTATAGAAGGGTGTGATTCATCTACACCACCAGTGCTGGTGGATGGAGTAGAGTGGGGTTCGTGATTCGGTGAAGATATGACAGGAAATGCTAAAAAAATATAAAGAGGGGAGAAGTAAACTATTGTAACTGGCAAAGGCTGAAGAAGAAGATGAAGAGGAGAAACATGAACAATGAAGAGTAAAATATGAATTCATGAAGGAAGAAGGGATATTCTTAAGCAGAAGAAGTCATCATTACGTCGAAAGACGATTGACGTTCCTCCATCCCGAAATCTGCACATGCTACACAATTTCGAAACGGCATCATCGATTCAAAATTGAGGTCGTGGACAAAGTTGTGCCTGATTTCCCACTCAGTAAGGTGAATGGTTCTTTTCCGTATGGACATTTCCATTTACGGAGCTTACTCAAAAGTCCATTCGAAAAATGCGAGGACTATCTGTATTGATAAAAAACGTCAAGAAAAAATATTAAACATGTGGCAAGGAGGTAAGGAACATTGTGACACTTGTTGTTCGAGGTTACGAAAAATGTTGTGAAGTTTGCCACGGATACATCCTCAGATTTATGGATAGTGGGTGTTGAGATGATTTCATCCAAGGACTTATGGAAAAAATGAAGCGTGCATAACAAGTGGCATCTCAAGATTTGAGGGATTACACATGATCCCATTGAGAGTCCACGATTGTCGCACACTGCTAAGACATGCTTAGGGTTAGGGAAGTTAGTTAGTGAGGTCAATCCTATATCAACCCCATTATCCCCTAATTGTACGCCATCTATTTTTTTTACCTGAAATACAATATTGTTCTCTACTTTTTTCTGCAAGCAAACGATTGTTTGGGCTTTCATTCATCAAACAAATTCCATTACTGTCCAGGAGATCGAATAAGAAATTTCTTCCCTTTTATTATTCCATTCTTTATTTATACAAATTATTTTGCTTCTTATTCAATTGTCATTTACTGATTCAATCACTTAGTCAAAGATTTAATAATAGTTGAATTAATTGCGTTGCTAAAGGCCTAATTCAAATAAATTAATTGATTTTCCTAACAAAAAAAATTTAGGCTAAACAAGAGTATCAATGACCCTTCTTCTAAAGGGACATGTGTTTTCGGGCACACCCTTAGAGAAGGTAACATGCCTACAAATAAATTGGCGAATTTGGAGAAAGAACAAAATCATTTTTGGTGTTCAATGAAGTTGTTTCTTCACGAATCCATGTTTGAGCTTGTGTGAAATTGTATCAAGATGGTCTGACTAGCCTTAGATTTAGGCCAAGATGGTCTGTGTGATTGTTAATTTTGAAATAGACGGATTGCAGTCCTAGCCTAACATCTCCGGCAAGATGGTGGAAATCATTTGATTTAAAAACGTATATTAAAAGACAAATTAATATTATAAATAATTGTTTTTAGATATTTATTTTTATGAAATTTACAAATGAAGTTGAATTTTTTTATTCGTGTCTTTGATTACAAAAGAAAATAGACAAATTTTCAAGCATGAATCTTTCGAAACTCATAAATACAAATTGAACACATATAATTTAATAAGTTGTGACATGTATATTTTGATCCTAAACGGATAAAACATTCGATGCATGATAAATAACCAAATCACTTTTTGCTTCAATAAACTTTTGTAAGAGAACTTTCGACCTTAATTACCTAATAACCACTCGAATCTTTAGTAGTAACAATGTACTATAATTGTTTTGTGATCCCCCCTAGCTGATTTTAGATCATGACTTGAAGGTGTAATAATCCAAAAAAAGAAAAGAAAAAGAAACAATAAAGCATGATGCATGATGACCAAACCACAAATCTAGCAATACTTGAACCGTAAAAGGGGAAAAAGAAGGAAAAGAGAAAAAACATATAAAATTTAAGAAATATAGAGAGGATACTAGTTCTAACTTCTAAGCATTAATTTTAACTAACCTTGTGCTTGAGAAATCATAGAGCTTGGCTGTACTGGAGAATATGATAAGTCCAACTTGAGCATCACAAAGGATTGAGAGTTCCTTAGCTTTCTTGAGCAGACCACTTCTTCTCTTTGAGAAAGTCACTTGCCTGCTTGTCATATTATCGATCCTTCGAATCACTACCTTTCCTCTCCCCATCTCTTTCTTTCTAGCTAGGGTTTTCCTCTCTTCTCTTCTCTTCTCTGCATATTTAGTACTTAACAAACATATATTAGCCAAAAGTATTTGAAACATAAATCAGAAAGCTTTCTAAGCAATATTTATCCAAAAATTAGGATGACCAAAAATCATCGATCCAAGAAGTGAAAATGCTTCAGTATTTATATGCATTGACAAAGACAAGCTGTAAGGATATAGAAAAAAAAAAAAAGATCTAAGACTCAACAAGGAGCTTACTATTTTGTCAGTAACTAAGGAAGAATTAAGGTTGGAGCTGAAGGTGGGGGAAGATATTCCGAGTTTTTATTTTATTTTTGAAGAGCTAATGCTTGAAGCAATTCTAAAGCTTTATTAATTATATAAAGATATGAAGATGAGCTGTATGGTACAACCAAAACTAAACTACTTTAGCAATTAGATTAGCGGAGTAAAACAGCCATTATTCGTATTTTTCACCGCATAAGAAAAAATAATCCATGTATAAAATATTTGTATAATTAATACAATATTTAATTTGCAAAATATATAAAGCTACGCATTAATAATGTGCTATTTTCATAACTAATACAATATTCATTTCGTTTATGATATAAAATTTGCATAACAAATGCAACATTTGGCTTTCGGCGTTAATAAACCCAACATATTTTTTTTCTATCAATTATTTTATGTGGCACACTTTCAGTTTTAGTTTGTCAATGAAAGAATAACCTATTTTAATTTTTATCAAGAACTTAACTTTAAACTTCTCATTTTACCCTTAATGAGATTATTTGTAACTACATAAATGTTATATATAAAGATCACAAGTTTTAAAAGTCTTTATTTCGTACTCTACATCCAATCAAACCATATCGCGGACTTTGTTTTACTTATGCATTACTAGTATTAACATAACTTAGTCGTGTATGTGAATCTTTGCATTATGGAAAATGATTTTTGGGCAAACAATTGTGGGCACAATGAGCCGAACGGGGCATTATAGACATTTCATAATTTTTTTACCCCTTATGCCCCCAATGAAAAACTAGGATGAAAAATTTGAATTTTACTCTTTCGATTAAAGTAATGACATATTTATATTTTTAATGTATAGAAAAGGTAAACAATTTCTCTCTATTCTGACACACATTTAATGACTTGTAGCTTTTCAAGATTTCAAATACGTACTTATTTTACCTTTTTATTCATATCTACCATATAAAAGTTTTTTTCTTAACTAAAACTATTGACAATCTTACAAGTTTCTTCTAAAAGAAAAAAGTAATGGAAGACTAACTTGATTATTTGTATTAAATCTAAAAAATATTTACTTGGTGTAGAATAAAAAACGTGTTAAAGTGTATAAACCTTATTAGCATTTTATCCAAAGAATTGTAATTGTAGAAAATTAATAAAAGGTTATCTTGATTACACGTTTAAATATACTTTCTATATTTAATTTAATCTGTTATATTATCCTTTAATGATGTATGCTTAAACATATTTAATTTTATAGTCGAGTAAACTCATCTAAAAATTGTTTAATTAAACTTTCTTATATTTACTCACATTCCATTAATTAATAATTATATTAAATTATAAATTTCTAAGAAATTGGAAGAAATAAGATTTGGTTTAATGCCTATATTATTACAAGAGTTGATTTATGTTGTTGTATATCATCTAATGTACTATGTTATTGTTTATTATGGGTTGATTTAAACCAATTCTTTATAGATTTATTTTTGTTAGGTTAGTTCCTCTATTTATTCAACTGATAAATATGCTTTGATTAACCCCACTTGATATATGAAGTTATTACAACTTAGCAGTAATCAACTCAACTTTGTGATTGTCGGTTTACGGGTTCGAGCCTGGTCCACATCACAAAATTTTATTTTTATTTTTTTCAATTTGAATATACATCATTAAAGGATACTATACCGGGTAAAAATATTTTTTGTAACTAAAATTTTAAACATGTGTTTTAAAATTGGATAAACTCTTCTAAAAATGTGGAACTAATTTTTTAATATATATTTTTCTTACATTTCATTAATTAAAATTATATTGAATTTTGGCTCTTTCTGACAAAATGGAAGAAATAAATTACGCATTACTACCTATACACTATAACAAGAGTTATATATGTAGAACATAATTTTAAGGTAGAACTATAGCCTAAGAGTAGTGTATTTGAATACTTATAAAATTACATTATTTTTGTTGAATGCTAACAAAAACATTTAACTTGATTGATCCGTCGAATGTAGTCATCTGATGGTCAACTAAGTCAACTATAAGAATTAGAGAAATTAAAGAATTAAGACTATAATACTATTATTTTTTGTAATAAAACTATGTCATAAGATAATACATTTGATAACATGTATAATTACATTGTTTTGATTGAATTATAACAACAAATTCAGTACTTACCCATATTTACTCACTTACGTAGCTAACTTCTACACACGAACTTGTTGTCCTATAGTACTAATGTCTCGTACTTTAATGTAGTTACAGATAATTAACCAAAATATTAATTTTTTTCATATACTTGTATAAATCTCCAATTTCCTATGTTGTTGTTATTATTGTTGTTTATTATGAGTTGATTAAATCATTTCTTTATAAACATAACCCTGTTAGTTTGTCCCTCTAATTATTCAAGCGGATAAATATAATTTGATTAACACCACTCGAAAGAAGAAGCCATTGCAGTCCAACGGTAACCAGTCCAACCTTGCGACCGCCGATTCACGGGTTCGAATTTAATCGCGTCATATTATTTTTCCAATTTTTACATACACCATCATAGGATAATATAATGGGTTAAAATTATTTATAATTTATATCTTAAATTAGATATATTTAATTTTAAATCGAATAAATTCATATAAAGATGTGGAACTAATATTTTTTTCACATTTCATTTATTAACAGTTGTATTGAATTATGGTTCTTTCTTAGAAAATTGAAGAAATAAGTTTTGTGCACTACCTATACATTGTAACAAGAGTTATGTATGTAGAAAATAATTTTGTGATAAAACTTATTATCCTCTGATAGTATAAATAAAAAAATATATTTGAATATTTGCATAATTATATTATTTTTATTGAAGGCTAACGAAAAAATTAACTTATTGATCCGTCGAACTCAATCATTTGATGGTCAACTAAGTCAACAATAGAAATTAGAAAAAAAATTAAAATTAGGACTATAGTACTAGCTTTTTTGTGATAGAACGACGACACAAGATAATACATTTGATAATTGTATAATTACATTATTTTGGTTGAATTATTAACAATAAATTCACGTCTTACACATATTTAGTCACTTATGTAGCTAAAACTTACACACAAATTGTTATCGTACAGTAGTTGATGTCTTGTGCAATACTATAGATACCATTTATTTAACCAAATTATTAATTTTTTCATAACATTGTCTTATATATGTAGAGTGATTTTTCACCTTCACGTAGAATGAATTTTCACATTTGAATTTCAATAGCTTATAAAAATCCCACAAAGATTGTATGTTTAATTGATTTAACATGCATTTAAAATAAAACTCACACAATTCAATAAAAACGAGAATATAATAATAAGTTTGGTAAGATAAAAGAATATACTAACAAAATGGTATATCTCAGTTTATTGGACTATTAAAAGATAGAAAAAAATAATGTAGAATAAAATGGGAATTCAAATCAATCAGTGATGGAATATAAGGTTAAGAATAACTCGAATATATATATATATATATATTAAATTAGTATTTATTCAAATCAATTAACACAGTTCTTGATATAAGAAAATAAAACTTCAAATATGAGATGGTTAACCAATTAGTTTTTAAATATATAAGGATGTATATTTAAGAGAGTTAACTATTTACTTTTAAATTATAACATCATATATTCTTAATGGGAGAGAGTCAATTGCTTAATTTTAAAATATACAAAAACTTATATGAAAAAATATGAGTTATAAATTATTTAGTGGTAAAATTTATAGATGATGCGTATATTTTGAGTCAAAAAGTAAAGAAGTACAATATAGACATTTTACAATTTTCTACTCATTTTCTGCCTATAAAATTCTGCCCATTTAGCATCATCCTTGTATTATTACCTCCACATTATTAATGTTGCTCTCCCAAATGCTAAAGTAGTTGCAAGTGGGCGTAAATGATACCTCGTAGTTTCCGAATGACTTTTGATTGGCGTGTCAGTTGCAGTTCTGCAATTTAAAACTTTTAGGTCATTGTCTAACGTATAGATGACTGACAAATGTCAGGAAATTGGTGGTGATTTGGCCTAGGGTTTGCCCACTTTAGGGTTCTTCCGTCTTTTTGTGACTTATTAGCCTTTTACTCAAATAAGTAAAACGTACCTTTGTCGATACCCAAATCATCCCTAAAATTGACACTAAGTATCGTCTCGCCTTTCTCACCTTTTAACCTCTCTTCGTTCCTTGTCAAGCATGCTCAAATGGTTTTAGTTTTGTCCCTTTGCCATCTCCCTTCTTAGAAAAAGAAAAAATTATATATAATATATATATACGAGACGTAAAAGAAAAGCCTTCTCTTTCTATTAATTCTCGTTTTCTTTCTCTTCCCCATCCAGAAAATGTCGTGACACAACAAAAATAGTGAGAGAAAAGGATTGACAAAAAAGAGAGAAATGTGTAGGGTTTTGTTGGGTTCAAAACACATAAGTAAGGCACAGTGAAAGTTTAAAATTTTGTTCTTACTTAACCCAACAATTTCTTCTGGTTGGTTATATGACAATAAAAAACCTGTAACATAAAACATGAATACTTACAAGTTGTATTATCTAGAGTCTTTACTAAAGTGTGGACACACGATTTCCTTTTCGACTGTAAGCACTATGCTATGGTGTATTCCTCTGTCAAGAAAGCCAGGAAATATCGGCAGAGGTTTGAGAGAGTTTCATCCTAGACTCTAAGCCTATAATTAGTTTATAGAATTGGTGTGTTAATTAACAATGGGGAGTGCTGTATTTATAGTTGAAATTAGGGAAAATTTTTATTAGAGTTGAGCTCTAAGCCTGACCCAATAACTGAGGTGCAGTGAGCCAGTCTGACTGGGCTCACTGCCGGGTCGGCGCCGCGGCGCCTTACGTAAAATTATGTTTCCCATTTTCATTTAATATATATATTCAGCACATTAAATCCAAAATCTAATTTTGAATTAATTAAATAATTTCTATCTAATAGAAATTATCCCATAGTTATTATCAATTTAAATATCTCGATCCCAAATCGAATATTTAATACTTTCTCATTACACGCTTAGATCGAAGAGACAATCGACATAGTGTGACCCTATAGGCCTTCATATATCGACACTAATCCAATTAAGGTCCATACGGAACTCCTAGACTGCGCCGTACGACGAACTCAATATATGAAGTACGTTTACATGAATCCTAAAAACATAAAATTTATGTGAGATGATAAATTCCTTTCATTCGGGACACACTCGATCACGCTTAGAATTTTCCATGTGTCTATCCAAATGGCTTGATCACTTTATCTCATCTATATTAGTCGATAACTAGACCATATTCTAAATATGTCTCTTGCATTGGCTAATGACTTGGTCGACCTAATATCACTGAGAAGTTGAGTGCTCTCTTGAATATCCAATCGAGGAATGAATCATATTATTGGCTCGATTACCACCTTAATTTACATCATAATGTACCCAACACAAGCCATGTCTTATCCTATAAAGAGTTTAAGCTTAGGACGGGGTCAAAGTACATTACTATGTAAACAAGGTGCGTATTGACCTCAAGTCAAAGGACATTTATATCCCACACGCTGATAACACTCTAGATATGTCTAACAAATAGTTTATAAGCGAGGTATACCAATACTTTCCAAAAGTATCCATGTGTCCATCACTAGTAATCATTACTAGTAGCAGGTGAGACATACTACATTCTCTAAGAATGTGATGCAGACCATATGTCGACTTCTAACATTTCATCGATATCCCATTCTCGATGATCATTAGTCGAGGCTATTTCAGAGTTATGCTCTATCATCAATATCTCACTCTATTAATGACAACGTAAGCTCAAGGGATGCACATTAATGTATAATTGCAAACAATGAAATTATAATTGAATAATCGCAAATGCCATAAATATTAATCTTATTAATAATACGAATGTGTTCAAGTACATTTATCCCTAATAATGATTGTCTCTAGGACATACGTACTTTCAATCTCCCACTTGGCCTAGAGCCAATCTCCGATGTATCTAATACCCATGTTTTCAAAATGACCATTATGCTTAACTAAGCTTAATGGTGTAGTAAACGGGTCAGCTAGATTATCATATGTAGGAAGATAGTCTAATCTTATTTCTTCAGTTTCCACTATCTCCCTGAGTATGTGGTATTTCCTCAGTACATGCTTGTTTCTGTTTGTTGATCTTGGTTTCTTAGCTTGCGCAATCGTATCAGTGTTGTCACAATAAATCGTTATTGGACAAGTGGCGTTTGGAACAACCCCTAGTTCCTTCAAGAACTCAGATATCGCGACAACTTCTTTACCAGCTTTCGATCCAGCAATGTACTCGGCTTCTGTTATCGAATCAACAGTTGTAGCTTATTTGGAACTTTTCCAACTCACTATTCCGCCATTGAAAATGAAGGCATATCCAGTTGAGATTTGAAGTCATCAAGATATGTCTGGAAGCTAGCATCAGTTTACCCAGTACATACTAGATTCTCTTGTCCACCATAGACTAAGAAATATTCTTTAGTAGTGCATAGGCCACATCTGGTCTCGTACAGGTCATGACATACATGATAGATCCTATAGCTAAAGCATATGGGATTCTTTTCATGCGTTCAAGTTCTGCAACAGTAGAAGGACTATCCTTCTTTAATAACTTGATGCCTTGACCCATAGGAAGACTTCCCTTCTTGAAGTTTTGCATAGAGAATCGTCTTAGCACTTTGTCTATGTATATGGACTGTGACAGCCCCAACAATCTATTAGGTCTATCTTTATAGATCCTAATTCCAAGAATGTAACAGGCTTCACCCAAGTCCTTCATTATGAAGGTGCTGGATAACCATTCCTTGATTGATTGCATGGGAGTCTTATTATCTCTCATTATTAATGTGTCATCTATATATATAACAATGAAGACAATACTCCCTTCCTTGCGCTTACTATAAATGCAGGGATCTTCTTTGCTTCTAACAAAGTCAAACGATTTGACTGCTTTGTCAAAGAAAATATTCTAACTCCTTGAGGCTTGCTTAAGTTCATAAATGGATTTCTGTAGCTTGCATACTGCTTTGGGCTTAGTCTTGGATGTAAAACCCTCAGGTTGTATTATATACACCTCCTTAATTAGGTTACCATTGAGGAAAGTAGTTTTAACATCCATTTGCCAAATATCATAATCGTAGTATGCGGCTATTGCAAGCAAAATCCGAATGGACTTAATTTTTGCCACAGGTGAAAAAGTTTCATCATAATCGACCCCAGGCCTTTGATTATAACCTTTAGCCACCAATCTTGCCTTATAAGTCTGTACATTTCCATATGCATCAATCTTTTTCTTGAAGACCCATTTGCATCATATGTGTCTAATCCCTGTTGGCAAATCAACCAAGTTTCAAACTTGATTGATGTACATCGAGTCCATCTCAGATTTCATGGCTTCTTGCCATCTCTGCGAATCAATGTCTAACATAGCTTCGATGTAGGTTTTAGGTTCATCGTCATCAGGAATATCTATCTCATTATGTGTTTTAACAAGGAGATTAAGTCTTTCAGGCGGATGATGAGTCCTAGTGGTCTTACGGAGTTGATTATTCTGTGTTTCAGTATTTGTTGCATTCTGATTGTGAGAAGGTCTTTGTGTGTTGGACAATCCATCACCTTGAGAGCTTTCAGGAATGTCATTTTCATGTATTTCCTGAATGGAATGATATACAACCATTGTATCATCTTCCATTGGTTGTGTATGAGAGGCTTGCATTTCTACACTATCTCTCACAACACTCCCACTGGCTCAAGGGCATACTCTAAGTACCCAATCTTCACCAAATCTCATACTAAATCCTTGTATAGGTCTTTTGACAAATGTTCAACTTCTGTTTTATCTTGTGGTTCTTGAATTTCTTCAAGTTCTATCTTATTGCAGCTCTGTTCCTTGTAGACATAGTCTTCTTCTAGGAAATTTGCATTTCTGGAAACAACGACCTTATGTTCTCTAGGAAGATAGAAATAGTATCACTTAATTTCCTTTGGATACCCCACAAAATAACATTTCTCACTTTTAGATTTCAACTTGTCAGTAAGCATCTTCTTTACATATGTAGGGCACTTCCAGGGTCGCATGTGTTTAAGTGCTGGCTTCTTGCCATTCCATATCTCAAATGGAGTTTTCTCTACTGACTTTGAAGGAACCCTAATCAGAATATAAATTGAGCTTTGCAATGCATAGCCCTAAAGGTATGTTGGTAGAGCTGAGAAACTCATCATGGATCTAACCATATCTAATAGGGTTCGATTTCTCCTTTTAGCAGCACCATTCATCTGTGGCATTCCAGGAGGTTTCCATTGTGATTGGACTCCATGAAGCTTCAAGTAATCCAAAAATCCTTTACTTAAGTATTCACCTCCTCGATCTGATCGAAGGGTCTTGATACTTGTTCCAAGTTGCTTCTCTACTTCTAACTTGTACTCCTTGAATTTCTCCAAGGCTTCGGACTTGTGTTTCATAAGATACACATGCCCAAACCTTATGAAATCGTCTGTAAAAGTGATGAAGTAAGGGAAGCCTCCCTTAGCTTGAGTTGAAAATGGCCCACATACATCAGTATGGACCAACTCAAGTACCTCTTTGGCTCGCACCCCTTTCCCAAAAAGTGTCTTGTTGGTCATCTTTCCTCTCAAGCAAGGTTCACAATTACCATAGGACTCCAAGTCAAATGGTTCCAGGTAGTCTAACTTTCTTAATCTTGCTATCCTTGATTCATTGATGTGACCAAGTCCACAGTGCCATAACTAGGTGGAGTTTCTTGGATTACTTATCTTAGCTCATTTATTTTGCACATTGAAAATTTCACTACAGTTTAGAACATACAAATCATCCACAAGCAAAGCATTTCCACAAACAAAACCATTAAAAGACAGTACATAACTACAATTGGCAATAAATGAGGAAAACCCCTCAATGTCTAACACAGGGATAGAAATAATATTCCTCGTCAATGAGGGAACAAAATAACAATTATTTAGTTCTAAACAAAATTCTGAAGGTAAATCTAGTCTATAAGTTCCACGCGTTCAACATCCACTCGTGCTCTATTTCCAACGCGCAGGTCTACCTCCCAAGGTCCAACCTTTCTGATGTCAATCAGACCCTGCACATTATTACAAATGTGTGAGCCACATGCGGTATCCAATACCCAGCAGTAAGAGTTATTTATAGACATATTTATCTCAATGACAAACATACATTGTCCAGTAAAGCCAGGAGCACTTAGTGTTTTGCCTCCTCCTGGAGTTGTGCAATCCTTCTTCTAGTGCCCCTTCTTCTTGCAGTTGGGGCACACATCTGAAGCTACCTTTGCCTTCTTATGAGCACCTCCTCTAGGTTTCATAACTGTAGGTGAAACAATTGTCTTACCCTTCTTCTTCTGTATGTTCTTACCCTTGGGTTTGAACTTGCTAGAAGAGCCCACCATGAGCACGACTTTACCTTTAGAGGTAGATGATTCAAAAGTCTTCAACATGTTGTAAAGATCTGGAAGACTTGCCTTGGTCCCATTCATATTAAAGTTCACAATGAAATTCTCAAATGAATCAGAGAGTGAATTCAGGATCACGTTGACAGAGACATTTATAGGCAGCTTCGTTCCAATCGAAGCCAACCTTTCTATCAGCTCAATTATCTTCAGAACATGTGCTGACACTTGACGCCCATCGTTCATCTTACACTTGAAAAGGTCCCTCAATAGTTCATAATCCATTGTCTGAGACTGTGAGTCATAGAGACTCTTCAAGTGTTCTAGCATTTCGTTGGGGCCCATGTTTTCATGTTGCCTCTGTAACTCCAAGGTCATGGAGGAAAATATTACACATTGTGCCGAGGTAGCATCGTCTAGATGTTTCTGATAAGCCACCTTGTCAAACAGGGCATACTCAGCAGAATCTTCAGCAGAGACTGTGGGGAACACTGTATCTAACACATACTCAATTATTTCTAGTCTTAACACTAATCGCAGATTTCTTAACCAGTCAGGGTAATTTGATCCAGTCAACTTATTTGTTTCGACCAATATTTTCAGTGATAGATTCGACATTCTACATATAGTCGGAAGAAATAGATAGACTTGAAATTAAACTCTAATATAATTTCTATTTGAACACATTCGTTAACTAATTTACATGGCCTTTAGTTTAATTAGCTTCCACTATTTTAACATACTCTTCGACCCCATGGAAGAATACATACTCATATCAAATATGGTTATAATGGGCCATGATCCAGGTTCATGCTATCTCCGCGTTTGCTGTGGCTGATAACTTCAACAACACAACCTGGTAGGTCTCTAAACCAATTTCAAACAATTTGTAACTCATGTTTGACCGAATGTTCTAAACAAATGATCTGCGTCCCTCGGCTTGTCCAACACTGTGGCGCCAAGACAGCCTAGCAAGTCAACCCCGTTATGCGACTGCAATTATGTATCTAAGTGAGTTTTGCCTTATAGAGCAAACACTGTAGTGTAAATACTAATGAAGGTTTATCACCCACTTCTACATTTAACATGCATCTATGAAAGAGTCTGAGTCCTCATAGACTTAGCAAATGCTGCGACATAAATACTCATCTCGCCGAAAAAGATTTTGCACTACAATCAATTATAACGGACGACGGGTTCATTTTAAATGAGACTTGTATTAAAATTATAAGGAATATTTTAATTCAAGGTTTTAACCAAGATCAACTCTAGTATGCTATATCAAATGTAACATCTTAATGCAAGGTCTATTAAGCACTTATTGGGTACCACCTGCCCAAGCATGATATTAAGCGGCTTAACAAATACTAGGCGCCGCCTACCCAAATAATTATTTGCGGACACTATTCTAGTAATCTAAATGATAATCATTTAGCACATAAATAATATACTTATCAAATATACTGTATAATAATAATAATGGGTTAAACATTCTGAACAAATTTTTTTTAGACCGATGGGGCCTCAGCGCTAATCATTAGAGTCGCGGCGCTAGTGAGGCAGAAGACGAAATTTTGCTTCTGCAATGCATTAGCGCCGCGACGCTCCACCATGTAGCCGTGGCCTGGCAACGCAGAAACCTTTCGGCTTGCATTAGGGCCGCGACGCTCCACCATAGAGCCGCGACGCCTAATGTCCAGAATTAAAAAATGAAGCATTAGGGCTGTGACGCTCCACCATGGAGCCGCAGCGCTGCCTTGAAACTCTAGCAAGCGCCGCGCTGCCCTACCATAGGGTCGCGGCACCGACATCCTGACAAAACGTTTCTGTGTTGATTTTCTAAAATCGTTCGAGCCCTAAATCCAATTTAGGGATCAAATCACAGATCCTTTATCATCACCCACCATTATCAATAACGCACATATCGACCATCATTCATTCTTACCCGTTCTTTGCCGTGCACCGTGCAAGGAGCCCAGTATCCGCACTTTTGGCTTAGTTCGAGTTAGAATGTAATGACTTCCTCGAGTTAGCATAGGAGATAATTTAGGGTGACATAAAAAGGTCTACTTTGTTCAGCCAAGATTTGTAGGATTTCAAGAAGCCTTATTTTAATCCAATTTTATGTTTAACCTATATTATTATGTTATTTAATTGTTATATAACCATTGAACCAGCCTGTGCTCTGATACCACTGTAGGGTTTTATTAGATTCAAAAAACATAAGTAAGGCACATCGAAAGTTTAAAATTTTGTTCTTACTTATCCCAATAATTTCTTCTGGTATGGTTATATGACAATTAAAAACCTGTAACATAAAACATGAACACTTACAGATTGTATTATCTGGAGTCTTTACTAAAGGGTGGACACGCGATTCCCTTTTCGACTGCAAGCAATATGTTATGGTGTATTCCTCTGTCAAGAAAGCCAGTAAATCTCGATAGAGGTTTGAGAGAGTTTCGTCCTAGACTCTAAGTCTAGAATTAGTTTATAGAATTGGTGTGTTAATTAACAATGGGGAGTGCTGTATTTATAGTTGAAATTAGGGCAAAAATATAATTAGGATTGGGCTCTAAGCCTAGCCTAAAAACCGAGGTGCAATGGGCCAGTCTAACTGGGCCCACTGCCGGGTCGGCGCCGCGGTGCCTTACGTAAAATTCTGTTTCCCGTTTTCATTTAATATATATATTCGGCAAATTAAATCCAAAATCTAATTTTGAATTAATTAAATAATTTCTATCTAATAGAAATTATCCCATAGTTATTATCAATTTAAATATCTCGATCCCAAATCGAATATTTAATACTTTCTCAATACACCCTTAGATCGAAGAGACAATCGACATAGTGTGACCCTATAGGCCTTCATATATCAACACTAATCCAATTAAGGTCCATACGGAACTCCTAGACTGCGCCGTACGACGAACTCAATATATGAAGTACGTTTACATGAATCCTAAAAACATAAAATTTATGTGAGATGATAAATTCCTTTCATTCGGGACACACTCGATCACGCTTAGAATTTTCCATGTGTCTATCCAAATGGCTTGATCACTTTATCTCATCTATATTAGTCGATAACTAGACCATATTCTAAATATGTCTCTTGCATTGGCTAATGACTTGGTCGACCTAATATCACTGAGAAGTTGAGTGCTCTCTTGAATATCCAATCGAGGAATGAATCATATTATTGGCTCGATTACCACCTTAATTTACATCATAATGTACCCAACACAAGCCATGTCTTATCCTATAAAGAGTTTAAGCTTAGGACGGGGTCAAAGTACATTACTATGTAAACAAGGTGCGTATTGACCTCAAGTCAAAGGACATTTATATCCCACACGCTGATAACACTCTAGATATGTCTAACAAATAGTTTATAAGCAGGGTATACCAATACTTTCCAAAAGTATCCATGTGTCCATCACTAGTAATCATTACTAGTAGCAGGTGAGACATACTACATTCTCTAAGAATGTGATGCAGACCATATGTCGACTTCTAACATTTCATCGATATCCCATTCTCGATGATCATTAGTCGAGGCTATTTCAGAGTTATGCTCTATCATCAATATCTCACTCTATTAATGACAACGTAAGCTCAAGGGATGCACATTAATGTATAATTGCAAACAATGAAATTATAATTGAATAATCGCAAATGCCATAAATATTAATCTTATTAATAATACGAATGTGTTCAAGTACATTTATCCCTAATAATGATTGTCTCTAGGACATACGTACTTTCAAAAGGTCACTATTTAACATATACTAGTACTTTTCAAAAGTAGAAATGGTAATTTTACGCACTCTTGTTTGACATCTTAAATGAAAAAGAGAAATCTTATCCACTGTAATCGATCTAATTATATAGAATTGACTTTACTACAAAAATTGAAAATGTGAAAGATTTTAAGGGAACTTGTTTCTTTAGCATATATTTATGGGAAAATGTGGACCAACACGAAACATGCTTATATTGTCGTCGATGATGTAAAGTTCATATCTGTATGGGTTAAATACGAGTTTGACAGCTGGGCAAATAAAGAGGCGACATGTGGTAGCCGAAGCCCGATAGATCCAACTCAACAAGGGAAGCACCGGGCACAAGTTAGAACTTACCAGGTGAGTTTGTCGCTATCCACCAGAAATCCAGGATAGCGATGCAGGCTTGTCTTCGAAATGACGAGATCGGGAGCGCATCAATGATCGGTCTAGGTAAGCGCGATTCACAATCGTTAATGAAGAATATGAGATTTTGTCACGACTCCTTTTCAGGGGGTCGTGGTGGCACCTACATAATCCCCCGGTAGGCGAACCACTTCCCAAAATCATTCGCAAAGTATGATATAAGTAAAGCAGAAGTATACGAATACTAAAATCTCTGTCTCATAAAATAACGCGATAGAAAATGATAGTCTGAAACATCCAAAAATACCTCCAAGAGATCTAGTCTAGGCATATAAGAGCACTAATCAAAACAACATAAGTTTGAGTAGATGGGTACGCAGGCCAAAATCGAATACATAGTCTGAATATGTCTCTCCAGTACTAACAAAAGACAATAAGTAGAGATAGAGTATCCAAAGGCATGATGGAAGTAACATCCTCACCCTGTATACTGAGAATCATAACTCTAACTCAGCCACGTGATCATGCGGAGGTGGAAGGTACTGAATCTGCATCCAAAAAGAATGCAACAAGTGTAGCATGAGTACACAACGTACCCCCATAGACATCATAAGCCGACAACGATAGAAGATACATAATCAGAGATAAATACCAATTAGACACCAAATAATCCTATGCTAACAGTTTAATAACCCAAATATGTCACATAGTCAACATGTTGTTCACAGAGTTCAACAATATATCAGATATTAATAACAATAAATAACCTTTCAAGTTCAGAATCTAATCATTGTGTTTATAGTCACTCAATACACAGTAGAACATAATTCATCAATGAAATGACATAAGTATGTATGATATGCATTCAATGCATATGCAAGATATCTTTCTCAACCCAGTATACAATACGCCAAGGTTTAGTTATGATCTATACACCCATGGGAGACCCACAAAGTCCATATACCACTCCTAGCTTGCCGAAATTCCACACACGAATCTGACTAGAGCCCATGACTCATTTGTCAAGTCTCAATCTTGTTGCAGGCGTGCAACTCCGCTCCCCGCGTATCAATATCATCTCATGTGTCATAGTCTCATATTACTCTTACCTTTTTGGTCTCTTGGACCACAACATATCTATACCACCCTCACATTAAGTCACAGAACCATGAGTATATGTATGCAATGACAACACAAGGCAAAATATCATGATATAATGAGGTTCAATCAAGTATAGAAATGATGTCCACATGCTTTCAAGAGTTCAACAACACATAGGCAAATCCAATTCAAATCAAGATATCATTCGAAAGCATGTGTGATGAGTAAACAAACAATAGCAAGCATGGCGACAAGCCCAAATAATCAGCAATCAGAACCAACATAAGGCTAATTCCCCAATTATCCCATCATCACAGTTCAACACCGGCACCCACTCAAAAATTCATCACAACCGCTAGAGTGGGACACCCAATACCCTTCAATACTTATAACTAATTACGTACTTCTATCAGAGTCTCAAAAAACTAAATCATAGCCTACCTCAAAGTCGAGCAGGTGTGCTCCACAATCAATCCTCGGTGATAACCTTGTCCTTCTTTTGCGCCTCATGATAATCAAAGTCTATTCACACATATTACATTGTTAATATAAAGCTAACACAACCAAAAATAAGACTTTTAATACCCAAGACCCGAACTTTATTACACAAAAACCATTATTACATACTAGGTAGTCATATTCTAGAGTTAATTAAAAATCTTTTCACATTTAATACCTCAATTGAATAATAATCAAAAGGCCCCAATTGAAACTCTAGAAATTTCCCCCAATTGAAAACATGCTTCTATAATCAAATTAGGACTTATAACGTGATAATCTAAAATAATCGAATCCTATTTCATGATATTAACGCCATTTAATCCCTAAGTCTCCATTAAAATCACCCATATAGCTCTCTTTTCTCACAACATGCATAACTTATCTTCCCCAACTCAAATAATATGCTAAGCCACTACTAATAAGCTTAGAATAATAAACTTAAATAAAATAATAAAGGAAACTATTACCCAAGGTTTGAAATTGCTCTTAAGGATCTGGTTATACTTCCAAATGGTGATGGTATTGAGATGGACTATTTTGGGAAAGAAAATTCTGACCTAAAAATATTGATAGGACACCTGAATAGTGTTTTGCCCAAGCGGAATCGACTCCACCAAAGCGGACCCCATGTGGCGGCAAAGCCTACGCCGAAGAGGAGGCCACTTGACACATCATACCTCGCCGCCAAGGACACTACTTTGCTATGGCAAAACCTCCCAACTCCTAAATTTCATTTCAGCGAAACACCTCCATCCAACACCCGAAACACTCCCAGAACCCCTAAACACAAACCAGACATGCTTATTGCTCATTTATGGTAAACAACGCTACGAACTAACTCATACCCTCAGATTTCACATATAATTGAGCTAAGGCATACTTTTCTAAAGAATCGTCTGAGACAAACCAAAAATCCAAACTTTATAAATAAGGCCACAAAATACATCTGATTACCTCGGAAAGCGAACCAATGACTCGTAAGTCATAAATGACCCTCCAGATCTACCGAAAGTGATAGAACCCAGAAATAAATCCATCTAGCCAAAATTCAACTTTGAGTCAAACTAACTAACTCTAAGTTCACATACTTGGGCTTTTTCATCCAAAACTCATGAAAATAGACCTCGAGATCTGTGCCACCCATCCCCGCGCATCACAAACCCCATAGAGAGACCACAAGAAGGGTAAAATAGGCAAATAAGAGTCTTTAGTAAAAAACAACCGAATGCGTCGTTATAGAGTTTCTGGAGCAGTTTCGTAACTACGTATGTAACGATATATCCTTGCAAATAAGGGTCATTATGAGGGGCGTGGAATGAAGAATCCATTACTTAAGGTTACATTATAAATTCATACCTTCCCCACACTTGTGTATCAAATTCGATTTTCATCACAATATATAGGTATATTACATGTTCAATTGTAACTCAAGCTCCGAAGCTCTCAAGTTCTTAGTTTTCCGTTGACATTGCCAGACAATTACACCGGAGATTGTCTAATAAGATTCACTTACTCTCTTTTATTCATTATTTCATATCTATTGTTTTTTCTTATTATTGTGATTATATTCTTTAGCAAGTCACTTAACAACAAGATGTTGACATTAGCAAGAGTGACAAGTGTAGATTATGATGATTGACAAAGTAAATGAACAAGATTATTGAACCAGGTCTGTAGACTTGATCCATCGAGGAGACAAATACAGTCTAAAAGTGAATGAATCTGACACAGAAGTGAAGTGAATGAACCAGGTCTGTAGACATGTTCTATCTCAAAGATAGGTGCAAGACAAGGTTGAGTGAACCAAGTCTATGAAGGTTTACATACATGTTACATCTTAGACACAAATGCGAGATAGAGTTGAATGGAAAAAATGCTTGAACCTGGTATACAAACATATTCCAGCTCGAAGTCCTACCACGAGTAGGATTTGTGTTTTATGGTAAAGAGTTTTGGAAATCTTTTGGAAATTACTTGATCATGAACACATAAGTGAAGTGAATGAACCAGGTTTGTAGACATGTTCTATCTCAATGATAGGTGCAAGACAAGGTTGAGTGAACCAAGTCTATGAAGGTCTACATACATGTTTCATCTTTGACACAGATACGAGACAGAGCTGAATGGAACAAGTGCTTGAACCTGGTCTACAAACATATTCCAGCTCGGAGTCCTACTGTGAGTAGGATTTGTGTTTTATGGTAAAGACTTTTAGAAATCTTACGGAAAATACTTGATCACGAACACTTGTAGGAAATTCTCCAAAGCTTGAGGCTTGTCTGAAGATACTGTCCTTAAGGATAGTGTCTTTTGACATGCCTCAAACTTTCAAGAATTTCGTACGGTGTTTGAGATAAAGTATTTTACGTAATATTTTCAACAATCTTAAGGATATCACTTTGACCAATAATACCAAGTAAAATATTATAACTTCTCAAAGAAAATATATTCTCGAAAACTTCATATATATTGTACAATCTTTAGAAAGTAGATTGATATATGTAAAGAGGTTTGTTTCGATTTATGCGTACCTTTACCTTATATACCTTTGGATGGAATTAGAAAAGTGACTTGGACATCATCAAATTGATTTTCTGTAAAATTAGCTTGTAAATATCCTTAACATTATTGTTTTTTGACTTGCCTCAAGCTTTCAAGAATTTTGTACGGTGTTCCAGATTAAGTATTTTTTCGTAAGATTTCCAACAAGAACTTGGTGTACAAGGTTGCAAGATTTCTTGTCATACTTATCAAAATATTTCAGACTCCTCAAAGGAAACTCAAGCCATGTGAAGATGCAAGCATCCTAAACTAACTCAAATGCTATTTCTCTTAATGGGCCTCGTCACGTAGGGTTTGGGATTAGTCAACCTGCTGCACTTCAACAAGTATAAATATTCAAGTCATGTCATCAAGAAGTTTTATGCACTCATAAAGATAGAAAATCATAAATTGAACAAAACCTGTCAAGTATAATTGAGAGAGCTCTAATTTCAGAAGTGTTGCCTAGTACAACGAAGAAGATTCAAGAACCTGTTTATTATAGGGTTTATGCTTTACAATTCTTGAGTCTATAATCATGTATTAGGATTGTTACCGAGTTGTACCTTTATCTACTTGCATAGAAGCAATATTAATAGGTATAAACGTTAGTCAAAAGGAACTTCAAGTTGGGATAACTTGGAGTGGGCTTACTAGTCTAGGGAGATTAGTGAGATAGGAATTAGAATTTAGTTCCTAGATTACATAGTTTATAACATGCATTTGCAAAGGCTCACGTTGTAGTGGAGTTTGAGAAAAAAATTGTATAGGTGTAGGTCGAGGTTTTTTTCTCACCCTTGGAGCCGGGTGGTTACCACGTAAAAATACCATGTCGTTGCTTTTCTGTTCTTTACTATTCTACAAACGCTAGCATAGAACAAGTAAAGTAACTTGGTCTATCCGTCAGGAGAAAATTAGGTATTGCCCCGGATAGTTATTTGGTCGTGCAAAATATCACAAGAGAATATATTATTTTGTCATTATAATCTGCGTGGCCTTGAACTTTAAATACAAAATCCACTTATTTAGAAGGCACTGATTAAGAGGTAAATAGTTTAGAGCCCATCTTGGGATCGGGAAACTATGGTCTTGTTTTGATACTGTTACATTAACTTTTTGCTAACTTACTTTACCAAGTTTTGCAAGATCTTCAACATGTCTCAAATTGAGTGCAACAACCAATTGGATAACCAGGAGAATGATGGTGCACCTCCGAATGAGGATGCGCCCCGGAATAGTAGTGTGCCTTAGAACGAAGACGATTTTGTAGTACCACCCGGTTTCGATGGAACGACATTAACCAATGATTAAACCCAGAATAATGACAACACCCTTGACTCTTGTGTACAGAGGGGATGGGAGTCGTCGGAATGATAAGAGTTGGACCCCCAACTATGATGGCTCTGAATCTGACAAAAGTGATCGGGAAAACACCTGAAGAGGCAGAGAAAGGTAGGGCCCCTTCGGTCGCTCGGGGTCACCATGGGGTCGAAAGAGAGACTCGAGTCATAAAAAGGTTGTGAAGTTATTAGTGTCTTCGTAGATCATATTAATGACACAAATGAGCAGGTGGTGACAATCGTTATATTTTTATCAAATTAGACTCTAACTTCAAGTTGAAATTTGGAATTTTCATGATCAAACAATGATTTTCAAATAAAAAAAACAATTCAAATAAGTGAATATTTTTTATGGTCAAACGGATCCACGAATAAAATTGGAACATCTATGATCGCAAACATAATGACGTATTGTACAAGTTTAAATTTTTTTGATTTATAACTAATTTGGGTAGAGTACTTCGATAACTCTACTTGTCTTAATTATTACTTCCCTTAATTAGAATAGTTAAGGTGATAAAAAAAATTCAAGGGGATAATTTTTAATTTATCTGATGATATAAAAAGTTTTGTATAATAGTGCCCAAAACTTAATTTGATATTTAAATAGCATGCTAAAGTATATCATTCGTGCAAATCTCCCATAAATCGATAGACCCTCTATTGTTATTAACATGTTTTATTTTTACTCCCGTCGTTCACTTTTACTTGTCCAGTCAAATAATAATTGATATAGGTATTTTACCACAACACTTATGTTAACTTATGTTTAGTTTAAGTCTTGAGAAATATTTTGGGCAATAAGTAATAAATGCTAAGGATAAAATATATTTTATCTTAATATGCTAAAAGTGACAAGTAAAAGTAAAAATATATTTTTAGTATAGTAAACAAGTAAAAATGAACTGAGGAAGGGAGTATTTCTTGAAAAATAATTCGACATGTCCAATTACTCCCTCCGTACCAATTTAAGTGTCTTAATTTAATTTGGTATGGAGTTTAAGAAACAAATGTAGACTTTTGAATCTTGTGGTATTAAATTAAAGATGTGTAAAGTAGCAAAAAGTTATTTGAATCAAGTGGTTATAAATTTGTCATGTAGGATATTTGAATTGTCAACTTACCAAATGTTTAACCGAAAAATGGTACAGTTGAATTTATATACGTGGTCAAGGACATGTGGATCTCAAGTGACACGTTAGATAAGAACTCTATATGAACTATACTGAAAATAAGTAATAATAAGATAAAGTAAAGTAATGGTTAGCCTGAGCCTTGTGATAGCTTCTATGCAAAGTTATGATAACTTGTATGTGAGCACAAAAGTCGAGAGAATAAGAGTAATTATATTGTAATAATTAGAATGCGTAGGTTACAATGGAATAACATGTCCTATTTATACATGAGCTACATGAGTACACAACTCATAAAATATGCTCTCATTAATGCAGGAGAATGAATGTTGTAATAATTGGACAATCAATATCTCAATAAATGCCATTAAAGCTCCATTGGAAGACGTACGATGAATTTTTGTAACGGTCACTCGTTACGAACTAAATGGTAAGTTTTGCTCTTCTGAATCACCGGTACTCACTGTGCATGTGTTACTCCCAGTACCACTTGAATGCTACTGGTAACGCCCTAGGCTAACTTGGACTTGACTCAGCATCAATTGTCACATGTCGCATCATAATTCGTACAACTGTCTTATATAAAATTTTCTCTATACAGATAGTCCCCGCAGTTTTCGAGTGTAACTATCGTGTACCCGAGAAGTGGATTTGAACTTTCAATATAACAAACCTCATATTTTAGCAAGAATTTGAATCGTAATGATTACTAAACTTATCAAATGTCACCTCCATTCAATGCTTTTGAAACGGCGGCACCTGAACCATCACTCTAATCGACATGAACTGCAATAATAATGGTGCAAGTGTTTTCACCTCCAAAACGGTATACATATTTTTTTCCATACATAGGAGGCCAAATCTTTCACAAAAGGCAACCACAAAATTTGCTATATTTCTTAAAAACTTTGCCTTCCTTCCTTCTTAAAAACCTTTTTAAAAATGTCTTCCACCAAATCTTCACCTTTTTACTCCTATGAGGGCAACGATAATCTCCAAGCTGCCGCCATGGGAAAGAACCCATTTCTCCTACAAAACAAAAAATCAACTTACATTCTACTACCGTTGAAATCCTTCCTCCGGACTTTGACTTTGTAACATCCCGTACTTTCGGGCCATAGTTTGAATCGCTCGATGTATGTAAATAGACCCGAGCGTTGGAGAATTTTTGGTCATATTCACGTATGCAAATAAAGAAGCTTAGTCTATAAAAGGATGTGGTCCCGAATAATTTAGGACTTAAGAAGTGTGACGACGGGAATTGAAAATAATAGTTGTATGTCCCAAAAGAGGTTATGGACTAGTGCTATATCGCATGATTATGACATTGAGTATATGAAGGTTTTATAAGTCATAAAGATTTAAGTGAAATGGGATCCAGAAATTAATTATGTGTGTGATGAGTTTAATGTGGAGGGTGGTCTAAAGAAATTAATTAGTGACTTAATGGATAGGTTTGGAACAAGGTGGAATTCCACACGTGGTAATATAAGGAAGGGGATTAGTGACTATGCAATTATTTGTATTTGGTGGCATCTTATTGTGGAGAATGATTACTATGAGATTATTAAATTAGTGGACCCCATAATTAATAAAAGAAAGAGGTATACTAAGATTGTAAGTTAGTTAGAAAAATTGATTGAAGATATAGACATATTGCTGCACATTCTAGTATGGATAATACTGCCTTTGAGGAGGAAAATGTAGCAGCAACAAGCTCTACCTTGGAATTCTTTTTGAAGATCAAGAAAATGTCCAGTAATATTTTGTTCGCTTTGGGTATAATTTTCTCTTCAATTATCCTTTGAGTTCGAGAATTCTTATTGTATCCTTCATTGGGGTTTTACAACCTTATGTTCATTGCAAGCTCGGGACAGAGTCGACTCGTTCCTCTTGTCTAATGTTAACCTATAAAGAAGGTTGGTTCATCATCATGTCGGTTCAAAGGTATGTTAAGGCAAATCCTTCTTTCTTTTGGCATGTTCTAAGTACGAAATGTGAACGTAATACTGTCCCATAAATGATTCTACTCTTAGTAGTTAAGGATGCTCATGTTATTCATTTCTATTTTCAAAGCATTTGTAAATACGTTCCTAAATCCTTATGAGGTATATGGAAAAGATGTCAGTATTCATAATGTTAAACGGAGATTAAACGACTTTATATCACTCTGACAAACTCAGAGTGTCTCATTATCATTCATGCATTTCATTCATGTACATAACTTGACCTCAAATGAGTTATATACTCTACTATATGTATGCATTATATATGTTTAGGGTATGGGAAAAGGAAGGCGTTATATACACACCACCACCTGCAGCTGGTACAGATATATACGATGATGATTATGCCCACAGAGGCCGATATGATATGATGGGATGCCCACAAAGGCTTGATGGCATTATATATAGATATGTATATGTATGACCGCATTATGCATGACATGTAGGCATATTATGGCCCTCAGAGGCATTCTACACAGACATGATATTTAGGCATATTATGGCACTCAGAGGCATTCTCTACTCGTTGGTTGTTTCTTGTCTCGTGTTACTTTCAAGTCTCTATTATGATATTCTTCACGCCTGACATACTCGGTACATCAGCCGTACTAATGTCCCTTTTGTCGAGGGACGCTGCGTTTCATCCCCGTAGGCTCATGTAAAGAGGGTGACAGTTCGCACTAGTAGGTTGCTGGTTCAGCTGATATTGGAGAACTCTATTTGTTCCAGAGTTGCAGTCTAGTCGTGGTATAATATTTTTGATATGCATAGGGGTGTGGAGGGGCCCTGTCCCGACCTTATGATGTTACATACTCTTTAGAGGCTTGTAGACAAATGTCCTGTGTATAGTAGTCTTGTATGGCCTTGTCGACCAATGAATGTATATGTATATAGGTTGGGTCCTTCTGGTTGCAGAATTTTACATAGCTCTTTTCCAGTTTACTATTTCCATATGTCAGCAGGGTATCTCGTGGCGCCCCTCATGGACTATAAGAAATTACGGTTATATGGTAAATATATGATTAGTGGTACTCGGCAAATAAAGTCCGGATGCTCGTCATGACCCTCCGATTTGGGTCGTGATAATCTTGGTATCAGAGCAAGTCTGTCCTAGGGAGTCTACAGGCCATGTATAGTAGAGTCTTGTTTATGGGTGTGTTGTGCACCATACTTATAGATAGGAGGCTACAGGGCATCTAGGATAATGGTTACCTTCCTTCTTGATCTAGAATCGTGTTATAGAGCTGAGCTGTAGGAATTCTCTTTGTAACCCTTATCGTGTTTATGATTACAACAACGCCTACTTCCAATAGGGCTATGATTAGCAGGAAGATTGAGGTTGGATTGAATGTAAAGGCGAGTAGTATGCTCTCTGTTGAAACAGATCCGTCAGAGGGTATGAGTAAGTTGCTTCCCAGGTATCAACAAATCCAGTAGTACCGGGGGAGTTGAGAGAAGCTCCTGTACCATCAGTTCTACCACCGGCTTCGTCTGATAAGGATGTAAGGAGAGAGGTGCAAGTATTGAATCAATTGGTTGTTTCCCAGGCACAACTTTAGCCTAGAGCAGCTAATAGAGATAGGCCTCTTGAAGGGTCAGGGAGCTCATAACCCAGAGAATTTATTAGTCAGGGATCCCCGATATTTAAAGGGTTCAAAGATGCCAATATCTCAGGGTCAAAGTAGTAAAGGTCGAGTGTGACCGCCCTGACCATCTTATAGTCAGTATAGTCGAGCGCATGCCAAATTATGCCACAAAGGTACATGGGGTTGATTTAGTATGGCAACCATGGCCACAATATTTCAAAGTCTCCCAAGTGGATGCGCAAAGGTAAGGATAAGATGATCATGAGTTGTACAGATAAAAAGTAGAAGACATCATGAGAAGCTTTAGTAGGTTATGAAAATCTACACATTTTACAGTAACTCTTGTTGATTAGAATAAGGGAATATGTTATGTACGTGGGACCTAAATTATAATGTCCTACCTAGAATAGATAGGGAATTATCCCATGACATCATTAACGAGAATGGATTGCCCCAACCGAAACATATGAAGAGTGACCATTAGTCAATTCAAGAAGATCAAGTAAAGTGACGTACTCGGAATAGTGAGCCCAAGTCATATATAAGGATCGAGTTATCCACAGTAGTGGAAGGGGACATAAGCTTCTTGTCCGTGCGTAAAGGGCCATACAGCGTATTATTAAGAAATACATGTATCAATGTTAGTAAGCTAAAGTATGCTATAGATATTGGACTGGTAAGGTCTTCGGCTTCATTGTGCAGCATATTACAATTCTAAATAACTTCTGGATAACAATAGGGGCAATTGAGGATGAGAATTATGGAACAATCGAAGAACGGTTGTAAGAAATATGAAAACAGTTAATAAGTATGAATGGAATGGTATGATCAAGTGTCAAGGCAGAAATGTTTTTCATTTAATGACGAATAAAAGGAAGGATTATGACAAGAAGGATAAAGGTGAATGAGATTATAGTTATGCAGGTTTCACAAAGGTATGATTACTCCAGAACAGCGAAAGGATCAATGGTAGAGGAGGTACAGTAATAACTCTTCATCCAAGGATGACGAACCTCTAATGTTTAGGAAGATAGGATGAGAAATACTTTGAGATAAGAGATCCCCCCAAGGCAACTTGAAAATGGAAATGTAAAGGTAAGACGAATGAGCACTCGGTCAATGGGAGATCTAATAATGAGAAGACAAGAAAGCTTGAAAAGTCATTGGATCATGTAACACTGTGAATTGGATCTAAACATATGAAACATCGGTTCTATAACATATGCAGTCATACCTCTCAGAAAGAATGTAAGTAACAATGAGTAAAGTTCGAGATTAGCATCTAAACAGGTGAAAATGGGCCAATGATGCCTATGGATACAAGGTAGACATTAAAGATATATGTCAAGAGATAATGACATTATAATGAAGATAAAAATGTCAGGCAAACATAGATGTCTATGAGCATTTTTGAACTGACCGAAGGTTCTACGAAATAGATAAAGTAATGGGTTTAACTTAACAAGATCAAGGAAATATTTTCCCAAAGCACCATTGAAAGAAAGAATTAGCCATGAGACAAGTAAAGGAATTCGAGTCTAAGTATAATGACCAGGTTTGGATATAGTAGGTCAACGTCATGTAATGCAATTCTTCAGAATCTTCTACATACTGAATAAGGGAATACGTCAACAACTCATCCTTTAAGGGGTAGTAACGCCAAGGATTAAAATCATAAGCAATGTTTGAGATTACGTATGTATACCCGAATATTCTACAACTAAGAAGAGTACGACAAGTAAGAAATGAGTGAACAAGTGTCAAGAGAAGTAAAAAAGGAAGTTGTTTATAATTACGAGTAGTGAGAAAGTACGAAAAAAAAGATTCCTTTCAGACCATGAATGAGAGTTAACTATGATGATACACAAGCTTATATAAGAGTTCCAGCACCCTAGTTAGTAAACAAAGCTAAATTGATAATAGAATTATTCACTATAAGTGGCTTGACTAATGTGAGGACGAATGAGAGAAGTTGACATGCGGGAACACAACAGTTAGCTAAGTGGGAGTGCGATTGGAGGATTTAGATGGTGATGGCCCTAGGACTCATAATACAGCAGGTTCATCCCTCATACTAGAAGAAAAGGAACGTCATGATGAAGATATCATTTAAAAAAAAAGATCGGGGAGGATATTTAACAAAAGAAAACTGCAACCTTCGAGTATAATGGGAGAGGGACCCTCAGGTGGAAGATCCATATGTGTATTCCCAATGTAGCGGGATTACGAGACAAGATTATGATGGAGGTCCATTGCTCACGATATTCCATTCACCATGGATCTACTAAGATGTATCATGATCTCAAAGGTATGTATTGGTGGAACGATATCAAGAGGAACATTGCGAAGGTTATAGCTCAGTTTCTTAATTGTCAGTAAGTAAAAGTAGAGCACCAAAAGCCCGACGGCGTGACTTAGAACATTGAGGTCTCTATGTGGAAATGGGAAATGATTAATATAGATTTCATTACGGGTTTACCTCGCTCTTATAATAAGTTTGATTCTAGTTGGGTGATTGTTGATAGACTTACCAAATCAGCTCAATTCCTGGCGGTCAAAACTACCTACACAGCCGAGGACTACGTAAAGTTATACGTTAAGGAGACTGTTCGCCTTCATGGTATTCCTAGTTCTATTATATCTGACAGAGATGCGCAGTTCACAACTAAATTTTTGGAAATCATTTCAGTAAAAGGTTTGGGCACTCAAGTTAATCTTAACACAACTTTCCACCATCAGACAGACGGGTAGGCCAAGCGTACGATTCAAACGCTCGAGGATATGCTATGAGCTTGTCTATTGGACTTTAAGGAGAAGTTGGAATGATCATTTATCCCTCATTGATTTGGCGTACAATAACAGTTATCATGCTAACATTAAAATGGCTCCATACGAGGCTTTGTATGGACGGAAATGTAGATCTCCTATCGGATGGTTCGAAGTAGGCGAATCAGAATTAATTGGGCCTAACCTAGTGCACCAAGCCATAGAGAATGTGCATCTTATCCAAAGAATGATTGTTAACCACTCAGAGTCGTCAGAAGTCGTATTCAGATGTGCGGCGGCGGGACTTAGAGTTCCACGCGGATGATTGGGTCTTCTTGAAGATTTCTCCTGTGAAAGGTGTAATGAGATTTGGGAAAATAGGAAAGCTCAGCCCAAGGTATATTGGGACATATTGCATACTTTGAAGAATCGGCCAAGTAGCTTACGAATCGGACCAGCCTTCTGAGTTAGAGTTTGTTCATCCGATTTTCCATATTTCTATGTTAAGAGCGTGCATTAGTGATCCTTCCCAGATTGTACCGATTGATGATGTGAAGGTTACAAAGGACCTATCATATGACGAGGTTCCTATTGCTATCTTAGATCGATAAGTCCGCAAGTTGAGGACTAAAGAAGTAGCCTCTGTGAAAGTTCTATGGCGGAATAAAAATTTAAAAGAAATGACACGGGAGGCGGAAGAGGAGATGAGATACAAATACCCTTACCTATTTCAGGCCAATGCCGAGGCTCTGAGAGAAGCATAAGGTGAGTTCTATTTCAAACTATTATCATTAATGATTGATGATCATGTAAGGTCCCACATAAGGATAAATGTTATATTATATGCCACGTGAAGTGGTGGATGTGTTTTCTGACTACGTGATGGGAATTGGATATATCACCCCAACATTCGAGGATGAATGTTTCTAAGGGTAGAAGAATGTAACATCCCGTACTTTCGGGCCATGGTTTGAATGGCTAGACATATGTAAATAGACCCGAGCGTTGGAGGATTTTTATCATATTCACGTATGCAAATAAAGAAGCTTAGTCTATAAAAGGATGTGGTCCCGAAATAATTTAGGACTTAAGAAGTGTGACGACGGGAATTGAAAATAATAGTTGTATGTCCCAAAAGAGGTTATGGACTAGTGCTATATCGCATGATTATGACATTAAGTATATGAAGGTTTTATAAGTCATAAAGATTTAAGTGAAATGAGATCAAAAAATTAATTATGTGTGTGATGAGTTAAACGTGGAGGGTGGTCTAAATAAATTAATTAGTGACTTAATGGATAGGTTTGGAACAAGGTGGAATTCCACGTGTTGTAATATAATGAAGGGGATTAGTGACTATGCAATTGTTTGTATTTGGCGGCAGCTTATTGTGGAGAATGATTACTATGAGATTATTAAATTAGTGGACCCCATAATTAATAAAAGAAAGAGGTATACTAAGATTGTAAGTTAGTTAGAAAAATTGATTGAAGATATAGACATATTGCTGCATATTCTAGTGTGGATAATACTGCCTTTGAGGAGGAAAACGTAGCAGCAACAAGCTCTACCTTAGAATTCATATGTTCACGTTGGATTTCTTTTTGAAGATCAAGAAAATGTTCGGTAAGATTTTGTTCCCTTTGGTTATAATTTTCTCTTCAATTATCCTTTGAGTTCGAGAATTCTTATTGTATCCTTCATCGGGGTTTTACAACCTTGTGTTATTTGCAAGCTCTGGGCAGAGTCGACTCGTTCCTCTTGTCTAATGTTAACCTATAAAGAAGGTTGGTTCATCATCGTCGCTGGAAGGTCAGTTCAAAGGTATGTTAAGGCAAATCCTTCTTTCTTTTGGCATGTTCTAAGTATGAAATGTGAACGTAATACTGTTTAATAAATGATTGTACTCTTAGTAGTTAAGGATGTTCATGTTATTCATTCCTATTTTCAAAGCATGTCTAAATAAGTTCCTAAATCCTTACTGAAGTATATGGAAAAGATATTATTATTCATAATATTAATCGGAGGTGAAGCGACATTACATCACTCCGACAAACTTATAGTGTCTTATTATGATATCATTCATTCATTATATTCATGTACATAATTTGACCTCAAATGAGTTATATACTCTACTATATGTATGCATTATATATGTTTAGGGTATGGGAAAAGGAAGGCGTTATATACACACCACCACCTGCAGCTGGTACAGATATACACGATGATGATTATGCCCACAGAGGTCGATATGATATGATGGGATGCCCACAAAGGTTTGATAGCGTTATATACACATATGTATATGTATGACCGCATTGTGCATGACATGTAGGCATATTATAGCCCTCAGAGGCATTCTGCACAGACATGACACTTAGGCATATTATGGCCCTCAGAGGCGTTCTCTACCGGTTGTTTGTTTCTTGTCTCGTGTTACTTTTAAGTCTCTATTATGATATTCTTCACGCCTGACATACTCGGTACATCAGCCGTACTAACGTACCTTTTGTCGAGGGACGCTGCGTTTCATGCCCGTAGGCTCATGTAAATAGGGTGACAGTTCGCACTAGTAGGTTGCTGGTTCAACTGATATTGGAGAACTCTATTTGTTCTAGAGTTGCAGTCTAGTCGTGGTGTAATATTTTTTATATGCATAGGGGTATGGTGGGGCCCTGTCCCGACCTTATGATGTTACGTACTCTTTAGAGGCTTGTAGACAAATGTCCTGTGTATAGTAGTCTTGTATGGCCTTGTCGACGAATGAATGTATATTTCTATAGGTTGGGTCCTTCTGGTTGCAGAATTTTACATAGCTCTTTTCCAGTTTACTATTTCCATATGTCAGCAGGGTATCTCGTGGCGGCCTTCGTAGACCATGAGAAATTACAGTTATATGCTAAATATATGATTAGTGGTGCTCGGCAAGTAAAGTCCGGGTGACCGTCATGACCCTCTAGTTTGGATCGTGACAGACTTCTCAGGAGATCTCCGTGTTCAAAATAACTATGAACATGTCAAGAATTTTGAATCTAAAATAACAGCCAAGGTTCTTCCTGACGTTATAGAGGTAGGGGTGGGTAACAAATCCGGAGAACCGAAAAAACCGAATCGAACCGAAATTCGGTTCGGTTTTTATTCGGTTTTTTTTAAAAAAATTGAATTTTTGAAAAACCGAACCGAATCAGGATTTAGTGATTCGGTTCGGTTTTTTTATTTTGGATACGAACCGAACCGAAAAATAGAATTAAATATGTAATTAATCTTATTTTTTTTATTTTAGGCTACTACTATCTCTTGAATCATAGCCGTTGAAATCAATCTATGAAGCTTTTATGGAAGTCGAATGCGGCATGAACTTGATTAACATATCACGGAAGCATTGACATAAAATGTAGGGAGAGAAAGTAGTTGTAAATTGGTAAAACTTTAAATGGTCATAACTCTGCGCTCGGATGTCCGTTTTACCCAATTGTTTTTTTGATTTTGGGTATTTTTTCTAGATGCGGCGGCCCAACTACCGCAAAGCGGTTTGGCGCAGCCAATTTTAGAAAAATGTCAGTTTTCCCAATCAATTTATGTTTTCCTCCAAATCGATTTCTAATTTTCCTTTTTCTTTAGTAAACATCTCATGATACACAATAGATTTCAACGTCGAAATTTCATCATAGTGTAGTTGTGAATGTCAATTTCAGTTTTGGAAATTCAATTTTTTTTAAAAAAATAAAAAAATCCCTAACCCGACCCGCCCCGGCCCACTAGAAAAAACCGATATAAACCGAACATATCAGTTTTTTTTTAAAGTTGGATTCGTTTTTTTTTTAAAAAAACCAATTTTTATTCGGTTCATATTTTTCGGATACAAAACCGATATAAACCGATATACTCCCACCCCTACATAGAGGATTGTGGGTTTTCCTATGACATAGTTGTCAGAACAATCGATCTTGTCGACCAAGTTCATTATCATGTTGAAGGGTTTTCTATGATATATACTTATCCATTCACTATTGGTTTCAAACTCTTTATTCCGAAGATTATCGAGGATATTTGCTGCCGATACAGGATTTGCTTACGCCAAGTTGCTTCGCAAATTTGTAGATTAGTCTATTGAATTCAAATGTTAGCCAACAATACCAATGCTCCATTCACTATCGACCACATTCCCCTCCTCTATTACCCTACAGTTTTACGAGATGGAATTGTCCATATATACCCTAATGGAATCCGCATGCGGAGGATGACTATGACCGTGGTTGGCTGACCTGCTTTATTTTAATCAAGACCGACCAAATCCACTAACCCTCTTCGGATCCTTTCTCAAAAGAGTGGAATTCTTCTCGTGAGTATTTTTATTTTTCCCTATAAACTTATTTGCTTGGTTTTCCAGAATAAGGAAAATTCCTTTCTAATACAAGTTTTATAATGTTTCGGCTGTTTTAGTTGAGATGTAACTTATTGAAGGGATTTTTGAGTGGATGGTTAGTCTTTTTCATGCCTCCCCCGACATCACCAGGTCATGGAATAGTATTGCCTCCAAATGGTGGAAGGGGAAATATCATGATAAGATTTAGCACTGACTCTTCCTTTTATACGTATGTCATCCCGAATTTCCCGGGACTTATTTTTAACATTTTTTATACGTATGTCATCTCATGTGGCTGCTTTGTCTAACATCCTCCATTCTACTCTGAGCAATCAGAAACAAAAAGCTTGAGATGAGGCTCCTGAGACCTAGGTGGGAATTGGTTCCCAGTTAAGAAACCGCTACCGACTCACGGAGTACTGAAAATAACTGCAGGCGGAGGATAAAATGGGTGTTATTTAAATTGATGATGAGGAAAATGTGACCAATAAAAATGTCGGCCTAGGTAGTTCAGGACATAAAGCTCCGGAGGCGGATATGCCCTTTCCCCCTGAGGACCCTTCTAAGCACAACATAATCCCTACTTCCAGAACTGAGGTTGGGATATCTGCTTCTTCCCCCCAAAATTTCCCCATGCTAACCTCGAGGCCTTTCTTGCTCATCTTGCATATTTGTTTCTACAGGTAGAATACTCCTTCCATTTTATTGTTCTTTACAAACTTGCTCTCATTTACTAGTCGCAATCCTTTCATTCAAAGGTCACTCCTCTGCTCTCTCTATTGCGGATTTGGATAAAGTGATGGGCCATTCCCTTGAAGAAAAGAAGTTGAAGGAAGAAATCCAGCATCTCAGGTAGAAGTTGAAGACCTTTGAGCCGATCTTAGATAGTCGAGTTCTCTTTAGGCCTCCCTCTGGCTTTGATTATAGGATGCTATTGACTCTCTACGGGATCGGGTGAATTCCCTTTAGGCCTTAACCACCACTTACGTGTCCCTTACAGCAAGGTTAGCAACCAACTTGGCTTAAGCCCAAGGGCAGTTGTATGCCTCCATGCACACCATCAACGAGCTCCAGGCTAAATTTCAAAAATGAAAGCTTCAGAGAGACTTGGTTGTAATAAAGAGTCGCGTGGACACCCTTGAAGAGGCCAGCAAGCCAAGGATTGATATCCCTTCTGAACTCCTGGACGCAAAAATTAACCTCCATGGTGCTAAGTTATCATTAGAAACACTACGAGGAGATAGAGATAATTCGGATGTGAAAGCTGGTGGAGAGGCTGATGATGATGATGAACCCCCAATTGATCTTTTAGACCTTTTTTTTTGTTATCAGTACTTGAAACACCCCCGGCGTACCATGGAGTGGGCAGACCATAATATTTCGCACAGGTTTACTTTCAGTTTTAGTTTTTATGATTGGGTTACTTTTGGGCCCAGTATATTTTGTATTCGGACTATTTTTAGTCCGAAAAAAATATGAATGAATGAACTATCCCCCTTCCTTCATAATTTTGCGTAAGGTTTTCATTATTTATTCATTTTCACAAGCAAGCATTAGTTACAAACTTTATCACTTTGCTTTATGAACCATAACCTAACTTTTAGGTTCGTTTTACTAGAATTGGCTAAAATTTAGAAGTTTAAAAACTTTATGATAACCTTAATTTAGTTCCAAAGATGTATTATTTTCATCTTAAATCGAGGCTTCTCATGGCCTCCAAAGTTAGTTTCGGACTTAATTTAGTTCCGAACAACTTAAACCTCTAGTACTTCTTGTATCCGTAGCATTAACGTTTTTGTTAAGGTTTTAATAAGAGAAGACCCTTACTTTTAATGGTGATGTAGAAGAGGACGTCTCCTATTAATTACGTTGTAGAATATTTTGATATGTTTAAGATAACAACATACGTATTTATGCTCGCAATAGCAAAAAATTATTAATCATAAAAGGAAGTTTTTATGATTCCCTTGACTTATAAATGTGATAAAAAGTGCAAAAATAATCTGGCTGCCATCTAATGTGGTCAGTCCGGTTACATATACTTTGAACATTTATGTAGTCCCCAATATCGGGTGCTTTCTTGAAGCACTAAAATTTCATAAAATGTTCTTCACTCTATTTCGGATGTCTATTCCCCCCAGTATTTGGGAGTTCATGCTATGAAGACTCGAATACTAGGTAGCTCTCTTCAATAGTAAGACCAATAACATGCCTATATAGTGATCCTGCCTCATTAAAAACCTTGTCGGAAAAAACCAATTAGGACAATCAGTTGAAGGGAAAAAGAGTGAAGTGCATGCTCCATCATACTACACATAATACTTCTTTAAATGACTTACATTCCAATTAATAGAAAGTGTATTTATTTGTTGGTCTGCTAGCTGATAATCTCCTTTTCCAGCAATACCGGTGACCGTATAGGGTCGTTCCCAGTTTGCTCCTAACTTTCCAGCATTACGCTCCCGGGTACTCTGAGTAACTCTCCGAAGCACCAAGTCCCTGAGTTTGAAGTGTCAGAGAATTGTGTGCCGGTTGTAATAACGCTATATTCTTTGCTTTTGGGCTACCAGCCAGATGTATGCTAAATCTCGACGTTCCACAGGAAAATCCAAGTGTAGGGACATTGATTCTGTATTTGATTCTTCCTCAGCCAGGAGGTATCTCATGCTGGGAGTTTCTACTTCTACCGGGATTAAGGCCTCTGCACCATAGACCATGGAAAAAGAAGTTTCTTCGGTACTAGTTTTTGTCGTGGTTCGATATGGCCATAATATCTCCGATAGCATAGACGACCAATTTCTTTTCACAACTTCCAGTTTCTTCTTCAAATTCTGGATTATAGTCTTATTTGTTGACTGCGCTTGTCTATTTGCACTAGGGTCATAGGGAGTAGAGGTGATCCGTTTGATACTTAAGCCATCTAGGAACTCCGTGACCTTAGATCTGATAAAATTCCGACCATTGTCACAAGCTATCTCCTTAGGGATGCCAAAATGACAAATAATATGTTGTCAAATGAAGTTCCCCGTATCTTTGTATAAGATGTAGCTTCAACCCATTTAGAGAAATAGTCAATCATGAAAATAATTTGACATACCTGTCCTAGTGTTGCTGGAAAGGGTCCGACAATGTCCATTCCTACTTCATGAATGGGCACGAGGACACCATCGGATACAGTTCTTCTCTATGTCGGTGTAATAGTTATGCATGGCATTGATATTTATCATACTTCTTTACAAATATTTTTGTATCTTCTTCAATCCGCGGCCAATAAATACCGGCCCTCATGAACTTCCTCATTAGGGATTTTGCTCTCGAATGATTTCTATGAATGCCTTCATAGACTTCCCTCATCACGTAATCAGCTTCGTCGGGGAGTACGCACCGGGCTAGGGGACCATAAAAACACATGCGGTTATTTTTTTTGTCTCAGAGCTCTGGATGCTTTCAGGTCCTCCAGGAGTTTTCCGTTCATGAGATAATCCAGGAATTTAGTTCTCCAATACCAAGTTAGGATGTTTGAATTTATCTTATTGTATTTGATGGGATCCAGTGCCAAATGCAACAACTGAACAATCGACTCGGTTTTAGAACCTTCAACTCAGAGTAGGAGCCTAAGTTTGCGAGTACATCTGCCTTTATGATTTCTTCCCGAGGTATATGTACCACTGTTCACTCTTGAAAACGAGATAAAAGCTTTAAAGCTTTTTTAAGGTATCTTGACGTGCACTCTTCTTTGGCTTCAAACACTCCGTGGATTTGGTTTACTACCAGCAATGTGTCATACTTGACTTTAATGATTTGCGAGCCTAAACATCGGGCCAGTTCCAAATCTGTAATCAAAACTTCATACTCTACTTCATTGTTAGTCAACAGACGGCTATGTATTGCTTGCCTTAAAATTTCATCGGTGGGAGTTCGCAATACCACTCCCGAATCGGTCCTCTTGACATTGGAGGCACCATCTGTATAAAGCGTCTAGTTCCGGGGGTAGTCCTCGAGACCAAGATAGCCTCATTTTTTGCCTGGGGGTCACACCCAAAATCGGCCATAAAGTCTGTAAGGACTTGAGACTTTATCGGAGTTTGGGGTCTATATTCAATGTCAAATTCACTTAATTCTACCACCCATTTGTTCAAGTTCCCGGATAGCTCAGACTTGTGCAACACATTTTTAAGAGGAAATGTAGTTACTAAGGTAATTGGGTGGCATTGAAAATATGGTTAATCTTTCACGATGACATTACTAAGGCAAAAGACAGTATTTTAAGTAACGGATACTGGGTCTCGACCCTTGACATTACTCTACTTACGTAATAGACAGGAAAGTATGTACCTTTTTTTCTCCCATATCAGCACTGCACTTACCGCTACTTCCGAGACTACCAAGTCTATGAGTAGTTATTCTCCGTCATTTGGATTTGACATGAGCGGAGGACTGAATATGTAATTTTTAGGTCCCTTAAGGCCTGCTGACACTCGGGTGTCCTAACAAAATTGTTCTTCTTCTTTAAAAGTGAGAAAAACCTGTGACATTTTTTTGAGGACCGGGATATAAACCTACTTAGGCCTGCCACGCGCCCGATCAACCGCTACAGCGCTTTCACGTCTTTCAGTGTATCCGGTATATCTTCGATAGCCTTTTGTCAGAGTTTATCTCGATCCCCCTCTAGGAAACTAAGAAACCCAAAAATTTACTAAAGCCAATCCCAAAAACACATTTTTCAGGGTTTAGTTTCATATTATATTTCCTCAGCACCTCAAAGGGTTCCAGCAAATGACTTAAATGGTCTTCTGCATGAAGACTCTTAACAATCTTATCATCTATATATACTTCCATTGTTTTTTCAATTTGTTTTGCATATATTTTATTTACTAACCTTTGATAAGTAGCCTCGACATTTTTTAGTCCAAAAGACATAACGTTATAAAAATAAGTGCCGAAAGTAGTTAAGAAAGATGTTTTTTCTTGATCTTCTAGGTGCATCCTTATTTGGTTATACCCAAAATATGCATCAAGAAAACTAATGATCTCTTGCCTAGCCGTAGCATCGATCATTTGATCTATGTTCGGTAGAGGGAACAAGTCTTTAGGACATGCTTTATTTAAATCCTTATAATTAATGCATATTCTAAATTTTTTCCCTTTTTAGGTTCTACGACTACGTTGTCTAACCAGTCCAGATACTTTACATCCCAGATTGAATCTATATTAAGTAATCTATTTAACTGTTACTGAGTTCAACGATCGGCCGCACTAGTGGGGAATTGAGATTCAGGCCCAACTTATGAGTTATGACTTCTAGTGGAATGCCTGTCATATTTTCATGAGACTATACAAAGCAATTAACGTTAGATATAATATATTTAAGAATTAAATCCCAGAGTCCCGAGTTAACCCGGTGCCTAGGTATACCTTTCTATCGGAGATTTCTGGATGTAGTGCAATCTGCTCCAACTCCTCTATAACTTGGTGACATTTGATTCATCCGGTACTTGAAAGTACCTGGGTACTTGATACCGGTCTGAAAACTCATCATTCTAATAGGCTGCTACTGTTTCTACTGGAAAAACCTGGTGAGCATCTTCTGACACCGGCTCCGCTTCCTGTAATTACTATTTAGGGTCTGCCACCACATCTGGTTCCTCTATGGCGTACATTTCCCTTGTCGTGGATTGTTCACCTCGGATTTGTTAAATTCCTTCCGGTGTAGGAATTTTTAACAACAGGTCTAATGTTAACGGGACCATCCTCATATCATGTATCCACGATCTTCCGAATATTGCATTATATCTCATGTCCCATTCGAGGATATAGAATTTTGTTAACTTGATAACTCCCATCACGTCTACCGATAGATCCACTTTCCCTTTTTTGGTCTCACTTGACATGTAAAAACCTGAAAGGGTTCTCGCAACTGGAATTATCTTGTCTGCCATATTCATTTCTTTTACCACCTTTAGGTGAATTATATTAGCTGAACTCCCGGGATAAATTAGATCTTTTCACTTGGAAGCAGTCGATAGGCACCGTGACCACCAGTGCATCATTGTGAGGAACGATTACACTGGAGCGTTTTCTTCAGTGAACATAATAGTATGTTCGTCAAATATCTCCCGTACCCTCTTTTCCTAGGTCACCGGGATTTTTGTATTTTTAGTCGCAGTGAAAGACGTAGCGGCAATCATAGATCCACCATAGATCATGTTTATAATATGAGGTGGAGCATCCAGATTAGAGTTATTTTTTGTGAGTGATCCTTGCTCATAATTATTTCGAGCTCTCTCGCTCAAATATTCTCGGAGGTGGCCCCTAATTTGCATTCCTGCCACCTCCTCTCACAGATGTCTGCAATCCGCAGTTTTATACCCGTGAGTGCCATTGAAATCGCTCATGGGAACACAATTTTATGATCTCTCTTATTAGGATCGGATTGTAGCAGTTTTGGTGGATGAGATGCAGGATGAGTTCTCAGCACCGCCACTATTTTCTCTTTATCAATGTTAAAGTTATGCTCAGATAATTTTAGGTATCCATTACCCTTTGATGATTTACCTTTATTGGCATTCACCAAGCCTTGGTTATTTCGTCTGGAACCTCCTTTGTTGTTTAATTTTTCAAAGGAGCAAAAACCTTGTCCACATCCCTGCTTTCCAGTGGTAGGATAAGGTTGGTAATGGTTATTCGAGGAATTCCGGTCAGTTGCTTTATCAGACTTTCCAAAGATACTCCTTGCTTTAGATATAAGTATATCATCCTCTATCCGGATCTTGGACTCATACTAGTTGTGCACGTCTTCCCAAGTTGTAGCCTGGAATTCCAAGATATTTTGTGAAAGCCTCTATAGCCTATTTATTCGGAACAGAAGGTAATAACATCTATTTATTTTGTAACCATGTAACGAAGTCCCTAAAGAGTTTTGTTTCTCCTTGTGCAATGTGGAAGATATCCGCCTTACGTGTCTTCACTTTTCGAGCCCCCGCATGAGCCTTTATGAACATGTCGGTGAACTAGGCGAACGAACCAATTGAATGCTCATGGAGTTGTGAATACCATGACAAATCTCTCTTAGAAAGTGTTTTAGCAAACTTTTTTATTAGAAACGATTCTATTTCATGTTCTCTCAAATCATTTCCTTTCACGGCCATAGTATAGGCCATTATGTGCTCCTGTGGATCAGTAGTTCCATCATATTTGGCTATAAAAGACATTTTTAATATTTTGGGTATCAGTTCGAGCACAACCTCTGTATTCTATGACAACTGAATATATTTCTTTGCATCTAATCCATCAACTGTGGGAGGAGCCCCGGGTATTTGACTGAACTGGCGCCGGAACTCTTGGGTGTTTTTTTTGCTTTCTGTGCATTGATATCAACTTTGCTTGTCATGTCCTTTATGAACTTCAATACCTTTTCTTGGAATAAGTTTTCAAGGGCAGTTTCGCTCTTTGAACCATCATTTTCTGATCTGCCTTGACCATTACCGATTTCTCCATGTGCATTCGGTGGTGTCACCGATTCTTCTATTGGAATACCGCTAGTATTTTTGGACATGAACTCCTTTTGAAACTGCTTCAAAAGCTACAACTTCTCACTCATTGTAGCATTCTGCGCCTGAAGATTTTGTATGGCTTCTTTCGGTGTTTTATCAGTGGGAACATACCCGTGCCGAGTTTGTCCATCTTCGGAGGTGACTCCGTCTGCAAACACTAGGTCATCTGGTCCCGTAGTCTCGATTGGCGAACCATCCGATCCTAGCGGGGTGTTGTTTGTGTTATCACCGATGTTGTGACTACTTTTTCCTATTTCTGTCATCTGTCTGATCTGAACACAGAATAAGACTTAAAGAAAAACTTAGATTAGTAGAGGGGTCACTTGTGACACCACAATTGTCCAGTCCACACGGTGGGCGCCAAACTGTTTACCCGTAAAATGGTATAGTTGAATTTGTATACGTGGTCAAGAACACGTGCATCTCAAGTGACATATTTGATAAGAATTCTAGATGAATTGTACTAAAAATAAGTAATAATATGATAAAGTAAAGTAATGATTAGCCTGAGCCTTGTGACAGCTTCCGGACAAAGTTACGATAACTTGTATGTGAGCACAAAAGTCGAGAGAATAAGAGTAATTGTATTGCAATACTCCTTACGTCCCAAAAAGATTGGCCTACTTTTCTTAGTATGTCCAAAAAAGATTGGCTCATTTCTATATTTAGAAATAATTTAACTTTATGAAATCATTTACAACCACACAAATATATAAGATTTTTTTTGGACCACACATTTTAAAAATCTTCCTTTATTTCTTAAACTTTGTACAAGTCAAACTAGGTCAATTTTTTTCGGACGGAGGGAGTAACTAGAATGTGATGGGTTACAATGGAATAACATGTCCTATTTATACCTGAGCTACATGGATACACAACCCCCGAAATATGCTCTCATTAATGCGGGAGAATGACTGTTGTACTAATTGGAGAATTAATATCTCAATAAATATCACTAAAGCTCCATTGGAAGACGTACGACCGATTTTTGTAACGGTCACCCGTTACGAACTAAATGGTAACTTACGGTCTTCTGAATCACCGGTACCCACCGTGCATGTGTTACTTCTGGTGCCGCTTGAGTGCTACTGGTAACGCCCCAAGCTGACTTGGACTTGACTCAACATCAATTGACACGTATCGCATAATAATTCGTACAACTGTCTTATACGAATTTTGCTCTATACACCAAATATAGAAAAAAAGCACTCCTTTTGGGACAAACAAAAACTTTTGCAATAGAAAGTGGAAGTCTTTATGTCGACGGTCAACTAATTAGGCTTCTTGAGTCTTTGACTACTGTCAGGACGGACAATTTCCACTTCTTTTGTCTAGAATAGTTACAAACATTTTTTTAATTCCGTACTTCTACATAATTTTCAACTTGATCTTTGCTAGTTTTGTTTTCTGTTTAAGATTTTGAATGGGAGGGAGTGCTTCCTCCTTTAATGGGCTTTGTAGTCGATGCATCAAAGTGGAGTACCAAAAAATGGTTTTCATTGGAAAATATTTTCTAGGAAACAAACACCAGAAAATGAACTTACTTTTTGAAAAAAAATAATCACTGTTTAATACGCATCAAAATTATGCCAACTTATTAAAGAGGAAACTTCTCAAACCTTTTATATTTCCTAAGTTGTATAATTTGCACGGAATACCATAAGTTCTATGACTGGGGATAGATGAGGATTGAGCAATTTTGTAAGTACTTTCAAAACCAAATTCAAGAAACCTACACAAACTTTCTCAGGGTTTCTCCAACCTAATGATTTTGTATAGTTCCATTGTTCTTGTGGTATTATCGAAAACAGAAAAGGAGAATGATTGCTGCATTGCTTATAGTTCATAGGGGAATTAGATTGGAGAGATTCTGATTTTTCAAAATATTACAAGTTCAACATTTTCAAAATATTACAAGTTCAACATTTTCAAAATATACTGACAATTATGGTGCTGCTAAAACATGTCCCCTTCCAGAGTACTACTATATTTTTAAAAATATTTTAAGAGTAAACGGAGTGCGTGGGGGTGGGGTCAATAAGTCAATAAATTAACGTGTGAAAAAGACAGGGAATAAAGATCTTCCTGCTTCTTCTAAAATGCAAGGACAGCCAATATAAGGACTTTTTCAACTATCCCATTAATTAAATATTAGTACTATCTTTGTTATGAAATGATGGACACGGAAGTCTTACGAGTAATAATTTATGGACGAAAAATTTGACTATGTCCCTAGTATGCACATCAATAGATGAGAAAATATATCTGCCAAAGGCATATAGATGATTATTTTCAGTAATCTGAAAAACATTTGTCCAACTATGGTTGTTTTTGCCTCTTAATCTGCTCTCAGATACATTGTTTTTCTTCTTCTTATCCCCTTTATCACTTCACTGTCCTTCAATTTTAATAGTTTTAATCCCAATGATCAGAATGTAACTTATGAGGGAGATGCTTATCCAGCAAATGGTGCAATTCAGCTCACCGCAAACCAGCTCGATCATGATTTAAACTCTAGCATAGGCCGAGCCATATATTCCAAAACACTGTATCTCTGGGACAAGGCCTCTGGGAATGTCACAGATTTCACTACACACTTATCCTTTGTCATCAATTCACAGGGCAGAACGGGATATGGTGATGGTCTTGCCTTCTTCCTCGCGCCTGCAGGTTCGAGAATCCTTGATAACTTAACCATAGGTGGCAGCCTTGGCCTTACAATTGATACTCAGCAACTGAATACATCGAGAAATCATTTTGTTGCTGTGGAGTTTGACACCTTTAATAACTGGTATGATCCACTGGGTGATCATGTTGGTGTTGATATCAACTCTATGGAATCTGTTGTTAATTCGACCTGGTTTAGCAGCATACCAGATGGTAAGAGAACTGAGTCGGGATTAGCTATAATTCAACATCAAAAAATCTTAGTGTTGTCTTCACCAGTTTCTAACTCCAAGGAAATACCAATCACTGTCCTGCAGAGCCTATCTTACAATCTTGATCTGAAGGAATATTTGCCGGAATGGGTCACATTTGGCTTCACAGGTGCAACAGGAGGCCTCTTTGCATTACAAAGCGTATATTCTTGGAATTTTACTTCTTCTTCAGAACATAATGACAATTTAACAGATCCAGGGGTAGCCTTACCAAATCCCAAGTTGGAGCATAAAGATCCAGCATTAGCCTTACCTAAGTCCAAGCCGGAGTATGGTCCATGCAAAAGTAAGTTAGGACTTGTGATTGGATTGGTTACTGGTGGTTGTATTTTCGTTACAACATCTGTTATGGTGTTCACATTTTGGAGACTGAGGAAGATGAGAGAAGATGAAGATGATGATATAATTGATGGTTCCATGACTAATGAAATTGAAAGAAGCACAGGACCAAAGAAGTTCTTGTACAGTGAGTTGGCTAGATGTACAAATAACTTTTCGCAGGAAGAGATGCTTGGGCGGGTTCGTTTTGGGGGTGTTTATAAAGGATATCTCAGGGAATTGAACTCCTATATTGCTGTTAAGAGGGTTTCAAGGGAGTCCAAGCAAGGAATAAAAGAGTGCGCATCAGAAGTGAGGATCATCAGCCGGTTAAGACATAAACATTTGGTGCAACTCATTGGTTGGTGCCATGAGAAAAAAGAGCTTTGACTTGTCTGAGTTTATGCCTAATGGAAGCTTGGACACCCATATTTTCAAGTGAAAAAGCCATTTGACATGGCCAATAAGATTCAAGATTGCTCAAGCCATAGCCTCGGCGTTGCTATATCTACACAACGAATTGGAATAATGTGTGGTGCATAGAGACATATAGTCAAGCAATATTATGTTGGATTCCAGTTTCAATGCCAAAATTGGGGATTTTGGCATAGCCAGGCTGGTTGACCATGAAAAGGGATCCCAAACAACAGTTTTGGCAGGCACGATGGGTTACATGGCTCCTGAATGTGTCACCACCGGCAAAGCTAGCAAGGAAACAGACGTCTATAGCTTTGGTATTGTCGCGTTAGAAATAGCTTGTGAAGGAAACCTATTGATCCTAAAGCTGAGGAACATCAAGTTAACATTGTTGATTGGGTTTGGAAACTTTATTAGGATGGGAAATCTTCGTGAAGCAGTTGATCCTAAACTATCATCAGAGTTCAATGAACAGGAGATGGAGCACTTGCTAATTGTTGGCTTGTGGTGTGCTCATCCAGATAACAATTGCAGACCTTCTATTAGGCAAACAATTCATGTGCTTAATTTTGAAGCTCCATTACCCCCACTCCCTCCAAATATACCTGTGCCAAAATATTGTAGTCCATCACAATATCTACCAAAAATTAGTTCATTTTCATCACCATATGGCACCAATGGTTCTCAGATTTCTGAAATACACAATTCAGTGACCAGAGACTACACTGACTCTTCAAATAACACAGAACCTTCTGCAGCATCTTCACCTTCAGCATCATTTCTGTACACACGTTGATATTGTCTTGTAAAGAAAGTGGTCTTTTATGTCCCTGCATTCAATCTTTCACTAGCAGTGTCCAACGTTTGCTCTTCTTATTCTTTATTGTTTCAAATTTTACGAATAAGATTGAATGAATCAACAATTCTTGTTCAATGTTTCCGTTAAAATAGTGAAAATACTCTGTTCTTAAATACATGTCTCTCGAGCAATTATTCATTTTTCTTTTCAAACCAGAGGATGCATCCATGTCTAACAAGATTAACATTGAGTTTCTTGGGAGATGATGATGGAGCAACTAAAGGGCCAAAGTTGAACACCTTATGGAGCTTTCATATGAGAGCATTGCGAATTGTTGGATCCAACTCCTCTAAAGCAATAATTATCGATGGCATTATCACCCGTAGGGGTGTCAAAATCAGTCCAAATACAAATGATCCGCCCAACCCGCTCAAGATTTCATGGGTTTGGGCAAGAGTGATTTGATTATGGGTTGGTTTGGGTTAGCCCAAGTTGACCTATCATGAATCAGCAGCCCAAATCAACCTATGATGATACCAAGCTTAACCCATGAAAATGCTCAATCTTAACGATTAGAGCTCTACTCAAAATTAATATTTTTGTTTATAAATAATTATTTTAAAAAATCATTTATTATTTCGAAACAATAAAAATACACCAACGCACCCCAACCACCCACCATACTATTCATTCACCCTTACCCCTCCCCTACACCAACTCCCACCCAAGCACTAAACCACCCTTACATTTTTGCCCCCTACCTTGCCTACTCCACCACACCCCCTACCTCCCTACCCATCTCTACCCCACCTACCCATTCTACCCCACCTCCCGCCCTATCCCCACCCCCACTTGCCCTACCTCATTCTCAAATTTCTATTTCATATTTTTTTACTGTTATAAAAATATGATTTTTTCTTACCTCCCCCTCTCTACCCACACCTACCCCCTTCCACCCCATTGGCCTACCCCATCCTCAAATTTCGATTTCATATTTTTTTTACTTTTATAAAAAATATGAAATTCTTTCTTATCTCCCCCTACCGCCCTAACCCCTACCTACCACCATCTACCCCCATCCATTCTCAAATTTTTATTTCATATTTTTTGTTACTTTTATAAAAAAAATTATTAAAAATATAAAATTTTTTCTTACCTCCCCCTCCACCTCACCCCATGCCCTACCTTCATCCTCAAATTTCTATTTCATATTCTTTTTACTTTTATAAAAAAAGTTATAAAAAATATGAATTTTTTTTTTAACGCCCAACCCCCAGCCATCCCACACAACCCCAAAGTTTTTATTTTATATATTTATTTTACTTATATATAAAATTTTATTAAAAATGAAAAAAAAATCGTACCACATCACCCAACCACCTCCCCCCACTACTCCTCCCATCCACCCCACCCCAAATTTTTTATTTTATATATTTATTTTACTTTTATAAACTTTTTATAAAAAATGAGAAAAATTTGCTTACCCCATCCCAACCCCCACCCAAAGTTTTTACTTTATATATTTATTTTACTTATACAAATTTTTTTATAAAAAATGAGAAACTTTTCTTACCCCACCACCCATCCCCCTCACCCCCTCCATTACCCCCTGCCCTCCCACCCATTATTTTATATATTTATTTTACTTTTATAAAAAAAAATCTTAAAAATATTATTCTTATTTTAAAAATTAAGATATGAAAAAATCAAATATCATACAAAATAAAATAACATCATAGAAGGTAAGTTTGAAATTTGTAAAAGTAATGAGTCAAGTTAGGCAAGTTGGGTTATGACCCATCATTTAGCCCATCTTGACCCGCCCATCTTAGCCCACGTAAGCTTTGGACATGTTGGACATTGACCCATCTATTGATTCAGCCCATCTTGACCCGCCCAATTTCAGTCCATCGGCCCATCTGCCACCCTTAATCACCTGTAAGATATCTGCATTCCAAGGGACAACCACTTTCTCAACCAACTTGAGCCAAATCCTTCTGGCACCCAACAAATTGGTGTATATCACAATATTTGATTTAATCTCTTGCACAACCATCTCATCATGTAGTACTATAGCTTTTAAGATCTGTTGGAATTAAAGCAAGATTAATAATTTGAAATTAATTAGAATTTAATAGTTGGTAGTTTATTCAATCCAAGTCTAGTTAGGATTTATTTATCAAAGTCATATAGGAATAGTTTTTCTAGTCCTACTCTATTTTGGTTTTGTAGTATTATAAATAGAGGTGTGCTACCTATTTTTTATAGGTTGAGATGTAGTTTAGATTATAGTGAGATTCAAGAGTTTTGAGTAAAGTCTCCTACCTTTTCTTTCTAGTTTGATTAATTTATTCCATATAGTCATTGTTGGGTCTTCACTTGTGCTTATATTATTCCTTCGAATATTTTTATTTCCTTTAAATTAGTATCAGAGCATGTATAAGATTCAATCAAAGCATCATGTGAAATTCAACATATATAAAAGAACATGGATATTCCATATTTATCAAATTGTCCCGTTTTTGTGTTCGATGGAAAAAATAATTTCAAGAGTTGGTATCAACAGATAAATTTTTTCAATGTTGTTGGACTATAGTCCATTATTGATAAAGGGTTTGTGGAAACTCCAGAGGGCATAACATTGACTGATGAAGCAGCTACACAATTGGGGGAAAATAGACAATTGGATTATAAGACATTCTACTACCTTACTAGCAAAGTCCAATTATATGTATATAATAAATATTTGTATGCAAAATCAATAAAGGAGGCTTGGACAATTTTGGTGAAATCACATCAACGTGTTGTAGACATGAAGAGAGAAAAACTTCAAGAGTTTTGGAGACCATATGAGTTGGCCCAGATGAAACAAACATAATCTGTCAAAGATTTTTTTACAAGATTTATAGAAATTGTTAATGATATGAAGGTCAATGGAGAAGTTTTGGAAGAAGTTAAAGTTGTTGAAAAAATATTGAAGTCGCTAAAATTAGAGTTTCACACCAAGAAGGCAATTCTTGAGGCTATCCAGCATCTTAATACTTTGAGACTTGATGATCTAGAAGAAGAATTGGTGACATATGAGATGTCCCTGAATCAAGAAACATATGAGATAGTGGAGGAGGCATTGCAAACAAAGGATGATCAACCAAGAGAAAAAAAAGAGTCATTGAATTTGGCAGAATTAAATGAAAAAGGCCAGAATTCAGAAATAGTGGAGGAAAGAAGAGAAGACAGATGTATTTTTTAGTGTAGTGTAGTGTAGATGTCTTTGATTGCAAAGAAAACTCTAATAATGTCCAAATTGATTTATCAATAATTTATGGGATGGATTAAAAGGATAATTTGGTTGGAAGTGATGTTCTTTCGATAGAAACTATTAGTGTTTTAAGTGAGGAGACATGTAATAGATATGATTGGTCTATACAAGGAAGGACAACTAAAAAATGAATAGAAATATCAGCTATTATCACACAAGAAAATTGCTTGAAGGTATTGTAGATGAATCTAGTGATGAGAGAAGAAAAAGAGTTCACCAAGAGAAAGTTTATGATGATCTACCAAAAATTGAAGCAGAAGCAATCAAGGGTTCATATCCACAATTGACGTGCATAGTTATGGATATTGAAGAGGAAATCAATTTTGAGCCATTATTCGAGATTGTATATTTTGAAAAGCATGAAAAATTGTTAGTTGATGATACTACTCTACCATATACAAAAAGGTGAATTAAAGTCGAATGGGAACGTAAGGTGAAGTATAAATCAATTGGAGAAACATATGATTTTAAGGCAAGACTACTTGTTCAAGGATACAAGAAGAATAAAGAATATGATAATGAAATTTTCAAGATGTTTAATATAGAGAAAGTCAAATTAACTTTGAATTTTGTTGACGAGAAACTGAAGTGGACTAAAGATGACACCAACAATTTTGTCGATGCTATATATTTTAGGAAATTGTTCGAGAGTATAAGGTGGTTGACTTCTAAAAGATATGATATTGTTCATGACACGCTCAAGTTTGAAGATCTTCGTTTAAGAGAGGCTATGTTGGAATTAAAGCAAGATTAATAATTTAAAATTAATTAGTATTTGATATTTGGTAATTTATTCAATCCAAGTCAAGTTAGGACTTATTTATCAAAGTCATATAGGAATAGATTTCCTAGTTCTACTCTATTTTGGTTTTGTAGTATTATAAATAGGGGTATCTGCTACCTATTTTCTTAGTTTGAGAGGTAGCTTAGATTGTAGTGAGATTCAAAAGTTTTGAGTTATTGAGTAAAACCTTGTACCTTTTCTTTCTAGTTTGATTAATTTCTTCCATATAGTCATTGTTGGGTCTTTCACTTGTGCTTATATTATTTCTTCAATTATTTTATTTCCTTCAAGATCTCATCTTCCACAAAACATGGAGCAATCTCTTAACTTTGAAAGTATTGCGTCAAGAAGTTCTCTCCACTTTTTCACCAAATCTGGTCCTGTATATCTCTCCAAATACTTGAAAAAATCTTTTGGGCCAATGCTTGAGAAGAATTCTCCTTTAGGTACGTATACCCTCCGTGAGTCATAAATTGCACAAGGAATTGATTCAACCATTGCAGCCAAAATCTGTGCTAATGATGTTGCCTAAGGACCACTAGAGTGATAACCAGAGAACAAAGTTGTAAAAATGCAATGCTCATGTTCTTTGACTTTGTACAAAAGAACATTACGGGATAGCTCTTCTAAGGATGTAACCAACACTATATATCTCTCCCCAACTTCAGAAGCACCAAACAAACACTTAATCGTGTGTTGAGAGCAAGACAACATCTTTAGTCCATTGGAGGCTCCACCAACTTTCCCCAACATTTTATAAAACACATTTGGAGCAAATTTTGGACAATCTCCCGCCGACATAAAACACAACAAATATTTTGTCAATATCATCAATAGTGTGCCTTCCATTGCAGCTGCTTTAGTTCCTAAAGCATCAATAGTGTTTGTCATGGTGTTTGGACTTTCTAACAGTAACATTTGATCATAAAGACGCAAATGGAAATTTTCAAGCTGGCGACTTGCTGTAAATATGGTATTGCAGCTCCTCTATTTTGTTCACCAGTAAAATCTTTTGCTCTTCCAACCTCAACAACAACCTTTTTAAATAGAACTGTCTTTTTTTTCTCAAGCACCTCAAGCATAATTCCATCTTGGATCCAATAGTGATCAAACTTGTGAATTGAAAATTTGAGATAAGCCTCTCTAAAGAACATCGTTTCTCTTAGTATATGCGCATACTGGAGATTAAATTTCTCTAACCAACCAGGTTTCACACTAATCTTGTCATCGAAAAAGATGTGGCTGCTCCTTTTAAAAATGGTTGTAACTGGATATCCTAATGACATTAACCCACAAGAGAATCTAACACAGACCTCAAAGATCGATGATTATAGTCTACCACTGATTAGCCATCAACCCACTCAACAATTGGGCTACCACTATACAAATGAAGGTGATTGGTAAGACCATTAAGTGGAGCTGGTCCGAAAACACTAGCATTCTATTTCTCAAATTGAGGGCCATCGTTCAGTAGACCACCAACAAAGCTTATAGCAGAATTCATGTTTACACCAGCTCTCTGATTTATATCATTGCTGCAACTCCATTTGGGGTTCTCCAAATGTCCATACACCATTCTTACACTGTTTTTTCACAAAAATGTGCAATACTTGGCTAGCAGAAAAGACAATAAAGGCCTCATTTGTTTGCAATTAATGGGGGTCTGAATCTGAATGGTTAATTACCACTTCGCGAAACTTGGCTAGCATAAAAGACAATAAGCCTAGGCCAATTGCCACTTCGCGAAACACCCTCTGTTAGATGGATCTCGACATCAGATGTATACCATAAATAAACAGGAACCTCTCCTATGGTATTTAGCTGCTCCACTAACCCAAGGGCAGTAAAACTATTATCGCCATGTGATGATGCAACTTGATATGATCCTAGAAGGCTCATGGGTACTTATGAAGGCTAAGATTCGTGGTGAAGCTTTGGACATGTATTTCTATGCCACATGCCCTTTGATGATAAAGATAGGGCCTTTGGAGGCCATTGAAAAGCAATCCACAAGGGTATACATTACATGAGTGATTGCTTGGAAGGAGGTTAAGATGAAGGTACAAAGGTGGAAGCCACTAAAAGTGGCTAGGAGTACAAGGAATGTGAAGGTCCATGTTGGGATCTTTGTGCAAAGGCCACTTTTGGACCTTTGTTGTAATAGACAAAGACTATAAATACATGTCTTAGCTTCATTTCATCCCTTATCTAGTTTTGATGATGTTGAGATAAATACTCTTAAAGAGTGATAGTTTGTTTGGTAGTTTAGTGTAGTGCTAGTCTAGTAATTAGTGTGAGTGATAGTTAATTATGGTGGATTCCATTGTTGGCTATTGAAACCCTTTTCAATTAATTTTCTGTAACACCCCGTACTCTCGGACGATGGTTTGAGCAGGTAGACATATGCAAGTAGACCGAGCCTTGGAGGACTTATGTTATATTCACGTACGCAAATAAAGAAGCTTAGTATATAAAAGGATGCAGTCCTGAAATAATTTAGGACTTAAAGTGTGATGATGGAGGTGGAAAATAATATTTTATGTGTATCAAAAGAGGTTATGGACTAGTGCTATATCGCATGATTATGACATTGAGTATATGAAGTGTGTTAAAAGTGATCTATTATTAAAGTGAATTGGGGTGAATAAATTAGTTATGTGGTTAATTGATTAATTGTGGTATTAATTAGGATTAAAGTGGATAAGTGTAAGAGTTGTCTTGTCCACGTGGGACCATGACAATTAAAAGAAAAGTGTGACTAACCTATACATAGGATCTGATGGCAACATGTTTTGGGATGGATATGTTTGCTAAGTATTTAGTGTCATGTTTAAATAGGAGTGGGTGGACCCCATAGTCTTAGATGATCTCATGAAGATACCTTAATTTAAGACTCTTAAAAGGAATATGGGGGCAGCAACATTGAACTCATTTGGAGTTTAAGTGGTTGGGCACGTAACTCTATTAATTAGAGACAATAATTTGTTTACTTTGCCAATTCAACTATTTAGAAGTTCCAATGCTACACAAAGCCCTTGTAAGGATAATTTTAGGACATCTCATTAGACCATAGCAGGGATATCCTCTCAAAGTTCATCCTCTTTTCTTTCTTGAAAGAACCACGAAGTGAAGTCTCTTGTGGTGAGCAAGTTGCGAATCTGATTTCTCCACTTATTGAGATTAACCTATAAGAAGGAATGGTTTCATCATCGACAAAGGATCAAATATAAAGGTATGTTAAGACAAATTATTTCTTCTTTTGGCATGTTCTAAGCACTAAACGTAAACGTAATATTGTCTCATAAATGATTCTACTCTTAGTAGTTAAGAATGTTCATGTTATTAATTCCTATATTCAAAGCATGTCTAAATATGTTCCTAAATCCTTATGAGGTATATGGAAAAGATGTCAGTATTCATAATGTTAAATAGAGGTGAAACAACTTTACGTCACTCCGACAAACTCAGAGTGTCTCATTGTCATTCATGCATTACATTCATGTACATACCTTGACCTCAAAGGAGTTATATACTCTACTATATGTATGCATTATATATGTATGGGGAATGGGAAAAGGGAAGGCGTTATATACGCACACCACCTGCAGCTGGTACAGATATACACGATGATGATTATGCCCACAGAGGTCGATATGATATGATGGGATGCCCACAGAGGCTTGATGGCATTATATACGCATATGTGCATGACCGCATTGTGCATGACATTTAGGCATATTATGGCCCTCAGAGGCATTTTACACAGACATGATACCTATGCATATTATGGCCCTCAGAGGCATTCTCTACTGGTTGATTGTTTCTTGTTCAGGTTACTTTCAGGTCTCTATTATGCTATTTTTTATGTCGGACATACTCGGTACATTATTCGTACCGACGTCCCTTTTATCGGGGGACGCTGCGTTTCATGCCCGCAAACTCAAGTAAATAGGGTGACGGTTCGTAATAGTAGGTTGTTGGTTCAACTGATATTGGAGCACTCTATTTGTTCCAGAGTTGCAGTCTAGTCGAGGTATGATACTTTGGTTATGTGTTAGGGTATGGCGGGGCCTTGTCCCAACCTTATGAACGTACTCTTTAGAGGCTTGTAGACAGATGTCCTGTGTAAAGTAGTCATGTGTGGCCTTGTTGGCCTTGGTATGTATATGTATATAGGTTGGGTCCTTCTGGTTACATGATTTTAGATAACTCTTTTCCAGTTTACTATTTCCTTATACCAGTAGGGTACCTCGTGGACCATGAGAAATTATGGTTATATGCTAAATATATGACTAGCGGTACCCAGCAGGTAAGGTCCGGGTGCCCGTCATGACCCTCCGGTTTGGGTCGTGACAAACTTGGTATTAGAGCAGGTCTGTCCTAGGGAGTCTCTAAGTCGTGTCTGGTAGAGTCTTGTTTATGGGTGTGTTGTGCACCACACTTATAGGCAGGAGACTACAGGGCATTTATAAGGATGGTTACTTTCCTTCTTGATCTAGAATCGTGCTATAGAGCTGAGTTGTAAGAATTCTCTCTATAACCCTTATCGTGTTTATGATTAGATCAATGCCTTTTTCCAATAGGGCTATGATTAGCAGGGAAATTGAGGTTGGATTGAGTGTAAATATGAGTAGTATCCTTTCTATTGAGACAGATCCGTCAGAGGATATGAGTAAGTTGCTTTCCCAGGCACAATTTCATCCTAGAGCATCTGATAGAGATATGCCCTTGAGGGGTCAGGGAGTTTATTAGTCAGGGATCGCCGATATTTAAAAGATTCAAATATGTCAATATCTCAAGGTCAAAGTTGTAAAGGTTGAGTGAGACTGCCTCGACCATCTTATAGTCAGTGTGGTTGAGCGCATGTCGGGTTATGCCGCAAAGGTACAGGGGATTGGTTTAGTATGGCAGTCATGGACACAACGTTCTGAAGTATCCCAAGTTGATGCGCAAAGGTAAGGATAAGATGATTATGAGTTGTATAGATGAAAAGTAGAAGACATCATTGAAAGGTTTAGTAAGTTATGAAAATCTACACGTTTTACAGTGACTCTTGCTGATTAGAATGAGGGAATATGTTATGTATGTGCGACCTAAATTGTAATGTCTTACCTAGAATAGATTGAGAATTGTCCACAGGTATCATTAACGGGAATGGATTGCCACAATCGAATCGTGTGAAGAGTGACCATCGATAAATGTAAGAAGATCACGTAAAGTGACGTACCTAGAATAGTGAGCCCAAGTCATATATAAGGATTGAGTTATCCATGGTAGTGGAAAGGGACATAAGCCTCTCGTCCATGCGTAAAGGGCCATACCACGTATTATTGAGAATTACATGTATCAATGTTAGTAAGCTAAGGCATGCTATAGGTATTGGACTGGTACGATTTTCAGCCTCATTGTGCATCATGTTATAATTCTAAATAACCTCTAGATAACAATAGCTTGTTAGGGGCAAGTAAGGACGAGGACTATGGAACAAGTGAAGAATGGTTGTAATAAATATGAAAACGGTTAATAAGTATGAATGGAATGGTATGATCAAGTATCAAGGTAGAAATGTTTTCCGTTTAATGACGAATAAAAGGAAGGATTATAACAAGAAGGATAAAGATGAATGAATTATAGTATGTAGGTTTCATAAAGGTATGATTACTCCAGAACATCGTAAGGACCAATAGTGGAGGAGGGACAATAAGAACTCTTCGGCCAAAGGTGACGATTTTCTGATGTTCAGGAAGAGAGTATAAGAAATATTTTGAGATAAGAGATTTCCCTAAGGCAACTTGAAATGGAAATGTAAAGGTAAGACGAATGAGCACTCGGTCGATGGGAGATCTAATAATGATAAGACAAGAAAGCTTGACAAGTCATTAGATCATGTAACACTGTGAATTGGATCTAAACATACGAAGCATCGATTCCATAACATATGAAGTCATACCTCTCATAAAGTATGTAAACGGATGTAACCGTGAGTAAAGTTCGAGATTAGCACCTAAACAGGTAAAAATGGGCTAATGATGCCTATGGATACAAGGTAGACATTAAATATATATGTCAAGAGATAATGATATTATAATGAAGTAAAATGTCAGGCAAATACAGATGTCTATGAGCATTTTTGAACTGACCAAATGTTCTACGAGATAGATAAAGTAATGATTTTACAGCTTAACAAGATCCAGGAAATCTTTTCCCAAAGCGCCATTGACAAAATATCTTAGCCATGAGGCAAGTGAAGGAATTTGAATCTAAGTATAATGACTAGGTTTAGATATAGTAGGCCAGTGTCATGTAATGCAAATTTATTCAGAATCTTCCACATACTGAATAAGGGAATAAGTTGTCAACTCATCTTTTAAGGAGTAGTAACACCATGGATTGGAATCAGGAGCAATGTTTGAGATTACGTATGTATACCAGAATATTTTAGAATTAAGAAGAGTATGACAAGTAAGAAAATGAGTGAACGAGTGTCAAAAGAAGTAAATAAAGGAAGTTGTTTATGAACACGGGTAGTGGGAATGTACAAAAATAAAAGAGATTCTTTTCAGACCATGAATGAGAGTTAAACTGTGATGATACACACACTTCAGATTTGAATGACATTGTTCATAAAGTGTTCACGATTGAGATACTACAAATATAAGAGTTTTCAGCACATCAGTTAATAAACAAAGGTAAGTTGACAATATAATCATTCACCACAAGTGGTTTGACTAATGCGAGGACTAAGGAGAGAAGTTGATCTGAGGGAACGTATCAGTTAGCTAAGTGGGATTTCAATTGGAGGATTCAGATAGTGATAGCCCTATGACTCAGAATATAGCAGGGTCATCCCTCATACTGGGAGAAAAGGAACGTCATGATGAAGATCCCATTTATAGGAAAGATCGGGAAGGATATTTAACAAAAGAGAGCCTCAACCTTCGAGCATAATTGGAGAAGGACCCCAAGTGGAAGGTCCATTTGTGAATTTTCAATGTAGCAGGATTACGAAATAAGATAATGACGGAGGTCCATTGCTCACAGTATTCTATTTACCCTGGATCTACTAAGATGTATCATGATCTCAAAGGTATGTATTGGTGGAACGACATGAAGAGGAACAATGCGGAGTTTGTAGCTCAGTGTCTTAATTGTCAGCATGTAAAAGTAGAGCACCAAAAACCTAACTGCTTGACTCATAACATTGAGATCCCAATGTGGAAATGGGAAATGATTAATATGAATTTCATTATGGATTTACCTCAATCTTATCATAAGTTTAATTCAATTTGGGTGACTATTGATAGACTGACCAAATTAGATTATTTCCTTACAGTAAAAAACTACCTATATAGCCAAGGACTACGTAAAGTTGTACATTAAGGAGATTGTTCGCATTCATGGTATGCCTATTTCTATTATATCTGGCTGAGATGCGCAATCGACAGCTAAATCTAGAGACCATTTCAAAAAGGTTTGGGCACTCAAGTTAATCTTAGCACAACTTTCCATACTCAGACAGATGGACAGGCTGAGCGTACGATTCAAATGCTTAAGGAAATGCTACGAGCTTGTGTATTGGACTTTAAGGAAAGTTGGGATGATTATTTACCCCTTATCGAATTTGCGTACAATATATGTTATCATGCTAATATCAATATGACTCTATATGATAGGCAAATCAGAATTATTTGGGTCTGACCTAATGCACCAAGCCATAACGAATGTAAAGCTTATTGAAGAACGGTTTATATTAACCGTTCAGAGTCGTCAGGAGTCATATTCAGATGTGCGACGGTGGCACCTAGAGTTCTAGGTGGATGATTGGTTTTTTTTGAAGATATCTCCTATGGAGGGTGTAATGAGGTTTGGGAGAAAAGGACAACACAATCCAAGGTACATTGGGCCATATCTCATAATTCGACGACTCAGTTAAGTGGCTTACGAATTGGACTTGTCATTGGAGTTAGAGTTTGTTCATCCGGTTTTACATGTTTCTATGCTAAGAACATGTGTTGGGAGTCCTTCCCGAATTGTGCTGATTAATGAGGTGACAGTTACAGAGGACTTATCATATGAAGAGGTTTCTATTGCTATCGTAGATCGACAAGTCCGCAAGTTGAGGACTAAAGAAGTAGCCTCCATGAAGATACTATGGCGGAATAAGAATGTAGAAGAAATGACATGGGAGGCGGAAGAGGAGATGAAACATAAATGTCCCTACCTATTTCAGACCAACGTCGAGGTACCGAGAGAAGCATAAGGTGAGTTCTATTTCAGATTATTATAATTAATGCTTGATGACCATGTGAGGTCTGATATAATGATGTATGTTATATTATATGGCCCCGTGAAGCGATGGTTGTGTTTCCTGGCTACGTGACGGGGATTATATATGTCACCCCAACATTTGAGGACAAATGTTTCTAAGGGGTAAATGATGTAACACCCCGTACTTTCGGATGATGGTTTGAGCAGGTAGACATATGCAAGTAGACCCCGAGCCTTGGAGGACGTATGTCATATTCACGTACGCAAATAAAGAACCTTAGTATATAAAAGGATGCAGTCTCGAAATAATTTAGGACTTTAAAGTGTGATGATGGCGGTAGAAAATAATATTTTATGTGTATCAAAAGAGATTATGAACTAGTGCTATATCGCATGATTATGACATTGCGTATATGAAGTGTGTTAAAAATGATCTATTATTTAAGTGATTTGGGGTCAATAAATTAGTTCTGTGGTTAATTGGTTAATTGTGGTATTAATTAGGATTAAAGTGGATAAGTGTAAGAGTTGTCTTATCCACGTGGGACCATGACAATTAAAAGAAAAGTGTGACTAACCTATACATAGGATCTGGTGGCAACACGTTTTGGGATGCATATGTTTGCTAAGTATTTTGTGTCATGTTTAAGTAGGAGTGGGTGGACCCCATAGTCTTAGATGATCTCAAGAAGATACCTTAATTTAAGACTCTTAAAAGGAATAAGGGGGCAACAACATTGAACTCATTTGGAGTTTAAGTGGTTGGCCACATAACTCTTTTAATTAGAAACAAGAATTTGTTTACTTTGCCAATTCAACTATTTAGAAGCTCCAACACCTAGTCTACTTGTACGGCCAGGCACAAAGCCCTTGTAAGGATAATTTTAGTACATCTCATTAGACCCTAGTAGGGAAATCCTTTCAAAGTTCATCCTCTTCTCCTTCTTGAAAGAACCACGAAGTGAAGTCTCATGTGGTGAGCAAGTTGCGAATCTGATTTCTCCACTTATTGAGATTAACCTATAAGAAGGAATGGTTTCATCATCGACAAAGGATCGGAAGTAAAGGTATGTTAAGACAAATTATTTCTTCTTTTGGCATGTTCTAAGTACTAAACGTAAATGTAATATTATCCCATAAATGATTCTAATCTTAGTAGTTAAGAATGTTCTTGTTATTAATTCCTATATTCAAAGCATGTCTAAATATGTTTCTAAATCCTTATTGAGATATATGGAAAAGATGCCAGCATTCATAATGTTAATCGAAGGTGAAACGACTTTACGTCACTCCGACAAACTCAGCGTGTCTCATTATCATTCATGCATTACATTCATGTACATACCTTGACCTCAAAGGAGTTATATACTCTACTATATGTATGCATTATATATGTATGGGGCATGGGAAAAGGGAAGGCGTTATATATGCACACCACCTGCAGCTGGTACAGATATACACGATGATGATTATGCCCACAGAGGTCGATATGATATGATGGGATGCCCACAAAGGCTTGATGGCATTATATACGCATATGTGCATGCCCGAATTATGCATGACATTTAGGCATATTATGGCCCTTAGAGGCATTCTACACAGAAATGATACTTATGCATAATATGGTCCTCAGAGTCATTTTGCAAAAACATGATACTTAGGCATATTATGGCCCTCAGAGGTATTCTCTACTGGTTGGTTGTTTCTTGTATCAGGTTACTTGGGGACGCTGCGTTTCATGCCCACAGACTCAAGTAAAGAGGGTGACGGTTCGCAATAGTAGGTTGTTGGATCAACTGATATTAGAGCACTCTATTTGTTCCAAAGTTGCAGTCTAGTCGTGGTATGATATTTTGGTTATGCATTAGGGTATGGCGGGGTCCTGTCCCGACCTTATGATGTCATATACTCTTTAGAGGCTTGTAGATAAATGTCCTGTGTATAGTAGTCATGTGTGGCCTTGTCGGTCTTGGTATGTATATGTATATAGGTTGGGTCCTTCTGGTTACAGGATTTTATGTAGCCCTTTCCAGTTTACTATTTTCATTTATCAGCAGGGTACCTCGTGGTGGCCCTCGTGGACCATGAGAAACTACGATTATATGCTAAATATATGACTAGTGGTACCCGACAGGTATGGTCCGGGTGCCCGTCATAACCCTCCGGTTTGGGTCGTGACATTTTCATATAGAGTTTTTCATTTGTGGATTCAATTGAGTAACTCTTGTTCAACTTTAAATAGTATATGTTCTCTTATATTGATTCAATTGGGAGTATTTAAATTTCATATATCCAAGTTTTCTCATAAATTCAATCCTAATTGGGTCTTACTTCTGTCCTTCTCTTCGCATCCCAATTTATTCAATTCTCATATTTGATTTCTTCCTATCTTTCGATTTCGCATATTTGTTGTTTGAATCTCTATCTTCCACAAGCTGGATCTTATCATAGCTTATGCTAGAGTGTTTTTTTTACAAATTCTAAATTCTAGGTTCATCTATTTAAATATTCCAAAAAAAAATAAAAAATTTGAAATCCCAAAAAATCCGAATGTTGTTGTTTTGGTGAATTTGAGGCCAAATTTGAGTTCCTTGACATAACAAACCCTAGATTCCAAATTTATGGCATTTGAAGTTTTATTAAAGATTATACCATTGAAGGACCTTGAATGTTTGAAACTTAAAAGTGGGTTTTGGTGAAGGAAGGTGGTATTGACTTCAAAAGTTGGTGGGTTTTGTTCTACTCATAAAGGGGAGCTTGGATAAATAATTGGGTGGCAATTGGAGGTCATTTGGACAAGTATCGAAGAATCCACCATTGAAGAACCTTCAAGATTTGAAGAACTTTAAAGTCAGTCTTGTTGAAGAAAGTGAAATTGGAACTTGAAACCTATTGAGTTTTGTTTTCTAGATCAATGAGACCTTAGGTTTAAAATTTGGTGCGATTTGGAGTTAGTTTGAGGTGGATTGGAAAATTGGGTGTTCTTCAATGTTCTTGAGGCATCTTCATAAATTCACGATGAAGAAGACACTCAAAAGAAGATTTTGATCCAAAAAGGTTCAAGTCAAGTGGTGAAAAGGTGTTTGTAGGGTCAAAAAAGAAATTCTAGTTTGATTAGGGCCCACAAATCAGCAATTTTTTTTTTAAAAAATATTTCAAAAATGCCATGTCAGCAGGGACCCATCACCTTCCACATCATCAACCTGCCGACGTGGCAGTGCCATCTCAACACCGCGTTAGCAGAATTACTCTATGTGGTTTTAAAGTCAGCGCACCACGTCAGCAACACCTGACACAGGGCAAAATTAGCCTCCATGTCAGCCGCCATGCACGCTGCCAGGCCCAGTCATGCCTGCAGGCGCATGTGGCCCAACTTCAGAGGGTTGCCAGCTATGCTTTCCCCCTATTTCAACCATAGTTCCGAGCATTTTTTACCAGGTTTTCACCCGAATTTAACCCGATTTGATTTATTATCCTATTCCTAATACTTTAATACTTCTAATTAATTAACAACACGTAATTAAACCTACTTGTTTTGCTAATTAATTCTTGAATTTAATCACTTTTCATTCCAAATTTCCAAAAAAAAGTGTTGAAAATTGATTTTTCTTCTTTCTTTATCATTTCTTTAATCCTATAAGATAATTAACAATTAGTAATTGTTCTTACTTGATTGTTAACTAGTTCTTGAGTCCGAATATTCATTTCGTACTAATTCTTCTTAAGATTTTCTCTTTTATTCGTTGAAGGTTCTTGACTCCGCCCGTTAGAATTTGAGTCATCCGTATTTCTACTTAACAAGAATCCATTCCTCCACATAGGCTAAGTATCCTTGTGTTATTGATTGAACTTAGGTTCGTTACAACATTGCAAGAGCACTTGAGTGACGTGAGGAGTGAGTAGACATATACGAGTGATGTGAGGAACTTTTACTTCTAACGTGTTTGTTGAGTTTTGTAGGTACAATGACTAACTTCGGAGAACATTCTCATGGTGTAGTGGATCTATTGTCTCTCTTACTTAAGGGGTTGACGAGGTTAAGTATGGAAGTAGTTGGGATAAAGGAGATAATAAGAAGTTTCGCATCTAGGGTGTCCCGTGTTGAGAATGCAAACCGAGGGAAAACTTCCCCACACCTCATTCTAACTCTTCTAACCCTTCTACTTATCCATCTTGTTGTGAAGACTCTTTTATAGGTACTCAAATAAATGAATGGCTAAATTTTTTTCATGTGAAGAACCCCTATGTTTGAAAGAATAAGTTAAGATTAAACAAGATGAGAATATCCCTTCAAATGAGCGACGAGGTAAGTTAACTAACCTTAACACTTCACGTGAACTGAATGATCATGATGAAAGCTTGAGTATGAATAGAGGGTTACCCTTTTGTGAACTTGATGATTTCTTGCATTGTTTTGAGTATCAAGATTCCTTGTCATGTGCTAATAATGTTAGTATTGAGAGTGTCCGTACACTAGTTGATCCTATTGATGACTGAATTGATTCTTCTTGAAAGATCTATTTGTGTCCACCTAGTGTTTACACTTGTGATTTGAATGATAGTACATTATCATGTGATAGGGATGATGAAACACTAGTTTCCATTGAATATGGTAATCATGTTCGTAAATCTTGTGAGCTTAGCATGCCAAAAATTGGTGTTGATCCACTTGATTGTAATGTTAATCCATTATTCGAGGAATCTTGTGACATGTTTAATGAACCTCCGATTATTGAAGATGTTCATAAAGTTGGCCCTTTGAATGAATATGACATCCCACCCTTGTTTGATGCATATGAAGATAAGTCTCTTGATCTTGATTTAGAGTCAAATGATGAGGCCCAAGGTTGTGGGGTGATATGTGTCATGTAGATAGTCATGAAGACCTTACATGTGTAAAACCCTATTCATTGATTGCTTGTTTTGTCTTTAAAGATAATATAGTATTCAACAATGATATGACTAACAGAGATAATGCGCATAGTGGCATGTGTTGTGATATTGGGAAAATGTAGCCACTTTTGGGTTGTGATATTGGTAAAATTATAGATTCCTTGACCTACGTGTTTTTGAGTGTGCCTAAAGACTATGACTATCATTTTGACCCCGGATAGGTATTTAATTGGTCTTGTTTGAGAAATGAGGGTTGAATGCTCTTCATGTTATCTTGAACCAATGTAGTATCACATGCTTGTCATTTTGAACCATTGGTATTCTTGCTTTGTCCTTGTTTCATGATATTGGAAGGACTCAAGTTCTTGATGCCTCCTATGTGTGAAATTTTACCATGGTGCTTATTGATACATGGTTATATCACAAATTTGTGTACCCTTGGCATGCTAGTGCGGTCATTATTGATTGTGCTAACCCTCATTCTATGAGGCCCATGTTTGTGTGTGTCTCTCCTTGGGTTTTTCAAGGTTCGGATTCGAGGTCGAATCCTTTTCAAAAAGGGGAGAATGATATGATCCTAGGAGGCTCATGGGCACTTATGAGGGCTAATATTAATGGTGAAGCTTTGAACGTGTATTTCCATGCTACATTACCTTTGATGACGAAGATAGGGCCTTTGGAGGCCATTGAAAAGAAAGACACAGGGGTATACATTGCATGGATGATTGCTTGGAAGGAAGTTAAGATGTAGGCCCAAAGGTGGAAGCCACTAAAAGTGGTTAGGAATGCAATACATGTGCAGGTCCCATGTTTGGTTATTTGTGCAAAGGTCACTTTTGGGCGGCAAAGACTATAAATACATGCGTTAGCTTCATTTCATCCCTTAGCTAGTTTTGATGATGTTGAGATGAATACTCTTAAAGAGTGATAGTTTGTTTGGTAGTTTAGTGTAGTACTAGTCTAGTAATTAGTGTTAGTGATAGTTAATTATGGTGGATTCCATTGTTGGCTATTGAAACCCTTTTCAATTGATTTTCATATAGAGTTGTTCATTTGTGGATTCATTTGATTAACTCTTGTTGAACTTCAAATAGTATAGGTTCTCTTAGGTTGATTCAATTGGGAGGATTTGGATTTCATATATCCAAGTTTGCCCATAAAACTAATCCTAATTGAGTCTTGCTTCTATCCTTCTCTTCTTATTCCAATTTCTTCAATTCCCATCTTTAATTTCTGCCTATATTTCGATTCCACGTATTTGTTGTTTGAATCCGTGTCGTCCTTGGATCTTATCACAACTACAGTGTATAGGTGCCAAGACAAATTGAAGTCGACGAAATAGAGGTACACGAGGAAGTCATATGCATCAATAGACATCTCTAACAGCCATGAGAGCATCGCCAGGAGATATGGAAGGATAATCAACACGTGTAACACTCCTAATATAATGACACATCTCACAGGAGAAAATGCAACATCATGTGTGACATATACACCAGGATCGAACGAAAATTGTAAAGATTTAATCTTATGTATAAATGAGATTCCATCCATAATCAAAATATAACTCACGGATTCAGTGTACCATCTAGTTGGGGCAAGAGCAAAAGAATATGCATATTTATACCTGCTGGACCTAAAACTAAAATATCTTGCATGCAATGGTCTGGATTTTGGATTCTGATAGCTTATCATATTTGACTGAACTTGGTGATTTGCGATCATATGCTAATCAAAACCATAGCGGCAACAACGAAATCAGATGTAATCACAGGAGCCATGATTTGCGTTGTTGGTTGCACATTAGAGACAACCTTGGAGTAACTGGTAAAGTTGCTATCATGTAATCAGGAGGCACGGGTTCAAGCCATAGAAACAAACTCTTGCAGAAATGCAGGCAAGGTTGCGTACAATAGACCCTTGTGGTCCGGTCCTTTTCCGGACCCCGCACATAGAGGGAGCTTAGTGTACCAGACTGCCCCTTTATAGCGACGACCTTAGTGTAGACATCATGGGACATTTCATCGAACACCTTAGGTAAGTGATTAGCATCCAAATCAGACTATAATGTGCTGGGCGTATGGGTGGTTCATTGAGAAGCAAATACCTCGGCGTGACAGTGAGGCATTTCATCGAACACTAGGGCTGCGTTCATGTCTGAAAAGACAGGTACTGAAACTGGAACTGCCATATTAGTCTGCTCATCCATCAGTTCAGCGAATATAATGGAGGTACAACTCATGTTCTGTAATAGGCATGGAGGTGAAGTTGAAAAAAATGGCTCTTGGAATGGGTGCGAAGGAGGTGGAAAGAAAGCGTATGAAAATTATGTCGTAACACTGCAAATCAACAATGTAACTACGGGTAATTGTATTGATATGGAGCAGTGTAATCACATACATTAACATAGGAGTTCAAAGTAGAAATAAAAGCAAAAATAGAGAATGGAGGGAGGTTCCAAAAGTATAAAATGCAACTAAGAAAATAAAGAAACAACTTCATAGCATTGTCCTAATTAATTAAAAGCAAAAATAGAGAATGGAGCGAGGTTCCAAAAGTGTAAAATGCAACTAATTAATTATTTCCCTCTTCTATATATAGTATTTCCCTCTGTTCTGCAAGAAAGTTTCTTGGTTAGTTCTAAGTATACAACCATAAATACTACAATCTCTCTTGTAAGAATACAACAGTAGGTTTCACCAAGCAATTTATACACAAGTTCTTACCAGTTTTCTTCACCATTCAATATGATACGGGTTTTTGCTTTTGGGAATCTTTGTGGTGGGTCAACTTGCAAGATGAGTCGGGTTTAATTTGACTAGATTTAATTGTGATAAATAAATATTCACGTAGGTGCCCCGTAGACGCCATATAGGATAATAAAGGTGAGACAGGGAAACACCCATGCTATCTTTCATGACATAACCACTAACGGGGAAACCAAGTACTATGACATAGTCCCAGTCATCCTATCCGACATTTACCGAGCCTTAGGTCAATGCCGAAACTTGCATAGGTACTTCCAATGTTGTAACCTCTTAGTCCAATGGTGGATCATTAAGCACCTCCATCAAACCGAGGTTCCATCATACCGAGACACTGAGCGCAGAAAAGACGACCTCCTAGTCACATATCCAAATTTCGGGACCCAATCCAAAGAGGGGTGAGCTTTCATCTTTTCTAGACTCCGAGAGGCTATTATTCAATGGAGATTTCCCAAATTCATAACCGAGACCATATCTGTGAGGTAGAATATACCCTTTCCTACCACTTATGGAGATATGGGGAATCCGACCATATGCACATCTTAGGGTCCTGAGACATTTCAGAAGGGAATAAGTAATCTCCAAAATATGGAATATGGGGGAATATATGGTTGACTGCGAAGGCAACAACATCCGAGGAGTTGCCAATATCGTCCGAGAGTGCAATGGCAGATTCATGTGGGGTCTGGAGACCTTAGCTGATAATCCTCTTCACCCGGGTCTTGATAAAGACTACATAGACTGGTTGAGAGCATATTTGAAAGGTACCCTGACAACGGGGCCAACCTTTACAAGTCCAAAAAAGATGGGGATTCAAAGACTGAGATCAAAGCTCGCCGCATTCAGAGACAATCGGATGATTGAGATGCCAAATATTATGAGAAGATACAGTATGACTAGACTATCATGGCCAACTTGACCGAGGAGGAAGACTTCACTCACGAGTGTTGTGAGGACTTGGACGCTCGTATGAAGAAGGCTATGGACGATGCTGCATAGATGACCGTCACAGAGAAGGGTCAATGGTTAGTTCGCTTCTGATGTCTACTCATCTCAGGATCCAGTCTGCCCTTCAAAGGGCCAAGAGAGCTCGGACTGGCAGAGCTTCATCATCAGCCACTAGAGGAGACTTCTTCTTATTTGACTGCTTTTCATTTATGCATTTTGATAACATTGGGGAAGATATTATTAATGAAAGGATTATGGGGCAATGGTTTTAATTAACATTTGGCTCATTTATGCTTCAAATGATTAGAAAGCCTTGGAGTAACGAGGTAGAGGAACGCGAATATTATAATTTCTTATATGCTTTTGTGATATAAACTGCTTATGTATTTTCATGTGTTCCGTCTAAACTCTTGATTGGTACAACATTTCGGACCTCAATCTAAAAGAAAAACACAAGAAAATACCAATCTTTTTAGTGTTATCCATTTATTACAAGGTGTTTGTAAACTTAAAGTATTATTATTTATGACTTGTGTTTTAAAGAAGTCTAAGAAATTATTTCCTAATAATACTTGTTGTCTCATATTATCCTCTTGATATATCATGGGTAATCTAAATATGGTTTTATCTAATATTAATTTCATATTTTCTGCTATTATGTCTAATTCTTTGACATGCTCATTGAATCATGTTACTTTTATTCTATGTGTCTTAGATTTTTTCCATCTATGTAATGCTAAAACTTCTTTCTTTGCTAAGCATATATCTGCTCCACTATCTATAAAGATTTTTTATTTTATTATTTTATTAGGCTTATAGTCTATGTGAGTCTCTATATAAATTGCTACCATTTAATTAGTCTGTTTAATCAAGTTATTAGTAGATATGTATTCATTGGATTTCCTGTCCTATTTCTAATTCTTTTCTTCTTATTCTACTAAGGTTCTTAGCAACTTTTTTATATCTATCGTGGTAATATTTATATCCTGTTTCACCAGTAACTGTACCAAGTTTATAGGCGTATTCTCTTTCACATTGTCTCCAGTAAGTTTTTTCTTCATCCAATTTTATTTTTTCTTCTTGTAATTTCATTTTATTCTGAGCTACTTTCACTATCTGAGTTTTTATTGATAAAATTAATATTTTATGGTTCTGTTTCACTTTCTTCTTCAGTTTGGCTAACATAAATTTTTTCATCTTCATACCATTTATTATTATTATCTTCTTTTATCTGTTGTAGATTCATAATAAATTGTGTTGTATTTATATATTTGAGACCTTTCTGTTTTAGTTTTGGGAATTTATTAGCATAATGTCCCTTTTAATTACAGTTCCAGCATTTGCATTCACTAGGTTTTTCTACTAAGGGTCGTATATGGTTTCTTTTTCTAAATTTCCTTTTATGCTTAAATTTTTTCCTGGTCTCTGAAGTATTTCTATATTTTCTAAATCTCTTTTTTCTATATTTTTTATAGTGTGGTTTAGTATATCTATCATGCCTTTTATATCTTTCTCTATAACTATCATACCTTCTATATCTTTCCTTATAATTCTTTTTATGTCTCTTATATATCATTTCTTTTCTTTTATCATCACATCCACATACTTCTTCTTTCCATAAATCCACATATTTCTCTTAATCCTTGTTTCTTATCTTTTTTGACTTTCTGTTGTATTCTATATTCTTCACATTTCCTCATCAAATAGGCTCTTATTACTCTTATACTTTCTTCTAGGGTATTTTATTTTGGTTCTAACTGACTATATTCTTTAGAAACTTCAATATTATATGCTACTGGTAAATGGTCGTAATAAAGTTGTTGATATATTAAGGCTTCTTGTGGCAAGAATCTTGCGAAGAATTTACTAAAACTTATTGTATATTCTGGCAGTTTATTAATTTTACAACATTTCATATTATTTAAATTCATTATGATTTCAGTTTTTCTTTCTGTGAATACTGTTTCTCTTGCTACAAACCATTTTTCTCCTAAGAATTCTCTTTTTAATATAATATCAAATATTGTTAGCATAGTCTTCCAATCTCTTGCATGACAAAATACTTCTCCTCTTAGTTGATATGCTATAGACTCAATCCAAAATGCTACTTTTCCTTTTAATGTCTTAGATATTAGATCATACATATAGTCTAAATTATCAGTATGTGTAGAATTCATTAATGCTATGTACATTCCAAGTTTCCAGTCATTTAATCTTCTGCTTACTTCTTGTTCATCATAAATATTATGTAAGTCTAAAAAGTATCCATTAAGGCTTACTCCTTGTGACATTGATCCTATAAATTCCTTAAATTTTGCTTGTTGTCCTATTGGTATGTGTTCTGGTAATTTATTACGTCTTCTTGCTATTATTTCTAGATTTTGGTCTAGTAGTTCTTCTTCTATATCACTTTCTAGTTCTTCTTTTATGATTGCATTAACATTTTTCATTTTTTCTAGGGCTTCTATTATTTGATTATTTTCTTTCACAATCTCAATGTTTTCTTCATATTCTACTTCTTCTATGAATCCTATTAGTTTTGTTCCTTGATGTATTTGAGTTTCTATAGCTAATTCATCTTCTCTTACAAGGTTAGTAGTTTCTTTTTCAGTTATGCTATCTGAACTTTCATTGTTTCATATATTTTCTTTACTTTTTGTTTTTCTTTCAAATTTGTTACCGTTGTTCGTTGTATATATAATTCTTCTTTTAATTCTTCCATTTCTTGTTTAACTTGGTTTAGTTCGTGCTTTGTTTGTTTTTGTTCTCGATATTTTAGTTCTTTCTTAGTGTCTTTAAAACTATGTTTGTATTTTTTATATTTGCTTAACCATTCTTCATTCTCATGTAATATTAATTTTGCATTTTCTTCCTTTAATTCTAATATTTGTTCCTCTTGTTTGTCTACTTTTAATTGTAAAAATTCTATTTTTCAGTATCTTTTAAGTATTTTCACCTTTTGAAATGTTATCATTCTTATTTGGTGTATCTTTAGAGTTTTTCTTTCTTATGGGTTCATACTTACATCGTTCTCGTTCTATTATATTTTGCCCATGATTTTTAAGGAAAGTTATTACGTTAGGTTCTTGGTATGTCATTGAAATTGTCCTTTTTATGTAATATAGCTAGATTATCTATTATTTTTTCAATTGATTATGATAATTTAGGTTTTATTTCGCTTATATCTACCATTATAGGTTCTTTAATTCTTCTCCAAGCATCTATTGGTACTAATTCTGGTTGTTTAGGGGTTATTTTATTAATTGTTTCTTTTGGATTTGTACTGATTCCTTCTTCTATTACTTGTTTACCTTTATTTATGAATAGAAACCTATTTTCGATTAGGGAAAATTTCTAGGGTTTCAAATTAGGGCTTTTTTATTATTGTTCAATTGAGGGTTCAAATGTGTTTAGATTTCCAATTAACTTAGGGATATGATTACCTAGCATGTAAAAATTATTTTTGGGTATTAAAGTTTGAGTCTTAGTGAAGTGGGCCTGTGGTCGATATTTGTAGTATTTCTTTGTTAAAGGTTATGTCCTTATTGTTGCGTAAGCTTTATATTAACGGATAGTATATATACGTTGATAGACTTCGACCATCATGAGGCGCAAAGGAAGGGAAAGGCTGTCATCGAGGCTTGATCGTGTAGCACTCTTGCTCGGCTTTGTGGTAGAAGACGATTTAGTTTTTGAGACTTCGATAGAAGTGCATAGTTATAAATACTGAGGGGTATTGTGGGTGTTTTGGGGATCCCAATCAGATGGTTATGATGAACGTCTGAGTGGGTACTAGTGTTGAACTGTGATGATGGGATTTGGGGAATCAGCCTTGTGCTGGTTCCGACTGCTATTTATTTAGGCTTGTCTCCATAGTTGCTTGATATGTTTACTTATCACACATGCTTTCGATATGATATCTTGAGTTGTACTTGGATTGTATATTGTATTGTATTCTTGGAAGCATGTGATATTTCATCTCTTATTTGGTTGATCTCATTGTATTATGATATCTTACCTTATATTGTCATTGCATTCATACACTCATGGTTCTGTGATATTGATATTGGAGTGATATGATAATTTTGTGAGACCATGAGATGAAAGATAAGAACACTATTGAGATTATAGAGACACTGAGATGATATTGATATACGGGGAACGGAGTTGCATGCCTACAATATTATATTATTACAGCCAAGAGCTAGGCTTCATGATCTGATGAGTTATTACGAAGCAGAGGGGTATATGGACTTTGCGGGTGCCCCATGGGTGCACAGATCATAATAAAACCTTGATGTATTGTATACCAGGATGATAAAGGTACCTGGAATATGCATTGCATTCATATCATCCATATATGACATTTCATTCATTACTTGTTAATGGACTTGTATTATAAGTAATTGTTGATTACTTGACTAAATTTTGGACATGAAAATGTTATACTTGCTTCTTGACACTTGAATTATTGTAGAGCTCTCTTGGTACTGATAATGAAAGTATTATGGACTAATATTGAAATAAGAAAACATGTGAACTCTGTGTATCATTATGTGGATTATGGGACTTACTTGGTGTCAACTTGATATTTTTCTGTGATTATGCACCTTCTATCATTACCAGCCTATGATGTCTACGGAGGTATATTGTGTACTCGTGCTACCCTTTCGGCATCTTTTCTTGATACAGATACAAATCTGATGACTGGCACGAGACCACGTGGCTGAGTTCGAGCAGTTAATTCCTAGCTTTCAGAGTGAGGATGTTATTTCCAGCATACCCCGAATTTGCTCTATCTCTTGCAGTCTTTACTTCTATTTCAGAGACATGTTTACATCTTTTTAGACTATGTTTTCAGTTTTGGCACTTCGTAGACTATCTCAGACTTGAATTGTATTTTAGTGCTCTTGTACCCACATACTAGATCACTTGGGAGTTATTTTGGATGTATCAGACTTATCATTTTCTTCCGCATTATATTATGAGACATCTTATGTAGCCTTTGAATTTCTTTCACTTTTACTTATGACATATCATGTTGAAGATTTGGGAGTGGTTCGCCTATGTGGTGGGATTATGTAGGTGCCACCACGATTACTAAAAACGTGTCTTGACAAGTACGATGAAGTTCTAGATTAATAGAAGTAAAGATAGGAGATAATGAGTTAGTAAGTTATGAGGATAAGTAGACCTTGTGATTGAACCCATTAGAACAAGAGAGTTGATGGTTTTCATGAATTATAGGGAGGCCCGTGTCACTAGAATGAAACCAGAAGAATTAGAGAATAATACGAACTTAGAAAGAATGGAATATCGCCCTGATAATAGAACAAGGGAATAAGATAATCAATAAAAGAATAACCTTTGAGGATATAGTTTACGAGTGAAACAATTGGGTTAATAAGAAAGGATCCCATGTGAAGGATTAGAGTATTCCCCATAAGATGAGTTATGTCGAATCATGTAAATAGCTTATGATGCTTACTGACGAGATATAAGTTATAGGAGGGATGAATTGTATAATGGTAACAGTAATGGATTCTAGATTATTATTTATGATAACAATTGTAATTAGATTTTTCCCTAGGTGAGTTATAATGTAACATGAAGTGAGTTGTATTGATAAATCTAAGAGTGCCGTCAATACGTCATAAACGGTTACTTAATACAAACCATAGGGTACGATTAAAGTTGCTCTAGGAAATAGTCTGATAAGTCATGAGATAACACGTAAATAAGTCCAACATTCAAGGACGAATGTTCCTGAAGGGGGAAGGATGTTACATCCCACATTTATGTTAGGTCATGTCGTGAGTTAGTTCTCATATGTTTGGAAATCTAGGATAATCTAAAATTAGTAAGTGGTTACAACTATGTCTTGTATGAGTCATAATAGTTGGAGGTTAAATGAATCGAAGAAAGTAAGTTTTATTAGGTTACACCCCGTACTTTCGAGGTCGATTGTGTCGCGAGTTAACTAACGTGAGCTCAAAGATGTTAATAACCCTCTTCAAGGTTAAGGATGGTTTTAAACAAGTGTTAAGTAAGTCTCGTAAGATTTCAGTGTTAAACGAATCGAAGAAATTAAGTTCGCCAAAATTCGAGGGAAGGAATAATTCTATACAGGATTTTGGCCCAACTCTGTGGGGGTTTATCTTCTAGTATATAAGGTATTAGTGGTTGCATGACCTATCTAAATTCATGTTCACTGAGTCTACTTTCCACTACAACAACCGTTCAGTAATCAGACTTCTGTAAAAAACGTTATGAATGTTTTTAGAAAGCATTGCAGAGCAGACAACATGTACGACAGAAGTATGGACCGTCAAACATATGTATGGCTCATCACTCCCACCGTACTTTAGGGAGGTGGATGTGGTGCTATGGTGATATAAAAGGGTGAGAGCTCATCCTAAGTCATTTGACACTCCAAAACAGATCCTCTAAGCTCCTAGACTCTCTCTAAACATCTTCCGAAGATCCCAAAGTGATTCTAAGAGAAAACACCCAAATCCAGCATCAAAATCTTGTGAAGAATCCCATAGCTATCGTTATATTCTTCTTCTCTTCATTGTGTTGATTTTGGAGAGTCCTTGGAAGTGAAGTAATCCTTAAATTGGAGCAATTCTTGTGAATAGAGATAAGTTTCATCCCTATCTTATTGTTCTTAAGATTATACAAATGATTAGAGGAATGATTGTTGATAGATCTTGTAGAATAACTTCTTGAAACCTTGAATCTTGTTGGGCTATTTCGAATGAACTAAGAGTGTAGTATGGGGTTGTTGAGTTATTTATTATGTTATAGAGATGAAAGAGAGTAAGTGAAGAAGGTTGTTGTGTTGATATACATGGAGATTGAGCTATAAAATATTATATGACCTCTATGCACGTTAAGTGTTCGTTAGATGAAATGTCTTATGAGTTATGGATTCGTCATTGATACCAATCGTTCATATATTGTAGATAATCATTCGTAGAATATACGAGAGCTTGTGGAATCCGTATAGATAAAATGACAAGGTATGTTTAGGCTTACTCTTTCTTTTATTTTGACATGATCCTAAGACTAGCAACATGTATTGAAACGTCCGTAAAAGAAGACTCTATTCTTCATTGTTGATATCATGGTTTCTCCTTACTATTGATAATGATTTTATGGTCTTGGTTGTCCCTTGCCGGGAGTATTTTCCGCACTTTATAGTATCTCTTGTTTGTCACTATTCGAGAGTACATTCCGCACGTTATGATACTCTTGTTGATTGATTTATTCTGAGTTTCCTGTTGGATTGTAACGATCGTTGTACATAATTCCATAACGATAGGAGAGGGTTGACGACCTTAGGTCACTCAGACCTATTCATGTTGATATTTTGAGATCCTTCGTGCATTGCATACATATATGTATCTATTTTCTACCGACTCCTATTATGGCCAGGTACGATATAATGATGATATTTCCCACAGAGGCTTATGACATTATATATGCAGTTATATATATATATATCAAGTACCCAGAAGCGAACCCCCTAAAATAATAGGGGAAGAACCACAGAGAAGTAAGGATAGGAAGCAAGTATTTTCGGAAGCAAACCCCCTAAAATAATAGGGGAAGAACTACAGAGAAGTAAGGACAGTAAGCAAGTATAATATTGCAAGAATGTAAATATTCAAATAATGAAATTATACTAAAATTAAATCAGGTGGCAATGCCGACCATATGTAAGAGATGCAATAAAATAAATTAGGTGGCAATGCCGTAAAGACAGAGGAAAATTATGATAAATTATTAAAAACTTGATATTTAAATTGATAATATAAATATTACAAATAAGAAGCAAGCTCTAACTAGTTGAGAGCTTAATCTAAAATAAGTGTACAAATGAGAAAGGGGGGGGATTATATTTATAGAAAAAATTCTGAACTGCTATAGTGATACCTATAATGCTATAGTGACGTCTACGAAGACATCTACAGTAATAAGCATTGTCTATAGTAACCTCCAATAATAAATTTCAGAAAGTGATTGCTGATGTCATGCTATCATCATCTTGATCACTCTTCTAAAATATGCCAAAATCAGGGTTATATTTTTCATTTTCATATGCAGATTTTTTCGATGTTTGTGATTTGTGGCTGGGAAGTTCAACTTTGATTTGTTAAAGGATTTTTTCCATCTACTGGATGAAAATCTCCTATGTTTCTAGAGCTAGCTAATTGTGCAGATGCAATAGATTTCTATATCGTCAATACATAAGCTTTGTATGGGTTCCAGCTTTTGTACCACTTGCAATGGACTTGGAGGGCTAGCCATGGTAGTCCTTTCTGTCCTTCTGGTATATGAAAGGCAAATTTCTGGGAATAGATCCACAGTACGTGGAACCTATGAGAAAATAGGAGGAGCATATGTACTTGGTTCTCATTGGAAAACACGTGACAAAATTTTCTGCATCCTTCCGTCATTGGAAGAGGACGAATCTCAATTTTGTGACCATATACAGGCCACCACTGATGTAGAAACCATTAAGGGAATTCAGGCGCTAGTTGTTTTCCCTAGAGGATGAACCAAGAGTGTTTTCCTAGGTTATTCTTGAAAGTGAATGCATTCGTCTAGGCTTCTTGGTAAACATAATAATTGTAAAATTGAGGCTCAAAAGGCTGGGAGAGTCTTTTGTATTTGGCTGGGTGTATACCATATTCTTTGGGTGAGATTATCTTGTTAATCAATATCGTAATATGAGTAACGTATGTTTGGATTTTCTTATCCTTATAGGGTTTGAATAAACAGGACTTGGTGTCTATGAGGATAAATTCATAGAACTTATGGGTGAATGCATGAGTCTTTTGAATAAAAATTGTTGAGGGGCAAAGTATTTGCCTAGCTACTTCTTGGGGGTTTGAGTGCTAGAACACTGTCTCAATTTGGGTAAGTGGGTAGACACTTTTGTTTTTGAAATAAACTGGTTCATAAGGAGAGGATCCTCTGCTTGAAGAAATAGGTTGTGGTACTGTTGGGGAAATTGTTTGGTTAGGTACCGAATATACCATGCTTGTGTTTTATGGGATGTTGGAGGAACATCCTATTTGTGAGATGGGGCTTTTGGCCTCCACTGACTTCTTTGTGGTGCATTTAGCAACCACAGGATAAGAAGAAGGCGTGTGTCTTTGTGCCGCCACATTGGAACATACATTTTAAAAAAAGAAATATTGATCTCTTAATTGTTTCTATTAGCGCTAGGTATGGTTGTTTTAAACCCCATGAGCTGACACCATTTTCTGAAATCTTCATCTGTCCACGGAGTAGATGTAGCCTGATCTAGTTGAGATTCTTCTTCTTCTTCAACTAGATCTGCCCACTTCTTCATACTAGAAATTGAAATTGGTTCTTTGTTTTCCAAAAGATATGACAAAGGAACCCCTTTCATGGCATTGTCTGCTGGAGTTTGATATCTTGGCTTCGTCCAGCTAAATCTTTTGAAGGTTTCTTGGAGGGAACTGAAATTGCTTGTTGTGAGGTGATATCTTGTTGTTGGGAAATAATGTCTTGTGGCTGTATGGAGATAGCCTCTGGTTTTGTCTCACTTAGAGGAGGAAGGGCTGGAAGTGGTGAAAGTTCTTTCTTTTTCTTTGACATTTTCTCTGCCCTGCAAGAATTTGTGAGTGAGAACATCTGGAAAAGAGTTTGAGCTCCCTTTGATATATTCTATATCAAATTCAAAAATAGATAAAATAGCTTGCCATATAGCAAAAATATGTTTTGAGGTTTTGTACATTTTTTTTGAAAAATTGATTTTGTAGCTTTACAATCAATTCGTAACAGAAATTTCTGGTTTAGTAAATCAACTTGAAATTTTGAGATGCATAAGACAATTGCCAATTTTTTTTTTTAATTGTGGGAAAGTTTTGTTGAGAATTATTTCAATGCTTGGATGCACAATGATATGTTCTTTGCTTTAAAATTCTGACATAACCAATGTCTGGTGCATCTATTTCAACTATCTTGAATGCAAAGGGATTAGGGAGAGACAAACAAGGAAGATGCTTGAATTTCAATTTTATTCCTTTGACAACGTTGGTGTGGATGTTGTTCCACAGAGGTAGAGGTTTCTTTAGCCTATCATGAAGAGGCTTTAATAGATTGCTATATCCGGGAATAATATCAAACACTTAATTAACACAACCTAAGAATCTTTAGAGCTAAGTTTTATCTAAGATTTGATCGAGAAATTTGAATGAACCTTTGAATAGGGACAATAGTTCCTTTCTCGATATTGTGCCCAAGAAATCGGATACTTATTTGGAAAAGACTATACTTGGTTTTAGATAAAACTAAGCCATTTTATCTAATAATATTAAAGAAAACTCTTAAATGTTTAAAATGTTGATCGATGCTGGTAGAAAATACTAAGACATCATCAATGTAAAAATGAGAATTTTGAAAATGGGTTTAAAATATCATTCATGATCCTCTGAAACTTAGAGGGAGCAATCTTCAGACCAAATGACATTACATTCCATTCGTATAGCCCAAATGGTACTGTAAAAGAAGTCTTATATCAATCCCTGGGTCAATTGAATTTTCCATAATCCTGATTTTAAATCAAATTTTGAGAAAATTATAGCAGCGTATAGTCGCTGGAGTAATTTTTTTTTATTTGGGATAGGATAGATAATCCAACGAAGGGCCGTATTTAAAGATTTGTAATTAATGACTCTACCGGGGACACCTCGTTCAAGCTCAGAGTTTTTGTTGACATAAAAAGATGTGAAACTCCAAGGGGACTTGCTGCGAGAAATTATGCAATTTTCAAGAAGATCATTGATTTCTTTCTAGCAATGGATTTTTAGCTCATGATTCATTTGAATAGGGTGAGATTTTGTAGGAATAGTTTTTTCATCACAGTTAGGTTCATAAGGAAGTCTGACTATGTGTTTCTTGTGGTTCCAGAAAGTTGTGGGCAAGTCTGCACAAAGTTCCTTTTGTATTTTGGTTTCTAGGGTTTTAATCTTAGATTGGAGAGTAGGTTCTTGAAGCTGTTGTTGAAACCTCTGAGCCACTACTTATTCTTTGAGAAAATTTATCTGGGCTTCCTTATGTTTTAAGGTAAACAAGACTTTCCTAATTGGTGGTCTGTCAAAAGAAAGGAAAACGCCACTACATTCGACTATGATGCCTTGGTGAGTAACTCAGAAAGGTATGAGTTCTTCAATGAAAGGAGCCCCTAATATGGCAGAGTTGATAATATCTTTTACTAGTACAAATGAAGTTGAGGCTGATAAAGGAATATTTTCGAAGGAAGTTTTAACTTCAAACTCTGACAGTTTGAAGCTAATTCCTAATTTGTTGCCATTAGCAGCTCTATGGGACTATTTTGTTTTTTCAAAGAACTTAGTTGGAATAAGTCCTTTGACTTGAGGTCTGCACCTGTATCAAATAAGGCAACAATATATAAGGTAAATGATTTATTGACTACTAAGGTTACCTAGTATGCCATTTTTGGATGGAAATTCTGGAAAGATAGTTGATAAAGTCTGCATGTTCAACTTCTTGATCTATTGGTTCGACCTCTATTTGTTTGGGTGGCTCAGACTTAATAGAAAGTAGTTGAAGAACAAGACAGTCTAATTCTTGTGTTGCTTTGATTTCTCAGATTTCTTCCTTAAGAATTGCTATCTCTGTTTGGAGGTCATAGACAACGACTTCCTTAGTTTTATGGGAAGGAAATCTATTGAGAATATCGATAATATTGTAGGTATTTGCTACCCGAGGATGAGTAGCAAAATCATTGGATGTGGAAGCTTTACCTAAGGTTTCTTTGAACTGCTCTAGATAATGTCTCTTTTGATCTGAATCCTGAAGATTGCTTATAATCTCAAGAAGAAGATCTTGTTCTTTTGAGAGAACATTGATCTCAAGTTGACTATCTTGGGTTTCCTGATCGGACATTGACGAACATGATTCTAGGTCATCACTTTCAAGTTGGTTAAATTGTTGTTCAAATTCGTCGTCAGCCATATCAGAAGTATCAATTTCATATAGTAAGAGTTGTTCTATCTGGCTGGCTCATCTATATTAAGGTTTCTAATATTTTTGATAAATTTGCAATATTTGGCATTATGTCTTGGTTTGTGACACTTGTAACATTTTCTAGAATTAGGAGATGGAGAAGTTGATACTTTGGGTGCTGCTTTTGGTTTGGAAGGAGAAGGTTTTGTCTTTCTAAACTCGGGTGTAAAAGATCTAGATTTTGAGACCTTTCTATTCTTAGACACATGCCTTTTATGAGATTTCTTGCCACAAGGAGGAAAACCAAAATTGTTCACAAAAACAACCTAAATCTCGGTAAGTCTGCTCCATAGCTTTGGCAAGTTGTCTTAATATCTAATCTTGGTGACAAATTTTGAGAGCAACTTGTTGGATGAGACTGGTAAGCTGTCCATATGTGATATGATTATAAGGAATAATATCACCATTGTATTGGTTTTAAAGATGTTCCTTAACTATCTCTATGTGATTTGGGTAAACCATCCAAGAATATTTCCGTTACCATCAAGTCTTTCATAGATTCGAGTGAGAAATGAGTCTTTGTACAACCTAAAATCTGAAAAGGTCTTACACTTGAGGTTGTTGAGTATTTCAGAAAATCTTTCTCTAAAAATACCCGGACTACCGATGGAAGTTTTAATAATGGTGTAAATTAGGGAATTGGCTGAATTAGGAATGGTGTGACCATCCCTTAGGATTGGCTCTCTTGCCGAATCAACACGGATGTCTTGAAAAAAATTATGTTTGTCCTCTTCACTAAGGTGGGTATCCCACCAACCTTTAAGTTGACTTGTGAATCCCGCTACTAAGACATAGGTAGTGAACTGGTCAGAACAGTTGTGGGTGGTTCTACGAGGTGGCTACCATAGTCATTTGTTGTAGGTTGGATAAAATATTATATTCGGAGCAACCATCTATGTTCCATTCATAGATGTTGTTGGCATTGTAATTATTTTGAATTACATCCGGTTTCTCTTCTAAGGCTACATCTAGATGAGTTGCTCTAGGATAATAGAGCTTCTGGAGTCGACACCAGTTGGAAAGTCCTGCTCTAAGAGGGGCAACTTCTAGGGGAAGACTATCATGAATTTGTTTTGACTGAGTATCCTCTTCCTGGTTAGTATCTACTTCTTGAAGAACTGTTACAAAACCCTTAGAAGTAGTTTCTTTTCCTGGGGTATCCTGAATAATCAAAGTTTTCTCAATTTTTAAGATCCTACGCTGAAGACCAGATAGTTGAGAGGAGTCCCTAGTTTAGTGTATTTGGAGTTCTTTAGTGAATGTTATAGGGATTTTGTAAGGTCTAAATAATGGAATAGAAGAAGTAGAGATCTCTGTAGGTTTAACTTATACTGAAGAGGACAGTTTTGAAATCAAATATTCACTAAGAGTCTGTAAAAAATTGTTTGTGTAATTATTTTGTTCAAAACAATTCTTAATACCTTTGCCACTGAGTATTTCATTGTCAGGTTTCATCTTGAAAGGTATGGAAACAATTGTGCTGTTAGCATAATGTGCAGAAAATCCTTGTGACGCAGGGAGTTCAGACACAATTTCTCCTCCAGTAGTGGTTTTCCAATGTTTTGAAACATTAATAGATTTGGAAAAAGGGAAATGCAATTGGAGATAATCAACATAAGCTTCAAACCACTAGAAGAAATTAATTTGTTTTTGAACAGAGTTTAAAAATTCATAATAAACTTCTTGAAGATTTTTCCTTTTATCTCCTTGATTTTTTTAAAAAAACAAGTTATTTTTAATATATTTTTTGGTGAGTAAAAATCTGCTCGGAGATTCTCCATTTCAATTTGAAATCTTCTTTCAAAACTTCTAATTCAGCACCTAAGGATGATTATGTGGGTGATTGGGGTTGCTCAAAGTTATCTTCTGTTAGAGCAGGTGTTTCCACAAAGTATTTGTCTTGTGGGATTTTGTATTCGAAGTTAACTATTTCATTTCTAGAAAAAATGAGGAGACTGAGTGTCTGGCAGACTGGATATCAAATTGTACTAAATAAGAGGTAGATACTCTCTGGCTAAGACATCTCTAGAAATAAATGCACACAGATTCGCTAGCAAATTAGTTGATCTGATAAACTGTAGTGTTTTCATGTTTTTCAAATGGAGTGGCATCCTACAACATTCAGTTTCGAGGTAGAGAGACTTAGCTCCAGGAGATGGGTTTAGGGACCGATAGGTGAGATCTTTGTAGATCCGTTTGTAAGAGAATGGTTTCACCTTTGTGAAGTGTTCTCATGGCTCCACTATTGAAGGATGAACTCATAGCTTTATATTGAAGATGGCTACTGGGTGGGATCCAGTTTTTGTCTTGTGGTTGGATGTATTGACATTAAGTTTTAGGGAATATAATATATTTCTATCTTTGAGAGATACTGTAAAATTTGGATAACAATCAAAGTAAACTAGACCACTACAAATGTTAGTTTCTACCATTCCTAGTAGAGAATCATTGAAGTCTAGAAATTTTGAATCTTTAAGACAGAGAAGGAGAGATGTATCTAAACCTTCTATAGAAATAGGCTTAGCTACAATCTAGACTAATCCAAAATGGAGATAGTTCTATTTTTGTCTATTCTTCGCTATAGACTTTGGATCTAAAAGTTTGATATCCTCATGATCAGATTCAAGAGGAATGATTTTCTCTATGGTTGAGATGTGATAATCACTAGTAAAACCCCATCTTGAGGATTTGTAAATTATGGACTGGGATATTTAGGGATCTTCCAGTCGGCAATTGATTGTTGCAAATCAGAGAAGCTAATCTCTTATTTGAGCTTGGACTTTGGAAAGGATGAGGACGAGATGGAAGAGGTAGAAGGAGAAGAGTTTTTGAGAAGGAAGAGAAAGTGTTAAAGAATACCATTGTGAGATCTGCAAAGGATGGTTAGAAAGATACAATAATGACTTAAATGCTTCCTATTCTTAGCTCAAGAGATCATTGGGTTCCATAAACAAAATATTCAAGTTCTTAACTTAATTTTATGCAAAAACGTCAGATCTAGCAGTTAGGTTCATGGATACATACTTCATTCCATACACAAATGTTAAAGCCATTTTTGTTTTAAGAAGTTCTATATATATCAGATGATCCAAAGGCTATGAATAACCACCTGTAAGCCTTTTGAGATTTTTTCAACATTCCAGCTTTATTTCCTTAGGAACACTACTTACAGTGTAGATCCGAAAGGATCACAATGACATCTTCAACTGATCTTCTCATTACAAAAATAGTTCTAACAAGAACGTATAGAATAATTCATGTATTCTCATGTCTAACCAACTGATCTAGCCATACCACATAAAACAAGTTAAAAATATGAATATTAATCCTTACTTCACCCCATGGCTTTGATACCAAGTACCCAAAAGTGAACCTCTAAAATAATAGGGGAATAACTACGAAGAAGTAAGGATAGGAAGCAAGTATAATATTGCAAGAATGAAAATATTCAGATAATGATATTATGCTAAAATAAAATCTGGCGGCTGTGCCAACCATATGTATGAGATGCAACAAAATAAATTAGGTGGCAATGCCAACCATATGTATGATAAGCAATAAATATAAAGACAGAGGAAAATTATGAAAAATTATTGAATCCTTATATATATGCCGTGTATATATATATCCTAGAGGTATACAAGTGATATTGCCCATAGAGGCCAACGATATTAAATACGCCATTATATTATAATTATGCATAGAATTGTCCCAGTGGCATTCAGAGTTACTAGTTCTTTCTTCCATATTATCATTTACCTTACTGAATCTATTTACATTTTCTTGCCTTACATATTCAGTATATTATTCGTACTGACATTCCTTGCTGGGATGCTGTGTTTCATGCCCGCAGGTGCAGATAGACAAAGTGACCCTCATTTCCAGTAGAACCTCAGATCAACGGTGATGTCAGAGCTCTTCACTTGTTTCGAATGTGCTAGTCGAAGTCGGTATGATTATATATATATATATATATATATATATATATATATATATATATATAGTTATGGGTATGGTAGGGCTCTGTCCTGACCTAATGATGTTCATGTACTCTTTAGAGGCTTGTAGATAGTTGTCCTATATGTCGATGTCATGTATGGCCTTGCCAGCCTCTCCATTAGCCAGTTAATATGTATTGTGGCCTTGTCAGCCTTCTTCGTATTTATATATGTTGGGCTCTTCTTCTTCTACATGTTATTACGTCTTTTTTATCTTACGAGAATTAGTCTGAGGCCTTGTTGGCCCAAATATATGTATATCCAGTGAGACGTGGTACGTTGGGCTGTTAGGCACCGCCCCCAAGATTGGGGTGTGACAAGACATATGATGGTATTTCATGTAAGAAAAGACATATACAATTTAGACATATGCTCTTGTTTTCCTACCATTCTCATTTCATACTCTTCGAACTTATATCCTAATCTTCTGAATCATCTTACCCTCGGGGAGGACTTTGCTCACCTTGTCATCTTGGTTCATCTTATAGGACATTTTACAACCTAATAATGATAATCCAAATATTATCAACACATTTCATCTTAAGTTTAGAACTATGGATTCATAACGATTATCTAGTACCGTTGTTATTAATTAACTTAAGTACCCATCTAGAAATTACTAACAATACTTCAGAACTCGTCCACCTGCTTAAGCCTTAATAGAATCGGAAGTTCGTCAACCAACCCGTGAAGCTGTCCACATTTTGATCTTACTTTATATTCTATAACCCATCAACAATTATTTGAAAGCTAACCATACAGTTCACCCTATATATCATTTTGTCACCCTTTAACGATCTGTAAATGCTATCATCATATCCATCTTAAACCACATTATATGTCCTAATTATGACCACAGAAAGGTTATTGACATCATTCTTCTTAAACAATGATCTATAATCCCTTAAAATATACCTTTAGAAACTCTCTCTTTACATACCTTAAGTGGGATCTATGACCCTTAATAACGATCTCCGAACTTAACTATGGAGTAAAACAACTATACAAAATATTGATATCGAAACACATGATGTGGCTCTCAATTAACTTATGAGACAGATAACATGGAACTAGTATACTTATCGTAACTATATACTTCACAATACACATAGGGGGACAAATAATAGGGTCGTAGCGTAGTGGCAAGTCAAGGAATAACCTTACATACCTTTACATTTGATTCGTTATCGACAATGATGAAACTAACCTTCCTTACAAGCTAATGTTAAATGCTCTTATGAGCCCATAGAAAATTGTAGATGACAGGTTGTACCTTGGTTGCCCTCTTTCGAAGCTCCCATCACTTTACTTCGCTACGAAGTAACCTTCGATCCACTTTTAAAAAATGTTACTATTCTTACTGTTACACTTCACTTTTATATGGAGGCATAAAAGCTACTAAGACATTGTTGGTGCTCTAAGTCGGATAATTAGTTTTTAGAGTCTTCACCTAATTTATAGGTAAATTAAGAAAACCAAGTTAAAAGGGTTTATTTTTAAAAAAATCCGTAAAAATCCTTTCAAACAAGAGTCGAGGTAAGGGTTCTGGTGGTCCCCGGAGAAGGTGTTAAATAACCCAGTATTAAGGATCCGTAGAATACAGTAGACCTTCGGGTTCTATATAATGTTTATTGTTACAAATAATTAAAATGTTTATTTTTCACAAATCATTAACATTTCATACATTTCAGATCATAAGGATTTTTTTTAAAACCAAGAGTTAAATTTTCCCAAATATAGCTCGTATAGGGAAATTTATCAATCCATTTCGGACTAAAGTACACTCAAAGTTAAGTTTGAGTAGAACTCTACTATTCTTTTCTTAGTCCAATGGTTATCCAAATGTTATATTTTTTCTTTGAAAGAATCTTTTAAAATCAAAGGAGTATTAATTCCTTTAAAATGACACGTTTAAAGTTTTATAGAAATAAAATATAATTTTTTTCCATTTCTTCTCATGTTATTTCCAAAGGTCAATCCATATAATACATTTCTCATACCCACACTTCAATTCCAGTGTGTGGTCATTTATGATTCAGGACAAAACACATATAATTATGGCTATGAGAAGATAAGGAAAGAGAACATACAAACTTAGATTTTCATATGTCAAGGCTAGAACAGTCTAGAGGTGTCATTTGTATACATATTTCTAGTCCAGGCTAAGGAATATAGATAGGGCAAGCCATGACATGATTCAAACAGACACCAAGGCATACCATACCTCATATCAGAACTAAATAGGTCATTTTAGGCACAGAATATATACATTATGAATCTAAATAGTCATATTAACAGAGGACATACATTTTAGATTCATACAAACCCTTTTACATCTCTAAAGGCAACATAGAACTACTGAGGTAACTCAAACAACCCTCTTAAATTTATCTTTTAACTACACTATATTTTTAACTCGTTGTGGATATTAATCAGAACTTATATAGACTGCTATCCCTAGAATTATTAACAACAAGTGTTCTAAGTCGTTCATTCACCTGTTCATGCTTTGCCGAATCTTACATGCCATTAAACTATTCCAATGTTCATTACTTAACCCCTTAAGATTACTTCAAAGAGATTCATGGCCATATCAAACACATCAACAACTCAGATTCATCCTAAACTAAACACAAAAGGAAAAATAGGGATACAAGCTTCATATTCTTGACCATACAAACAGATAAATATGCATCATAAACAAATCAAACCACTAAAGCTCATATTAGCATCAAACCATTCTTGAATTCGTCTTAACCATTTACTAATCAGTTCAATAAAGAATATTACAATCCAAGTATGTTGGTTAAGCTAGTTTCAGACCATTTCAGATCCACTAGGTGATTTATGGATCATAAACCGATATGAACCTACTTAAAACAGATTTATTAACACATAGTCATGCTAGTTAACCACCCCATGTTCATTTCAAGTCCAAATTAATCTCAAACTGGCTACATAATGCTCATAAATCACCTAAATAAGTTCACAAACTAAACAAAAGACAATCATTTTAAGATCTTCTCATAATCTAATCATCCTTATCCACTAATGAACATATACAAATTAAATAAACACGGTCAAAATCATAATATTTCACTGAATAAGTTAAAAATAAAAATACAAGAAGGAGAGGCAATTACCTTTTGCGAAGGCAGCCTAGGGTCAAAGGAGAGAAGTGATTCTTCAACTCCAACACCCAAAGCATTCGCGCACAAGAAACAGGAAATTTTTAGATTGTGAAGACCAATTTAGGACTAGTTTGGTTTCCATTGAAGGGCTTGTGTAACGACATGTCCGGTAATTTTTAGCTAAAGACACTTACTTGAAAATTTTACCCTACCCTTGATCCTTATGTGGGGATTGAGATGTGCGGGGATGGGTGACACAAATCCCGAGGTCCATTTATATGAGTTTCAGATGAAAACACCAAAATAAAAAACCTAGAGTTGGTTAGTTGACTCAAAGTTGACTTTAGGAGAGATGAGTTCATTTCCGAGTTCTATCACTTTTGGTAGTTCTAGTTGGTCATTGGTTCGCTGTCCGAGGTAATCAAATTTATTTTCTGGCCTTATGTGTGAAGTTTGGATTTTGATTTGTCTCTGATAATTCTTTAGAAAAGAATGCCTTAACTTGGTTATTTGTGAAATACGAGGGCACAAGCGAGTTTGTAGCACTAGTTACCATAGACGAGTGTATTTGGTTAATGTATGGGGGGTCTCGAGAGTATTTTGGATGTTCGTTGGAAGGTTTGGGTTGTTGTTCATAATCTAGTGTCTGGTGTCCGTCACGACGGCACCGGTGTCTACTCTGGCGTGTCTGCCACTGTATGAGGTTGGCTCGCTAAAGCAGAAGGTTGTGTATTATGGATTTCCATCGTAGCGGATGGTCTGTCTGTAGGGGTGAATTTGCTCTTGCGGAGTCAAGTCCGCCATAGTGATGGGTGAGGTGTTAAGTGACCTCGCCCCAGCGGAGTCGATTCCACTAGGGCGGAAATACTGTTCAAGTGTCCATGAAATACGTTTAGGTGAGAATTTTTTTCCCCAAATAGCAAACCCTCAAAACCAGAGCCGCCTTGGAGTATTTTCAAAGCCTTAGGAGAAATTTTAACCTTTGGGTAAAAGTTTCCTTCATTATTTTGGCTTAAGTTTATGTATCCATGCTCTTTAATGGTGTTGTACTGTGTACTTAGGTAGGGGGAAAATGGTGGTAAGTTCCCATGAGATTAAGAGAGTTAGGTTGTTGACTTTAATGGAGGTTTATGGATTAAAAGGTGTTATTATTGTGAATTAGGATTGGATGATGATAGATAATCATGCTTTTAAGTCTTAATTTGGTTGTATAAACCTATTTTAAATTGGGGAAATTTCTAAGTTTACAAATTGAGGCTTTTTTATTATTTTTTAAATTGAAGTATTAAATGTGTATAGATTTCAAATTAATTTAAGGATATGATTACTTAGTATGTAATAATGGTTTTTGGGTATTAAAGTACGAGTCTTGGTGACCAGATTGGTATTTTAAAGTTTTGTTTGAAGGTATATATCTTTTATGTTGTGAAATCTTTGTATTAACGAATATATTATATACGTGGATAGTCTTCGACCATCGCGAGGTACAAAGGAAGGGAAAGGCTATGACCGAGGCTTGATCGTGTAGCGCTCCTATTCGACAATTAAATAGGCTACAATTTAGCTTTTTGAGACTCTGATAGAAGTATGTAGTGGTTATAAATATTGAGGGGTATTGGGCGTATTCGGGGGTCTCACTCAGATAGTTGTAGTGAACGATTGAGTGGGTACTGGTGTTGAGCTGTGTTGATAGGTTATTTGGGAAATCATCCTTAAGCTAATTTTGACTGCTATTATGTGGGCTCGTCTCCATATTTGATATTTTCGTATTGATTTATCAAAAATGCTTTGATATGATATCTTGATTGTACTTGAGTATTGTTGTTGGACATGCTTGATATGATATCCTGATCATACTTGGATTATTGTTGTTGGACATTCTTTGATATGATATCCTAATTGTACCTGGATTATTGATGTTGGATTCTGAAAGCATGTGATAATCATCTCTGTATTTGGTTTCATCTCACTACATATTGATTTCTTGTCTTGAATTGTTATTTGCATTCATATACTCATGATTTTGATGATATTGATGTTGAAGCGGTATGAAAATGTTGTGGGTCTAAGAGATCAAAAATGCAAAGTACTTATGAGATTATGGCAATATTGAGATGATGATGGAATTACGGATGGCTTAGGTTACACGCTGGAATGGATATGATATGCGGAGATCAGAGTTACACGTCTACAATATGTTATTATTATAGCCAAGAGTTGGGCTCCGTGATCCGATGAGTTATTCTAGAGCAGAATGGTATATGGACTTCGTGGGTCCCCCATGGGTCTCTTTCATATGGCATACCCGTATGAAGTATGTATATCAGTTGATGGAAAGGTACCTTGAATTTGCATTACATTCATATCATACACATGTCATTATATTGATTATCTATTGATTGGTAATATGGACTGATTGCCAAGATTGGGCTTGTCTTTGTGAATACTTGGTTAATTGGATCTGTGAGCTCTTGGATAAATATTTAATTAGTTTCTAAGTGTGTCTTGATTCTTTATGCATGGGTTTGTGGTGATATTGGTAAGTTTAAGTCCTTGATGTCCACTGCTGCTGTGTTTCAGGGTTGTCCATATGTTAGGACTATTGTCTAAATCCAGGGAAAATATATGCATTGTGTGTTTTCTGTTAATTGAACGTGTGATGGGGTACCGAGTCTAACATGTGATAAGTTTTGTTATGGGATAGTAGACATGAATGATCTATGTGTGTCAGACAGTACTTGTATAGAATCTTAACTAAGTCTAAGGCTAATGATAATAAGGGTGTTAAATTATTCATGGCTAATTTAGTTATAATACTCTAGGTAAGTATTCTTAAAGGGTTATTAAGATCTAAGTATTTATTTGTTAATTGATGTTTAAAGTCGGATATGTGGGGTAAGCTCGAATATGACTTGGACAAGAGAGAGTACTAGTCGGTGGGTATTATGATAGTAAGGTCCCTGTATATGTGAATGGATTAATTGTACTTGACTGTTATTGGAAGTTAATGTGAACAATGTGACTTGATGAATCAGTGCATTGCTACGTGCACAACGTGACTTAGGGACTATTGAACTATTAGTATAGGCTTATCAGATGTCAACTTGATATTTATCTCTATTACGTAGTCGTTGTCATCCTATGATATCATGGGGGTACGTTGTGTACTCATGCTACGCTTGCTTCATCTTTTCTGATGCAGATATATGTCCTTCTACTAGTTCGCGAGCTCGAGTCTGAGTTCTGGCAGGTGGATTTCAGCGTTCTAGGATAGAATGCTTTTTGATGATGTTATTCAATTTTGGTCTTTGGTGTCTTTATTCAGACTTGTATTCCGCATTAGTGCTCTTGTATCACACACCAACTTCTGGCGGTTGTATTGACATTTTGATTATATTTCCGCATTTCTTTCATGTTGTTTTGTTTATATGGGAAGTGGTTCATCTACTAGTGGGAATGTGTAGGTGCCACCACGATTCTTGAAAAGGGGTCGTGACAACTTGAATCCCGATTAAGCCTAAATTAATTAAATTTTAGTTTGAAAATAGTTCTTCACAATGTAAGAGCCAAGATTCATACTACCGATTTTGAAAATGAAGCAAAAGAGTTCAATTTATATATCTCAAGGAACCCTAGACAAGTCGAAGGGATCCGATGTAGGAGAATAAGTTTTAGGGGGAAATTCCCTCCAAAAAGGTTCTCAACCAATAGAAATCCTTCCTTTGAAATCATATCAGACAAATTCCATTCAAATATCACAATAGCAAGTAAAACAAGAGGGGCGACCTCACCTTTTTGGGTTGGGTACGGTGGCATTTGGTGAGAACTTGCCATTTATGGCCACACCGACCTGCACACACCTACTCATACGCATTGACATCACCATTTATGGCATCATGAAAAGGAAGGAGAGCAAAGCTAGAGTTCATTGACATGAACCCAAAGAGGTAATGGCCACATTTTACAAATGTGACCGCCTTTTAAATTAAAAGATGATTACAATAATTTCAAATATAACCTAATTAAGATAGAAGCTTCAAATTAAGCCCAATTTTTACACTAATTGGAAATTTAAATTATGCAACACCCCTTTTAATTTAAAACATGTTTGAAATTGAGATGTAATTGAACTATCTTATTTAATCAAATAAATTTCTTGAATTTTGACGAAATAAAATATCGATCATTTTTAAAATGAGTGTTTAAGCAATTAATTGCACAATCATCTTGACTTTAATTTTAAAAATTGCAATCAATGATAAGAACAAGGTGAAAGTAACATATGATATACAATAAATATACTGGATGATATTTAATCGAATGAAATGACAAAATACTTCCGGAATAATTTTGTAAAGTCATATTTGTCTTTGTAGAAGTATATTTTACTTCATTTGTGACTAGAAAATCTTGAATAATTAAATAAAAATATTGGAGGGTAAAACTTAGGTGTCAACAACTGCCCTGCGTTGTTCGGGGATGAAGGGACCATCCTTGAATAACGAAATTTGACCGACCTAGTTTGTAGTCGACCAATTGAAAATTACCTCTCATTTTCATGTATTGATTATCTATGGATTGGTAATATGGAATGATTTCCATGATTGGGCTTGTATTTGTGAATACTAGGTTAATTGGATCTGTGAGCTCTTAGATAAATATTTAATTGGTTGCTATTTGTGGCTTGATTCCTTATGCATGGTTTTGTGGGGGATATTGGTAAGTTTAAGTCCTTGATGTCCAATTTTGTTGTGTTTTAGGGTTGTCCATATGTCAGGATTATTGTCTAGATCTAGGGAAAATATGTGCATTGTATATTGTCTGTTAATTGGCCGTATGATGGGGTACCGAGTCTACAACAACAACAATAACATAACTAGTGAAATTTCACAATATGGGGTATGGGGGGGGGGGTAGAGTGTACGCAGACCTTACCTCTACCTTAGTAGATAGAGTGGCTATTTCCAAAGGACCCTTGGCTCAAGACAAATCATAAACACAAGCGAATAAGACATAGTAGCACGTTATGGAAAAAGGAAGCACTAACCAATGCAGGTAAATAAGATAAACAAAGTACACTAAAGAACCCATAGCAGTAGAAATCAAGCGACAGGAGACTATAATGCAATAATGCGCCTACTTGTATGATATGCTAAACATGACAACAATAATAACACTACAACTACCAGTTACCAGTCTATAAGCGTAAGTAGGACTTCACTCAACTACCTACTACCCTAATCCATTTCCTCTACAACCCCCGAGTCTAACCTGTGATAAGTGTTGTTATGGATAAATACTTGGATAATTGGATTTGTAAGCTCTTGGATAAATATTTAATTATTTTTTATGTATGGCTTGTTCACCTTGATGTCCACTGCTGCTATGTTTCAGGGTTATCCATATGTCAGGATTATTATCTAGATCTAGGGAAAATATGTGCATTATATGTTGTCCGTTAATTGGCCCTATGATGGGCTACCGAGTCTAACCTATGATAAGTGTTGTTACGGGGATAGTAAACATGAATGATCTATGTGTGTCAGACGGTACTTGTATAAAATTTTAACTAAATCTAAGGCTAATGATAATAAGGGTTCTAAATTATTCATGTCTAATTTAGTTATAATATTCTGGGTAAGTATTCTTAAATGGTTATTGTGATCTAAGTCTTTATTTGTTAATGGATGTGATAAGTCGGATATGTGGGGTAAGCTTGAATATGACTTGGACAAGAGAGAGTACTAGTCAGTGGGTATTATGATAGTAAGGTCCCTGTATATATGAATGGATTTATTGTACTTGACTGTGATTGGAACTTTATGTGAATAATGTGACTTGATAAATCAATGTATTTCTATGTGTACTATGTGAGTTAGGGACTACTGAACTGCTTAATATAGTATTATCTGGTGTTAACATGATATTTATCACTATTACATATCTTTCGTCGTTGTCGGCCTATAATATCTACGGGGGTACGTTGTGTACATATGCTACGCTTGCTGCATCTTTTATGATAAAGATACAGGTCCTTCTACTAGTTCACGAGCTCGAGTGTGAGTCTAGGCAGGTATATTTTGGCATTCCAGTGTGAGGATGCTTCTTTTGGCATGCCTTGGTTTCTTATTCTCTCACTACGTCTTTACATTTCGATTCGAATGACGTAGATAGACATTTTGATCATGTTATTCAGTTTTGGTCTTTGTTGCCTTCATTCAGACTTTTATTCCGCACTAGTGCTCTTGATGTATATAAGGAGGGGAAAGTGAGGGTATGTTGGTCGGCATATGGTTGGACACGGATTGACACGAAAATGGTGGTGAGTGGAGGTTGTTGGGTGGGATGTTTTTGCCGGGCAGTGGATGTTTAGAGGGGTACACGAGTAGTTTAGGATGGAAGTAGGCTAAGTAGTTTTGTGGGTTTGTTCTAGATGAGTTTAGAGTTGTATTGGTGGTCGGTGTATGATGGTTGGATGATGGTAAGGTGGCAGAAATTGGCTGGAACAGTGAGGTTATTGGTAAGGGGTATTTTGCGGACTGTTTGATGTTGTGAGGGTTGGATATATATGGGTGGTTTTGGTTAATAGCCTTTGGTGTGGGTGTTTGGAAAGTGATGGTGTATGATGATGGTGAAAGGACTAGGGTTGTTATCACAAGGAATGGACACGAGGTTGCTAATTGTAAGCCCGGTTACAAACCAAGTGAGGGTCGGTCGAAATAGAAAAGGATAGAGACACGAGGTTGCTATGGGTAAGCTTAGGTTGACACCAAGTGAGGTAGGCCAATTGGAAAATGGTTTGACTGAGGTTACTAAGTACAAGCTCGAGAATAAACTAAGTGAGGGAGGCCAATGACCTTGTGATAGTAACTGGATAGGCCCTTGGCTTGGGTTTAGTTGGAACACAAAAGTTCCAACATCAACTTGCACCGAGGGGAACCTTATTTTGGGTCTAGATCACAAAAGTTCTAACTAGACTTGCACCAAGGGGTTGACCCACAAAAGGATCGAGGTTCGGACCACAAAAGGATCGATGGCCCACAAAAGGACCAACTAAGATAAACAACACAAAAGTTGAGTAACTTATCAAATGAGTAAAACTCAAATATTTTTTCATAAATCTTCCACCCCCTTTTACATCAACTTCATGCCCTATTTATACTAGTACTTGGACAATTCTAGAAGACAACTGGATAGACATAAAACTAGAACCACTTTGGCCATAATGGGAAAGGGAGTTTGGCCGAATAGGAAAGGGATGGGGTTCGGCCAACTCTTGAGGTTCTCTAGAACATTCCTTTGTATCTTTCATGTAGAAGAATGCATGAACTTACGCCACTCATGAATCATCCCCTTGGAATACATTTCAATGCTTCCATATTTAGCATGTTCCTTGGCCGAATGGAAAGGGGAGAATACTCGGCCACCCATTCTTGTTCCCCGGGCCATTCTTGATGTCTTCTACGTAGATAAGTGCATGAACTTGATAGTTCATGAATTATCTCCTTGGAAGATCTTTTTCTAGATGATTCTTGTCCTTGTCACCCGATCCTCTTACATGGCCTAGTCAACTTATTACATGGCCTATTAATTATGTCCTAAGGAAGCTAGTAGTTAAGCTAGGAATTTAAAGATAAGCTAAAAGAAAATGTTCTCGGCCAAGACCTACATAAAGGCCGAAATAAATGTGTCTCCTTGCATGTTCAAGTGATGTATTCAATTCCACTCTATATTCCATGCCATTTTTGGCATCTATCCGTAGATTGATGGTTAGTTGTTGGGTACCCTTGGCATATCACTTAACGGCTCAAGTTACGTGTGTAAGTTCACAGGCTTTCTTTTATCAATCTCCCATTCTTTAAAATAATTTGTCCTCAAATTCTCTTCATCTAAGTATGAGGACAAGTCTACAATATGACATGTTGAACCTTCACCTTCATTTGGGAGTTCTTCCTTGTAAGTACCTTCCCAAAACCGAGCTAATACCTTGAAAGGACCACACTTCAAATAGTTTTCCCATTGGATCAAGGATTCATAGGTAAAATAATTTAGTTGTGCACCCCCTCAATTTCTCACTATAGGAGGCAATGGGTTATTTTTCTTGAATTAAGCCGGTACCACTATCAACTACTCTATCATCACGTTTAACTTCAAATAGTAACTCAACGTTCGGAGTAGCAAGGACACTAACATCCCAAATGAAATGAAAGGAAGCCAAACCACGGAGACTTCTTACCACGCTTATATTCATATACTCGTGCCAACTTCGGATAGTCCCCACTTCGGATGGATGAAGGTCCTCGGGTGATACTTTGTATTCTTGGACCAAGGATCCCATGGATGGTCGGATTACCTTGTGCATGAGACTTACGGAAGAGCTTAGGGTGTCACACACTCCGAATGGCATCTCAAGCCACTCGCACAAACCATAGTTGATCTTGAGAGCCTTCTTCCACACACCTCTTCCTCGTATTCTCATTTGTTGGGAGCCATTCCTCCAATCTATCTTGGAGAACAAACAATCATCCATTCTCGGCCACAAATACTTGTACATTACGGTGATGTTGTAGACCGCTTAGTTGCCAATACACACGTGCCAAGTTCCTTCCTCCTTTGGCACCAATAAGGCGGGTGTCGTGTAGGGGCTAGGGCTCTTTCGAGCATCGCCTTTTCCTAATAACTCTTGCTCTCGGTCTTGCAAATCCTTAGCCTTTTCTGGATTGTGTCTATAGGCTTAAAGATTAGGTAATGAACTTCTTGGAAATAAATCAATAGCATGTTCAATACCTCCCATCGGTGGTGTTTCGGGTACAAGATCATTTGAAGGTTCCTTCATATCAACATTTCCATCGTATCTCCCATAAGATTATCCTTCTCCTTGCATGCCATTGCACCTATAGAACTCCCCTTCTTTAATTGTTCTTCTATCTTTCGTGCGTCAAGTAAGGGGGGCTCGACCTTGCGTTTCTTGGCGTTTTGCATTTTCATCTCCTTCACCTTGTTAGGTGACAATGGAATCAATAAGAAATCTTTACGATCTTTTCGAAAAGAATATGTATTCTTCTATCCATCATGTTGTGCCTTCCTATCATATTTCCATGGTCGACCCAACAAAATATGGCAAGCATCCATAGGTAGGATGTCGCACCATATCTCATCTTCATAATTCCCAACCTGAAAGCTAGTTAGTGCTTGTTTTGTTACCCTTAGCCCATTGTCTTTGTTCACCCATCGGAGAGTATTGGGCTTGGGATGATTGCATGTAGGCAACTTCAATTTGTCTGCCATTTTTACGGAAGCCATATTGGCACAGCTACCTCCGTCAATGATCACTGTACACACCCTATCATTTACCTTGCATAGGGTATAGAATATTTGCTCTCTTTGTGACTCCTCATTTTTTTCTAGTTGAGCACTCAACACATGTTGGAGTACCAAACTTACACCCTCCTCCGCAAGAGCAATATTATTTTCTAGGGACTCTTTGATCTTGCGTTCCTCAATAGCAAAAGAATCCCACATTCTTGGTACTCTTCAATGGTCATGACTCGAGCGTTAGGAAATTCATTTGCAAAGTGTCCTAGTCCTTGATATTTGAAACACCTCTTTCGGCTTCTATCCACCCCCTTGGTAACCTCTACCTTTTTCCCTTTATCTTTCTCCACACCTTTTTGATTATACAAAGGGTTAGAATAAGACGTACTACCTTTCTATTTAACACTAGTGGGTTTGGCATAAGGTCTTGGGGTACCCTTCCTCTGTTGTCTCTCAAATTTGATTGCTAAGTGACAAACATCCTCAAATATGTTGTATGTCACCACTTCAACCTTTTCTTGAATTTCCACGTTCAAGCCTCCAATGAATCGTGCAACTTTTTGTCTCTTTTTCTTCCAACTCACAAAGCATAGTTACCTTCTCGAATTCCTGCACATATTTCTCAACCTTAAGATCTCCTTGATGAAGTTTGGAGAGCTTAAGGTATAGGTCTTGTTCATACTCTCTTGGCAAGAATTTCTTCTTCAAGTGCTTCTTTAATTTGTCCCAAGAGTCAATCTTGGTCTTTCCATTTCTCCTTCGGCTTGTTTTGAGGTTTTCATACCAAATAGAAGCGAATGACTTCAACTTCAATATAGCAACCTTAAAACATTTATGATCATCATATTGTTTGTACTCAAAAAGCCTCTAAATGACCCTTAGCCATTCAAGAAACTCTTCCGGATCCATATCGCCTTCAAAGGTTGGAAGTTCAAGCCAAAGACTTCGGTCATCTTACCTATCATGCCCCAGATTATTTTGGACATCTTCCTCAGCATGCCTTGGGTTGTTTTTTGCAACTTCTTCCCCGGATTCGACATCATGAATCACAGAATGCTCTGCAAACTCTTTGCTCAAGAGTTCCATTTGTTTCGCAACTAGTTCACTTACGACCCTTTGAAGATCGTCATTTAAGTGAGCCATAGCGTCAAGGCATGGGATGAGATTACCTTGATTTGATACCAAACTGATGTATATAAGGAGGGGAAAGTGACGGTAAGTTGGTCGGAATTTGGTTGTACACGGATTGACATGAAAATGGGGGCGAGTGAAGGTTGTCGGGTGGGATATTTTTACCGGGCAGTGGGTGTTTGGAGGGGTACACGTGTAGTTTAGGATAGAAGTTGGCAAAGGGGTTTTGTGGGTTTGTTCTAGATAAGTTTAGAGTTGTATTGGTGGTCGGTGTATGGTGGTTGGATGATGGTAAGGTGGCAGAAACTGGTTTGGAACAGTGAGGTTATTGGTAAGGGGTATTTTGCGGACTATTTGATGTTGTCGGGATTAGATGGATATGTATGGGTGGTTTTGATTAATGGCCTTTGGTGTGGGTGTTTGGGAAGTGATGGTGTATGATGGTGAAAGGACTATGGTTGTTATCACAAGGAATGGACATGAGGTTGCTAAGTGCAAGCCCGGTTACAAACCAAGTGAGGGTCGGTCGAAATAGAAAAGGTTAGAGATGCAAGGTTGCTATGGGTAAGCTTAGGTATACACCAAGTGAGGTAGGCCAATTGGACAAGGATCTGACCGAGGTTATTAAGTACAAGCTCGAGAATAAAATAAGTGAGGGAGGCCAATGACCTTGTGATAGTAACTGGATAGGCCCTTGGCTTGGGTTTGGTTGGATAAAAAAAGTTCCAACTTCAACTTGCATCGATGGGAACCTTAGTTTGGGTTTAGCTAGATCACAAAAGTTCTAACTAGACTTGCACCAAGGGGTTGACCCACAAAAGGATCGATGTTCGGACCACAAAAGGATCGATGGCCCACAAAAGGACCAACTAAGATAAACAACACAAAAGTTGAGTAACCTATAAAATGAGTAAAACTCAAATATTTTTTCATAAATCTTCCACCCCCTTTTACATCAACTTCATTCCCTATTTATACTAGTATTTGGACACTTCTAGAAGACAACTGGATAGACATAAAACTAGAACCACTTTAGCCACAATGGGAAAGGGAGTTTGGCCGAATGGTAAAGGGATGGGGTTCGGCCAACTCTTGAGGTTCTCTGGGCCATTCCTTTGTATCTTTCATGTAGATGAATGCATGAACTTAGGCCACTCATAAATCATCCCCTTGGAATACGTTTGGAAGCTTCCATCTTTAGCATGTTCCTTGGCCGAATGAAAAGGGGAGAATACTCGGCCACCCCTTCATGTTCCCCGGGCCATTCTTGATGTCTTCTATGTAGATAAGTGCATGAACTTGATAGTTCATGAATTATCTCCTTGGAAGCTCTTCTTCTAGATGATTCTTGTCCTTGTTACCCGATCCTCTTACATGGCCTAGTCACCTTATTACATGGCCTATTAATTATGTCCTAAGGAAGCTAGTAGTTAAGCTAGGAATTTAAAGAAAACCTAAAAGAAAATGGTCTCGGCCAAGACCTACATAAAGGCCGAAATATATGTGTCTCCTTGCATTTTCAAGTGATGTCTTCATTTCCACTCTTATTGTATTGGAATTAGGCGCCCATCTTTTTACTGTTGGGGGAGAAATCAAAAAAAGAGGTCTTTATTGAATGCAGTCAAAAATTTGTATCCATTTTTCCTATATTCCATGCCATTTTAGGCATCTAGTCGTAGATTGATGGTTAGTTGTTGGTACCCTTGACAAATCACTTAACGGCTGAAGTTGCGTGTGTATGTTCATGAGCTTTCTTTCATTAGCTCTTGTATCACAAACCATATTTTAGGGGTTGTATTGACATTTATATTATATTTCTACATTTCTTTCATGTTGTTTTTTTTATATAGGAAGTGGTTCGCCTACTGGTGGGAATGTGTAGGTGCCACCATGATTCTTGAAAAAAGGTCGTGACAAAGTTGGTATTAGAGATTTAGGTTAAACAGACTTAAATACAAGAGCAATGTCTAGTAGAGTCTTGTTAATCAATACGGGGACGTCCGTACTTATCTTTGATAGGCTATGGGACATTTATGAAACTTCGCTTTCTTCATTCCTTTCGTGCTAAGTTGAATAAATTGGTATCTAAACTTCTTCTTTCTATTCTATCACTGATGGTGGTAACATGCTCTTAAATCCTTCTGTGAGTGGTTTGATATAATGTCTCGTGGTAGGGTATGAGTTGTTCTACTATGATACGGGCGCATGACCAAGTTTAGTCTCCACCGATGATTTGTGGTTCAGTTGATTGGGTTATGATTGCAACTTCTCAATCCGGTGACATCCTTGGAAAGTAGGAATGATAATTCAAAAATGTAAAGAAAAGAAATTGGATGAACCAATCTCCGTTGTATGAAGGGAAAATTGGTATCTAACGTGTTTTGCTGGTATAAATTGCAAGGTGTATAAGGGTGGATGTCGTAGAGGTTATGAAATATTGAGTTGGCTTCGATTGAAAATATTGTGATTGCAGAGTAGAATTAGTGGTTGTGACTTCTTTTAGGAATGGTTTTCTGTTCAAGTTCAGGTGGAAATATTACTTGTGATGAGTGAAGCTTGATGGATTAGACCATCGCGTTTCTTTACCTATATGTGTGTTCATAATTTCACTTGGAATTTCGAGGTTAGTGATAGGGGAGTTGTTCAAACCAAGAGATTGTTGATTTGTGAGTTAATTCATATGTTATTTAGTATTGAGTGAGTGTAAGAAGTTGTATATGTGTTGGTAAGTTGGACTCGTCGTAGGCTAATAAGAGCCAATGATCGTCTAATAGGGAGGACTTTAGCAATGGAATGTGAGGTTCTATCAAAGGATTACCGGGTGTTGCATTTATTTCTTGGATAGGATTTGTGGATGTGATATGTAAATATTGATACTTGAGAAGTTTGATAGTTACTGGTATAATGTATTTAGAGGTGACAGAAGGATAGGGAAATTGTGCAGTTATTTGAATATGTGATAGTTCGGCAAAATAAGGTAAAAATTGGGTTTTCGCAGGAAAACATCATATAGACTCTCAAATAAGGTATTGGTTAATGGGAATATTTATGGTAACGGGTTGACGATGGTTTGGTCTAATTTTAGTGGTGAAAAGCTTCGGTTATCAATTATCATGTCAACAAACACATGAACTGGTAGAGAAAGAATATTATTTTGGTCAAGTATTTTTGGCAAGGGTATTTCGACGAAACTATATGAGGATGTTAGTAGGAGTGTGTGTTCGGTAATTAGGGATCACTTCTGGATTATAGATTAGTTCAATGATGGTTCTCATAGGAATGCAAGTAAGATTGATGACATTCTATAGATGACAATGAGTCAGATAGTTCTAATGATTTGAATGGGTACTTGGCGATCTATTGAGGATGTACAAATGGTTATGGGAAGTCTTTAGTATGATCAGTTAATTTTCTATGAATCTGGAACGATAAGGTAATCAGTAAGTATGTTTGTAGCATGGTGGTCAAAGATGCGAGGGAGATTGGGTTTGTGGTGTGTGTTTATATATTTCTAGGAAATTTTGGTATGGAGATCAGCATTGATAGTTGGGAAAGAAGACTAGTAGTATCAGACAACATTATCAGTATAGGTTGGATTATAGTTATGGCTACAACTAAAGGTTTCGTGATAGTTGTGAATTCAATTGGACGTGTAAGAGGTATGGTTGTGATTAAATCAAGGGATTCGGGCAGAGTTAGTTCGTACATTCGAGAATCAATTTTGGAAGAAATTTCGGTTTTTAAGTATTATAAAATTTGGGGAGTTGTAGTAAACCAATAGTGGTTTGATTGATTAAAATGTACTATTGCTTTATTTCTGTCCTGTTAGGAATTTGATGAGGTTTATTAAGGGGATTCCTTGGTTAAACGTTGATTCCAGTTCTCTCCTTCTTCCGTTCGAGAATGAATGTTTGTTTAATTGGTATCTGATGTAACGACTCGTTTGGTTGTTTTTAGATAAAGACCCTGAATTGACTATTTTACCCTACCCGTGATCCTTATGTGGGGTTGTTGTGTGAGGGGATGGGTGGTACATATCCTATGTTCCATTTATATGAGTTTTGGATGAAAAATCCAAAACCAAAAACTTAGAGTTGGTTAGTTGACTCAAAGTTGACATTTGGCTAGATAGGTTCATTTTTGGGTTGCATTTCTTTCGGTTGTTCTAGAAGGTCATTTATGACTTAGTAGAGTCATTAGTTCTCTTCCCGAGGCAATCAGATTAATTTTGTGCCCTTATATGTGAAGTTTGGATTTTGATTTATCCTCAACAATTCTTTAGAAAAACATGCCTTAGCTCGGTTATTTGTGAAATAGGTCGGTACGAGCGAGTTTGTAGCACTAGTTACCATAGACGAGCATATTTAGTTTGTGTCTGGGGAGTCTCAAGAGTGTTTCATGTGTTCGTTGGATGGTTTGGATATTGTTCATGATCTGGTATCTGGTGTCCGCCTCGGCGGTACTAGTGTCTGCCTTGATAGGAGGTTATCTCACCGAAGCGGAAGTTTGAGTATTATGGATTTCTGCCATGGTGGATGGTCTGTCCACAGGGGCGAGTCTGCTCTTGTGGAGTCGAGTCCGCCGTGGCAATGGGTGAGAAGTTAAGTGACCTTGCCCCAGCGAGGGTCTGGTCCGCCGCAGTAGTTCCGCTCCAGCGAAATCAGGGTGGAAATACTATTCAGGTTTCCTATAAATACTTTTAGGTCTGACAGGGTGGAAATACTATTCAGGTTTCCTATAAATACTTTTAGGTCCGACAGGGTGGCAATACAACTCAGGTTTCCTATAAATACTTTATGATTCATCCTAAACTAAACACAAAAGGGAAAATAGGGATACAAGATTCATATTCTTGACCATACAAACAGATAAACATGCATCATAAATAAATCAAACCTCTAAAGCTCATATTAGCATCAAACCATTCTTGAATTGGTCTTAATCATTCACTAATCAGTTCAATATTGAATATTACTATATAAATATGTTGGTTAAGCTAGTTTCAGACTATTTCATATTTCACTACGTCATTTGTGGATCATAAACAGATATGAACCTACTTAAAACAAATTTATTAACACATAGTCATGCTAGTTAACCACCCCAGATTCATTTCAAGTCTAAATTAATCTCAAACTAGCTACATAATGCTCATAAATCACCTAAATAAGTTCACAAACTAAACAAAAGACATTTTAAGCTCTTCTCATAATCTAATGGCCCTCTCGGCCTGTTTGTATGAATGACCCTCTCGGCATGTTGTTTGTATGAATGACCCTCTTGATTGTTTGTATGAATGACCCTCTCGGCATAGAGTTTGTATGAATGACCCTCTCGGCATACAGTTTGTATGAATGACCCTCTAAGTAGTTTCTATGAATGACCCTCTAAGCAGTTTCTATGAATGACCCTCTCGGCATGCAGATGACAAATATGGCCTTTTCGACTGTTTGTATGAATGACCCTCTCGGCATGCAATTTGTATGAATGTCCCTCTCGTTGTTTGTATGAATGGTCCTCTCAGCATACAGATGACAAATATGGCCCTCTTAGATGAATCTTTTTTCTTTCATCCTTTGGTCGGATGTGACACTCTCGGTCAAATGGTTGTTTTAACCTTTTATGGCTCTTATGGCCGAATTATATTTTTTTCCTTTTTTCGGTTGTGACCCTTTCGGTCAGATGGTTATTTTGTTATTTTATGGCTCTCATGGCCGGATCATGCCGCCCTTGTGGTGCTTTTCTTATTTTTATAGATCTCATGACTAGATTATGCCGCTCTTGTGACGCTTAGCTCTTTTTTATATCTCTCATGGCCGGATTGTGCTGCCCTTGTGGCGCTTTGCACTTTTCATGGCTTTCATGACCAGATTGTGCTGCTTTTATGGTGCTTAGCTCTTTTTTATGGCCGGATTGTTCTGCCCTTGTGGTGCTTTGCTCTTTTCATGGCTTTCATGACTAGATTGTGCCACCCTTTTGGTACTTTATTCTTTTTATAGCTCTCATGGCCGGATTGTGCCACCCTTGTGGTACTTTATTCTTTTTATGGCTCTCATGGCTGAATTGTGCCACCCTTGTGGCGTTTTGTTCTTTTTATGGCTCTCATGGCTGGATTGTGCCGCCATTGTAGGGCTTTGTATTTTCTACGGCTCATATGGCCGAATCGCGCCGCCCCCATGGTGCTTTGTAATTTTTATGGCTCTCATGGACAGATTATGCCACCCTTGCGGCACTTTTCTCTTTTTGTTTCTCTCATGGTCGATTGTGCCGCCCTTATGGCGCTTTGCTCTTTTCATGGGCCTCATGGCCAGATTGTATCATCTTCCGATGTCGGAGTTTCTTGTTTGCTGTACTTGTTTCATCATGAACAAACAAGTTAGTGGAATAAACCACTGTCCTCCTGATGGCATTTTGGAAACCTAAAATCATAGAAAAATCGTTAGTTTTTAATGGGGATCGACCCGTTCCATCGACTCCTGCTACGCCATTTCACTACTTCTTCAGTAGTAACCCTCTTGGGCTTGGTATTATGAGAGATGAATTTAAACTATATTATGAGAAATAAAATATTTTTGAAAATGTTGATCATCAATTAGAACAATATTTGACTAAAAAAATTTGTCATGACATATACGCTTTAATCTAGGTTTTTTTACCATTCTTGGTGCTTCGGGCGTGCTCCTCGTTCGTCTTGGTGAAATATGTGAGATCCCCTAAAAGAATTTGCCCTAGTTGAAGGTTGTCTTGTAGCGAACTCTCATGCTGAATTATCGTGAAGGAATTTTTGAGGTCCTCTATAAAATTATACCCTAGTTGAAGGTTATCTTGTAGTGAAGTCTCGCGTTGGGTTGTTGCGAAGGAATTTTTGAGGTCCTCTAAAAACTTTTACCCCAGTTGAAAGATTACGATCGTCTGGATTTTGTGCTAAATCTTCGTGAAGGAATTTTTGAGACCCTCTAAAATTATGCCCTACTTGATGATTTAAGATCGACTGTCTCTTGTGCCGGATTTGTTAGTTGAATTTTTTAGAGGATCTCAAAAATTCTGCCCCACTTGCATGTTTGGGGTCCAGGACTTTGTGAGATGATCTTGAATCGTAGTGTCTTAGAGGCTTCCTATGGGTTTCTTTAATTTTTTATTTGGTGCGACCGAGCGCAGAGAGCTCCTAGTATCCTTTCATATCAGGAATCAGGTGGAACTTGGTTCAAAACAAAATGGTTGATTTTTGTAATAATGTGACCAGATCCTAAGTGGACTGCCTACGTATCCCACCTCGGGAAATCAGGTCATTGCGTAGTTCATACTACAAGGAAATGTCATTTGATTTTTCTATTATAGAAGAAGAAGACCAAATTTGAGGAGGATTTTTCTATGTATCTCTTACATAAGAGATAGGTCTTATGTAATGATTACAGGTAAAGAAATCTGATTCTAATTTGAAAAGTGCGCCTTCACGCGTAGTATCTCTTGATTGTGTCTGAGTTGATTTCTTTGGGCCACTCTTGGTTGTCCATTTATGCGAGGATTAAATCTCCGCTTCATAGTACTTTTCACACCATGTAGGGCCCTTGCCAGTTGGGTGCAAAATTTTCTTTGTACTCGTCTTGGTGTGGAAACACGCACTTGAGTACCAACTATCCTATCTGAATGATTTGAGAAATGACCTATTTGTTGAAGGCGTGTGCCATTCTCTGTTGGTATAGTTGATCGTGAAATACAACAACCATTCGTTTCTCATCAATTAGAGTCAATTGGTTATATCTTTTCTAGACCCACTTTTCATTATTCAGCTCTATTTCTTGAATGATTCTGAGTGATAGTATCTCTACCTCAGCTGGTTTTAGTGCTTCAGTACCTTAGACGAGTAAGTATGGCGTTGCTCCTATTGAGACCGAGTTGTTGTTCGGTATCCTAGCAATGCATAGGGAAACTGATCATGCCAACATTTGTAGTTTTCTATCATTTTCCTCAATATTCTCTTGATGTTCTTGTTAGCTGCCTCTATGGCTCCATTCATTTATGGCCTATAGGCGGTAGAATTTTGATGAGTTATGCGAAATTGTTCCAAATGTCTTTCATCAGATGACAATTCAGATTTGCTCTGTTGTAGGTTATGATCGACTCTGGGATGCCTAATCGACATATGATGTTGTTTCAAACAAAGTCTGCTACCACTTTCTTTGTCACCGACTTGTGAGAAGTAGCTTCGGCCTATTTTGTGAAGAAGTCTATGGAGACCCGAATGAAGCGATGTATTGGATGCGGTTGGATCTATGGGCTCAATAACATCCATGCCCCAAGCTACAAATGGCCAGGGTGAGCTCATGACACTGAGTTCACTCGATAAGACCCTAATTAGATCTCTGTGAATTTGACATTGATGACATCTTTGCACGAATCTGCTACAGTCAGTTTCCATGGTCATCCAGTAGTAACCTGCATGGATGTTATGGTTTCTTGATCATCAGCGAATCCGTTCTGAGGTCTCGGCGTATGCCGGAAGTCGATCTTTCTAAACCTTTTGCATAACCTTTGTGTGATGTTCACATATGGCAAGATCTTCTCATTTTAGTAGCCCATTCCCTTTCAACTTGGTGAATTAAAAAATTTGAGTCTTCTATTACCAATAACTCTTGAATATCCATGTTGAGAGCCATGCAGAAACCTAGAATGCAGGCTTCGTACTCAGCCATGTTGTTTGTACATAAAAAATTGAGCTTCGCTACCATTGGGAAATGCTGGCCCATTTCTGAGGCCAGAACTACTGTAATTCCTAAACCCTTATAATTGACTGCACCATCGAAGAACATTCTCCATCCTGAGTAGGTTTCGACTTTGTTTTCCTCTATTGTCATTACTTCCTCATCCGGGAAATATGTCCTTGATGGTTCAAACTCCTCATCGGCCAGACTTTCTGCTAGCAAATCATCCAATGCTTGTCCTTTGACATCTTTCTGGACCGTACATGATGTTGAATTGGCTCAGAAGCATTTTCCACTTAGGCAATTTCCTTATAGGTATGGGCTAGTGAAATATGTACTTCAAAGGATCCATTTTGGTGATGAGGTGGGTAGTGAAAGATGACAAGTAGTGTCTCAGCTATTGTGCTACCTATGTTAGAGCACAACATGTTTTCTCTACCAAGGTGTACCTCGACTTGCAGGTTGTGAATTTCTTGCTAAGATAGTAGATGGCTCGGTCTTTCTTCCCTGTTTTGTTGTGTTGTGCCAACATGCATCCAAATGCATTATCATATATCAACAATTATAGCAACAACGGACTCTCCGACCTGGGAGGAACCAAGACCAGTGTATTGGAGAGATATATTTTGATAGTATAGAAAGGTTTCTGGCACTCCTCTGTCCATTTGTTGGGTGAATCCATTTTCAACAGCTTGGCCTCCACAATTATTGTAGACTACGCTATGAAGCATCCAATGTAGTTCAACCTTCCCAAAAAACTCATGACATTTTTCTTAGTTTCTGGCAGTGGCAATTCTTGAATGGCTTTGATCTCTGAGGGATCTAATTCTATAACCCTGCGGCTGACTATGAATCCCAATAATTTTTCGGTAGGCACTCCAAACGCGCACTTGGCTGGATTCAGCATCGGGTTGAACTTTTGAAGTATGTCGAAGAACTTTCGCAAGTGCATGATGTGGTATGAGCTTTCCCATGACTTGATTATGACGTCATCCACATGGACCTCTATATCTTTGTGCATTATGTTGTGGAAGATGGTGGTCATCGCTCTCATATAAGTTGCACCGGCGTTCTTGAGGCCAAACGACATTACGCGGTAATGGTATACTCCACATAGAGTGATGAAAGCTGTTTTTTATGCATCTTTTTTACTCATTGGGATCTGATGGTAACTGGCGAAGCAATCCACAAATGATTGCAGCTCGTGCTTTGCACAGCTATCGATGAGTATGTGTATGTTCGGAAGTGGAAAGTTATCCTTTGGACTAGCTTGGTTGAGATCATGGTAGTACACGCAAATCTGAATTTTCTAGTCTTTCTTCGTCACAGGTACAATGTTTTCCAGCCATGTGGGATACGGAGTTACATCTACTACCCCCGACTTTATCTATTTTTCAACCTCGTCCTTTATTCTTATGCTCAGATCTGGCTTGAGTTGTCAGATTTTCAACTTGACTGGTGTGAAACCCTCACTGATGGGCAACTTGTGGTCCTCTATGTATGTGCTTAACCCGGGCATGTCCGTGTATGACCACACAAAGATGTCAACGTATTTTCTTAGCATATTTATCAATTATTCTTTCTGAGGTGCTTCCAAATGTGCACTTATTCTAGTTTCTTTAACCGTCTCCTCGTCCCCGAGGTTGATTGCTTCGGTTTCATCCAAGTTAGTTTTCGGCCTATTCTCATAATGGTCTTCCTCATCGATGAGATCCTCAAGTAACTCGATTTCCTCAACGTATTATTCATATTCTCTTTCTTCTATATCACTCGACTCATGACATGTAATGACATTATGAGTTTTTAAATTATTATTACTAAAAACAAGGAAAATCAACGCTAATGTATATAAACATATCATAAAAATGAAAAGACTATTTTTCCATGTAAACTGAGGCTTTCATTAATTTGATAAAAGAAGTACAAATTGTGGTCCTTACTCAGATCAACATCAAGTCATTTCTATTTTTAAAATATTACGAGGAAAGTAAACATGCAAATGGTGAATGTACGGGCCTTAGCTGACTTTCACCGATTTTGAAAGAAAGTTAAATTCATTATCACTATCGAGAAGCCAAATGTGGGGTGGAGGTCCCGTTGGACAGTTGCTCACTTGGATCAGCATTGTGTATGGTGGGCGCTTCAGAGTATTCCTCAAGTATCACAACACACTCTTCCTCTTGTAACGACATCCCTAACCCTTCTTCTGTGTTTCCACCATTGTGCATGGGCATTCTGACTGGAAATAACTGGTACAGATTTGGAAATGACTTGCGTAACAATAGAGAACTCCTTTTTCTGATTAGCTTCGGAGGGTTCTTCAGAATCTAAGACGTACCCTAGGCCACAACGGTAATCATTTTCCAAGATTGACACAGGTTCCTTTATACTATGTAGCTCTCTTCCTAAACCTTTATCGGGTTCAAACCCGCTCTGAAGCATAGTGGAAACAATCATTTTGTAGACTGGAAGCATAGGACTCTTTTTGTCATCTCCTTTATGGGCAGCTCCCACGAGTTCTACCATATGTAAATCTGTGTCCCTGTGGATTTCCTCGATCACTGGCATGGAGTATTCGGGTAGTTATGAATGCTACCTGCTCTGTGAATTACCACCCCATAATTCTCCCACAAAAACATCAACGATTGATAGAGGGATGACATTACTGCTCCGGCCATGTGAATCCAAGGTCTACCCAGTAAAAATTGTAATTGGTAGTGATTGCCATGCCTTGATACTCAGTAGTGAACTCGGTGGGCCCCATTTGGATGTTGAGGTCTATCTCTCCAATATAATCACATTGACCTCCATTGAAGGCTCTCACATTTGTACGACTTTGGCATATTTTCCCAACATCATAATCCAACTACTTGAGTGTAGATTTGGGGCATATGTTGATACCGATGATACCGACCCCATTATAGACCAATACTCGGGCTACGACTTTGTCTCTACATTTGATGGTGACGTAGAGAGATTTGTGTGGGTTGTTCCTTATTTTGGTAACTAATCCGGAGTGAAAGAAATTTCATGGGCCCTAATGACATGGTCGACCATGTCGATCAAAGTTTCACTGCTTATGCCTTTAGGGATGTGTGTTTCGTCCAATACTCTCATTAGAGCATGTCAATCTTGTGATGAACTCGGGAGTAGCGCCATTACCGATATCAGGGCTAGGAATTTCTTTAAGTTCTTAATAATAGAATATTCATTTGGCTGAATTCTCTGCCAAAAGTCCTCGGACTCTCATTTAGTGATGCGCCTCCTCTGATTTCTTTCTTTTGGGGCGCTCCCTGCGCCAGAACTTCAGTAGTATAGCATCTCCCAAATCTTTTTATTCTATGAGCTACTATTGTTTTGACAGTAAACACTTTTGTTGGGGATCGGACTACTTCTTGTGAGTTTGTTACACCCCGCGTTTCTGTGTATGATCAAACATATGGTTAGTTGATTTGAGCTCCGGCAACCTGACAACATTCACGAGGGTCACATACAACTTATATGAGTATTACAGAATATTGGAAGTCAATTGGATCAAAAGAAGCACATCACGGCAAAGTTCGATGAAGTTTGAGCGATACACTAAGCAATCTGCCCCACATAAGTTGTTCTGCCTCGCATATGGGGTAGCAGATTAAGGCCCCTATTCCTTCACCTCACTGCCACCATCTACGGTGGCATATATGGATGCAAATGGTGATCTTTGGCGCTTAACCAGCCACAGATGTGAGATGGTAGATGTGTTATTTAAGCCAAAAATCGGTGGCTTCATATCCATATTTTATTTTCGACCCAAACACTCTCAAATCATTATATAGGTTTATTACATAATCAAGGGTCCATCCCATACTAATTTGAAGAGAAATCCTCCATGGACAATATCTAAGAAGCTTGGAAATCCTCCTTAGATAGCTAGACAAGTTGAATGTTTTCTTGAAGATGGAAGAGAACTTGTTGTAAAGGACCTTGTGGCTGGTTTAAGGTAAGATCTTGATATTCATAATGATCTTTATCTTCTCATATATTATTTGGAGTTATTGATAAAGGCAACATGTGATAGTCAATCTAATAACTCTGTGAAGAAGTTGCTATTATTCGTGGATTGTTTTGGATTATTCTTGAGTAATATTTGAGATGATTATGTCTAGGAGTTGAATTATGTATTGTTCTTGTTCTTGTTGACTGTTGTTGTTGTGGTTGTGTTGTTGTTATTGAAAGGAGAGTGATGGGATATTACTAACTTTGTACATCATAGATGAGAAACATACCTTCTAGGTGATCGACAAAGTGTTCTTGTAAAATGATTCTTGATTTATGGATTCCATCTTGACCTGAATCAATTATATTATGTAGATAATGGTTCGTAAAGCTCTTTGGAGTTTGCAAGGCATTGGTAGCAAATAAATGCAGGTATGTACGGCTATTTCCTTCTTTTAAAGGCATGACATCCCAAGTATTTATCATTTTCAAAAGAAACGTCGACATAATCATTCTATTCATATGTCTATTATCCCTTGCCGGGAAGAATTCTCCTGTTATTATTGTATTCCACGTTCATTGTTGTTCATTCGGTTGAGACCATACTCCTTGATGGAGTCTCTCAAGTTACAGTCTTGTATACCGACAAATTGTCACTGAAAGTCGTGGTTATCTTCGAAGTCGAGTCCTATTCACAGGTTATTGTCCTTCATTGAACATACCTTTATTCTTGCTATTGTATTTTGTGTATCTAATTTGTCTCTGAACTTCATAGACCTAAAAAAGAAGGGTTCTAAAGAATTAGTCGTCGAGTCGACCAAGAGTCGCTTCAAAGCAAAGTCAAAGAGTTTATGAGTTTCAAAGAGGCCAAGAGCCATTGTTATCATAGTATAGTATCCACATCATCGAACCTATGCTAGTGAGTAGTTATATATAGAGATATAAATATTATTTATACCACTGTTGTGATAAGCCGGTAGGAAGTTGTATATGTATATTATACACACCACACCACGCTATAGTCGGTCGGGCAGGCACTTATATGTGGATCCATACATACACCTCAGAGTATACTTGAGGGAAGTGACATATTACACCTCCGGTCATAAGCCGAGGGCCGATTACAAACCAAAGTCTTTATACCAAGAGTTCAGTACAGTTTCATTGTTCGCCCTATATTGCATACAGGTTATTAGAGTATCAGATTGCTTTTATGTTCTTTTTATAGATTATATTGGCATATTTCTATTTATGATTTATATACCAGTACATTTCATTCGTACTAACGTTTCATTTTTTGGGGTGCTGCATGCCATACGGCAGATTCAGGTAGAGGTGCATATAAACCTCCCCCGTATGAGCTGATTGAGTTTTGTGGATTGGGTGGTGTGCTTCACTTCAATCGAAGCTACCAAGTAAAGGTCACGAGATAAGTCAGGTATAGGTACAGTGGATACCTAGGTTGGGGCCCTGTCCCGGCCATATCATAGTTATGTTTTCCATAGAGGCTTGTAGACAGGGTGTATGTATAGTTGTCTCTTTGCGACCTTGTTATATATATGTTGGCCTTGTTGTTGTAACATCATATTGTCGTATTCCGTTTCCCTCGTATTGATCATTCTAAGGCCTTGAAGGCCCAGATCATTATATGCTCAAATTATGATATACTTGTGGTATATTAGGACCGTTCAGGCGTCGGGTACCGACCACACCACTCAGTTTGGGGTATGATAGATACCTGATCCACGACCGATGTTTAGATTAGCACTTTGAAATTAGGTCATTCGTGGAGGGTGAGAGAGGCTACTGTTCTTTCCAAACTCTCAACCAAGCCCAGAATTAGGGGCTAAAAGATGCCAGTCTTCCTCTCGCTCAACTATGTAGATGTGATTAGCACCGTGATTGGGTAGAGGATTAGTGTTCATGTTCGGTGCTGCCATTTGTAGTATGATCTCTCTTTTATCGATTAGATCATGTATCTTGTGTTTAAAAATGATACAGTCTTTTGTAATATGTACGCTCCCTCCGGAGTGGTATACACAAGTTTGGTCAGATCGAAAGATACGACTCCTAGGATTGGCGGGCTTTGGTGAAATGGCCTGATTCTAGCTGAACTGATTATTTCGAACAACTTGGTTCGAGTTTCGAAAAGTGGGGTTAATACTCGTCGAGGCTTCTTTTTGAAGTTCGGACATGACAAATCATACGTAGTCGGATGTGGCTAGTTTTGATAATTTTGGTTGTTTTGATATGCCTGATAAGCGGGTGAGGGCATTTGATCGTTTGGTTGTAGAGCTTGGTAAATGGGTATTGGTGTTTGGTAGTTTGGTTGTGAAGCTTGGTAGGATGGAGCCATTGTTTGATAGTTTGGTTGTGCATAGAATACTGGTACATGGTTGTATGGAGAGGAAATGTAATTTTTTGGTGGTGGAGACTGATATATCTCACAGTAAGATTATGATCCTTCCTTTATTCGGCTTCTAGGGCTAGGTGTGTGGAAAACCTTTCTCTTTCTTGTTGCCTCAATGGCGCTCTGTTGGCTAGACTTGTTGGCTATGCTAATTTGAGGTCGTCTTCTATTGCCTCTCCTATTTTCACTAATTTAGATAATGGCCTCCCGACCATTAATATCATGCGATCGTAGAAATCTAACTCTTCTGATTGGATAAAAATAGTGACTAATTCTTCCTCGCTCATTGGCAGTTGTACTCGGGCAGCTTCAACCCTCGCACACTCTTGGTAGTTATCAGTAGACTTCTATTTTACCTTTTATAGGTAGTAACGGTCAGGGACAATCTCTACATTAAAACAAAACTTTTCCATGAATGCCCCTGCCATGTCTTCCATGTGTCCTAACGGCGTATGTCCTGAGCCGTTTACCATTCAGATGATTCTCCCGTGAGGCTCCAGTTGAACAACCTCATGATCAGAGCCTGGTTTCTTTTAATCCCGACCAACTGGTCGCAATATGCTCTTAAGTGAGCCTTGGGATTCCTGATCACGTTAAACAATTTAAACATCTGCAACTTGAAGCCTTCAATCAAGTCTAAGTCTGGATGCATGCTTAGATCATTGTAGCTTAGGCATGTCGACTTCCGAGAGCCTTTGTTGGACTTCTTGAGCAGGTCCACCATCTTTCTTTGTATTTCTTTATCCCTTCTGTCATGTTCGTCTCTCCATATCTTTTCCATTTCTTCGTAATGGTTGAACTCGGGTGAAGAGTCAATGGGCGTGATTGGGATGTGGAAAGATATTGTGGGATGTTCTATACAGTTTTTGGGAGTACCAGCAGTTAGGCATTTGATGAGTATTGGCATTTTGGTATATGCTGGAATTAGTATAAGCGGGTGGTGCCTGATATGAAGGCACTGAGTGGGAAGTCCTGGGTAAGTGGGTAGCATTAGCCGGTGTCGGGGTTTAGTATGAGGTACCAATGTGGGTACTAATGGTTGGGAAATGCTCGAGCACCAGCAAACTCATGGATGGAAAAGCTGGTGGACGTTTTCTCGCTTCAGTGGTCGCTTCTCTTGCAGCATTGATTGCTTCATTCTTCGTGACCTATTCTTAGAGGTTTGCGATCTTTTGGAATAATAGGTTAATCACGTCTTCGTGATGTGGTGGATTTTAAAGGTGTTGAGATGTGGGGTCCTCTATAACCAAAGCGTCTTTTTTACGTCTGTCATCCAAAGTACTAGTCATTTTTGCTTGATTCTTCTTGGAAAGAGATGTTGCAGCAGCTTTTGATCTTGTGAAGTATGCTAGTATGATACAGCATGGATCAACCCCCTCTTCATGAAAAGAAAAACTCAAAGACATATGACGTTACTAACATTAGTATAAAAATAATAATATAAGATATTGCAGATAAGTTCCATAAAAATCACATAGACTCATGCGTTTGATTCGAACTCTTGATCAATTTCTTATTTGGGGGGTATTTTGGTCATTTTAGCCATTTTTGGATTTAAGGGTTTTGGTTTGAAAGTCTTATGATTAATTTACTACCATAACGTCATTGCAACCAAACCTCGCCTAAATGGGGGGGATTATAATTTATATGATATAGGGGTTGAGTCTTATGTAGACTGCCTACGTATCCCTCCACGGGAAATCAGTCCCTTCCGTAGTTTGGGTTACATAGAAATTATCCCTACTTTCATTCTACCTAAAAAAATTCCCAAACCAGGCCCGATAACAGCTTCCTATGTATCCCTCATTGGGGCATCAGGTCGGACATAGTTTCTTTTATAAAAGAGGGGAGAGATACCATTTGATTAAACATAAAAGGGGGATGCCTAAAATACCCAATAGATGACATCTGCTTGAAGCCATGTCGGGTCGTCGTCCTTAAGACCTCGCATTCTCCTAGTGACTTTTCTTAGTAGCGGTTCGCTAGAACTACTCAGATCTGACCGATATTGACCAGATGCTCCAGCTCAAACTTGAAAGCCTCAATTTCTTCAATGCCATGTCCTGATGCCCCTAAGTGGTACAAGCAGATCTTCCTACTTTCCAAAGTACTTGCAGAGGGCTTCCATGTAGTATTGATCGGAGGGACCTTGATGGTGTTAGCTAGTGTAGAGAAGAGGCTTTCATATGAGTTTTCAAAGATCGTGAAGTCGTAGCCCCAAACTTGAGTGCCAATGGTGATTCCTTCACCAGGCATGATGGGATCGTGAACTAGTAGGGAATGCTAGGTTATAGATAATCTTTTCATCGGTCAATATTATGATCTTTCTTTTAAAGGACAGGCACTTGTCTATGGTGTGGCTAGGTTAGTTTTTGTGGAAAGGGCACCTCTTGTGAGCATTGATGGGTGCACAAGTTGGGAGGACATCGTGGCTGAGACACGACACTCTGGCGACTTTTAGTCTTTCATACACTTTGATATTCCACACCGACCTGGTGCGACTTTGAAAGGTGAAGTGCAGGCTTTGAGGGCAATCGCCCACCGAATAGGAGATAATGTTCAGGATGGCCCTTGCAGGGTCCCATAGTAGTTAACAACTTCGTCGGCATTTGGGGAACTCCATCCAGTGGCCCACTTAATTCCCCAGCGTATGGCACATGGTCTTCTTGGGCAACTCAGATTCTTGCTTGGGTATCTTAAACAATAGGATATAGTCATTGACCATTTCTTTGACCTTGTCATGGAGGTCTTCGCAGTGATTATTTCGCTCGGTAGTCTCTTCTGGCAGGTTTCTTGCTTGGGTGTCTTAAACAATGGGATGTAGTCATTGACCATTTCTTTGACGTTGTCAGAGAGGTCTTGGCAGTGATTCTTTCGCTCGGTAGTCTCTTCTGGCAGGTTTCCTACAAAGTCCAGAATTTGATCGACCTCTCTCATTTTGGCCTTCGCCAAGTCAATCTTCTCCTCTATTTTGTGAAACTTTATCCAAAGCGACTATTTGATTTCCTCATTGGTGACCAAATCGACAACTGGTGAAGTGGCACTTTGGATGTCTGGAGTATCCATTGGTAGAAAAATCAACCTTTAAGGAGGTGCAAATTTTAGTTAGATTTGTGTATTTTCTTGTGTTTTTCTTTTGGATTGGTGTCCAGAATATGGAATGGATCAAGAGTTATGGTAGAACACATGAAAGCATATAAGAAGTTATATCACATAATCCTATAATTAGCAATTGTAATATTTGAGTTCCTAAACCTTTTTGAACCAAGGTTTTCTAATTGTTTGAAACATAATTGTGCCAAATGTTGGTTTGAATCATTACATCCATAATCATATTTCATAAATAATAATGTTTTCCCCAGTGTAGTTACAAAACATTGATAAAGCAATAAGTAAAAGATTAGTAGAAGTCACCTTCAGTGGCAGATGATGATGCTCTGTCTGTTTGAGCTTTCTTAGCCCTTCGATGGGATGTCTGAATCTGGAGATGAGTAGACATCAGCAATGAATCAACCCATAACCCTTTATATGTGAAGGTCATTGGTGCAGTCTCATCCATAACTCTCCTCATCCGAAAGTCAAGATCCTCTAAATACTCATGAGTGAAGTCTAATTCCTCGGTCAAACTGGCTATGATAGCTTGATCATGCTCCATTATTTCTAAGTACCTAGCATCTCAGTCGTCAGCCTATCTATGAATTCGGCGTGCCTTGATCTCGGCCTTTGAATCCTTGTCATGATTACACTAATAGAAGTTGGGCCCAGGAGTGAGGTTACCCTCCAAATGCGCTCTCAACCAGTCGGCGTAGTCTTCGTCATACCCAGATAGAACCTATATTCAGCTAGAGTATCTGGACCCCATCTCACTCGACTATTTCACTCTTGGACGATGTTGGTAACCTCTTTGATCATATCTTCATAGTTGACCACGTACTCCCCCATGTTCCCTACTTGGGGTGTCACTTGTCTCCTACCAAACTGTCTTAGGATCTTAATAGGTGCATAAGGGTGAATTCTCCGGATTCCCATAAGTGGAAAGAAAGGAAATTTTCAACCTCTCACTACAATACTCTCGGATATGAAGTTAGGGAATCTCCATTACATGTTATCCTCCTTGAGTCTCAAAAAGATAAATGACTACCCCTCTTTGGTTTGTGTCCCAAAATCTCGACAATTGGCTTTAAGGTTATCTTTCCTACTCTCCGGGTCTAGGTATGAGGGAACCTCAATTTTGTGGAGGTGTTTGATAATCCACCATTGCACTAGTTGGTTACACCCTTGGAAATACCTATGTAGGTTTCAGCATTGACCTAAGGCTCGGTATATATCGGCAAGGATGATAGGGACTAGGTCAAATTATTTGGTTTCTCCATTTGAGGTTATTCCATGAAAGATAGCATGGGTCACATAAATGACACGAGTATCTATGGCTTGGTGTTGATCTTTGTGAATTACTACGGTTCATAGTAGTCATATGGCAATGGCTAGGGGTTGGGTGGATTCCCATTTGGCGTAAGACGAAAACTCCATAGAGTGTTCCAAATATCCCCTTTTGTACCCAAATGGGTTGTAGAGATCCCTAAAGACTACGGTTGGACCGAATACCCAATTGGCACTATCTAGGGATATGAACTTCATTGTTTCATCGGGAGTGGGCTTGTGGGATACTAGAAGATTGTGGTCGGGTTTCTTTCTCCTTCTCATACACGTCCCATTACTATCTATGCAATCCCGAACATCCTCTAGGGTCGAGGTCATCTCAAAATCTCTTAACCTAAATACCATTCTATCACAATCCCAATATCCGATAAGGACTTCTAATAGTTCCCTATTTCTTTGCATGGTCATGAGTGAGGGTAGGTGTCTTAGATAGTTCGTTACTTCTCTATGTTATGGGGGGCATCTAGCCACGACCACCAAAATCTCAGTAGCTTGGGTGCGTCTAAAACCATATCGAACTTTAGGTTGGCATGCATCTACAAAATAGAACATGATAAATTCCCCTCCCCCCCCGAAGAACAGTGGTTCATCACATAAGGAACATTCACGTTTCCACACAGCAAGTAGTTGGATGCAGTGTCGTCGAGTCATAGACCATTAAGACACAAGGTAGTTTGCCTAATAAGTACAGATACATCTAAAATATCTGAACCCATCTAGTAAGCATGCGCTAGTTCAGTATGTATTTGGCTTCACTCTATCCTAGGAAACCTAGAGTGGTTTTCCAAATGACTAAGAGACCCGAGCCGACTACTCAGGGTGAACCGTTGTCAATTGTTGGATGACCACAAACCAACTCCATCTTCAACGTGTTCCAAATAAAGTAATTTGTTTTTTTACTGAAGGACGATTACAAGACCGGCTAATCATCTTTGTGCATTGATGTGAGTGTGTGTGCGTGCCATTTGGAAAACAAATGAGATGCATGAATAATAGTTATAATTTGCGGAATGTAAACACATGAGCAATTTATATCAATAAAACATGTTGTATTGGAACCCTTATTGTTAAAACCTAGGTTATTCCCAGCGGAGTCGCCATCTGTTACGGTTTACTTTATGCGGAGGCATAAAAGTTACTAGGAGGTTGTTGGTGCTCTAAGTCGGATAATTAGATTTTTAGAGTCGCCACCTAATTTATAGGTAAATTAGGAAAACCAAGTTAAAGGGTTTATTTCAAAAATATCCATAAAAATCCTTTTAAAACCAGAGTCAAGGTAAGGGTTCTGGTGATCCCTCGGGAAAGGCGTTAAATACCCCGATATTAAGGATCCATATAATACGGTAGACCTTCAAGTTCTATAGCATGTTTGTGGTTACAAATTATTTAAAATGTTTATTTTTCGCAAAATCTTTAACATTTCATTCATTTCAAATCATAAGGGTTTTTTAAAAAATCAAGAGTTAAATTCTACCCAAAAATAGCTCGTATAGGGGTAATTTGTCAATCCATTTCAGACTAAATTACATTCAAAGTTAAGTTTGAGTAGAACTCTACTATTCATAGTCTAATGGTTATCCAAATGTTATATTTTTTCTTTGAAAGAATCATTTAAAATCAAAGGAGTATAATTCCTTTAAAATCACACGTTTAAAGTTTTTATAGAAATAAAATATAAGTCTTTTCCATTTCTTCTTCATGTTATTTCCCAAGGTCAATCTATATAATACATTTCTCAAACCCACACTTCAATATAAGTTTTCAAAGTCTTGGTTTTTTATGAAAATTAACTTAGTTGGGCCTGGCCCAAAATAGTCCATAAACAACAACAACATATCCAGTGAAATCCCACAATATGGGGTCTGGAGATGGTAGAATGTACACAGACCTTACCTCCACCTTGGTAGGTATAGCGGTTGTTTCCGATAGTCCATAAAGGGTTATATAAATCCAAGCCATTTCAATTAATTTCTTTGAATGAAAGAAATAAGTTTTTGTCTTAAAATTCATCAGCCCACATATATATATACTAGTTGTCCTAAGCCCGTGCTAAGCCGGGCCCAACTCAAGCTAAAAAAGTAATAATTCTGATAAAAAAATTATTTGCATCACATTCTTAAATTTTCACCAAATCTCTTATTTCTTCTTATTAAAAACAATATAATCAACTTGAATTACAACCAAACATATATATTCTTTAGGAACTTGTTTTTTCTTGCGAGTTAAATTCAAAATTCTCCAGCGCATTTTCCAATCTTATATTCCTCTTTTGTGAATCAAAGATTGATATAGCATATATCATATTTAAGCCTTTAAGAGACTTACTTAAAACTCATATAAACACAAAAAAAGAAGCAATTTGAATTACCCCAATTTCAACTTAGTGTAACTTGTTCAACATTCCGAACTTTGACGAAACTCATTTTCTTCGATTCATTTAACATCTTGTAACGACCCGTCTTGTCAGTTTTAGCTAAAGACCTTTATCTACTTATCTAACCATTCCCATTGTCTCTATATGGGGTTTGTGATGTGCGGGGGAGGGGTGGCACGGATCCTAGAGTCCATTTATATGAGTTTCAAATGAAATACCCAAAATAAGAACCTTGGAGTTTATTAGTTTGACTCAAGGTTGATTTTTGAGTAGATAGGTTTTTTCTGGGTTCCATCACTTCTGGTACTTCTGGAGGGGTATTTATGACTTAGTCGAGTCATTGGTTTGCTTCCCAAGATAATCTGAGGTATTTTGTGGCCTTTTTATAATATTTGGATATGTAGTTATTTCGGGCGATTCTTTAGAAAAGTATATCTTATCTCGGTTAAATAGGAAATCCGAGGGTACGAGTGAGTTTTTAGCATTGTTTACCTTAGATGAGCATGGCATATTTGTGTTCGGGAGGTCTCGAGAGTATTTTGGGTGTTTGATGGAAGTTTGGCATTGTTTCATTATTGCTGGTGTCTCGTGTCCACCTCGGCGACATTGTGTTCGCTCCTGCATGTCCACCTCCGCGGAGGTTGGCTCGCAGAAGCGGAGTATGAGGTTTTGTTGAGTTTCTTCTTTAGCGAAGGGAATTTCCGCAGCGGCGTGTGCGCCTCTACGCCAGTGGAGTAGATTCCACTGGGGTAAAATCGCTAGATCAAGTCTCTTTTTAAATGCCCTAGGTCAGATCACTTTTCCAAAAATAGTCTTCTCGAACCTAGAGCCGCCACCAGTGTGTTTCTGAAGTTTAAGAGCAAATCATCCATTTGGGGTAAGAATTTCATCCTTTATGATTTGATTTCATGATTCTAAGTCCTCTAATGGTGTTATATTGTGTATGTGATTTAGGGAAGATGAGATATAAGTTCATTTGAGAATAAGAGAGTTTGAGTCTTAATTTAAAAGGTGTTTATGGATTAGATTGCTTTAATTATCATCAATTAGCGATGGAATAAGTTAGATAATCATATCGTGGAGTTTAATTTGAGTATAGAAACCCATTTGATTTGAGGGGAAATTATAGGGTTTTCAAATTGGAGCTTTTGTATATTGTTCAATTGAAGGTCCAAATAAGGATAGTTTTCTAATTAACTTAAGGATATAATTAACTAGAATGTGTTCATGTTTTTTGAGTAATAAAGTTTGAGTCTTGGTGACATGGGCCCGGGGTTAGTAATTGAAGTCTTGATTATTTAAGGACTAGGTCCTTGTAGTATATGTAATCCTTATATTATCAAATTGTATATGCGTATTAGATTCTGATTACCATGAGGCATAGAGGAAAGGCAAGGCTAGCGCACAAATCTAACTGATCAAGGCTCATATTTGGCCAGTAGGTAGGCTACGGTTTACTTTCATAAGATTTTGATAGAGGTGCATAATTAGTTATAAATATTGAGGGTTATTGTGCGTGTTTGGGGTCCCATTTAAACGATTGTGACGAACGATTAAGTGGGAACCGGTGTTGAAATGTGATGATGAGTGACTTGGGGAATGAACCTTAAGTTAATTCCGACTGCTGATTGATTGGGCTTGTCATAAATATGTAGGCTCGTTGCCATACTCTTTATCGTTATGCTTATTTATCCCACATGCTTTGATATCATATCCTGATTGTACTTGGATAATATGTTGATGTATTCTTGAAAGCATGTGATATTCATCTATATACTTGGTTGCATCTCATGACATTATAATTCTTGTATTGTCATTTGCATTCATACACTCATTGTTCGGATGGTATTTATATTGGAGTGGTATGATATATGCTATGGGTCCAAGGAACTGGAAAGGTATGAACACTATGAGATTATGGCAATATTGAGATGATGATGATGATATGTGGGGAATGGGTTGCTAGCATGCAACATTTATTCAGCCAAGGGATGGGGTTCGATGGGAAATTTTGGACGAGTATATGGACTTTGCGGGTCCCCCATGGGTGTGCTGATCATAATAAAAACTTGACAACTTGTATACAGGAGGATAAAGGTACCTGACATTTGCAATGAATTCATAACATACATATATCATTTCATTGATTATCTATGGAAGGACTTGGTTATGGGTTGATTATTAATGACTTGGCTAGATTTCTGGACATGAAAGGATTGTTCTTGCTCTTTGATACTTGGATTACTGTTATTGAACTCTTCTAGAACTGGATGACTTAAGTGATTATGAAATCTTACTTGAATAAGGTGATATGTGAACTCTGTGAACGATTCTATGGACAATGTGAAGATACTTGTACTATTGAACTGTTAATATAGGACTATTTGGTGTCAACTTGATATTTATCTCTTTTCGCGTATCTTCCATCAATGTAGGCCTATGATGTTTACGGAGGTACGTTGTGTACTCATACTACACTTGTTGCATCTTTTTTTGATGCAGATACATATCCCACTACTAGTTCGCGAGCTCGAGTGTGAGTCCGGGCGGGCAGTCTTTGAGACTTTAGGGTGAGGATGCTATCTCCAATGTGCCCTTGCAGACTCCTATCTTATCTTGTCTTTTTTACTTATGATCGAGAGACATACTCATACATTTATGTTATCAAATTTAGTTTTGTCCTATGTTGCCCTTGGCTTTCAGACTTGTATAAGATTATTAGTGGTCTCGTATTCATAGACAGATCTTTGCGGGTTATGTTCGTTTCTTAGACTTTTATTCTGTATTTATATTATGAGATATATTTATATAGTATTTTTTATCTTTCCTCTTGTATTTATATTATGTCATGTAAATGATTCGGGGGTGGTTCGCCTACTGGTGGGAATTGTGTAGGTGTCAACACGATCCCTAAAAGGGATCGTGACACCTCTAATCCTCACATAACCTCTTTATCATTGTCATAAACCATCTATAATCTCACGAATGACCTTAATCCTTCCAAGTTCACATGGATTTACTATGACACATCCTAATGCTAAGGTTCATTGTGGTTCCATTTATTTACCTTTGTAAGTATTGTGTAATAGATGTTTCATTGGTAATCGAGTTGTAAGGGATCACTTGACTGGGTAGAGTCTTGAGATATATTGTATTAAGAGGCTAGAGGTGGGATTGTTGGGAACAGTTCCTTAGTTATTAAAGTAAGTTTGTAAGCCTAAATTGCTCGAGTTTAGTAAAGTTGACAACAATACTATAAGTGATAGGTCGTGGCTTTTTCCTTCCTTGAGCAAGGTGTTTTCCACGTAATATTATTGTGTTGATTTTATATTCCGCAATTTACCTTCTTGCATAGTTGCGTAATGAACATGGTTCTTTGAGCAAGTAGGAGTAGCCCGATAATAACAAGTGGTATCAGATCTAGATCTTTCTACAAATGCTAGCATCATGGAAGATGGCTACACATCCTATATTCCAATAAGGAGATACAATCCATACATAGATGAAAATCACTATCAATGGTGGAAAACAAGAATGGAGAACTTTATCATAACTCAAGACTTCAAAGAATGGGTACTAATTCAACATGACCCAGAAATATCTTCAATGCTGGCCAACAAAGACGAAGGAACTGATCCCGAAATCAATGATCAAGATAAGAAAGACGAATTGAAGCTTGCTTAGTCAGATATAAAAGAAAAATAATTCCCTATCAAAGGCACTTCCCTACCCATTCATGAACATATCCTCTCTTGCATTAGTGCAAAACAAATATGGGACATTTTTCACGCGATTTATGAAGAAGGAAAAATTTCCAAATGAGTAGAAATAGAATATGATGAAGACTCACCCTCAGAAATCCTCGAGAAATTAATCTCTAGAAAATCCATCAGAGATAACAAAGGGCACTAAAAGAATTAGGCGAAGAGATAAAAGAGGAATCATCAATGACTGATCCAAACAATAATGATCAGCTCTCAACAGAAGGCATGGAAAATCTTGCACTTATGGCCAACTCGATGATTGAAGATGATAATCAAGATTCTATGGGGGATTCTCTAGCTAGCGATTGGAAAGAAATGAATCAAGCCACGATGAATGATCATGAAACCTCTACATCAATAGGTAACAAAGAAGAAAAGGCAGTATCACCTACTCCAAGAAAATTAGCCATGTGAGATGAAGATGATGAGAATGGGGATATCAGCTGGAAATTGGGAAAATGTTTATAATTACTCCAGAAGAAAGCTGGAAGTGTGACTTAAACTATCTTAAATATATTGGACAATGGACATATCGAAAGAAATGAACTAATGCATGAATACAACATCCTCAAAAGGAGCTAGAAAAAATAGAAAGAATCCTGGTAGGTGAAAATGAAAATCTCAAGGAACACGTCCTCTCTCTACGGAATGAAAAAGCTAGACTTAATATTTAGAAGATTCTAGTCACACACCCCAGGACCAAAGTGAAGTTAAAGGAATTAAACGAAGAAAATCAAGGTCGATTTATGCAGAAATAACAAGTCTTCAGAGAAAACATTCTTTATACACAAAAGGTAAAGCAAAGGCAAACCAAGCTCAAACTTCAAATAAGCAATGAAAAGGATCTATTTCATGTTCAATGATTCAACTATGATGACTATGGGCACATGCATAATACCTGTAGAGTTAAGATAAGGGCAGCCAAAAGAAGACGATAGGTTGAGGAAGAAAAGAAGGGAAAAGAATCTGGTTCCTCACTTCAGGCACAGAGTGAGCCATACTCACATGAAAGGGAACCCAACTCAAAATGGGTTGCTAAGACTTATCCATAAGCAAACAAGAAAGTCTTAGGTAGGAGGAAATTAAAGCATGTGAAGATGCCCCAACACATGACAAATCATAAAGAAAACGTTCTTCCTATTAATAACCTATGAAGAGGGAGAATGATATACACTAATAAACTTTCAAAGATCCCAGTCCTAGTACATATAAGGGAAATATGAATACCTCTTGCAGAAGATATATTAGAGCTTGAATCTAGAAATCAAAGTGAGGACAAGACAAACCTCAACATGCCTATATCAGAAATTAAGAAAATAGAAAAACAAGATGGAAAGATGAAATCAAGGAACCTTGTCCTTCAAAAAAAAAAACAGTGGTCTAGTTAAATAAGTTCAAGAAATAAAAAGCAACAACACAACACATGGATAAGAAGAAGAAATCAGGATCTACCCTCCCAAGTACCATCACTGGGAACCTAATTCTCAAAGAGGAAGCACGCAATATTTTTGAAGCTGATCTCAAAGACCTCCATAATTGTTCATATCAAAAAGCCTGTGAACATCCAAAGTCAGGGTAGGGAAGAATAAAGAGAGACGACAAACATCTGATCCTTAATATGACCATGAGTCAAATTAACTTGACGATTGGAGGATGAGCAGAGTAAAATCAACCATATAGTCTTCATAATATATGGGAAGAAAGAAGAATCAAAAGTAGAATACAGAAGAAGCAGATCTACTCAAGACTTATGGCAATCAAATACACTCAGAGAAACCAGATGAAGGAATTGGTTCTCCAAAAGAAGCATTGCAGAAGTTAGGACAACACATCAAGGAAAGAACCACTAAACAAATTGTTTGCTCAGCCAAAGAATGAATTAATGAGGAGCATTTCCAATGCAGAACTAAAGTGTTGAGTAGTTGCTGGCTCAATAATTATAGTATATGCATTTGACGTTTCGATGATTTGACAAATAATGTACCCAAGATAATCAAATAGAGGAATAAGAAGGAAATCATTTGAATAAACAGACATCCAATCAGATCTCACATACAGGAAGAACTGCTCAAAGGAACTAGTCCAAATGCAACTGGAGACTTAAGCTATTTCATGTCGACTTGGAGAAAATAGATTATTGACTAATCCCTATTGTATAAAGAGTTGGACTTTAGTTATTGTCATATTCTACAATATACAATAAATTGAATAACATGGAAATTAGCATTGAAGTAGGACAAGAAAGTCGACACACGTACAAGGAAAGAAATGAAGATTCAAGTTTTGCTAGATTTGGTTTCGGGTATAACTAATGAAACTAATACATTTAAGTATTCAAGAATAGAAGGAGGAAGCCACTACTATATACACAGCATGAAGGAGCATTGGAACTCAATGACAAAGCCAACGTACTACAAAATTCCAATGATAGACAAGTGTGAGCGCAATCAATACCTTGATCTCAAGAGAGACAACTATCCAATCAATAAAGAACCTGATCATATCAAGATTTATCCATTTACATGATTTGTTGTAATAGTTAGGTTTTGATTGTGGTTCCACTTATTTGATGTAACGATCCACTTGGTCATTTTGAGCTTTTGGACTTTTTTCCCATAAATAAATTTCCTATAGTTTCATATTGGTATTTATAATTTGTGGGGATAGGTGGCATGGTTCCCAACTCAATTGGGTAAGTTTTAAATAAGCTTTAGCAAAATTGAAGTTTTTAAGTTAAGAAAATGAGGCAGTTTGACAAAAGTCAACATCGGGACTAAATGCATCTTTTCGGAGTTTTATCAATTCCATTAGGTTTGGAATATTATTTATGGATTATTCTAGTTGTTGGTTTGGGTCCCGAGGCATTCAAGTGTGTTTTGGGTCATTGGTTGAGAAATTAGTATTTTGGAGAATTTGAATTCACCTCGGTCAATATCAGGTGAAGACGACCTCTTTTGGGAATTTCGAGTGTGCAAGTAGATTTTTAGCATATTTTATTATTGAAATGCATCTATGGTTTGTGTCCGGGAGATTCCGGATGAGTTTCGGGTGTCGATTCCAAGTTTAGAAAACATTATAAAATTATGGTGTTTCAGTTGATGGTGTTGGCCTTTGCTTTCCCGAGCTAGGCGCGTTCGTGAAGGGTCACGTAGCCAAGGAATTGATTTTGTGACTGGCTTACCACAATCACAATGGGACGGATCCAAATCAGGTCGCATTGGCGAAGGAAGACCCAGGGTATTTATTTTCCCACTTCGAACCTTTGACATTTCATTTCATATTTGAGCTCCGGGCCTTAGATATGGGAGATTTTGGAAGGATTGTTCCAGAATCTTTGTGGGGGGGGGGGGGAGTTTCTAACTTTCCTTTTTTCATTCTACATTCGATTGTTACGGAATTTCATCATTGAAATCATGATTTGATATTAGAAATTGAGGATTTCCATGGAAATGAGTTTTCAAGTAATTTATCAAATTGAAGGTTGATTTGTGAATGAATTTCAAAGAGTTTCGAGATTCTAACTATTTAGACTATTGGTAAAATAAATCTATGTCAAAATTCTAGTTTTGCCCTTGTGGGCTCGAGGTTGGCTTTTTAGGTTCATTTTTGGGTTCTCAAATAATGTATAAAAATATGGGTATCGTTAGACACATCTAACCTCGTAGATTACTATTATGTCTAGATTAAACTCGTTTGATAATTTTGGACACGGTAGTGCTTTCAGAAGGCAAAATTCTTGCTCAAATTGAGTTTGGAATCATTCGAAGATGTCGATGAAGGGCAAGACTAGTCGTGAGCTTTGGGACTTCAAATCTAAGGCAAGTTGAGATTTACTAGACTCTTTATGAAGTGTTCATGTTGGCTAATCTAATGTATAATCACCTATTCTGATTAACTTAATGTGTTTATTCAGCTCCTTTAATTCCTATGCCTTGCCTGAAATGCAGATCTGATTTATCTAGCTAATGATAGTTCACATAATCTAGCAGCATGATTTCCTAGTTTTAAAGAAAACATTTCACTTTTATTTTATCAAATCGGTGATCTAAAGCAAGGTATTTGCTAGCAGAGTTTTGGAAAGAAAAGAAAGGGAAGGAAAATTGTCTACTACTATTTCAAGTTTTGTAGAAGAAAACAAATACAATAAGAGAGTTAGTGACTGTCATGACCTAAAATCGAGGGTCATGATATCACCAACTCTGACAAGTCGGTAAGCCAACCGTTACCCAAAACATCCCAAAACAATAAAGGAAAATAAATGTGGAATAATAATAAGTAAACAACTTTTAAGTCCTTAATAAAATCCCATAGAATAGCCAAATACCGAAGTATGAAATCCCCAAAATCGGGTGTCACAGGTACAAGAACTAGCTAAAGGTTAGTAAAAGTCTGGGATTATATCCCAATAATACATAAGTTGTCTGGATGAAAAAGGATAGCAAATAAAGGATGGAATGGATGGTGCCATGAATCTCTCTAGTGGCTCACCCTGAATCGTTCAAAGATGTTCTGCAATGAGAAGAATGGTCTCGCACTGATGCAAGACAAGCTTCATCAAGAACGTGCAAACCAAGCTGAGATAGGGATCGCTACCTTTGAGTTTTAGAGGATGCTTGGAATGAAGAATTGAAGCTCGATAGTGTGCTTAAGTGGAAGTCAGCGAGGCCACACCATCTGAATTCAAATTTCTTATAATATATTTGGGACTCAGTTATTTTGTTTGGGCTTTTTTTTACACTTATAAATAGTTCATAAGATATAATTTTTAGATAACTTGTGATCCTGAGTTCAGAACTTTGGATCTAGAGAGCCAGAAGCCGTCGTGGAGGGCGGAGGTTATAGGGTTTTACCTTTTCTTCTTCATACTACTCGTTTTTATATTTTCTTTGGATGATTTGTTGTATTTCCTCCATGTCTATGTGGAGCTAAACTTCTCGTTCTAGGGTTATGGTTCTTTCATGAACGTTGTTATTCAAAAACTGATTTTAATTAACTAGCATATCATATTAGTTTATTTATTTAATCCTGAGCTTAATTATTTGGTTGCTTCATCATCAATCGAACACTGTCTATGAATCTTAGCTTGAACTCGATAGAGGAACTCTAGGATAGCGATAGGGTTAAATAGAGCAAGATCTCAACCCTAGCCACCGGGGAACGGATTTGCATCTAGGATAGAGATATACCTAGTTCTCCCTACTTAGTTGATATACAGGAAATATAAATGCATTTGTGTTAAGGTTCATGACCATAGAGCTATAGGCGTGAAAGTAATACGAATAAGTGGCTAGAGAGCTCGAGAGATTGTAGTTGTAATATCAACTCTGTCAATCAGTAAACTAGATAAATTATGAAGTTGAATCAATTGAAGAATACAACGTGATTGTTAGATAGCCCATAGCCTTAGATCGATTTCATCTTATTGATAATATAAAAATCCTCTCTTTCTTTGTCGAAGTTCATTATTTATTTTCTTTTATTTTTAATTAGTTTAGAATTACAACTTTCGGATTTCATCTCTTGTATAGATAATTCGAGTTGTTTAATTTAGCTAACAATTAATCATAAGTCCTTGTGGGTTCGACATCCGATCAACAATAATCGAAGTTATAAACATGATCAGTGTTTTAAAAGGCGGGGTAGTAAGGCGGGGCCTTTTACATATGCCTCGGCGAGACGTTAGCCCCAAGGTACGGGGGCGTAAGCCCCATGGATATTTAATTTTTAATATCTCATAAAATAATATAATTACAATAAATATTTTTAAATAGGTAAGATTGCATTAAATAAAAACTGTAAATAATATACACACACCCTCCATTTCAATTTATGTGAATCTTTTCGGAGTATGAGGGTCAAACTTTATAACTTTGACCTTAAATTTTGACATAGATTTTTCAAGTTTGTAAAAATAAATTTTATATATGTAGAAACTACATTAAAAGTACTATATTTCATGATAATTTATAATTCAAATAATTTAGAAATATGTAAGGATAACGTGGATAAAGAACCACCTCGTAGACTCCCCAAATAGTAAAGGGTTCACATAAATTGAAACAGAGGGAGTGTGTGTGTGTGTGTATATATATATATATATATATATGTTGTGTGTGTGTGCGCGCGTGCGCGCGCTTGATCGTCACAAAAAAACTAATCAAAGCAATCCATTATACGCCAATTACAACTTGTAATTTTTTAATACATAACATAATTTTACAAGTTTAAACAATAAAATGAAGTAAAAGCTATAATGAAATGCCAATCAACTCTAACATATTAACTATAAAATAATAATAAAATCACAATTTCTTAAAACAATATTACTATCATACTATTCATTTTATCTCCCTATAAGCAAATAATCAATAAACTCTTTTAGTATTATAATTAAAACGTGACTCCTTCATTAATAAAAATAAAATTACTTTCAAATAGCGAAATAATAAAATATGATAATTTTGATATATGAGACAAAAGATCAATAACAAGTGAAAATATACAATCCGGCTATGTATTTTTTTTTTAAAAGTATTAAGTGATATTCATCTTCACGATGTTCTCAAATAGTATATGCAATACTACGACTTGTTAATTGAGTTATACTAAATCTTCTTATTTCTATAAATGAAAAACTATTAAGTATCATTAATTTGTTAAAGAATTAGAAGGGTCAACGATTTTAATTAAGAAATTTAACATATATTTTGGGTAATAACTGTTAGGCGAGCCCCGAGCGTTGGGCATTAATTTTGTTTAGGGCGTACAGTCGGGCGCTTAGGGCGTAAGCCTTACAGGAATTAAGCCCTGCATGTGAGCCCGAGGCATTTTGTCAGTGCCTCGCCTCGAAGTGAGACCCGGGACGAGTCCTGAAACTGCCTTTTAAAAATACTAATTATAATAGGGTGTTAAGAAGCTAACCCAAACGAAGATCCTTGAAACATCCCTCAAAAATCGCCTTAGGCCAAGATCTCAAACTCCAAAAGTCGGAAATGAAATGTCCAAGTCGAAATAGGGCCTTTTTATATTCTGCCCAGCAATCTTCGCATTTGCGGCCACTTACCTCGCAAATGCGAACCTTGCACGTGATTCGGCCCATTTGCAAATACGAAAAATATTTCGAAAATATGGGCCTTTGCCTACACATCCCATTTCACAAGTGCGAGCCTATTCTCGCAAAAGCGGACCTCGCAATTGTGAGTCCAGCATCGCAATTGCAATGGCATCAGGAATAAAAAACCAACAAACTCCAATTTCCATCCAAACTCTGAATCAACCCCCGAAACTCATTAGAGGCCTCCCATACACAAACAAAATATGCAAACCACTCCTAAAATATGCAACAGACTTGCTCGTGCACTCAAAATACTCATATGAGGTCATCTTGACCAGTTGTTGACCCGAGTCAACTCCATATTTCCTAATTAACTAAAATTCCAACAAAGAGTCTGAAATCCACCCGAGTCCCTCGGGAACAGAATCAATGACTTGACTAAGTCATAAACGATATTCCGAACATAATGGAGTCGATGAAATTCCAAAAAAGACTCAAATGTCTTTAGTGTTGACTTTTGTCAACTAAAACTCATTTTTTAACTTAAGACTTTCTAAAATCCACAAACTTATCTGAATCACACTCAAATAACTCATAACTCGTTCTAACCTTCCACCTAAGTAAAAAATCATAATCCAGAGGTAATGAAACCATCAGAATTCGATTTTGAGCACGTCCTCTCAAAAGTCAACTCTTAGTCAAACTTCTCATACTTGAAACTTCAAAATTTAAAACTTAGATTTTCTTCCGTTATTTTCATATGAGTCCTCGGAAATCGCGCCACCCATCCCCACACATAAAAACATCATAACAAGGCTGGGGAAAGGATATTTATGAAAAGATAAGAAAAATATTCAAAACGACCTAACGGGTCTTTACAGTGACAAAATATAATAATTAACAGAAAAGCATGCAAGAGAATGGATTGAAAAAGTGTTGGGCTTTACATAGAAAAGCCCAACACCTAACACTTGACTACATTGTAGACCCCTACTGTTGCTGGCCTAATATATCATTGGGCCAATTTTGTGTTTCAGATAAGGAACTACAACACTCTGTTTAAGCCCATAAAATTGAAAAAAGGAAAAAGATTAGAAACCTAATATTGATATACAATTATAAAATGGAATATACAAAGAAGAAGGATCAAATATACACTGAATATACATCACTGTTATACACCTAATTATCTTTGCATATACAAGTTGTGCAACCGATGTATATACTTCAAAAGTTTATCATTTTCTCAAGAAATATACCATATATACACAGTCGATATACACCTCCTAAAGCTAGTTTCTCTTAACATGTAACAACCCAGCCCACTAGTGATATTGTCCGCTTTTGGTCTAGGCAAGCACGACTTTAAAATGCATCACTCGGGTGTAAGGCGTGCTTACTTATATACCCAACATCTCTCCTATGTTTTGTCGATGTGGGACTCATCTCCTATGGTAGGGTGTCACATATACCCCCTCTTTCCGATGTGGGACTCATCTCCTAAGGTAGGGTGTCACATATACCCCTCTTATGGACTCAACATACTCGCTGATGTTTGCCCCACCACATGGAATTTGCCTAGACTCAGCACTAAGGTTATCCCCGCTTTCCCCGGATTCGTCTAAACTCAATTGAACTCTGCCCACAACAACAAGGCTAACACAAGAATTGCTTTGATACCATATGTAACAGTCCAGTCCACTAGTGATATTGTCCGCTTTGGGTCTAGACCCGCACGGCTTTAAAACGCATCACTAGGATGTAAGACCTGCTTACTTATATACCCAACATCTCTCCTATGTTTTGCCGATGTGAAACTCATCTCCTAAGGTAGGTGTCACATACGATATATCATGGACATAATGTATATATTGGAACTTGTTCTTCATCATGCTCTCTACTGATTTTACTTGCTAATTTCTTAACCTAGATTCAACATTGTATATATTTTCAAAGATGGTATCACTTGCATATTCAACTCACATAACCTTGGGTTACACTTAGAGTGTCCCAAGTCCTACAATCATGTTGTCAAAACACAATTTCAGGAGGATTAACAATCAGAACCAGTTCAAACCCATCCCATTAGCAATTCCCAGAACAATCAGTGACTTGTTAAAGAAAAACAAGTTTAGAAATGAAACAACAAATAACGTGTCCCTATCAGCCTTCCTATTTTATGCCATCATTCCTTTATCTATGTTACCATCTGTTTTTGAACTCGTCATTGAAAACGTCTCATAACTTGGATCTTGTGTTGAAACATAGTTACCACCTAATTCTGACGAAATTAGGAAACCAGTTTGGAGAGGTATTTATGAAAATCTTATTTTTTGAAAACCAGAGAAAAGGATAAGGATTCTGATGATATCCCGAGGAATGTGTGAGACATCTCAAGAAATCCGAAAACGGGATTACCGACGGATTTAAATATTTTATGGCTAAAAGAGATGTAACTTAATTGAAAAAAGAGAGTTTGAAATGATTTATTAGCACTTAATTATTTCATCAATTCAACTCATGAATTAACTTATAATTTGGCTATGTAAATTTGGACTTTGAATTAAACTTGTCAATTCAACTTCTAAACTTAAAGATCAAGTTTATTTAATAACTTATAAAGACACATCAGTCATTTGATAAATTTTGGGTCTTGAAAACTCAATTGTAAAATCTGCTCCTTTTTCTAATATATATATATATATATATATATATATGCATTTGGACATGATTTGACTACATTGAATCAAAATAAATAGCAACACTGTGCAACACTTCTGCCTGAATTCACATCTATATTGGATGAAAGAAAACCAAATAAACAAGTTAGTAATTTGCTACAAATCCAAATAATTAAATACATAATTTAAATAAAAATAAACGAGGTTAAAGAGTTGAGCCCTTTTTGCTCTTTTAATTCTTCGTCCAAAGTGTCACAGTTTCAACTCTTTCTTTATTTCGTATTGATATTCCGTGAACTCGCTATTAATTATGCCTGAGAAAAATTTTAAAAAAAAAGTTAGTCAAGCATACGATAGCCGTGGTGTGGCGTTATAAAATAAACATAATTTGATACTCTCATCGAATTCGTATCGAAATAACAAGTGTTTTGATTATGAAGGCTCCGATTATATCTTCGAACTTAGCCAGAAATCAGGTCGGTGTAATTACAGATACTAGTTGCTCGTCAGCCATAGCAGTTCGTACCCACAATACTTCCGCCAATTTCTACCTTGTAATTGTATAAGTCTCATCATCGCCTTTAACTGAAGGGTCCAAGCCGAGGGACGACTATTCGAAGGGACGTGGCCCTCAAAATTATTCTCATCGGCCTGTGTAGTACCATGTTCAAATCAGCATCTAAATGAACAAAGGCAGCATTTGCACTTTCAAAAGTGCAACATTTGTTCACTAAAAATAGTGACAAAGTAAAGCAGCAACTCGTCAAAGTGAAGCATTTCTTTATTGACCATAATATAGCTCTAAAGCTGCAGCTGTTTAGGCAAAATATGCAGCAGTGGCTTGGCCAAAACGCAGCAGTGATTTCAGCCCAGAATAGCATCAAAATGCAGCAGCAAAAAGGTCACAAATATAGCAGCAAGGTAGCAGCAGTTTGTTCATCAGAGAGTAGTATTTGTGACATCAAAGTGTCAAGGATCTTGGTGCCTTACTCCCATTGTGCTCAGATCATGCCAAGAAAAGAGGGGGGGGGGGGGGGGATGACTATTCAAACACAAAATAATTGTAACAAGATGCTTGAAAACATGATATATTATAATTGGTTTAAATTCTAGAAACAAGTTAAGATGACAAAGAGTCAAGTCTCAAGGTTATTTTTTTAAGAACTAATGGGCACAACAAAGAAATGTTCATATACCACAACTTAGGAGCAACATAAGTTGTCTTTCAAAATTTGAAAACTAGGGGAAACATAATCTATTTTGCAAGAAAAAGAGATTCTTTAGAAGAAGCGATTCATGAACAAAGCACTTGTTCTTCAAACAGATCCCAAGTAAGAACGCACCTCAATTGAACTTAAGAGGACATTTAACCAATTAATCTTTAAAAGATTTATTCAGAAATTAAACCAGCTTAAAACCAATGGCAGGAAAAAAGTATATATATTAATTCTTGTAATTAATGACTCAAAGGAGCTGTGACCCTAAGCTCAAACTTGTCGATATTCTATAAATATTAAAAACGTCCAAAGTGAAGTTGTACAAATGCAAACAAATAGGAACAAATATGAAAGTCTGCTGAATTAAAATGAAAAGAAAAAATATTTTCATACCATTTTATAATCAAACAGTGGTCAAGCTGAAAGGAGATTGAATTCAAAGGGATAAATGAGTTTCTCAATTCAGTGGGAGTTCTTCAAGTTTTAAATATTGGGTAGAAGTGACAAGTAAATAAATAATGTTAGTGAGGTCAAAATTTATTAAGAAACCTTTTTTTAGCAATCCCAAACTTTTTACTTATACACTTTTACCTTTATATTTATTACCTCAAAATAACTAAAATTACCAAAACATGTAAAAAAAAAAACTACCCACCATGTCTTCTTCTTTCCTATGTATTGCTTTAATTGTTTTTAGTGTTATCTTGCTATCTTAATTTCCTTAAATTTCTTTTGAGCCGAGGGTCTATCAGAAACAGTCTCTCTACCCCACTAAGATAGAGGTAAGGTCTGCGTGTATCATACCCTCCCCAGACCCCACTGTTTGGGATTACACTGAGTATGTTGTTGTTGTTATTGCATGTCTTCTTCTTCCCATGTCTCCAGTTGTCCCTGCCATTGATGTGAGTATATTTATGTCCTAGAGAAAATCTGTATTAGGACAAATGTACTTTATACACATTCGTATTATTATTAATGGAGATTAATATTTTGGCATTTGTAATTATTGAATTATTAATTGATTGTTTATAATATTCTATAATATGCATTCCTGGAGGTTACATTGTTATTAATAGTGTGAGATATTAATATTGTAACATAACTCTTAAAATAGCATCGACTAATCATCATCGAGAATGAGATATCGATGACATGTGATAAGTCGACATGTGGTCTACATCACATCCTTAGAGGATGTAGTATGTCTCACCTGCTACGAGTAATGACTACTCGTGATGGACACATGGATACTTTGGAAGTATTGGTATACCCTGCTGATATACTATTTGTTATACTTGTCTAAAATATGATCAGCGTGTGGGAGATAGAGGTCCTTAGACTTGAGGTCAATACGCACCTTGTCTACAAAGTAATGTACCTTGATCATGTCCTAAGCTCAAATGCCTTATAGGTTGAGATACGACTTGTATTGGGTACATTATGATGTGGATTAAAGGTGGTAGTTGAGACAATATTAGGATTCATTCCTCGAATGTATATTCGAGAGAACACTCAGATTCTTAGTGATATTAGGTTGACTAAGTCGTTGGCCAACGCAATAGACATATTTAGAATATGGTCTAGTTGTCAACTAATATAGATGAGATACAATGATTAAGCCATTTGGATAGACACTTGACAAATCCTAAGCTTGATCGGGTGTGTCGTGAATGAAAGGATTTTATCTTACCACATAGAGGTTAAGTTTACTGGATTCGTGTAAACGTACTTCACATATTGAGTTCGTCTTGCGGCGGCGTCTAGGAGTTCCGCGTAGACCTTAATTTGATTAATGTCGATATGTGAAAGCCTGTAGGGTCACACTATGTCGATTGTACTTTCGATCTAAGGATGTATTGAGAGAGTATTAAATATTCGATTTAGAATCGAGTTATTTAAATAAATAATGATTATTTTAATTAAGTTAAAATTGGACTTTGGATTTAATTAAGAATGTGCAGAAAATAAATTGAGACAGTGCAGGAACATGTCTAGCCCTGCGGCGATCATACCCTAAGGCCGCAACGCTAATGACCTAATCTGCCTCAATTTTTTAGCCAGGCCCAAGGTCAAACCCTAATCTAGTTTGACCTAATTTTCACCTATAAATACAAGCATTCACTTCATTATTCATACACTTGATTTCATATCATTATTCTAAGTCTAAGAGACTCAGAATTAAAACACTCTCTCGAACCTCTGTCGGATTTCCTAGCTTTCCAAAGGAGGAATACATTGAAGCTTGGAGCTTGAAATCGTAGGGGCATTCGTGTGCGCACCTATAGTAGATAAAGATTCCAGATAAATACAACTTGTAATTATTCTTGCGTTATGATTGCAGGTTTTAATTGTCATATAACCATACCAGAATAATTTGTTCGGGGTAAGTAAGAATGAAATTTTAACTTCCGATGTGCCCTACTTATGTATTTTGAACCCAACAAATCCCTACAATGGTATCAGAGACCAGGTTGGTTCAATGGTTATATAACAATTGAATAAAATAATAATATGGATTAAACATAAAATTGGATTAAAATGAGGCTTCTTGAAATCCTACATGTCTTGACCGAATGTTAACCTTTTGATATCATCCTAAATTATCTCCTACGCTAACTCGAGGAAGTCATTCCACTCTAACTCTAACTAAGAAAAAAGTGCGTTGTCTGGCTCATTGCGCGGTGCACGGCTAAGAACGGGTAAGAACGGATGATGGTCGATATGGGCGTTATTGATAATGGTTGGTGATGATAAAGGATCTGTGATTTGGTCCCTAAATTAGATTTAGGACTCGAACGATTTTGAAAAATCAACACAGAAATGTTTGTCACGACATCGGCGCCTTGAACCTATGGTAGGGCACCGCGACACTTGCTAGGGTTTCAAGGCGGTGCTGCGGCGCTTGCTAGGGTTTCAAGGCGGCGTCGCGGCGTTAATGTTTCATTTCAAAATTTGGACTCACTGGACAGTAGGCACCGCAACTCCATGGTGGAGCGCCGCGTCGCTAATGCATTTGCATAAGCTGAAAGGTTTCTGCCTTTGCAGTGTTACGGCTCCATGGTGGAGCGCCGCGACGCTAATGCATTTGCAGAAGCCGAAAGACTTCTGCCTCTGTGGTGCCACGACCCTAATGATTAGCGTCGTGGCCCCACCTATCCAGAAACAAAGAAAAAAAATCCAGAGTTCAGAATGTTTAATAAGTATACTGTTTATGTGCTAAATGTCAAATCGTTTGTCATTAAATTACTAGAATTGCGTCCGCTATAACTGTCTGGGCAGGCGGCGCCCATTCTTTGATTAAACCATCTTTTATCATGCATATTGGGTTGACGGTTCCCAACTATATGTGTCATTAGTTTGCATGATATTAAGACGTCATAGTGGATATGGCGTAAAATAGTTGATCCTGGTTAAAACCCTGAATTAAAATGTTCCCCAAAATTTTAAATACAAGTCTAAATTAAAACGTGTTGTCCATTATAATTATTAGAGTGAAAAATCCTTTTCGGCGATACGAGTATTTATGCCAAAGCATTTGCTCTAAGTCTACGAGGACCCAGACTATTTCATAGATGTGTTTTATTGTAAAGGTAAATGATAAACTTTTGAGGGTATTTACACCAAAGTGGTGCTCATAAAGGGCCAAATTTTCTTAGATATATAAATGCAGTCATGTAATGGGGTTTACTTGCTTAGAAAAATCTTGGCGCCAAAGTGTCGGACTAATCTAAGGACGCAAGATTAAATGTAATATTTGATCAACCAAGAGTTGCAAATAAGTTTTGCAATTGGTTAGAACCTACCAAGATGTGTTATTGAAGTTATCAGCCAAAGCAAATGCGGAGATAGCATAGGCTTGGATCTTGGCCCATTATGACCTCAATTAATATAGGTTCGTATTCTGCCATGGGGTCGTAGAAGTATGTTAAAATAGTGAGAGCTAATTAAACAAAAGGCCATGTTGATTAGCCTAAACGAATGTGTATAATAGGAAATAGATTTTGAGTTTGATTTTCAGTCTATCTAATTCTTCAGATTATCAAAGATGTCGAGCTTATCATTGAAAATGTTAATTGAGATGAACAAACTTACTGGACCAAACTACCTTGACTGGCTAAGTAATTTGCGAATAGTGCTGAGACAAGAGAAAATAGAATACGTGTTGGACACAGTGTTCCTAACAGTCCCCTGCAACAGACTCTGCTGAATATGCCTCTTTTGATAAGGATGCTTACCAAAAACACCTAGATGATGCCACTTCAGCACAATGCGTGATGTTGTCTTCCATGTCAATGGAACTTCAGAGACAACATGAGAACATAGGTCCCAATGAGATGCTCGAACACTTGAAGAGTCTCTATGACTCACAATCCCAGACTATGGAATATGAGTTACCGATAGAACTCTTTAAGAGTAAGCTCAATGAAGGGGGCCAGGTCTCACAACATGTATTAAAGATGATATGGCTGATAGAAAGGCTTGCTTCAATTGGAACGAGGCTGGAAAAGAATGTCGCTACCACCCTCATCCTGAACTCTCTCCCTCGTTCTTTTGAGAACATCAAAGTGAATTTAAATATGAATGGAATGAAGGCGAGTCTGCCAGAGCTGCACAACATGCTCAAGACCTTTGAGTCTTCCACTTCCAAAGGCAAAGTTGTGATCATTGTGAGCTCTACTAGCCGACCCAAGCCGAAAGGCAAGGAATGACAGAAGAAGAAGGGCAAAGCAGTCGCTGTGCCCTCAAATATGAAGCCTAAGGGAGGTGTGAAGAAGAACAAGGTAAATCCGGCTAAGGATGAATGCCTCAACTGCCATAAGAAGGGGAATTGGAAGAAGGACTGCACGACACCAGAAGGAGGAAAAGCACCAGGGGCTTCTGCCTCTGGTGGACAAGGTATGTACGTCATTGAAATAAATATGTCTATAAATAACTCTCATTCCTGGGTATTGGATACCGTTTGTGGCTCACACACTTGTACAAATGTGCAGGGGCTAATTGATAGCAGGAAGGTTGGACCAAGAGAGGTAGACCCACGCGTTGGAAATGGAGCACGAGTGGATGCTGAGCGCGTAGGAACTTATAGATTAAATTTGTCTTCTGGCTATTGTTTACTGTTGAATGATTGCTACTATGTACCCTCGTTAACGAGGAATATTATTTCTATCCCAGTTTTGGACATGGAGGGTTTTTTCTCATATATTTATAATGGCAGTCAAGTACTGTCTTTTGATAAAGTTATATATGGAGCTGCTCCTCTTGTGGATGGATTATATACACTAAACTGTAGTCGAGAGATATTCAATGTACAAAATAAATGAGCCAAGATAAGTAATAAAAACTCTACCTACCTATGGCACTGCAGACTTGGTCATATCAACGAATCAAGGATAGCAAGATTGAGGAAGTTAGACTACCTCGAACTATTTGACTTGGAGTCTATGGTAACTGCGAATCTTGCTTAAGAGGAAAGATGACCAATAAACCACTTTGTGAGAAAGGTGTGCGAGCCAAGGAGGTGCTTAAGTTGGTCCATACTAATGTATGTGGGCCATTCTCGACTCAAGCTAAAGAAGGCTTCGTATACTTAATCACTTTTACTAACGACTTAACAAGGTATGGATATGTGTATCTTATGAGACACAAATTCGAGGCTTTTGAGAAGTTCAAAGAGTACAAGTCGGAAGTAGAGAAGCAACTTGCAACAAGTATCAAGACCCTTCGATCGGATCGATGAGGTGAATACTTGAGCAAGGATTTTCTGGATTACTTAAAGCTACATGGAGTCCAATCAGAGTGGACACCTCCTGGAACACCACAAATGAATGGTGTTGCCGAAAGGAGAAACCGAACCTTATTAGATATGGTTCAATGCATGATGAGCTCATCAACTCTACCGACATACCTTTGAGGACATGCTATACAAACCTCAATAGATGTTTTGAATAGGGTTCCTTCCAATTCAGTAGAAAAGACACCCTATGAGATATGGTGTGGCAAGAAGCCAGCTCTTAAACATATGAGACCATGGGGGTGCCCTGCATATGTTAAGAAGATGCTCACTGACAAGTTGGAATCTAAAAGTGAGAAATGTTACTTCGTGGGGTATCCAAAGGAAACTAAGGGATACTACTTCTATCTTCTTGGAGAACATAAGGTCATTGTTTCCAGGAACGCAACTTTCCTTGAAGAAGAATATGTCTACAAGGAACATAGTTGCACAAAGATAGAACTTGAAGAAATTCAAGAACCACAAGACAACACAAAAGTTGAACACTTATCGAATGACCTAAACAAGGATTCAGTGGGAGTATCTGGTGAAGATTGGGTACTTAGAGTACGCCCTTCAGCCAGTGGGAGTGATGTGAGAGATAATGCAGAAATGCAAGGCTCTCATACACAACTAATGGAAGATGATACAATGATTGTACATCATTCCATTCAGGAAATACATGAAAATGACATTCCTGAAAGCTCTCAAGATGATGGATTGTCCAACACACAAAGTCCTTCTCACAATCAGAATGCAACAAACACTGAAACGCAGAATAATAAACTCCGTAGGACCACTAGGACTCATCATCTGCCTGAAAGACTTAATATTTTTATTGAAACACACAATGATATAGATATTCCTGATGATGATGAACCTACAACCTATAGCGAAGCTATGTTAGACATTGATTCACAGAGATGGAAACAAGCCATGAAATCTGAGATGGACTCGATGTACATAAATCAAGTTTGGAACTTGGTTGATTTGCCAACAGGGGTTAGACCCATATGATGCAAGAAGAAGATTGATGCATATGGCAAGGTACAGACTTATAAAGCAAGATTGGTGGCTAAAGGTTATAATCAACAGCGTGGGGTCAATTATGATGAAACCTTTTCAACTGTTGCTAAGATTAAGTCTATTCGGATTTTGCTTGCAATAGCTGCATTTTATAACTATGACATTTGGCAGATGGATGTCAAAACTGTTTTCCTCAATGACAATCTAGTTGAGGAGGTGTTTATGAAACAACCTGAGGGTTTTTCACTTGAGTCCAAACCAAATGTTGTTTGCAAGCTACAAAAGTCCATTTATGGGCTTAAGCAAGCCTCGAGGAGTTGGAACATTTTCTTTGACAAAGCTATCAAGTCATTTGATTTTGTCAGAACCAAAGAGGATCCATGTGTTTATAGTAAGCGCAAGGATGGGAGTATTGCTTTCATTATCATATATATAGATGACATATTGATAATGTGAGACAATAAGACTCTCCTGCAGTCAGTCAAAGAGTGGTTGTCCAGTACCTTCATGATGAAGGATTTAGGTGAAGCCTGCTACATTATGGGAATTAGGATCTATAGAGATAGACCTAATACATTGTTAGGGCTGTCATCGTCAGTCTACATAGACAAAGTACTTAGACGGTTTTCTATAGAAAATTCCAAGAAAGGCGGTCTACCTATGGGACAAGGCATCAAGTTATCTTAGAAGGATAGTCCTTCTAATACTATAGAACTTGAACGCATGAAAAGGATCTCATATGCTTTGGCTATAGGATCAATCATGTATGTCATGACCTGTACTAGGCCAGATGTAGCCTTTGCACTTAGTATGACCTGCAAATTCCAGCAGAATCCCAGGGAAGAACACTGGAAGGCAGTCAAGAGTATTCTTAAGTATCTTAGACAAACTAAAGATTACTTCTTAGTCTATGGTGGGGAAGAAAAGCTAGCTGCTACTGGGTACACTGATGCTAGCTTCCAGACGGATCTTGATGACTACAAATCTCAGTCTGGGTACATGTTCATTTTCAATGGTGGAGCAGTAAGCTGGAAAAGTTCCAAACAAGCCACAACTGCTGATTCGACAACATAAGTTGAGTACATTGCTGGATCGGAAGCTGGTAAAGAAGCTGTCGCGATTTCTGAGTTCCTGAAGGAACTAGGGGTTATTCCAAGTACCACTTGTCCAATAACGATTTATTGTGACAATACTGGTGCGATTGCGCAAGCTAAGAAACCAAGATCAACCAACAGAAACAAACATGTACCAAGGAAGTACAATATATTCAGGGAGATGGTGGAGACTGAAGAGATTAGATTAGACTATGTTCCCATAGACGATAATCTAGCTGACCCATTCACTAAACCATTAAGCTTAGTCAAGTATAATGGTCATTTTGAGAATATGGGCGTTAGATATGTTGGAGATTGGCTCTAGGCCAAGTGGGAGATTGAAAGTATATTTATGTCCTAGAGAAAATCTGTATTAGGATAAATGTACTTTATACACATTCGAATTATTATTAATGGAGATTAATATTTTGGTATTTGCAATTATTGAATTATTAATTGATTGTTTATAATATTCTATAATATACATCCCTAGAGGTTATGTTGTTATTAATAGTGTGAGATATTAATATTATAGCATAACTCTTAAAATTGCCTCAACTAATGATCATCGAGAATGGGCTATCGATGATATGTGATAAGTCGACATGTGGTCTGCATCACATCCTTAGAGGATGTAGTATGTATCACCTGCTACGAGTAATGGCTACTCATGATGGACAAATAGATACTTTGGAAGTATTGGTATACCCTGCTGATATACTGTTTGTTATACTTGTCTAAAATATGATCAGCGTGTGGGAGATAGAAGTCCTTAGACTTGAGGTCAATATGCACCTTGTCTACAAAGTAATGTACCTTGATCCTATCCTACGCTCAAATGCCTTATAGGTTGAGATACGGCTTGTATTGGGTACATTACGATGTGGATTAAAGGTGGTAGTTGAGCCAAGATTAGGATTCATTCCTCGAATGTATATTCGAGAGCAAACTCAGATTCTCAGTGATATTAGGTTGACTAAGTCATTGGCCAACGCAATAGACATATTTAGAATATGGTCTAGTTGTCAACTAAGATAGATGAGATACAATGATTAAGCCATTTGGATAGACACTCGACAAATCCTAAGCTTGATCGGATGTGTCGTGAATGAAAGGATTTTATCTTACCACATAGAGGTCAAGTTTACTAGATTCATGTAAACGTACTTCACATATTCAGTTCCTCTTGCGGCGCTGTCTAAGAGTTCCGCGTAGACCTTAATTTGATTAATGTCGATATGTGAAGGCATGTAGGGTCACACTATGTCGATTATCCTTTCGATCTAAGGATGTATTGAGAGAGTATTAAATATTCGATTTAGAATTGAGATATTTAAATGAATAATAATTATTTTAATTAAGTCAAAATTGAACTTTGGATTTAATTAAGAATGTGCAGAAAATAAATCGAGACAGTGCAGGAACACGTCAAGCGCCGCGGCGCCCATACCCTAGGGCCATAGCGCTACTGACCTAATATGCCTCGATTTTTGGGCCAGGCCCAAGGTCAAACACTAATCCGGTTTGACCTAATTTTCACCTATAAATACAAGCATTCACTTCATTATTCATACACTTGATTTCATATCATTATTCTACGTTTCAGAGACTCAGAATTAAAACACTCTCTCGAACCTCTGCAAGATTTCCTAGCTTTCCAAAAGAGGAATACATTGAAGCTTGGAGCTTGCAATCGTAGGGGAATTTGCATGTGCACCTATGGTAGATAAAGATTCCAGATAAATACAACCTGTAAGTATTCATGCTTTATGATTGCAGGTTTTAATTGTCATATAACCATACTAGAATAAGTTGTTGGGGTAAGTAAGAACGAAATTTTAACTTCCGTTGTGCCTTACTTATGTGTTTTGAACCCAACAAATCCCTACATGATGCTCATCCTATCTTCCTCCTCCTCATTCCCTAGAAATCTAACTCCCCCAAAACGTTGTAAAATAGTAGATCCATGATTGTATTTGTATTTTTGTTGAGAAGATTTGTAGAGAAAAAGTTGTGGAAAAATATGTAACTCCCCATTTCATCATTTAGCGCTATTCAATCCAATTTTCCTAAATCACCCGCTCCATGATCTAAATTTGGTGTTTATAGTTTGAGGTGTGGGGTTACACGCTTTCCGATGTAAATTGAATTAATTTATGAAGGGAAATTCTAAGTTAGAGGTTTCTGAGTTTTAAAATTGAAAGATTTGACCAAAGTTTGACTTTTGGTTAACCGCATTCGTAATTAAGTTTGGACGATTCCATTAGGTCCGGAACGTCATTTACGGTTTAGCCGAGTCTTCGATTTGGGTCACAAGGCAGTCGAGTGTGTTTTGTGTACTTCGTTAGCTAATTTTGAGTTTTGAGAAAGTTTGAGCTGATTTGGAAAAAAAATGCATCTTAATGATGTCATATTAGTGTTTTGAGTGCATTAGCGAGTTTGTAGTGTCGATTATACTCAGATAGTAGCATCGATTTGTGTCCAGAGGTTCCAGATTTAGTTTCGGGTGTCTAAACTAAAATCAGAGAACACAAAAAACATGAAGTGTTCAGCAACTAGTTTCCTTCTTCCCCATTGCAGATAAGGACGTGTGATCACGAGCCTTGGTGGAGGATGGTCTACGCAATCGCGTGAAGCTTCCTTGTGTTCGTGTGATGGTGCGTGTTCCTGTCAGGTTAGTCGTGGTGCTACAGGATCATGGGCGGGGCCTCGCGAGGGCAGAGCGTCTTTATGGGCCGGGTCGCATTTGGTCTTGGTGATCGCTGGTCTCAGACCGCCATTGTGAAGAAATTACTATAGCTTTAATGATTTAATGTCAAACCCGAGACCTTTTTCCCCATTTCAATTTTTCAAGTTCTTGAGCTCGATTTTTGGGGGAATTCAAGGTGCTCTTCGAGATTCTACGTTGGGGTAAATTACTAACCCTTATTCCTTTAGTTTTTGTCATTTCCTTTCATTAATGATAGTTTAAATCGTGCTTTGGCTGGAAGATTTGGGGATTTTAGCACTAGGTTTGAAAAAAGCTTTTTACGAAATTGGTGACCGAAATCGAATCTTTTTATAGTGATTTTCGAGGCTTAAACTATTTAGGCTTTGGGGTAATCCAATTTTGAAATTCTAGTTTTTCCTTTGTGGGCCCGGGTTCACTTTTAGGGTGCATTTTTAAATTCCAATAAGAAGTATGGCAATATGGTATCAATAGATTCGTATTTTAATGTATAGTCCGTATTTGATAGACTTTGATCATTCGGAGGCACTTCTGAAAGGAAAGGCACTAGCTTGAGGGTTTATGGTTCCTACTCGATTTTGAGGTATGTTACGATTTATTTTTGGACTCCGAAGGGAGAACGTATATTGTTTGTAAATTTTAAAAGGGTATTGGGCATGAAAGGGGGTCCCACTTTAGTGACTGTGATGAACACTCTTGTGGGTATCAGTGTATTTGCTTGAGAAAATTATGGAAGTAGAGTATTATGTTGGGGATTGCATAATAGGCCTTCGGGTATGGTTCTGGTGATAATTTCACTTAGGTTGGTATGACTGTTATTTATGTGGTACATGAGAGCCATATTTGACTTGTATCTACCATGACTAATCATCGCCCTTCATCTCGTATAATGTGGAAAGAGAACTGATTGAAAATGTGATTTATACATGAAATTGAGATATCATGCATCCATAACTTAAACATATGATACTGTTGGCATGAGTTATTATACATGTTGCATTCATGTCACACTTTATGAACTTTTGGATGTTTCATGGTAAGTGGAAATTTGTGATGAGTTATGGATCGGGTTGCACACCGCAATGAGTATATGGACATCGCGAGTCCCCCATGAGTCACGACTAGATGGAAGGACCGCTAGCATATGTATACCGGTTATTTACTTTGGCCAATGCATTGCATTCGTACAGTCAACACATGCGCATTTATTTTCCTCTCTGTGATCTATATGCTCAAGTGTTCTTTAATTTCCATGATTTCGTGAGTATAATTGGAAGTAGTATCACCACCCACAATGGGTGTGTTATCTTTCAAAAAAAGATAAACAAAATTGGAAGTAGTAGTGAAGTTAGTAAAGTAGGGATCATGTTCAATCTTTACTTCCTTTATACGTCCTTTCTTTGTTGTCGGCCTATGATACCTACGAGTACGTATGTTTCTACTCATAATACACTTGCTACATCTTTATTTGGAAGCAGATATAGATCCTTGTTCTAGCTCCAGAGCTCGTGGCTGATCGCGACGGAGTGTTTTCGAGACTTTTAGGGTGAGCTACATGTCTACCGTGACCCCTAGATTCTCCTCTTATTGTTTTTCTGTATTATAAGTCAGACAGACAATTTATTTTCATCCTACAGGACATGTATTTCATCTTCTGTTATTAGAGCTCTTGTACCGCTCAGACCAGATTTTGGGGATTGTATTGGTTGATCAGTACTTATGATATTTTAAGTTTAAAATAATCTTGTCTAACTTTTACTTCTGCTTACTTGAAAATGTACATCTTGTGAAATGGGGGATGGTTTTTCTACAAGTGGGACAAGTGTAGCTCCCATCATGACCATGACTTGGGTCGTGATAATAGAATATCAAAATATTATTGGGTCTATTGTACTGCATTTGCTTCTTTCTTGAGTTTGGAGTTACTTCAAAGGACCATTCATGAATTATTGGTAAGTGAAAAAGGGGTTTAAAACCTAATCTGGTTGTTTCTATCAACAACCTTCGTAGTTTTTCGGACAGCTAAAAAAGTTGTTTGAAGAAACATTTGAACATCTATCTGACAAATACATAAGTTTTCCCAACAACTACTACAGTTGCCCGACAACTACTATAGTTGCTCGACAACTGTGTGTAGTTGTTGGACAACTAATGCAATAGTGGAACAATTTTTGTAGTTGTCAGAAGAAATAGTTGGACAATTACAGAAGTTATCCCAACAACTACTAAAGTTGCCCAACAATTGTGTTTAGTTGTTGGACAAGTGATTAGTTGTCAGGACAAGTAATCAAGTTCTTTAGCAATTTTGAAGTTATTTGATGAATCTGGACCACTGAAATATGCACTTTTGTTATATCTTCAGTTATTATTACCATTAATAGGAGATCAAATAATAACAGGGGTTGATTTACATGGTGAATGGGTGGAGAATCCTACTCGTTATACTTGGCGTTCGAAGGGTCGAGAGACAATACTGATAAAGATAAGCTATGATTTACATACAGTGAGTTGGTTGAGATCATCGTTTCTAGATTTATGTTAAATTGTGATAAAGATGATCTTTCCATTAGTTACATGCGCGGCTTTGCTGAAAAACAAAAGGGAGCTCTTTCTATGATAAGGGATGATCTTGATTTGCGATTTTATTTTTATGATCCAAACATGCCCATTCTAAGGGTATATGTGTTGAAAAGATGGTAGAGGGAACAAATTCATTCTAATCGGAACAAAATATGACAAATGATGAAGAGCATCTTGTGACTATGGATATTTTGATAAAAGAGGGAGATACACAACATCATATACCAACGCAATGTAGCCACAAAGATGATGACGACAGGTTTTTTTAAGTATAAAACTTTCAAGGACACACAAATTAATTAGTTTGTTAAAACTTGCTTCAGTGAAGAAAGATCAAAGATTCAAACCAGTGAAGAATAGACAAGATGTGTAGATCCGGGTTGTGACTGGTTGTTGTGAGCTACAAAGCTCAAAAGTTGTAATAGATTTGAAATTGTCGTTTACCTCAACATTCATTCATGTTGGGTGCAACATCTTACAAGCCATCCTCCATATGCTTCAGTAGACGTCATTGGATAATACATACACCACAAATTCTTGAATGGAAAAGGTCCATCCACAAAAGAAATAATAAATACAACTCAAGCAAAACTAGGTTGTAAGATTAGTTACAAGAAGTCCTTGAAGGCTAGTGAGATAGCAAAGGCTATGATAAGAGGGACACCTGCCCACGGGTATGCAGTTATAGATGCTTACAGTTATATGCTTAGGATTATAAATGAAGGAAGCAAGACATTGTTGAAGGTTGATGACAAATGGAGGTTCAAATTTTTTTTTTTATCTTGTGGAGCTTGGATTAGGGGATTTGTGCATATGAGAAAAGTCTTATCCATTGATGGGACATTCTTACAGGGCCCTTACGAGGTTTTTTTGTTGTCTGATGTGGCACAAGATACGAAAAATTATATTTTTCCTATTGCATTTTGTGTAGTAGATAAGGAGTGCGATGCATCATATGAATACTTTTTGGAGAAATTGTTAGATATAGTCCCCAATACTACAGAGTTGTGCATCATTTATTACAGGCATCCAAGCATAGAAAAAACGGTATCCAAGATTTACTCTGATGCACACCACGGATGTTGCACGAGGCATCTTACTGAAAATGCAAGAAAATAATTTTATTGTGGAGATTTCCTAGGACATTTTATCATGCAACAAAAGAATATCAGAGAGATGTGCTTAATGACTATTTTGAACAAATAAGATATATCAATGCAGGAGTCGTCGATTATCTTGAGAATGTTGGATTTCATAAATGGAGTAGAGCATACTTCCCAGGAAACAAGTAAATTACTGGTTTAAATTCAAATATTGCAGGTCCCCAACAACTGCGATAGTTGTTCTAAATACTTAAACAATTGTTCCAGCAACTGCCGTAGTTATGGGATAATTAAATATATTTGTTCCAAAGCAACTGAAATAGTTGTGGGGGGTCTGCTGTCGTTTGTATTCTAGATTCGTAATAACTTTTTACTTTTATGTTTCAGATATGATGTCTTTACCTCAAACATTGGTGAATTTGTTAACTCAATGTTTAATAAAGAAAGAGAATTTTCCACTACTTTCATATTCAATGCTATAATTAGGAGATGGTCAAAAATAATTGATGGTAGGTGGATGGCGTACGTTACCTTAACAACTATCTTTGTCCCTTAAGCTGAAAAAACAATAATGATTAAAACGAATCTAGAAAATAAGTTCTTGGTCCATCTAATAGATAAAGACACATTTACCGTCACTGGGAAAAGTGGGGTCTCAATGGTCGATCTACGAAGAAAAATATGTTCGTGTCGAGATTTTGACTTGGACAAAATACCTTGTTCACATGTTATGACAGCTCTTAGAAATAAATTCATAGATGAATATGGAAAGATGATTTAAAGTAATCTTCTTCATATTATAAAGTAGATTCATACGTGCTTGCATATACAGACCCAATCTTTCCAGTGCCAATTGAAGAATTTTGGAACGCCCCTCCACATATATTAGAGAGATGAATACCTCCACCTGAAAAGAAAATCAAACCAGGATGAAGCGTATACCTGGAGTTGCGGAAGGATTTTCAAAGAGGAAGTTTAATAAATGCTCCTTATGCATAGAATTATGCCACAAAAAAAAACACTACATGTTGTGCAAGGCCGAGTGGAGATGTAGGAACAAGCCATGTTATAGTTTCATGAGTGTATATTGTATTATTTACTATTTGCACTTGATGTTGCTATTATTAGTGATTTTGGTTTCACAAACATTGTTGAAGTATATTTTTGAGCTTGTGTTAATCGAGACATTTGATAAATTATGTTGTGTTGCGGAGTCAAACTTTTAAAGGGTCACCACATGTTAAATTGTTCGTATTTTCTCAGCAACTTCAGTAGTTGCTCTTAACTACTGTTATAGTTGTCGAATAACTTCTATAGTTGTTCAACAACTACTGAAGTTGTTGGAAAAATTCATTTAGATGTAAGCTAATAACGTCTGTTGTTTTCGTATAACTAAAGCAGTTGATGGGACAAGTAATAATATTATTATTAAGAATAAACCAAGTGATTCGATGTTAATCGAAGATCGATCAAGTAATACGATTATTATTAAGGATAAACTAAGTGATTTAATGATAATGGAAGATCGATCGAGTAATTCTATAAATTATTAAAGATAAACCAAGTGATTTAATGTCAATTGGATATTTGATCGAGTCATTCTATGAATTATTAAAAATAAACCAAGTGATTCAATGATATTCGAAGATCTGTCAATTAATACTATTATTATTAACGATAAACTAAGTGATTCGATGATAATGAAAGATCAAACGAGTCATTCTATGAATTATTAAAGATAAACCAAGTGAATCAATGTCAATTGGAGATTTATCGAGCCATTCTATCAATTATTAAAAATAAATCAGGTGATTCAATGATAATCGAAGATCGATCAAGTAATACTATTATTGTTAAGGATAAAGTAAGTGATTCGATGATAATGGAAGATCAATCAAGTCATTCTATGAATTATTAAAGATAAACCAAGTGATTCAATATCAATTGGAGATTAACGGATTAGCGATTCTATAAATTATTTAAGAGTTGTCGGGACAACTAGTATAATTGATGGAACAACTTAAGCAGATGATGGGACAATAGCTAAGTTGTCGAGACAACTAGAATAATTTCCGGAACAACTTAATAAGTTGATGGGACAACTAACAGAGTTGTTGGGACAACTGAAGCAGTTTTTGACACAACTAAAGTAGTTATTGTGATTATTAAGGATAACCCAAGTGATTTAATGATAATGGAAGATCAATCGAGCCAATAAATGAATTATGAAAGATAAACCGAGTTATTCAATATTAATCGAAGATCGATCAAGAAATACTATTATTATTAAGGATAAAACTAAGTGATTCGATGATTATCGAAGATCGATCAAGTAATAATATTATTATTAAGGATAAACTAAGTCAATGTTAATTGGAGATTGATCGAGCCATTCTATAAATTATTAAAAATTAAACCAAGTGATTCAATGATAATCGAAGATCGATCAAGTAATACTATTATTATTTTTGATAAATTAAGTGATTCAACGATAATGGAAGATTAATTGAGTCATTCTATAAATTATTAAACATAAACCAAGTGACTCAATGATAATTGAAGATCGATCAAATAATAATATAATTATTAATAATAAACCAAGTGGTTCATTGATAATCGAAGATCGATCAAGTAATACTATTATTATTAATGATAAACTAAGTAATTCAATAACAATTGGAGATTAATGGATTAGTGATTATAAATTATTTAAGAGTTGTCGGGATAACTAGAATAATTATTGGAACAACGTAAGCAATTGATGGGACAACAACTAAGTTGTCGTGATGACTAGAATAATTGCAGGACAACTTAAGCAGTTGATGGGACAACTAACAGAGTTGCTGGGACAACTGACGCCGTTGTGCAGAAGCTTCATAAATTGTAGGAATAATTAACAACTAGAATAATTGTTGGAACAACTTATGAACTTGATGGGACAACTTAAGCAATTGTTGGGTTACTACAAAGAATACTAGAACAACTAAATCAAAATTTAACACAAAACTAGTTGTCCATTAGCCGAAATGGCCATTAAATCAAGTACAAAAAACAACCCTATTCACAACCAATCCCCTAAGGTTTCAGTTCCTTCTCAAGCACTGGAACAACATATCTTACCCTAAAGTTTCCCACCTCGTTGTCACTGAGTTGTGTCATATCAGTCTTCGTAAGAAGGTGATCAATAAATGCACAAGAGTATGGTCTAAAAGCCTTACTAGACATGTTTCTTAGGACATCCTTTAGACGCTCATACGACCACACTTCATTTAATAATAATCCAGGAAAATAGTTGAACATCCCACTTTGCTTGACTAGTTTGGGCCACAACTGGAGAACGGTTTGGATAAATGTAAGGAAAGTCAGCTCATCACACACATGAGTATTGCAATCATAAACTTGAATCAAGCCATTGTTTATTAGAAATTCAAGTGTAACAAAGTGTGTTTATGTTTATCACGGTGTAAATTATTTTTGCTCCATCCCACTTTCGATCATATGGGTATAGTCTTACCCCAGAACAACATTTGAGTATGTCACTATTAATCTCAAATAATGCAAGTGCCTCATGCATTGGTGGGGCACCGTTCACCAAACTCTTATCACTAAAAACATTTTAGGCATCACCCAAGTTGTCATAAACATTTAGATCCAAAATTAGATATGTTTGGTTGTATAGCCTAGGGAATCAAACCTGTCTCTTGCATATCAGGGACAAGATCTCATTAACATGCTATAAAAATAAATTCAACGGACAGTTCAATGTTAGTAACTAACAACGTTTGTAATTTCCCAAAAACTGCTGCAGTTGCTAGACAACTAATGCAGTTGTTGGAAAACTGCTGCAGTTACTTGTTAACTATAGTAGTTGTCCTACAACTCCAAAGGTTATTGAGAAATTGAAGCTATCCTTGTCCAACAATTTTAATAGTTGTTCCACAACTATTGGGATTGTAGTTACAACTGGTTAGAAGTACTAAGTTTTATGTTAAAATATAATAAAAAGATTAGTAATAGTGTTATTATTGTATTCCCGCTTAGTCTATCATACTAATAGGCGCAGTATTGCTATGTAGTCCCCTGTAGTCTGAATTCTGCTTCTATGTGTCCTTTAGTGTACTTTGTTTAGCTTATTTATCTACGCTAGTTACTGTTTACTTTTTCAGAATGCGCTATCATGTCTTATTTTCTTTTGATACCAACATTTTCATACTGCTTTATATTTTTTCTTCGAGTCTGACCGTTTCTCTTGCTTTGTTCTTTCTTTACTTTTGATTTTGATTTTGCTTTTGCTTTTGCTTGAGCTTATGCTCTGTCTTGAGTCGAGGGTCTCTCGGAAACAACCACTCTACCTACCAAGGTAGAGGTAAGGTTTGCGTACACTCTACCCTCCCAGACCCCACGTTGTGGGATTTCATTGGGTATATTGTTGTTGTTGTTGCAGTAATATTTACCTTGCTCTCAAACGAGAAATCTAGATTAGTCATGTTCTATAAGTCTTTGTACAAATTCACCTTCAATTTGTTCTTTGTCCTATCATTCTTGGCCTTGGTATTCATGGTCAACCTTCTCCTTAACTCAGGAGTATAAGGAGATCTCCTTGCGTAGCTCAAAACGTTATTCCTCTTAGGTTGTTGCTCTTCTGACTTCCTTGACAAAGAATTTATTGTATCCAAAACGGCATCACGCTTATCACAATATTTTTTGCATTAACAGCAACAAAGGACAGTGAAGATACTAACACCTGTTGTTTTTGTCACTCCAAGAGTATCTACATCCATACCAAGAACAACATAGGACTCTCCTTCTCCTACCCCAGCAAAGTATGTATAGATATTAAAGTCCACGAATGGACTAATGGTTTGGGTAGTAGCTCTCTCCTCACTAATATTTACCACCATTTGCGCAACACCATCTCTTTCAACACCACAATCTCTCGCAACACTCTCCTCGCTACCAACTTTCTGAAGACTCTCATCACCACCAATTATATTCATTTTTATAGTTATTATATGCTTCAACTCAGCTTTTAAAACATCAAATTTTAATCCAGACTCTCTTCAAAGGGACTAATATCTTGAATATAATCCTTCCTTTTCTCTATGTTTGTTGGAAAAAGAAAAGGGCGCACAATCTGATTTTGCATCTGCCTTTAAATATATATATATATATATATATATATATAGTTGTGGGACAACCACTTCAGTTGTTTGTGGTTGTGGGAACAACTTCACTTGTTATTGGACAACCGAAGTAGTTGTCGGAACAACAAGTTCAGTTGTCGAACAACTGTAGTTGTTGTCCCCAGTATTACATAACACAATTATAATTATTTAGATGTAGAGTCATACCTATTTTCTTGTCGGCTCAAGAGGATCAACATTTTTTGAGTTAGAGTTAGTCTTTCTTTCTAGTTTTGCGGCCAACCATTTAATCACTCTTGGCGTTGAACTATCAAGTGAAGGATCCTTAGCTAGTCGTTGAACTACTGGAATAGCTTCAAATGTCCAAGTTTATGCAATAATTAAAATGCAATTTATTGTACATTATAAAACTAAAATAATAATTTAACTAAAAATCATAAAATTCAAATACATTTAATTACTTACCGTGAAGGCCCACAGGAAGCCATAAATGTTATATTTTCTTTTGGCTAGATTCAATTCTTTTAAAAGATATTCAATAGTAAGATTGAAGCTTATTCGACTCATGGATATGAATTGAATGCATTTTGCTTCGACAACATTTTTAACCAATTGGTGTCTACCTTCTTTTTGCATCTCTTGCACATAATTGATACGAGTTAGAGTTAGTCTTCTTTTTGCATTTTGTTTTTTTCTTCAACTTTGAATCCTTTATCTTCTCAATGAGCACATCACCATCAACAGACTTCCCCACTATATCAACAAAATTTGCATCCTTTTCTTCAATCTTTGCTAACTGCTGACTAAGGGGGGAGAGAATGACACCAAAGTCCAAGCATGATTACGAATTCATTAATACCGAAATAAATAGAAACGACATTGTAATCACATCAAATCTTATTTTTTTCTTTTCACAAAAGATTTGGCGAAGAAGAAGGCCATGCACCAACTTTATTGGGATATTTACTGCTACATCATTCTTCAAGTTTAAAAAGTGACCAAAATAAGTTTTTGTTTAAATGCTTCTCAAAACGATGTTCGATCAAAACCTTTCTAAACTCAACAAATTGAGTTCCAAATCCGACTCTCACATTAATCCTTGAATCAAAAGGCCCAGATACATTCAAGTGTGTCTTAAACCCATACTTTTCAATGGAAATGGTCTTCACGTATTCTGAAACCAAAGGAGCCTTGGGATCACTATTATTATCTGATGATCTAGTACTCTTTGAATTATTAGTATTATTATCTGATGAGCCTTGAATTATCGTTGTCGAATCCTCAACCGATTTCCTTGCTGATGTGTTCTCATCTAATGTGCGATTCTCATTTCTTTCTTCTCTAACTCGATTACCACCCTTGTCACCAGTCATAGTTCTCTTCTTCTTCCCCTAACTGCTCAGATGCACTCTCATCACTTTTTCTTCCTCACCCGATTGCTCAGTTGCACTCTTGCCACTTTTTTCTTCTTCGCCAGACTGCTCACCACTACTGTAACACCTCGTACCTTCAAAATAGGTCATGTTTATGATTTAGGGGTTTAGGAAATCAAGATGGGGATTTTAAAATTGAAAACCAGTTTAAGATCTATAGATTAAATTTGACTCGAGGATTTAGGGACTGTAAAATATTCTACGGTTCGTCAAAATGAACCGTCAATTTCATTTTTAAAATTTACGGCAAGCTGGAAATTCTACAGACCGTACAAATTTAAACGACCTGTCGGTTTTCACCGTCTCAGATGTTCAGCTTTCATAGCTCACTGGAAATTTTCAAAAATATAGTACGGTCTGATTATACAGACCATACAATTATTGACGATCCAGACTCACATCATCAATTTGACGGTCCGTCAATCACAACCGTCAATTTCGTCCGATAAAAAATAGTATAAATAAGCAGCTTAGTTTTAAAAATCAATTGTTCATATTCTCAAACACTAGAACGAAGGCTCTCTTCCCAACCATCTCTTACACCAAGGTAAGTCCTTTCCATGTATTTCCATGAGAGTTTAATCAAGTATAATCTACTTTTAACTTAGAGTTTTCAAGATAAACTCATTCTAAGGCTTCAAGATTCAAGCTTTGGGATTATTCTTCTAAGTTTTGATCTTTAAAACACATATTGGAGCGATTAAGGTATGTAGAGCTTCTATCTACATGTGAGAACGTCTTTAATCATCCACACGCCTCGTTCATCGAGATTAGTGTGAATTATAACTAAACTTGTGATTATAACTTCGTAGTTATTCATAATTATCACTTGGGTCATTATGGACTCAGTATGTAATCAACAGAGACTTGTGATTGATAATCATGAGTATCAATCTAGAATACTCAGTATGCTTTTAAACTAGTTAAAGCTCAAATACTCATAATCAGTTCAAAAATTCATGTTCAGTATTTCATATCGGTATATTTCAGTAATCTAGTATCATATTGAGCACCTATATTTTGGGCCCAAGATCAAATGTTTTATAGGGCCCAAGGACACAGTTATTGTATACGTATACTTAGGCTCGATGCCATATATTTGTGCACACATATTGGGCCTAAGGCCACAATTATTATTATTTATTATTTCAGTTCAACAGGTGACTTTTTATTTCAGTATGGGGAGTATTCTAATTTTTTGCTTCCTTGTTCAGTTATCAGTTATCAGTTTCAATTTCGAATTCAGATTCAGTACAGTATCTGTATGTTGACTTGGCTTTCCCTTTTCCTGAGCACCCCACAATTATTTATTCTTTTAGTTTCTTTACATACAGTACAATTCAAATGTACTAACGTCCCTTTGCATGGGTCCTGCACTTCACGGTGCAGGTGTCGAGTTTGAAGATGACTAATCTACTCATTAGGATTGCTTCAATATCAGCCATTTGGTAAGACCCATATCACTCGGGGTGGCGGTCTATTATTTCATGATTATGTTTTACTAATAGAGGTATGCCAGGGCCTTGTCCTGGTATACGAATTTATAGACTCATGATTTAGAGGTTTCATAGACTAGACTAGTTCAGCATGTCAGATATGTCATTGTTTAGAATATTTCCGCAATATACTTTCAGGTTATAAATTCATCAGTTTGAATTACATGTTTCTAAATCATTATTAATGTATATTTTGATGCCCATGTTGATTCAACAGCCATGTGGTTCACTCGGTCACATACAGTCAGGCACCGAGTGTCGTGTTTTACGCAGGCCATGATTCAGGATGTGACAATGTTGGGTATCAGAGCCTAGGTTCAAGTATGTTAGGGAGTCTATGAAACCATGTCCAGTGGGGTCACTTTTATGTGTGTGAGGGCCCCACATATGTAAACAGTTAACCACCAAAAGATCTAGGATTGTCTCACTTCTTTAATACTCATGCAGTTATATTTATACCTTCAGGACATCCTTTTAACTCTTGCGGATTATGTATTTAAGAAAATGTATGCGCTAAGGAAAATAACTACAAGCAAGAGAGTTGCTGCTAATGCTGCTCGTGAGGAAGATGTTCAAGATCAGGGAGCCAATTCAGGTACAACACCTCCACCCAATGCTACAGGGCTTGCAGAGATTCTCATTCTGCCGCCTAGTTCTACTGACTCTGATGTTAGGGGAACTATTCAGCTAATCACCAAATTTGTGGTTGCTCAAGCCCAATATCAGGGAATAACTCCAAGCACGGGATCTAATGTGGAGTCATCCAGTTCCAGGACTCGTTACTTTCTATGAATGGACCCTCCAGTGTTCACAGGGTCAAGCAAGACAGAGGATCCACATAATTACATTGATGGGCTTCAAAAAATCTTTTCTGTTATGCATGTTACTAAAGTAAAGGCAGCACAGTTTGGAGCTTATTAGTTGCAAAATGTTGCCAATATCTAGTATGAGTCATGGGAGCAGTCTAGTGGGGAAGATACACCTTCAACAACTTAGGATGAGTTTGCTAATGCTTTTATTGAGCACTTTCAACTAGTTGAGGTCAGGGAGGTAAATGTCGTTGAATTCAAAAAGCTTAAGCAAAAAGACAAGAGTGTGCAAGAGTACTATCTTCAGTTTGTCTCTTTGGAAAAGTATGCTCCACATATGGTCCCCAACATGAGGGCCAGGGTTAGGCATTTTGTGTATGGTCTTGTTCCCCACTTGTACGATGCAACTAATATTACAACGATGTTTGCTTTTGTATAGGATAATGAGAGTAGGTTAAAGAAAGAGGAGGCTTTATAGAAAGAGAAGGACAGAGAGTTAAACAAGAGAGCCAAGTCTTCAGTTCACTTCAGTCATGGGAGAGGTGGATGCAGACAGTTCTTCAAAAATAGGTAATCAGGACCTGGTCCATCTTCAGCCAGTACCCTAGCCCCAAAGTTCATGAATGATAATAAGAGGCAGAACTTAAGAGCAATAGGATCACAGTCACAAGTCAGAATGGGACAGAGGGGTTTCCAGCATCCTACTTGAAACACTTGTGAAAGAGGCACTCAGGGGTGTGTCATTCAGTCATGGATGGTTTCTTTGGGTGTAGTCAGCAGGGTCACTTTCTGAGGGATTGCCCATCGGCAAGGCAAGGTACTGGTGGTAACATAGCTTAGTACACCAATTCATCAGTTTATCGCAATTCTCAGGTCTAATAAGGGCATGGTGCGGCTAAGTATGGTAACACAAATGGAGGTCTAAACCACCTATATGCTTTAGCCAGCCATCAAGATATAAAATCTCATACAAATATTATCACATGTATATTAATAATCTTCATATTTGACATTTATGACCTTATGGATCTTGGATCCATTCTGTCTTATGTAACTCCTTTTGTTGCTAAGAAATTTGGGATAGAACTAGAAAAGTTACACGAACCTTTTGAGGTATCTACTATAGTTGGTGAATTAGTTATAACCAGGAGGGTACATAGGGGTTGTCCAGTTAAAATCTATCACCGCATTACCATAGCCAATTTAGTAGAGTTAGAAATGGTAGATTTTGATGTGATCATGGGTATGGATTAGCTATCTTCATGTTATGCCACAGTAGGTTGTAGAACTAAAATTATAAAATTTGAGTTTCCCGATGAACCAGTCATAGATAGAAGGGTGATGTAGTAGCATCCATAGGTAGGTTGATTTACTATCTTAAAGCCAGAAAGCTAATATCCAAGGGGTATATTTACCATCTAATTCGGGTTAGGGATGTAAATACCTAGATCCCAACTGTTCATTCAGTACAAGTTGTTAATGAGTTTCCAAAAGTCTTTCTCAAAGATCTTTCTGGAGTTCCTCCTGCTAGAGAGATTGAGTACGAAATTGATCTACTTCCCGACACTAAGATAATACCTATTCTACCCTATAGAATGGCTCAAGAAGAGTTAAGAGAACTAAAATCCTAGTTGAAAGACCTCCTTGATAAGGGATTTATTAGACCAAATGTCTCGCCTTGGGGTGCACCAGTCTTGTTCATTCGAAATAAAGATAGGTCTTTGCGTATGTGTATTGACTATCGACAGTTGAACAAGGTCATCATTAGGAACAAATACCCTCTTCCCAAAATCGATGATTTATTCGATCAACTTCAGGGTGCTCAGTGTTATTCCATTATTGACCTCAGATCAGGGTACCATCAGCTTAAGGTTAAGAAAGATGATAATCTAAAAATCGCCTTTAGAACTCGCTATGGTCATTCTGAATTCTGTGTCATGTCATTCGGATTGACCAATGTACCAGCTTCTTTCATGTATCTTATGAATAGGGTATTCAAGTTGTATCTTGATATATTTGTTATTGTCTTCATTGATGATATCTTAGTCTATTCTCGTAGTGAGACTGATCATGCAAAACATGTCAAAATTGCGTTGCGGACACTCGAGACCATGAGCTTTATGATAAGTTTTCCAAATGCGAATTTTGGCTTAAGTCAGTGGCATTCTTAGGCCATGTGATTTTTGGCAAAGGCGTCCATGTTAATTTTCCGAAAATACGTGCCGTTAAGAATTGTCCTAGACCCACTTCTGCTTCTGACATACATAGTTTTTGGGACTGGCAGGCTATTACAGATGATTAATAGAAGGTTTGTCTTCCATCTCAACTCCATTGACCAGGTTGACTCAGAAAAAGTCAAATTTCAGTGGTCAGATTCTGTGAGCATAGTTTTGAAGAATTGAAAACGAGATTGACTTTTTCTCCAGTTTTGACTTTTCCAGAGGGAACCGACGGGTTCATTATGTATTGTGATCCATCAGGTATTAGTCTCGAAATGTATTTTAATGCAGCATGGTAAGGTTATAGCTTATGCATCCAAACATCTTAAGCCTCATGAAAGGAATTATCCGACTCATGAATTAGAATTGGCAGCCGTGATTTTTACACTCAAGATATGGCGTCATTATTTATATGGAGTTCACATTGACATATTCATAGATCACAAGAGCCTTCAGTATATTTTCAAGCAGTGAGAGTTGAATCTTAGGCAGAGAAGATGGCTCAAATTAATAAAGGATTATGACTGGTATGTCAGGATCCAATTGGTCATGAACATCGTAAGGTGCTACTTTTCGCAAATCCCTCTACCATCCAGGGAAAGCGAATGTGGTAGCCGATGCTCGTAGTCGGTGATCCATGGAAATTTAGCTCATGTTGAAGAAGATAAGAGAAACATGACAAAGGAGATCCACCGGCTAGCCAGTCTAGGAGTTCGACTCATGGACTCCGAAGAATGTAGTGTTGTGGTTTAGAAAAAGTCCAAATCCTCCTTAGTAGCTGAGGTGAAAGATAAGTAGTTTAATGATCCCCACTTGTTGCAGTTGAAAGAGTTATTCACAAGCATAAGACTACGACTCTTGAACAAGGGGGAATGATGGTACTTTACGGTACCGAGGCAGATTATGTGTTCCAAATGTGGACATACTAGAGAGAGAATCATGGCAGAAGGGCATAATTCTAGATATTTTATTCACCCAAGTTCTACAAAGATATATAAGGAAATTAATTGATGGAACAATATGAAGAGAAATGTGGCAGATTTTGTAGCCAAGTGTCCAAATTGTCAGCAGGTGAAAGCCGAGCACCAGAAGCCTGGTGGGTTGGCTTAGAATATTGACATTCCAGTTTAGAAATGGGAGATGATAAATATGGACTTCATAACAGGTCTACCTTGCTCAGCCCAAAGCCATGACTCGATTTGGGTGATAGTGGATTGATTGATTAAATCAGCCCACTTTTTCCCAGTCAAAACTACCGATTCAATAGAGGATTATGCTAAGTTGTATATCTATGAAATTGTTAGGCTTCATGGGACCCCAATTTCCATTATTTCATATCGTGGTGCTCTGTTCATAATGCACTTTTAGAAATCTTTTCAGAAAGGATTGGGTTCCAAGGTAAATCTCAGCATAACTTTTCATCCTCAGACAGATGGGCAGGCAGAGTGTACTATTAAGACTTTTGAAGATATGTTAAGAGAATGTGTTCTCAATTTTAAAGGTAATTGGGATTATCATTTGCCTCTCATTGGATTTGCTTATAATAGCAATTATCATGTTGGTATCCGGATGGCATCGTTTGAGGCTCTGTATGGGCGAAGGTGTAGATCTCCAATTGGTTGGTTCAAAGTTGGTGAAGCAGCACTATTAGGACCAGACTTGGTTCATCAGGCTATAAATAAAGTCAATTTGATTCAGGAGCATTTGAAAGCAGCTTAGAGTTACCAGAAGTCTTATTTAGATATGAGGCATAGAGACTTGGAGTTTCAAGTTGATGACTGGGATTTTTTGAAAGTTTCACCTATGAAAGGTGTCATGAGGTTTGGAAAGAAAGGGATAGGAGAGTTAGCCAAGGGGCTTATGAATTTGAATTACCACAAGATTTAGTTGTTGTACATCCAGTGTTTCATATATCCATGTTGAGAAAGTGTGTGAGAGACCCATTGCTAGTTGTCCCTACCGATTCCATTACAGTTAAAGATGGTTTGACCTATGAGGAGATCCTAGTGGCTATTTTGGATCGTTAGATTTGAAAGTTGAGAACTATAGAAGTTGCCTTAGTGAAAGTGTTGTGGAGAAGTTAGAATGTTGAGGAGGCTACATGAGAAGCCGAAGAGGACATAAAGTCCAAATATCAAAATGTATTTTAAGAACAAGAAGAAAATGTTAAAGGTAACTAACTTTTACATGCATTCCTCTTATTCAGTTCAGTAATTCAATATAGTATTCAGTTAAGTAATTCAGTCTAGTATTCAATTTAGTGTTCAATTTAGTATTTGGTGTAGCATTCAAATTAGTATTAATGTGTTCATAAAAGTTCAATATCCTCATGTTTCTGACAGTCATGTTTAAGGTCCAGTCTGATTCTTAACCATGATACATCATTCGAGAATGAATGATCCCAAGGGGGAGATATTGTAACACCTCATACCTTCAAACTAGGCCATGTTTATGATTTAGAGGTTTAGGAAACCAAGACAGGGAGTTTAAAGTTGAAAACTAGTTTCAGCTTTGCAAATTAAATTTGACGCCAGGATCTACTATTCTTAAATATTCTATGGACCGTACAAATTTATACGACCCATCGATTTCCATCGTCTCAGAACATCATCTTTCACACCTCACTGGAAATTTGCAAAAATATGGTACTGTATGATTATATGGACCGTAAATAGTATAAATACACAACTTAGTTTTAAAAATTAGTTTTTCATAATCTCCTACCCTAGAACGAAGGCACTCTCTTTCCAACCATATCCTACACCAAGGTAACTCCTTTCCATGCGATTTTAATCAAGTATAATTAATTCCTAAGAGAAATTCACTACTTTTAACCAAGGGTTTTCAAGATAAACCCATTCTAAGGTTTCAAGGTTCAAGATTTGGTATTATTCTTCCAAGTTCAAATTTTAAGATGCGTATTGGAGTGATTAAGGTATGTAGAGCTTCTATCTACGTGTGGGAATGTCTTTAATCATCCCCACACCTCGTTCATCGAGATTAGTGTGAATTACATAAGAAATTTGGGAATTTTACTCTATTTCATGAAAAGACTAAACTTGTGATTATAACTTCATAGTTATTCATAATTATCACTTGGGTAATTATGGACTCAATACCTAATCAACATAGACTTGTGATTAATATCCATGAGTCTCTGTCTAGAATATCAAGTATGCTTATAAAGACAAGTTAAAGCTCCAGTACTCATAATCAGTTCATGAATTCATGTTCAGTATTTCATGTCTAGTATTTTATATCAGTATATTTCAGTAATCTAGTATCATGTTGGGCACCTATATTTTGGGCCCAAGTCCAAGATTATTTTGGGCCCAAGGCCACAGTTATTGTATACGTATACTTGGGCCCGACACCACAAATTTATACACACATATTGGTCATAAGGCCACGGTTATTATTACTTATTATTTTAGTTCAACATGTGACTCTTTATTTTAGTAAATCGAGTATTCTTATTATTTGCTTCCCTGTTCAGTTATCAGTTTCAGTTTGGGATACAAATTCAATATAGTATATGTGTGTTGACTTGGCTTGCCCGTTTCCCTAGCACCCCACAACTATTTATTATTTTAGTTTCTTTACATACAATAAAATTCAAATGTACTAAACATCCGTTTGCATGGGTCCTGCACTTCATGGTGCAGTTGCCAAGTTTCATGACGGGTCTGCTCAGTAGGATTGCTTCAATATCAACCATTTTGTGAGCCCCATCTCATTCGGGGTGTCGGTCTACTATTTCAGTTTAACAGGTGACTCCTTATTTCAGTACAGGGAGTATTCTTATTATTTTCTTCCTTATTCAGTTATTAGTTATTAGTTTTTAGTTATAGTTTCAAATTCAGTACAGTATCTGTCTATTGACTTGGTTTGTTTTTTTCTCGAACACCCCACAACTATTTATTCTTTCAGTTGCTTTATATACAGTACAATTCAAATATACTAACATTCCTTTGCATGGGCCTTGTACTCCATGTGCAGGTGCCGAGTTTCAGGATGATAAATCTGCTTAGTAGGATTGCTTCAATATCAGCCATTTGGTGAGCCGCATATTATTCGGGGTGTCAGTCTATTATTTCATGATTATGTTTTATTATTAGAGGTATTCCAGGGCCTTGTCCTGGTACACAGATTTGCAAACTCATGTTTTAGAGGTTTTATAGACTAGACTAGTTCAGCATGTCGGACATGTTAGTTTTTTAATTGTTCAGACTATTTCCATAATATACTTTCAAGTTATAAATTCAGCAGATTGAATTTCATGTTTTTAAATCATTACTATAGTATGTTTTGATGCCCATGTGGTTCTCTTGGTCACATGCAATTAGGCATCGAGTATCGTATTTTTCCCAGGCCATGGTTCGGGGCATGACAACTACTCTCATATGTTTCTTTTTCACCAATCAACTGCTCATTGTTTAAAGGCATCATCATCTCCAAAAGAGCACGATCGAGAGCCTTGCTTGCTCGTTTAGCTCTGTTTGCTTCTTCAATCAGCTATTGTAGTGATTTGGTAGCTCTTTTAATATGTGCAGTATCTTTTTTCTAGCAACAACTAAGCTCCTAGTTTTTTCACTAGCGTTAGGATAAGTTGACCGGTTCTCTTCCTCTTGTGTTGGTCCATTTTATCTTATATATACAAAAAAATAGTTAAAATTAGTATATGATACAATTTAATAATACAAAAAAAAGTTGAACAACTACTATATTTTTTATACCTCGTGGTTTTATCTCAAATCATGTTATTGATTAACTCGAGTAGTATGGGAAGGTGTGAGACCTTGTGAAGGGTTAATAATGGTATAAAACATGTTTATAGAAATGTCGGGAAGTATAGTAGTTAAACGAATCAGATAGGATACGTTTCATCAAAGTTTCATCTACCTCATGCCATGTATGGTTTTTTATGTACAAACCGTATATAAATTGTGTGGTGGTCGTATGATGTTTAGATAATTTGGCCAAGTTCTAGATGGAAGGTACGGTGCAATGTACGAACCGTATTTTAGTGTACGGACAGTACCTTGCCACCGTACTTTGAGGCGGTGGATTTTTTTTTAGGTTTTATACTATGAATTAGCTTGATTTGAGACTTCAATTTTCATTTGTTTCAGACCCTAAACATCCCTAAATACTATCTAAAGGTTCCTCCATCGTCTAGGATGAGTTCCATAAGATTTCCAAGTGATTTCAATCCTAAGAGTTCATGAAGGTCATGTAACTTGCTCCCTCTCTCTTGTTGCTAAATTTGGAGCCCCATGAAGTATAAGGAAGCCTTGTTTGAAGAGGTGTTCTTGCTGATTGAGGTTAGGTTTTGCTAATCTTGTATGTTCTCTAGCTTGTCTTGGTCTATCTAGTTGAATTGGTAAGGGAAAGTGGCAAGACTTAGGCTAAATTCCATAGTTAATGTGTTGTGAATTGTGGATAGTTTTGAATAGTTTATTGAGGTGTTTTATGGCTGAAAATAGTAAGGTGTGAATGGCTATGTTGTTTGTGTTGTTGCTAAAGAATAGGAGGTGGTAGTATGTAATCACCATGAAAAGATGACATGAAGTTCACGTACAATAGGTGTTTGACAAAATGTCTTAATGAGACGATTTATAGCTTGTTGGTCAAATTTTGATTCAAACCACTCGTATAATGTAGATTATTATTCGTAGAGCGGACGAGGACTCGTGGCATCTGTTTAGCTAAAGCGACAAGGTATTAGGGCTTATTCCTTCCTTTGGCATGATTTCATTAAGAACAAAATTGAAAAGAAACAACTTCTCCACGACTTTATGCTTGATAACTTGAATTTCCATGTTTCCATTCCATTATAGTATATGACTCTTGTTTGTCCCTTGTCGGGAGTACTTTCTGCATTCTAGATTTATGCCTCTTCTTGATTGATGAAAGCTAACGTACGTAGTTACATAATAATAGTCGGAGGATATCGACCTTCACTTCGACCATGTTTTAGGATGTCCCTTGAGGTCTTCATGCATTTTATATGTATATGTATCTATTTTCTTCCGAGCCATGCTATAATCGGTTGGGTACAATACTTATATGTATATACCACTACAATTGGATACGTTATGATGATTCACCTCACATAGAGGCTTGATATGATATTATATGGCCCCACAGAGTGGCCTAATTTTACTATTATGCATATGATCATACGTATGTCTGTTGTATGACCTCAGTGGATGTTCTGAGTTTCAGGTTGATTTCTATACTCTTCTCTTGCATTACATTCATATATAAATTATGTACATAACTTACATATTTAGTACATTTTTTTGTACTGGCGCCCACTTGTTGGGGCATTGTGTTTCATGTCCGTAGGTCTACGTAGACTGATAGACGCACCTCCATAGTAGGTTGCTGAGTTCAGCAGTTGGTCGTCACACTCCTCTTCTTTCGGAGTTTCTCTATAGCGATTGGTAGGCTATGTTGCATATGTTTATATATGTTTTAGGGTATGGCAGGGCCCTGTCCCAACTTGATGACATGTTTTATTACTCCTAAAGGCTTGCAGACTAGTAATTGATGAATGGTTGTTTTTATGGCCTTGCCGGCTTCCTTGCCAGCTGTTGGTACTCTTATTATGGCCTTGTCAATCCTGTTATATATATATATATATATATATATGTGTTGGTTAGTTGTCTATTGTTATGGGTTATTCTATATAAATTTCTATTGTGTTTGTCATTTTGAGGCCTTGTCAGCCTAGACGATTATATATTCAGGTTATGATACACAACTGGTACACTCTGTCTATTCAGGCGTTGGGTGCTGACCACACCCCTTTAAGTTATGGTGTGAAAAACTTAGTATCAGAGTAGGTCTGTTCTAGGGAGTTTGCAAGTCGTGTGTAGTAGAGTCATGTTTATGGGTATGTTATGAACCACATATATACAGGAGGCTACATGAAATTTAGAATGGTTACCTTTATTCTAGATCTAGATCGTGCAATAAAGCTAAGTCATAAGTGTCAACTCCTAATCTTTATCTTGTTTGTACTTTCAGCATTGCCTAAAACTAGAAGACAAACGACTAACAGAAGGTTGGATATTAATGCGGGAGAGGGCACCAGGAAGGTGCCACCCGCTAATATAGGCCAGCTTAAGCCTCAGAATGAGGCCTTATCCCAGGCTTCCAGAACAACAACACCTCCCGAGGAGCATAGGGGAGCCGATGTACCTCTATTTCTTTCCCATAATGCTCTTGACCAGGATCTTGATATACAGAGTGATGTTTAGGTATTGACTCGATTGGTGGCCGCTCAAGTCCAATATCAGACTACTGGTTCTTCTGATGAAGTATTTAGTGTGTGAGTCAGGGATTACATCAACCTGCACCAGCCGATATTCACAGTATCTAGATTTGAATACGGACCCGCAGAACTTTCTAGATCAGATGCAGTTGACTTTGCGAGTAATGCATGCCATTGTTACAGAATTGGTAGATCTAGCTTCTTATTGATTGCGAGATGTTGATGTGGTGTCTTACGATTCATGGGAGCGGTCCAGAGGACCTCATGATCCACTAGTGGTATGGAGAGATTTTTTTAGGCCTTCTTATAGCGTTATTTGTCGGTCGTGCTCCGATGGGCCAAGAAAGATATGTTTCTACTTCTTCCGCATGGTAATATGAATGTAAGGGAATATAGTTTAAAGTTTAACTCTTTGGATAGATATTCTCCTACGATTTTAGCTGAGATGGGTGATCGAGTACATCGTATGTTAATGGCTTGGGGCCGTACTTAGTTAATGAGTGTAATACAACTTCTCTGAATATCAATATCTCTCACATCTATGCTTATGCACAGAATTTGGAGGATCATAAGAGACAGCAGCGGGTTGATCGATAGCAAGATAGGGCCCAACATAAGAGGGCCTAGTCTGTAGGTGATTCAGGAGAGCATAGAAGTGGGTTTATGCCACACTATCCTAGGCTCCTAACCTATCCAGCAGCCAGCACAACCCTATAGTTTTAGGGATCGCGCTGGGAACGATCTGCTTATTATGGTTAGGGTAAGAGGTCACGAGCGTTAGGCCTTCAGTATAGAGGAGATTCTAGTCAGATGAGGCCTTCATTACCCTATTGTGATTGATGTGGTAGATCCCATTTTGGGCAGTGTTATCAGGATTCAAACTTGTGTTATTCTTGTGGATAACCCAGCCATATTATATGGAACTATCCGATGAGAGGTGGAGGTGGCATAGCATAACCAACTAGATCTGTAGCTTCTTCTTCTTCTTCATCTGTACGCCCTTCTAGGAAGTGTACTCAAAGATCGGTTGGTAGAGATAGAGGTAGAGATGGAGCATCTAGCTCAGGCGGTCATCAGAACCATATATATGTGTTGGCTGGTCGACAGGACCAAGAGTCATCTCCTAATGTTGTTACAGGTATATTATCCATTTCTTCTCTTGATATGTATGCATTGATAGACCCAAGATCCTCTTTATCGCATATTACTCCCTTCATTGCTGGCAAGATTGGTAGAGAACTCCAGTTTTTAAGTAAGTCATTTTCGGTGTCTACACCGGTTGGCGAGTCAGTGATTGTTAGACGGGTATATAGAGGTTGTGAGGTGGTGATCTATAATTTCCATACTCTATCTAACATAAATGAATTGGAAATGGTTGATTTTGATGTCATTATGGGCATGGATTGGTTAGCCTTTTGTTATGCTAATATGGATTATTGGACGAAGGTTGTTCGTTTTAATTTTTCCAGGCGAGCCCATTGTAGAATGGAAGGGTAACGCAACAACACCTAAGGGGAGGTTTATTTCCATCCTTAAGACACGAAAGATGGTTTCAAAAGGGTATATCTATCATTTGGTATGTGTATGAGATCAGAAGCAGAATCTCTAACCCTTCAGTCTATTCCTGTTATTAATGAATTCCCCTACGTATTCCCTAATAAGCCTCTGGGTATTCCTCCTGAAAGGGAGATTGATTTTTCCATTGATGTTTTTCCAGACACCCATCTTATATCTATACCTCCTTATAGAATGGCCCATGTTAAATTGAAAGAATTGAAAGTGCAGTTGAAAGATTTATTGGATAAGGGCTTCATTAGGACCAGTACTTCTCCATGGGGCACACCTGCAGTATTTGTTTGTAAGAATGATGGCTCATTCAGAATGTGTATTGATTAGCGTCAGCTAAATAAGGTTACAATCAAGAATAAATATCCACTCCCAAGGATCGATGACTTATTTGATCAGTTATAGGGCACTAAATATTTCTCAAAATTCGATCTTAGGTTTAAATACCATCAATTGAGGGTTAAGGAAAAAGATAATCCGAAGGCCGCTTTTAGGACCAGATATGGTCACATTGAGTTTCTTATTATGTTATTCGGTCTTAGTAATGCATCGGCGGCTTTCATGGATTTCATGAATTGGGTGTTCAATTCATTTCTGGATATCTTTGTGATTGTGTTTATATATGACATTCTGGTATATTCTTGATCAGAGGGAGAGCATGCAGACCATTTGCGAGCGGTGTTACAGACTCTCCAAGATCATAAGTTATATGCTATGTTTTCCAAATGCGAGTTCTAGTTGAATTCAGTGGCCTTACTTGGTCATATAGTTTTAGAAGAGGGCATTAAAGTTGATAGCTAGAAGATTGAGGTTGTGAAGAGTTGGTCGAGGCCCACGACTCCTACTGAGGTACGTAGTTTCTTGGGCTTGACAGGCTACTATTGGAGGTTCATAGAGAATTTCTCTTCTATTGCTGCACCATTGACAAAGTTAACTAATAAGACAGCTAAGTTTCAATAGTCAGATGCTTTTGAAAGGAGTTTCCAAGAATTAAAGGGTAGGTTCACATCAACATATGCCCTTGTCATTTCCAAAAGGTTCAAAGGGCTATGTTGTTTATTGTGATACCTCCAGAGTCGGTATGGGATGTGTCTTGATGCATCACGGCAAGGTTATTGCATATGCTTCGAGATAGTTAGAAAGTACGAGAAGAATTATCTGACTCATGATCTTGAGTTGGCAGTGGTTATATTTACCTTGAAGATATGGCATCATTATCTATATAGGGTTCATGTTGATTTGTTCACTGATCATAAGAGCCTACAATATATATTCAGGCAGAAAGAGTTGAATTTGAGGCAAAAAAGGTGGCTTGAGTTGCTGAAGGACTATGATATTGATATCTTATACCATCCTAGTAAAGCTAATGTTGTAGCAGCCAGAGTTATGTGGAGGCTGATAAATTGGAGATGACCAAAGATTTGTGTCGGTTAACCAGTTTCAGTGTACGACTGCTTGACACGGATGACGGAGGTGTTGTAGTTTCGAATGCCGCAGAATAACCTTTAGTAGAATAAGTAAAAGCAAGACAATTTGATAATTTAGAGCTGATCAGAATGAGAGAAGGGATTCCATTTCAGAAGAAGCAAATGTTTGAGTTGTGAGATGACGGGTTTTTATATACAGAGGTCGGTTATGTGTACTTAATGTTGGAGAACTCTGAGAACGGATTATAGTAGAGATTCATATGTCCATGTACTATATTCATCATGGTTCTACTAAGATGTACCATGATCTTCAACAGATTTACTGGTCAAACTATATGAAGAGAAATATTGCAGAATTTTGGGCCTAGTGTCCAAATTACCAACATGTTAGGTTGAGCATAAAAACATGGAGGTTTGCTTTAGAATATAGAGATTTCAATCTGGAAATTGGAGATAATCAATATGTATTTCATTAAAAGTTTTCCTCGTTCTTATCAGAAGTTTGACTCCATCTAGGTTATTGTTGACAGGCTCACAAAGTCAGCCCATTTTGTACCTATTAGAACTACTTATTCGGCTGAAGATTATGCCAAATTGTATGAAAAAGAGATAGTTTGGCTTCATGGGGTTCCATTTTCCATTATATCTGACAGAGGTGCCCATTTTACGGCTAAAATCTGGAGATCTTTCAAAAAGGTTTGGGTACTCGGGTTAATCTTAGTACAACTTTCCATCCACAGACACACGGGCAGGCCGAGCGCATAATTCAGACGCTCGAGGATATGCTACGAGCTTGTGTCTTGGACTTTAAAGGATGTTGGGAAGATTATTTGCCGCTTATTAAATTTTCTTATAATAACAGTTATCATTCCATCATTAAGATGGGTCCATATGAAGCCTTGTGTTACACCTCATGTTTTCGTGCGTCATCGTTACCATAACATGGGCCCGAAGATGGTAGGACACCTCTAAGATGTTTATGAAGGTTTATGGATATATTTAGTAAGTTTCGGGAAGGTGTAAGACTTATCAGATCAACATAAATAAGTTTGGACAAAATATTTGACGGAGCATCACTTTTCAAACCCTCTACGAATTATAGAGCACAATATGTGACTCGCAGGAAGTGCATGTGACACGCAGGAATGCCGCAGGAATAGATAGAGAGTTTTGGGGCACAAACATTTCCTGGGACACGTCGTGCGAGTCGCAGGACCTGTCTCGGGAAAAGTTGGTACCACATTTTATTTTTGGTATAAATAAGATCCCATTCGACCAAAGCTTCATTTCACTTCATTTTACAACCCTAACCAACTCAAATACTCTATCTAAGGAATTCTAAGAGAACCAAGGTAAAATGAAAGATAAATTACTTAAATTTGATGTGGGGAATCCCGTGAACATCGCTAGATCATCTTCTTATTTGTTTTAACGATTTTGGATGAAGCTTGGTGGTGAAATAATCTTGGAATTGAAGCATTTATGGTTTAAGGTAGGTTTTAACTCCTCCATCATTTTGTTAATATTATATGAGTGCTTAAGATAGAAATTATTGAAGACTTCTTAAAGAACAAGTGTTTAGGAACCTTGGAACTATAGTTTGTGGTTGTGGGTTGTTTTATGTGGTTTAACAGTATGGTATGAAGTTGTTAAGTTATTGGTTGATATATGGAGGTGGTAAGGAGTGGTAAGAAGGTTGTTTTGTTTGATATAATAATAAGTTAAGCTGCAAATATCTGGTAAATGTTATGCACGCAAGGTGTCCGACAAAATGTCTAAATGAACTTTCTTATAAGATATGAACCCGTAACTGATACTAATCATTAGTATAAAATCATTCGTGGAGCATACGAGAGCTTGTGAATCCATATATCTAAGGCGACAAAGTATGTTAAGGCTATCCCTTCTTTCTTTTGGCATGAATCTAACGGAAATGAAATGTAAATGAACGCTCCACTAATATAACTCTATGCTTGGCTAAGTTAGAGATGTTCATGTCTTTCATTCTGTGGAGATGTTTCTTGAATCTTGTTTGTCCCTTATCAACAATACTTTTCATGTCATAAAGACTATCTTTTATGTATTGTATTCTTCTTTATGATAATGAAACGTATGATGGTCTGATAGCTACATATTGATAGTCGAAGGTGTAACAACCTTATGTCACTCCGACAAAGTTCAGAATGTTCTATAATGTCTCTTAGGCATGTAATATGTGTGTGTGTGTTTGTGTGTAATAAGTATCTCTATTTCCCTAAGAGTCCTACGATGTTATATATGCGATATATTATACATATGATATTCCTCACAAAGGCCTACGGTGTTATATATGCGATATATTATACATATGATATTGTCGACAGAAGCCTACAATAATATATACGTGATATATTACATAAATGATATGATATTGCCCACAGAGGCCTACGGTGTTATATACTCAATCATATCACATGTATGTACAATATGATATGCAGTGGCATATCAGGATTATAGGTTGTTTCTTTTAGTTCCCTTTGCACATTGATGCCTTAATTTATAGTTGTTTATGCCTTACATATTCAGTACATTCTTTCGTATTGAAGTCCCCTTGCTGGGGCACTGTGTTTCATGCCCATAGGTGCAGGTAGCCAGATAGACGCACCTCTTTAGTAGGTTACCAGATTCAGTTGTTGGTCATCACATTCCACTTTGGTAGGTATTGTTGCTTATGTTTATAGTTGTTTTGGGTATGGCGGGGCCCTATCTCGGCCGATTGATATGTTGTAGTACTCGTAGAGGATTGCATACTAGTGGTTATAACATATATAATTTGTACGGCCATGTCGGCCTCTTTGTCAGTTGTTGGTACATTTGTTGTGGCTTTGTCGGCCATGTTATACGTATATATTGGTTGAGCAGTCATTGGTTACCAATTGTCATGACAAGATCTCCATTATGATTGCTTTTCTGAGGCCTTGTCGGCCCTGACGCCTATATGTTCTGGTTATGATACACAGGTGGTACGCTCGAGCTGTTCAGGCGCAGAGTGCCAGCCATATCCCCCAAGGTGGGGTGTGACAAACTTGGTATCAGAGAAGGTCTGTCCTAGAGAGTCTACAAGTTGTGTCTTATTTATGGGTGTGTTATGCACTACACTTATAAGCATGAGGCTACGGGGTATTTAGGGATAGTTTCCATTCTTTCATCTCATAGATCGGGTAGTAGAGTTGAGTTTTAATTATTCGAGTATGCTCGTGCCTTATACTATTTCAGTAATGCCGATTAACAGGAAGACTTCAGTTAGTTCACATTTGTAGCCAGTAAATGAAAGACCCCTGCTAGACTATTGATACGCCATAAGTGCGAGTATTGTGTTAAAGTTTCAGAGTGTGAGTATCTCTCTCACTCATATGCAGAAGAGATAATGAAAGCCTAGAAAGGTAAAGTACTGGTTTTAGGATACAAAAGGAGTAAAGTAAAGGAAGTACAGAGTACCTGAATGTAGAGGATTGTAAGGAGATTAATATTCAGGTAGGATGATGTAATTATTGTTATCTTGCCGTTAGTAGTGGTAGAACCCCAATGAGAATTATGTATTCCAGTTTGTGATTTACCGACGTCGATTAACATAGTTTTAGAAAGAAGTGAGATCTTGGGAGCTAATAACGGTTAGAATGATCTTTAGCAGGGGCACTACTGAAGAATATTACAATTACGTTAAAGGCACCCCCCTCTAGAAGATATACACATGATGTACTCGGGAATTTTTAGTTGGATATGACCTTTGAAGGTCTTGCAGATTTAGGGCTCATGTATTGGGATCGTGGTGTACAAGTTAAATGTTCCCCCTCAGGGAGGCTCTTGTTAGAAGCAAAGCAGAAATAGTAAGTGCCTCGAAGATAGGGCCGATTAAATAAAGATGATTTAAAAGCGAAAGAATGTCTTGTTACAAATATCAGGGCTAAGGTAAGAAGTGGGATTGATAAAAAAAAGGGATGATACAAGTATAGGTGGGACATGTGAGCAATATGAGGAACAACAGAGAGCCATGAGATAGTAATACGACTGGTTGGTAGCCAAGTAAATCAGAGGACAAGAAGAAGTAAATGCTGAGTTGAGAAGATAAATGTGTTATAAGACTAAGTATCTACTATGAGAATTGAACAGCCAAATGTCAACAGAACATACCGATCGGGTGATTTAGCTCCCTAACTTAAGAAGTATCGATATTGGGAAATTTCCTCAGTTAAGCGGGATAAGATTTGAAACCTCAGGGGATTGTTATAATGATGGATAGTAAGAAGTTGCAAGGTAACCAATCAGACAGTAAGAGGATAAACTACAAAGAAAGGGAAAATCCTTAAAGGTTATCAAGAAAGAAGCTCTAAAGATTAAATATCTTAACTAGAAGATAAAGAGTCTATTGAGACTGAGAATTCCAGTTATGAATACATGACGTTCCATCCGTGTAAATGGTTTAGTAATCCTTAGTAAGAGAGAATTGTGTTGGAGCAAATTATAAATTGTTAAAAGATGGCGAAAGTATGGAAGGAGTTGAGGTAACAATATGACCTTTCAGGACGGAAGTCTTTGAGTGCAGAGAGTGGTGCTCCTTCTATAGGGAATATAGTATGATGAAGGATCGATACAAAACTCACATTACGGTTTAATAAGAGGACGAGAAGGTTTTGCCGCAGAAGTTTCTCGATGAATCAGATAGTGTCATCCAAATTTGACGAATGTGTCATGACTATAAAATCATATGTAGGTGTCAAATTTAAGAAGGTAATGGTAGAAACCTCCTAGTTAAAGAAATTAAGAAAACGGTAAGAGCCACATCTATATAAGGCTTGGAAAAGAACACCATAATCCGTAAGCGAAAACGAAGTTTTATAAGCCTAAAAGGGTATTCAGAAAGCCAAAAAATGATACATGAAGAACCTAAGAGAAGGCTATCCATGAGAGAGAAAGAGCCATCAGTTGACACAAAATTCTACAGTATGGAATGGACTAAGAGCTTGAAGTTTGAACCTCACCAGTAAGTGAGCACAACTCTCAAGAAATAATTAAGATGGAAAATAATAGCACAAAAAAGGTTAGCATAAAGTAAAGCAAGCTAAGGGGATGGGAAACCTGGAAGGGAATGCAAGCAATCAAGAAAGTCCTTAAAACTGGTACTGTCGGAGCAAAGGTGGATCTGAAGGTTATAAGGATAATGGCGGGCAGTTAAAAGTGCCAAAAATCCTATAAGGATATATGAGGACGGGATTGCTTAAAGTATATTCATAAGAGATGTTAGTGAAGAGATGAACAAATTACTTCAAATACAATGATTTAAGTATAGGTATATATGTAATAAGTAATACATTAATAGTTATCGTTTGATATGATGGTTGAATGAAGGACTAAGGTTATAACCCAGAGTAGAACTTAAGGCCAAAATATATAAGAAACTCCTGGAGGATAGAGGTTGAATAGGTCAATGTATTGTGATGCGTAGACCCAGAATGTATGAGGAAATGAGGTTGATTATTCTTAAGAATAGTTGGGAAAGTTTTGAACCCATAACTCAGGGCCATCAACAACGAGCATGCGTTAGAGGTATGACGTGATATATTTAGATGCTAGTAGAAAAAAATCAAGATGAGTTTTACCTACTAATGGTAAAGGCGCCCTCCAGGACAAGTTGCAATGATACAGAAACCTATTGAGTACTCTTAAGAGAGAGAAATACATCTTGGAAATAAAAATGGTAAATAAAGGCAAGCTCATATGATATAACAGAATAAGGTCCTCCTTTAGAGAAAGATGGTTTTAGAGCCAGAGTTACTAACTAGAACTTGTCAATAGAACCCTTGGTGGTCAAAGTGAAAGGATAACAATATAAGGCTTCTGCCTTGTTATAGTTTAAAAGAGAGAGTTTAACAACATAAATCGATAGTCTTCAGGGCAGCATAAGAAAGGATGTATGAGAAGCTTAGCTTATCTAGAGGTCGAGGAAAGAGAAGATTAACTAAAGAGCTTTAATGGTTAGCAAGTTTAAGAATTCAATTTCAGTGCTCTAATGATAATAAGGTTGTGATGAGAAGGTAGATACGTCTCCCTCGTGTCAAGGGTAAAAGAATAACAGTATGAGAATGCAGAGTCATTACTATCAATAAAGAAAGTCCCATGGCAAAAAAAGCCAATATTCGAGTTAAGGGAGATAGAGTTCTCCAACACCTAGGTCAATTGTGTGCCCCAGATTTAACTGGTTTCCGGAGCAAGGCTTAAGTAGAGTAACATTAATCTCGCTATTAGTTTGATAAAGATATACCAGGGTACTGAAGGCATGTATTGACGTAATAATGTGAAGAGGAGTATTGCCGAGTTTTGGCATAATAACCATATGGTCAGCAGGTAAACATAGATTATCAAAGCCTAGAGGGCCAATATAGAGAATAGAGTCCCCGACGAAGGAATAAGAAAGTAGTTCAAAGTTAAAGTTTAGTATGAGTTTACCCTGCTCTTACCAAAAATGTTGCACAAATCATTGAAGGTCAGCAAATTTATAAGATTAACCTATTTCTCGTCAGAATGAGCTATCCACGCAATCGAGGACCATACAAGTAAAATATATAAAAAGAGCCAGTATGACTTTAAGACATTCAAATGTCTATTATATCAGATAAAGGAGTTTAGTTACAGTGAACTACTAGAGATTCCTTCAGAAAGGTTGGGATAAAAAAAACCCTGTCATAATCTTATGCTGGATAATTGACCAGGTCGAAAGCACAATATAGATGCTCGATGACATATTGCAGGCAAGTATATTAGGTTTTAAATGAGAGTGGGAAGATCACTTACCCCACAAAGAGTTATGTATCATAGCAGTTATCATCTTAACATCTAAATGGATCCTTATGTGACCTTGTATGGTCAGAAATATAGATCTTCCATTGATTGATTCGATGTGAAAAAATGGGAGTTGCGAAGACCGGTGTTAACCCACTAAGCGATCGAGGAAGTAAAGCACTTTTAGGAGTAAATGTTAATAATCCATAATTACTAAGAATCACCTACTGCACGACACTGATACTTGAGTATTCTTATAGGAGAGCAAGTTTAACCCCAGATATATCGGACTATAAACGATTACTCAGAGACTTGGCCAAATGTCCTATGAGTTTCAGTTACATTTGAGAGTTAAAGGAAGTTTAATCAATTTTTCACATATCGATGTTGCGGAAGCATATAGGAGATTCATTTGATATATCACTAGTCAAGGGTATTTAAGGTACAAAGAATTTGTCTTATAAAGATAACTCAGTTGCTATTCTATATCATCGAGTCCAGAAGTTGTGAACTAGAGAGCTAGCCTTCAGTTGGGGTGTTGTGAAAGAAGAAATGGAGTAAAAAGGTGATATAAAAAGTTAAGAAGGATACGAAGCCGAAGTAACCTTTTTTATTCCAGCTAAGAGGTTATAACGACACTTATGTGATACAATATCCCTTTTTCAATCCTATTTATCAAACTTATCCTATACGTTTTGTTTAGGTGATATTGTCTAGAGAGATATGACAGGTGCAACCCATATTTTAGCAGATGATAGTCGAGGTATGTTATGGCTAACCCTACATATATAGACGGCCGTGTGGGGCCAATATGATGGTATTATGTTATTTTATGGCCCTGTGTGGCATTGAATATGTATTTGGGCTACTTGACAGGTTTTGGATAGTCCTGTTTATAGAGGAAACTCTACCGAAATATTTAGAAATTATGATAGTTAGAATCTTCCTCGACATTCGAGGACAAATGTTCTTAAGGAGGGAAGCATGTTACACCTCGTGTTTTCGTGCGTCATCATCACCATAACATGGCATTGGAGGTGGTAGGACCCCTCAAAGATGTTTATCATGGTTTACATATGTATTAAGTAAGTTTTAGGAAGGTTTAACACTTATCGGATCAACTGAAATACGTTCTGATGAAAAATTCGACTGAGCATCGCTTCCCACAGCCCTTTGTGAATCGTAGAGCATAACTTGTGACTCGTAGGAAGTGCCTGTGAGATGCAGGAAGGCCGCAGGAATGGACAAAGTTTTGGGGCACAAGACATGTCCTACAAGATGTAGGAATGCCGCAAGAATGGACAGAGAGTTTTGGGGCACATGACATGTCTTGTGATACACAGGAAGGTCCTGTGAGTCGCAATACCTGTCTTCGGACAGCTCGGTGCCACATTTTATTTTTGCTATAAATAGGATCCCATTCGACCAAAGCTTCATTTCTGTCATTTTTTTTAAAAAAGGATCAAATTCATAAGTAGTACCTGCTATAGAAGAGGACGAATTCAATGATGGACTAGTGGCTAAATTGCTATGGCAAGCAGAATCATAAGTAGCATTTTTTTTCAAAAAGGATAGAGTAGAAGATTGCGGGTCTTTTCTAGCATAAGTAAATGAATTCTCAAAAAAAGAAAACATGTCGAGAAATCCTCAATAAACGGCGTGTTGAATCATAACACAGATACCCTTTCGGATATCATTGTATCCCAAAAAAGTACATTTAACAACTTTTGAGGATAATTTATGACGTTCATGATCTGGAAGAAGAATAAAACATACACAACCAAATACTTTAATATGTGAATAGTCGGGCAATGTTTTGAAAAGAATAAAATAGGGCCAATTTTGTTTAATGACGGAAGGTGATTGTCTATTTATAAGATAAATAGATGTTTGAATTGCTTCAGCCCAAAATATTTTTGGGACATTTGATGTATCAAGAAGAGCTAAGGCAGTTTCAACATGTCTATTCTTATGTTCCACTACACCATTTTTCTCTAGCGTATAGGGGCAAGAACGTTTACGAATAATGCCTTTTTCTTAAAAAAATTAGTGAGGTTTGAGTTTACATATCCCCTCCTGAATCTGAATGAAAAAACTTGATCTTTTTCTCAAACTGGGTTTCTATAAGGTTATAAAAAAATTTCACAATGTTTGGTACCTCAAATTTGTGTTTCAAAAAGAAAACCCATATATAACCAGATGTTTTATCAATGAATAAGATAAAATATTTGTATCCCAAACAATATATAATAGGAGAAGGTCCCCAAACATCACTATGAATTAAATCAAAATGAGTAGAATTAAGTAGTATTGCTTAATTGAAATGGAAGTTTATGACTCTTTGATCTTGCATAACTCTCACAAGGTAATTTAGAGGGCAAAATCAGTGAGTTGTTACCGAACAAATTACAAGATTTCAACATGAAATTTAAACGGGAAACGTGTGGATGGCCTAAACGAAGATGCCACAGGGTCCACATTTTATTTGAAAACTCAATATCTTTATTTGAAGCTAAAAGAAAATATTCATGAAGTTTGGTGTTTGGAGATTGAAGAAGGAACAACCTGCCAACCTTATGCCCCTTGGCCATCGTTACCCCTGTCAATATGTTCTGAATAACACAACCATTAGGAGAAAAAATAACCATAAAATTTTGTTCTACAAGTTGTCCGACTGATAAGATATTCTCAGTAAGTTTTGGCACACAAAGAACTTCTGAAATGGTTTGATGGAGCTAATACCTGATGTAGATAAAACATGACCATTTTCTTTAACAATTTCATGTTTAGAACGTGTTTTGGATAAATCAGAAAAAAGTTTTTGGTTTCCTGTCATGTGGTTAGATGCAACAGAAATCAATATGCCATACCATTGAATTCAAAATTTTATTCTTACCAGGGTACGTAGCAGTTAGATCTGTAGAGATTGCATTAGGGAGAGCAGCCGCCAATGATATCTTGTAAATATCATTTCGATCAATAATGTTGGTGCTTGATGTGTCTGATGTTTGTTGTGTACCAACATCCCTTCCCATTACCTGAAAGTCTTTATGAGGAGCTGCAGGAGGTTTCTTACGACATTATAATAATCTGACCTTCCTTCTTACAATAGTTGCAATAATTCCACCTCTTGCAATGAGAAATGACGTGCCCTGTATCCTTATGATGATAGCATTGAATTGGCTTGTTGGAGTTTCCCGAGGAATAAGAACTTTTATGCAGCCATGGCAGTATCCATTGAAAGGGAGTTTTTCATAGAAGTTTGAGAACCCAACCGAGTTCTTCTCGAAGAACTTCGGAAACTACCACATCCAAAGCTGGTAACTTTTCCCTGTTGAGAATGCTGGCACGTAAAGGCTCGAACTCAGACCAGAGTTTCATCAGAAATTGAACAGTCCTTGTCCTCTTCGTAGTGGTCATGAAGTCCTTCAGTCCAGCGGCAAGAATTGAGGCAGCAAAAAACTGATCTTGCTCTGCCCATAAAGTGAGTAACCCAGAATAAAAGCAACGAACATTTTTCTCACCTTTGTGTCGATTCTGCAAGCAGCCTTTCCAATTCAAATTCTCTAGCCAAATTTTGTTGGTTACCGAGAGTATGTAGGTGATTCCATATTTCTGATGTTTTCTCAAAAGACGTCAGTTCCATAGCTATATCAACATAGACGGAATTGACAAGCCATGTGATGATTTTGCCATTGTCTGCCTCCCAAGTTTCTTTTTCTTTGGCTTATGTGGGTAACCTTTGACCCATCTAGAATACCAAGGAGGCCTTGCCTCTAATGAAAGCCTTGAAATGGAACTTCCAGATCGGAAAGTTATGCCCGTCAAATTTGGTTGACAGGGTATCTCGTGAATCCATCCCGATTCGAAGAGGAAAATAAAACGGAGTCGAAGGGAATCAACGAAAAAATCCGTAGATGACAAGGAGAGTGACAGATATGGATCAATAAATCGAGCCCAAGATGAATCAAAGGGATTTACTAGGAAAAAAAGATTGATTATTCACGACTCCGAGAAAAAAATGAGGCTCTTGATACCAAGTTGAATAAAGAGAAACAACAATGAGAATGAAAGAATTGTAATCTGATCTGATTCAATGAATAGGGCATTTGGGATATACATCGAATTTATACAATGAAAGGAGTCCTAATAATCACCTAATTACAATCCTAATGATATTGGGAAATCCATGATTAATGGAAAGATCTCTGATTAATAAAGAGATCCCTGATTTTGGGATGCTAAATAAGGTATATTCAACAGTGATGGACCGCAATATGTTGGCGCATGCATATTCGGAGGGAGGGTGGGCAATGGAGCTTCGAAATTAAGCACATGAATTGCCAGCCTAATAGAAGGCCTGCATTTTCTATCTGGATGAGCACACCATAAGCAAGTGCTCCACCTCCTGTTCACTGAACTTGCCCATTCATTATCTTGAAAAGGAACTAGCAACAAGGTTGCAAAAATCGTGGACCTAAAAAGAATTATGATCTTTATTCTAGACAGATGAGATAGTGATTGTCTATTGACTTTCCCCATCCAGTCCAGTCGTGACGCCAAGCAAAAGCGAAAAGTAGTTAAACAGTTGACGCAAGTACTTCCACTTTGTATGCTTTTTCATAATCTAACTGGACATATTGAATCATTTTTAATGAAATAAATATTTAAATAAAACTAGAGAGCTGTATTTTTGAGTAACATCTATGTGATTGAACTCCACAAACAGCAAGAGTATGATGAATCCAAACTAAATGACATACTTGACTCTATAATTAAGATGCAATAAATTAATATTTCGTCTCAAGAAAAGATATGTTGTTCTTACTACTGCTATTGTTTTTTCTGAAATTTTGCAAGACTTGTGACAATAAAATTGCTCCTGCAAATCCCAAAAACTGAAAATGGTGCCTAGAGTTTTACTCCATCAAGATCTTCAAGATAGCCAAAAGCAAATGTTGAAGCTTTGGTTAGATTCGAAATAGCCTTGTAGTCAAGTACCAAGAAAATGGACCAAACGTGCCTATTTGGAACTTGGAAAGAGTCAGCAGCAATGCAGGAACTCAGATATAATATCATAAATTCATAGGAGAAAAAGAAATAAAAAGTATTTCTCTCGAAAATTAAAGGGAAGAACGTCTAAAATTTAAAGTTCGATGATATCTGTTGTCGTCATCTTTCTGCTTAGTAATTGTTCTTTCTTTGAGATTGGAACGGTTATAGACATTTATGAAATGGAATAAAGATGAACCAAGGTACATATGAATGTAATCACAATCGTCATCACTACTATCGTTTGGGTTTGGGTTCAGATACTGGTTTCCTTAAACTGATAAGCAGGTCACAGTCTCAGAACATAACTACAATAGTTAGAAATCTTCCTCAACTACTGCAATTAAACTACTAATCGTGTTATCAACGTTTTGATAAAGAAAACTACTATTACACAGTAGTTTAGTACAAGCTTTAATGAGCTCTTCCAGATGGATCATTTAAACGAAAGAAAAGAATCACTGAGATTTCTTCTCCCCTCAAATTCAACTTCTAATTGAAACTTATTTTAGAATTGAATCATTCATGACACGTGTCCTTAAAAGCAGATTAATGTCCCTGTAGAACTGCAGGTTAAACACGCAAAGGAAAATCCAATTGTTGGAAATTTACTAAATGTGAAATTAAGTATATCCCATTAATTTATGACTCGAACAATTAGGGCCCGCACGTCGGAAACGTCGTTTCCACATGCACACGTAGTGCCAAGTATCGCAAATTTCATTAGTGAAAGAGATATTGGTACGTATGTAATACGTTTGAGACATAGAATTATGAACGGTTATTGGCCAAATGACAAAGTATTCCACGTTGTTAAACGAAGGAAGAAGTGTACGAAGTGTAAGATGAAACGAGTCGGATTTCGCCGCGGAGCCGTGGAGGGCCGCGGCGCCACATCGTCGGAGCTGCGGCGCCTCCCAAGCAGCTCTGCGGCGCTAATTGGTTGGCCAGTCACTGGAGCCGTGGCGCTAATTCACAGAGCCGCGACGCTTCGGAGGCAGATTGCTGCGACAGGAAGTTGGAAAAATATGACATTTGGGTTGGTTTTGGAGAATTGATTCTCCATTACTTGGCACATGAATTCAGCCATTATTTGGTTGAATGTAACCCCTCAATCAAGTGTCATTACATGGCTATTGAAAGCCATTAGTTGGCTAGTTGAGGGGTCTTCTACTTACACTATAAATTGAGGTCTTTGTCTCAATTGAACACAACACTCAACACTTAGAAAATACTCCAGATTTTCTGAATTCATCTTCTTCCTCTCTAGCAAAGTTCCTATACTCAAAGTTCTTCAAGAGTAACACTTGAGTTTCCTTTGCTCACTTGTTAAAGTTGTTGTTGTGTCTTGAGGAACAATTGCTCAACACCGTAAAAGGAGATATACGGGGCAATCTTTTCTTAAAGACAGAGTGTCATCACTCAACTCAGCAAATCACACAAGCAGTTTGTTAAGTTCTTGATTTCCAATTTATTATAATATTTAGTTTATCCTTTCTTACTATTGTAATAGTTACTTACTTCCCGTTCCCTGCAACAATTTTATCCCAACAATTTTAAGACAAGATTTTTGTTGTAAGTACCTAGAAAGATGACTGGAAGAGATCAAACTGCTTCTGATTCTGTTGTCTCTACTCAAGGCAATCCCTCTGCCTTCCCCACTGCTCAAGGCACAACTAATGCCTTTCCGGTTGCTCAAGGATCATCCAACGCCTTTACTGCCGCTCAAGGGAACATTGCCGTTCCTCCACCTGCTGGATTTCACCATGAACGCCCTGAAAAGTTTATGGGCTCAAACTTCAAGTTATGGCAATAGAAGATGCTATTCTATCTGACTGTTATGCGAATGTCACATTTTCGAACAGAAGATCCTCCATAAGCTGGAGATGAAATGGACCCTTCGCCTTCTGAAACGACTGAAGGGGGCCTAGGTATCTATGTCATTAATGTCATGAAAATGGTTCTTGATGCATGGAGTCATAGTGATTTCATGTGTAAGAATTACATATTGAACTGCTTGTCAGACCCTATCTACACGGTGTATTGCACCATAGGCACTGCCAAAGAGTTGTGGGAGAAGATGTAAAAGAAGTACAACGCACAAGATGCGGGTACTAAGAAATTCATCGTTAGGAAATTTTTGATATTTCGAATGGTGGATAGTAAAACAGTGATGTCCCAAGTCCAGGAATTCCAAATGATTCTACTTCACCTGGATTTGGAAGGAATGAAACCAAATGAGCATTTTTTTGTTGCATCACTGATTGAAAAGGTACCTCCTTCATGGAATGAGTTTACGAGTTACTTAAAACTCAAGACAAAGGAGATGACCTTTGAAGAACTTATTATCAAACTCCAAATTCAGGAAGATAATAAGAAGGCCATGTCTAGGGGTAAACAACCCGCTGAGGCAAAGGCAAATCTGGCTAAGGCCAAAGGGAACCCAAGCAAGAAGCGCAAGTTCCAGAAAGACGGCAAGACCCAAGCAGCGGAGAAGTTCAAAGGAAACTGTCACCACTGTGGGAAACCTGGTCACATGATCAAGGACTGCCGCAAGCTCAAGACTGAGCAACAAGAGAAGGACAAGGCTAAGGGCAAGGCACAGGTTAACGTCGTCAAAGACAAGTTTCTGGATGACATGATTGAAGAGTTCTCAGCGGTGGTGCTAGAGGCAAACCTTGTTGAGAATCCCATGCAATGGTGGATGGACACAGGTGCTACAAAAAACATTTGTTCCAACAGAGATGCCTTCTCCACTTATATACCGATTACAAACAAGAAGTTATTCATGGGCAACAACGCTTCCTCTGACGTGTTGGGTGTAGGAAAGGTAGTCCTGAAGATGACTTCTAGAAAGGAGCTCACTCTGAAGGAAGTGATGCATGTTCCTGAGATTAAAAGAAATTTAATTTCAGGTCATTTATTGGTTAATGCTAGTTTTAGGCTAGTGTTTGAGTCCAATAAATTTGTAGTCATTAAGAATGGAACGTTTGTGGGAAGAGGATTCATTTGTGAAGGCCTCTTCAAAGTTAACGCCATGTTTGTATTACGTACAAGCAATAATATTGAAGCTTCTTCTTACTTGCTTGAGTCCTCTAATTTATGGTATCATAGATTAGGACATATCAACTACAAGTTCATCCAAAGGTTGGTAAAGTTGGAGTTGTTGTCATTTATCGATGTAAACCCTCAACATAAGTGTGAGGTGTGCGTAGAGGCAAAACTCACAAAGCTTCATTTTTTATCCGTCGAAAGGAATATCGCTCCTCTAGAACTTATTCACACAGATATATGTGATTTGAAGTTTGCACACACTAGAGGGGGGAATAAGTACTTTGTGACATTCATTGATGATAGCACAAGGTATTGTTACCTTTACTTGTTGAAAAGTAAGGATGAAGCCTTTGAAGCGTTCCGACGTTACAAAGCAGAAGTTGAGAACACACTAAGCATGCGGATTAAATCCATTCGTAGCGATAAAGGGGGAGAATATATAGCACCATTTGAAGAATATTGTGCCCAATGAGACATTGTTCATCAAACGACGGCACCATACTCACCTCAATCGAATGGTGTAGCGGAACGTAAGAACCGCACATTGAAGGAAATGATGAATGTCTTGCTCATCAATTCCGATCTTCCCCAAAACATGTGGGGAGAAGCTGTCCTTACCGCTAAGACGATTCTTAAAAGAGTCCCACATAAGGGTAAGGAAAAAACTCCATATGAATCATGGAAAGAAAAGAAACCTACCTATAAATATTTAAAGGTGTAGGGTTGTTTGGCAAAGGTCGAAGTACCCAAGCCAAAGCAGGTCAAGATTGGGCCTAAGACTGTAGATTGCATATTCATCGGATATGCAAATAACAGTAGTGCTTATCGCTTCTTAGTGCATAATTCATATATTCAAGATATTCATGGGGGTACAATCATAGAATCAAGAAATGCACAATTCTTTGAAGATACTTTTTCGAGAAAGGAAAAAGACATAACTTCTCGCAAACGAAGTTATGAATAAAGCTCTCAAAAACCGGGAGTTGTTGACGGCCCGAATCTAGATGGTTCAGATCTAGTGGATCTCGAAGTGACTGAATATCCGGAATCTAGTGTTCCAGATTCTTAGAACTTGGAGACTCCAGAGATGGAACTAAGGTGAAGTAAAAGGGCCAGGAAGGATAAATCCTTCGGTCCTGACTTTGTAGCTTATATGGTTGATGATGAACCAAGGACAATTGCTGAAGCATTGTCAACTCCAGAGGCACCTCTCTGGAAAGAAGCTATTGAGAGTGAAATAGGCTTCATTCTACATAACCATACTTGGGAGTTGGTTGATCTTCCTCTGGGAAATAAACCGTTGGGTTGTAAATGGATACTCAAACGGAAGTATAAAACATATGGGTCTATAGATAAGTACAAGGCCAGGTTGGTAGTTAAGGGCTATCGGCAAAAGGAAGGCCTTGACTACTTTGACACATACTCCCCGGTGTCTAGGATGACGTCCATACGAGTATTCATTGCGATCACAGCGTTGCGTGACCTTGAGATACATCAAATGGATGTCAAGACAGCCTTCCTAAATGGCGATTTGGAAGAAGAAATCTATATGGAATAACCCGAGGGGTATGTGGTTCCAGGGCAAGAGAAGAAAGTCTGTCGGCTTGTCAAATCTCTATACGGGCTGAAACAAGCCCCGAAGTAATGGCACAAAAAAATTGATAGTACTCTACTATCGAAGGGTTTCGCCATTAATGAGTGTGACAAATGTGTCTACATGAAAGGTAACTCTGACTCGTTCGTTATGATATTTGTATGTAGATGACATGTTAATCACAGGGAGCAGTCCTAGCATAATTCTAGAGACTAAGAACATGTTGAAACAATGCTTCGACATGAAGGATATTGGTATCACAGATGTCATCTTAGGGATAAAAATCTCTAAGACGTCTGACAGACTGGTCTTATCTCAGTCTCACTACATCGAGGATGTTTTGAGAAAGTTCAAGATGTTTGACAGTTCGCCTATAAAGTCACCAATGGATAGAAATCAAAAGCTTGATAAAAATCGTGGTGCACCCTTATGCCAGGAGCAATATGCACAGGTGATTGGTAGTTTGATGTACATAACAAACTGCACCCGACCTGATATTTCTTGTGCAGTCAACAAATTGGCTAGGTTTACCCATAATCCTAGTAATGATCATTGAGAGGAATTGAATCGGGTACTACAATACCTAAAATACACGCTAACTTACGGGTTGCATTATTCGAGATATCCAGTTGTACTAGAGTGGTACAGTGATGCAAACTGGATATCTGACATAGAGAACACCAAGTCCACCAGTAGGTATGTATTTACAATTGGTGGTGGGGCTGTGTCTTGGAAATCCTCTAAGCAAACTTGCATCGCCCGATCCACAATGGAATCGGAGTTTGTCGCTTTAGACAAAGCAGGAGAAGAAGCTGAGTGGCTTCACGACTTCTTAGACGATGTTCTTTGCTGGAACAAACCCGTACCTTCTGTAATGATCCACTGCGATAGCTAGTCGGCTCTAGGAAGGGCATATAATTCTATGTACAACGGCAAGTCTCATCATATTCGATGCAGACATAAAACCGTTAGGCAGTTGATCACCACGAGTATAACATCCATTGATTACATAAAATCAAAGGATAACATAGCAGACCTACTAACAATAGGCTTACCCAAGGATCAGATGTTCTGCCTATCTAGGGGAATAGGCTTAAAACCCAAAGTATAAGGACCAATACGGTGGTAACCCAACCTTACTAACTGGAGATCCCAAGAATTAGGTTAAAATGGAAAACTAATTTGTAAAGGTTCAGTTGATCGCTTCGGTGGAAGCATCGGATAGTGATTTTTGTGAAGAAACACCAAATCCAAAGTCGTTCCCGCGATAGATAATAAGTTCTATCTGCAGTGTGGGCGAAGGTTAAGTTTCCAAAACCTTTAATGATCCTCACCGATTAAGGTTAGGTTAGGGGAAACTTTTAAAGGTTCTTAACACTTGTAAAGTGGGGTATAGCAGGATACCTTATAGGAGACCAACTATTTAAGTGCGAGGACAGGCCACCTCAAATGAGCGCACTTAAGAATCCAAGAAGTGTCCACGACCACAACGGACAAAAAATTACGAAGAACTGAGTATAGGAAGTTGTTGTGTTGGTACCGTTGACTTGGCTTACACTAAACACTGACGGTTCAAGACATCACGTTCACCGTGCAGTAAGTAAGTCCGATAGTATTCAACTATGGAAGGTTCAAAGCGTATGCTACCTATCCAGATGCAACATCGATCCGCTAAAAAATTACTGGAAAATGCACCAAGTGTGTGCGCCAAGATCTCTTTCAAGAGGGGATTGTTGAAAATTTACTAAATGTGGAATTAAGTATATCCCATTAATTTATGACTCAAACAATTGGGGCCCGCACGTCGGAAATGTCGTTTCCACACACGTGCACACGTAGTGCCAAGTATCGCAAATTTCATTAGTGAAAGAGATATTGGTATGTATGTAATACGTTTGAGACATAGAATTATGGACGGTTATTGGCCAAATGACAAAGTATTCCACGTTGGTAAACGAAGGAAGAAGTGTAAGATGAAATGAGTCGGATTTCCCACGGAGCCGTGGAGGGCCGCGGCGCCACACCGTCAGAGCCGCGGCGCCTCCCAGGCAGCGCCGCGACGCTAATTGGTTGGCCAGTCATTAGAGCCGCGACGCTAATTCACAAAGCCGCGGCGCTTCGGAGGCAGATTGTTGCGATGGGAAGTTGGAAAAATCTTACCTTTGGGCTGGTTTTGAAGCATTGATTCTCCATTAATTGGCACATGAATTCAGCCATTATTTGGCTGAATGTAACCCCTCAATCAAGTGTCATTACATGGCTATTGAAAGCCATTAGTTGGCTAGTTGAAGGGTCTTTTACCTACACTATAAATTGAGGTATTTGGCTCAACTAAACACAACACTCAACACTTAGAAAATACTCCATATTTTCTGAATTCATCTTCTTCCTCTCTAGCAAAGTTCCTATACTCAAAGTTCTTCAAGAGTAAGACTTGAGTTTCCTTTGCTCACTTGTTAAAGTTGTTGTTGTATCTTGGGAGACTATTGCTCAACACCGTAAAAGGAGATATACGGGGCAATCTTATCTTAAAGACAGAGTGTCATCACTCGACTCAGCAAATCACACAAGCATTTTGTGAAGATCTTGATTTCTAGTTTATTATAATATTTAGTTTATCCTTTCTTACTATTGTAATAGTTACTTACTTCCCATTCCCTGCAACAATTGTATCCCAACATTTGGATTGAGAAGAAAACAAGAGGCATGCATGTCAAAGGAAACGACACTTCCAGTACAAGAAAAACACGGTACTGATGAAACATCTAAAGAAAGGCCGAATGCAGGGAATAACAGGGCAATATCTTTGTAAGAAAACATTAACGTGGATACGGAAGTGATATTGAAGATGAAGATGTTGCAAACTATTGTGTTTTATATGAAGAATCAGTGTTTGTCTTTGTTCACTGAATGCTAGATTTGGGCGAGGGCAATCTCCGTACTGTTGGTTTCATATGGTGATGAAAATGAAATAGTTGGTAGATATTCATGTGATGGACTGCAATATGTCACCACATGCATATTTGGAGAGAGGGTGGGCAATGGAGCTTCAAAATTAAGCACATGAATTACTTGCCAAATAGAAGGCCTGCAATTGTTATCTGGATGAGCACACCATAAGCCAACAATTAGCAAGTGCTCCATCTCTTGTTCATTGAAATCTGATGAGAGTTTAGGATCAACTGCTTCACGAAGATTTCCCATCCCATAAAGTCTCCAAACCCAATCAACAATGTGTAGTTGATTCTCTTCAGCTTTAGTATCAATAGCTTTCCTTCCACAAGTTTTTTCTAACGCAACAATACCAGAGCTATAGACATATGTTTCCTTGCTAGCTTTGCCAGTAGTGACACATTCGGGAGCCATGTAACCCATAGTGCCTGCCAAAACTGTTGTTTGGGATCCCTTTTCATGGTCAACTAGCCTAGCTAACCCAAAATCCCCAAGTTTGACATTGAAACTGGAATCCAACATAATATTGCTTGACTTTATATCCCTATACCACACATTGTTCCCATTCTTCGTGTAGATATAGCTATTAGCGAATATTCTCTGAATATTCACCGTATATATTGTAATTATGATAGATGTATATTTAAGGTAACTTAGGATTCTAATTATATTAGGAATCAACCATTTAAGGTAAGTTAGGATTCGTACTGTATTAGGAATCAACCTTTGTACAACTATATATATTGTGAATAATGAAAGGAATCCCTAAGGGAAATTATTCTATCAAATATGGTATCAAGAGCCTAAACCTAATCTCTCTCAAATATTAGCCGCCGACCCCCCCCCCTCTCTCTCTCGATTTTGTTTCCCTTCGGACGACGGCCACCACCATGTCTTCCCCCACAAATTTTGGTTCCTCCACTGGCACTTTTAACAACTCCTCTCAACGATCAACGTCTTCTTTTCACCCGGCTTTCGCCGTTACAAACATCAAGAACTCTATCCCTATATTTCTTGATCAAGAAGACTGTCAATATTCCATGTGGACAAAACTGTTCTATATTCATGCATGTCCGTACAATGTGCTCGACCATATTGATGACTTTGTTCCTCATCCCACCGATATTGCCGAACCAACATGGCGTCGCCTTGACTCCATCGTCAAACAGTGGATATACGGCACCATCTCAAAAGACTTATTGTGTACTATCATGAAAATAGGTGCCACGGCACGTGACCTTTAGGTACGGTTGGAAGAAATTTTTCCGGACAACAAAAATACTCGGGCCGTGTATTTGGAAGAACAATTCAACAATATGCGCCTAGAGAATTTTAACATGTCTGAATATTGCAAATAATTAAAACTCATAGCCGACCAACTTTCCAACGTCGCGACATCTATTTCTGAAACCAAGATGGTACTCCAATTAGTTGCTGGTCTACCGAAAGGTGAATACGATACACTTGCAATGATGATTCAACAGGCCGACCCACTACCTAGTTTCACCAAAGCACGTTCCCAACTATTGTTGGAAAAAACTCGACGTGCTAAACAAGAGGAGCATAATATAAAAGCGTTAGCCGTTGAAGGGATGACATCACAGGCGACTAACACCACCTCGCCACCACCGCATGACCACCAACAGCAGTAGTCTCGCAGCGAAAGTCATGGCGGCAGAGGCCGCGGCAACAACAACAAAAGAAAGGGCCGCGGCAAGGGCCAACGCAACCAGTGGGGGTGGACGGCGGCCTGTGCCCAAATTTCGCATATTTCCGGTGGGCGGGACGGCGGCCCGGCGCATGACCCAACCAGCAGAACTGGGCCTCTCCTGCAAGCCCATACCCAACTGCAGGGGCCCAGTTCCAGCAGCCTTGGTCGCCTGGTCTGTTGGGCTCTTCCCCGGCCCAACGAGACAGCCCGTCGGCCGGCAGCAGCAGAGCCCACTTGCTCACCGTTGTCCCGCAACCGCACCCGGCGGCACTGGCCCCCACTGATTTGGGCCAGGCCTATAACACCGTAAACCTTCAACAGCCCGATGAAAATTGGTACATGGACACCGGAGCCACATCACACCTCACCCGGTCGTTAGGTAACTCATCTCAACTACTTCGGTAAAAGTGTCCTCAATTTATTTCTGTGGGCAATGGTCATCGCATTCCAAGTGAAGGTTATGGTAACACACACACCAAACATCCACACCCGCCTTTCTCCCTAAACCACGTCCTATACACCCCAACATCATTAAAAACTTAATCTATGTTAGAAAATTCACTCGCAATAATTCTGTGTCTGTCGAATTTGACCCTTTTGGTTTTTCTATGAAGGAACTCAATACGGGGAAAATTCTTACGCGCTGCAATAGTGTGGGAGACCTCTACCCATTAACTCAATCTTCCGCTGTCAGACCGCAAGCACCTCTATCCTTTGCAGCGATCTCTCCCTCAACTTGGCACAACAGACTCGAACACCCTGTTTTTACTTTTCTTAGCACATCTAAGCGTATTCAATGTAATAATGGGAAAATTGCCCAACACTATTTTTCCTGCCCACTAGGCAAGCACACTCGTCTTTCATTTATGTCATCAAACAGTGTTACTTTTTCTCCATTTGATATTGTTCATGCTGATTTATGGACATCTCCGGTTCTTAGTTCTTTATGTCACAAATTTTATCTAGTGTTTTTAGATGATTTTTTACACTTTGTCTGGATTTACCTTCTGAAATTCAAATCTGAAGTGTTTACCAAATTCCTTGAATTTCAAAAATTCATTAAAATACAGTTTGAAAAATCTATAAAATCTTTTCAATGTGATAATGGACGTGAATTTAATAATTCGGCATTTCACAATTTCTGCTCTAAACAAGGCATGATTTTCCGTTTTTCCTGTCCCTACACTTCCTCCCAAAACGGCAAAGCTAAAAGAATCATCTGAACCATCAATAACATGGTACGTACCCTTCTCTTTCATGCCAGTCTTCCACCGTCATTCTGGGTTTACGCTGTCAAAATGGTAGAATACCTCCTTAACATTTTACCAACCAGCATTCTCCAAAATAAAACCCCAACCGAAATCTTATATCGTAGGTTCCCTTCTTATGACCAAATACGTATCTTCGATTGCCTATGCTACCCTAACATGTCCTCCACTGCACCTCACAAACTAGCCCCACGCACCACACCATGTGTATTCATCGGTTTATCCATAAATCATCGGGGTTACTTGTCCTATGACATAACCACTCGTAAGGTCATCATCTCATGTCACGTCACATTCGACGAGACGAACTATCTATTTTCCAACCTTCAAAAATTCCAAACCACGGATTACATATTTCTAGATGAGTCTCCTCTAATCCATTCGATGTATCTCCGGCAGTTTCCAGTTCAGTCGCGGATTGCTCCAGCAGCTACGCCACCCACACTGTCCGGTATCATTACACCCCCTATGTCTCGGTCGAACCCTCCACTACTCGACACCTCCACTGCTAGACCAACCACCACTCCTCCAGAAATAGATAGTCCACAGCCCCCTATCGACCTGCAGCTGCTACTGCCTTCAGAACCAACACCTATGCCGTCACAAACTCCCAGTCCAGACATACCGCTATTGCCTATCCATCGCATGGAGACTCGTGCACAACACGGGATCTTCAAACCCAAGGTTCACTTCAACCTCTCCACACAAACCTTATCACCCATTCCAAAAAATCCAAAACTAGACAAACTGGACCCTAATTGGAATGCGGCCATGTGCGAGGAGTTTAACTCTTTAACCAAGCAGGACACTTGGGATTTGGTACCTAGACCAGACATTTTAAATGTTAGCCGGTATATGTGGCTATTTCGTTATAAGTTCAGAGACAGTGGTGACTTAGAGAGGTATAAGGCAAGACTAGTTGCCAATGGCACTAATCAGCGGGAAGGTATTGATTGTGGTGAGACATTCATTCTGGTTGTTAAACCGGCCACTATTCAAACTGTTCTCAGTATAGCTATGGGCATGCATTGGCCGATTCATCAGCTTGATGCCAAGAATGCATTTCTTCATGGAGATTTGAAAGAAACTGTGTACATGCATTAGCCCCCTGGCTTTGTTCATCCGGCAGTTCCGCAGTTTGTATGTCGCCTCAGGAATTCATTGTATGGATTGAAACAGGCACCCCGCGCTTGGTATGATCATTTTGCCAAGTATCTTCTGCAGATTGGTTTTATATGTAGCAGGTGTGATAACTCTCTCTTCACTTTTCACCGAGGTAGCAGCACTGCATATTTGCTATTATATGTCGATAACATTGTTCTTACGGCCTCATCTGACGGTTTGAAGAATGAAATCATTGCCCTACTCAAAATTGAATTTGTTATGACTGACTTAGGCAAGCTAAGTTATTTTTTGGGTATATCAGTGACCAGATCTGCAGCCACTATGTTCCTGTGTCAGCGTAAGTATGCAGAAGATATAGTGTACAGGGCCAAGATGGCAAATTGTAAAATTATGCCAACTCTGATGGACTAAAAATCCAAGCTTAGTGCCAATGACGGTGCGCCAGTTTCTGATCCCACTCTATATCGGAGTCTTGCAGGTGCTCTTCAGTATCTTACATTCACTAGGCCTGATATTGCATATGACGTTCAGCAGGTGTGTCTATTTATGCACGACCCCCGAGAGTCCCATTTTACCGCCCTAAAACGTATTATTAGATTCGTTAAGGGCACACTAGACTTTGGATTACATCTATACCCCTCTTCCCCAACCAAGTTGCTCGCCTACACGGATGCATATTGGGTAGGATGCCCCAACGCACGTCGCTCCACCTCAGGGTACTGTGTATTTCTTAGGGATAATCTTATCTCATGGTCCGCCAAGCGGCAAGCCACACTATCCCGTTCGAGTGCTGAAATAGAATTCGCGGAGTTGCTAATGTCGTTGCTGAGATCTGTTGGCTCTGAAATCTTCTTTTAGAGCTCCAGTGTCCATTACGCAAGGCATCTATAGTCTATTGTGACAAAATATCTGCCATCTATATGTCTCATAATCCGGTCCAACATCAGCGGACTAAGCATATTGAGATGGATATCCACTTTGTGCGAGAGAAGGTTGCCAGTGGTCAAGTCAAAATTTTACACATGCCTTCCACTTATCAGTATGCAGACATTTTCACAAAGGGACTACTACGACAACTCTTCACCGACTTCCGATCCAGCCTTAGCGTTCGGCCACCTCCCGCTCCGTCTGAGGGGGAGTATTAGCGAATATTCTCCGAATATTCACTGTATATTTTGTAATTATGATAGATGTATATTTAAGGTAACTTAGGATTCTAATTATATTAGGAATCAACCATTTAAGGTAAGTTAGGATTTGTACTGTATTAGGAATCAGCCTTTGTACAACTATATATATTGTAAATAATGAAAGGAATCCCTAAGGGAAATTATTCTATCAAACAATAGCAATGCCGAGGCCAAGCCTTGAGCAATCTTGTATCTTATTGGCCATGTCAAATGGCTTTTTCCCTTGAAAAGATGGGTATCCAAGCTTCCATTAGGCATAAACTCGTAGACAAGTAGAAGTTCTCTTTTCTCATGACACCAGCCGATGAGTTGCACCAAATGTTTGTCTTAGCCGGCTAATGATCCTCACTTCTGATGTGTACTCTTTTACTCCTTGCTTGGACTCCCTTGAAACCCTCTTAACAGCAATATAGGAATTCATTTCCCTGATATATCCTTTATAAACACCCCCAAACCCACCCCGGCCAAGCATCTCTTCATGTGAAAAGTTATTTGTACATCTAGCTAACTCACTGTACAAGAACTTCTTTGGTCCTGCGCCTCTTTCAAATTCATTAGTCATGGATCCATCAATCACATCATTTTCATATTCTCTCACGTTTCTCATTTTCCAAAATTCAAACAATACCAAAACAGATACTGCAACCAAAACACAACCACCAGTAACCAATCCAATCACAACTCCCGACTAATTTTTGTTAGGTGCACGCTTTGGCGAGGCTACCTCTGGATCTGTTATGTTGCCATTATTATCTAAAGAAGTAGTAAAATTCCAAGAATAGATGTTGTGTAATGCAAAGTTGCGTCCTGCTCCACCTGTGAAGACAAAAGTGACCCATTGAGGCAAATATTCCCTCAGATCAAGATTGTGAAATACACTCTGCAGGACGGTGACAATGGTATTCCCTTGGAGTTGGAAACTAGTGAAAACAACACTAACATTCTTTGAAGTGGAATTATAAGTAATCCAGACATCAGTGCTCCTACCATCTGGGATGCCACTAAACCAGGTTCCTCTAACAACAGATTCCATATAGTTGATATCAATACCTACATGATCACCTTGTGGATCATATGAGTTTTCATAGGTATCAAACTCCACAGCAACAAATGGATTAGTCGACGTATTCTTATCACTTGTTAGGCCAAAGCTGCTAAATATGATTACGTTCTCTGGAATTCTTGAACCTGAAGGTGCAAGGAAGAAGGCAAGACCAAATCCATATCCTTTTTTGCCTTGTGAATTTATTCTAAAGGAGAAGTTGGTACTGAAATATGTGACATTTCCAGAGGCCTTGTCCCAGAGATGAAGCAGTTTCGAATATGTGGCTCGGCCTACGCTTGCATTTAGACCCCGATCAGCCTGGTTTGTGATGAGTTGAATAGCACCATTTTCTGAATGGGCATCTCTCTCGTATGTTACATTTGGATCATTGTGTCTAAAAGTATCAAAATTGAAGGACAGTGGAGTGACAATGGGGATTATGATTAGAGGGAAAGCAAGGTATTTGAGAGCAGATAAAGAGGCAAAAACAACCATAGTTTGACAAATTGTTTATCAGATTGTTAAGACAACTGAAAAACAATCATTATATATGTTGGACATTTCAGCAACGAAAAATAGTGCACTAACAGCAACGAAAAAATTAAAGATTGTCTATTTGTTTATCCTTTCGAACACTTGTAATATTTATTTACTTATCGTACTGCTTTACAATAGCAACCAACAATTTAAGACAAGATTGTATTGTAATAGTATTAGTGTTCGAAAGATGTCGGTCAAAAGTTGTGGGACCAAATCTGAATATGGCTGTGGTTTTTTGCTTGAAGAGAGTGATGATGATGTTGTTGAAGTTCAACGTGTTCATGGTGTCACCGCTCCTGAGAGTGGTGGGAACAAGCGCTCACGAGAGGCTGAGGATGTCAACTGGGAGAAGAGGAGAAGGCTGAAGATGTGGTTCTATCTTGCAGCAGAAGGCCTACATCTGTCCCAGACAAAGGATCCGAATAATGGTAAGGAGGAAATGGACACTCAGTCCGATGAAGTGACTGAAGTGGGCCAGAATCTGAAATTGGGATAAGTAATTTTTCTTCCTTGTCAAGAATAAGATTAAATAATGTCTGATTAAAATGGCTTAAAGTAAGGAGGACTATGAAAATGTTTTCCGAAAAATTTATATTCCTTACGCTTTAAAATCAGAAGTTTAATCTCTTATTCTTTCCCGTTTAAAGATTGGACTTTGTAAACGACTTAAAAAGATCCGTTCTTTTAAGTGTAATTATTAAAAGTGTGTAAAGTATGTTCGCACATACGATGGAGAAAGATCCACTAACTGTGCGAAAATTGTTACCACTCTTAAGTAAGCGCCAAGAATTGTCTGGGCACCAATCATAACGGAAGAAGTCTAAAAGCTAAAGACGTTGAGCCTGTCACACTATTTGGCATAAAATCTTTCATAGGATGATATTGGACACTCAGTCATACAAAGCCTCCGGGAGACTGGAGTGGGCCAAAATTCCTTTGACATGATGATATTGGACACTCAGTCATACAAAGCCTCCGGGCGACTGGAGTGGGCCAAAATTCCTTTGATATGATAATATTGGACACTCAGTCATACAAAGCCTCCGGGCGACTGGAGTGGGCCAAAATTCCTTTGATATGATGATATTGGACACTCAATCATATAAAGCCTACGGGCGACTGGAGTGGGGCCAGAATTTATTTCATAAGAAAGATAATGGACACCTAATGTGGTGGGCCAGAGTTTCCAGGTCTTAAATGATCTGATGGCCTAAAGAAAGGCAGAAAAGAAATTGGACACTCTGTCTGCCAAAGCAACTGGAGTGGGCCAGAGTATCCAGATCACATATGATCCAGTTACGCCATATCCACGGGCAAGAGGTTGTTCATGTGAAGCAACGCCACCTCTAAAGTATAAGGGGTTAGAGAGGTTGTCCTCAATAGGACTTCAGGGAATGGGATCACTCTAAGATGAGGTGATACATGTCCCAAACTTGGTTTAAGGGACGTTGTTGGTCAAGCTGGTTTGAGACTAGTCCAACAGGTCTGTAATGACTAAGAATGGTACAGTATGTCTGTAGCCACATGAATGATATATTTGTAATCCATGCATCTATGCCATCATAGATTAAGACACGTTAAATAAAAAGTCATTCAAAAGCTAGCGAAGTTGAGATTGTTGCCTTCTGTCGACGTAAACCCTCAAAATAAATGTGAGGTAGGTGAAGAGGAAAAATCACCTTTCCAAATTCCATCAAAGAAATAGCGAAAGAAGTACCGCTCCTCTAGAACTAAGTCACACCTACTTGGGTGATTTGAAGTTTATACAAAATAGAGGGGGGAGACAAGTACGTTGTGACCTTCATTGATGATGGTACAATGTATTGTATCCTTTGTTTATCAAAGAGCAAAGATGAAGTTGTTGAAGCGGATAAGCGCTACAAAGCAGAAGTTGAAAACAACTAAGCCTATGGATTGAGAAATTCGTAGTGATAGAGGGGGAGAATGTGAAGTATCATTTATTAAACGACTGCTCATTACTCACCTCAGTCTAACGGTGTTAGCCAAGCGCAAAGCCGTACGCCCAAATTATGTTGGGCAAGGCGATCCTTACCGCTAATGCGATTCTCAACAGAAATACGCATAAGGATAAGGATAACTCTCCGTGTGAAACATGGAAAGGATCTCACATACAAAAGTTGTGATGTAGGGTGGTTTGGTAGAAGTTGGAATACCGAAACAAGTCAAGTTGGACCTAAGACTGTAGATTGCATATCCACTGGATCTGCAAATAACAGTTGTGCTTATCGCCTCTTGGTGTCAAAGAATGTTGAATTCTTTGAAGATAACTTTCCTTGAAAAGGAAAAAGAAGTAATTGCTCAAGGTTAACAAGAACCCGCGAGGGCCTGACTGTCCGGAACTAGACGTTCCATATCTATAGGACTCGAAAGTTGCCGCATATCCGGAACTTAATATTCCAGATCTGCAGAACTCAGGGATTCTAGATGATGAACCGAGATGGAGCAAAGAAGGGGACAAAGACTTGTTCCAGTCATTCTAGCTTGTATGGTTGAGAATGAACCATGGACAATTAACAAATAATTGTCATCTCCAAAAGCGCTACTTTGGAAAGAAGCTACAAAGAGAGAAATAGATTCCATCACATAGAACCATACTTGCGTAAGGTTGATCTTCCTCCGGGAAAAGAACCTTTGGGTTGTAAAATGTGCTCCCCTGTGAGTAGTTTAACATCCAGGGCCATTGCAGTCTTGCGTGGCGTGGATGTTGAAACAGTGTTCCTAATCGGAGAGTTGGAAGGGGAGAATCAGAGTTGGTTTGCTGGACTGTTGGGCTTCTTCTTGAACTTTCATTTTGGTCCCTAAAATGTTTACATTTTGGTCCTGGAAGTTTCTTTTAAAACAAAAACAATGAATCTGACCACAGAAACATCGACTCTGAAGTTAGAAAGCCAACAGTTGGAGAATTAACAGTCTGAAAGTGAAAGTCATATTGAAACAAAGTCTCGATATGAAAGATATGGGTATCACAGATGATAGTCTCATTGAAGCCACCAATGGATATGAATCATAGAACTAATTGGAATCATGGTGCACCCATAGACAAGGAGTGATATGCACAGGTCACATGTAGTTCAATGTATTGTACACACTACAACCGACCTGGTATCGGCCTACATATCAGATTAGTTGAACTAAGGTTCACTGATGATCTTAATAAATGATCAATAGAAGGCGTTAAGTCGGATATGACGATATCTAAATTATTTACTTATCTACGGATTATAGTATTCTGGATGTCCAGCGGTTCTGGGAGAACACAATGACGCAAACTGGACATCAGATATGAAGAACACCAATGCCATAAGTAAATGTGTATAGTGGGTCTTGGAAAATCCTCTAAGCAAACTTGCATCGGCTGATTCATGATGGAATCAGAGTTTATCGCTTTATACAATAGTGACAAAGGGAACGTTTCCGCCGGAGGGGTTTGTCTCCATGGAAAAAGTATTCACTACTGCTTACAGCGCCTTCATTCACTCGTATTGCTACTTCGGAACAGTTCAGCGGACACGTGGAGTCGAACGTCTCTCTACAAGATGATGTGTTTTTTCCACAATTGCAATTGACTATAGAAAGAGGAAACCTTCATTTTTGCTGCATTCTTAAGACTTCCAAGCAAGATGAGTCGACGTCAGAAGTATGAAAGAGCTGAAGTGATTATTAAAGAATTAGGCCTGGAAAGGTATGTGAGCTACCTTTCCATGAATGGACGCCAAAAAAAGCGTGGTTTTGTGATTGGAAAGTACGTCGAATTTTTGTTTGCAATGCGATATAAAGTCTAGTCTTTATAGCTTTAAGGAAAAGAGCTTCTTTTCAATCAACAGAAGGAAGTATGAAAAGCATACTCTTTGTTTTCCTCTACACCTGTATTTCGGGTTGACCCACCACAGTCCTCCATCTTTCTTTAACAAACCTTGGGGAAAGCCTACCAATGGGGCGGACTTGGGAAGAACTTGCACAGGAGATCCACAAGGGGTTAGATGGTTTCGCTCGTTATAGGACTTGACCAAACATCTCACGACATGAGCTGACGACAACCATGCAGCACCTGTATGAAAGTAAGTACCATCCCGTTAAGGACAGGTTTTCTTGTTCATATGTCAAGAGCTGGTAAGGTTTTGCGCGTTGTATCTAATTAAACCACATGCTCCACCGCTTGTGCAGGCCCCCGTCAATTCCTTTGAGAGGTTGGTGACATAACTAATATGAATCGCATTTTGGGGAATCTTTCTTCTGGTGAAGCACCTTGGAATCTCGTTGACAAGCATGACAATGGATTCGACCTCTTGTGAAATCGGTCGTTCAAGCTCTTTCCTACCCTCCATCTATTCATGCTTGACTTTCTTCAAAGAAGCCTTAGTTGCTCCCTCGGTGGGATAATGTTGAGCCAAAAGATCTCGATTCAAGAGAAATTCATGAGGAAGTGGTAGCTCTTTAGGATCTACTCCAACCTTTAGAAATTGCAACATCGGTAAAGATAGATGTACTTGATTACCCACCCAAGAAAGAGACCCAAGTCCTAGTAGACCTGCCAAATGGTGATTCTAGTAGTGAAAGAAAGCCTATGAAATAAGTTGAGTAACTTCATGACTCCTTAGAGGACGTCCCTTATTGGGAGAAACCAGTGCCTTCAGCAGTTATACATTGTGGCTAGCCGGTCATCTTCAGGAAGGACACGGATGATGACTTTTGGACATATATGTCAGGATCTGTCGGAGACATAAGACCATATGGCAGTTGATCATCACAGGTGTCACTTCCTTGTTTACTAACTAAGGGACTACCCGGAGATCAAGTGTTCTGCCTGTCTAGGGGAATGGGCTTAAAACCCAAACAATACGAACCATTGCGGTGGTAACCCAACCATACTGATTGGAGATCCTAAGAATTTGGTTCAATGGTAAAACTAAGCTGCGAAAGGTTCAGTTGAGCGCTTCGGTGGAAGCAAGAAGCACTTCGGATGATGATTTCTGTACGGAAACATGAATCCAAAGTTGTTCCCGCGATAGACATTAAAGTGCTACCTGCATGGTGGGTAAAGGTTAAGCTTCCAAACCTTTAAACGATCCTCAAACGGTTGAGGTTAAGGTTGGGGAAACTTTTAATGATTCCTAACACTTGTGAAGTGGGGTATAGCAGGATACCTTGTAGGAGATCACCTATTTAAGTGTGAGGATGGCCACCTCAAATGAACGCACTTAAGAATTCAAGTATGTCCACGGCCACAACGGACAAAACCATAAGAATGAAAACGAATAAGGAGAGTTATTGTGTTGGTATCATTGTCTTGACTTACACTAAACACTGACGGTTCAAGACATCACGTTCACCGCGCAGTAAGTAAGTCCGGTGGTATTCAACTAGGGAAGGTTCAAAGCGGAAGCTACCTCTCCTGATGCAATATCTTTTCGCTGAAAGATTGCTGAAAGTAGGCACCTTGTGTGTGTGCCATAATCTCTCTTTCGTAGAGGGGATTGTTGGAAATTTGCCTTTGGCGGGGAGATGCGTCCACCCATCTTTAATGAATTAAACACTAGTGTTCCGCATGTTGGAGGCTTTGTCTCTTCACACATGCATAATCTACTAAGTGAGTAGATGACCGTAGGGCCAAGAATCGTCAAATTTCGTTGAGAAATGAAAGAGATATTGGTCCATGAAGTAAAGTGTTTAAGGCATGGAAATATGGTGTGGGACAAATATACCACATCGGTGGAAAAATGAAGAATTGCTCTCTTTATAAGTCTCTAAAGTGGTAAAGGGTTTGGGACCCCAAGGGGTATCCCATGTGTTTAAAGAAGGGAGGACCTAGATGTGCTTACGTTCAAGGCTAAGCCCACACGCGCGCCGCCGCCCGCCCATCCCGTCCGGTCTCGGTCTCGGGTCACGGGTCGTGGGTCGTGGGCTGTTGGGACTTTCTGATATTATCTTTTTTGACCCCAAATTACTTAATATTTACAGTTTGGTCCCTAGAGTTTCTGGAAAGTTGATTTTGGGAAAGACGGACTACCGTTTGGGCTATTTTTTAGAGCATTAACCAGTCATTACTTAGTTGTTAACTCCTCCATAAACAACCCTCCTTCAATGACCATAATCAGCCTCTCTAATGGCCATTAACAGCCCTTTCTAATTCTATTAACAGCCCTCACTAATGCCATTAACAGCCTTGTTTGTGGCAGTTGAGGAGTCCCTCCTCCATGCTATATATTGAGGCCTTTTGGCTCAATTGTGTGGCACACAAAAACAGAAAAACGCAGCGCAAAACAGTGATGAAAACACTGCAAAACAGTGACAAAAAACACTGCAAAACTGTAGAGAAAAACAGTGAGCAAACACACACATATACACAAGATATACACAACAAAGACACACTATATACACAGAGACAAAACAGAAGAGAAAGTCAGTCCAATAACGTTTGACGAAAACAGAAACTCTTCCTTCCTTTTCCATATCTTCAGCAAGTCAATTCATATTTGTTTTCTTCGTCAGACTCAACCTATTTGATTTGTAGTGTTGAGATTAAAGTGTTGTTTTATCTTGGGAGACTATTGCCCACTAACGTAAAAGCATATATACGGGGCAATCTTGTCTTAAGGACAGAGTGCAATCACTCGACTCAACACACAATTGTAACCATCCAGATTTGGTGTTTCTTGATTTCAGGTTATCAAGATTCAAGATTCAACAACTTTGCGACAGTTTTGAAGATTGACTATTTATTTATTATTTCGAACACTTGTAATATTTATTTACTTTCCGTACTGCTTTACTACAATAGTAACCAACAATATATATATATATATATATATATATTTATAACAAACATTTTCTTGTCTTTTCCATGAGCAGTGGAGAAGTCTTGGTCAACTTTTAGTCTTTTACCTGAGTTATTGGTACTTGAGTTTAATTCAACCTCAAAAGTTAGTTTACGGAAGTATTGTCAAGTCTATATATGGTTTACCCCAAACTATTCAAGAATTGTAGTATTCTTGAAGGTGGGGTGGCCAGTGGGCCAGGCTCAGGATCGGCAGGCCGGGTTTGGTGGGATCGGGTCGGGGCAGGACGGGGAAAGGGCGGGATCGGGTCGGGTCGGGTCAAGCGGGATTTGCAGAAGTCCCACCCTGATCCAGATCCCGTCGGGATCCCGGGCAGTTTTTTTTTTCCACATAATTCAAAAAATAACATATATATATATAAACTCAATAATTAAACAATACAAGATAGTGTAATAAAAACATCTCAAGACTATTTTTGTGTCTCTTATATTATTTAATAGACATATGATTTTTTTGTAATACAAATACAATTGTCAAAATTGCAACTTTGTGGTGTTGTTCAAAAGTTGCAAATTACATAGTAAAATTGCAATTAAAAAAATTACATTCTGGAAAAAACCTGTTCTAGTTTCTTGATAATTTCTTGTGGTTCTTCGGTTGGAATTGGTATTTGTTGGTCAAATTGCTCCACGTCGCTTCCACCACATTTGGATAAGATTTCGTTGTAGTTTCCGTCTTCTTCTTTTTGATCTCCGGTTGACCGCACCTTCTCCACTCCGCTCGTATCCAATCTCTGAATAATACTACAATCTCCAAGTTGTCTCCGGCTAATGAGTGTCTGTGCTCTCCTATTTGATATCTGCCGGCAGAAAAAGCGCTTTCAGACGTCGTTGATGACGCTTGAATGTTCAAAACATCTCGGGCCATCATTAAAAGTGTCGGAAAGGTCTTCTCATTCCCCCTTCAGTATTTCAGCAAGTCTTCACGTCATTCTTCATTGAGAACTGCTTGGTACGGTACAGAACCTTGCAAAACAAAAATATCGAACTCGCTAATTTGGTTAGTAGCGGTACGACCGCACATTATATTTCTGAGGCTTTCAATACTAGCCGCAGAAACAACATGTCTTTTGTGTGGTTGTGTTGAAGAAGAAGAAGATGGTATGGAAGCTGGTAGGTTACTAACACTTTCTTGTTGGTAAAACCTATATACTTTTTTGCATTGGTCTTCTACGCTAGACAACACTTCTTCTTTAGTTTGTTCAATAGGTGGCGGGTGATTTGGGATTTTGGGACTTGGAGGTGGTAGTACTTCTATACGATCGTAAATAGTTTCAATAAGTGATTTAGTACCTCTATTTTAATAGCCGGATTTAGTACAACACCAATAATATAAATAGTGGGAATATGAATAAAATATTTTTTTTATTTTGATAAATATTTTTTTAATGGCTGCCATATAAGCTGGTTTTTCCATATATTCACTAAGTAATAAAAATATTAGAGCTATATAAAACAACATAGTTGAAATAGTACGATAATATATGAATATTATTTTGTTGCTTGAAAAATTTCTCTAAAAATACTATAAGTCGGAAATTTTACCCAATCGCTATCTACAACCATATCAGCTGAATTTTGATTATGAGAGTTAAAAAATAAAGTTATAGGTTTTCTATAGTCATAAGCAACAAGTAGTTGCTCGTATAAAGAATTCCACCTAGTGGGTACTTCTTCTGGAATTTTTCTACAAGGTAGTTGGCAATCGTGACAAGTTTTTTTATATTCTTTTCTTAGTTGTATTCTATTATTTTTAAAAATAAAGTTTATAGCAAATTGTATTTTACTAAGAATGTCTTCAAAAAGTGATAGACTATCCTTTACAATTAAGTTATATATATGGCACACACATTTTATATGAAAATGATCTCGATAAGATGGAGTTAAACTACTTTTTAAAATTGTAATAGCGTAATTGTTAGAAGAAGCGTTATCTAATGTAATAGTCATAATTTTATCAGTTATTCTGTAATAATTGCACACTTGATAAATATTTTCTGTAATAAAAGTACCAGTGTGCCTATCATCTATATATCTATACGCTAAGATACGTTTTTGCATAGACCATTTATAATCTATCCAATGACAAGTTACCGTTAAATAATCATGGCTATTAGTACTACGGCCTATATTAGAAGTGATAGCCACTTTGCCATTAAAATGATATAATGAATAACGTAAATACTATTGATATTCATGTGCGAATTTAAATACACCTCTCTTAACAATTGATCTAGGAAAACCGTTAAAAACAGGATAACACATATCTCTAATTGTAATGAATAAAACCGGGAGATGAAGGAAATGAAAAAGGCAAACCCTCCACAACAATTAATTTTGCAATTGCTTCCCTATATCTATGTTTATTATATTTAGGGCCTACAATTCCCCCCGTCAAAGGGTTAATTTGACCTTGTACTTGGTCCAGGATAGTATCAGTATGTGAACCTTGTCCCAATGGAGCGGACGTTTGCGCACCCGATTTTGAAGCCTCGTATTAGGCATACCTAGCTGGATGAGCCATTGCTACATGTCTCATTAAACCCCCCGTCTCACCGTGACCTTTTCCAGTTTTAAATTTTAAAACATCTTTACAAAATTTACATCTAGCTACTTGATTCTCTACGTCCATATCAAAAAATGTCCATTCATCTGATTTTAATGGTCGTTTTGTTGGACCTCGTCTCATACTAGGGGGAATATGAGGCATTTCAGTTGAAGGTGCACTAGTGGGTGTGTTGTCATCTACATTAGTGGGTGTATCATCGTCTAAATTAAAGTCTTCTTGAGTTCTAGAAAATAACTCCTCGTCTAAATCTAATGGTATTGTAGGAAAATGTTCAGTATCAACAAAATCATCCTATGTAGGAATAGGATTCTGTCTAGAAATAGGACCCATGCCCTTGTTTCCCCTACTAGAAGAAGCATGACCCCTACCCGTAAGCATTCCCTTAAATCATTCCATTATAAATTTATAATTATACTAATAAATAATTAAAGTAAATAAAATTAAGTGCGCTAAATAAAATAAACAGACAATAATAATTTAATGAAGGAACGAATGTATCAAACGTCGACGTAACGTCGACGTGTAATTGAGATGTTGATAATTGAAACTTTGCTCGATGGAAGATCCTCAAGCTAGTTGCCAACTTCACTCCCAAATGAATAAATATATTTGAATATTTAGTAGACAATGTAGACTTGTAGAGAGAGAGATAGATTGAGTATTGAGAGATTAGAGAGATGGTAGGAAGATTGTGAATGCATGACTATCCAATCCAATTTAAGTGTGTACACGATAATTTTGTTCTTAAATGTTATTTCGGAACGACAAATGAATGTGAATTAAACCATTCAATATCTTGAAAAGGAAGTGCAACGAGGTTGAAAATACGTGGACCTAATGATCTCTATTTTTTTTTTTTGATATCTAGCTTCACGGCTTACGCTAGACTATTTCTGGAGATAGTAGCCCCGGTCCCTCAGCACTACTACCAGTAAATCGCGGGATGTGCCTGAATGACTAGGGTTTGAGAACAGAGCAACTGATATCACCTACAATGTCCTACCCCAGAAGAGAGCAAATTGCTCCCACCAGGGTTCGAACCCACGGTGCAGGCCTCCAGCTGAATTTTAAGATCCCCTCCTTTGCCATCCAGCTATGCCCCGGAGGACATCTCTGTTTCTAGACAGGTGATTGTCTATTGACTCGCCCCAGTCCAGTCCTCACGCCAATCAAAGAGTCAAAACTCAAAAGTAGTTAAGAGTTGACGTATGCATCACGTAAGGACTTCCATTTTGTATGTTTTTCACTTTTTTTTTATATCCAGCTTTCCGTCTTACGCCAGACTATTTCTGGAGATAGTAGTCCCGGTCCTTCAGCATTACTACCAGTAAATCGCGGATTGTGCCTGAATGACAAGGGTTTGAGAACAGAGCAACTAATATCACCTGCAAGGTCGTACCCCAGAAGAGAGCAGATTGCTCTCACCAGGGTTCGAATCCACGCTGCAGCCCTCCAACTGGATTTTAAGTTTCCCTCCTTTGTCATCCAGCTATGCCCCGGGGGACTGCTTTTCACATTTTTCTAACTAGACTAGATATTGAATCATTTTAAAGAAATAAAAAATAAAATGTATATCTATATTTATATCTTATTATATTATATTATATTATATTATATTATATTACTATACTAAAAGTGAGAATTACTTTAAAATTTGACTAACCAGTTTATCCTTGATAGGTAAAGAATTACTTCTTCCGTCCTAATTTATGTGACATCATTTTTTTTTATCTATTCCAAAAAGAATGTAATATTTCTATATTTAGAAACAATTTAACTTTATGAGATGATTTATAGTCACATATTTATATAAGATTTGTTTTGGACCACATATTTCAAAAGTGTTTCTTTCGTTTTTAAATATCGTGTCAAGTCAAATGATGTCACATAAATTGGAACGGAGAAAGTAATTCTGAGCCTTAATTTATATTTTAGCTTTCTCTCATCTTTTACGTACTAATTGTGGAACATTGATTTGTCTTACATTCCAATTTTTTCCCTTACATCTTTCACGAATAATTAGCTCTAAATATGTTAGATTTTAATCATAACTGTTTTAAGATATCTTTTTACCTGCTTTCTTTTACCCTATAAAGTGCACACCAATTATCGAAGCACTGCATCATACAGAGTAATCCCTCCATTTTAATTTATGCGATATACTTTCATTTGATACGCACTTTAATAAATAGAAGAAGATTTTTTAATCTTATGGTCTAAAATAAGATATTTGTGTAGTTATAGATCATCTCATTTTATTTTGCATAAAAAGTAAAGTTTAAAGTTAAATTATTCTAAAATAAAGAAATATGTCATTTTTTTTTACAAACTAAAAAGCAAAGTCATCATTCTTTTTGAGAAAGAGAGTATTTCTTTTCACAAAAAACTCATCCATTTTTCGCTGCTGCGTACTACATTCTGCAACAATAGGAATACTTTTTTCCTTTTCCTCTCGTACTTGTCTTTATTCACTCATGTCTCATTCCTTTTTTGTTTCTTATTTGATGTTCGTTATTGGTATTGGAGCCCCGATAAATTTGATTCGCCCCGGGTAAGATTTATTTAAGAAAAAAGTGCTTTCTAGTAGATTTTTTTTTAAATTTAAATCTGAACTTGAGTTCTTTAATTAAGAATAAAGAAACTCTATCCATACCACGATACCATAACTCTTGTTGGTCATGCCTCATTCCTATGTGTGTATGGGTTATTGTGTTCGGAAAAAAAAAAATCATGTGACTCACTCTGTTTCGAAAAGATTGACCTAGTTTGATTTGACACAAAATTTAGCAAATAAAGGAATATTTTTAAAATGCGTGGTCCAAAACAATTAGATATTTGTGTAGTTCTAAATGATTTCACAAAGTTAAATTATTTCTAAATATAGAAAATAGTCAAATCTTTTTTGGACAAACTAATAGGAAAAGTATGTCGATCTTTTTAGGAGTGATAGGAGTATTTTTTTTTTATATATAATTGGCACATTTATGTTCCCACCTCACAAATCTTTATTTGTTGTTTTTGTCCAGCTATTCATTTCTCTGTCCTCCTCATTTCCCATTTCCACGCTTGTGAGTTGCCATCTTCATTTATAACTTCTGAAAGAGCTTTTGACCAATATCATCTCTATTGTTTCATTCATATTTCCACTACATCCTTACACTATTCCACTTAACTTAAAACATCTTCTAAATTTGGAAAACTTGACCAAAAACATCACTCTGTTAACTTTGAATAATGCTATTCCACAAATTAATTTTGAATAAAGCTAATGCCAAGATAAGTTAAGTTTCCCCAATAAAAATCAGCAATCCAATAAATGTATTCTTTTTTTGGTGAACCAACTGAAAGTACAACAACAACAACATATCCAGTGAAATCTCACGACGTGGGGTCCAAGAGGGTAGAGTGTACGCAAACCTTACCTCTACCTTGATAGGTAGAGCGAGTGTTTTCGAAAGACCTTCGACTCAAGATAGAGCATAAAAGCAAGCAAAGCAAAATCAAAGCAAGAGTAAAGCAAGCAAGAACAACGGTTAGGAAAAAATTAAAGCAGTATGAAAATTGCTGGTATCAAAAGCGAATAAGCCATGATAGCGCATTCCGAAAAAGTATGCATTAACTATCACGTGTAAATAATCTAAACAAGCTTTACTAAAGGACACATATCAACAGAAAACCAGCCACAAGTGATTATAAAGTAATATTGTGTTTATTTGTATGATAGGCTAAGCAGACCTACAATAAAAGCACTACCCCTATCAGTTTGCAAGCGTAAGTAGGACTACGCTCGACTACCTACTACTCTTCTACCCTAATCCGTGTCCTCCACAACCCCCTATCTAAGTTCATGTCCTCAGTATGTTTCACTTGCGCCATATCCCGTCTAATTACCTCTCCCCAATACTTTTTTGGCCTACCTCCACCCCTCTTGAACCAGTCCATACCCAACCTCTCACACCTCCGCACTAGGGCATTTGTGTCTCTCCTCTGCACATGTCCACACCATCTCAACCTCTCTTCCCGCATCTTATACTCCACTGAGGCCACACCCACTCTATTCCAGATATCATCATTTCTAATTTTATCCCTCCTTGTATGCTCACACATCCATCTCAGCATCCTCATCTCTGTAACTTTAATATTTTGGATATGCACAGTCTTGACTGTCCAACACACAGCCCCATACAACATAGTCGATCTAACCATCATCCTATAGAACTTGCCTTTTAAGTCTTTGTGGCACCTTTTTATCGCACAAGACTCCAGATGCGAGTTTCCATTTCATCCACCCTGCCCCAATACGATGCGTGACATTGTCAACAATCTTTCCATTCCCTTGGAAAATAGACACGAGATACTTGAAGCTTCCTTTCTTTGGAATGACCTGAGTACTAAGCCTTACCTCCATGCCTGTCTCAGGGTCACTCCCGTTACTGAACTTGCACTTCAAGTATTTTGTCTTGGTCCTACTTAGCCTGAATCCATTAGATTCCAGAGTCTGTCTCCAATCCAAACCTCCAACTTAGCATTCACTCCACTGCGAGTCTCAGCAATCAGGACTATGTTGTCTGTGAATAACATACACCATGACACCTCTCTTTGGATTTGTCGCGTCAGTCCACCCATTACCAAGGTAAAGAGGAATGGGCTAAGAGTTGATCCCTGGTGCAGCCCCATAATCAGTGGGAAGTGCTCTGAGTCTCCTCCTATTGTCCGTACCCTAGTCTTGGCTCCATCATACATATCCTTGATCGCCCTAGTGTACGCCACAGGTACACCTCTAACCTCCAAACATATCCATAGAACCTCCCTAGGGACTTGTCGTATGCCTTCTTGAGGTCGATGAAAACCATATGTAAGTCTCTCTTCCTTTCTCTATACTGCTCCACTAACCTTATAATAAGATAAATGGCTTTTGTGGACGAACGCCCCAGCATGAATCCAAACTGGTTCTCGAAAATAGATGCGCCTCTTCTCACCCTCATCTCCACGACCCTCTCCACACTTTCATAGTGTTCGGGACCTGAACCGTGGTGGTGCTCTTCTACAGCTTCTTCTACTTAGGGGCTCCTCTCATATTCGATTCTTTTTCAATAGAATCTTTTGCATTCACAAGTTCCGTCGTTCCCATCACTTCTTACTTAATGGTTAGGTCCGAAACTTCTTGAATAAAAAGAATACAATTAAAAAAATAATTGGAATCGTTCCGAAGAGAATATGTGTCCCGGCACTGCACAAATAAGATCCGGTTATATATCATATATGTGGGTACATATTGTGTATCAAGAACAAAAAAATGCGGATATGGTCGAATGGTAAAATTTCTCTTTGCCAAGGACGCTTATACCAAGCCCACAAGCTTGAGTCTTCAACCAAGACTCGTTGTTCACTTGCCAATTGCATCACCAACTGGTCAAGTGCTCAGCCCGTCAAGGTCTCTGCCAGTAGCGAAAGTTTCAACCGAAAATGGCTTAACAGCTTGATACCCCTATAGTTGTTACAACTCTAGATATCACCTTTGTTCTTGTACAAAGGGATCATTGTAATAAATTATTATTTTTCAAATATGGGATTGGGAGTTACATTTACTCATCTGAATTTGAGGGTTCAGTCTCATTCTTTGTCTTTTTCAAAATCAAATTTACAATAAAAAGAATCTAACTTTATTACAAGAATTTACTAAAAAAATGTAGTGATTGTGTATTTAGGCAGTAAACCAGTAAAATATGTTAGAAATTTTTATTCGGTGGACTCGCATATTTATATAATTGTACATAGATATACTATTTCCTCCATCCAATTTTACTTGTCATATATTGACTTTACACACCTATTAAGAAGTCAAAAATAGAATGAAAAATTTATTATATTACCTCTAATTATTACTAATTATCTAATGATTGAAATTAATTAAAAATTACCAAAAAGGTGCAATTGACTAATTAAGTAATGGCTTCCAACAATTCGCATATTCCCCATAAAAAGTAGTGTTGGGAAAAGAAATTGAAAAATTTGACTTATTAATTGTTAAGGGTAAAATAGAAAAAAAATAATAAATTATCTCTTAATTTTCTAAAGTAGATAAGTAAAATTGGACAACTATTTTTAGTATATTGGACAAGTAAAACTAGAAGAAGGGAGCATCAATTAAAGACGCCCATTTTATATGGGTTATATATAAATCTTATGTTACAAAGTATGAATTTTATATGCATAGAAACCTAGTTAACTCTTTAGTTATAATTGATGAATTCATAACTTATCATTTTTTTTAAGAGTACACCTCTTCTAAAAGAGGACACCTCTTCTGAAAGGTTACTTTTGAAGAGTTATGTCTCTTCCAAAGAGTTGTCTTACTATTATATATATGATTGTGGTCCCTAAGTATATTACCAATTTCTTTTCTTCTCTGTCCCACTAAGTAAATTCTATAAAGAAATTAACAAAACTTAGAAGGTCATCATTTATTTATATCGATTCTTACCATGGATCAAGGTAAGTGTCCTTTCTATTATTTTAGTATTTATCATTGTTTATTAATTTACATGTGATCTTGGTTGGATTAAATTTAATTTCCATCAAATGAAATCAGATCACTGTCTTGTTAGATCATTAGACATGATTTTAAGTATATTAAAATTAAATTAAGATACGAAAATACCGTATTTTTCAAAATTGAATAAAGTTTCCTGCCTGTTTTTTTTTTGGATGGCAGAATAAAGTTCATTTGTTCATTGAATTCTCCTCTATGTGTATCGTGATTCATTCTGGATTTTTTGTTTTCAAGTTATCTTTGATTTCACAAACGTTGTTCTAATTATTAAAGAAACATTCGTTTAAAAGTACACCTTTATGATGTGGTTTCGGTTTCTGTTTGCCCCTTTCATTTTTTTTTCATTCTTTCCTTTTCTTTTTTGAGCAAAGGTATAAATATACCCCTTAATTTTGTAATTTAGAGTAGATATACCGCTCGTTAACAAAGTGGTGAATATATATCCCTGCCGTTACAAAATAATGATACATTTTTGGTTCACAGAATTTTTTTTAAAAATGGGTAGACTTATTTTTTTAAAGCCACATAGATATTTTTTTAAACAAATCAGACCCGATCCACCACAAAATAAATTATCATGTGATTTTAAAACAATATTTCTACTTAAAAAATTGATAGACTTTTTTTTAAAGCAACGAGACATTATTTTAATTAAAAAAATAAGCTAAACGATTTTAAAAAAACCGTCAGCGAAAAGGGTATATTTGCACCATTTTTGTAACGGCAGGGGTATATTTGCACCATTTTATAACGAAAGTTGTATAAATCCACTACTTTTTAAACGAGGGGTATATTTGCTATAAATCGCAAAGTTGAGGGATATATTTGCACATTTTCCCTTCTTTCTTTAATAAAGGTTGGACTGGAAAATAATGATTGTGTTCTTTCTAAATAAAAATGTTACACCCCATAGTTTTACGTCGAATCGTGTCATTGACTAACTTTAGTATTACGGAAAGGTAGGAGATATTATGATGAGATAATGATAGTTTAAAACCTATTTATGAAAGTGTCAGGAAGTATAGAAAGAAGTTAAATGAATCGAAAATATCAAGTTTCGTCAAAAGCTCCAGACATACAGAGCAACATATGGACCATAGAATAGATATATGAGTCGTATGTCACTCTGTCTGATGGATGGGCAAGATTCAGAGAATCTTGGCCTCATATGGTCCCACATTCAGTGGACATACAGACTGTATGTCACAACATACGGCCGCATGTAGATTCATATGTGAGAGGCGGTGGAAAAATCAGATTTATAGTTGAAGCAGTGGTTCATTATTTCATTTCATCTTTCACTCTTTCTAGACCCAGATCACTCCCAAGTACTCTCCTAAGGTTCCCCTATCATCCTAGAGTGGAAACTAGGTGAATCAAGTGATTCAACTGTCGAAGAAGTCGTAGAGATTGTTAGACGATCTTTCTCTCTCTTGTGTTCGAATTGGAGGAGACTTCATAGTGAAGCAAGCTCGAGTTTGTAGTTGTTCTTGAGTTTGGAGGTAAGAAATTTCCTCTCCTATATGTTCTTGAGCTTTAAGAGTTGTAGCTAAGTTGAATAGAGTAGAACTCTCGTGTTTTGACAGAGAAAATCATGTTCGAGCTATGGAAGCCTATTGTGTTGTTTTGAAGGGGATGTTGCTTTATTTTCTAGCTAGTAGTACCTATGAGAACATGAGTATGTTGTTGTTATTATTGTTGTCTTGAAAGAAGAAGAAGTAGGAGCTTGAAAATGTAGCTTTGCTAGACGTAAACCGAGCTTGTCGCTCGTCGTACTATTATATTGAGCTATTGGTTGTGTTGTTGTATTGCTACGCCTATTGTAGGCCTGAGGAAGTAATAGAAACAAGGGAAATGTTGTTGTTTCGTTATAGAATAAATTAACTTCTATATACGATTAAGAGAATCACTCGTAGTTTGATGATAGTGTCGTTCTTATTGTGTTATAGATTGAAGTGCGGATTAGAAAGGTGGTCTTGAGTTGTCGAGCTAGAGACAGGTATGTAATGAATATCCCTTCTTTCTATAACATTATTCTGTATATATATATATATATATAAATGAAGTGTTTGCAATGAACTTGTGCCTCGTAATTAGATATCATTGGGCTGCCATTGGTTGTCCCTTGTCGGGAGTACTTTTTGCCTTAGAGTTTATCCTCCTCATTAGCTTAGTATATATAGATCTTACCGACGTAGTCCTTGGTTGAAGACAGATATTTATTGCTTTGAGCTATGTTTGATTGTTTGGCACCTTGTTGCTTATTTCACAGAGCCTATAGATGGTCTAGTATGTTATATATTTATCCCACAGAGCCTCGCTATGGCCTGGTACGTTATATTTATCCCTCAGAGCCTCGCTATGGCCTGGTACGTTATATTTATCCCACTGAGCCTAGCTACGGCCTGGTACGTTGCGTACACTACAAAGCTCTAGTGGCCCGGTGTGACTTGTGATATTTCCACAAAGCCTACTTAAGGCCTGGTACATTATATTTATCCACAGAACCTCGTCGAGGCTCAGTATTTCATACTTATCCACAAATCCTTATTTAAGGCCTACTATATTATACTTATCCATGGAGCCCTGATAGGGCCTAGTACACTGTTGATATTACTATATGATGTGAGTACGGAACAGGTAACTACATCTTCAGATTACCCTTCTATTATTGATTACAACTATTTGTACTGACGTCCCCTTGTCGAAGGCACTGCATTTTATGTGTGTAAGTTCTAGGAGACAACTAGACAGGCCACCACAATATGCACGACAAAATTCAGCTGATTGGTAATCTTCATATCATTTGGAGTTGCCATGTCTAGAGTCTGGAGTAATTTTTGAGTTGTTTATAGTTTTTTGGGTATGTCGTTGCCCTGTCCGAACCACATTACACTTGATCTTTCCTAGAGACTTGTAGATATGTCATGTGTTGTCCAGTTTGTACAGTACAACCTTGTAGGCCTGGATGTTATTTAGAGGTTTATGTTGGTATTGTCGGCCTTAGTTGTTTTGTTGTTATAAAATACATGGTGGCCTTGACAGCCCGTTTTGTATATATGTGCTTGGGTTGAATCCCCTGTGTTGATCAGCTAAATGGCTCCAGTTTTATTTCACATAGCCTTGCTGGCTTACAGAATTCCATCTTATGATGCGATTCGTCCTTGTCGGCCATAGTATGAGTTATGTATATTCAGTATTACAGATGGGTACACTCGAGCAAATAAGGCATCAGGTGCCGGCCACGCCCCTCTGGTTTGGGGTGTGACAAATTTAGTATCAGAGCACCTCGTTTCTTAAGGAGTCTACAAGCCGTGTGAAGTAGAGTCTTGTTTATGGATGTGTTGTGCACCACATTTATAAACAGGAGGCTGTGAGCCATTTAGGATTAGGTTACCCTTCCTTCTGATTCTAGAATCATGCCATAGAGTTGAGTTATAGGGAGTTTTGATTCTAACTCAAGTTTTTGATACATATTATACACAGATGCCTGTGATAACGTAGATTTATCTAGCCAAAGGGCTAATGTAATAACAGGAGAGAGTACTAGTAGAGAGCCGCCAGAGAATGCGACACCATCTGATAATCAATGGGAGATACCCCCTCAGCCATACTTGACTCCTCCACCAGCTAAGGAGCTCGTAGAACCACTCCACCCACAGTTCCTTCTTGTGTCCCATCTGATCAGGATATTAGGAGTACAGTTCAACTAGTGACCGAGCTAGTGGACACTTAGGCCTAGAGATAGACTAAAGCACCATCGAATGTTGGGCCCTCCGAGGGGCTATGTAGCTCGAGCGTACGAGAGTTCATTGCTATAAGTCCTCCAGAATTTATCGGTACAGATAGAGATGAGGACCTTTAGAATTTTGTTGATCCGTTTTATAGGATCTTTAGGGACATACATGCTTCCGAGGTTGACGCAGTAGAGTTAGTTGCCTTTAGGTTGCGAGATATTATAGTTATGTGGTATGAGTTGTGGAAACAGTACAAGGGTTAGAATGCCCCTCCAGCAGTTTAGGAGGATTTTATAGAGGCCTTCCTAGATCACTACCTGCTGATGGACATTCGAGAGGCTAGAGTTGACCAGTTCATAGCCCTCAGGCAGGGCAATATGAGTGTTAGGAAGTATATTCTTCGGTTTGATTCTATGGACATATGTGCTCTGTCTATGGTAGAGACTATGCGCACTAGAATTCACCGATTTGTGGCCAGACTTGAGACACACTTAATTGATGATTGTACTACGACATCCTTGATGGATAATATGGATATTTCTCGGATCCAAGATTACACTCATAATCTTAAGGGGCATAAACATGAGTGACGGGCTGCCCATAGGGTTGAAAGAGAGTTGCATAAGAGGGAGAGATCTGCCAGTCAGTATATAGAGACTCAAAGTGATTTCAGACCATGATCTTTTGGACGGCTGCCTAGGCCACCCCCTTCTCAGTTTCAGTCAGGACTGGGTGAGAGCTCAAGGGCTGCCGGGTCTCAGCAGTAGAGGAATTCAAGGCAAATGAGGTCATCTTCACCTTATTGTGATACTTGTGGTAAAACTCATTACGGGCAGCGTCGGTTGGGCGCTAATGCCTATTATACATATGGGTGTCGGGGGCATATGACAAGGGATTGTCTGAGTAGGGATTAAGCTGGTATGATATAGTCGATTGGTTCAGTAGCAGGATCTTCTGCTTCAGTACACCTTAAATGATATGGGTTACAACCTCCAGTTGGTAGAGGTCGATGTAGAGGTGGAGCTTCTAGTTCAGGTAGTAATAAAAAACGTATATATGTTTTAGTCGGTCGATAGGACAACGAGCCTTCACCAGATGTCATGACAATACATTGATTATTTGTTCCTATGGTGTTTATGTTTTGATAGGTCCCGGATCTACTTTATCCTATATGTCACGACCCAAACAGGAGGGCCGCGACGGGCACCCGGATCCTACCTGCCGGGTACCACTAAACACACAATCAACACCTAATCACAATTAAATACGGACTAAGCTGAAAAAAAAGTTATGTGAAATCTTAACCAAAAAGCCCAACTCATGTATATATATCTATGCCAAGACCGACAAGGCCATACATGACTACTATACATAGGACATCTAGCTACAAGCCTCTAAAGAGTATATGACTTCAAAATGTCGGGACAGGGCCCGCCATACCCATATATACATGCAAAAATATAACGTACCGAAATGAGACCGACACTCAAAAACAAGGGGAGTGCTCCAAAATCCGCCGAGTCAGCAACCTACTAACGTGGATCGGCCCCCTGTCTACGTGAACCTGCGAGTATGAAACACAGCGTCCCCCGACAAAAGGGACGTCAGTACGACTGATGTATCAAGTATGTCAGGCATAAGAAATATCATCACAAAGATACATAATAATCTGAAACAGAAACAATCGACGAAGATAGCTAATAGAAACAACCGATAGAAATAGCCGACAACACCAACAACCAACAGGAACGGCTGACTAGCAGTGACTGCCTCTGAGGACCCTAATACATATGCCTAAATGTTATGCACAATGCAAATGCGGTATACATATAAATATTGGCCACACAACGACATCTCCCTTTCCATAACAGCCTGTGTGGGCATCATTTCATTATCATATTGGCCACATAAGGGCATCAATATAGGCCTCACATGGGAATCTTTTTTTTCGTGATATCTGTACCAGCTGCAGGTGGTGACGCATATATAACGCCTTTCCCTTTTCCCCATCCCCTACATATATATAATTCATATCATATAGTAGTGTATATAACACATGTGGGTCCAGGGTAATATATAAATATAATGCAAATGAAAATGCATAAATGACAATAAAACATTTTGAGTGACATAATATCCTTGTACCTTCGGCTAACACTGTGACTATCAACATCTTTTACGTATGCCTCAATAAGGACTTAGGAACATATTTAGACATGCTTTTAACGTAGGAATGAATAAGAATAACATCTTTAACTACTAAGAGTAGAATAATTTATGGAACAATATTACGGTTACGTTTCGTTACATGGAACATGCCAAAAGAAGAAATAATTTATCTTAACATACCTTTGAATTGAACCTTCACGATGGTGATAAAATCAACCTTCTTTACCAGCTAACCTTAAATAATAATTGAACTAGCCCCTTTTACTAACTACCTACTGGAACGTTGCTTGAACAATAGTTGCAAAATATTTTGTTCAAGATTATTTGCTGAACGGTTTTCTCTAAACCAAACATTTAACAATGAATTGCTTTATCACTTAGTGAATTAGCTGGTACATTTTTTATTTATTTTTTGTTCTACTAAATAGAGTGAATTGCTAAGGTGCAACATTTAACACTTCTTTAAATAAACATGGGGCTTCACATGTTACTTTCCCCTTAAAAGATGCCTTGACTCACTAGTAAATGCCATTAATGGACTCTCATAATATTGTCTCCCACTTAGCCATTTAGTTTCTCTAATTGCCGCCACATCAAATGGGTGGACGATATCCACCCCAAAATTTATCCTCTAACTAATTTACTAGTCACCCACTAACTCTTGTCCCTCACATTATTAATCAATCACACACATAATTAATTTCGTGATCCAAATTCACTTAAATCTTAATAACTTATAAGACCTTCATATACTCAATGTCATAATTTTGTGATATGACACTAGTCCATAACCTCTTTGGGGATATACAACCAATACCATTAATCCCCGTCATCACAGTTGTTACGTCCAAAATTATTTTGGTATTTTATCCTTTTATATACTAATCTCTTTGTTAGCATACGTAAATATAACATAAATTCTCCGAGGCCCGGGTCCACTTGCATACGTTTATGTGCTCAAACCATCGCTCAAAATTACAGGATGTTACATCCCTCCCCCCTTAGAAGCATTCGTCCTCGAATGTTGGGGTGACATATCTAATCCTTGTCGCGTAACCAGCGAATACAACTACTTGTTCACAGAATCATATATTATCACATACATTACTACATCCACATCAGACTTATAGCATGAAAATAGAACTCACCTTATGTTTCTCTTGGAACCTTGGCGTTGGTCTGGAATAGATATGGATATTTGTGCATCATTTCTTCTTCCGACTCCCATGTCATTTCTTCTACATTATTATTCCGCCACATAACTTTTACGGAGGCTACTTCTTTAGTCCTCAGCTTGCGGACTTGCCGATCTAGGATAGCAATAGGAACTTCTTCATACGATAAGTCCTCTGTGATCTTCACATCATCAATCGGTACAATCCAGGAAGGATCTCCAATACATGCTCTCAACATGGAAACATGGAAAATTGGATGAACAAACTCCAACTCCAAAGGCAAGTCCAATTCGTAAGCTACATGACCGATTTGTCGAATTATACGATATGGTCCAATGTACCTTGGACTAAGCTTTCCTTTCTTCCCAAATCTCATTACACCCTTTATAGGCGAAATCTTCAAAAAGACCCAGCCATCTACCTGGAACTCTAAGTCCTGCCATCGCACATCTGAATATGACTTCTAATGACTTTGAGCCGTCAACAGTCATTCTTGGATAACCTTCACCTTCTATATGGCTTGGTGTACTAAGTCAGGCCCAAATAATTCTGATTCGCCTACCTCGAACCATCCAATAGGAGATCTACATTTCCGTCCGTACAAAGCCTCGTATGGAGCCATTTTAATGCTAGCATGATAATTATTATTGTACGTGAACTCAATAAGGGGTAAATGATCATCCCAATTTCCCTTAAAGTCTAATACACAAGCTCGTAGAATATCCTCGAGCGTCTGAATCATACGCTCGACCTGTCCGTTTGTGTGAGGATGAAAAGTTGTGCTAACATTAACTTCGGTGCCTAAACCTTTCTGAAATGACTTTCAGAACTTAGTTGTAAACTGAGCACCTCGGTCAGATATAATATAAATAGGCACACCATGAAGGAAAACAATCTCCTTCACATACAACTTCGCGTAGTCCTCGGCTGTGTAGTTAGTTTTGATCGGCAAGAAATGAGCTGATTTGGTCAGTCTGTCAACAATTACCAAAATACAATCAAATTTACGATAAGAACGAGGTAAACCCGTAATGAAGTCCATATTAATCATTTCCCATTTTCACATCGAAATCTCAATGTTCTGAGTCAAGCCACCGGGCTTTTGGTGCTCTATTTTTACTTGCTAACAATTGGGACACTGAGCTACAAACTCCACCACGCTCCTCTTCATGTCGTTCCACCAATAGATACCCTTGAGATCATGATATATTTTAGTAGATCCAGGATGAATGAAATATTGTGAGCAATGGACCTCCATCATAATTCTATCTCATAATCCTGCTACATTTGGAACACATAAATGGTCCTGGTGCATGAGAGTTCCATGTTCGTCAATCTCAAAGGTTATGGTCTACTTCTGTTGAATACTCTCTCTGATCTTTCTCAAATTGGGGTCTTCCCACTGTCGTTTCTTAACTTCCAATATAAGGGACGATTCTGACATATTATGAATCACAAAACCACCATCCTCCGAATCCCTTATCTGGACTCCCAAACTAGCTAATTGATGGAGCTCTCTTAGTAACTCCTTCCTCTTGACCTGTACCGGAATCGAGCTGACTATCGATTTACGACTGATCGCGTCTGCTACAACATTAGCTTTACCGGAATGATATAAGATGTCCACGTCATAATCCTTCAATAATTCAAGCCACCTTCTCTGCCTCAGATTCAACTCCTTCTATTTAAATATGTATTGCAGACTCTTATGATCCGTGAAAATGTCTACATAAAAACCATACAAGTAGTGCCGCCAAATATTCAATGCTTAGACCCTGCGGCTAACTCCAAATCGTGTGTAGGATAGTTTTTGTCATATTTTCTTAATTGCCTTGAAGCATAGGCAATCACTTTACTATATTGCATTAACACACATCCTAAACTTGCTCCCGAGGCATCACAATACACAACGTAACCTTACGGACCCTCTGTAAGAGTAAGGACCGGTGTCGATGTTAGTCTATCTTTTAACTCTTGGAAACTCCGCTCACAAGCATCGGACCACTGGAATTTTATGGCCTTTTGTGTCAACTTTGTTAATGGTGCTGATATGGTAGAAAACCCTTCTACAAACCTCTTGTAATAGCCGGCTAAGCCCAGAAAGTTGTGAACCTCTAATGGAGTCGTGGGCCTCGGCCAATTCTTCACTGCTTCAATCTTCTGAGTGTCAACCCTTATACCATCGTCTGACACTATATTACCAAGGAAAGCCACTAAATTTAACCAAAATTCACACTTGGAAAACTTTGCATACAACTTATGATCCCGGAGCGTCTATAGTACTATACGCAAATGATCCATGCTCTGCTTCTGAGTGAGAGTAAACTAGAATATCATCTATAAATACTATCACAAACACATCCAGAAATGGGCGAAACACGTTGTTCATTAGATCCATAAATGTTGCTGGTGCATTTGTGAGTCCAAATGACATTACTAAAAACTCGAAGTGCCCATACCTTGTTCTGAAAGTCATTTTCAGAAACCCTTAGCTAATGGTACCCTGACCTTAGGTCGATCTTTGAGAAACATCTTGCACCTTGTAACTGGTCAAACAAATCATCAATTTTGGGAAGAGGGTACTTATTCTTGATAGTGACTTTATTCAGTTGTCGATAGTGGATACACATCCATAATGAGTCATCTTTCTTTCGTACAAATAATACCGACGCACCCCAAGGAGATATGCTAGGTCTAATAAAGCCTTTCTCAAGCAGATCATTTAATTGCTCATTTAAATCCTTCAATTCATCTGTAGCCATTATGTAAGGAGGAATGAATATCGGCTGAGTGTCTGGCAACACATCTATATCGAACTCAATTTCCCTTTCGGGAGGAAGGCCTGGAAGTTCGTATGGAAATACATCAAGAAACTCAATAACCACCAGAATTAATTGAGAAGTAGGTGATTTAGCAACGACATCCCTAGCCCGAATAAGTTGGTATATACAACCTTGGAGATCATCTTCCTTGCCTTAAGGTATGAAATAAACCTACCTTTTGGAGACGCCGTATTACCCTTCCATTCAAGGACTGGCTCGCCTGGAAACTGAAATCTAAAAATCTTTGTTTGACAGTCAACATTAGCGTAGCATGATGTTATCCAATCCATGCCCATAATAACATCAAAATCAACTATCTCTAGTTCTACCAAATCCGTTAGGGTCTGACGACTACAAACCAATACTGCACAATTCCGATAGACCCATCAAGCAACTACTGATTCACCAACTGGTGTAGATACCACAAATGGATCCCTTATCAACTCAGGTTCCATACCAAATTTACAGGCAATAAAAGGGGTGATGTATGATAGATTGGAGCTGGGTCTAATAACGCATAAATATTATGTGAAAAAATTGATAATATACCTGTAATAACATCTGGTGAAGACTCATGATCCTGTCGTCCCATCAATGCTTAAATACGGTTTTGGCCCCTACCTTTGCCTCGACCGGATAATGTCTGTTGATTCTGCCCTCACGGGCATACTGACTGGATGAAGCTGCTACAGATCCGACCAGCTGGGCTCTAACACCTCCGCCTCCTGTCGGGCATTCTTGCATAATATGACCACGTTCACCACAAAATAACACACCCTTGCTCCTTGTTGCACGATCCTAAATGAGTCTTACCATACTGCTCACATCGAGCCAACGATGGTCTCATCTGAATAGAATCCCCTCTATAATAAGACCCTGATGCTAGTGAACTCTGACCTGGTCCCGACTGAACATACCGATCAACCCTTGACCCTGAAAATGGTAATGATGCGCTAGATGCTAGGTAAGATGGTCGTCTATAAAGATGTGGCCTGGGCCCACCTCTGAACTCGCTTACGTCACCTACGGATCGAGCCCTCTTATGATGGCCTTTATCACGTTCTCGATCTACCCGTTGTTGCCTCTTACGATCCTCCAAATTTTGTGCATAAGTCGGAATGCGAGCAATATCCATACTCAGATTCAGAGAAGTCGTAGTACACCTATTGACCAAGTGCGGCCCTAAGCCAGTAACAAACCTGTGTACCTTGTCACTTATCTCAGCTATAATCGTAGGAGCATATATGTCCAATGAGTTAAACTACAAACTTTATTCTCGAACATCATACTGCCATTCTCAAGACATAGAAATCTATCCTGCCTGGCCCATCGAAGCTCGACTGACAGAAAATGTTGTAAGGAGGCCTATGAAAACTCCCTCCATCCTGCTAGTGGAGCACGAGGTCCCCTAGATTGCTCCCATGTCTCATACCAGGTCACCGCGACATCCCGTAGTCTATAAGAAGAAAACTTTATCGACTCAGTATCGGTAGCATCCATTATCCGCAAAGTACATTGTATATGATTCATAAAATTATGCGGGTCCGCGTTCAGGTCTGATCCCATGAATATCGGAGGATCTAGATTAATGAAATCCTGAGCTTTCGCGCTAGCAGCTCTATTAGAAGAACTGGGAACCTGATGTTGGGCCTGAGCGGCCACCAATCGTGTCAATAACTGTACAGTACTTCGCATATCAAGATCCACATCTAGAGTATCAAGTGGAGGAACTGGGGGTACTGCACCTCCACTAATCTCCTCCGATGGTGGTGAACTGGGGAATCATACTAAGGAGTCGCACCGTAGGTCTCACTCTGGCCCTCACTAGCGGGTGACAATCGGCTAATACCTTCACCTGCAGCTGTATCCAATGCCCTCATACTCTTGAACTTCTTCCTTGTTGTAGGCATCACTGGAATAATAAACACAAGACGGATTAGGAATGAAATTATTATAACTTAGCTCTACCGCATGTCAGGCAGCCTCCTGCTTATAAGTATGGTGCACAACATACCCATAAACAAGACTCTACTAGACACGACTTGTAGACTCCCTAGGACAGACATGCTTTGATACCAAGTTTGTCACAATCCAAATCGATGGGACGCGATAAGCACCCGAATCCTACCTACCGGGTACCACTAAACACACAATCGACACCTAATCACAATTAAATATGGACTAAGCCGAAAAAAAAGCTATGTGAAATCTTAACCATAAAGCCCAACTCATGTATATATATATCTATGCCAAGGCCGACAAGGCCATATATGACTACTATACACAGGACATCTATCTACAAGCCTCTAAAGAGTATATGACATCAAAAGGTTAAGACAGGGCCCCGCCATACCCATTTATACATGCAAAAAAATAACATATCGAAATTAGACCGACACTAAAAAACAAGGGGAGTGCTCCAAAATCCGTTGAGTCAACAACCTACTAACGTGAATCGTCGCCCTGTCTACGTGAACCTGCGAGCATGAAACGCAGCGTCCCCCAACAAAAGGGCCATCAGTACGACTGATGTACCAAGTATGTTAGGCATAAAAAATATCATCACAAAGATATATAATAATCTGAAACAGAAATAGTCGACGAAGATAGCTGATAGAAACAGCCAACAAAACCAACAGCCAACAGAAATGGCTGACTAGCAGTAACTACCTCTGAGGGCCCTAATACATATGTCTAAATGTTATTCACAATGCAAATGCGGTATACATATAAATATTGGCCACACAAGGGAATCTTCCTTTCCATAACAACCTTTGTAGGCATCATTTCATTATCATATTGGCCACACAAGGTATCAATATTGGCCTCACATGGGCATCTTTCTTTTCCTGATATTTGTACCAGCTGCAGGTGGTGACGCGTATATAATGCCTTTCCTTTTTCCCCATCCCCTATATATATATATATTCATACCATATAGTATTGTATATAACACATGTGGGTCCAGCGTAATATATTAATATAATGTAAATGAAAATGCATGAATGACAATAAAGCATTTTGAGTGACATAATATCCTTGTACCTTCGGCTAACACTGTGAATATCAACATCTTTTATGTATGCCTCAATAAGGACTTAGGAACATATTTAGACATGCTTTTAACATTGGAATGAATAATAATAACATCCTTAACTACTAAGAGTAGAATAATTTATGGAACAATATTACGGTTATGTTTCGTTACGTGGAACATGCCAAAAGAAGAAATAATTTGCCTTAACATACCTTTGAACTGAACCTTCACGATAGTGATAAAATCAACCTTCTTTACCATCTAACCTTATAAAATAACGGAACTAGCCCCTTTTACTAACTACCTACTGGAACGTTGCTTGAACAATAGTTGCAAAATGTTTTGTTCAAGATTATTTGCTGAACGTTTATGTCTAAACCAATTATTTAAAAATGAATTGCTTTATCACTTAGTGAATTAGCTGGTACGTTTTTTTTGTTATTGTTCTACTAAATAGAGTGAATTGCTAAGGTGCATCATTTAACACTTCTCTAAATAAACATAGGGCTTCACATGTAACTTTCCCCTTAAAAGATGCCTTGACTCACTACTAAATGCCATTAATGGACTCTCATAATATTGTCTCCCACTTAGCCATTTAGTTTCTCTAATTGCCACCACATCAAATGGGTGGACGATATCCACCCCAAGATTTATCCCCTTATTAATTTGTTAGTCACCCACTAACTCTTGTCCCCCACATTATTAATTAATCACACACATAATTAATTTTGTGATCTAAATTCACTTAAATCTTAATAACTTATAAGACCTTCATATACTCAATGTCATAATTTTGTGTTGTGACACTAGTCCATAACCTATTTGGGGATATACAACCAATATCATTAATCCTCGTCGTCACACTTGTTACGTCCAAAATTATTTCAGGGTTTTATCCTTTTATATACTAATCTCTTTATTAGCATACATAATTATAACATAAATTTCTCGAGGCCGGGGTCCACTTGCATACATTTATGTTCTCAAACCATCGCCCAAAATTATGGGATGTTACACTATATTACTCTATATTTTGCGAGGAAGTTTGGTATAGCACCTAAGTTGTTAAGTAAGCCGTTCGTGATGTTTACATCAATTGGTGAGTCAGTCATTGCTAGAAGAGTCCAGTAAGATTATACGATAGTGATATATAGCCATCAGACCTCAGTTAATCTTATTAAGCTAGAAATGGTCGATTTCGATGTTATTATGGTTATGGATTAGCTAGCGTATTGCTATGCTAATGTTGAGTATAGGACAAAGATTATTTGGTTTAGTTTCCCGGATTATCCAATCGTGGAATGGAAAGGTTGTACAACAACCCCTAAAGGTAGGTTTATTTTCTACTTTAAGGCGAGAAAGATGATTAACGATGAGTGTATTTATCACCTTGTAAAACACTGTATGCAGATTTGATACTACCAGAAAAAGGGTAGAAGTGGAAGTGATTAAGAATAATTGCGGATAGTTTTAAAATGCCCAAGATCATACAAGGATACATAATAATGAGCTTGTAGCTTAACATGAACGAGAAACTTCATTTTAGAAGGATATTAATAAAGGATGTTATCTAAGAGACGAGAGAGGAGAATTTACTCTGAATATAGTGGTTTAAGCATGAATATGTATCCAATAAGGAAATACATCAACATTTTATTGTTAGAAGTGCTGGTTGAATAAAGAACCAAGATCAGAACCTGGAATGGAGCTTGAGGCTAGGTATATATGAAGCCCCAAGATGATGAAGGTTGATGTAAATCGATGCAGTGTAATGCACATATTCGGAATGAATAAGGAAATGAGGTCGTCCACACTTAAGATCAGTTTAGGAAGCCACGAAGAACTATGGACCCATGATTTAGGGTCGGCAACAATGAGTATGTAGTTAAGATATGGCATGACATATTTTATAATTGTAAGAATCTCCATGATACCTTCAGGGAGTAATAGACGAATGCGGAATGAGCTTTTCCTATTAATGATAAAGGCGTCATCCAGGATGAATCAAGATAGTACAGAGACTTATAAGTCCTCTTAAAGAGAGTAACGATTCTTGGGATTAAAAAAGCAAGTAAAGACGAGCCCAAATGGTATAGTAGAGTATGGACTTCCCCGAAAGAGAGATGTTTCAAAATTTAAGACTTCAATGAAAGCATATTCCATGAAGGTGGTAGAAAAGCGAGAATATGGAGTTGCTTCAACATCGCCTCTATGTAGTGGTAAGGAAATGGCAATGCGAGGATTTAAGATCAGTTCTATTGAAAGAGAAAGTTACATGGCGAGAAGAGCCAATGTATGAGCTAACGAGATGATCCGAGTTACCTAGACCTGATTCGGTCCACCAGACTATAAAGGAAGTAAGGCTCCTTCAGGAGTGATTATGGACAGCCCATAGTTACAAGAAATCACATAATGATGTGTGAAGCCGAAACTTAAAATTTTATGAGTGATGTTTGAGTCTTCTTGAGAATGTCACCTATGAAAGGCGTATTAAGACTTGGTAAGAAGGGCAAGCTTAGTCCAAGGTACGTTGGGTCATGCTGAATTGTTTGAAGAATAGGTGAAGTGGCCTATGAGATTGAATTGCCTCCAGAATTGGAGTGTGTGCATCTAGTCTTCTATGTATTCATGCTACAGAAGAGCATCGAGATCCCTCCAGAGTTGTATCAGTGGATAAGATTCAGATTGTCGAGGACTTATCCTATAAGGAAGTCCCATTCTGTATATTAGATGCCAAATCCACGAGTGAAAGATCAAAGAAATAGCTCTTGGAAAAGTTTTATGAGAAATGTAAGAACGTATGAGAAGTGACATGAGAAACCAGAGAGGGAATGAGATCTGAACACCCTCGCTTGTTTAAAACAGAAGGTTTACATTGACCTTCGTGCGATACAATTTCCTTATTTATATTTTATAGCATTATGTATGTTGTGATGATTCTAGCAAGAAAGTGATAGAGGCAGCCTAGGTTCCTAGTACGGATAGTCGAGATGAGTTATAACTTACTATATAGATCTCTTGATGAGTAGACGGTCATGTGAAGCCGACATGATGAGGTATCATATATTTTTTGGCCCTACGTAGCATTCTATCTATTTTCTGGCTGTGTGGTAGATTTCAGATAGTCATGTTAAGATCTTATGGAATGTCACCCTCACATTCGAGGATGAATGTTTCTAAGGAGGGAAAGATGTTACACCCTGTAGCTTTACGTCGAATCATGTCATTGACTAACTTTAGTATTACGGGAAGGTATGAGACCTTGTGATGGGATAATGATAGTTTAAAACCTGTTTATGAAAGTGTCGAGAAGTATAGAAGTTAAACGAATCAAAAAGATCAAGTTTCATCGAAAGTTCCTTACATACGGACCATAGAATGGACAAACGGTTCATATGTCACTTCGTCTAATGGATGGGCAGGATTCAGAGACTTTTAGCCATATATGGTCCCACATACGGTGGACATACACACCATATATCACAACAGACGGCCGTATGTAGATCCATATGTGAGAGGCGGTGGAAAAATAAGATTTATAAGTTGAAGAGGTGGTTCATTATTTCATTTCATCTTTCACTCTTTGCAGACCCAAATCACTCCCAAGTACTCTCGTAAGTGTCACACCCCAAACCGGAGGGGCATGGCTGCACCCGGTGCCTTACTCGGCCTCTAGCATACCATCTGTAACTTATAAGCATCTGGAAGTTTATAAGCAATCTGTAAAGTAATTATAACATCTTAGGACAACAAGGCCACCATAGATGTCTACAACAGCAACCCAAAACAAATATATACAAGGGCCTACAAGGACACCATGTTGACATACTATACACACAGGGCACGTTTACAAGCCTCTAAAAAGAATACAAATGTAATGTGGTTGGGACAGGACCCCGGCCTACCCATCATCTTTGTAAGCATATCAATAATCTAGACCTGGTAACTCAAAATGACATGGAACTTACCAATCAAGTTGTGCTCGACATCGCCTACCGAGGAGGCATGTCTACTTCGTTGCTCTTTGATTGCTTGACGACAGTGCTGGTATAGTAGTAGTGTTTGGTTGGGTTGTTGTTGTGTTGATATTATTCATCTTAAATAGGTTCTGTGTATATCGGAAAGATTGCCTCACCGTAGTCATTCGAAGGATTTAATCAAGGTTATGCTATTTTTTAACTTGCCACTACGGCATGACATATATCACTTATTTCTTTATATGAACTATAAAGTCTAGAGCATTACAAGTGTAGTGAATCCATGTTATAAGTTTCATAAATCTTTCAAGTAAAGGTATAAATTCATAATCAGTTGTGATTCATGCATATTACTCAAAGAATTGAGTTCATGTTACTATGATGGAACTAGAGTTTCCCTTAAGTATAATGATGTTCATAGTATACGAAGCGTAATAAAAGTAGTTATAGAATGTTGTCTAAGATGAGTGATATTTAGAATGACTACACGACAATTCTCAGGTATTAGTTGGAGGGTCATTGATCTGAGTTTAGGGTATGGTATTCGACAAGCTACAAGCTGTAGGTATAGGATTACAATACATTGCTTAAGGTAAATAGGGGTTTTACGAGTAATGTATAAGTAAACGTTATGAGGCTATACACATTCAGTTTCCTTTGGGGCTATGCGTTACCGCCACGAGACTTTCATATGTACAACATTGCATTGAAATTGTGTGTTGCTTGCAGTTAGTCAGTATGACTTACAAATTCTATAGAAAGTGAAGAAATAATTCAATGAATATTGATCTCACGTATTACAGTAAACTATCCCAGAACGTCACTCCACGTAGCGACCGAAAGCTATCATCATAAAGACTCTAAAGAAGATTGAGAAAGATAGAAGTTCAATAAGATCTTTCATATATTTCCAAGAGAGTTACATAGTCTATAGTCATGGTTTGGTTTGATTGCCTCCCAGTTACTCTTTCTCAACTTCTATTTTAACTATATTTGTTTCATACATGCCTTACATACTCGGTACAATCTTTTGGTACTGACATACCTTGGCTGGGGGCGTTGCATTTGTTTATGTTCCACATTGCATGTTCAGGTGTACTGAGTGGCAGGCGTTTATTCTAGATATGTACATATGTTTAACAAAATAGCGTAAGCTCAACTTCTTCCTGGAGTTGAGTCAGGTCATGTGCTTATATGTATAAAGATTATGGGTAGGTCAGGGCCCTGTCCTGATAGTATGTCAGTTGTATAGTTTCAGCTATTTTAGAGGCTTTATAGACATCTGTGGTTATGTTATGTCAGGTAGAGGCGTATGTTAAGTTATACAGACAGAGCATAATATAGTTCATGTTTATAGATTTTCGAACTTCATTACGTCATGTAGGCTACTACAGGTTCATAGTAGATGCATATGGAATATAGTGTGTCCTAGTCGACATTGGGGCGTGATATATACCACCAGGTGTCTGGTGCTCATACTTAACTTGCTGGCAATTCGAACACTGAGACACAAACTCTAAAATGTCCCTCTTCATCCTACCCCACCAATAAGCTGCTTCAAATCACGATACATCTTTGTTGCACCCGGATGGATAGAATACATGGAACTGTGACGCTCATCTATGATCAATCTGGTCAACCCTCCAACACAAGGAACAAAAACTATCCCATTAATCCTCAAGACTTTCTCACTATCAAGCATAGCCTCCTTAGCTTCCCTATCACAGTACATATCCCTAATCTTACACAAGTTCACATCATCAAGATATTGGGCCTTGATTTGCTCTAAAATAGATGACCTTGCCTTAATATAATCCAAAATCATACCCGGTTTTGAAATATCAAGTTTCACAAAGTTGTTGGCCAAGGACTGAACCTCTAATTCCAAAGGTCGCTCATCAACAATCAAACGTGCCAAGCTACCCATATGCACTACCTTTCGACTCAAGACATCTACTACTACATTGAACTTGCCCGGATGGTAAATGACAGTCATGTCATAATCCTTGAGCAACTCCATCCATCTATACTGTCTTGAATTCAAATCCCGCTGACTCAACACATGGCGGAGACTACAGTGATCGGTGAATACCTCACAATGAACCCATACAAGTAGTGCCTCTAAATCTTTAAGGCAAAAATTGCCACTGCCAACTCCAAATCATGAGTAAGGTAGTTCTTCTCATGCATATTCGACCACCTCGATGCATATGCTATCACTCTGCCCTCCTGCATCAATAAAAAACCCAATCCAATCTGCGAAGCATCACAATACATAGTGAAATCCTTCCCTTCTATAAGTAAGGATAAAATTGGGGCTGAGGTCAATAATGACTTAGGCTTTTGGAAACCCCACAGACACTCATCCGACCACAGAAAGGTATATCTTTCTGAGTCAACCGGCTCAAATGGGAAGTAATAGATGAGAAACCTTTCACGAACTAATGATAATAACTCACAAGACTCACGAAACTCCAAATCTCGATCACTAGAGTAGGCCTAGCCCAATATCTGGTGCCTCAATCTTCTTATACCCTCATTCGCCACTACATTCCCCATAAATGCCACTGAACTGAGCTAAAGCTCACATTTCAAAAACTTAGCATACAATTTCTTTTCTTTTAACAACCCAAAAACCACCCTCAAATGCTTCTTATGGTCTTTCCTACTACAAGAATACACCAAGATGTTATCAATGAAGACGATGACAAAAGAATCAAAATAAGGCTTGAAAATCACATACATCAAATCCATGAAGGTTGTAGGGGCATTGGTAAGCCCAAATTACATCACCAAGAACTCATAGTGGCCATAACGAGTCTTGAAGACTGTCTTCGGAATATCCTCTACTCTAATCTTCAACTGATGGTACCCTGACCTCAAATCAATCTTGGAAACCGAAGCACCCTGAAGCTGATCGAACAAATCATCAATGCGAGGTATCAAATACTTATTCTGATGGTGACCTTGTTCATTTGCCGATAATCAATACACATCCGCATGGTACCGTCTTTCTTCTTCACAAATAGAATAGGAGCACCCAAAAGAAACACACTGGGTCAAATAAAGCCCTTGCTCAACGAATCTTGTAACTGCTCCTTCAACTCTCTCAACTCAACTGGAGCCATCTGATACAGTGGAATAGAAATAGGACGAGTACCCATCTCTAAATCAATGTCCCGGTCTAGCGGCATACCAGGCAAATCTATCGGAATGACCTCTGAAAACTCACTCACTACTAGAACGGACTCAAGTGGAGGAGTATCCACACTAGTATCTTGAATGTGCGCCAAATACATCAACCATCCCTTATCAACTAATTTCCTCCCCTATAGAAAAGATATAATCCTCTTTGGTGCAGGGTTCAGAGTACCGTTCCATTCTAGCCTCAGGATACTCGACATAAATAGTGTGACTATCTTGTCGTGATAGTCTAAGATAGCATGATACGGTGGCCACCAATCCATACCCGAGATAATATCAAAATCTACCACATCTAAAATGACCAAATCTACCTAAGTGTCATATCCCATAAATGTAACCACACAAGACCGATAGACTCGATCCACTATCACAGAATCACCAATAGGGGTAGCAACACGAATAGGTACAACAAATATATCACATAACATATCCAGCCTTGCAGAGACGTATGTGGACACATAGGAGAATGTAAAACCCGGATCAAATAATACAAAGTCAGATCGATGACAAAATGAGATGATACTTGTGTTGACAGCATCAGAAGCCTCGACCTCTGGTCTATCTGGGAAAGCATAAAAGTGGGCACATCCACCCTCAAACTAAGTACCCCCATACTATTGCGAGCTACATGTGCCTCATCTCTACCGAATTGAGAACCACCCCTACTAGCGTGATAACTACCTCTGCTCAACTGCGAACCCCATCTACCAGACTATTCACCTCATCTGGCTAACTGCGTTGGAGTCCTAGGTGTTTGAGCTCGTGAACCCTGTTGAGATCTACCCTGCCTATATCTAGGACAGAGACTCTGGAAGTGCCCAAGACTACCGCACTCATAACATGTCTTGCATGAGATGGGCTACCGAACTAACATAAAAGAACCAAAGTTACCTCCACGGTCTGAGAATTGAGAGTAAGAACTCCTAGAGGTCTGCCCTGCGTTGTAACTACTCTGTCCAGAAGGGCCACCGGCTGAAGTCTGAAGCGCTAACTAAATCGGGTGAATGGACTGAGGGTGATGGGGCCTACCATACTACACCCATCATCTGGAAGAAGAACCACTAAAGTTACCAAATATGTGAGCCTTCTTCTCGGCACCACTCTTCTGGGACCCACTTCTTACTAAATCTACCATCTTGGTGTGACTCGCCACAATCTGAAATGATGCCCCAGAAGCTACTAACTGAAGCAGGATAGTCAATCCCCTGACAAAGCATCTCCTTCTCAGTCTCAGTAGGAAGTAATGGCACTGCATAGCGAGGCAAAGCATGAAATCGAGACTCATAATTAGTGGCAGACATCCCTCTATGCTCCAACCTAGAGAACTCATCTCTCTTGCTTGCTCTCAAATTGAGGGGAACATACTTCTCTAAGAAAACCTGATAGAACTAGGTCCAAGTCAAAGAAGGCGACCAAGTTGGCCGACACTCGATATAAGACCTCCACCACTATTTTTCATCACTAATAAGTTGAAGAGAAACATAATCCACTCCATTCGACTCTACAATACCCAAGGTGTGAAGTCTCTCATGGCAACTCACGATAATTTTATACGCATCCTCCACGGGCACACTATAGAAATAGAGAGGCTTCATATTGGAGAACTGCTCCCTAGTATTTCGCTCTTCGCAGGTCATAACTGCTTTAATAACTGGTTGAGGGCCAAACTCTGACATTGGGATCTCATTAATATGGGGTGCCATAGCAGCTGCAGGCTGCGTCCCCGGTATACGAAATTGGTCTAGAGTCTGACCTCCCACTCGAGTCTGCGACCCATCTAGAGTAGCTGGAAGAACACCGATCTAGGTCAACCCCTCAAGAAAGCTCAAGATGCGAACCATAGAATCCTGAAGCACGGGTGTGGCTATAATCTCTAGCTGAGCCCGAGCTGGTCCCAGCTCCTCCTCAAATTGATCATCTTGAAGCTTCATCTCCAACTCGGGGATAAAGATCTAGCACATGCTTGGCTAGCTCCCTGGGATCCACCCCTCGGCGGTGCTGCTCTACGGGGTCTACCTCTACCCCGACCTCTACCTCTACCACGACCGTATACCAAAGTGGATGGCGCCAATGCCTCATCTCTAGGCGCGTGTGCACGAGTCCTCACTATCGGTGAGAGAATAGAAAAACAATGTCAGATATCAATTTGATCAAACTAGCACGAAATGAATGAAGGAAGTGAAGTTTCTTAAATGTCTCATAGCCTCTCGAAGATAAGTATAGACGTCTTCGTACTGATCTGCAAGACTCTACTAGAAACTCTTATACTCGTGAGGCCGGTAAACCTAGAGCTCTAATACCAACTTGTCATGACCCCTTTTCAAAGTCATGGTGGCACCTACAGTATCCCCTAAATAGATGAACCACTTTTGAAACCCAATAATCATAACAAAATGAAAAGCGGAAAAATAAGTAATTAATTCTAAGTTGTCTTGCCATATAAATAATAAGTCAAAATACCAAAAATATCTAATTATTACATTTCTGAAAAATCTAGTCTAGACAGCACAAGAGCTACTACAACTATAAGGAACATAATGTCTGAAAACTATCTCAAAAGTAGTAAAATAGTGGAGAGTACTGGGTTGCTAAGGAACGGCAGGATCACCCTAAAATCTCTAGTCAGCAGTCTCGGACGTCAGCCACGAGGTTCGGCACTGATAGACGGTGTTGTATCTGCATTCAAAAAGAATGCAATAAGTATAGTACGAGTACACATCGTACCCTCGTAACCATCATAGGCCGACAACGACGGATAATATGTAACATGTATAAAAACTGAGTTGACTCACAAATATCCTAAAACTACACAGTCATTGTTCAAAATATAAGTCACCTTCATATAACAATTAGTGTCCAACACATAATCACCTCAGAACATACAAGATTCAATAGGCATAATTTACATAAACAATATAAATGTTGATGTATGATACGCATGAATGCAAGGTACCTCTTAAAAACCTGGTATACATATGCTATTGTACGTCGCCACATAGCTATGATCCATGGGGGACTCTGCGAGTCCATATACCGCTCACACCAACAAGAATGATCCATCAGACTGGTAGAGAATCAATCATAGACTCATTTGTCGAGCCATATCATATCACAACATCTAAGTATCCAAATCATCTCATAACATTATCATTTACCTTTATTTCCCGATCTTATCAGACCAAACAACATTCCATAACCAATTTCTTCTCAGTATCAGGGATAATATAAGTGTATGAATGCAACGGTAAATAAATCAAGTAATCGTGAAGTATGAGATAAAATCATGTTCAAGAGATGAATAAACATATGCCTCAATATTATCAATAACATATAATTTTAAATAATCAGTCTTTTCATATCATGAGGCATAAAGTGATGAGGTAAATCCAGTCAACAGTCACAACTAAGAGCAAATTGGGAGACAAGCCCACATAACAACAGTCGGGACCAACCTAAGTATGATCCCCCAAACACAATACACCAGTACCCCTTAAGTGCTCATCATAGTCACTAAGATGGGATCGACTCCTATCATGTCCAATATCTCTCACTAGTTATAAATACTACATGCATCTACCAGAGTCTAATAGAGTAAATCGTAGTCTACCTCTTAGTCGAATAAGTGCCACAAACTCAGTCCCATGTCAAGGCTTTGCCCTTAGGTATCGCCTACGAACATTCATAGTCTAATATCATAGATTCTATGTTAACATATAATTCTAAATACAACCATAAGGATAAGACTTATCAAAGAATCTAAAGCTCGACCCCCAAAGTGACCCAAGCTCACAAGGAAAAAATCAAAACTTTAATAAAAAAATATGCTAGTCGCAGTCTAATTGGTCATATCCTTAAGTTTGATAAGAAACTAGTAACATTTAGGCCTTCAATTGTCCTAATAATTAAAAAACAATTTAGAAAAACCCTAGAATTTCACTTAGGAATCATGGAAATTAGTTAGGAATTCAAGCTTAGCAATAGGTTCCCCAATCATTAATAACATTAAATATGAATTATCAATCATTAAAGACTATATCTTGGCTTCCAATTTCACCATTTTTACTCTCTTAACCTATAACATGAACTCTAGGTTTTCACCCCCAAAACATGATACCAACCATATATTAATGAAGGGAAACATAGATATGGTATTATAAATAGGGTGAGAATCTTACCCCAAGAGTGGAATGATTGAAAACCCTTTGAATCCTTCCCATATCGAGCTTAGACTTGAAAAATGTGAGAATTGAATAATGAATTTGGACTTGGGGTATTTTTAATGTTTCAGAATCAGTGATCCCGCTTCTACGGAACTTTCCTCACAGAAGTGGCCTCACTTCTCTAGAGATATGACCGTAGAAGCGGCCACACATAAAAGGCCGAAAATGCTCAGAAGAGAAAATGAAACGCAGAAGCGGCTCATACTTGGGCACAAGCCTCAGAAGATGCGGCTCATACTTGGGCACAAGACTCTGCAGATGCGGCCTTATCAAATCTCATCAAAGCTCGCATATGCGGACCAACTTACGCAGAAGCGGATCCGCAGGTAAGGCCACACACCGCTGGTGCGATTACACCAGCAACAACAGCAGTAGCAAAACCAATAAATCACCATCCAACACCCAAGACCTCACGAACATAAATTAAAATGCTACCCAAGTGTAAACGATGCTACAAACTCGCTCACGCTGTCATGGCCCAAACTGGAGGGTCATGACGGGCACCCGAATCCTTCTTGTCGAATACCACTAATCATATAATTAACATCTAACCATAATCAATCATGGCCACGAGGACCGTCACCAAATATCTTGCTGACACATGAGAATAATAAACTGGAAAGGTACTGTGTAAAATCTTGCAAACAGAAGAAACCAACCTATGCATATATATGTACCAAGGCCGACAAGGTCATACAGGACTACTATACACAGGATAATTGTCTACAAGCCTCTAAAGAGTACGTAACATCATAAGGTCGGGACAGGGTCCCTCCATACCCTTATGCATATCCAAAATGTCATACCACGACCAGACTGCAACTCTGGAACAAATATAGTGCTCCAATACCAGCTGAACCAGCAACCTACTAGTGCGGACCGTCACCCTTTTCTTCTGAAACACAGCATCCCTTGACAAAAGGGACGTCAGTACGACTGATGTACCGAGTATGTCAGGCATGAAAAATAGAATAATAGAGATCTGAAAGTAACATGAAACAAGAAACAACCAACATGTACTGAATGCCTCTGAGGGCCATAATATGCTTAAGTATCATGTCTGTGTAGAATGCCTCTGAGGGCCATAATATGCCTAAATGTCATGCACAATGCAAATGCGGTCTTTCATATACATATGTGTATACAATGCTATCAAGCCTCTGTGGCATCCCATCATATCATATCGGCCATTGTGGGCATAATCATTATTGTGTATATCTGTACCAGTTGTAGGTGGTGTGCGTATATAACTCATTCCCTTTCCCCATATCCCATACATATATATAATGCATACATATAGTAAAGTATATAACTCCTTTGAGGACAAGGTATGTCCATGAATATAATGCATGAATGATATGACAATAAGACCCTAATAGTTTGTCGGAGTGATGTAATATCGCTTCACCGCCGATTAACATTATGAATACGAACATTTTTTCCATATACCTCAATAAGGATTTAGGAACATATTTAGACATGCTTTGACAATAGGAATGAACAACATGAATATTCTTAACTACTAAGAGTAGAATTATTTATGAGACAATATTACATTTACGTTTCGTACTTAGAACATGCCAAAAGAAGAAAGGATTTGCCTTAACATACCTTAGCCATTTTGTGTCCACAATACAACTAAAGCAGTCCGTAATGAACTTCAATCTTATTTTTAGCCCATCCTGTTCATAACTCTGAATTTTTTTTATTCTGCTTCTCGACTTCCTCATGACTTTCCTTACAACTCACCAACACACACATAGATATCACCAATAACAACACACAAATTGACTTCCTTGAAGCCATAATTATATAACCAACGTAACTATAATATTTGTATGTGAAGAATACATTTTTTTTGTGCAATGAATTTGATGGATTGCAGTTGAATCATCATCGGTAGATTTAAAACCAAGTCCTTCAGAAATCTTATCTTTAATTTTGTAGTGGGTCGTGGGGTTCACATCCCACTTAGGCCACCACTTGAGACTTCACTTCATCATGTGTCATTATATAAATACACCCAAAACAATTAGTCAACAAACTCATTATCTTTGTGTGCCATGTGTCATTTAATACATATATTACTTATCCACATAATCACACTTATCCAATAACCACTAATAATTCTCCATGTCTTCCACTAATTCAATATACACCCAATTACACACATAATTAATTCTTTGATCCCTTTTCACTTAAATCTTAATGACTTATAAAATCTTCATATACTCAATGTTATAATCATGCGATATAGCACTAGTCCATAACCTCTTTTGGAACATACAACTTCTTCTTTTCAATTCCCGTCGTCACACTTTAAAGTCTTAAATTATTTCGGGACGACATCCTTTTATATAATAAGCTCTTGATGTGAATACTATGTATAACAAAATTTCCCCTGGACTCAAGTCTACTTACATATGTCTCGCGATTCAAACCATGGTCTGAAAGTACAGGGTGTTACACGCGCACTCGGAATACTCATTCGACAATGCTAAGATATATTTTTCTACAATTTTCCCCGAATTTCCCAAAATTCACAAATTAGCAAATAATGACTCAAAACACAATTGAATGCCTCGAGAAGCAAATCAAATACTCGACGAAGTCATAAACGATGCTCCGGACCTACCGGAAGTGACGAAACTCTGAATCAAACCCGTTTATTCAAAAATCAACTTTGAGTCAACTCTTTCATTTCAAAAACTCCAAACTTAGGTTTTTCTTTCCGAATTCTATCTAACTCACCTCGGAAACCGTGCCACCCATTCCTGCGAATCACAAACCCTGAAAAGATTCTACGGAAAAGATAATTTAGTCAAGAAAGAGTGTTAAGCTTAAAACAACTGAATGGGTAGTTATAATTTAATATGTATCGATTTTACAAAATTCAAGGAATTGTGTTTTCCCTTAAGCGAGGGATGGTCTAAAATAATTATTTCTGGAATCATTATTTTTGTTATATCATTCTTGTCTATAAATGAATGAAAGAAAGTGATTTCCTTGTTTTGGCTATAATAATACCATTGAATTTCTACTCATGATCATTGATATAACCAAGTGTAAACACTTGTCCATTTCTTAATAACTTTGGTCATGGTGACAACCACGTTTTGACATAAGCTTTTAAAGGTACTTGCTTTGATATAAAAAATTATAATTTGCCTTTAATGTCAAGCATTTAGTCTTCCTATCAAGACACTAACTTTTATAAAAGGATCTCCTGAAATTAACGTCTTTGGATGAATTTATTTGGCTAATCACTTGTAAGAAGGGAGAGTTTTTGTTGTTTCTTCCAATTTTTGGTATTTTTGCAGACTTTTGTTGTCCTTTTCAATACTTGGAATAGATTATGTTGTTCCTATTGTCGGGCAGTTTTGCGGACATCTACGTTTTCCCAGTTACAATTTCGAGATGTATTTTTTTGTTATTTTCACTGTGCATAAAACAAAATAGTTATTTGTACTAAGAATGAAATTATACCATGTGTTATTGTGTTCAACTGGAATAAATTAAGTCAATATGTTGTCAAAATAACCGCTTTCGATGAACTTTATTTTCTTTGAATATGTAAACACGTTTTATCTATGCAGAATAATCATTTCAAAGGAAGATTATTTTGGCCAGAGAACAGATAGTCATGAATATCTAATACAATTAGTAATATCATGTTGGTAATGTGTAGGTCCAAAGAAGGATATATTAGGTAGTCAATATTTATGCACTATCTATAAGAGTATCACTTATAAATTATTATTTATGTCCAGAGACTAAACAATAATGTTGTCTTAGGTATATTGAGACGAGCCCTTTTGGATATATATGTGATTGAAATATCAATATCTGAAATTCGTCGAAACTAAAGTATATACAAATTAAATTTCTTAAATTTCTGATTGTGTGAAGAAAAGAGTTCAGAGTCTTTTTGTGTCAATAGAGCATATTAGTACAAACTCAATTATTGTGGATTCGCTCATGAAATAATTGCAACATAAAGTTCTTTTTTATGAGCTTGTAGCTTAAATGGATGTCGTTGGACTCTATGATAAGCCACTGAGAGTGTTGTTTTATTTATGTTTTTGACATGTTTACGTATATTCTCTGTACATATTAAAGTTTATGAAATTTATGAATTTTGAGTGATTTTTTAAAACTCTAAAAATAAAGTTAGTGACTTTCTAATGCGGTTTTACATAAAGTGTAAAAAGTGATTTTGGACTATTTAAAGTCATAAAGTAGGACATGTTGGAAATAGGAATGATTGAAATCAATTTTACATGCAATCTCCATGCTATGCATCCATACTTGATATATGTCATCGATTTTACTAATATCGTGACCATTGATAAATTTAGTGACGAATATATGTTGCGAAAATAACTTTGATCCCACATTAGTACAATTGATGAATTAGATTGCTAAGAGATAGCATATTGTGCGCACTATAAAGTTTTAACTATGTTAAATTTGTTTCAAAAATATATGTGGTCCAAGTGGGAGATTGTTAGAAATTTTTCTATTTAGTGAACTCACATATTTAATATAATCGAACATAGATATGCTATCAATTAAATACGTCCATTTTTTTATCTAATAAAATGTTATTTTTATGGGCTATATATAAATCTTATGTTATAAGGTATGATTTTATATGTATAAAAGCCTAGTTAACTCTTCAGTTATAATTGATGGGTTCATAACTGAAGTGTTACACATCTTCTAAAAGGTTACCTTTGAAGAGTTATGCCCCTTCCGAAGAGTTGTCTTACTATTATATATATGGTTGTGGTCTCTAAGTCAATTACTGATTTATTTTCTTCTCTGCTCATTAAGAGAAGTACTATAAAGAAAGTAGCAAAATTTAGAAGGTCATGATTTCCTTCTATCCATTCTTACCATGGATCAAGGCAAGTGTCCTTACTATTCTTTTAGTATTCATCATTGTCTATTGATTTACAAATTACATGTGATCTTGGTTGGATTAAATTTAGTTTCCATCAAAGCAATTCAAAATGGCCGTAATATGCTTAGCAAATAGGTAAATATTATGTGTATGAAATATGTATATATCTCGCTCAAGACTTAGAATTCTTACATTTTTCGTGTATGAAAATTATATAAAAATGATATGAAATAGATTTTTGAATATTTAATACAATTACAACAACTTTGTATACAACTTTCATATAATATTCATACAAATTTAATATAATTTTGAATCTCGCTTTGAAATTCGAATGAAATTTAATACAACTACACAACTTTCATACAATATTAATACAAATACAACAATATACAAAACTTAAAATATAATTTTCTATAACTACGATTCTGCCATTATTCATACAATTTTTTGTCACTGTTAATACACACAAGAGACTTAGAGAGACATCATTTTTCTTCAAATTGAGAGCACCAGTCTTGTTGTGATGCCCTTCGACCCTTAAAAAAAAGCTATGCTTTTCTTCAGATGGGGCAAACCATTCAAGCATAATCGTGGAGGGGTTACAACGAATTTAACTAAAGCAACTCAAGCATGATCGTGAAGGGGTTAAGGGAAGAAGAAGGAATTGTTTTGTACAAAAAAGATGACTCTGCTTGTCAGTGTAATAACTTTGGGGATTTCTCTGTTGCAATGTTGATAGCATCATATCTGCTGGAGTTCGGACATACGGTGGTTGTGGTGGTCAAAACTCCAGATTTAAAGTTCCTCCACCCAAACTCGATTTCTCAGTCGTGAGTTCGTTGATGAAGGAGGCGAAGAATCAGCCGCCGGAGCATGGGCTGAACTCGCCAAAGAAGACGTCGAAATCTGGGATACTCGATTTCGAATGAAACAGAAAACTGGGAGAAGAGGAAGGAAGGGTGGGACAGCTCTGTTCTGGATGAAACATAGAACCGGGAAAAGGGGAAGGGAAGGCTGGACTTTTAACTTACGGATCTGATACATTTTATACTTAACTCTGTTCGAAAAAGAATGAATTACTTCTCTTTTAAGTTCGTCTAAAAAAAGGATTATAAGATTCAAGTAGAGATGGCAGTGGATCCTGGACCCGGTCCGGATCCGATGAATCCAGATCCGTTTTATAGGATATGGATATTCAAAATTTGGACCCGACGGATCCGGATCAGACCCGGATCCATTTCTGACGGATCGGATCTGGATCTGGATCTTGTATTTGAGATCCGTATCCGGTCCAGATCCGACCCGTGGATCCATTTTTTATTAAATATATTCACAACCTAGAATGTAATTTTATAAGTATTTTCTTAAAATTTTTAAGCACATCCTAACAAGTTTAATTTATCCCCGCATTAACTCAAAAATAAAAAAATAAAGAGGTAACTTCGATAATAAAATCAATGTTATATTAGTGAATGACTAACATCTCCATAGACAAGTAGTTAAAATTATATTCACTTCATTTGTGAAGATTCCAAGCACATGCACGTTCTCAATTGTGAAAATACTAGCAAGCATTTTCCACAACTATTGTCATTGTCCAACGTTTTCAATTAATAGCTCACAATCAAAACGAGACAACAAACAAAATATCTCATATGAACATTTTAAAATTGAAACACAGTAAACTGTTAGCCAAGTAAAAATCGTTTGTCAGTTCAAAAAAAAAATCTTAGCCAGGTTACATTTTTAGCAAGGCAAAATTTTTTACATGTGGATCCAGATCCGATCCTTGGACCCGGCGGATCCGATGGATCCGGATTTGGATATAATTTTTATGGACCCGATGGATCTGGATTCAGGTATGAAAAATGGATCTGGATCTGAATCTAGTAGGATCCGATCCAAATCCGATCAGTTGCCATCTCTAGATTCAAGAGTTTACTTTATTTCTTATCATGCGTGTCAAATGAAAGTTTATCACATAAATTAGGACGGATAAAGTAAATTTTTATGTTTTGTAAATATGGAAAAGTATCCTTATATTTTGTAATAATAGTCTCTTAAGTAGTTGTGTTACTCTTACAAACTACTTCATCCGTCTCATTTTAAGTGTCTTAGTTTGACTTGACACGGATTTTAAAAAATAAAGAAAGACTTTTAAATCTGGTGGTCTTAAATTAAAGGTGCGTGATTCTTTAAATCTTGTAATCTCAAACTTACCTTGGGATTGAAAAATATATTAAATATAGAAAAAGACACTCTTTTTGGACAAATAAAAAAGAAAAGTAAGACACTTAAATTAAGACGGATGGAGTATCTAACATTTCGTGAGACCACTTTTAGGGTCTGTTTGGAAAGCCACCTGATAATTGGAATTTGTGTAATTACACAACCTAGTAATTACACAATATTGTAATTGCAACGACTTGTTTGTTTGACATAACGTAATTACAGTGTAATTACAAACATACTGTTTGGTTGCACAAGTGTAATTACACAATTAATTTTATTTAAAAATAAATTTGAATTATCAAAAATTAAAAATTAATATTTTAAAAATATGTATCTTTATAAATGATATCAAATTAAGTATTTACCAACACATTGTTTCTTGAAGTATATTAATTAATAACCATATACTTGTAAGTTGTAACTAATATTGTAAAAAATAATTGACATACATTTTTCAAATTAATAATATTCTAATTTTTAATAATTATAAAAATTAAAAGCAGATTGTTTTGTGAGAATATCATGGATTGAATGTTTGACAGTAAAAATTAATAATTATAAATATAATGTCATAATATTATTCAAATATTTGATAAAAAAATCTATCAAGAGTAAGTGAAAAATAAACAACACGCAATATGAAATAACAAGTCAATAGTACTAAAGCAAATAAATTAATATTGAAAATATAACCTAAATTCAAAATCTAAAAAAAATTAACACAATACTCTTATGTCAAATTCCAACATTACATAAGTAAATTACAACGTAACTTAAGTAAATATAATTCAAAAGAAAGTAAAGATATAAGTCTATAACCTCATTCACAACCAAATTCTAATTTAATAATATTACTCATTATATGTCAAGTTTGTTAATAACTCATTCTTTCTAATATTAAGAGTTATAGTTTAAAAAATTAGAATAATAACGCAATTATGCAAAATGAATAAAATAAAATAAAATACAA